>CANHGI010000006.1:10515000-11919328 GCA_947459285.1 Caenorhabditis angaria
CACTCTTCATTTGAGAACGTTTTCGATTGAGCAAAAAACGCAATTTTTGTTTATATTTCTCAATTTTTCTTTTTTTTTTTCAATTTCAAAAAAAATAGGATTTTTCTGACTCACAAAAAACTGCTGAAAAACTCTTTCTTTTTCTTTTCTATCTCTTTTTTCCTTCTCTCTCTCTATTTTTTTGGCAGACATCCGGAGATGTGCTCATATTGATCTTAAATTTTTTTTTTCTTTTAAGATGACTCCAACTCCCCAAGAATTCTTCAAAACTCCGTCAAATTTGCGCACTTTTCGCATTTCTACATCGACTGATGATTTGTTTGTTAACATTCAATTTTTGGCGGAATACTCGGAGTTTTTCAATATGTGAGTTTTTTTCCGGGTTTCGGGAAGAAATTTTTCAGGGGTCACAGAAAAGAAAACATAGAACAGAACAGGTGCTTTTGTTATCATTTTTTGAAAGAAAGATTATGATAGCATGCTGAATTCAGATTTCATTGATATTGAAAGTTTATAGAACAAAGTTTTACTATGATATGAGAAATTTGAATTTAAAAATCTTTAAGAAGTGATCTTTCTACATGAAAAAATATATCTGAAATTTATTTTATTTTGAAAACAACTAAAACCATAGAAAATAATTATAAAATACAAAGTTCTAACGTTATATTTGAATTTTGATTGTATTTTAATTGATAGTCAAAATTATTTTTAAAAACATTTTTTATTAATCATAGGAAAAAAACCTAAAAACGACTCAAAATTGTATAAATTCTAATTTTCAGAATGTTGAACGGAGAATTTCGCGAGAAACAAGAAATGAAAGCAACAATTCCAGACGTCGAAGCTGATGATTTAATCGATTTTCTCTCATTCATCTGTCCAGTTAATTATAAGCTGAACCAAGTTATCACAGGTAAACAAATTCAAATAGCCCGAATAAAGAAAATTGATATTTTCAGAGTCAAACATCTACAACTTGCTCTATTTTTCTGATCGTTTGATGTGCCCATTTATCAAAGAACACATCAAGAAATGGTTGATTGGAAATGAATTCAAAGCTGGTACTTACACTGCAGATGTTCTTGTTAATTCAGCAGTTCTTTTGCATACACAGGGATTTGGGTGAGATTTTTTTTGAAAAAAATGGGAGAGCAAAGCTGGAAATCAAGCCAGTTTCAAAATCAGAAGTACTATGTAGATGTTTCAAGAAAATTTTTGTTTCAGGGGAGCTGAAATGACACCAGTTTTCAAAAAGCTTGGGTCAATGAATCTCACGCAAGTCTCAAAGACACTTGACATAATTGATCCAACTATCAAAGCAATCTTCGAGGAGAAAATTCGTGTTCACACACCAGTAAGTTCATTTTTCGCTTTAATTGCAATTTCATTTTTCATTATTATTTTTAAAATTTTCAGTACACATTTGCTCGAAGAGAACCAGGAAATCAATGGGGAGATTATGACTACAGAGCTAGAATTTTCTTCTAAAGAATTTCAATTCGGGTTTTTTGTATCTACACAGACACAGTATTTAAAAAATGTACAAATCTTGTATATATGATTAGTTAAAGCCTAGCTTTTTAAGATCATACATTTGAGCTGCCTTTTTTCTATCCTATCATTTTTTTCGTGTAACGGTTATTTTATTAAAAATAAATTTTTTCCATGACATTTTTGTTTTGAGGGAGTTTAAGGGTGAAATTAGAGGACCTGGACATTTTTTCCCAGAGAGATTTTCTAACTAGGATTTCATTTTAACAAAAACAGTTTCAGAATATTTTCATGATCAAAACTGGAATAAAATTCTTCAATTATTTTTTTTTCTGGTGAATATTTTTGAATTCAGAACCAAACAACTATTTTGAATAATTCCTATTGGAAAATAATTTCCATCAACATATTTATTCAATTTCAGAAATTGTTCGTCCTTTTCCAATTTTCAAATGACCTCTTCAAAGATTAATTTACCAAATGGGTTTTTTTTTCTAATTTTCAGTCAGACAGTCATTAAATAGAACTCAAAGTCATTAAACAATTATCTCAACTACCCGAAGTGAGATAAAAAAGAGTCATAAAATATCCACTTCACACTTTTTTTCTTCTTCATCTTCATCGTATCAGTCCGATCAGCGGCATCCTGATAAATATATATTACAAATAAATCATTGAGTTGTTTTGGCATTCTGGTCATTAAATGTTTTTGTTGTATGTGTGTTTTTTATTTGTTCCAATCATTTGCTTTTTCATCTTCTTCATTCATTCATTCTCAGCTTCTTCTTCCTATACCAAGGTGCTGGATGATCGTTTAGTATGTGTGTGAGTGAGTGTATGACACAAGTCGGAAAGGATAGGAAAAAAGGCGGAGACTAACTGAATGAATGAAAGCTGGTGTAAGACAATTAGTTGAGCTATCAAACATTTTTTTGTTTTGTTTATAAATTTATTTTAATATGATATGATTCAAAACCAATTAACACCTTCTATTTTTTCCAGATTAAAATGGCGAGAAACGCCAAAACCCCAACAGTACCAAGTCCCGCTCCAACTTCAACAATATCACAATCTCACTCGATTCCGTCTATTAGAATCGAGAGAATTGGGAAAGATGAGGTACCTGTGGAGATTTTGGCCGCACCAAAACCTACACCACCACCAAGGGATTTGACAAAAGTTTTGAATAACAATAATACATTGAATACACCTGGACGCGCTCAAAGACAACCACGTCAAACATCAATCAGACCACGTGAGTTTTTTTTTGAAGGGGGGAAGAATAATGAGCTTGAATTGATTTTTGGGGAAAAAAATTTAGGATTGGTATATTTTCCTGCTAAAAATACTCATTGAGTCCTCATTTAAAAAAAGAATTCGTAATGACTTTAAAAAATCCAGTTTCGAAATAAAAGGCGCGAAAAATTTATGAAAACCTGAATACATTTTTCACCTGAAGGTGCAGGAAAAAAGACCATTTATCTCTGGAACCTTAAGTAATACTACTTTGTTTAAAGAATTCTTTCCGAAGTTATAGCGATTCCTTTCCAAGGATTTTGCCGGTTTTTTATAGGGTGAAGGGTTATTTGAGGGCTCTAATTTGAAATTTAATTTGATCCATTTTCCAATTTATGAAATAGGTTTTTTTCTGCTCAAAAAGTCCATTGTTCTCTGTTTTAACAAAAATAATTACTATCTGTTCTACCCCATTTCTAGTTCGAAAAATCTTCCAGTGCCAAAAATCAATCAGAAACATTTTGACTAAACCCAAATGTCAAAGACTGATTTATTTCTTTCTCGCATCTTTTTTGTCTGTTCGCTCAAAAGCACAGCGGCAAAAAAAACAACTGAAGTCTGTTTCAAATGAAAAGCCATGCACTTTCTCAAACCACTTCTATCATTAATTATCCGCCTCACTTCATTTGACACTTTATCATTTTCTCAAAAAGAAAACGGAAAAAAGAGTTGAATAATTTTTGAACCAACAAAAAAGAGTTGGAAGATTAGATATAAAAATACATAAACAGAGCAGCAGGTTGACATGATTTTTTCTTGCTGATGTTTTTTTTGACAAGACATTTGGTCGTTTAAGTTGTCGTAAAATGATGGATTAGGATTTGATAGAGAGCTGACGATTAGCGGTTAGCACCTGAACATGTTTCATTTTTTCGTTCGGGAGGCTAATGGAAGAATGTCAGATTTTTACACACACAGAGTTGCGTAAAGTCGAGGAATTTCACGTTGACAAAAATGTAAGGGATATTTTCTTGAACGATGTTTAGATTTTGGGAAGATTCTCAATTGAATTTTAGCAAGGCAATTAAAAATTTAATAAAAATCTATAATATAACTCTGACTTCAGAATGGTTTTGTGATATTGATAGAAAACTACAAAAATATTTTTTTAATCTTGAGGAAAAATCTGTATGAGCTTGTGATTTTCTTTAATCTGCTTTTTTCGTTCTGAATAGCTTTTCATATTGTACATAGTTTCAGTTTAATTGTACATTTTTCAGCTCTTGAACTTATTTTTGCACAACTCTTCTTGTAGTTTCACTTTCATGCAAAAATTCTCCACAAAAAAAGTTCAAAAATAGATCTCATATTGTAGCATTAAACTCACAAAATCAGAAATTTAATTTCTATAAATCCCATCTGTTTTCATAAACCCGTGCAACCTTTTCCCAATTTCTCAAAAATGTGTGAACGTTTCAACTTCCTGTTTCGTTTTGTTCCTCAAAATTACATTTCTGAACTCTTCTTCTTCTTCTTGTCTTCTCTTGATTTCCTTTTAACACATTCGCCAAGAAAAATGTGACAATTGAGTTTATTCATTTCAAATTGTGTTTATTCTTTTGTCAATTGAACGCGAACCTTTTTCTTAACACAAAAAAAGAAGAAGCAAGATTGAAAAAAGTGTTTCTTCCTTTTTATTCGCCACAAGATATCGTCGCATTTTTATTGAATCAGTTGTTGTTTTGCTATTGTGTTCGAGTGTCGGGAGGTTAGAAAAAAAGTATTTTTTTCAGCTCTTTATTTTATTTATTTTTTTTTTTTTGAAAAAAAATATAATAAAAAGAAACCTCATTATTTCCATTTATATTTTCATATATTTATCTATCTATTAGAAATAATTGTTATGTCGACTACTGAATTGTTGAAAGAAAATGAGATGCCAAGATCGAAAAGTATGCCAAAAATGGTGTTGAAAAGAAATTATGAAATTCGTGCTGTTCCTGGGATTGTAGTCATCAAAGGTAAGATTGAAGTTGAGAATTACATATGAATTTTTGAATTTGAATTTTTTTTTGCGAAAAAATTAGTTGGTGATTTAAAGGTGGAGTCCGAGCAAAAATAAAGTTTTGCTCATTTGAAAGAGCATATTTCAATTAGTACAATCCTCGAAGGATTTCTTCTGGAAGCTTCTCAAATATTGGTTAAAAAATTACAAAGTTCGAAAAAACAGTGAAACACCGTGTAAAATGGCTGTAAAAGTGGAAAAGTCCATAAGTACTGTAGCTTGGATTTAATGTTTGAGAAGCTTGCAGAAAAATTCCTTCGAGGATTCTACTAATTAAAACATGCTCTTTCAAATGAGCACAACTTAATTTTTGCTCGGACTCCACCTTTAAAAGCTCTGGAATTGTATCAGGGAGTTATAACTCCATTCATTCAAGTTAGAATTCATTAAAAACCTAGAAGTTTCACATCAGGGTTTCTGAATCAATTAAAATCTGATTCTGATTATGAGTTACTTTTTTTGAATAAAAAATTATCTAGTTTTGTGGGTTGAAGATCGGTATTTGGAACAAAATTAGTTTTTTTTTAATTTCAGAGATCTGAAAGTGTGTGTTTATTGTGGATTCTGAAAGTTTTTTGTTGTCAAACTTCGGTTAATTTTTTCAGAAAATTAAGTTAAGTCTTTATGAATTGAATAAATCACAGAACAATTCTTAAATACTTTCCTGATTAATATCAAAATCTCTATTATTATTATTTATTTTAATCCGGAAGATTTCCTGTCAAGTTTGTTCATCGATAAAAAACAATTGAATCTATCTCGAAAATTTTAATTTTTTCAAAATACTTGACTTGAAAAGGATATTGTGTACTACCAAATTTTTAATAAAAAAGTCACAATCTCTTTCTAGTATTGAATAATTTTCCAATCCCCGTTCTGTTTTCAAGAAGAAAAACATATAAATAATCCAAAGCCGAAAAAACTTATTTTCTATTTTTCCACTTGTTTTACATGAACCAAAAGTAATCTGACACTCGAATAGTTTCCCACGTTTTCTTGTTTTGTAAATATAAAATGTTAGTCACAATAATTTTTCCGTCAGCTGCTGGTCAAAATCATTTTTTTTGTTTTGTTTTGTTTTGTTTCTGCTCGATTTTTTGTCTATTTTTTTCATCATCATCATCATCATAATCACTCAATCATTTTCATACGTTTTTTTGTTTTTTTTTTCTTTTCAAACCTACCTAACTAACAATAAGAAGAAGAAAAAAATCAAGTTAAGTTAATGATTGATGGTTTCGTTGAAGAGCATAATTCCCTTGCTCCGCTTTTCTTGAAAAAAAGAACCAAAAACGCGAAAAGTAGGAACACATACATATATTCATAAATTTTCACAATGATTCCTCGTCGCATGGCGGGTTGACTCTATTTTTCAAAAAAACGAAACGAAACGAAAAAAAGAGAGAAAAAAGAAAGTTTTTTTCTTCGCTTCCATACATTTTCTATATTCACACCAGAAGAAGAATATTTTGAAGTGATAACAACATTCATCACGCAATTTATATGAATAAATAATATATTTTCATATATCATGTCGTTGAGGTTTTTTTTCGCCTCGCTTTTTTACGGATTTCATATTTATCTGTCTTGATATTTTCATTGAAAAAATATTATTCATAGTCTTCTCTATATATGTCAAACGATCAGTTTTCAACTTCTGTTGCCACGGCATTGGTGATTGAAAACGATTCTGAATCACAGAATATGGTTTCTGTATATCAACATAATCATATACAACATCGTAAGTTCAATGTATTCTTTCAGTTTCTAGCTATCCTTCTGTGAATGTTTTTTTCTAAATCAGGTTCCCCTTCAAATAATTTTCAAAATTGTTTTGACATATCCGAAAATTCGGAAAAATCTTATTCAATAAATTCATCAGCTTAAACTTTGATGTTCTATAAACTCTCTAATCGGAAATTATTTTTGTCGTTCAAAAATTTCTGTCAGGAAATGAGATATTTATGAAACACATCATTGATAATGTATATATATTTTTTGGGATTTTTTAGAGTCCGAATTTTAATGTAAGGTGTGAATAGGTTCATTTAAACCCGTGCTGCAAAAAATGAGCGTTTACGATTTAAAAAATTTAAATAATAAAATTCTGTTTTTAAAATTTCATCTTTTAATTTTCTAATTTCTTCCATACCGTTGCTCATGTTTAGTTACGTGAACACTGTGTTCTGACTATATTTGTATTTATAAATCTTGTCTCCATTCATAAAATCGTTCAATGTTTTTTCTGAATTGCCCTAATTTTCTATTGAAGTTAAGAGTTCATGAATCACCTTTCAATGGAGCAGCAATTTTCAATAATGTTTCATTTGAACGCTGATTTTTCTTTCTGCAAAACATATGAACTTTATATTCTCGATAAATTTTCGGATTTCAATTTCAATTTTTTTATTTGAAAAAAATCCATCCCTGCACAATACACAAAACATCTGTGGAAATGTTTCATTTTGAGCAAAAAAATAGCAAATTGAAAAAAGAAAATGTCAAAGCGGATATTGAATTTTTTCGAAATTTCGTTCGATTTCATACATCCCTTTTTCTTGAAACAAAAGAAAATCTTCTATTTCGTTTTTTTTCGCTGCTATTTTTTTCAATTTCAAAGTTCAATAGACATAGACATAATGACTTTTGGCGTCAGCAGGTATATAAAATAGGTGTGGTGCATTAGAAAAAAAAGGGGTGCGGAAATCTAGAGTGCACTAAAAAAATAGAAAATGGAGATTTTTACTATATTTCCAACTACAGATGCAAATGGTAATGGTGTGATGAAGGGTGGAGCATTGCCAAGAGAAACTGTTGTCAATTTTGGATTTTCTGAAGAACCTATTCCACCGAGTCATTATTGTTGTGGAAAATTCAAACTTCATGTGGGTTTTTAGTTTTTTTCAAAATTATTTTGATTATTCATTAAAAAATTTCTGTAACAAAAATTATTTCAGAAAGTATGCCGAATAGTTGGAATCTTTTCATTAATTGGATTCATCATAAATCTGGTATTGTATTTCATGGGACTCTCAAAATTAGGATTAAGTGGTTAGTTTGATATGAAATCATGGGACCACTTCAAAAAACCCTTTTCAGGATATTTGGAGACATTTTTATTGATATTTGATTTCATCGCAGTGTTCACATTATTATATGGCGTTTCGAAAAAACGCTCTGGAATGTTGAAACCATATTTATTTTATAATGTTAGTTCTCATTAACAAAGTTTGATGTAGTTTTAAAAAAATGTGATTCCAGACGATTTGGAGTTTTGGATTGATCATTTTATTTCTTGCATTCATGTGGCAAATTGTTAAAGGTTCACATGATGTTTCGAGAAATCTTCTGGAGAATATTTATTCATTGCGTAATACACGTGAAGATGATTATCATTATCATAGACCAAGTTACAGTACAACAGGTAGGGGGAAATATTTTTGATAAACCTTGAAAAATAAACCTTGAGAAGTTTGAAATTTTTATTGAAAAAAAATTTCCCCTGAATTTTTCATAATAAAATTCAACAATATTTTTTTCAGTAGCAGTTTTGGTAACATTGGGTGTCGTTTCTGCAATGCTATCAACTATAATTGTCGATTGTCTATTTCTCCACATTGTCTACCGAACTTTTCAATTTTTCGCTTACACGGAGGATAAACGTCGAGAAGAGATGGATAAAAAAGAGAGACTCTAATATATTTTTTTCATTTTCTATTTTTGAATTGTCTTGTTTTATGTTCATATTTTGAATGATCTCATTTATTCATATACACAAATTTTGTTAACGGGTTGTTATTTGAAATAAAGAGATTTTTATTGTGAAGCTGCTGAAAAGAGACCAGAAATCCAATTTTCTTAAAATTAAATGAACAAAATAATTAGAAAATGTGTCTCTGGCGATCAATTATTTTTGTTTTGATTAGATAATGTCCTAGTGAATCTATTGGGATATTTGATTTATTTTTGAACAAGAATTGAACAAAAAAGGTTTTTTATAATGATTGAATAAGTATATTCGGAATAATTTTGATTTCAGAGAACTAGAAATCCAAATTCAGCAGATTTTATTCAGAAAATCCTTTTCTAAAATGAGAAATCTTTATTATTTGACTATAAATTTACTTTGAAATAAGAGCCAAGTTGGTTTTAATGACTGGATCAATTTGTTCGAGCCATGCACTAACATCAAGTTCTTGAGCAATTTTGTCAAACATCTCATTCAATGCTTTGATGTAACGCTCTTTGGCTTCATCTTGGCTCACACCTTCGAGTTCCTTCCACGAGTCCCTGAAAAAAAATATATAACTATTATTAGATTCATTTTGAATTCGAAACATACCACTTCTTTCTCTCGACAATCGAGAAAATACCAGGTCTATCAGTATTAACATTTCCGATTGTTGCTTGTTTGAAAAGTGAATAGAAAGTCAATTTTTGATCGTTAGATGTGCTAACTGGCCCTGAAAAACAACGGTTTTCAAAAATTTTTCAAGACTTTTTTTGGGGGGAAATATTACCTGTCTTTGGAAGTTTTTGAATAATTTCAACAGCGGCGTCGAATTTTTGTTGAAGAGCCATTTTTCGTCAACAAAACTAAAAAAAAAGAAACATTTCTTATCAATTGAAAACACGTATTCAAAAAAATATTGATAGTCACTCATTTGAGAGACAACAAATTAAAATTACTTGGAACTAAAAAAAAACAAAGAACTTGGAAACGTTTGTGGTGTTGAAGTTATGTGGTAAAAACCATAATATTATAATAATATAAATAGGAAAAAAAAGAAAGTACAAGGACAAAATTAACGAAACAAGAAAAGAAGAATAAGAAATGGAAAGAAGACGAGAAAAAGAGATATGACCTATATCCATACGGGAATTGGGGGATTGAAATGTTTTTGAAGTTGAAGAGAAGAATCAAATGAATTGAATTGGATTTAAATGAATTGGTGTGACCTTTTCAACTAACACGAACTAATAAAACACTAAAAAATGTGAAGCGTTTCAAAAAATATGTTTTTAACAATCTGAGTCATCTTGAAGAACAATTTGTTTTTGTGGCGTGGCTACATTTTTTGAGACACTCTGCACTTTTATTGAGAAAAATGTGAACGTACCTTATAAATTTTGAGTTCTAGAAAGGCTGGTCGGGAATAAATTTTTCTAAAAGGTGAACTGATTCACTTCTCATATAAACAAGGATCCCGGAAGATAGGACTGCCTATTAACAATCAGAAGTTTTGTTCAATTTTTAAAGTTTATTGTTCATTATTCAGAAAAAATTTATTATCAGTTATAATTTGAAGTAAAAATAAGCTATTTCAAACACTTTTTTGAAAATTTAGAAGTAACCCAATATAATTGAGGCAGAACATCTAAAATTGGAAATAAAGGTATAAAATAATCAACCATCGAACAGGATAGTGTAATTTCAGTATTGATAAAAGGGAGGAACAACAAAAGAAACACTGGGATATGAACACAAATAATTGGGAGAGCCAATTGAATTATAAGTCCTTTTAAAATCCGAAATTGTAAATGTAATGTTTCACGTGATAAACGTGGTATATTTTGTAGTGTTCTATAACATTTGAATGCAAGGATGAAACTGATTGAAACAGATGTTGATTGAATCAAAAACAACAGTAGCATGAATTTCAATTTTTTTGCTGAACTGGAATCAAAACTCAAACCGATTAATGTTAATTCGCTGGTTTCAATTTTGAGATCATTACTCAAAGTATATAATGGAGTTGTTTCCGAATCAATGAAAAATGATGAAAGTATCCAACAAAACAAAATTGAACCAATAAATGGGAGAAAACATGCCATGTAGAAAACTGTTTTACCATTAAAAATTGCACGGAATTTGAAATTTACCACGCTGTATCGATGAATAAAACGAATTGGTTCAAAAACTAAAAGAATTGCGTAAAAACCAAGGTGTAGCAACATTAAAGTCATATTTTGTGTCTCATTCAAATTGCTCTCCTCCCGATAAATGATGAAATCAGATTTTGAACACCGCAAACTCTTCAATAAAATGTCTCTGGTTATCGAAAGAACAGAGTACTCTTACCGTTCTAACAAATATTCCAACAATTGAAAAACAAACATGTATTGAACAACCGTAGGCCAGAAAATATCTATAATTTCCCAATGTTCTCAATAATCCGTTATTTGTGATCACGATAAGTGGAATATTCAACACGATAGCTATGATTCTACAAAATAATTGATATTCACTAATATCGCCGGCCATCGTTGTTAACTGGTAATTTTTATTGTTAAAAGACTGATCCATTTTTGAAAAACAAAATTGAAAACAAGAAGTATGTACGCCCCTTTGAACCCTCGAGAATTGTCTGTTATTTTACTAATTGTTTTCAAGATTTCGATACAAACAGAACTTTGAGACAAAAACAATCAGAAATCAATCGGACTATTTTTTGCAGATTTTAGGATTTGTAGTTCATAATTTCGGTCAAAAACTGGATATTGAAAAATAATTCATTATTAATCACAGTTTAAAACAAAACAAATTAGTTATTTCAGAATTTTTTGAAACTTTTGAAGAAACCCAATACAATTGGGGCAGAACATCTAAAATTGGAAATAACGGTATGAAATAATCCATCAATAAACAAGATATTGTTATTTCAGTATTGATAAAAGGAAAAAATAATAATAGAAAAACTGGGATATGAACACATATAAATGGGAGAGCCAATTGAATTAGAAGTCCTCTCAAAATTCGGAATTGTAAATTTAATGTTTTCCGTGACAAACGCGGTATCTTTTGTAATGTTCCATAACATTTGAAAGCAAGGATGAAATTGGTGGAAAACAATGTTGTTTGAATCAAATACAAAAGAACTATGCATTTCATAGTTTTTGTTGAACGGCAATCCCAATTTTCTCGAAAACTCAAGCCAATCAATGCAGCAGTTTGAATTTTGAGATCATTACTCAAAATATACAATGGGTTTGTTTCCGAATTGATGAAATATGAGGAAAGTATCCAGCAAAACAAAATTGAACCAGTAAATGGAAGAAAGATTGCCATGTATAAAACTGTCGTTTTATCAAAAATTTCACGGACTTTGAAATTTACCACACTGTATCGATGAATAAAACGAATTGGTTCCAGAAACAATAGAATTGCGTAGAATCCGAGGTGTAACACTAACAAAAACATATTTTGTTCTTCACTCAAATAGTTCGCCCCGGGATAAATAATGAAATCAGATTTCAAACACCGCACATTCTTTAAAAATTTTCCATGTTTATGAAAAAACAAAGTAATCTTACCGTTTTCACGATAATTCCAACAATTGAAAAACAAACATGTATTGAACAACCGTAGACCAAAAAATATCTATAATTTCCCAATGATTTCAATAATCTATTATTTATTATTACGATAAGTGGAACATTGAGCACAATAGCTATTATTCTACATAATAACTGATATTCACCAATATCACCGGCAATCATTTTTAACTGGTAGTTTTTCGAAGACTGATCTATTATTTAACAAAAATTGAAAAACAAGAAGTACGCCCCTTGAAACCCTCGAGATTTGTCTGATATTTTGCAAATTTTCTGTCAATTTAAAAAAAAACAGATTTATAGCACGAAAACAATGAAAATATATTGGAGTTTTCTTTGAGATTCAAGCCCTGAAGGACCACCATACAAATATGTTGTTTTAATCAAACTGAAAAAAATACTGTCAAAAATTTGAAATGAAATTTATGATTTTCTAATGTTTTGAGAAAAAAATGTTTTTCTTGAAAGAAATATTGTTTCGAGATCGTAGTTGCTAGTAAATTGTTTCTATGCTTGTGAGTTGAAAATGTATTGTTTTTATTTTATTTAATTGTCTGAATTATTTATTCATGTCAAGTTCACAGGTTTTTTCAAAAATAAACAACAATAAACTGGTAATTTGGATGAACACAAAGTGGGTTTTTAAAAAAAAAAAAAACAATAACAAAAAAAACGTCGAGGTGTAGAAACAATTTTCGGAGAGCTCACGAATTTTACGACACAAGAAAAACATTGCAAAAACAGCATAAAATATTGACTATTGAGTGAAAACATCGGCAGCAACATGGATTAATGGGTTTGTCAGTGATTCTTCATTTATTTTATTTCTACTTATGATAACAAGGTTTTGGCGAATTTCTATATGGTGTTTCATGGTATACGTAGAAATATCAGATCTTTCCACTTGACAATAAAATTGCGAATCATTTCTTGTGGAGTATGGAAGAGATAATTGGAACCTGAAAATTAAAGATATATTTTTTTGTGCTGCACAAAGGAAACAGATTTTTTTTTCAAATTAATAAAATAAAATTACCTTTCGGTTCTGGGATTCACTCCAACTCGATTGCAAAACTGTATCCAATCAATTTCCATGTGAAGGTAGAATCTGATGGTTTGAACAGAGTCTTGTATACGTTCCAAATGCCAATCTTTAACGTAGTTATACAGTTCTTCAATATTTCTATTCTTTAATCCTATGCTAATTGAGGATGCAGCAAGTGATTGAACGTTATCAAAAGACAATGTACACGTTGGACAATATATACCTCTTGAGACTTGTTTGACCTGAAAAAGTTAATGTTTTGATCAAATAATTGATTTTAAAATTGAATACCTTATTAATAACCAAATCGAGTTGTGAAAGCGTGATACATGGATTGATTCCCAATAATTCCAATGGCCGTGTTGTATTGATTTTGGTTAGCAAGGCCTGCGGTCGTCTTGTTGTTAGAATGAGGACACATAACTTCGAGAACTGAACCGGCGCTATTTTCCAGATCTGCCAATGGTTTTCGGATAGACTCAGATATGTAACACTTCGCGCCGACTTCAAAATGAAATTGTTTGCAATTGTGAATTTGTTAATGCAGAACCGTTTTTCAAACAACTTTTCTTCGAATTCAACCGAAATATTGTACCATTTCTTTGAAATCCTTTTTAAGCGTAATCGGTCGATATAGTGTCCGTTCCTTGCAACATCATTTTTGGCAGTTACACAAGTTCTTGCAAAAAGGTGTCTTCCGTATGCATCCATTTTATCAATTATAATTTCTCTCATTTCATACGGTAAATCAACAAATCCAGTATCAATTGGGTCCATCTGAAAATAATCAAGTTTGCTTCACGACTAATAATTTCAACATTGAATTCTTTGTTAGAACATTGTGTATTTTGGTTGACATTTTATTTTTTTATATTGTTTTTACGATTAGAAAAAATTGAAAGTGAAACCATGTTAATAATTCCAGGCTGTTTAAAGCCCCAAAAAATCAAAGATTTCAACTAAACTGTGTGTTGTACAATGACTGAAAATTATTCTTTGAAATTTATATATCGTCTAGAAAAAGTATATGTTTTTATAAATATAATTGAACAATTTTAAATGCTGTTTTCTACATAAAAAAGTCTTACCTTTTCCAAATGAGACTATAAAAATGTGACAATAACTCCAGAAAACAGCACCAGCGCACAAAAAGACCAGAGCAAATCCTGTTTGACAAAGGACAATTGGTGGAATTTCTTTGATATTGTATTGGTTGGCTGTTGTATTAAATGTGAATGTAAATCAGTTGGTGAGGTTTGATTGAAGAGTTCAAAATGAGAACAGCGAAATATCACAACTCGAGACGTAGTCTGAAAAATATCTGATTCTTTTTCTAATTTGTGATTCTATATTTTCAAATCTGATATGCTTGAAAAATTTTTGATAACTTTTTTTTAGTTAGACAAACTGTCTAAATTGAGACAATTTATATCCTTCTCAGGCTGCACAAGATGACAAAAAATCAAAAATTTTGATTAGAGAATTCGAATTTATAACATGGAAGAAATATGCTCTCCAAAAATGTGTTTGTAAAACCGTTTGTATCTAACATTTCGCGTTAACATTTCTTCTAACTTCATTTTTACAAAATCATTGGAGATTTCTTTTTTTTTATTTCAAGGGAAAACTAAAGATTTAGACGGAAAATAATCAGAAGAATTTCCGTGATTTTAGAAGTGATTTTGAAAATATTGCATACCTGAAATCGTCGAGCAAACTCGTGAGAACTCTCCAAAAATCAGTCAGTCCAATCAGTTCAATCAGTTCAATCAGATGTACGAAGATGCGGCTCAGATTGTAAATGGAACCAAGATACGGATTGGATTGTGACACAGGTGGCTTAAAAACGACAGCTTTTTCAGTGATTTATTACCTGCAAAATATTTCTCTCCAGATTCATGGAAATACACAAGCAGTGAAAACATCAGAAAATCAGAAACTTTGTTGCAATAAAGGATACATAAAGTCGAACTTCAAAAAAAAGCTGAAAACTGAAAAAAAAGAACAAACCCAACAATATGGTTATTCGACACAACATAAAAATATAATGAATGAATGAAGAAGAGGGAACACCCGCCAGGTAAAAAATAATGCGCCAGTCTTTAGTGTGCTTGCGCAGAAAAAGTAGGCGGAATATTAAATCAATAAATAATGGAATTTTTTGAGCCAAAACATTTTTTTTTCGAAAATTTTACCTTTTCTTTTGCAATGAAACTCGGTGGTCATGCTTTTAAGCATGCTAATAACGTTTGTGTAACTAGAAATCAATCCTAAAGTAGTAATTCAGATAAGGATCTGACTCCTAGAACTTTAATGGACAATGATTTCGAATGCATAGGTTCCCACCAAGTTGTAAATACTGTAATTTTTAGTGCCATAGCAAACTTCAATCCACTTTTCTTCATTTTTAGGTTATTATGAGATCGGCCCCAGCACTGAATTGATCATGTGTGTAATTTTTCAAAATCTTAGCCACTGCTCCATTTATTTCTGTCCAATTTATTGCTTTTGACAAAAAATACACCTAGACTAACAAATTCAATTTCTATTTTTTGCAAAGTGACTAACTCAATTTTCATTAACCAGATTGAAATCTTCAGAGCAAAGAAGTGTGTTTTCTTTTTAGAATTGAAATGAATCCCTCTGATTTTCCAGCCCGTTTTGAAAAAAAATTATCAGATTATTTTTTGTGTTGATGTATATGGCCCAACTCAATCGTACCCATTCCACATCATTTTTCCAAAAGTGATCATAGATATATTTTCACTTTTTGAACTTATTGAACTTGTGTTTTTCACGTGTTCAATTTGTGACTACTTGGGTATAATAAGAACATGTATCGACATTATTTTTTAAAAGTGTTTGTTGATTTGGAGGTTGTTTTATTTCTCTTATTGTCATTTTGTATGTTTTATTCTAACCTGGTTGGATTTTTCAAGAAAAAAACATTTTATAGCATACGACATAATAAAAAATATAAATTTTTAATACAAAATCCAACCAAAATCCTTGATCATTCCTTTTTTCTAAAAAAAACCCTTTCACAGCACTGAAATATGATAAAAATGCTGCAAACTAATTCCATCTATTTTTTCCATGAACCTATGTAATATTACACCACGTGGTTCTTATCAGAAACCGCCCCAATGCCCTATTACAAAGTCCATTCTCAATATCTTATCAGTCAGTAAATATTCAAATTAATTTGCTGGCCGAATGAACGGGGGACTAGAAAAAGCGTCCCTGTGAGTCTATTTCATCATGTTTATGCGCTCCATTGCTAAAAAGTTGTTTTTGTTGTCGCTTGTGTTCTTCTCTCATTTTTTTTCAAATGTGTACACTTTCTACATATTGATCTGTTTGTGTTCTGCAACTTTTTTAAAAACTACATAATTTTCTACTCAAACATATTTGTTCTGTGATTTTCTTGAATACGGAAATATTTTAATAGTCATAATCATTGATCTATTTTAGTTGTTTGGTCTTAACTCTTGTGAGGTCGCTTGTAAACAACAGACACCTCTTTTCATCTTTCTTTTGTCTTTGTTTTAACTTTTCCACACACTTCTCGGATTTTATTTTATTTTATTTCATTTTCTTTTTGAAATAACTTCAATGTTCAAATTTCGAAGATCACTAACCTACTGATTGTGACAAAAAATGACCTCACAAAAGTTGTATGTAACGATTTTTCAGGAGTGTGTTTGCAGAGATAAAAATCATTTTTATTTATTTGGAAAATCAAAAACCAAACAATCATCTATTTCTCCCACGTGGAGATGGGTTTTTCCTTTTTTTTTTCCTTTTTTTTCCTGGTATTGATTTTTGTGTTTTTTGGCGGAACTCGTAATTTTGAACAAAAAACATGTGGTTTTCTCATTTTTCTATGATATAAATGTTTTCTTAAAGGCGGCATTGAAGATGAGAATCGGTTTCTGAAAGTTTTGCTTAAAAATTTCGTCTCTATGAAAATTCGAAGAGTCTGACATTTTTCAAGCCATTTTACACAGTTTTTCATTGTTTTTTCTAGTGCTTTAGAAACTTTCACTGAAAATTTTTCTAGAAATGAATTTTCAAATTAGCCTAACTCATTTTTATCTCACATTCCACTTGTAAAACTGAATAGGTTTTTGTGACATTACATAAAAACTTCAATTGTAGATGAATTCCATGTGTGAATCTAAATTTCAGAATAGTATTTTCAGCATTTCCCCTCTCATCTATAGATTTTTCCACCCAGAAATCATATATGAAAAATCCTATCCTCCCACATTTTTCGTTAGCCATTTTTTCTCTCCATCTTTTTTTCTCTACCCTCCTCTCCCACTCTCTCTTTATCTCTAACCTACTTCTCAACTACTGGACAACGTTTTCTATGTGTGTCGATCCTCGTGCGAACGGCATGGACTGCACGATATTCAAAATCTGCTCTATCGCACTCTCGCGTTGTTGTTTATTGTTGTGCAAACTTGTTTCTTTCATTATTTTTTTTCCAAAAAAAAAAACAAAAATTATAGGCTATTTTGTAGCGTGTATTTTATCTAGAGGACAAGGTACATTCCGATAATTTTGTTGCTGTCTCATTTTTCAAACCACGTTGTTTTCTTTTCTCTTCTCTTCATTTTTGCGTCTTTCCCGTTCGTAGAAAACAAATACTATTTCTCTTTTTTCTTCCACTACAATGACGCAACGTTTTTTTTCCACAAAATATTTTTTCCAGCCACCACACAAAAATGTTGTCAAGACTCAGTCAGCCATTGCTCGCCACATCAGCAAAAATTCTTGCGCCAGCGTCAAGAAATCTTATGCTTCACGAGCATCATGGTATGAAGATTCTTGAGAGTTATGATATCAAAGTTCCACCATTCGGTGTTGCCAAGGATGCTGAAACTGCTCGTGCTGCTGCCACAAAAATCGGCGGAAAAGACTACGTTGTCAAGGCTCAAGTTCTTGCCGGAGGTCGTGGAAAAGGACGTTTCTCTTCAGGACTTCAAGGAGGTGTTCAAATTGTCTTCACGTAAGTTTTCCCTAGAAATATATTTATAATTTTCATCTATTTTCAGACCAGATGAGGTCAAGGAGAAAGCCGGATTGATGCTTGGCGCCAATTTGATTACAAAACAAACCGATCATCGTGGAAAGAAATGCGAAGAGGTACATTCTCTTATCTTTGAAAGATTTTTGCATCAGCATTCACGTGAAAAAGACTTCGAAACATGTGAATGGAACGTGATTGTTTGAGTGCAGGGGAAACCGTTTTGCAAACACGGAAAAAATAAATAGAAATAAAATTGGAGTGATTATTGATGTTATGAAATTGGAACTGCATTGGTGAAATTACACTGGAGCAGATCTGAAAATTTTGAAACTCAAGCGCTCACTTTGTGACTGTAAATTTGTTTCTGTCTCTGAAAATTTCACGTCAGAGAATTTTTATGCAGATCTACTGAATTCACTTGATTTTTGGTCTAATTTGATGAGCAGATTTCTAGTCAAGCTCTTCAGATCTCACTCATCTTTCATTGTATCTGAGCCAAGGTTCTGATAATTCAACAACAATTTTCCCGGCTTTAAGCACAAAAAACATTCTATTTTTCCAGGTTATGATTTGCAAACGTCTCTTCACTCGCCGTGAATACTACTTCTCGATCACCCTCGACAGAAACACCAACGGACCAATCGTGATTGCTTCATCCGAAGGAGGAGTCAACATTGAAGAAGTTGCTGCCACCAATCCAAACGCCATCGTCAAAATGCCAATCGATATCAACGTTGGAATCACTCCACAAATCGCTGCAACAATCGCCGAAAAAATGGGATTCTCAAAAGACTGTGAAACTCAAGCTGCTGCCATCATTGAAAAACTCTACAAAGTCTTCCGCGGATCTGACGCCACTTTGGTCGAAATCAATCCAATGGCTGAAGATGTCAATGGTGATGTTTATTGTATGGATTGCAAACTTCTTCTTGATTCCAACGCTGAATTCCGTCAAGATAACTTGTTCAGTTTGAAGGATAAGAAACAAGAAGATCCACTTGAGGTAAGACAACACGTGGTGGTCAATCATCTAGACGCTTTCGCGACCTTGATAAGATTTTTTTTTTGGAAAAATGGAAGAATATAGAGAATGAGGAAGAGAGAAAAAGACATCATAAATGGGGAGAGAATGTTTTAATGGGGTAAAATGAGAATTTGAACTTTTGTTCGCCGATTTTCGTTGACAATGTGATCAAAACTAGAAAATATGATTCATGATGAAATCTCAAAAAAACATCACATCATCTGGAAGACCTTACTAATGTAATTTTTTTGTTTCAGATCAGAGCTGCCGCTTCAAACCTCAACTACATCCGCCTTGATGGAAACATTGGATGTATGGTCAACGGAGCTGGTCTTGCTATGGCTACTATGGATATCATCAAACTTCACGGAGGTGAACCAGCCAATTTCTTGGATGTCGGAGGTGGTGCCACTGTTGCTCAAGTTACTGAAGCTTTCAAAATTATCACCGCCGACAAAACCAAAGTCAACGCTATCTTGGTCAATATTTTTGGTGGAATCATGAGATGCGATGTTATTGCACAAGGAATTATTCAAGCCGCTAAAGAATTGAACCTTAAAATCCCAATTGTCGTCAGATTGCAAGGAACTAAAGTTGAAGATGCGAAGGCATTGATTGCAACATCAGAACTTCGAATTTTGCCATGTGATAATCTTGATGAAGCAGCAAAAATGGTTGTCAAACTTTCGAATATTGTTGATTTGGCTCGTGCTACCAATATTGATGTCAAATTCGAATTATCTATCTAATTTGCATATTTGATTTGTCTTCTTCGTATTTTATTATTGTCAAATTTTCAAATCTTTCTCTCTTTCTCGTCCTTTAATTTTGTTGGAATAGTTTTTTTTGTCCTCCAACAAGTATCTCCATGCTTACTATTTGTCCATTTGGTGCATTGTAGTTAATTTGTCGTAACGAGTATAGTGTCTTCTAATTAATTATACATAAGTTTTTTTTTGAATTTTCTTCTCGATGATTGTATTGTCAAAACCCTCACCACACACACAAAATAAAAGAATTGATTCATTCTTGATGTTGATATGTGAAGGACATTCACACGTGGTTGTAAAATGTCGGAAGACCGGAATCCTTTGCGTTGTCACTTGAAAAGGGTAACATTCATAAAAATTTTAATACCCATTTAATGAGTAGACGCACCTTATTCACGGTGTTTTATTTTGATGTTGTTGCAAACACAATTAGGACACAATCAGAACTATGCAATAAAATTCACTGTTTTTTTGGTGATAAAGTGCAGAATTTTTGATATCCTGAATTTGAAGTTAAACATGGATGTTTAGCTATCAAGAAAACTTTTTTCTAACACTTTTAAGTAAAATCTGGAATTTATTTGGAACTGTTCGAAATTAAAACATTTAAATTTGAAATCGAAAAATTTCTTCAGAACAAAAATGTGGTCTCCAACCCTCCAAAACTTTCTGATAAGGATATTCTCTCTAAAAACTGTCCAAATACTTTTGAAGTTACTCTATCTACCAACTGTCTCAATCAGAATTTGGAAAAATAGAATATCAATACAGTTAGCACTTGAAAGAGAGGTTCTTGAATTTGTAAATGTGAAATTTGTTGAAACATAGCTCATTTGGAAAATAACCTCTAGTGATCCAAGAATTTGTAAATTTTCCCCCGAATTCTTAAATATTTTTCAGTTCATTTTTTGATTCCTCATTCAGTCCATTTTTCATTTGTCGTCACGTTGTTTTCATTTCTGAAACATTGAGATAAAATCGAAATTTCATTTCCGAAAAAAAATTTCATTGCCATATCGTGTTCCAGATCGACTTTTGAGATTGAACCATCAAGAAACTAAAAACTAATTGAGGTATCGATCATAAAGGTCTCGCGCAACATCATCGAGAATTTTATTTGAAGGAAAGCGCCTGACTAAAACAACCACTATTTTGATGACCTCGCATCTGACCGTAAAAAGGTGCAACCAGTATCGAGACTAATCACGTTGTCGGCGCGACGAAGTTGTCTTATAGAGAAGATCATCAAAAAACCAGAACAAGGAGGTGGAGAAATGCAGAGGTACGGTATAAATAGTCATCGATAGGTGTTTGTGGATCATTTGTGTTTCTCTAACCTATTTTAAGAATGAGACTGCAAGTTCAAATCGGTGTTGAATGTGTCGTTGTGCCTTGTACTCAAGAAGATAGTGTGCATATTGTGGCTAAAAGATCAATTGAAAAATTGCGAAGACTTCGCCCAACTCTATCTCTAGCTAATGATTATTATGAGATTCGAAGAACTGTTGGTAACTCACTTCTTGATCCTGAAGATACAGTTAGCGATGTTCTAAAAGATGGTGACTTCATAATCGTTGGTAAGTTTTGGTTTATTCATTTTGAAAACCAATTTTGACTTTCCAGCCGCAAATCATGAAGAGACCGAAGAGGCGAAAGAAGCTAAACGTCAAGAAGAAATCGATAATGCTCGTTTAGAACTCGACAAACTTGAAACCCGTCGTAGAAAGTGAGTGACACAAATCTCGATATTCCCAATAACACTTTCCTCCAGAGTCTCTTTCGCTGTTGATCAACTTACTCCAATGACACTTGCTCCACCAAGCCGTCTTCTTGTTCTTGATGGAAACAGTCTTTTACCAGAAGATTTGGTAAGATGTGAACGTGGTGAATGTGCAATCCAATTATCGATTGATTCCGAAGATCGGATCAAAAAAGGAAGAGCTTTTCTTGAAAAAATTGCTTCTGAGCATAGAGGTAATTGAAATTTATAAAATTTTTCAACAAAAAAAATTATTTTCAGCTGTGTATGGTGTGACAACTGGATTCGGAACATTTTCAAATGTTTTAATCCCACCAGAGAAAATCAAGCAACTTCAACTGAACCTCATCAGATCTCATGCCACAGGATATGGTGAACCACTTGCACCAAATCGCGCTAGAATGTTGTTGGCACTTCGAATAAATATTCTGGCAAAAGGTCATAGTGGAATATCTCTGGATAACATTAAGAAAATGATTGCGGCATTCAATGCTTTTTGTGTTTCTTATGTTCCACAACAAGGAACTGTTGGTTGTTCCGGTGATCTTTGTCCATTAGCTCATTTGGCATTGGGTTTGTTGGGAGAGGGGAAAATGTGGAGTCCCGCAACCGGATGGCAACCAGCTGATCTTGTTTTGAAAAAACACAATTTGGAACCTTTGGTGCTTGGACCAAAAGAAGGGTTAGCTTTGATCAATGGAACACAAATGGTTACAGCATTAGGAGCTTACAGTAAGTTTTTGCTAAACATCCATAAGTAAACCTGAATAATTATAGCCTTGGAACGTGCTCATAACATTTCCCGACAAGCCGATGTTATTGCTGCTTTGTCTTTGGATGTTTTGAAAGGAACAACTCGTGCATATGATCCAGATATTCATCGAATTCGCCCACATCGTGGACAAAACTTGTCTGCACTTCGACTCCGCTCACTTCTTCACTCTGAAGCCAACCCATCTCAAATCGCCGAATCTCATCGTAACTGTAAAACTGTTCAAGACGCCTATACTCTTCGATGTGTTCCACAAGTTCATGGCGTTGTTCATGATACAATTGAATTTGTTCGAGAAATTATCACTACTGAAATGAACTCGGCAACAGATAATCCACTCGTTTTCGCTGATCGTGAAGAAATCATCAGTGGTGGTAACTTCCATGGTGAATATCCAGCAAAAGCTCTCGATTATTTGGCGATCGCTGTTGCGGAGTTGGCACAAATGAGTGAGAGAAGATTGGAGAGACTTGTTAATAAAGAATTGAGTGGACTTCCAACCTTCTTGACACCTGATGGAGGGTTCAATTCAGGATTTATGACTGTTCAATTATGCGCAGCTAGTTTAGGTGAGCCATGAATTAATGTTGAATAACAATTTTTAATGTGAATTTTTTCAGTATCGGAAAACAAAGTATTATGCCATCCATCATCTGTTGATAGTATTCCAACAAGTTGCAATCAAGAAGATCATGTTAGTATGGGTGGATTTGCCGCAAGAAAAGCATTGACTGTTGTTGAACACGTTGAGGCTGTTCTAGCTATGGAATTATTGGCAGCTTGCCAGGGAATTGAATTTTTGAAGCCACTCATGTCTACAGCTCCGTTGCATAAAGTTTATCAATTGGTTAGAACTGTTGCACCGTAAGTGATGTTTCTAATTGGCAGAAAATTTATTTTATATATGTATTTTTTTTCCAGACCACTCATTCAAGATCGTTATATGAAACCAGAAATTGATGCAGTCGTTGAAATGATTCGTGAAAACAAGGTGAGTTTTTCTTTTCTTCTCGTTTTGTATTTGTTGCTAAATCATACAAAAACAAAATAAATTCCAGATCTGGGAAACTGTATTGCCACATCTTGAAACTCTTGAAGCTATGGAGGAGCTCGATCCAGATGCGCTTCGTCAATTTGCCAAAACTCCAACAGGAATTGTTCAAGATCGCAGTGCATTATTATCTAGTGGAGAAGAAGAAGAGGAGGAAGAAGAAGAATAAAATATCAAAATTAATGTTTTCAATATTTACCAATTAACATTTATCCAATTAATTATCCCGTAAGAACAATAAATATCCCATTTACTGATTTGAATTGAAAAAAAATATGAATTGCATACATTAAGCGGCGATTCGGTGACGTTGCCACAAATCCAGCAACGCCTCGGCGACGTTGCTGCAAAAAGCAGTTGATTTATATGTTCGCCCCTAGCGACAGAGGGCAACCTTGCCAAAAAAAAAAACACTGCTACGCAATTCTGCACAATCAAGAATTTTCGACTTTGTAAGCAGTTTTGATGGGTTCGATTCCCAGTCAAAAACTTTTTTTCCTTTTTTCTGAATTAATCTTAAAAATCTTCAGTTCTTTGTGATGACAATATTCATAAGATCGTAATTACAGAATATACAATCAATTTGATAGACAAAGACCCGCCGGCTATAATATAGTCTTTCATCTTTTATATATAAACTCAAAAAAAAACAAAAACAGGAAGGGGGAGGAAAAGGACGCCAATTTGGTATTGTATTGTCTTGACTAACGCTTATTTTGTTTAATCGATAAATGCTGAAAGATTGTTAATTTTGATAAAATTTGAATTGCTTATCTGTTTTTTTTTTGAATTCTGAATTTTTTCTGACATTGAGATTGCTGTTATATTTATTCTTCACATTTTTGTCTCAAAAATCTGGTCTCATGATGAAAATATGTTTGTTTTTTTTTTCAAATAATGATTTAGTTTTCAGCACCGAACCATCAACCACCGGTTCGCTCTCCTCAATCCGTTCGAAATGCTCAAGTCATCATTGACCTGTTTCGGAATTTCCAGTTCAGTCACCAGTCGATATGATGCCAACAACTTCTGGAAACAGGAGGCAACCATAAAACAGCAAGACGAGTTTGACGGAGAGCTTTGCCATTCAATCACAATCACAAACGCTTGCTTCGGTCATATTCTTCATGCTGAACGAACGGAGGATAGTGTGAAAATATACGGTATCATCGACCCGCAAATCGTAGAAATCGAGCACGATGCAAGCATCGATATTCTACATCGAGCGCAGACACCCAATTGTGATCGTGAATGGGCTGATCGCCAACATGCCCTAGAAGGCGACCTGCTAGGCGATCGCCTTCTCGCTGGAATCCGAGAGTTTCACGGCCAGCTGCAAATGTGCTCAACCAAGCTCCATATTCTCCAACGAGAACATCAGCACCACGTGCACAACCGACATCATTGGAACTTTTAGCTCGTGTTGCCGAACCAATTCGACCGGCTATCCCAGCGTTGGCCCCAGTGGTTCCAACCCCCGCCCAAAAGAAAATCGCCATGAGACGGAAATTCTGGAGCCAGTGCTGTTCTCTATGTGCCAGCAACTGCACCGATTCCAATTCGATCCGGAAGAACGGCTGTCGCTGCCGCCTCAGCATCGATACACCAATATTATACGGAGTTTTTAGAAAACGGCAAGCGCACAAACGCAGTGCCAAGAGTTTCCAGCACGCAGAATATCGACCTCCGCTGGACAGAGTTAGCAAAACCAAAGCCAGATTCGATTGCAACAGCATCACAGACGTCCGCCAACATCTGGATGCTATCAAAAACGTTCTGGATTTCCGGAATTATGGTCGCACGCGATCTTCTCGCCAAGCATCAAACGCTTGTCAAGTCTGCACAATCATACGATTCTACTCCGACACAGGCGAAGCTCCAATCGATATATGTACTAAAAAGTTGTCGATTTATCGGCAATTTGGGGGCCGACTAATTTTGTGAGTTTCTTTTTTTCTGAAATGAAAAATATTAATTTATAAAATTTCAGCGCAAGGCAGGTACCAGTGGCAATACCTCTTCAGCAACTTCCCTGGTGCCAAATATGTATATATCAACCAAAAAAATCGAGAAATTATCAAAATCAACAAAAAAAAACTGGAAAAACAAAAAACACAAAAAAATTGCATTTTTATCATTATTCAATGGAAATTATTATTTATTCGCCCGTCAAATGAATATCAAAAGCAGCTTCTCATTTCAATTTTATGGTCTGTGAATAGTTTTTGGCGCAATATGTCATCTCGGATTTTAAAATGAAAAAAATTGGCGTTTTTTTTTTAATTGTTCTCAAATGAAATGAATTTTTTTCAGAAACGATCAATTTTTTGGGAGTGGCACCGTCTACACATTAAAAATGTGAAACAATCTGGACTTCACACCCATATGGGTTTGCTGTGACATTATGTGAATTGCAACACTCTGTGGATTGATGATTTCATTCATCTGCTATGTTTGGGAATTTTTGAGATGCACACGAAACCTCGACTCATTTGACTTCATCAAAAATATTTTTCCTTTGGATCTATCGAGTAGTTCTATAGAAAACGTGAGTTCTTTAATTTTTTCAGTTTTAAAAATAAGGTTTTGTCAATTTTCAGGACTCCTAGTCGTTGCGAGAAGCCAATGTGCTTCTCTGAAAAACATTGAATAAACTAATGTTCTTTGCAAATGTAAGTTTTTTAAAACAAACTATTTAACTTTCAAAAACTATTTTCTTGCAGAAGAACACATGAATTTGGATTTCAGTTCAGCATATCTGATAATGAGAAACAATATTTGGAAGCTTTTCTGGAACTCAGTTCAATAATTTGCCAAACTTTCAATAACAATTTTTGATGGTGTAAATTTTCTGGAACCAAGTTCACCAACTTCAAAAGTCTGTCAATTTATTTTTATTCCTGTGTTTTTCTGTGTTTTTTTTCGTTATTTTGATAAATTCTAAATAATTTTATTTACTTTATAGAAGATATCAGAGTTCCCGCAACACAATTTTCAAGAAGTGCTTCAGAGATTTGCGCGTTTTGTTAGTTTGGTGTTTGCAGATTTTTTCATCGCAAGATTCATTGACCACGCCCATGTTCTGGAAAAATACAAAACAATGTATATATTTCATAATTCATAACATAGTATTCGTATAATATAGACGCAGACTTTGTCGAAGAAAAATAATCACATGAGCAATTTTCGAATAACATTAAATATAATGGATGGTTCATGCGGTTTTACAATCAAGTCTATCGTTCCAAGTTTCATTTTTTTTTGCCCTGCCCTTCGATTTCTGAACGAAAATAATATATTCCGATTTTTCAACTCATCTAGATCCTTTCAATAAAATCGCGGGTGTATCAAAAAAAAATTCAGAGTCGTATCTTGAATGAATACAATTTTAAGACTAATGCCACACCTCTTTTGCCTTTTCGACACGAAAAAGTGTTTTTTTTCATAACAAAAAGCACTGGTCGAACTAGTATAATAACAAAAATATTGATCTAGGGGCCATTAAAATCATCTGTTTTTCCATATCATTTTGAACCATCCACCTTCTTCATGGTGTCGGTTTCCATGTGCTAATTAGAGTAGCTTAACCACACCTGCTATTTTAATCTTTTTTTAATTTACCAATATTAAACATTTACCATAAATATATAATTGTTATTTTCATCCAAGTATTTGAGCCCTAAGACAACCCCTTGATATTGTGATCTACTCTAAATACATCTTCTTCCCCATTTCATATAAGTGCAAAAAAAATATTCCAATTTCCCAATTCGTATTTTCCACACCCGTCTCAAATAAAATAGTACATAAATCAAAGAGAGTTTAGAAAAGTATCTCAAATGAGTACAATGTTGAGACAAACGCCACGCCCCCTTCGCCCCTGTGTTTTTCCCCTTCTCGACACGAATGCCCGCTTTCGTCGGATTTTTGCGCCTGTGGCGAAAAATCGATTACACATTGAACACTGGGGCAAAAGAGGCATATGAGTTTTGAAAAGCCTAGGGTCTCTCTTTTTTCTAATAAACACTTTGATTAGCGACATTCGCCATCTTAATTAAAAAGAAACATTTCTCTTTTTCTCACCATTATTATTTTTCTTTACGCCAACAAACTTTGTGACTTTGGTTGTGCCAATTACTGTCGATTTGCGCCAAGAAAATTTTTTTCAAAAAATATATTATTTGTAGTGAATTAGTATACCGTAATTTTTTTCTATACGTTTTTCAGAAAATCTTTTTTGAAGGCACATCTAAAATTAATTTGAATTCAATTTCAGACTTGAAAAATGGTGGCGACTAGACGTAAAAAAGCCGAAACGAAAAAACATTGGAGACTTGCGTGTAAAGCATCACGTTTTATTGCAATACTGAACAAGCCAAAAATGAAACACGTGAGTGATTCTTTTTTTTTTTAATATTTTTCTTTAATTAATGTTTTTCAGTTCGAGGAAATACCAATCGAGGTGAGAAGTGTGATTGTTGATAAAATGCGCCCCGAAGACAGGTAATGTTCGACATATTTTCATTATATAAAAAAAAATTAATATCATATTGCAGATGCCGATTTGCTAGATGCTCAAGATTGTGTGAAAATCTTGCGAAGACTTCGATTTTCTACATGTATGGATTGGCTTTTTCTTCTTCGACTCCAAACAAATACACAATCACAGTTCAACATCATAGATATGATCGAAATCCTGGAAGTCGTAATCAAAAAGATTACAAAATCAAATTCGAAAAGCAAGGAAGAAAAAAACAAATGAGAATGTTAGTTTATTTTTTTAAAATTATTTTCCAAGTGTCCACAATCTTTTCATTAATCCAAATGAATTTTTCAGCAAAACTCCTGCCAAAACGTTGGTTTATCCACTTGCCAAGAACACAAATCTTCTCGAAGCTGCGGTTGAAAAGTTCGAAAAACTGGTCAATGACAATGCGAGGTGCCTCCGATATTTGGAAGTTTCGTGTGCTGAATTGGATGAGAGACAATTCAATTTCAATGAAATATCAAGATTGGAAACCTTGAGCATGAGATATTTGAATTTGGATCTTGTGCGCAGATTCCATTATCCGTTGAAAACGTTGCATCTTGGCGAATCATTCCATGATGTTACTATTGAATCTCTTGGTTTGATGCCATACGTGAGCGGTGTTTTTTTCTAGATTCTTCATTTGAATTTTTCGTTTTTCAGATCTTCCTAACTCAGGACATGTTAAGTGGCTGTTTTGATTTCACACTCCACCAACTTATACAATTGACTGCTGACAAAATCAGAGTATCAATTGGAGGCTGGAATGCCAGAACATGTTACGATTTGATTTATCACTGGAAACGTGCAATTGATCCCCGCAAAAGATGGTACTCTTTGGGAATTCAACATAATCCTCAAAGAATTATTCGAGGATTGATTTCAATGTTGAATCTTCACATTGACGATGTGAGCAGGTATAAAACAATTCAACTTTCATAGTTTATGATTGATACATTTTTAGAGCTCGTATTCGAATTTATGCTGGAAGTTTCAATGGAAAATCTGCAAAATTGCAATTCCTTGGCGACGGCATATTTTTCGCCTACCCCTTCGAGGCATATGACTTGTCTGACAATGACGAAGAAGATTTCCCACACGTCGATTATACTTGCATCATCTAATTTCTTGCTATTGTATTGTCTCTCCTTGAAATGTTCACAACAAATCTGCAAATTTTCGAATTTCTCACATTTTTTCTCCTTTTTTGAACATTTCGTATTGATACTGTTAATAAAAAATTCTTTCAAACTATATTATGTTAAGATGTTGGTGAAAATCTGATGTTGAAATATTTTATTCAATTGATCTTGAACATAAATCGATTCAAATTTTGTGAAATGAGTCATTCTAGTTTTGGATCGATTTCGAAGCCATCACAAAATTATTTTATTTTGGTGCCATATCACTTCCACTTTCTTCATAAGGCGTGCCGGTTTCCATGTGCTAATTAAAGTAGCTTAACCACACCTGCTATTTTAATCCTTTCTTTATTTACCAATATGAAACACTTAATTTAAATATTTAATTGTTATTTTTCATCCAGGTATTTGAGCCGTTTACTCTTTCGATCTACCCTAAATTTCTCTCGACAGCGGAAAATATCCCTATTCATATTTTCCACACCGATCATGATTCATCAAGCAAAATAGCATAGGTATCAAAGAGAGTTGTGTCCCAAATGAGTACATGTTGAGACAAACGCCGCCCCTGTTTTTCCCCTTCTCGACACGAAAGCCCGCTTTGTGCGCCTGTGGCGAAAAATCGATATCACCTTGAACATTGGGCAAAAGCAGCATACAATTTTTGGCGAGCCCTCTTGCAATGTCTGCGTCTTTTCTTTTTTCACGATATTTTTGATCATCAGCAACATCATAATTGACAAGAAATATTTCCCTCTGTTCTACCATTCTTTCTTGGCGCTAATAATTCATAATAGCACAACATGTCAGTCGATTAAAAGTTGATAATCGGCGAAAGTAAGAGAGATGCAGACATTTTCACGTGAGAATCTTGTTTTCTTCATTGAAAAAAATATGGAAATCATTTTTAATAAACACGTGAACTACGCGGCAGTCTCTGCGTCTCCATCACTCTTGCTCTCTGACATGTTGTGATAGGAGGTCCCAGTAATTTGATTTTCATTTGGTAACAAAAAATAAACAAAAGCATCCTTTCAAATTTCAATATGCTGACCGACATGTTGAGTTACAACCCGTCAAAAGAAGCTTTGTTCAAATAAATCGAAGCGAAATAAACTATAGAGAAAGGTTCTTCTTTATTTCTTCAAGCACATGTTAAGAAATCGGAGTAGAAAAATCAGAAAAAGGAGAAATAAAACAAAACTAGTCACTTGTATACGGTAGTGCATTTTGACATCATTTATATTTATTTTTTATCCATTTCTAGCATCTGTTATGTTTTTCTCGATTTTTCTTAATTTTTCGTGATTCTTTGATAAATCTCAGCTCGTAACCCGTCAATGTTTCTGTGCATCTCCCATTATTTTTTTTCTGAAAATCAAATCTGCTCAATTTTAATATTTTTCGAAATAAATACTGTATTATCAAATCTGTATAGTTTTCCTTCAATTCTCCACTGTTTAACTTAATTCATAACTGCCTTGGTTTTTCAGGATTTCAGGAGAAAAATGGTGGCGACTAGACGCAAAAGAGCCGAAACAAAAAAACTTTGGAGACTTGCGTGTAAAGCATCACGTTTTATTGCAATACTGAACAAGCCAAAAATGAAACGCGTGAGTAATGCTTTTTTTTAAATAACTTTCATTAATTAATTGATCGTTCAATGTTTTTCAGTTCGAAGAAATACCGATTGAGGTGAGAAGTGTGATTGTTGATAAAATGCGAGTCGAAGATAGGTAATTTTGATAATGAACATTTGTTTTCTTATTAAAAACATTTTATTGTAGATGCCGATTTGCTAGATGCTCAAGATTGTGTGAAAATCTTGCGAAGAGCTCGATTTTCTACATGTATGGATTGGCTTTTTCTTCTCAAAATTCAACAAAATACACGATTACGGTTCAACATCATCAATATGAACAAAGAGGTCTTCCAGCAAGTTTCAATTCCAAAGATTACAAAATCGAATTTGAACAACGAGGAAGGAATAAACATATGAGAATGTGAGTTCATCTTTTTTAATATTCATTCAATTGATAATGAGAAGTTCGTCAAAACTAATTGACAAATAGAAAGTTTGCTCTATTGCACAATTACAAAAAATCGAACAGATTGTTCTATTTCACAAATACTTCATTTTTGCGTACTTCTCCTGGATTTCCCATTCTAAAATTTATCAACTATTTTAAGTGTCCTGATAACTTAACCCTTCATATAAAATTTTCAGCAAAACACCAAATAAAACGTTGCTTTATCCACTTCCCAAAAACACGAATCTACTTGAAGCTGCAGTTGAAAAGTTCGAAAAACTTGTCAATGACAATGCAAAATGCATCAGGTTGTTGGAAATTTGGGGTGACCAACTAAATGGAAGACAATTCAATTTCAATAAGATAATACATTTGGAAACATTAACAATGGAATATTTGAATCCGGCTCTTTTGAGATCTATTCAACGTCCGCTGAAAAAATTGTATCTTGGAGAGTCACCTGAAGAGGTTACTATTGATTCTCTCAATTTGTTCAGCCAAGTGAGTGGCCTAGGCGTGTGCAAAAGATTACATTTTGAACATTTTCTGGATTAATTTTGAATGGCGAGGAAAAATATTTTTCTTTCCAAATATGAAAAATCCGAAAATGAGTTTTACATTTCCATATGCTACTATATTTATGTATGTTTATGATTATTTCGGTTTACAGATAAATCAAGTACAGACTTTGTTGGTTGGAAGTGTGAATTTTACATTCGAACAAGTTTTACAATTAACTGCTGACAGAATCACAGTATTAATTGAAGAGTGGAATGCCCAAGATATTTTCAATCTACTCATACACTGGAAAAATCACAATGATCCACGAAAAAGATCGTTTTCCTTAGCAGTTCGAAGATGTGCTGTTCAAATGAACCGACAATTGATTTCATTGTTGAATCTGCGAATTGAAAATCAGAACACGTAAGTACAACACTTCAACTTTTATAATTTCCATCGAATACGCTTTTAGCGCTCGTGTTCGACTTTGCGCTGGAAGTTTCGATGGCAAATCTGCGAAATTGCAATTTCTTGGCGACGGCATATTTTTTGCGTATCCTTATGACGCATATGACCTAGTTCGCGATGAAGATTTTCCACATGTCGATTTTGTTCGCGTCATCTAATTTCTTGATCATTCAAAAATAACACAAAAGTTTGAAAATTACTGAACTTATGGATATTTTTTTTTTACAATTTTCACAATTTTTCTTTTGCAACTGTGGTTTTTTTTGTGTTTAACAATTCACATTGATACTTGTTAATAAAATATCCTTTCAAGATACGTTATGAGATTTTGATTTCGAAATATTTCATTTCTTTGATTTTGAATTAAGGAAATTATCGTTTTTCCTTTGTGAAATATCGCAAAAAAAACAGCGTGATTCAGAAATCTCACAATCAGAAAAAATGTTTTCATTCTATCTCTGGAAATTTCTCTACTGTATAACTGGCAATGTTGAAGTCACAAATATTCTTGTTGGAGCTACTGATGATGATGATACAAACAATAAAAATTGTGTTTCTGGAAGAAATATTTATTTGGAAAACATCTGGAATATTTGTTATAAACCTCATAATTGGCAGTAGTATGAAAATCTACAAAATATAAATAATTGGTATTAATATCATTTCTGGGATCGATTTATGTACTTATTATAGCCAAATCTCACCTTATTCTGACTATTTTCACCTTTCCTACACCAAAAAAACATGAGTGCATGACTAATGCACGCCACTGTATTTGCACACGGAACACTATTAGGATAGAGTAGAAGGCAGAGACGCAGAGGAAACTGCCGGCATCGCAATAAACTTTGAATTGTTACATTTTTTGTGAAAAGAAAGAGATTTCCTTTTCTTTTGTGGTTTTGTGTTAAATGATTTCTTAGTAATGACAAAATTTCAGATTTTTCTATTCTAAATTAGAAACAAATGAAGATATTTATCGAATTGAGAGACCATGACGAAATTGTGCATCGAGAATTCGAATGGGTGGTTACTGGAAATGTTTGTTTTTTTTATACATTCTCTATGTAATATGTTTTTCAACTTCTAGGGTGAGATTTCCGATCTCAGGGAACAAATAAAGTTGGTATTTTCTATCGATCAAATTTATCAACAACTGTTTTATAATGGCGAACTTATACGAGCAGACACTGCAGTCGAAGCTGGATTAGTGGACAAAGATACGTGTGTTGTTGTAAGTTAAATATTTCACTATTTATATTCAAAATTGTATTAAAACACCCTTTTTGTAAAGATGCAAAACCCAAAAAAAATTTTGATCCCAGAATCGGCCAAATTAAAAAAAATATTAAAAAAAATAAATTGTATTTCTTACAGAAACACAATATGTGCACGAACTGGCAAGTGTATATCGGATTGATCAAAAAATTACAAGATTTGACATCATTCGGAGTCACTGAAGACCGGAGAAAGATCGCGCTGTTAGCGAGACCAAATTTGTCCATACTTGACAGCTCCCGATTTTTCCTAACGTATCCATCTCTACAGCTCATAAGAGTGGATATCGAAACAAAATTAGGATTTCTTGTCCATAACGTCGCAAAATATCTAAAGAGATCTGTAATGGCATATTATAAACAACTATTCCCCAATGAAAACGTCAAAATCCAAAACACACCAACAAACTCCGCTGGTGTTCATGTAAGTTTTTTATCAACATGTGTCCATATATAGTCTTTGAATATTTCAGCTCGGAGTAATCGTTCACATTGATAACAAGCCATCATTTTACGCAAAAACACTGGGGAATATTCCGATAGTAGAAGAAGAAGAATTTGATTTTTTGAACGGGACCAAAGTCGATTTGGTTGAAATCTTTGTATATGTGTTATTAAATTTGACTGGACTGGGACCAAACGATGTTCACATCATACCAGAAGTAAGCAAATGTGACATGATTTTTATTTCGACCAAAATAAGTAAGACAAAATTTAATTGTTCTTACATAGCCTCTCTTTAATTTAATGTTTTTCAGTCGATCTCTTTCATACAGCTTCTGGCGTATCAATCAAACAAATGTTGGACCCATCAACTTCTTCCAGTGAGTTCTAGTGATTACAAGTTATAATCATAACTTGTAACACTATTTATGAAACACCGTGCGTACTCATTTTTTATTTATTGTTTAGCACCGAAGGATGTCGTTATTGATGCAGAAATGAAACTACAGCTGCGAATTATATCATCCTTGCTGTGTTTGTCTGATTTACAGACAAACAAGGGCAATTTTGGAATTGTTGAGCCACAATCCGTCGAAGACAATGAAAATCAAGGACCCAGAAAATTGGCTGTCGTTGATTTTGGAGTAAGTGTTTGTTATATAAAATTTCTATGCGCATTGTAAACATTTTCAGATAAATCTTCGCTTAATTGACGAAGAGCCAGCCATTTTCACGTCCAAAATCGATATTTCCTATTTGAAAACGTTTTTGGAGAAAATTGATATTTTGAAAAATATATATGCAGCAAGAGAGAAAATGATATCCGACCCAGCATTGCGTAACAACGAGAATGTTAACAAAAATACATTTAATCGATATTTTGAACGGTTGGAAAAAGCACTACTAAATTTCTTGTGTAAAACATAGTGATGCAAGCTCACTTTAACAATTGATGTTCTTAAAATTATGAAAAATTAATTCTACTTTTCCCTCCCTCCTCATCTTTATTTTTTTTTAATTTTTATCACCTATTTATTCATTTATTTGTATGTTATAAAATAGTTTTGTGACTATATATACTTTATATATTTTTGGTAGAAAATTTTTGTTCAAAAAGTTTCGCTTAAACTTATTTTCATGCTACGTTCAGAAATCCCACAAAACCACAAAAAATATCTTTATGCTATCTCTGAAAATTTCTCTACTGTATAACTGGCAATGTTGAAGTCACAAATACTCTTGTCGGAGCTACTGATGATGATGATACAGTACTAACACTTCCACGATCTGACATTGACCGGTTCAAAAGAAATATTCGATCCTGTTCTGTGATTTCGGATGGATAACAACAATGAAAAATTGTGTTTCTGAAAAAAAAAATTATTTGGAAAACATCTGGAATATTTGTTACAAACCTCATAATTGGCAGTAGTATAAAAATCAACAGAACATAAATAACACCACCCAAACTCTCAAAAACATATGTCAAACTATAGAGATTTTTGATCTTGTATTCATGCAGAATATATAGTTTCAGGAATTCTTGAGTTGATGCAAGTACACAAAAAATATTCCAAAATATTCGATTTCTTGAATATCTGATCTCTCGATTACTTATTTCAGTGTTCTTTCGACTTGGAAACAGAAATACCAAAAAACTCTACAAAAATAAATTGTTTTTTTATATTTGAGAAGTTTTTTTTCCGAACTGACCAATCCTGCAGCTGAAATCAACCCAACAATTTTCAGCCAATATAAAACATCCAACAATTTGTGTGAGTTATAGAACTCATGAATTGGAATATATGCACAAAAAATAACTAGATAGGGAAGCCTTTTTGTTGTTTTCCAAGTCAATTTTTTGCTCAAATGAATTTTCAAGCAAATTAATGAATGGATGATTACACCAAATTCAGAGAATGTGACGAAATATTCATAACAATGACTGGTTATTGTGCTGATTTCGATGCTAAAAATAGTTTAACTTTATGATTTTCAAGTCGTAGCCGGAAAAAATTACTCACTAATAGTCAGAAATATCAATTTTCAGCAAGTCAATAATAAGAAAACAAGCTTTGGTGCAAGTTGACACTATAAATGGTGCCATAAAAATGCACAAATATAAAAAAGCGCTGTCTTTTCGAATTGTTGGAATTGAACATATAACAACAATTGAGAGAAACCCCTCCACAGTAGTTATGAAAACTGATAAAGATGTTCCAAGAATCAAATCATCCGATAAAATATCCCATTGAGAAGACTCAATTGGTTTACATGTTCCATTTTTCAAACATTCCATAGCACCAACAAAATATGAAATGAAATGAAAAAATGTTCAGTTGGTAGAACAAAGTGTTGATTATTGCGTTGCCAAGAAACGATAACACGCCTAATTATTTGGTGTTCTGAACTTTGTTTTTCTGCTGATTGTTTTTTTTTTGCAAAAGTTGTGTTGTAAAGTGAGCAATTTTTTTTATTAACAAAAGGCAAGGCAACCGTATTTAAAATTTCTTCATGATTTTGGCCATATCGTTCAACTCTTCCTCGGTGAGCAATTCGGCTTTGTGGATCCAGCTCTGAAATAAAATATTTTTGAATTAGGGAAAATTAGAATTCTTGAAAAAAAACCTACAGGAATGTAAGGGGATGCTTCGGCACAGAGGGTGACAACTTGCGCTGGTGGAGCGTACAATTTTCCACAGGTCATGTAGTTGAAGAGTTGTTTGATCTTCTCGAAGAAGCCTCTGGAAAAGTTCAAAGTTTTTGCGGTTTTCAGGGAAATTTAGGATTTTTTTTCGATTTGTGAATTTTGAAATCAGCTTTTTTTCTTTCAAATCTCAAATCCCTGGGTGATAACAATATATTTTGAAAATAACAAAAAATTGGCTGGTCAATGTTATATTTTGATTGGATTTTTTGATCCAATCAAAAAAAAACGTTGTAAAAAATTGATTTTCAAAATTTTTCACGTCAGCAGATTTTTGGAAGGGTTTAGAGATCTATTGGGAGTTTTAGGAGGCTTTAGGGGGCTTCAGGGACTTCCGGGGGCTTCAAAAGGCTCCAGAGGGCTTTTGGAGGCTTCTATGGGTTTTAGAACGGTTAACGGGACTGCATGGGATGTTAGACAGCTTAAAAGTGCTATAAGGAATCTTCCCAAAACTCACGGTCCATCTTGAACAATACTGCTTGCCGGATAAATTGGCAACTCATCGTTAGCTTTCTCAATATTTTGTTTCTCCATATTTTCTTCTCACAAATGCTGCGCAAACCACAAAAACTCAACCAAAATGAATGGTGTGAAAAGGAAGAGGAACAGTGTCTCAACAGATGTGGGCAAAAGTGCAAGTTTAAACATTTTTTTTGTGGAAAGGAACGCAGCTGCAATCATTTTTATTTTATATTTATATATTATGTTACAGAGGAAGGAAGACACAAAAAATTGAGAGAGGGAAAATAGTGCAAAGATACAGGCAGACACGTGTTAAGAACAAAAAAATGGGGATCTTTCTAAACGCTATTGAATTCGTGTTCCAAAAGTTTATATTTCTCATTGGCACTGATTTCAGTTACTTCGTTGTCTTCATCGAAATAATAATGCATGAATAGACCAACTGTGATGATAGCATTACTAGCCCACCTGAAAACAGCTTTTTTCAATCACAAGTTTTCAGAAAAAAATAAAAAGAAAAACAAACCATAGAGCGGTGTGAGTTTCATTATAATAATAAGTAGCAATAACAGTTTGAACAAAAAGTTTTGCAAGGAATGAGATAAATCCAGCAGTCTTACTGTTATTTTCAACGTGTTGTTTGGCATTTGCAAAATAAGCGAGAATTCCTGGAAGAGCTAAAAGTCTCCAATATTCACCATCTTTCAATGAAGCTTCATTATAAACTGTGACAACATCTCCGTTGAAAATCATAACAATGAAGAGGACAATTGTAGCTGTCAAATTGTTGTAGAATGTTAATTTGTAGACACAGTTATCGATAGTTGGGATGAATCTGAAATTAAGAGATCAGAATACAGAAGTTCGATTCCCGGTGCCCAATAGTAGTAATTTACTATCGGTAGTCAAACTTTTTTGAAACTATTTGCAGAAGATCAAAGAATTTTCTATTTTTCGGTGAGCAGAAGCTTTTGTGTAAAATATGACACACTGTGCACAGAATACATTTCTCTCGAATTTTTGACATTTGAAATTCAAGGATAAAGCTGTTTTTGATCTACCAGAAAAAAGTTTGAATTCTAGAAAACTGAATTAGTGCCATCCAAAAAATAAGATAAAATGAAATTCTATCAAAAATCTTCCTTCAGTCACCCTATTTCAGAATTTCATTTCAAAAGTATACCAACCTTTGATAAACTGTCAAGTACAATCCCATAGTGGAAGCAGCAAGAAGAGCAAAAGCCAAAGCAGTTGTATCAAAATGTTCAAGATTAGTTTGATCAATTCCCATAGCAAAACCAATTAGGATAACAACTCCACAAAGAACACTAGTCTTTGAGAACCATTTTTTGAAAATGTATAAAGAATAAAGCATAACAAAAATTGGTACAGTACTCTTGACAATCATCAATGTTGAAACAGTGAGGAATTCAATTGTGAAATTAGTTAGAGTTACCATCACAACAAATGTGATTGATAGTGGGAAAATCTGAAGTTTTTTTTAAAGTTAGGGTAAGTCTTATAAAAAACAATTCAAACCTACATTTCTCAATTCATCAAAATCTAGTTTGATGCTTGGAATTGCGGTAAATCTTCTCGAAAGAAAACCAGTGAGAACACAAAAAATAGTTGCTACAAGACTTTGATACCAAGTTATGAAAAATGGACTATCCAGCTGAAAATGAATTTTTTTTATTTTTCAAAGAATTTTATGTGAATAAGAAATTACCTTTGTGGCATGTGTTGACATATTGTTTTTGTTTATGAAAACTGTGAGAAGCGAACATCCCCTGAAAATTTTCTATGTACATAGTTAACTGTACTTCGATTTTATTTTTCAGTATAACTTACCAATGAACTATAACAGCAACTGAAAGAAATAAAAAATTGGAAGAAGGGGCTTCAGTTGACATTTCTTGAAAAAACTGAATAAAGAAGAAGGAAATCTTGGATGCATATAAATATCGAAGATTTTATCGGACTCATTATCTGAACGGGTGGAGAAAGAAAGACGAATTTCCTTTTTCTAATCCAAAATACGATCGGAGGAAAAAACTGGAATTTCTTGGATTTATATTGAGTTCATTAGTTTCAAAACAAGATCGCCGCTCGCGGAAGTTTATGAGGGATTGTGAAAATGAAATTGATTTGTATATGATGTTATTAAAGATGGTTTATCTACCTGAAAATTAGAGCGATGTGTTTTTAGAGATCCTGGTTGCGAATCTGTAGAAGTTAGAACAGTATTCACTGTATGATTTTGTTTAAAAAAAGGATTATCAGATTCTCTTTTTTCCACGAAAAGATGTAGGTCAAACAAGACTGTGCGATCATGATTATTATTTTGAAAAAATCAAAGATTTTCGTCGTCAAATTCTTGCTTTTCTGATCTCACAAAAAAACTACAGACTCATTTTACATGTGAGCTATGACGTGGCAAAATTTAAGAAGTTTTTTGACGAAAATCAATTTTTGAAGCTATTATCCTGAAAGTCAGGATTTGTTCTGAATTATACTAGGCTATTGCTCATGTTAGAAGTTGAGCTTTGCAGTTTTGAAAACGAGATTATGATCAGCGGATTGAAAACTGCTCTGAAAAATTATTTTATAATAAGGCTCAATTTTCATTTTAAAAATGTCTATTTCGAAAGTCCTGAATTCCAAAATAAAAATTCACAACAAAAATTGTACCAAATAGTTACAACACAACAAGCATAGAAATTGTGACCATCTAGATTGAAAAAAAATTCTCTCTGTGTTCTGATTCTTTCAAAACCCATATATTAAAGTCCCGATTTCGCAAGTACATTAGCAACTTTTTTTTCACCGAACTCAACCAAAACATCTGCTCATCCGAAGTGCAACCTGATTTATTGCACCATTTTTTCTCCGATTGAAATCGAAATAACAAAAAAAACAAAATTTTCACGTTTTTTTGTAAATTTATGAGTAAGTTCATAGGAAAATTCAATAGGAAAAAACAAGAAAAATGGATGACAAAAAAGGATAAAACTACAAACTAAACGGGACCCATGAGATGCAAAAGAGCTCGGTAATTTAAGAAAAAAAAACAAAAAAAAAGAAAGAGAGCTGTGGAATTTGGTTCACCGTTTGGACAAATGGTGAAATAATTAATTAATTAACAAAAAATAGAGGTTTAGGACCAAAATAAAGGGGGTTACAGGTAAAAAATGCGAGATAACTCAAAAAAAAATTATGATGATAAAAAAATCCTCGTAAAATATGATTGTTTCAAAATGTTTGAAAAAATGGTTGGCTAAGATTGGACATGGAAAATCATAAACAATAAAATTGGAATGAGAGATTGGTTTGTTTTAGAAAAAAATTTAAAAAAATTCAGATAAACCTAATTAATTAAGGTGGGATAAATGGTGGTGGCAATTTTTGGTGTGAGGATGTTGAGGTGTGTCCCAATCTTGGCGAATTGTTGCTAATCATCGGTGGTGGTGGCTTGTAGAGTGGGTTTTCGTGTTGCGAGACTTTGAGTGGTGGGCGTTCTTCTCTTGCCAACATTGGTGTTCCGGCATTCGCGTGATCGTTATCTTCAACCTCATCTGGGAAGACAACTGGAAGTCCTTTGCCAACATATTCTGTTGAGGTTGTCTTCTGGAAAATGGAACATTTTTGTATGTCATTTCTTTAAAAAAAAACTAACCTTCTTGGTGGTTTTCTTCAAGCAAGCGCAGTATAAAATCACAGCAATGGCAACGAGAAGAAGAACAATCAAAACTCCACTGATGACGATCAATTGAGAATCAGCTTCTTGTACAGATTGAATGGTTGGGGCAGTTGTGCTGACTTCAACATCTTGTTCGCAGTTACCAGTTCGGAAAACGTGAGCTTGTCTAAGATAGAACAAGTTGCCCATAGCTTTGACGAATTCGAGCTTGGTTCTCATTTTATTTTTGATGATCATTCTTTCTTCCATCGCATTGATTCCTTCCTCATGACAAACATTGTATGGAAGAGTATTGTTACTCCAAACAATAATTGTCTTGTTTTCCTTTCCTCTGATATCATGAAGAGTAATCTCTTTCTCATCTTTCCGTCCCATTGCTCTTGCCATTGATTTCACCAACATGTTTCTCTTTGATGGATCAGTTGCCATTTGTTCTGGTCTTGGTTTATCCAATTCGAATTCAACGCGATGATTGCTTGGAAGTGATGGTTTGACGGTGACTGAGAATGGTGTGACAGCAGATTGTCCAGCTTTGTCTTTGGCTTCCAATCGATAATAGAATTCACCGGCGTTCATCGGAACACCAGTCATTCCTTTTGAACCAGTGACCATCCAGATTTCAGAACCATCAGTGGAATGAATAGTAAGATTCAATTTGAAAGTATCACCATCCTCCACATCCTTGAATGTTTCAGCAGGAACTCGAAGTTCACAGTACGATCCTCTGACACAAGTATACGATTTCAATGAATTGAGAACAACTGGTTGATTATCTCCGATCTTTCTTGTGGTTCTAACAACAGCTTCGGTAGTAGTTCGCAATTTCTCAGCATCAGTTTCAAAGATCTCTTCATCTTCCTCTTCCTCTCCAGCTTTGTCATCAACATCCACGTTAACAATACCATATTGATTTCTCTCGACTTTGGTGTTGGTAAAATGTCCCTTTGTCAAAACAACAGTGTCATATTCAACATCTTCTTTTTGAATAAATTCATCAAGACGAGATGTGGCTTCATCTGTGTCGTCACATGAAACTTTCCAAACAACAACAAAATTTCCTTCCGGCTTCTCACTCATGAAATCTTCAACAGTTCTGATGGATCGCGAATATTTGAGCGAATAAACTCGAAGACTCGGCTCTTTATCCTCTTCCAAATCGATGGCTGCTTCAATGCGATTCTCCACAGTGTTCTCGATTTCGTATCCAGCTTCAATCCAAAATGTTTCCTTGGCTCCACATTCACTTTCCGATTCCTCTTTGACAACCAACTCAACGGTGTAGGGTTTTCCAGATTTTGGGCGGATTTCTACACTGTATGTTCCAACATCGTTTTCGGTTGGGATTCCTTGGAAAACTGAATCATTTGAGAAAACTGTCCATTTTGGAGATTTCGGGATGGTGACGCTCTGCAAAAATTTTATTTTATTAGGATTTTTTTTTGTTTTTTGAACACAAATTTAAAAAATTTGTCCTATTTTTTTCAGAATTTCTCATAAAAAATTGTTCAAATCTTACCTTGGTTGGAAAATCGAGATGGAAATACTGTCCAACATACAACTCGTATTTTGTGGGTTTTGCTGGTACGGCATTGATGACACTGACCGTAGTAATTACGAATAATAACAATCCGAGACGAAGATTGATCATCTCTGTAACAATCAAATATAATTTGCATAAATAAAAGGAAAAAACACATGTCCATCGAAATATGAGAGAGAAACCAAAAAGGAAAGATGGTGCAAAAAATTGGGAAAAAGTAATGGACAGATTGTCTGTATGTATGAATATTCAAATTTTGACTAGAAACTGGACACGAAATTTTTGGAAGCGAGGCAAGCAAAAAGCGATTAATAAATAGTGCATAAATTAAAACGAGCACTTGTACAAATACTACCTTTCCAAATGTTATTCTTTCGTTTTGCATACAACAGGACAACAGATTAGGATCAACTAATTGCTGAAGAAAGGAAAAGAAAGGCAAAGAAAGAACAACTGTATGACAAGTTGGTGTAATTATCGAAAGGGGCGTGGCTAAGATGAGCATAAGTTGGGTGATGAATGTCGGTATATTGTTTTGAGGTTTGTCTAAATTATTCTTTTGACGTGTTGTTAAAGAGATTCAGATAAAAGCAATTATATACATATGGAATGGGAGAAGAAAGAATGAAAGAGAGAGAGCATATTTTTTTGGATCATACCGCATTTGAATATAAATGAGACATTTTCTTATTGTTTATGGTGTTTATATTGAGTTGGTAGGAGAGGGAGAGAAAAGGGTAATGGGAAATTCGGAAATGATTTTTGGGGAGCTTTTCCCCTCGGGGGAAAATTTTGAAAACCGCTAAAAAATTTCACATAATATCCCCGGTGGCCAGACAGAGAAGATTGAAATGGCGCCTGTGGGGCCAGGTGGGGTGTTTTAAGGTGAGCAAAGCTCCAAGCTGATTCGAACGAGCTCCAGAGAAGGCTCGGGTGGAGCTGGGAGCCCAGAGAGAGCCTAGCGGATTTGGAAAATGCAGGCGGCTGTCAGATCTCAGCATAGGTATTCCAACATTTCGAATCTGAGACCGGATCATTTGGCACCTAATATCTAACATAAGCCTAGCCTATTATAGACCAAAGCCCGCCACATCCGAGACCTAAGCCTGACCCAGTCTAGACCAAAGCCCGGCCCAAACTTTCTATAACCCGATATTCGCAGCTATATCAAGGGCCACTAGGCTTAGAAAAGGCTCCCGGCAATATTTTCCAAGACACCTAACCTAAATGTAGACAGCAGCTTCCCAGGGTGACAAATACGCGCCAATTCTGTTCACCTATCTCTTTCCCGACAAAAAAAAGACAAAAGAGATTTTTGGGTAGTCAAAAACACAAAAATTTCTCACATAAAAGCTACTTTTCGCCCAAAAGGGCATTCTTACCTAACAAAGAAGTACAATATGAATCATCACCCCTTCCAACTCTTATTCAAAAAAATTTATCTAAAAACGTTTGGGAATAGAAGAGGGGAACAAATACATCTGGTAGGCTTCTACTCAATTTTCAAAAAAAGAAGAAGAATAAGAAGATTTGTGATTTACAACAACTCTGTAAAAAAAATAAACAAAGTAAGTACAAAAGAAAGCGCTGACTGACCATAGGGAAAAAAATTGAACACATTTTGGTTTGGTTTGTTGGCAATATGTGTCTCTCCTGCTTCCAAACTCCGCCCACTTTTTACACCCATGGCTCAGCCCCGCCTTCCCTCCTAACACAGCAAAAAAAACATGTCTTGTGAGGGAAAAGAGACAGAAAAAAGGAACGGGCGAAGGAGAATACGATATAATTATTCTATTCGGGGTAATTAGGTTTTAGGTACGGGATATACGAGCATAATTATGGAATGGAATGGTATGGGTGAAGGAAAATAAAGAAACATGTGTAAGATTGCGGGGGAAAAATACAGTTTATGGTTTTCTGAAGGTTGCACTGGGAAGAGGGACACGAGAAATTGGACTAGGGTGACTAAACTTTGAGTCAAAATCGAAATACCAAAAATTATTTGGAGCGGCTTCCGATTTTTCAGAGAAATTCCAAATTGGATTCCGAAAATTTTAATTTTTGAATGCCTGAATCGGAAAAAATGTTCCGATTTTGCTAGTCCAAGAAATTTTTTTTCGAAAAAAATTAGACCTGATTTTTAGGCTTGATTCCTCATTCCTTATTCCAAAACCCCCAAGAATGTGATCAACAAAAAATATTTGAGCTTTTTCTAACAATTCAAAAAAAGTTACACAAAATTTTAATTAAAAATCCAAAAAAAAAAATCAAAGCAAACAATTTGTTTCTTTTTATTTCAAAAATAATTGCCCACATCATATTTGCTTCCAAATGTATTTTATTTATCGGTTTCCAACTTACTGACTGATAAAAAATGTTTCGACCCGGAAACCGAATGACTCAGAAAATATGAGAGCAACTTTTTTTTGAAACAAATATGTATCAAGGCATCAGATCTGGCTAGATGAGATGAATGAAAATTTATCGGCCCTCCTGGACCACTTTTTTTCTCAACTTTTTTGGTTCTCTAGCCTAGGCACCAGAAAAAAAGAAAACTAATAAGAATCAATGAATCATATATGACCCCGTTGGCGAGTTTGCTCGTAAAAAGTGCATTTGCCCTTTTTTAACACCTTTTTTGCTCATTTTCCCCCTATTTTTTGGTTGGCTTTTCTCTGGTTAATGCGGCAAATTGGCAGAGATTAGTACGGGTGCGCGAACACAACTGTAATTAAATCGTCGTGGGTGGTCCAGGATTAGTGAGGGGGTAATGTTTTTTCGTGACTGACTGACGAAGATGGATCCTTACCGTAATCTACTATAAATGTTTTTTTTTTGTGGTCAGGTGTCCGAAGTTTTTTCGAAAACAGGACACATCTGTGTGTAGGAAGAATAACAGGTGCATAAAAATAATTTGATTATGCAATATTTTTGAGGAAACAGAACAATTGTTGAAAATTTCTCAAGGATACGATAAAAACGACACCTGTGTTACTAAAAATAGAAAATTTGCAAAACGAAAAACATAGATATCCTAGTTACAACTAGTATGCAGTAGATCAAATTGTTCAACTGTGAAAATTGTTCACATCCGAAATTTGTTCGATGAAACTGGAATTGTTGTTTTGATCTACTTTAGATTTATTACATGTTAATTCATCGTAAGACTGTAGTTATTTTGAAATGGGATAATTATTGTTGGAAAAATAGATTTGAAAAATTGTAGATCCGTTATTTCAAAAAGTTTGGAGTTAGAAAACTTCTTCCGACTGATCACACTGAAGTTTGAAATTTTTTAGATTTCGATTCCGATCAGCCCTGAGATTTAGAAGATCAGACGATTTGGACCGGAGTAGTCTACGTTTATTGGCCATCGGGGTTTGAGACATCAAGTAACTGGTTAAATGCGGGCACCGGGAATCAAACACGTGACGTTTAGACTGCTAGAAGCCATCACTGCCACTGAGCTACCTCATCCCCCAATTTTCATGATTTATGAAACTGGAATTATAGTTTTGATCGACTCCAGATTTATTTTTTTCATTATTAAAGTAAAAATAATCTATATTGACTATAGAACAATACAGTTTAGCTTCACAAAAAAAGTTATTTGCACACAGAACAAAAGTGTAAAAATGTGCAATCAAGATAGCGGCTAGGAAGGGAAAAGAAGGCAAAACAATTATTTTTTGGTATGAAAATTGTCTATAATCCTTAAGTAATCGATGCCAAATTATGTAATACGTTTGATGGATACCGAGAAATTTGCAGCTGTCTTTTTTTTTCTTGCTCAGCACATATGAATGTGTACAAAAATATTTCTAAGCGATGAGAAATTCAATTTATGTAGCTCTTCTCGTAAAAAACTTCAATCAGACGTTTTTTTTTGAAACATGTCATCTTATTTTTCCTTATGTATCTCTTGAAGCGGAAAAAGTAGAAAAGCAAACAAACAAATGAATAAATAAATATTAAACAGTAAACATGGATGGTCCCAACGGATATCGGTAAAAATCAAAAAAGAGCACATTTTGTTGTTGATGAAACATGTGCCTCTCTTGGGAAATCGCGGTTATTCATATGCTAATTGTTTTTATTCTTATTCTCAATATGGACTTGTGGGTGAAGAACAAAAAGGATGGTGGATATAGATAAGAAAACGGATGGAACGGCCCCAAAAATTGATGAGATTTTTATTGGCTGAGGTCGGAATGAAGTGGAGTATAAAAGAAGTGGGTGATTTATGGATGTTTGTGGACACACTGTGACAGTTTATGTATATATTCAACGTTTTAGCGAGGGATTTAGGCCCTAAATTCTAGGGAGTAAATAATAAAAACTCTCTGAAATATGTGGTCAAAAAATTACTGTACGTGAAAATTCAAAAATTCAGTTCACATCTCAAGTTTCACGGCTTGGTTCTGAAAATGTTCCAATTTTAAAAAATTGTGCTCAACCAAAAACCAGGTCCGAAAAATCTAATCTAATCCAAAATCTGCTCCATTCTCCCAAAAATTACTTGTCATCCATCAAAACCCCCCTCCCCCTCTCTCTATGAACACCCCAATAATTATCCCCCAAATCGAATATCCGCCAAACCACAAAGACGCAAAAATCTTGCCAAAATTCAGAAATCTTTCTTTTTTTTGTTGTTGTTTCCTTGTCTTTAATATTTTTGATTGACATGAGAATGAATGAGATCTCTTTGTTATGTTTGCTCTTCAAAAAGAAGTGTGATAGTCGTTTACAAGTGGGTGCGAAAAAATAAAAGATGTGTATACAATTTTTTGGTGGATGGTGGATGTATCAAAATAAAGAGAAGGCTTGGGGAAAATATGAAGAGGGGTTTTCAGAGAAAAAAAACTGAATGCTCGAAACTTCTGGCTCCGAAGAAGTGTAGAGAAAATCTTGGGGTTTTTAGAGAATACAGGGTGTTAGAGATAATAAAGGGCTTTTTAAATACATGAAGGGATTCGCGTAAAAATTTGTTTTAAAGGTATGCTGGTCCCTTAATAAACAGGTTAAAAAAATGTATTTCTTCAATCCTAACTTAGGTTTCTGAATTTTAAGTAGATCTTCATGCTCTTGAAGTTTACTCAGCCTTCATTGGCGGGAAATTTGAAAATTCAAATTTTCATCTATGAAAATCTGGAAACTATTTTTTCTAAAGTAAAATCCTTCATTTTCCCAAAATCTTCATTTTCAAAGTTTCTCTCAAAAGCAAAAAATTAATTTGAAAACAAAACTATACACATGGATTTGGTTAGACGACCGAAAATTACATAAAACGCTTCAAGTGTGGTCATTTGAATTTGACCACACATAGCAATACATACATTTAATTGAAAAATGAAATTACATAAATGATGAATAGAGAATATGTGTCTATGTGTGTATGTGTGTGTATGTGCTCAAATTAGGAAAAGAATTTGAAAGAATGAGGAACGAACAAAAAACAATAAAAGTTTATTTTTATGATGATTTTGAAAATGGAAAGAAAATTGGTTTTGGAATATTTTGAAGTTTTTTTGAAGAATGGGAAAATGAGTGAAAAAATTATACATTTTTTCGGGTTTTGATTCCTAAAAAAAAGAAAGAAGTTCTAGAAATTCCTCATCTCAGAAGTTGTTTTATCTCTGATTCTGAGATGAAATCCTCAAAGAATTTTCACTCGTGAAGAATTTTAAGGAAATAAATTTTATTTCGAAATGTTTAGAAGCGAATGAGTCATGTTTTAAATTATTCTACAATTTTGGTTTATGATTCCTAAAAAGGAAATTTATTTTGTATGATGTGAAAATGAAATTAGAAACAGAGTTAGGTTATCTTCTACTTTTTGAATCAAAATCAGAAAAAAGAGTTAAGCTATTTTTTGTCTTTAAATTTCAGATGTGGAACCATAATCATAAGTTTACATAACTTTTTCTATCCCAGATTTGTTCCATGATTCACGGAAAATCACAAAAAACATCAAATAAACATCATTTTTCAGATAAAACTACAGTACCAAACAATTGCAAATAAACCTCCCCAGTCCCATAAAAAATTACATGAAAATTCAAAAATTTTCAAACATATCTATACGAAATGTGAAAACAAGTCCAAGTACTACTCAAAAGCACATTTCAAAAATGGTTTCTAATAAAAATCGCGTGTCTTTTTCACTCAATTAGTCATGCAACCAAATGTGCTTTTTCATTAGTCCACATACATCTTTTAAAAAATCCCCCTTCCCCGGAAAAACTTCTTACCTTATTTCTAAAATCTATGTGAAAGGCGTTGGAAGAATATTTAGATCGCAACCTAAGCAAGTCTGAAAAAATAGAAGGAATATTGAGATTGTTATCAAACAAAATAAAAAGAGATCATAAATAAAAGGAAGGTTACAATATAGAAACTTTTTCGGTTTCCTTTTTTGAGTGAAAAAATAAAATAAATGAGAATTAATGATTTCAGAAGAAGCAAAAAAACGTGGAATGTTTTAACTAGAAAAAAAACGGTTGTTGATAAGAAACTTGTTGAAATTGTTTTGTCGTAAGCAAATAAACGGAAAAAAGAAGAAAGAACATATATTTCTCACAGCATCTAATCACATAAAAGAAACCAACCTCTAAAAATTTTGGTTTTTTTGATACATACAAAAATAGAGGTACACACACAACACATTTATGTCGTGTGCTCCTGCTTGCCCTATATTTGGTCAAAAATGATTCATAATAGCGTGTAAACGAAGAAGGAACGAAGAGAGAAAACATGACAATAAAATAAAACATACAATTTTTTCTGTACACATAATTTTTTTTGGCTATCTACCAATAAACGGACGTTTCGACACAACAACAAAATGACGAATTGAATTGAAATTAATAATAATAAAAATAATAACACATAATGAGCAATTGTTTTTTTTTGTTTCGGAAGAAAACAGGAGCTAAACTACGAATTATTTTTTAATTTCAAAAGTTTCAGTCATTTTGTTTTTGCGGGAAAGACGTTGGAAGGAAGGAATTAAAAAAAAGGAAAACAAACTAAGGTACTCTGAAAATTGTACCCTCAATATTCCTAAAATTAAAAAAAACCAGACTTTCAGAATTTTGAAGGTCTGAAATCCTTTGTGAGTTCTGATAATTCTTAAACGAGAACAAGATAAAATATTTTTGATCTACCAAACAAAATTAAGGTTTACCTATGTTACACAGAGTGTATCCCGAGCCTGAGAATACAACAATGAAATTTAAAAAAAATTGTTTTCAGGAAAAAATTAAATTTCTAGATTCAGAGATCCTCTAAAAATTGAATTTAAAAATTCTCCTAATTTTTAATTCAATCAAAAATACTACTAAATTTCCAAGTAATCAAAGAGTAACTAAACTGATAACCTTTTTTTCATTTTCCTAACCGTCTTCGACAACGAATTTGTCTGATAATGTTCCGCTCCTTTTTTTCTCGCTTGTTTATTTTTCATTTTTTGTTTCTCAAAAGATTTTGATGATGATGATCGAATGAAAACATGAACAAAACTATCTGATAAGATAAATGGGGTTTTATGGATTTTTCGAAACAATTTGAGAATAGATAGGGTGGTTATTTGATTTGTTTCGTGTTGTTCAATTACCTTGGGATTTTATGAGAGAAGAAAACGGTGGAATTTTGAGAGACGGGAAAAATCAGAAAGGTATTTTGGAACAAAAATGTTCATTGGAAGTTGCTACTGACTTCCAGCATTTTTAGAAATTTTTAGAGGTCTAGAAAATTTGGAAAATAGGAACTTATGTATGTATGTTCAAAATGTTTCAGGAAAAAGCGGGATTTTCTCAAAAGATTCGCGAAAAACATAGAAGATTCGTGTTATTTGGTTGTGTATCTGGTTTCGGAAATCGATATATACATATTTCATACACCAGCCAATAATAAAACATTCAATTATTTATATTAGTATTACCGAATCGTTTATGTATTTTATTTTGTAGGGAAAAAAATGAGAGAGAGATGAGCAGGCAGGTGGCTATTGAAACACATTTTGCAGGTTTTTATGTAATTTTCGGCCGTTGCATAATAAGGATTTAGCGTTTTTGTTACATTTAATGGGTCGGATTTATGACCATATTTTGACTAATTTTTGATCTGGCTTGGGAGAGCGGGGGAAGTAAGAGAGAAAAAAGAAAACTTTAAAAATCATGAAAATTTTTGGTGGGGAAAATGAAATACAAGATTCCTACCTAAGGTTGTTTGTTTTTCTATAGAAATTTTTCAAATTTCAAAAAACCACAGATTTCGTTTTTGAGGATTAAAGTTAATTAATAAATTAATTTTCAGAGGAAAAAATTACAGTTATTCTGCGGAAAAAGAAAATTGTGAAACATTTCAAAGGATTCTGTTTAGAATTCTGAATCTTGAATAATAAACAGAATTTCAATTTCAGAAATTATTGGAAAAGAAATTTTTGCGAGAAAAATGTAGAACCTGACACAGATGTTCTAATAGATTTTCCACAACACAAAAAATAGAAAAAATAGATGAAAACGCCCAAAACAGAGTCAAGAAAGGTGGTTCATCTAGTAGATACATATGGACAAAAAAAGTTTCAATAAACATCTGCGCTAGCCGCCTCATCTAAAAACGGAAAACACATACACACACACTTGCAGCTGTCTTTGATGTACAGAATTCCTCAGCTGTCGATTGTTGGTTTTCGGATAATATAATACGAGGGAGAAATAAGCAAAAGGAAGGAAGGAACGGTATGCATGGTCAATGAATCTCACTAGTCCGTACAGCAAACAATAATTTTTGCGCTCAAAAAGATTATGGGCCACGCCCAGGAGATATGTATAAACAAGTTTACATATTTTTCCGAATTCATCTTTTATTTGGGTAATGAGATGTGAAAGTGTGAAAATATTGTAAAAATATTGTGGGTCAAGTGCTTGATAGTCGGCTTTATATCAAAATACCTATCCTATCCTATAATAAATATATTACCATCAACAATAATAAAAAATTAGGAGAGACAGAGAGGAGGAATATTCTTTTGGGGCCAAATAACTGACTGGTTGCGCAATTTATGTATATATACACAGTACCATGACTTATCAGCTATTATGTGCCATGACTATTGATTGAAGTGAAAGATTGGACCCATATCGACACGACCGAATGACCGACAAATAAAATAGAGAAATTGTGGATGGTGAAAATATGCAAATATTAGAGTATTATATGGAAATTATGTCTTGAGAATATATTTTTTTATTTTCTTTATTTTTTTAGGAAGAAAGTATGAGAAACTATACAGAGATGAGTGGATTCAAGAAATGGAAAGTTCAGGGTTTAGAATGTCTTAGCCATTTTTTGATAATTTTAATTTTATGATATGATCAGATTTGAGTTCAAACTACAAAAAATATTGATTTCTGAATTTAGAGAAACAAAAAACATTTCAAGTTTTTTTTTTCGAGAATAAAATCCAAAGCTTAAAACAATCTCTTCTTACAAGAAAAAAAGAGAATTTTTACAGCTACAGAAAGTTCCCGTGAAAAAAATGAAAATTCAAAAAGGCGGTTCAATAAATTCTTTACCGAAAAAGTTTCTGAAAAGTTTTTTTTTGTCAGAAACCATAAACTAAAAATTGAACATCGTCCAAAAAACTCAATACAATTTTTACTCCACAAAATTGCATTTTGGAACAATTTTAGAATTATCTTAAATTATTTTAGAAAAGTTTAAAAAAATGATCCAGAAACCTTATATTTACCCAAAGAAGTCATTAGAATAACAGAACTTCATGCAAACTTTCAAGATTTCCCGATAATAAAAGAGTCGGGATTATGACGCAAGAATATTTGATCCGGAAAAAAAAACGGGAGAAGATATCCTGCTGCGAGATAACTAGGTTATGATCTTACTATAAGAATATGTATATGAAAAATAAATAATCATCAACATGTTTCATGTGAGATGAAAAATCTATTGAACACAGGAAAAAAAAGAGTGACCTCATCCGACATTTTTTTGACAATCAAATTGCCTCAAGGACAGAATATATAAAATATATACATATATAATAATTATATTTTCAGCTGAATTCAGAAAAATGTAATATTTCATTTTTATTCTACGCGGACTGGACTATTAAAAAGTATATCTAACCCAGAAAATTATGAGGAACATAAATAAAAATATGACAAAAGCAGAAAAATAAATTGAAAAAAGGCGAGGGAAAAAGTTTCAAGGCCTAACTATGCGTAATACAATTTAATAAGAGGTTCGTTCCGCGTAAAAAAAAACTTTGCCAAGTTTTTTTTATCCAAAACATACACAAAAACTTGCGCGTATATCTTTTTTTCTCAAAAAGAATCGAAAAGGATACAAAAAAAAAGAGATAATGAAGACAAAACAATCAAATAAAATTGTATCATGTTCACACCTGATAGATAAATAATATGTATGTATTAGTGAAATCGGGAGGAATGTTTTGTGGTGAAATATGTATTGAGTGCGATTCAATTTGACAACTAACTAATTATCGGATTTTTGGGGCCTGTTTTGTTTTTGTCAACGATTTTATTGTTTTTCTCGGTGAATTTATAATTAGTTTGAAATTGAATCGGATTCGATTTGATTGGTTTGAAGAGAAATGTGATGTGGACTCTGTGAAGCAAGAATGAGAGGGATTTAAACTGAAATAATTATCGAAGAGGGAGAGGCTGCCAAAACATCTACGAAATTAGGGATTCTAAATTTCAAATCTTGAGAGAATAATTTAGAGAAATGTAGCTTGAAAATATACTTTTGAAAAGACCCCAATTTTTTTCAAAAGAATTTTTCTGGGATTCCAAAAATACAATCGAAATTGAAAAATCGAGATCCCGAACTTTCTGAAAATCATTCGTATCTCTGAAAGTCCAAAAGATTTCAGATATTACGAAAAAATCCAAATACTCTTGGCCGGACAATTTTATGTTTATTCAAAAAAATTCGGGCATGAAAAAAATCACTTCAGGTTCCGAAATAATTTTTCACTTCTGAAGAATCAAAATTTTTAGTCTCTGAATCAAGAAGCTCACCCTCTCCTGAAAAACACTAACGAAAATCTACCAGACCCCCCAGCCAGTCACAAAAAACCTATCAAAGTGTCAAATACATGATAATAAAACTTGTATCATCAAACCTATATTTACCTACATGTCAACCTGTTCGAAATCAAAATCAAACCAAAAACCATCCGATTTCATTCGATTTCAACAATGAAAATGCAAATTTTACTGACTAAAAAAAGAACACATATTTATTCCTATTTTAAAAATAGAAAAGGAAAAAGAAAATACACAGAGAAGGCGAATGATGATGAAATTCAAATTGTGAGTAAATGAAATTGAATCTTTTTATTTTTAAAAGAGCTTTGCGCTTTGCGCATAATCACTTTTTCTTATTCACTTAGTCTTCCTGGAAAAAATAAACATGGAAAAAGGTGTCTAGGAAAAAACATCAGAAAAAAGTAATAGTATTTTGTTGTTTTCGTGTCCGTACTACTACTACTAGAAACAATGGACGCTAGTGAAAACATACTGAACACAACCAAATGAATCATTTATAAGAAAGAATTTCGTAGTTGTTGAAGCTAACACCTTTTGCGCTAAATTTAAGAAATGTATAGAAATGTGATTGATGAGGTTTTGAGGGAAAACAATAACTTTATGATTTTCTAAAAACCAGATTTTGATTTTTTTCAAAACATGAAATTAGTCAAAAAATTTGGAACGCTTCACGAATTTGCGTGTCATCCTTGCGCAGGGGCCATGCTAATCTTCTCTGTATTGTTCCAATTTTAGTATATGTTCTCGGAAGAACAAAATAAGACATAGGAAAGGTGTTTATATAGGTATAGAAAACTTTGTGACGGACATCTCGCTTGTTAGACATATTGATATGGGAAAGAGATAGGTGTTGCGAAATGTGCGAAAAATGACACAATTTATATGTTTATTTGGGAATTTTTTAAGAAACTTATTCAAAATATTATTTTACTATGAAAATAATAGGCGTGAAAATTTCATTTCACATTTGCCTTAAGCCAAATCATCGTCACACCCATTAAACATTTTTCTAATCAAATAAAGATTATTTCAAATTGTATATGTTATTTATGCCTCTCTCATCAATATTCAAAAAAAATCATAAGGCGTTTTTTCTTTTTCAAAAAAACACACCTATATCTCCGCTTCCTACGGTCGTAAAAAGAGGAACAATACGGGAATTTATGCAATTTCCGCCTTAATTACATCCATTAATTGATTTATGCCCGTTTTTCTTCTAGAAAGATCATGTTATGCAGGTGTTGGTGTTTCACGCAGGTGTCATTTGACCTTGTCACGTTATTTTTTTGGAAGTCAAAGCGGAGAAAAAATAATAATAACAAGAATAATAAACCCGCAAAGAAATTTACAATCAAAAAAAGGATGCGCGAAGGATTAGACCAAATGTCATTTTTAAAGCATTGGCCCAGAAAAATATTGGGAGGATTCACTCATTTATTTGTTTAATATGTTTCTTTGTTTTGTACACCCGGCTGCTTTTTATGGCGGGTTAATTAGCTTGAGGTTCAGTAGATACTTTGAGGATGAACCGAAGAAAACATTGTGGAAATATTTAGAAAAAATGAAGAGAAGGGGGGCTTTTTTGAAGTTTTGAATTCCGAAGATTCTAAAAATTTAAAAGTTTCAGATTCCAAAATTAATTTTCAGTACCAGAAATTTAGAAATTTTTAGATATAGAATTAGAATTTAGATAGTTCAGACTAAAGCGACTTTTTTTTTGGAAGCTTGTAAAATACTCTCGGCCTTCAAAGAAAACATATCAAAACCAATGAAAAACGGAGCAATTTTTCAAAATTTTAAGAAAACAAGATATTGGTTGGAATTTGAGAGAAAGAACGGAACTTTGTTTTTTTTTCAAAAAAAAAACATTTGTTGTTCTGACCAACAAAAGTTAAGAAACTGACGAGATCAATTTTTTGAAGCCTAGAATTTTTAGTGCAATAAAAATTCACAAAATGATGATGTTCGTTAAGACCTTAGCGTTCCATTTATGATCATTAGGAACCTTATCACTAGAGGCTTAGAAACAGCAATGCGGAACTGCCCTAGTGCACTTTTAGGGTAGTTTTAAACAGAGAGAAGATTTACAGGGAGAAAATTTTTTCGAAACATTGTAATTCAGAAAATGAAAAAAAGTTACAAAATCAACACGCAAAAATCAATTATCAAACCTCTCCAACCAACAAAAAACCAACCAAAAAAAACTAATAAAAAGGTCCGGTGACTAATCGAATAATATATTTTAAAACGTGGGAAAATTGGTTTTTTTGGGTGTTGCTTGGGTGTAATGAAAAGAAAAAGAGGAAAAAGAAAGAAAATGTGAAATGAATGGAATGGTGGTTGGCATGCAAATTTAAAATGAACGAAAAAAGTAGAAGAAGATGAAGAAGAAGAAGGTGAAAGAAAGAAGAATGAAAAACTTTTCACCTGGAAAATTGAAAATTTGAATTTAATGAGCGTTCTTTGAAAGATTTTGAAATTTTTAATGAAATTGTGAATTTATTCAAAATTTAGATTCAAAAACAATTGATTCTATTTAAATTCAAGCGTAAATCAAACATGAAAATGAAGTTTTTTGAGATTTGAAATTTTTAATAAAAATTATAAAAATTTTAAAACAATTATTTTTAATCCAAAAACCAAGTAAAATTAAGAACAAGCATTCAACAATTGGGTACTTGACATCTGAATTAGCAATGTCCACCCATAACACATAAATTAATTAGCATATCCTTAATAAAAACCTGTGAAAATGAAGTGCACTCAAAAAGTGCCAAACGGCTGGAGCTCTTTTCATTCATAATCATGCAAAAAAGTTTCGCAAATTCGAGAGAGCACACAGAAATGAGAGATTTCGAGATATTGAGAAACAGATATCGTTGTAAGACGTATTGAAGAGATCAGTGTATTGAGTGACAAAATATTGCGAGAAATTGAGAGATTTTTAGTGAGAAGAGCAATTCATTCGATTATATTCATTTAAAATGAAAACTTATATTTTTCGAAGTTCTTGAAAATGCGGATTTTGGGTTCAAGAAATAGAAAATACTGATTTCAGAAGGTAAAACAAATTCGGGTGGATTTTCTTCAAAAAAGATCAAAAATAGTTAAAGAAATAGACAAATTTTCAGCTACTGTTCAAAACAGGAAAAAAATTAATTTTTTCTAACTATTTTGAACACATCTGCAGAGAAAAAACTTTAAAAAAACTCACTCCAGATCTTTTTTGGGAGCAAAATAATAAAAACTAAAAAGTCCTCGTTTGAAAATAAAAAAAATGCCGCGAGTGTGTGAGCGTAGTGTCACGCGGAGTCTTGTTGTTTTACTTTTATTTGTTTTTGGTTTGTCGAAAGCAAGAAACCCAAATTTTTTACAAATTTTGTATTTTCAAAAATAATTTTTTGAAATTAGTTAGTGGAGAATTATGACGTCACTTTATTTTACAATGGTTATCATCTTATATTTTGAGATACTCCATTTCAAGTTTTTTTTTTCAAAGTTTGTATGTTTCTTCTTCATTCTTGATTTTTTTTGAAATCTCTAAATTTAAAATTTTTTCTAATATTACATAGTGAACAACACTGTTCAAAAACAATCCTCATAAAAACATGAAATGTGTCATTTTTCACACATTTCGCAACACCTATCTCTTTCCCATATCAATATGCCTAGCCAGTGAGATGTCCGTCACATACTTTTCTATACCTATATAACTACATTTCCTATTTCTCATTTCGTTCTTCCGAGAACATATACTAAAATTGGAACAATACAGAGAAGATTAGCATGGCCCCTGCGCAAGGATGACACGCAAATTCGTGAAGCGTTCCAAATTTTTTGACTAATTTTCAAAGTCAGAACAGTCCATCTTGAAAAGTTTCTTTTTTTAGCAGAATTTTGTCAATTTCACCGCCAATACTGTTTCATGTTTTGTAAAAATGCATGAAAGCATTTTATGAGGTACTCCAAGTCTTCATCGATTTTTTTTATTTCAACTGTTTTCCCATTCAGTAAATTACATTCTCTATTTGCCCAGACAAAAAACTCGAAAAAGTGCAAAAACACATACATTTAGGTAACAAAACAGTTTTCGTTTTGTTATTCATTCCTTTTGAAGTAAACGCTTTCTTTTGTTAAATAACCTTGAAGAGTTCGTTTTGAAAACAAAAACACCTTAGGTTCCCAGAAGCATTTAAAAGTGCAAATTCGACAAAGGTGTTTACATAAAAAGGGATAGATATACGGAATGGGAAAACAGGGACTGTAAAAAATTGAAACGGGTGAGGAAGTATTTTTCAGCCAACAATTTCAAGACTCACATTCAGTTAGGGTGGAAACATCCAAGTTTTCAGCAGCATTTGAGTCTGTAGAATTTTTATGAGACAAAACAAAATGTTTTAACAAGAAAAACAATAATCTGTGAAGTTTTGTTACACAACAACTGTAAGATTTTCCCAAGTTAGGCTTAAAATACCTTTTTTTATCAAAATATAACATTTGACAAAAAATTTGGAACGCTTCACGAATTTGCGTGTCATCCTTGCGCAGGGGCCATGCTAATCTTCTCTGTATTGTTCCAATTTTAGTATATGTTCTCGGAAGAACAAAACAAGAATTAGGAAATGCAGTTATATAGGTATAGAAAACTATGTGACGGACATCTCACTGGCTAGGCATATTGATATAGAAAGAGATAGGTGTTGCGAAATGTGTGAAAAGTAACACATTTCATAATTTTTGTTGTAATGTTTTGCAAAAAAACATGATAATTAAGGAAGATGGATAAATTTTTTGTTCTTGAAACATATTCTACGATCTTTTCATATACACTTGAAGATCCAATTGATAATCCATACAAATTTCTTATTCCCTCATGTTTTTAAGTGTCAAAGAAAAACAGATGATTTTACGAAATTCCGAATGAATATATGTATATGTATACACTCAATTCCCATCATTTTAATTATAAATGTCTTTTTTGTTTACTGGAAATTGATTGGCAAAAAAAAAAGAAGAAGGAAAAACCGCTTATTTATCTAGCCACTTTTTTCTTGGTTCATTTACCACCGGAAAGATAAAGCTTGTCCAATTACTTGAATAATAAATTGGATAAGAAATATGAACCTTTTTTTTCATGATAACCAAATTTGTTTTATATATTTTATTAATGTTGTTGAGAGTTTTTTGTTTCATGTTCACGAGTTCATTTACTTTTTGGTCAGAAACTTTTTGATTTTTTTCTTCTTGTTAACTCATTTTTTCAACTTTTATATTTTTAGATTCTTGAAACATTGCAACTTATAGTAATTAATAAACAAAATAATGGAGAAAAATGAATCCTTTAAAACCCGCTTCAAAAACTGGCTGATTGCGAAACAAAAAATGGAGAAAACAAAAGAAAGTTTTCAATTATGCGACTTCACAGAAATTGGATTTATCAAACATAATCGGGATAAATATATAACTTCAGAGAAAAAGCTGGAACAATCTGAAAATGGAAATAGTGAGTTTATTGAGTTAGGTTTTGAAATAATTGATTTTTTATATAGAAAAACAGAGTAGAATATTTGGAACATTTAAAAATGCGCAGTCCAAACTCTACAAACTCATGAAAATTATAGGTTGGTTGAATTGAATTTTTTCTAATGAAACTTAAAATAATATTTGGTTTTTAGAAGCTACCAAGCAAAACTGCAACTTCAAAATGTTTATTGAAAAATTCACAAGTTAGTTTATTGACAAAACGTTTTCTTAAAAACATCGAGAAAGATTTTTCTGCAAAAATCTCCTCTAATCTAAAAATTCTGAATTTTTTGTAGGTTTCGAAAATGTTACCAAAATAAAAAACAAAACCAAATCAAACATGGATGATGAGAAGTTTACGATCTTCAATTACGATCTTTTCTGTGCAGCTTACGATGACTATAATTGTTATACAGGTTTTTATGACTCTTCAGTTTTTATTTCAAAACCGTTTAAAAATATTTCAGCTTGGAAGACAGATCAATTATATTTGGATTCCCGCCGCGTCTAACAAAATTTCAACAAAATTTGTACTTTTTATTATGCATAGTGAATTTTTCATCCGGAATAAGTATAATTATAAATATACAAAATAATTGTGAATAAAATATATTCTACTGTTTTTCAACAACAAAATATATAAAGCGAAGAGTTCCTTTTTTCAATATTTAAAAATACAACAACTATGGAATGTTTTTTGTGGAAAATTGAAAATCACAACAAGTAGAAAATTAATAGCAAAATGATAGAGGAGAATATCGTTGGTTTTGAAATTGAAGATGAACATATCTGGAAAATTTTTGAAATGGATTTTTTCAGAAAAATAAAATTTGATTAACAAAAAAAACCTTTTCTAATTCATGTTGAGATTTGACTCTAACATCAGCTACAAGACTTCTAAATACATGAAGAGGACATTCTTCAGAACATCCTGGTATCAATAATTGATGTACATCGTTTGGATCTTCCGAAGTTGAATTGCGTAAGAAAATTTTGATTTTGTTTCCAGTGTGAAGTTCAAGCATCACACAAGCGGTGTATGGAACTAATTGATGATTGCTAATGTTTAGGCCATACAATAATGATGATAATGTTCCGTCGTGCTGAAATTAAGATTTTTTTCATTTTGTTGATAGATATACAGGGTGACAATAAATTATAGCGACAAAAGTTTACACTGATCTGACAGTAATCACGGAACGATTTTTTATGATTTCATTGCTCAACTTTTCTCAAAAACCATCATTTTATATCACCTAATCACTATACTAACTTGTTTTTGATTATGAACACAAAACTTTTCACAAAATTGGAAAGTGATCGTTTTAAAAATTTCTCTTTTTTACGATTTTTTCAATTTTCGATATTTTATCGGCTAATTGTTTCATGTCTGTAAGTAATATTTCATAACTATAATTTTTATTTTAGGTAAAGTAAGTATTGGGGAAGGTTCGGCACAAATATTATTACAGCTACTCGACTTTCAGACTTTTTTAGATGTGGTTATATTGAACCACCACTTGCGAGTATCACAATTTCATTTTTCAATAAAATTGAAATCTGGGGAAACAATTCCAATATTTATAAGTATGAATGATTACAAATAGTCTGAATACTATCAAAAATTGTCGAAAAAAATTTTGAGCATAAATCCTCTTCATTAATTAGAGTAATTAACGGATAATCAGAGTCAAATGATGAATTTCGAGAAATTATGATTTTTGGAAAAGTTGCATTTCTTTCAAAATTTATGTTTGAAAATAATATTCGTGATATAAAAACATTCACTAAACTCCTTTGGAACAATTTGAAACATTAACATCGTTTAAAAAAAATTATTGGGACATTTTTTAATTTTGACTTTCACAAAATTCCGAAAATTCATGATAATTGAACCCCGGTGGATTACTCATTTGAACATCAGGAATTGTTATAACTGTGAAACAGTGTGTATTATGATCTAGAAAAACTATTTTGAGCAAAAAATATGAAATTTATCATCCAGGGAAAATTTTTGTTGAACAAAGTATTTAGCGAGTACGGAAATATTTTTCAAAACTTTTCAAGGGCCAGAAAAAATATTGTGAACCTTCCGAGAACTCTTGATATTTTTTCTGCGTAGTCCTGGATAGTCAGGAAAGTCAAAAAAATTTTCATAGAGATCGGTTAAGTACGACAGTCACCAGGGTTAGTGGAATTTGTCGCTATAATTTGTTGTCACCCTGTAAAATAGTAAAAAACTTTACCGATGAATATAATAAAGCTTTTTTAGAAGATTTGCGATTGGCAACATCGGTGAGACTTTCAATCCAATTATTTATCAAGAATCCGGCCCTAAAACTTATATTGATTGAGGATATATAGAGAAAAAAACTGACATGTATTTTGATTTCTCCCTTGAATCAAATTTCTGAAGCCTCGAGATTCTTCGAATTTCCACAATTGTATCCAACAAGGGTCGACCATTCACTTCACGCAAGATCCAGTCAGGAAACGGTAGGCCATTATAGTGCTGTAATATATTTATATTTGGAAAAAAATATGATGAAATTTATTAAAGTTAAAGAAATACAAAAAAATTGTCTTGTCCAAACAATTTTTCCCCTGAAAAACCAACCTCCAACAAAATATTATACACATCTTTGATATTTGAATATCGAACTGTATGATTGATATAATGAGATATAGCATCTAATTCCCTTCTATATTTCCAGTCAACATCCTCTTCAATTTCCCTTTTCTCTTCATCGATCAACCGATTATAAGCAGGGCAGTGGATTTTACTTGGACGAAGCATCTGAAAAACAAAACTTCATTTGAATTTTTTATAACTTTATCTAATTACCATATCATCACTTTTAGGATTAGTTCTAACTGGAATTGGTTGCCAATATCGATATTTTCCAGTATTCCAAGCTTGTTCTCCAATTGGTGGAAAAATCGATGTGACTACAGATTGTGCAGTTTCAATAGCTCGATCTGCATCAGAACTTCGAATCAAAACTTGTTTTCTATCAAATTTTTGTAAAACGGAAGTTTTATATCTCCTTCGTAAAAATGTTCCAAGTTTAACAGATTGCTCAATTCCAACCTGCAATAAAACAAGGTTTTATCTCTTCTTCTAATGAGTGCATCTTGAGAACATAAAAACATTATTCTTTCTTCTTTACTCTTTTTTTTCAACACACACACACATACACATAACAAAACAAAATGAAAACAAACTGACATTTGTAAGTTGATTCCATCCGCGTGGCCAAAAAGTGATATTATATGGATCATTTGGATATGGTAGACTTTCAGGGGCACGATCACCGTGTCGCCAAACAGCTAATAGAAATTCAACATCAGCAAAACATGGTAAAATCCAAATTAAGGAGAAGAGAATTCTCATTCCTGAAATTGGAATTATTTTTAAGATGTTAGATATTTAGAGAAGATCAAAAAATGAAAAATGAAAAATGAAAACACGAAAAAAAGATGAAGAAAAAATATCTGGAGCAGTGCAATAATCAAGTGATAAGAGACAATTGGTAAATGTAGATCATTGGATTGGAAGACGAAAAAAAAACAAATGAAAAAAAGAAATGAAAAAAATGAACAACATATGCCGCCGTTGACACCAATAATTCATCTGCTCAACAATTCTTCTTTATGAAAGCACACACATCACTTGATTTGGGTGGAAGAAGAAGAATCAGACATCATGTGAAAAAGTGATGAGTTGTTGTGCAACAATATATCATATTTGACATTTCAACCTTACAATTTCATATATCTTTTTTTCTTCTTCTTCTTGTTTTCTTCATTCATCATCAGATTTTTTTCTTTTCATTTTGGTGGCGTTGAAAAATGACGGCTGAATTAATGAAGAATGTGCGAATTTTGGAATAATGATTCAATCATCAAACTAAAATTACCTCACATCAGAGTTTAGAGAATGTGTCAGGACATTTTCTTAATTTGGCCAGCCTAATTAAATTTTCAGAAGAAATCAGAAGGGAGCTGGGCAACAAATAATTTGTAAATTTTTGAAAAATTTCAATGATTGTTTTGAAATTTTCGTCATCAGTCAGTTTTGAAAATTAGAAAAATGTTCTCAAGCTATAAAATATGAAAATTTATTTAAAAGTTTAAAGTAGTTTTTAGAAAAAAAAGTTCATTTTCTTGTGAATAAAAATTAAAATTGATTCAAAGTTGATGAAACAAAAAGAAACTCTGAAAAGAAAAACTGGAAGTACAAAAAAGTAATCCAGAAAAATCCTGCATCAATCACAAATAAGCCTGAATAGCAACCGTCAAGTTAAACATCGGATTATTATTATAAGGAAAACACATTTTCCTGTTGAATGTGTAAACTAACTGTTATCTTTTTCAAAAATCTGACAATGAATAAAAAATCCGCTTCTTTGATCCAACCGATGAAAAAAGCAAAACGGTGTATTTCTTTTTTGTTAGCCAACAGTAAAATTGGGAAAAAGGAATTTATTACTGAAGATGCTGAAGACAAATGACATTATTAGAACAAAAACTGTCTGAACCTTCAATATTGGATAATGAGAACAACAATATATTTTTATAGATGACCAAAAAGACAGTTTTCTGGAAAAAAATGATGCTTTTGAGTTTGAGATACTCTAATTTTGTTCAGATCTTGAATTTTGAACATTAAGAAACTCATGGTGTACGAGAGGTTTCATGAAATCTGTTTTTTTTTGTGAAATTTTGATCTGGCGCCAAAATCAAAATTCTGAACATACGGCTTGCCTAATTGATTATTTACAAATCTTGCTGATTACAAAGAAAGTTTGAAAAAATAATTTTTTATTTCATGTGTTTACCCTGTAAAATCATACCGTGTTAATTATGATTGAAAATTATGGCTTTCTTATCAGAATTACTTCTATCTCGTTATTTTGAAAAGTGCACCATAGGAACTCCTGTAAAAAATCGAAATGGAACTTTGTTCTGATATTCCAGAAGGGTTTCTCTTTTTTTTTCTCCACAAGCTGATTCATTTTGGATTTTTTATATTTTCAAAATCAAGTGCGATTCCAACGTGAAAATATATTTCTAAACTAAATAATCTGTAAGATTTTCATCTGTAAACCCCCCAACAAAAAATTGTAATTTTTATTTGTTCGATAAAAGGCAGTGATATTAAAAAAGAAGAACAATTTGAAAAATAAGCACCTAAAAAGGCATTGAATAATTGACTAGATTTGGAGGATCATAATAACTCTATTGAATGAGGAGGCAAGCATATTTTCAGCGGTTAAAACATTTTTGAAAGAAAGAAAGAAAAGTATAAATATATTATATATTAGAATTTGATAAAATTATTTAACACGGTGGTTTTGGAACACATGGATTGAGACCGCGACATTGTTGTGACTCTTCAGCGAGTCCGATGCAGTGACATCCAGTTTCACCAACACATTGACGAGTTCTGTTTTGAACTCCGGTTTCGCATTCAAGTGGTGTTGAACATGGGCTCCAATCGCACCTGGAAAAATGTTTTTTTTAGACAGAATTAGTATGGAAATTATTACCATTGATTCCAGGCACATTGTGGGGCACAGCTTTGTGTGTTACATTGTTTCTCTTCTCTATCGTTTCCATCACAGTGACAACTATCATCTGGTTGTCCAGCTCCGTTCACACAGGTACGTGTACGAGTTGCTTGTCCACCTCCACAATCCTTATCGCACATTGACCAATGGCACCATTCTCCCCAATTGCAGCAAGATTTGCCTTCACAAAGTTTATTTTCAATGCTCAATCCTTGACAGGTAGTAGCTTCTTTTCCATCAGATCCCAAACATCCTCTTGTTCTTGTTTGTTGTCCTGGTCCACATTTCGATGAGCATCTTGACCACTCGCACCATTCAGTCCATTCAGCGCAAGGTGGTCCGTAGCAGAATTGACTTTCCTCGTTTGGTCCTGGACAATCAGTTCCATATTGGCAGACACGTTGACGTCTCTTCATTCCGTTTCCACAGCTAGCTGAACATCCCGACCATTCTTGCCATGGTGACCAGAGGGAGCATGGTCCGGCTTCGCAGACGCGTTGTTCAACACGTTCACCTTCACATTGTTGTCCGTGTTGAGTAAGGCAGGTACGTTCACGAAGAGCAACACCGGTTCCACAAGTGACGGAGCAACTTCCCCAATCTTCCCAATTTGTCCATTCTGGGCATGGTCCAGCGGTACATTGTTCAGCCTAAATTTAAGATTTTATTGTTAGGATCAGGCCAGGGCCGGAAATTTTCGGCCAAATTTTCGGATACTTTTCTCAGAGTCTGACAAAAAATCTGAATTTTCGAAAAAATTTGATTTTTAAAACTGAAAAATCATCTGTTAATGAGCAATGTAAAAAGTGCTGAAATTAAAAAAAAAATTTCAGATTTTCTGGTTTTTGAAATCTGGAAATTTTCCGACTTTCTGGGATTCATCAGACATCTTGTTTCGGAAGCCCGGGCCGGCCCTTTTCAATAGATATCATATATTATTTTTACCTCAAAGTCTTTTCCTTCACATCTGTTAGTTCCAAGATGGCAGAAACGAGTTCTTGAGCGTTCTCCAGCTCCACAAGAAGCCGAGCAAGTCGACCATTCACACCACTCTGACCAGGTTTCACATGGTCCCAAATTACAGTTTTCAGTCTCGAAGTCTGGTCCTTGACAATTATTGGATGAGCATTCACGACGACGGGATTTGGCTCCATCTCCACAGGTGCAAGAGCATTGAGACCAATCAGACCAATCATGCCAGGTTCCTAAAATTCAGAAGAAAACTTGTTAGTCAATCAATCAAGAAACTCTGTGTGCGAGTGCTTAAGGTTAAAATGTGATGTGTTAGTGCTCTACAGTACCTGGCACAACAATTGGTGCAGCACATCCTTGTCCGTCACAAGCTGGTGGTGGTGGGGGTGCTGGACGATATCTAGTTGGGTAAGGATGTGGAAGTGGTGGGTGAGTTGGTGTGATAATAACCGGTGCCAAGACTGGTGGCGGTGTTGGTCTTTCAGGTGCTGGTGGTTGTGGACCTGGTTGCTGACCTCCGACTGGAATGCAATAACCTCCTGGACATGGATCGGCAACTGGCTTGGCTGGATGTCTTTGATTGTAGTTCTCACGATATTGAGCCATTCGTTGTTGATACAATTGTTGTGGATCTGGTTGTTGTGGAGCACTTGGTGGAGCAGCTGGTCCAGTTTGAAGTTGGATTTGAGATTGACCGGATTGATAGTGTTGTTGGATTTGTTGTTGACGTTGTTGCAATTCGTGTTGACGGATTTGTTCAGCTCTTTGTTGCTCTGGTGTGAGTTGAGCTCCTGGATGTCCTGGTTGTTGCTGTTGCTGACGAAGTTGCTCTTGTCTTTGTTGCTCTTGACGATGTTGATCAAGACGTTGTTGATGCTCAAGACGTTGTTGTTCAGCATTTGGATGTTGTTGAGGTTGTTGAGATTGCTGTTGCTGTTGTTGTTGTCTAGCTTGATGTTCTCTCAATTGTTGTTCTCTCAATTGTTGCTCTCTCAATTGCTGCTCTCTTTGTTGCTGTTGCTGTTGCTGTTGAGGATATTGTGGTTGTCTTGGTGGGAATTGTGGAGCTGGTGGAGCTGGAATTCTTTGTGGCGCTGAACGAGCTGGACATCCACGACGTTGGATTTTTCTTCCGTATTCACAAGCTTGTGAGCGAGTTTCATGGCCGTTCATTGAGCAGACTGACCAATCAGTCCAATCACCGACTCCCATAACAGCTTCATCTCCTTGTTCTGCAGAAAAAAAATTGATTTAGGGAAAAATTTTGTTCATTGCTCACGTCTCTTTTTGCGATCAACCTTGTCGGTTGAAGATGCCAAACCGTCTTCCTCAAGTGGTGGATGAGCATCAAATTGATGACAATCGAGGACCAATTCAAGCATTCTCACAATATCCTTCTTATGCTCTGGTTTTTGCTCAACAAGTTCAACTTTCTCGCTAATCGAATTATCCTCGAACAAATAACAGTAATGACGTTTTGTCTCATTGTGAAGATAATAGTACACAACTGCAATAAAATATTAGGTTACCTAACCTACGCGTCCTTTTCTTTTTTTTTCAAGACAAGAGAAAGTTTTTTCCTCGAAAGTGAAACATGCAACAAATGTGCACAAAAACGCCATTTGTTATAGATATTGTTTAACACATCAATCTTTTTCGAACCAACTAACCTGCTGAACATTCTGGGAAAAGGTCGACACACTTTTTTTGACATTCATAAGCTGTGGCTTGCATCATAAGAAGTGGAGATGTACCTTCTGTAAGAGATATTTTGAGTTATGATAACACGGGTGCTGCTGTGAATCTCAAAGTCCCGAGTTCGAATCCAGGTATCCGCTATTCTAGTTTCACACAGTGGAGAGTTTTCTAATAGATAAATAAATCAGTCTCGACCAGAGATTTACTGAAATCAGGCTGAAACAGTAGCCTAGCAGAAAGATCGTTCAGATATAAGTCATGATCAGAAGGAGAAGGTGTTGCTGACTGTTAAAGCTAGCTGATGTGAGATTCAGCGTCTTGAGTTCAATCCCGGATGCCCGACATTAATTATGAAAGAAAAATTCATACGACATCCTGGACCGGCCAGACTTGACTCAAAAGCCCGAGAAGGAGACACTACCTACACGCAGAAATGATTTTCCTTGAAATTTGAAAAACCAGATTTTCTAATTAAAAAAACCTTTTTTTCCAGATTCTAGTTCCAGTAAAAGGGGATTAAATTTTGAAGAACCCATTTTTTGTATTTTCAGCAAACCTTCATTCACCCCTTTTCCAAATTTTGGTTCCAGTTCAAACTAACCGAGTGCTGTATTATTATGCATTCTTGCGCAAAGATCCTCAATTTTTGTAACATTTTTGCCTCTTGATATCGATATTCTGCCTTAAAAAAAGTCATGTTATATTACTACAAACAAACAAATAAGAGAAAAAAACTAAATCTTATATTACAACACTTACCTCCATTTACACATAATACCAAAAAAGATAAAAAGATAAATGACACAAGTCCAGATACCGTAGACGGTTTCATCTTCATCTAGTTCAAATGTGTTTGGACCCACCGGTGTACTTGGCGTTTCCCGATTGAATGAGTCTCGAGAAAAGGGAGGAGTCTGAAAATGAGAAAAGGGCGAAAAAGATGAAACATTTCAAGAAAAAAAAGAGAATACAACAAAGAAAAGATGATGAGGAGATATTTTTGAAGAAAAGAAAAACGAAACATATTCGTGAGTGTTTGTATCACATAAAATATCATATCATATCATATCTTTTTTCGAGAAAGTGAGTCAAAAAGGTTCAAATTTCGAAGACTGAAGATTGAGATTTATATACATATATGTTTGTGTATACACACACTTTATTATAGTACGTTTTGACGGACATTTGAATTGGCATGGATACATAAAAGAAGTATTGGGTATGACAAATATGTTCGTTTTAGAAAAATGGACCTTACAAATGTGAGGGGGGGGAGCAGAGAAAGTTGAATGAAATTAGAAAAATGAATAAAATTTTTATAGTGAAGACTATGATACTTTATTAGAAATTTTAGTCATTAGTGTTTCAGCTACTCACGCATTTCAAATTTCAAACCACTTTCGTAAATGTCAAGATTTTAAAAGTGGACTCTTGCTCTATTTTTAGCAGCACATATCTTTAAAAAATGACCGTTTATGCGAAAAATTAGAGAAAACACACAGAAACCGCCATAAGGATATGAGGAAGTGGTGTGTGGCAAACGCGCTCTAGCGAACATGCGGCACGTTTGTATTTTCTGTGTGTCTTTTTTTCAGCGTTCAGTCTTTTCAAACAAAATATGAGAAGAACACTGAATTTTGAGAATACATACTTCACAAAAAATGAAAAATAAAACTATTCTGTACTCTTAAAAAAATGAACTTCAGAGTCTAGAAACATTGAAAATATACTGTTATATTCAAAACACAGATGTAAAATACCGTGTTAAGAAATATTTCTCATTTTTTTTCAAAAAATGCATTTGTGTGAAACTTTTGTGAGACACTTTGAAAAAGAAAAACTATTATGACTTTTTCAACTCCATAAGTGTTCAAATCGGCGGAAGTGGCACTTTTTGACTCTAGAATCGTTTTCAGTAAGTTTCAGTAAAATTGATCAGAACACCTTCATTGTGAGGTTTCTCCAGATTTTTAATGATTACTGTAAGTACTTGTCGTTTTTCTCTCTCATCTATCAACTGGGATTCACCGATATCCGAACTCTTCAACTTCATTGCTGTTCCGTTTTTCAACAAACTTCCGGATAATGATTAATTGCTCCAAAATCCACAAGTCTTTCAAAAGTCAACAATCAATCGCAGAGATCTTATTTCATTTTCAATCCTCAAAAAAAAAAGATTTGCAACACTATAATATCCATCAATCTATCATTCATCACCCCACACGATTTTTCATTTCTCGTATTTCAAAATTATATAATTTTTTGTGTGTGTGAAACAGTTGTTGTTTTAAATGATTCATGGCAATGTCTCAATGATATACTATGCGATGATAAAAAAATACGACGACTATACCACAAAAATCAAAGATGATTTGTGAGATGAGAATATCTTCTTCTTTTGAAACAAAAAAGAAGCTGAAGAAAAAGATGTTGCGTTTTTCCAAGATGATTTGAGCTGTGAAGAGATTTATCATATCTCTCACGTTTTAATAATTTCAAGAAAACTTCTGCTTTGCAAAACTATTTTTTGTCAGTTTTTAACCAACCCTTGAAGTCACATGCACTTTTCACTGTGTAAAATCCTCAATTTCAAACAAGAAGCCTGAACTTTCTGAAAACATCAAAACACAAAAAAAAACCATTCGTGTACTTTTTGTCAGACTTTTTTCTCAAGTGCATGTGCTGTCCAAAACGTGTCACATTTCACCGGAAATCTTTTTGCATATCACTTTTTGTTACACAAATTTTTTTTTTGATTTTTTACATTTCCAAGAAGAAAAGCAAAAAAATATTATATTTTTAAAACAGCAAAAGATAAACAGAAACAAAATGAGGCAGGGGAATATTGAAATTTTATTTCAGATCGCAAGACATCGACAATCATATAAAGTGTTATAAGTGTACCGAAAATTCATACAGCGTCCAGGACAGAAGCCTTCAGGATCCATACATCTTCTGAAAAAGTTTTTTGTCAGAAAATTTTCCCCCCACAGAAAACCTGTTGATCTACCTTGTAAAAGTGTTGAAACCGCAAATATGTGGAGCTACCGTACCAATATTCATAACTGGTGGTGGATTCCATTCTTGAACAACCCCTGATCTAATAGTTTCCGAATTCCCTCCATACCAATGTTGTGGAAGCCATGCATTTTTATGTGAATATATAAAATTAAAACATATTAGGAGAATCACCAAAATAGTAAATCGAATCATGGGAATATTAGAATAATCGAGAAAAATATCGACAAAAATAATAAGAATTTCTCTATTGTATATTTATTATTTTTTGTGTTTCACTTTTCGAGGTTATCTTGATTGATTACCTCATCTGTGGGTTTACATCACACAAAAACCTGTCGACGATGGTTGTTGAACTTTTTGATTCATCTTTGAGATCAATAAGAATCAAATTAAATTTTGTGATAGGATGAGAGAGAATTAAAATGAGTGCGAACGGGGAGAAGAATATTTGAATTCAGAGTAATTGCGGATTATTTCTTGTAGAATCTATCTAGGATATCTGCTTCAACCTAATTTCAGCATAATTCAGGCGACGTTAGTCTGAAGATTCTATCGTTTGACTAATCTAAAATCTAATCCTGAAAACAAAAAATCGTGGGACCTTGATAGTACATAATCCACCACTCGCCTAACCTAACCTTTTCTTTAAACTTTGTGATGAATCATTGAGATCAATTAAAATCAAATCAATTTCCCGTCAAACCGACCGACAAAGAAATAAAATAATATATACAATCAGCTAGGTGCAAATGTTTATATAGTAAAAAGCAATTAAATTATGGTAAGGCTCCTCAAATGATAAGAGGACATTCAAAAAAAAATAGTATCTTTTGCCGCTGATCTTTTTGTTTCTTTTTTTTTTGAGAATATGATCTAGTTCCAGTTATTTTTAATTGTTTGCTGATATGAAAGAGTTCTGAACGAGTTGCGAACATGTCACAAGAACCAAAAAATACTGATATGGATGAAAAAGAACAAAAAACGGTGTGATTTTTGGTGATTTCTGCTGAACAGGCTGGGCTGAGCTTGAAGTTTTCCAAATTTTTGGATTTTGTATGCGGAGAGAGATAGAAAACATTTCAAAGTTGATGAAATTCTAATTAGAAAAAAGTCTAGCTCAATTTCAGAGAACTAGATTCACGCTTTTGAAAACATTGAAAATGTTCTAAATGTTTCAGAATTTCAAGAGTTTTTCCGTTTTCATCACACACGAAAATGTCTGCTGCAGGACCTCCCAGAATTATTTTTTTCACGCCGTTTTCCACCTTCCCAAAATATCACAAATTTTTTTTTTCCATTTTGTAAATCTTCGAAAAATCTTGTATTTTCCTCATTTTCCCATGACATTTCATTATAGAAAAAAAAAAATAAATTTTTACAAAGACAAAAAAATTATGTGAGTCATGGTTTTCCTAACGTTTTTGTTAATATGTGAATCAATTTTTTTGACTGTGTAATCTTCTGGAAATCGGATTTCTGGATGCAAAAAATATGTTTTTTTTTTCTGATATGCAAAAATGTTCCACAACTTATTTTTCATTAGACCAGTATTTCTCAAATTCCAATTCTAAATTGAAAATTCCAAATTTCAAAAACGTCAATCAATGATACCAAAAAGAAATTGTTAAAATATTTGAGTATTCGACATCTATTTACAGAACCGAATTAAAATGCCGCTTTTGAAAACCGTCACATATATATTTTAATTGTCTTTTTATCAACACAATCACAATTTGTGCCTTTTCATTCGCATTTCTCAAATCAAGACATTATTTATTTTTTTTCCTTTTTCATATTTTTTTGCCGCATCGTAGATTTTTTGTCTGCTTACAGAATTGTTGAATCCAAATGATATTTGTTTTTCTTCTCGTTTTTGGAGTATCTATTCTTGGAAACGTTGATGGAGGAATTAATGATAAAGAAACCATGGCGATAACTGAACTTCTATCAAACGTGGAACTACCAGAACAAAATTTGTGAGTTTAGTAAAAAAAATCAGGGAATATAGTTTCTTGGAACTTATTCAATCTATTTTTTTGGAAATTCATGATATACATAAAGATTATTACAAAAGAGTTACATGAACTATTCATTGTTTCTAATTATGATTTTCAGAGCCTAGGTTTTTTTTAGTTTAGTCTAAAAACATCTAAAAAATTCGTGCTATTCCAACTGAAAATACTTTTCAAAAAATATCTCATTTCATAAAAAAATATGAAAGATTTTCCTCCAAAGTAAAAAATATAACAAAAAATGCGAAACTATATATATATATCCAAAGTCTGGCTGTCTGCGTCTCTCGAATATACACACTATTTCTCTGTTTCGTGTCTGCGTCTCTCGGATATACACACTATTTCTCTGTTCTGTATTTCGAATATACATAAGGCGAGCTTTGGACGATATATTCTCGCATTTTTTGATATGTTTTTTACTTTGGACATCGCATTAGAAAAAATATAGTTTATGAACCCCCCTTTCCTCTTAATAAATAAATCTGATCTTTAGGTCTGATCTTGCACACTCGCCATCTCCGATTTTCGATGCTGATACCTCACACGATCATAAAACACACGAACACCACGGCATTCAAATAGTGAACTTTCGATGGGATTACGTCAAGGAACCATTTATGCTCACCGCTTTTATAATCATCATTGGCATTTTCAAACTTGGTGAGCGATGTTTTGATCTCACCGCCTTTTGAGATAAAAAATTTGAAACATTAAAAACTTTAGCTTATCATCACACAAGATACACTCGTAAACTCATACCTGAGTCATGTCTTCTCATTTTGCTTGGCGTTCTTTTTGGCTTCTTTTTTGTGTGAGTTTTATCGCAATTTTATTGTCGGAAGGAACGTTATCAAAAAATGAAATATTTCAGAGGTGATGAAACACATGCGTCAATCAAATTTCTGGAATTCAACTCGAAAATCTTCTTCTTCTATCTTCTTCCACCAATTATTTTGGAATCTGCATATTCTTTGAAAGATCGAGCTTTTATTGATAACTTCGGAACAATTGTATTATATGCAGTTTTGGTGAGAAAACATGACGTAATCTTGGAAAAAATAGAAAGTGATGACATAAATATATAATGATGTATTTTGTCATTATTTGATAAGCCATTTTCAGATAGGTAAAGTTACGAATTTTGTCATTTTTATGTATGACAGTTAGGAAAAACAGATAAGAAACTTGATTGAGTAATAACGAAATTCCAAGTTATTCGAAATCGGACGAAAAAAATTTTGGAATTGAGTCGAAAGTTCCTTACAGATATTCTGAAGTTTGATAAGGAGATGTTCTGAAAATTAGCCAAAGTTCAACCTTGAAATTAACTAGACTTTTTTGTACCTTTAGGCTTTTTAAAAACATTACAGGATATTCGAAGGGATTTCTAGTTATAAAAAATCTGCATTTATTAATTTCCAAAAAAAAATCAAAAATTTAAAATTTTCTGAAAATAATTTTGCCCTTCTAATTCGAGATCTAAAGATCAAGTTCTTTTCCAGGGAACTGTATTGAACATTGTATTAATCGGTGGAGGTTTGTTATTTCTCGGAAGAATCGGAGCAATCAGTGGATATGATTTGGCAGTTCTCGATACCTTCGTTTTTGCCTCTCTTATTGCTGCCGTCGATCCTGTCGCAGTTTTGGCAGTTTTTCAAGAAGTTGGTGTCAACAAAATGTTATATTTCATGGTTTTCGGAGAATCACTTCTGAATGATGCTGTCACAATTGTTTGCTATAATTTGGCTAATGAATTTAAAGAAATTCCCGAGTTCACATTGATTGATGTAAGTTATTTTCAATTTAATAAAAAACACTAAAATCTCTTGGGTTTTATAGTGTTTGAAAGGATTTGCTGCATTTTTGAGTGTTTCCTTGGGTGGTCTTACAATTGGAATGTTATGCGGTGCAATGACTTCATTTATGACAAGATATACCGAAAATGTTCGAGTTGTTGAGCCAGTTTTCTTATTTGGAATGGCATATTTATCATATATTGGTGCTGAACTTTTCCATTTTTCTGGAATTATTGCATTAATCACTTGTGGATTGCTTCAATCACATTATGCAAGATATAACATCTCATATAAATCTTCGACTTGTGTCACATATTTCACCAAAGTTATCAGTTCATCTTCAGAATCTTTAATCTTTATTATTCTCGGAGTTATGCTTGTTAATGAGAGAGAATGGTTCTGGCAAGACTGGCATCCAACATTTTCAATTTGGTCGGTTATTCTTTGTGTTGTTGTCAGATTTGCAGGTAAATAACTGATTTTTATAAGTATGAAGTTAAAATAAAAAAGGAAAATTGATCTTTAGTAACATTTGGGTTGACATACATTGTGAATCAATTCACTGGCGGAGTACGGTATATTTCATTCCAAGAGCAATGTATTATGGCTTATGGGGGACTTCGAGGAGCTGTTTCTTTCTCATTGGCATTCATGATTGAATCAGAGGCGAAGAATACAATTCTGTCGGCGACTTATATGGTTATTTTGTTCACCGTATTCCTTCAGGTTTGTAAATGGAGAATTGGGCTAAGATTCTTGATCACGGAGCGTATTTCGCCATTTTTTTTCGCTCATTTTCACTAAAATCTGGTCACAAATTTTCCTAGCATTTTATTCAATCATTTCACTTCCAGGGATCAACAATGAAATTTTTGGTAAAAGTTCTGAAAATTGGCCTAGCTGGAAAAGAAGAGCACAATGCCTTGTTTATCGAATTCAACAAAGGAATGATCGAACATTTATCTCAAGGAGTCGAAGATCTTTGTGGTTACAAAAATTACAACTGGATTGTGAGTTTCTCCCCACTTCATTGCATCTAATTTTTTTTTTGAATTTCAGAATCAATGCAGTGCATTTTCCAAGAGATTCGTTCGACCAATCCTTGAGAAAAAGTATAATGAGAGAAGTAGAAGAGAAGGCAAATTGGTTGAATTGGATCGCGCTTTTACTATGAAGTGAGTTAAACATAATTTGAGGATTCAAAAAAAAATTTAAATTTTTTTAGAGAAGCTATGATTAGCAGTCCTTCACAAAGTTCATTCAAGAGACAACAAACTTTTGACGAGATGGCTGAATCGTGAGTTTTTTTTATCCGAAACATTTATTCTGAAAATAAAACTTTCTTTCCAGAGGTCATATTCCAATGGATCTTCTTGACGACGATCATCATCACATTCCTACACGCGAGGAAGTTGATAAAAAAGCGGAAGAACTCACAAAAGATTTGACAGCAGTTAGAAAATTGATGACAGATGGCGACGTAAGATTTTTCACTTCATTGTTTTTTCTTCAAAATTCTCGTTCCAGTTTTTCGTTGATCGAAATTTGACACATGAAGAAGAAAAGGAACAAAAAGAGAAGAACAAGTTGCAAAATTTGCAATCGAGAGCAAAGAAAATGTGGAAAGAGTTAGTGATTTTTAGGTAATTTATGTTGATTATAAGTGGGGTTTTTTAAAGAAAGAAGAGAAGCAGTGTTTTCGGACGGAAGAAATCAACTCGAGCAAAGGCAACACAACAAGGATTGCTTCATTCCGCTATTCCGACGTTAGGTGTTCATCATTCTGTATCAGAAGATGGACAAAGTAGTTCAGGTTAGTTGAATAATTTAAATTCTGGGAAAATTGCGGGAAATCTCTAGAACTTGGAAAAAAAAGAGTAATTTTGAATCGAATAAAGTTGTATCTAAACCGAAATATTTAAAACTAATTACCGTAATCATCCATTTCTGAAAACTTCCCTGATTCAACAATTTCTTTCAAAAAACCCCCCAAAAAATGCATAATCTCTGCATTGTTTTCTCGCCGATAAAAAATTCCTTACATGTGTTTTTGTCATGTGAAAAAAAATTCGATTTTTCTCGTCTAGCGAACATAAATTCACGAAACAACAATTTTTATGGATTTTCCATTAATGGCAAATAATATTTTGAATATTATGAGAAAATCACTGTACTAATTCAGAAACATTTCAGCTCGAGTTTCGATTGAAGATGAAGAATCTGGATTAACAATGAGTCATAACGCAGAGGAGCATCCATTGGTAACAATTAACGAAAATGATGAAGCGAAATTCTAATTAATAAGATTTATTTATTTTTTGTTCAAAAAAAGAGAATATTAATTTGGGTGTGTGGGTGGAATTTCTGTTTGATTGATATTTTTAAAAATATTTATTGTGTGATTTTTTATTTTGGTTTATCTTCTAATATCACTTTTTAATACGATACAACATATGTAATAAAAAAATTTAAAAGTAAAAAAAGCCTTGGCTTAACATCTTGGTTTTTGACAATATCATACACAAAAAAGTATTTTGATTTCTTCAGATTAATTTGTTTATTTTCTAATATCACCTCATGACAAATATGACAAATATAATACAATTTACAAGAAAAAGTTGGAAGAGCAAGGTAATTTATATTCCCAATGTCAATATCAACACATGTTCAGCATACCAATAGGGTTGGTAATTGTCTTTTTGGCTCAACCCATTTTGCAGACCACTCAATTGTTCATTTCATCCATCGCAAGGACGACAAACTTTTGGTCTTCTTGAATTTTTTTTTTTTGAAAAAATAAAAAAAAATTAATCTTCTTATTTTTTTTTGTCTAACAGAACAATTTACATTTAGTTTAATTTTTTTTAGACGAAATGCTCATCAGGGGTATCATTTTGGTTGCGATTATTATGTTTGTTTCTGCGACCACGTTTCCACAAACATATGCTAGATCAAATCAGTATAAAGCGGCTAGACTAGGTTGGTTTCAATTTAGATCAGGGGCTGAATTTCTAGAATTAGAATCTCAAAAATTACTGAACATGTGTCTTCATACTTCATTGTTCTTCAGTAATTTTTGGAATTTCTTCCAAATATATGAATTCCCAGATCAGGTTTTGATGTAAAGCCTGAGTTCCAAAAAGTATTTCAAAAAATTATTTCAAATTTCAGGGCTACGACTGCCAAATTTTATGCAATACAGAACTCCTGCTGTTGAAAAACGACGAATCGGTCTACGACTCCCAAATCTGATCAAATTCAAGGATAATGGTTTTGATCAACATATGGAAAAACGACGAATGGGAATGCGACTTCCAAATATCATATTTTTACGGAATGAGAAAAAGAATGTTCTTGATTATTGATTTTGCAAACAAGAATGCAAAAATGTATGTGGTTTGTGTGTGTGTGATTTTTCTTCATACTAATATTCAAATAAACAGTTTAATGGTTTCTCGCTATTTTTTTCCTCTTCTTTTTTTCAATCAAAGGAATATATAAATATATATTTCTGTTTCTCTTTCGTGATGTCGGAATAATTAAAAATCAATAATTGATTTGGGGCGTGGGCAAAATGGGAGAATTGAAATTGTTCGCTCGCTCGCTCGCCCGCCCCGGCATCATCGCATCGCTTGCTTGGCTCGTTTCGATTTTGGTTTTATTTGATTTAGATTTGTTTTGTATTCGGCGTTTTTCGAATAAAATTTGGGAATTTCTTTTCAACTTCATGAAGAAAATGGGGATGATTGATCAAACCACTGTGTCCGAGTTCATTATGATACAAGAGAGCACCGAGTTTGAGAGAATTCCGTCTGGAGAGTTTGCTAAACACAAGGTAAGAGGATTGTGATTTTTTTTTGAATTCCGAAATGGGGAAAATGTGGAGTGGGACTTGGTTTTTGAATCGAAATTGGGTTTTCAGAAACATTTTCAGAAATTAACTGAACCATAAATTTTCTTGAAGAAATATCTGAAAGGAATTCCTGAAAACCAATAAGAAAAACACTGAGGTAATGAAATATTTGAAAAAAAAAGTTCCTAACTTCAAAATATTTGTTTCAAAATAATATCTCATAACTTATCATTTTCCAAAACTGGTTTCATTCTTGTTCATTTCAAAATTATTTCAATCCTTATATTTTTTATAATTTCCCCCAATTTCAAAACCCTCACATTCATAAGAAAATATTTCCAAATCCATCAATGTTTTATTTCATAATTTACAGTATTCCTCATTTTTTCCACCAAATCTAATAAACATATCACATTATTATCATTGGAAATGTGATTGATGAAATATTAGAAATGGCTTCCACATTTTTTTTTTAATGTGAACAAAAAAAACGAGAAAATGTCTTTTTGAGGGAAAAGTTCACAGATGAGATCTGAATATCAACAAGTATTTACAATTAGTTACGAAACACTTAAAGGGCTTCTTTATTTACATATGACCGACGAGTTTTGTGGATTAGAATATGTTTTTTTGTTTTCAAGGACTGGTCTGAAAACTGATTCTTGATTATCCGGAGAAGACGTTAATGATTTGAAAGATATGTGACTGGATAAAAATTGATATGACTCATAACAAGATTCCAGAATATAAAAAAATATTATCGAAAAGTTAAGCACAGACACTGATTTTACAAAGTTCAAACGATTTTGAATTCTGAAATCAACTGGAACAGAAAATACTGATTTTTGAGTAAAAAAATATAAATTTTTCCTTTATGAAACGTCAGAGTTACGTAAAATTACAAAAAATAAATTCAATTTTGATCAAATTAGTTAAGAAATATTTTCTCACTAAAACCTTCATTTTCAGCTTGTCATAACCCTCTCCTTGATCGTTGACCTGATAGTTCTCACTGGAATTCTTCTCAACATCATAACCTTACAAATCAGTGACTCACTCTGGTGTAAGTTTTCAATTTCCCAAATATTTCCACTTCTCCTTCCTCATATTTTTTTTAGCAATTTCAGTAGCATCTGCTCACATCATCTCGCTCTTTGTTATTCTTTCAATCTTTCTCGCCACAATTTATGCATTCTATGGACTGCTCACAATGAATTTGAGCAAATTCAGTTTTGTTGTGTTTACTTGGGTATATTTAATTTTGGATTCTACATTTAAAGGTTAAATTATTTTTGTTTCAGGTTTCAATAATCATCTCAGTTTTCTTGATGTTATCAACACTCTTCATTTCACTGATCTTGAGCTTTAACGCAAGTGGAGTATCAGAAAGATTATTTTTCCAAACAAGTACTTGCCTTTTCTTCCGAACTGATTCATATTGTGAATTGACAAAAACTGATTTTTTCGTAAGCTCAAAAAAATTCATCAGAAAAAAATGTTTTCAATAATTTCAGATGGTCACAGCTGTCATCAGTGCTGCAATTTTCTGCTTCAAATGTGGTCAAATAATTTGCCTCCGTGCTCTTTGCTGTGAAGCTCATGACTATCTCAGGTAAAACTTTGCTTCAGAATTTATAGTGTACATAAATATAGTTTGCAGTACCCGATCGCATAAATCAAGCACTCGAAGCCGACCAAATAATTCAACTCATCAAAGTGATTCAGATGATGATGATGTGGTGGTTTTTGAAAAAGTTTCAGGAAGATTTCCGGGAAAAAGTTCGATCAAAGATGCGAGCATTGCATAAATTTTGGGTCAAATAAATCTTTGTTTTTTTTCAAATTCATTTCAATTAGTCAATCTCATAGAGTTAACAAAAATTACAACTCTTTTTACAATTATTTTTCATCCAAACATTATGATTCGGGTTATTGCAAAGTTCCGATAACGCCCAAGCTCCACAATACACATTTTTATCATCACAGCCTGAAAAAACATTCATCGATTAAAACCTCATCGAACAATTCAAGAAAATAAAAATACCTGCAGGTTTGCAATACATTTTATTGAGAATCTCTATATCTGCTGAACTCATTTTTGCTCGTTGTCCAAGAAGTCCAATATTAGCTTGTTGATTTACGAGAGGAATCATTGTTGGTTTTGCAATATTAACAGCAGCCGTATAAGCATTATAATGCATTATACTATCATATGCATATTTTACACCATAGGTTGTATAAAGTTTTGAATCAGCGACGACGAAGGAATCATATTGTTGGGGATTGATGTTACTCCAATCAACCTAGAACATTTTTAGTGGAATGCAATTTGTGAACAAATACTGGCAACAAGAAACTTTACCTGTCTAATGTAAGGTTCTAATCTAAAACTAATTGTAAGCCAGTAAAACTAACCCTAGGGACTTAACCTAAAGTTTTCGTTTGTAGGGATTTTTGTGAGCTTAAACTTTCTAAATAATTTTTTGATCCACGATTTTTATATTTTCTTTTTTTTGCTTGTCTCTTATTAATTAATCTTAATAAACATCTTTCAAAAATTGATAAAATCTGATTCCTCAGCAATTTCAAAGAAAATTAACTTATTTTGTGCGTATCCTGATTTGAAAATAAATCTTTTCGGAGATAAGAAGCAAATACAACGTGTATTCAATAAAAAAGATATGTGAAATATTAGGACGTTTCATAAATTATAGATTTTATTTGCGATAAACAAAAATCAAGTCCGCATCTAGCAAAAATTGCGCTAGAGTATATACACGACACCGAGGATCAATTATTTTCAGAAACTTGATAGTGTTTTTTGAAACGTCTATGTCAATGAAAAATGAATTCCTTGATTAAAAATGAATGAAATTTTCAGATAGATGTTTCGAACAACTTTTCAAACGTTAAAATTTTTTTGCGGAAATATTTTTTTCAAACTTACCTTGATGTGTTTATCTCTATCCATTCTCAAATGTTGATGATTGACTCCTAAAGCGTGCATAGTTTCATGAACTGCTATTCCACGACCCTAAAAAAACTATTTGCAATCTGTTGTTTTCCTAGATTCTTACATTTCCACATTGGAAGCTCAAATAGACTGGATTTGCTGGTTCAACTCGACCGATATATGAAAGTCCACAGCTGTAACATATCGATTTAAAAAATTAATCGCAAAGAACTTTACTCACAAAGAAGGGCTGTTGACTTTTTGATAATTAATATGATTGCCTCTTGGAGCTGTTGGCATATATTTAAATCTTATACAAGTTTTTTGCTCGATCTCTGAAATCGCTCCCCGCACATCATTTTTATCCAAATCATCCAATGATGAATCAAAAGTATATGGAATAGGCGCATTTGTAGGCCATTTCTGCACAAGATTCTCCTCAAAAAATATCGAAGCTCTTCTCCCCCGACTATTTCCTGGTTCTGGTATTGCTCCCTCGCCACCTTTTCCAAGCTCATTTAACATGAAATTGGCTTGTTGTTCAGTTAGTAAAAGATCCTTGTCAAATATTCCATTGTCTTCCGGAGCAACGACTCCTTTCAAATTTGCTCTTTCTAACAATGCTTGTTTAAGCTGCAATGTTCTGTCGAATCGTAAATTCATTTTGTCAGCCACATCGTTTCCAAACACTTTTTTCTCGAAATTTACACCTTGTTTTAGAATTGCTTGTTTGATTGCGTCGTTTTGACTCGATTGAGCTTTGCAATTTGTGCGTTGACAGATTCCCTGGAATTTTTGATTTTTAGATTTTTAAAAAAAAATGTTTTTTTCATAAGTGGTAAATAGAATCTCAAGTCATTCTAGTTCCGAAAGTTTCAAACATACCCTAATATTATCTGAAATCTGTTGACCAATCTGCCCAAATTGTAAAGCAATTCCACCCAGCGCATTTCTCAATTCACCACTAATTCCAGACAATGGATCACGAATATTAATCATCGGAACTTTCGGTAACCATTTTCCACTATCCATCACAATACCATTTAATATCTGGGATATATCATCAAAAGAAGGAAGTCCTCCTCGACATTTTGGATGTCCAGGAAATCTTCTACAAAATCGTCTAGCATGCCCATTCCATTCTTCTCCTTGTGGTCTTGGGCCTCGCATCAATCCCTTAAGATCATTATTCACATCCAAACCTTCAGCCATTCTTCCGATCTGATGCGAAATTCCATTAATCATCCCATTTACATTATTGAAAATATCAGCTAATGGGGAGCCTGGTCTTGAACCAGGTGGTGGCGGTCCACCATTCCAACCACCCCCAACTCCCATATTATTCAAAAAATCAAATTGCGCATTATTTCCAGCGATTAATAGAAATATAAACAACATTTTTTAGAAATAAAATAAATGTTGGAAGAATGAATAACAATTGAAAAATGAAAATGATATCAGTAAAAACTTGTTGAAAATCACAAATTTTACACAATTTATATTGTTCGTTCTCTATTTACTGAATTGAATTTCAAAAATTGATAAGAATGATGAGACATAGTGATTTTTTGGAAGACACAAGTCAAAGATTTTCGATCATTTGGAATTTGGATGTTTTGAATTTAGGAAACTCTGATTTTTGTTTTGAAAATTAATGTTTCATATTTTTCAGAAACTACAAATTTTTCTTGGAATACTGCTGTCAATGTTGAGATCACTAGTTCGATTCCCGGTGCGCACTGTTGAATTCAAAATTTCAAAAAATCATATCTCTATCGTAACTTTGTTATGCAAATAATATCTTCAGGAAACTTTATTGACCCTGAATACAAATACTTGTTTTTGGAGATTAGGCAGATCTTGATCTATCTTTTTTTATTAAAATAATTTTTCTCTATTTGTTAGGAATCCAAATTTTTTCTAGAAAAGAATCTCCTGTTTCTCCCTAAATTTTGAACTATAAATTTGTGATCTTATCGTATTTTTGAACGATAAGATGTACCGATATCCAAAAATTTTCCGCCCACAAATTTCAGTTGTCTATATTTTTATTTTATTCTTCTCATTATCCTGAAAACATTTTCTTTCCTAATTTTTTTCGCACTTTTCTTTCGCAGCCAGAAAACTTTGAGCTCAACAAAAATTGAATCTATAAAAGATAGTTCACCCAATTAAAAAAGCACTATTTTCCTAAAACTCAATTATATATTTTTTCCGGAACGTTGTCTTTTTTTGACATTGAGAAGAAGAAGAAGAAGCCGAAAAACATTATTTTTTGTGAGTTTTTTTTTTGGAAAACTAAACAAGTATGGTTGGCTGAACTTCCGGTGTCAACTTTGTTTTGAAATTTTATTGTGACAAAAATAAACAACTACTTTTTGAACTTGGAATTCCAGATAGCAGATTTGTTCATTGGACTTTTTATTTGAAAAAAGAAGGTTTCCAAAAACTCAATTGGGTTTTGTGTAATCTGAATGTGAGAATTAGTATAAAAGGAGAATTCTGTAGATAGTAATCTTATTTTATTTCCGGGAGATCAAAATGTTAGACCCGCAGTTCACTAGTCAAGGGTCAACGTCTTGGTTTTCATGTCGCCGCGCCTAGAAAACCTAGTTGTCAAGTAGCCACCCCTAGAAGGCCAAAGTATTCTCAAGTAGCCGAACCTAGATGACCAAATTCTTCTCAAGTAGCCGCGCCTGGAAATTCTAGGTTCTCAAGTAGCCGCACCTAGAGAGCCTAGTTCTAGAGAAGTCGAAGCATTCAAGCCTACTGGTCTAGTTCTCAAATAGCCTTCAAGTTTTTTTTTCCAGAAAATCTTCAAATATTCCCGTATTTTGTCGTAAAGTCCATCTAGTTGTTTTTTTTGACAAAACACTTTTCAACCAAATCCATTGTGACACATTTCCTCCGTTTTCTTGTTCGCATGTCGCTTTTTGCCTCATCTTCTAATTTAGTACTGCTCGTTTATTTCAACGCATCATTTTGATTGAGATGTATCATATAACACATTTCTTCCGACTCTCTGTAGAAAAAGGATGAATAAAAAAGAAAAAGGAAAAAAAATGATCATTTGTCTTCTCCTTTGCTACATTTTTCATGCTTCATACATAAGGAAATCCAATAAATTCTTAATCAAATCATATGTTTTCTTTATGGGAGGGGAAGAATTTTATTTTGTTGCACTATTCAGAGAAAAAAGTATCATATAACCAATTATATCTATGTCTTTTTTCGTGAATATACATTTTTACTATTCAACAAAGTTTTAGTTTGATTTGATGAAGACACCGGAAGCCAATGAATACGAATCAAATCAAATCTTGAAATTCACATCTTCCGGGATTCTTTTCTCTCTTTCTTGTTTCTTTTCTATTTTATTGGGACCTATAAAAATGTTGTGTTGTGTTGTTTTGTTCATTCATCTCCTTATTTTCTTATTTCTTTTTCCATTTTGTGACTTCTTTATTAGTTATTTTCTTTTTTTTCTTATGTTATGCGTATTACTTTTTACAGATGTTGAATACACAATTATTACTTGGAATATTTGTACTACTTTGTTTTGGTGTTCTTGTTTTTTATGGAGGTAAGGGTAGGCTTGAGAGATTTGGCAGGCTGAGCCTAAAAATTGTAGGCGGAGCCAGGGCCAGAGGCAACCATTTCGAACTTTGTTGAAAAAAATTACCCTGACCCACAACGAATTAAATTCCCACGTCTTTCAGATTATCACCAACTTATATTACAAAATTCTGGAATAAAACCAGCCAAAATTATGACAATCACGAATAAATCAAAAGCTACCAGCAAAAATCCACCAATCTCACTTGTTTATACCGTCGGAGGCCAACAATGGACAAGATTTCAATTTCTGACACATTTCAAAAGTATTCTTGCACACACTTTAGAACCATTAGATCTTCATATTTTTGTGGATAAAGATTCTTCTGAATCGTTGAAAACTCTTTTTCACGACGTGGGATTTGGCTAACTGTGAGTTTGTTTTTTTTATTTCTAATGTTTTACTAATTTTTCAGTTAATTTCACATTATATGATATGGAGCCATTATTTCCGAATATTTCTTGGGTGCCTAATTCACATTATTCCAAAAACTACTCACTTATGAAAATTCTAGTTCCAACACTTCTAAAGAATTTGAAAAAGGTAAATTTATTCATCAATCCAAAATCCAAAAATGATAAATTTTCAGGCAATTTTCATCGATGTTGACACTATTTTCAAATGCGACATCAAAGAGTTATGGAATGTTTTCAATAATATGACGGCTAGTCAAAAATTTGCAATCACTGAAAACTTTTCACATTATTATTTATTGAAAGAAAAATTCATATGGCCCGCGATAGTGAGTCCTAATTCTGTAAATCTAGAAAAAAGGAATTTTTTATAGGATAAAGGATTCAACACCGGAATAATGCTAATGGATATTGAGAAACTGAGGGATGATTGGGAAAATATATGGCCAAAAGTGACTATGAAAAATGTTAAAAAACATGGAGAAGTCCGTTTAGCTGATCAGGTATCATTTTATAATCTCAACTTATGAAAACTTCTGCTTTCATGAAAAATATTTCAGGACATTTACAATGCTGTGATTTATGAAAACCCAAGCTGGATATATAAATTGGATTGTGTTTATAATTATCAATTCAATAGATCTGATACTTGTACAGAAGAACCGAAAGTGTATCATTTTAATTTTATAGTAAAAAATGCAAATATCTATGAGAAGTCTGTTTCTTCACAAACTACTAATTATTTGAAACTCAATCGGCACAAGATTACAGGGGTAAGTTAGTTTAACTAGAAATATGTGGCTTCTCCAAAACATTTTTTAAATGTTTCTTTATTCCAAAACCAAAAATCTCTTTTTTTACAGTTCCCAGTATTCGTCGATTGTGAAAAGTATACACCACTAACTGATTTTATAGTTTTCCCAAATATTATGGGTATGAATACAACAATTGAACAAGAAATTGGAATAGTCACCCAATTATCAACTGATCGAATATTCCATTTTGTCAATTTCTTGAAATCTTGGAAATATCCTGTTTCTGCTACTATTTATGGATCTGATGCTGAACTCGTGAGTTTTCTGAAAATATTTTTTTCTGTTAAAAATTCAAATTTGTTGGTTTTCAGAACAATGTATTTGAGATTCTGTCACTTTTGAATCGCGAAAATTTGTTTATTCATTTTGTATTTGAAAACAGAAATTCCATATTCCCCATCAATTTCTTGAGAAATATCGCTGTAAAATATGGAAAATTCAAGAAAATTATTGTTATTGATGCAGATTTTGTGATTTCAGGAGGTAAGATTATCAACAAAACTTCACAACAATAATCTGATTTTAAGATTACAACAAGTTATTGGAAGAATCTAAAACAATGAAAGAACATGAAGTACTTGTATTACCAGCTTTTGAATTTACAACTTGGAATTATTTGATGGAATATACTGCTGAAACTATTCCACAAAATAAAAGTGAAGTTGTTCAATTATTGAATAAGAATATTCTGAAACTATTCCGCATTGATGTTTGGCCGAAGGGTCATAATGCAACGAATATCACAAAATGGATAGAATCAGAGAATGTTTATAATGTAAATTGGAATCCTGGATTTGAACCGTTTATACTGATGACAAAATCTGAGTCGCCAAAATATGATGAACGTTTTGGTGGATTTGGTTGGAATAAAATGGAACATATTTTAGAAATTCAGCATGCCAAGTAAGTGTTCTCGTGAAAAAGAAAAACAATTAACCACAAAAAATTCTATATTTTCCAGATTTCAATTCAAAGTATCCCAATCAATGTTCCTCATTCATCAAAATCATCAGCCATCAAAAAGTCTTGAAATGTATCGAACAAATCCGGAATACAAATCATGTTTGAAAAAACTGAAGGAAGAGTTTTTGAAAGATCTCAAAGAAAAATATCCTAAATGATAGTTTTTACTCATGATTTTTTTGTTTTATTGCCTTTCAAAGTGATTGTACTGGTTAATTTATAATTTAAATAAATTATTTTTTTTATATAATCTCTATATTAAAAAACTCTCACAAACAGTTTATGCGCTAAGAGAAGAAACATTTTTTGACCTCTCTCGGATTGTTTTTTTTTTCGGCCACACACACACATACACACACACACACACACACCACAAATAGGTGTTCATTTTTTTTTTTGATTGGTTGCGTTACTTGTTGTTTTATTGGTTTATCTCGCATTATCATTCATTTTTTTCTTTTTTTTTTGAGTTTCATTTTTTTTAGGAAAAATATTTTTGTAAAAGTTAAACTTCAAAGTTGGAAATGCGTTTCTGTTTTGTTTTTTATCAAGTTTTGGGGGATGTTTCAGAATGATTTCTAGTATTATAACCGGCACTTTGTTTTATTGTTAAGTTAGGACGAATATGCTAAACTCCGCTCTCGCGGCAATTTTGCGGAAACTTTGCGCGTGATTCCCTGTAGAAAATGAACATTGCTACTCGCTCTAGGACCTAACAATTGACTTATTGCCATCTATTTGATAAAGACAATTTCCAGCGGCTGTTTTTAGTGTATAAAAAACACTATTCTTTTCATAAAACTGAATATTTTATTCTTGAAATAAGGTTGAACAAAAACAAAAACTCATATCCAACTATGAAACTTTGTATATAAAACGCTCATAGACGTTTTATACGATTTACTCTTAATTTATTTATTTTTATAAAAAGCAGAAAATTTATTGAAATTATGATTTTTCAGAAATCGAATTTGGGTAGTATTATGTCGGCTCCACTTGTAGCAAATGATGAATACGATTGTAGTATAATCGGGCTCGTTAGGTATTCTATTCGATTATAAAAATTGGAATCAACGCTTATCAATAATTTTTCTTTTCAGAGATTTTGAAGATTTATCACTTTATGATTCGTATTTTGGTGATGACCCGTTGAGTGAAGATGATGATATTTGGCAAAATGAAAGGGAAGCAAAAGAAGATGAAGAGGTTCTCCAGAAAGAAAGAGAAGAGAAAGAACAGGAAGAGCTTGCCGCGTGTCGTGAGAGGTTAGATTTTTTCACAATTTATCACGCTCAAACTCGGCAAAAAAACTTGAGCAAGGGCGCGTTTGGAAATTTGTGTGGTCCTCATTAGACTGCTTTAATGTACCGCTATAGGCTAAAACTGGATGAGGTGTATTTTCAAAAAAATGGGGTGTAAATTCTAAACAAACCCCCATCCAGTGTTTTATGTAATTTATAATACATTTGGATTTTTTTTCAATGAATAACTTCCCATAAGACAATATTCGAATATAAAACCAAACCTTTTTAGGGGGTGCGATCTATTCCTTGTCAATATTTTTAAATTTTCCAGACCTATGCTAAGAGGAAGAAGAAAGCTCAAAAGAAAAAAATCATATGATCATAGTTCGTCCTCTGAAAGCGAAAGCGAAGATGAAGAAACATTAGAAGAGAAAGAAAGAAAGCATATTATTCGAATCGAGCTCATCCAAAGGTTAGATTTTTTCAGAATTATTTGACTTTCAATAGTTTCAAAGAAATTTTTTTTCACGAAAATAATTTCTAACTTATGTATGATTCAATAAATTTGAAATTTCCAGAAACATTCGAGAGTCACTGGAACAACGAAAACGTCAACGATCTGAAAGTTCTGATTGTGAGGCATATTCAGGCAAAAAAGAGTGCAAGTAAATATTCTCCTCTTCATAATCATCATCATTTTTGTTTGGTTGCAATTCGTTTGTTTTTCGTTTATGAAGCTGCGGTGATTATGTTCTCATGCGCTGTTCAAAGGTGAGTATATAGGGTTTTCTCATAATAATGCTAGTCCTAATTTCAAAGTGACAAAATTACAGGTTGGTTATGTCAAGTTTTGGCCACGTATTTTCGTCTTCATCCACCTTCGTACATTTGGTCGTTCTCTGGCTTCTTCCTTTCTGGCTCACCAATTCCCTTCCTATTTTGACACCATCGTTGCAGGTGTTTGTTGTTGCGACAATGATAATATTTTCTCCCCAAAATAATCATTTTTCCTTCATATTAATCGCGTTATTCCCTTGATTTTGCCCACAATTTTTATTATATTCGCAATTGTACAAATGTGTACATATTTATGTTAGTTTTATCAAGAATTGTTATCCAGGGTTAATTTTTTATTTATTCAAGGTTAGAGAATACACGTGTAATATATATTTTCATTTTTTCATTTTTCTACCGGTCTGAATGTTATGCCTTTTTTTATTGTTAGTGTAATGAAGCTCAAAACAATTGAAATGGTCTATGAATCCCAAGTGAAAATCGAAAATAGTTTTTCAAGATTAAAAAAATTCAAGCTATTGCGAAATCATTAAAAACTGCTTGCTAAAATGCAGGCAAATGGAGCATTGTTTGAAAAATTCAAATTTCAAAATAATATTTTATTCGATCTTGTTGTGGGGTATAAATTTGATAAATGTTCCAAATGTTTCTTCGACCACTTCATCAAACAATTTTGGTAAATTCCAAAGTACTGTAGTATAGATACAGTAATCCTGAAAAAAATGTATATAATTTCAGGAAATAAAATTTTTTTAAAATTAACTAACCGTAATTGATCAACATTTTTGAAATAGCATATTTTCCTGAAAAAAAACTTTTTTTTTCAATTCTCGAGGTGTCGAAAAAAAACTAACCATTCTTTGAACAGTCGCAGTAAAATAAAAATTGTAGCTTGAAAGTACTGTAGTATAGATACAGTGAATTCATTGGGGACCATTTTTGAAATATAACTTTTTTTCTGAAAATTTCATTTTCAATTTCAAAAAAAACTTTAAAAAACTCACCACTCATTGAGCAGAATCTAACTTCAACATCATTGAAATGGACCATTAACTAACTTTTGAAATAGCATATTTTCCTGAAAAAAACTTTTTTTTTCATTTTTCAAGGAGTTGTAAAGAAACTAACCATTCATTGAACAGTCGCAGTAAAATTGAAAATTGTAGTTTGAAAGTACTGTAGTATAGATACAGTGAATTCATTGAGGACCATTTTTGAAATATAATTTTTCTCTGAAATAAAATTAATTTTATTTTCAAAAAAAAAACTTTCAAAAACTTACCACTCATTGAGCAGAATCTAACTTCAACATCATTGAAATGGACCATTAACTAACTGTTGAAATAGCATATTTTCCTGAAAAAACTTTTTTCAATTCTCAAGGTGTTGAAAAGAAACTAACCATTCTTTGAACAATCGCAATAAAATAAAAAATTGTAGTTTGAAAGTACTGTAGTATAGATACAGTCTATGAATTGAGAAACATTTTTGAAATATAATTTTTCTCTGAAATAAAATTAATTTTATTTTCAAAAAAAAAACTTTCAAAAACTTACCACTCATTGAGCAGAATCTAACTTCAACATCATTGAAATGGACCATTAACTAACTGTTGAAATAGCATATTTTCCTGAAAAAAAACTTTTTTTTCAATTCTCAAGGTGTTGAAAAGAAACTAACCATTCTTTGAACAGTCGCAATAAAATTAAAAATTGTAGTTTGAAAGTACTGTAGTATAGATACAGTCTATGAATTGAGAAACATTTTTGAAATATAATTTTTCTCTGAAATGAAATTAATTTTATTTTCAAAAAAAAAACTTTCAAAAGCTCACCACTCATTGAGCAGAATCTAACTTCAGAATTATTGGATTGGACCATTAACTAATCATTTTTTTGAAATAGCATATTTGGCTCTATCGCAATATATGGGTCCCATGGAAATATATGGGTCCGTAAAAAATATAGGGGTCCGAAAAAACATATAAGGGTCCCTCAAAAATATAAGGGTCCGTGAATTTTTTTATGGGTCCCAAAACAATAAAAGGGTCCGTGATTTTTTTCATAGGTCTGATTTTTTTGATTTTTGGAGGAAAAACTGTGTGGTTTTTTAAATTTTCAATTGTTTTGTTGTATTTTTTGACGATTCATTGTATTTTCGGGGGGTTTACTAAGCCTAAGCCTAAATCTGAAGCTGAAAAGCCGAAAATAGAGTTACCAGAGGATTCAAAATTTCTCTATTATTTTAGGCTTAGGCTTAGTAAACCCCTAAAGAAAAATACTGACTGGCTAAAAAAAAAAGTGAAAAAATTACAAAAAATCACCAAAAATAAATAATTGAAATTAGAAAAAATACTTTTTTTATGGACCCTCAAAAAAAATAACGGACCCTTATATTTTTTTGGGACCCATAAAAAAATTCACGGACCCTTATATTTCTGAGGGACCCTTATATGTTTTTACGGACCCATATATTTCCATGGGACCCATATATTGCGATAGAGCCGCATATTTTCCTGAAAAAAAACCTTTTTTTTTTCAATTCTCAAGGTGTCGAAAAGAAACTAACCATTCTTTGAACAGTCGCAGGAAAATTAAAAGTTGTGGTTTGAAAGTACTGTAGTATAGATACAGTCTATGAATTGAGAAACATTTTTGAAATATAATTTTTTCCTGGAAAAAAAAATATTTTTCAATTTTTCGAATCTTGAAAATCGACTAACCATTCATTGAGCAAAATCTAACTTCAACATCATTGAAATGGACCATTAACTAACTTTTGAAATAGCATATTTTCCTGAAAAAAACATTTTTTTTTCATTTTTCAAGGAGCTGAAAAGAAACTAACCATTCTTTGAACAGTCGCAGTAAAATTGAAAATTGTAGTTTGAAAGTACTGTAGTATAGATACAGTGAATTCATTGAGGACCATTTTTGAAATATAACTTTTTTCTGTAAATTTCATTTTTAATTTCAAAAAAAAAACTTTCAAAAACTCACCACTCATTGAGCAAAATCTAACTCCAAAATTATTGGATTGGACCATTGACTAATTAACATTTTTGAAATAGCATATTTTCCTGAAAAAAAAACTTTTTTTTAATTTTAAAAGTGTTGAAAAGAAACTAACCATTCTTTGAACAGTCGCAGTAAAATAAAAATTGTAGTCTGAAAGTACTGTAGTATAGATACAGTAATTGAATTGAGGAACATTTTTGAAATATAAGTTTTTCCTGGAAAAAAAAAATATTTTTTAATTTTTCGAATCTTGAAAATCGACTAACCATTCATTGAGCAGAATCTAACTTCAACATCATTGAAATGGACCATTAACTAACTTTTGAAATAGCATATTTTCCTGAAAAAAACATTTTTTTTTCATTTTTCAAGGAACTGAAAAGAAACTAACCATTCATTGAACAGTGGCTACCAAAATAAAAGTTGTAGTTTTAAAGTACTGTAGTATAGATACAGTAATTGAATTGAGGAACATTTTTGAAATATAATTTTTTCCTGGAAAAAAAAATATTTTCTAATTTTTCGAATCTTGAAAATCGACTAACCATTCATTGAGCAGAATCTAACTTCAACATCATTGAAATGGACCATTAACTAACTGTTGAAATAGCATATTTTCCTGAAAAATTTTTTTCGATTCTCAAGGTGTTGAAAAGAAACTAACCATTCTTTGAACAGTAGCAATAAAATTAAAAATTGTAGTTTGAAAGTACTGTAGTATAGATACAGTAATTGAATTGAGGACCATTTTTGAAATATCATATTTTTCTGAAATTATCATATTTTTCTGAAAAATTAATTATTTCAAAAAAACTTCAAAAAACTAACCACTCATTGAGCAAAATCCATCTTCAACATCAATGAATATTTCATTTTGGATTCGTAAGATTTTGCTGGCCAATGCCTCACAGAAAACGGAATCCTTTTAAACGGAGACAAGTCAGAATTTAATAAAATTCTTATTATGTGGAAGTTTCGAGTACTGTAGTTTAGATACAGTAAATAATCGATTATCATTTTTGATCGCCTTCTTCTGAAATGAAAATTTCTATTTCTATTTCGCAAAATTATGTTTACAAGGAAACCTTTTTTACTCAACACTTCAAATCATGATGAAATTTGATCCATGGACAGCTTTTGGGTTCATAAGAACGCCCTAAAAATTTTAGTCTCCCAATGGACCTCTGAGCCAAGTTCTGGGCTCTCAAAAATTCGAAAATTCACAAATTTGGCTCATAAAACACATCATGACTCAATTCTCGATCAATTTTATCAAAAACTGAGTAGCAGATGATGATCAGCGTGGTCGATTTACCCAAAAAGCATAAATAAATCGAATTTTCAGAAAAATTTCTGATTTTGAAAAAAAGAATGAGCAGGGGCACATATGAATTTTCATGAATTTTCAGCCCAAAAATAAAAAACTTCAAAATTTTTCGAAATAAAGTTTTTTATTGATGTACTTTTAGTAAATCGACCATGCTGATCAATATCTGAAACTTCATTTCCACCGAAAAAAATTTTGAAATGGAGCTATGATGACTTTTATGACCATTTTTAGGCCTTTTTTGAGTTTTTGAGAGCCCAGAACTTGGCTCAGAGGTCCATTGGGAGACTAAAATTTTTAGGGTGTTCTTATGGCCCCAAAAGCTGTCCATGGACCAAATTTCATCATGATTTGAAGTGTTGAGTAAAAAAGGTTCCCTTGTTAGAGATAAAATCTGGTCAGATGTGAAAGGTTTCAAAGAATATAAAAGATTTTCAGAATAATTGACTTCAGGAGTCCGAAAAAATTTCGAAAAAAGTGAGTTTCTTGTTTTTGAGATTTAAATTCTCTCTCTGTTTCATAACAGAGCCTTATATTTTCAACCTTCAGGCAAAAAAAAACTTTTCAAAACTTTAAAGCCAAGCGATTTCAGTTGGTAAAACTTGAAAAACTGACATTAAATTTCAGAATTTTCGGCGTCTTGGAAGTTTGATCCAATTCCTTAACGGCACTGTTTATTTGTTGATATGAATAGTACTGTAGTTTAGATACAGTAATCCTGAAATATATTTTTTTGTGAAATCAATGTTTGATAAAACCAACCTCTACTTGAAAGTATTGGTTGACTTGTTTTTTTCATCCTATGATTTCATAAAAACCAAAATATTTCGAAATATATAATTTTCTGTAAAAAATATGCTTCAAATATGCTGAAACATTAGAAAAAGCTCACCATTCATTGAAAAATATATTATATAAATAAATAAGCAAATAAAAGTACTGAAACATGACTGTAGTGTAGATACAATATAGATATAAAAAACTGGCAAAAAATTTTAGGCCAGGAAAATAACTTCTAGAAAATTCTAACATTAAAGGAACATTGAAATAGTAGCCAGCGGGGAACACGAAAAGAAAAGAAGGGGGAAGCGCGACGACTCCCGCCAAAAATTCGAAAAAAAATCAATAATATTATTTTTCGTGATTTTTTTGGGGATTTTTTTTTGTTAAGGTAGGAGATACATATGCCAGAAACAATTTTCTTTGAGTTAATGTAAGTACACTTCATTGTCAGAACACCAGACACATTTGTGTGATGTAATATAATATTCTCTAGACTGACCTCTGTTTATTTTTGTATCTATAAAATTTTGAACTAATTTTTGTGAGCTACTCTTCCTTTTTGCCAATTATATCCCTAATGTCCATTTTCTTACAGGATCTTACTGTATCTAAACTACAGTACTCATTTGCAAAATAATAACTATGTATTGAATATCTTATTCATAAAAACATTGGATGGCATAAGACAGAAAGCTTTGGAATCAACAATGTTTGATACTTTCATGTTGGAATAGTTGTGGACCAATCATAAAATGTGGTTCTGAAGGATTCAAAATTTGGAAATAGTGAGTTGAAAAAAACAGTTATCGTAGCATTTTTCAAAGAGTAATGAGGATAAGCCGATTTTTAGTATAAGGTTCGCCAGATATTTTCTAGATTTAATATAAGTACACTTCAGGTAACCAGATACATCTTCTAGTTTTGTGACATAACAGCTGCTCATTATGTATTTTTTCACTTTTTTTCCAAGTTTAGATTTTCCAGGACACTTTACTGTATCTAAACTACAGTACCTCTTGGATGATTGATGGAAAACACAAATTTCACAAGAAATGTTCAACACTTCATGATAATAAAACAGTGTAAGTTTAGTTTTAGAGATGAATTTTAATTTTCAAAATTATTTTTTTCAGAACACATCACAGAATCTACTACAATACTGCTTGATTGAACTGGATATGAATAAAAATGTGAATTTTTTGTGTCGAGAAAGTTTAATAAATTTTTTGGTCTGGTCAAACCCTTGTTAATTTATTGCCGTGAAGAATCCCTTCATTTTTTTCTTCAAACGTTTTATTTCCCAACAAAATGTTTGAATTTTGATATGTTTATGATTTGATGTTTCACTGCATTCAGAAAAATTATTGATTTCCATTTTCCCCAAGTACTGTTAGTCATTCTGCAATTTTATAATAAGAAACAACTGGAACTTGATTTTTTTCGGAAATGCGATCTCCTGTGGTAAAATGGATTAGAGCAATGGATGAGGTATGAATTTTCAGTGCGATACTTCCCTTATTTTAATTTTGAAGGTTCCTGAAATCAGTAAATTGGCTCGATCTATTCTGCAAAACGCATCTCGTTTAGAATATAGTCATTTTATTTCCGTTAACCTTGACGAAATCATGAGAGCTACAAATAGACATCACAGGGAGGTCAGTTTTTTTTTGAAAGATGTACCGTGAGACGTTTTTTCAAATTCAATAATATATGTCAGAAACAACCTATTCACCTAATGCACGTATTGGTAAAACGAAAATCATTTTTTGGAAAAATTCAACACAAACGAGATTTGCTGGTTAAATTGTTTGATGCTCATTTACAAAACATGTCTGACACATTAAAAAATGAGTGTTTTCCAAAGTTTATAGAATTTGTTGATGACCAACTTCTGAATGATGATTTTCAAGATCTTTATAATCAATTGCAAGAACAACTGTTTGATTTGATTAAGGTATGTAAGATAAGAAAAAGTAGTCTATTCATGATAGTTACCAGAATTGTTTATTGTTTATAATTCATATCAATTTTCATTTTCAGGCTGAAGATTGGGAAACTCTTGAATCAATAGTAACAAGTATCAAAGAACACACAGCGCGAATGGAACCTTTATTGAAAGGAATATCCGAATATACTTGCAAAGAATGTGGTTTTTGTTTGGATATTGATGAATCTGAAGATGAAAATGAAATTGAAATTGACAATTCATTCGATAACATATGAATTACAGTTCACATTCTCTCCAACATTTTCCGCTTTCAAAAAAATCAATAAATTGTTTATGATTATTTCATAATAGAAAAATAAAAAGTTTTTCAGAAAAATATAATATTTTATATTTATTTTTGTGATTGTGTTCATTTTCATTTCATATTAATTGATTTTTTTGATAACAAGTAAACTATTGCATATTTTTTTAAATGTCAACCTGTTCAGATGATTTATGTATAATTTATACTGAACATATTTTAAAATGGATTGAAGATCTTGAAAGGGTGGGTTTATTCGGAAAAATGTTCCGGGAAGAGATTTATTGCTACAATTAATTTCTAGAATAGTGACTTTCCAAACAAAATGTTTTCTTTTTTTTTTAAATTGAATAGTGATTTTCCAGGTTCCTGAAATGCAAGATAAATTCTCAAAACTGATGGTTAAAGTTTGGAAGTTGGACAAGAAAACAAATAAACACGAGAATGAATTTTATTATTTTTTCACTGGTTTAAAACGGCGAATCGAAGAAGGAAAAAGTATCGAGGTCTGATTCCCAAATTCATTTTAAAAAATCAAGACAAATCTTCTTTCCAGTTGCGCACTAAACATTTCCAACACAAAAACATTTCATACCATACATTCCTTCAAGAAGTAATGAAAAAAAACAATGAAGTTGTCGAATTTTTTAATCAAAAATTGTTGGAACATAATCTTCCACATGATTTGCAAAATGTGGTTGTTCCAGCAATCATCGAATTCCTCACAGAAGAAGTTCATCCGGTCGAATTGTGCAGGTTGATCCAAAGTTTGGTAGAAGATGTAGAACGACTCTTAACTGTAAGGTCTACCTCTGATTCTGAATTTTGTAATTTCTAATGTACAATTCAGGATCATGAATTCCGCAAAGATTTTCCAAAAAAATACATACATGGGGAAAGTTATTTTGACAATTATATCCTGTTTCTTTTCAACATCACACCCAGAATGTGCACGAAGTGTGGATATTGAATTTAGTTTGCTGGAATTATGTAGTTTACTGAAAGGCATAACTATATTACAACACATTTAATTTATTGATTAATTTTTTGTATAAATTGTGACTTTTCAATGTTGGTGCTCATTTCTATAAAAAAACAATACTATACATATTGTTGAAATCAAAATAGATGGCAGAAAATAAAAAAAGAAACGTGAACACTTTCTGAAAACTCATGTCGTTGGGGGCGTCGCGGTCACGCGATACGTGCTTCATTTTCAGAATTTTATTCATTTTTTTCATTTTTTCAAGCAAATTTTCAAAAATGAAACACACATCGCGTGACCGCAACGCCTCCAACGATATGGGTTTGCTGAAAATTTTCACGTTTCTTTATTTATTTTCTGCCATATTTTTTTGACAATATGCATCACATATCTCCTCTCTTTTTTCCTATCAACTTGACCCGTCGGCTATAATATAGTCTTTCATCTTTTATATATAAACTCAAAAAAAAAAAAAAAACAGGAAGGGGGAGGAAAAGGACGCCAGTTTAGTATTGTCCTGACTAACGCTTATGTTGTTTAATCGATGAATGCTAAAAGATTAATTTTTTCAATTTTCCGCTTTTTGGAAAGTTCTTCAAAAAACGCATTTGATTTTGAATTCTCTAATATTTTCGCTCACTACTTTTGAATTCTACTATCTTTCAAAAAAAATTTTGTTTTCATTTTCAGGGTATATTTTCAAGTTTCACCAACTTATTCAGTGATGTCTCATCGCAACTCAAAAGCCACATCACCACCACCAGCAACAATGACTGGACTCCGAAGATCATCCAATGTTGAAGAGGTAAGCGAATTTAGATTTTTTTCTAATCCAAATTTTTCCCAAAATGAAGAATTTCTGAAGAAACGATCAATCTAAAAATATTAGTTGACAATCAGAATTAATTTTCCAGCGACCGAGTCAGCCAATTCGCTGCCCGCTCTCCACTCAAAATCCTCAAGTTGAGCATCATCATCGACGTGTTGCTGATTTGCCGAACCAGTCACCCATCGATATGTTGCCAACGACTTCTGAAAACAGTCATCAGCGAGTCGGATTCCAATTTATCGTTTGAGGATGCCGAACGATAATATGCCACAACCAAGGAGTTCCGCCCCGCCAAGCGAAACTTCCCGATCGTTTATTCACATGGAAGATGGAAGTGTTCACATTCACAACCAGGTTCTGCGCTGATCGCAATATGATTTGTATAGGCGAATTCTTCAATCGGTCGGAAATAATGGGAATCAACAAGAAGCATATCGGCTCGATGATCGATTGCCTCATTCTCCACGACTACCACACGATCAAGCATATCGCGACACTGACGAAGATGTGCAAGACATTATGGGGCGTCCAGGACCAGGAACAATCCTAAAGTCGGACAACTTCGAAGGCAATTATTGTCATTCGATTTCAATAACATCAGCATGCTTCAAAAAAATTCTCCATGTCGAGCAAAAGGATGGGAAGATATTCACTGTTTTATCGATCCGAACATAGTTGAAATCGAACACGATGCGATCATTGATATATCACATCGAGCTCAATCGTCTCATGATCGTGAAATGGCGGCTCGTCGACACAGGGATGCAATGTTTTTGCGAGCTGCGATACTGTTTTCAACGCAGTACCATTTTCTTCAATGGGATCCACAACTGCAGCATCTCCCTCCAGCACCGGCCTTATCGAACGGTTACACCATCTGCTACAACAAACAGAAAACGCGCCGCCGCAGCTTGTGCTCCATCAAATCAAACTGCACCACAGCCCGAAAGAAATTCGCTAAGAAACAGTTCGGGACCCACTGCCGTTTTCTATGTGCCAGCAATTCAACCAATGCCAACAAGATCCGGACGAATGGCAGCCACTGTCGCTTCTGCATCAATTCACCAGTATTATGCAGACTTTGAAGCAGGGTATCAAATACCGTTCCACGAGTTGGAGGAAGACGAAGTGTTGCCAATTGTTAAACTCCACTGGACAGAGTTAGAAGATTCAATGGCAATCACTAATTTCGTGAGTTTTTTTTTTTCTAAAGTAACAAGTAATAATTTACATAATTTTCAGCGCAAGGCAGGCACCAGTGGCAACAACTTCCCTGGTGCCAAAATATGTATATAGCAAAAAAAAAACAAAATCAACAAAGGAGTGGGAAAAAATTCCCGAGCTGGAGCAACCAAGATGAACGCTGTTAAAAAAATTTTTATCGCAATAATTTTTTTTTTAAATTTCATTTCCAATGTGCAATAAAAATTTGTTCAATATCGATTTAATTCCAGTCATAAAGAATATTGATATCCAATTCGATTAAATATGAAAGATTAAATATGAACTCTTTGCTGATTTAACAATTTGGACCACATACCAGAATCCAAATCGCATTCGTGAAGGTGAATGACCTGCCATTTCAAAACTCATTGCAGTTGGCCAAGTTGCGTTTCGTTCAACGGAGAACGCCAAATTTGAATTGTCAATTGAAATCCTGAGGTTTCCCAGTTGGGAATTTTAGGAATTTATTGATTTTCAGCTCTAACCTTCAGTGAAAAACAGGGAAACCTCTGCCCAAATTTTGAATTTTCAATTGAAAACTCAAGATTTTCCAGATAAAAATATTATGACTTCTATTCAAATTCAGCTCTAAATTTTAGTGAAAAACAGGGAAACCTCTGCCCAAACTCTGAATTTTTTCTAGCGGGAAAAGGTTATCGAATATTTTTCTGAATTTTTGAGTTTCTGATGTACATTTTAGAAATTTTTTTCGCAAAGATCCAAAAATATTCACATGTGAAAGATTCATTTGAATTTATTAAATGAAATTTTGTTTTGCCCGAATTGTCGTTGGTTCAAATCTATGGAAAAATTGAAGTTGAAGAAAATTTGCTTCCGTTTTTTGATACCAGATCTTTAAATACTTCTTCTCAAACAAAAAAAAACTATTAAAAAATTATTTATTTTAAAAAGTGACACAATCGATTGGAAATAAACCATAGCAAATTCATAAAAAAAATATTATTTCAGTGAAAAGTTCAACTTTTTTCTATCCACCGGCAAAAGCAGAATAAAATATGCAAATAAGAAAGTAAGTTAACATAAATTAATATTCCAAAAAAAAAACATTATTTTTCAAGTGATAAGCGATTACACATAACAAAACAATACACATACTTTGATTCGTTAGGTTCAGAAACATTTTCTAAAAGGCGGATGGGAAAAAACACGAAAAAATATATAGAAAAACCCCGTAGGAGCAAGCAATTTGATTGATTGAGACAATTTTTGATGATAAGCAAATAATTGGATATGTTTGAAGATTTGAATTTGGAAAAAGAATAAAGTCGAGAAAAAATAGAAAAAATTAAGCGAGGTGGATTTCAGTGTGACCTTCGATATACTTATTGTTGTTCAATTAATCGATTAATTAATTAACTGACATTCGATCAGCATGTTCTGATCCAGAAACATTTGATTCATTCTCATCTTCTCGGGCAAGATTATCGCTTGATCCAGGAATTTCAAACGCTTTTCGTAGTCGCAAGTTTTCGGCGCGACGACGATTCGCGTTTCCGCGAAGATTTGAAATCTCTCTGCTGAGTTGATCATTGGCGTCTTGAAGATCGTCAGCTTCTCTTTGGAGGTTTCGAACTTTGGTGCGTTCACGTGATAATTCTTCTTCAAGTTCATCCATTTGACGGCGGATGTTTCTTTGTTTGATGTTGGATTTCTCGAGCTGAAAATTATTTTTATTTAAAATTTATCGAATATCAAAGACAGCTGGGAATTCTTTGCAGTTCGAAAAAACCTTACCAATTCTTTGCTTTGTTCTCCATTTCGTTTTTCATCCTCCAATTGTTGTGTCAAATCATTCAAACGTTTCTCCAATCTTCTTGCAGCTCTATTAGCAGCAGTTCGATCTTGATTCTCCGTATTCAATTGATCTTCCAAATATTGAATCTTGGCTTCCAAAGCCGACATTTGAGCGCGCGAACGAGATTGAGCTCCAGATTCGAGTTCAGTGATCTTGGCTTTCATATCACGGCAAGCTCTTTCTAACGCTTGTTTCTCAGCATCTGTTTTTTGGTTGAGATTACGTTCAGCTGACAATTCAGTGGTGATTTGTTCGAGTTGAAGTTGAGCTTTGCGTTGTTTATCAATCGCAACTTCACAATTACTTTGCTCTTCTTCCAATTCTTCTTCGAGTTGAGCAATCTTGGCTTCAAGTCTACGTTTCTCTTCAGAACTGACACCACCTCCCTGAAAAATAAAGGTTGAAATTTTCTTCTAAAATTTTCATTCATTCGGGATCATCTAACAAGTCATTCAGGATAATTTTCAATCTCTCTCACACCGTTCTTTCATTCTACTTTGTATGTTCATTCTTGATTTTTTTAAATTTTCATGCGGGATTTTTCTGATCGTACCGTACAACTTACATGTTTTCTTTTTAAAGTATCCTGACTCTAGAAATATAATTTGGCAGAGGAAATGAAAAGTTACTAACCTTTGAGCGGAGTTCTTCTAACTCGTCATTCTCAAATTCGAGTTGTTTGCGAATAGCCAAAAGTCCCTCATTGGCTTCACGAAGTTGTTCTCGTTCAGTTTCAACAGCTCTCAAACGTCTTTCAACATCTCTCAATTGAGCCGCAAATTCTTCTTTAGCTTGACGAGTTTCTTCACATTCAATTTGATAATCCTTGATGATCTGTTGATTCTTTTTCAATTGTTTGTTATATTCTTCTTTCAATCGATTAGAAACTTCCAATTGTTGTTCAAGTTCACCAATATGAGATTCCATTTTCTTTTTGTGACTAACAGCTCCAGTTCGACCACGTCTCTCATTTTCCAATTCAATTTCAAGATCACGAATTTGTTTGACAAGATTTCTTCGTTTCTCTTCAGCCTCAACATCTTTATTGTTCAAAGCTCTCTCATTTTCAGCTCTCAATGCTTGATTGTTGACTTCAAGGCGAAGACGAGCATCTTCCGCGATTTGAAGGTTGTCTTCAAGTTCTTCCATAGTGACTCGAATATCAACAAGTTCAGCTTCAAGGGCACGTTTCGCTTTTTCAAGTTCATGTGCATTCTTTCCAACGTCATCTTTGTTTGAGATCTGGAAAATTCAGGAGTTATTGCAAAAATTTCTTTTTAAAAAATTGACTTACAGAATCTTGCAATTCTTGTTGAAGTTGTCTTCGATGTCTATCAGATTCTTCTAATTGCTCTTTCATCAGATCAACTTCATTCAACAACGATAAAATTCTTGTCTCACGATCTCTTGATTCTTGAGCAATCGCATCTCGATCAATAAGTGCCTTCTGAACAGCAGCGCGTTCTTCAGCCATTTGAGTTTCGAATTTCTTTTGTCGTTTTTCAGCATCACGATGAGAACTTCGAATATTCTCCAATTCCATCGCAACATCTTCAAACTCTTGTTGAACCTTCTTCTTACTCTGCCCAATTCTCTCCTTCTGTTGTTCACTTTCTTCCAATTGTTGTTGAAGATTCTCAATATCTCTCAAATGTTTCTTTCGGAGCTCTTCAATTTGTTGATTAACACCATCTTCCGCCTTTCTTCTGGCTTCACCAACTTGTTGTCTAGCCAAACCAATTTCTTTTTCAAGATGTGCACGGAATCCTTCAGCTTCATCTTTTTCTTCAAGAAGTGCATTTCGTTCATCTTCCAATTGTCGAACTTTGTTGATTTGAGCAATTTTAGCGCGAGTTTCCTCTTGAATTTGTTCATTGAGCTCTTGAATTTGTCCTTCAGCGGCGGCAAGTTTTCTTTGCATATTTCCAAAGGCATGCTCTTCCTCTTCTCGAACACGATTGAGATGATCGAATTCTTCTCTGGTCTGAAACATTTTTTTTTTGATTTTGGCTGAGAAATTCGGAGTTACTCACCTTTTCTAATTGATCAATCAATGCTCGTTTGTGCTCTTCACTTTCAGCCAAATTCGCTTGAAGTTCCATAAGATGAGCTTCATGATTTTTACGCTTCTTATCGATTTCACCTCTGCTTGATTGGAGCAACGCGATTTCTTGAACCATGTCAGCCTAAAAACATTTTTTGTTTTTTTTGCAGATAAAAAATTGTACTTACTCTATCTTGTTCGGCTTGCAATTGAACTTTCTCCAATTGTCCTCTGGCTTTCTTTTGTTGCTCAATTTGCTCATGAAGATCTTCAATTTGCCGATTGAACTTGGCTTTTTGCTCCTCCATCTTTCCTTCAAGAACATGTTGAACTTGTTCCAAAGCACGTTTGGTATTATTGACTTCTTCATCTTTTCGCGACATCAAATCTTGAAGCATTGTAGCCTCGTCGACTTTGTCAAGAACATCTCCTTTCACTTTTTCGAGTTGTGCAACAACTTCTCTGAATGGAAAAGCATATAGAGTCATATTAGAATAAAAATATAATTATAATTACTTCTAACTATCTAGAAATCTACCTGTCAACTGTGAGACAGGTATTGTTCAAACAAAAATACTCACCTTCTTGTCACTTCGGCCTTATTTCTGGCATTTCTTTCTGTCTCAATATCTTCACGCAATTCATCAATTGTTGTTTGCATATCTCGCATTTGTTTTTGCATCAATGTAACATTTGCAGATTCCTCATCATATTTAGTCAATTGATTTTGAAGTTCTTCATCTCTCTTAATCAATTGATTATTGAGCTCTTCAACTTTAGCCATTTTCTCTTCAAGATGATCTTTGCTATCATCCAATTCAGCAAGAAGTTTTCGTTTTTGTTGATCCAATTCAGCGCGAACTTGTCGCTCACGATTCAAATCTTGTTCCAATTCGTGCAATTGATTTTCCAAACGACCTTTGGCTTTGATTCCATGCTTGGCACGTTCTTCATGATCAAGTAGTTGAGTTGTGAGTGCTTCAACTTTTTCTTCAAGGATCTTCTTCTCTTTGAGCAATTTATCATAAGCGTCTTGAAGTTCAACTAGACGTTCTTCAAGATTTCTCAATTTCTGATCAACATTTGTCTTATCCAACAAAAGCTTTTGTCTAGCTTGCTCTTCTTGTTCTAATTGCTCCTCCAAATCTCGAACAGTTTCTTGTTGTTTTCGTCGTTCTTCATGGACCTTCTCATTTCTTTGCTCTTCTTCAGCCAATCGATCACGCATTTCATTGACCACATACTCGAGCTCGTCTTTTTTGCTTTGTAGACGATTGCGAATTTCTTCTAACTCGGCGCTATTCTCGGCTTCCTGTTGAAGCTGTTCTTGAATAACTGTGCGTTCAACCAATACTTGATCCAATTTCTTTTGATTATCCTTAAAATCGGTTTCCATTTTGATAAGTCGTTCTTTGGTTGCGCGAAGCTCATCATCTTTAGCGCGAATTTCATCGTCAGTTCGAGTAACTTGAAGAAGTGGCTTGACTTTGGTGAACAATCTCCACCATTGCCAATTACGAAGTTTGAGATAAGCAAGACCATTTCTTTGAATAACCCGAATTGCACTCGATTGTTGCATTCTTTTCATGTAAAGTCTTCTCGACAAAAATCCTCTACATTGAGCTTGGAAATTCATGATCAAAGCAGTCAATTTCAAATCTCTTTCTTCTTCAAGATGAGCCAAAACTCCAGTTCTAAAGAACACTTTTGATTGACCAATTCGATATAAATTCGAATCAATATCCAAAGCAGTGATCATTTTTCTAACAGATTCTTTTCCATCAATAAAATGTTTTGGAATCACATCTGGTGTCAGAATCTCATATCGATGACGGAATTCTTGGAATGGTACACGATTCGGGAAACCTTGACGGCAAATACGAATTCCTTCCAAAACACCATTGCATCTCAATTGCTCCAAAACAAGATTTGAGTTGATTTTTCCAGCTTTCTTTTCGTGATTTGGAATGATACAACGAACAAAATGTGGAGATGTGTTACGAAGTGTTGTCATCAATCGAGTCAATTGCTCTTTGTGCAATTGTGAAACAGTTCTGAACATTCCCTTTCTTGATCTCATTCCAAACGCGGTCTCATTCATTTCAGCAGCACAAATACTGGCGAATTCAGCTGAAAAACATAAATGATTTTTTTTTCTAAAAATTATTCATAGAACCTACCATCTTTCCAAATTCCACCGACAAACGAATCAGTTGAATTTTGCATAAGACTAACAACATTCTCATTCAATGGGTCCATATTTTTCATCAACCATTGATCAGCCGAATAATCGACACGACCAGCGTAGTGAACAACAGCAAAATGACTCTTTGATCTCATATCGGGAACAATGAATTTTGGATGTTTGGTGTGAGTTTTTTGCAATTTCTCAACAAATGTTTTGTCATTTGCTTTTGGGAACAAACATTCTTCATCAAGCAATGCCAAAACTCCCATTGGTTTTTCAATAAGATCAATTGTTGGTTGAAGATCTAATCCGAAATCGATGAAATCCCATTCAATTCCTTCTCTTTGATATTCTTCTTGCTCCAAAATGAACATTGTGTTGTTGAAAAGTTGTTGGAGTTTCTCATTGGTGTAGTTAATACAAATTTGTTCAAATGAATTGATATCAAAGATTTCGAAACTGAAAAAAAAACAGAATTAAAACATGATATTAAAAATTTTTTCAAAAAAAAAACTCACCCAGCAATATCAAGAATTCCGATAAAAGAAGCACCTTGTCGATGAGTTCTATCAAGTGACTTATTAATTCTGGTGACCAACCATTTGAAAAGTCTCTCATAACAAGCTTTTGCAATAGCTTCAACAGCAAATTCAGCTTGCTCTTTATTTTGAGCTTTGTTGACGAATTCTCTTCCAACCTTGATTCTTGGTCTCAAGAAAGCTTTGCTCAATTCAATGACTGGGAGGCCGAGTAAATGACAGATTTTTTGGATGACTCGATCATCTGGGAGGATTGCTTGATCGGATTTTTTCTCTTGGAAGAATTCGAGGTTTCCGAGGAGGAGAACAGCAGAGACAACACGGAGAATTGCTGGAAGAAGGGGTTTTGATTGTGGAAAGGGGGATAGTTGAGAACTAGGAGCTTCAGAAGCCTAAGAATTTGGCTTTATAGAAAATTTATAGTCCCCTGGTTCAATTCAGAAATTCTTGAAATCACTCCCAGTTCAAAATTTATCTTGTGAACTTACAAGAAATCTCATCATCAGCGAAACCCATAATTTTCATCGATTTAATTGTGCTGTGGAATTCTTGAACATCATCAACATTTGGTAAAGTGATTCCGTGATTCACCAAAAATCGATAATTATCAACACTCTCCAATAAATATTCATCTGGAAAATGATGATTTTTTTCTGAAAATTTTCATCTAATTACTTTTCTCTTGTGCACTGCATCCTCTCAAAATCTGATAGAAAATATGAAAACTTCGCTCATCAAAAGCTTGTCGAAGTACACGAGATTTTTCGAGGAGATAGAATTCAATGTTTGCTCCACTGATATAACCAGACATATCGAAATTGATTCGAATGAATTTACCCTGAAATATTTTTTTTTGAAATTTCAGAATTTCAAGAGTTCGAATTAACTTACAAAACGTGAAGAATTGTCATTTTTCACAGTTTTCGAGTTACCGAAAGCTTCAAGAATTGGGTTAGCTTGAAGAAGTTGGTGCTCCAATTCGCCCTGAAATTTTAATTATTTTTAATTTTAATTAATATCAGGTTCATAAATACACAAACACGCACATCACGATGTTTTGCTCGGGTAAAAGCTTGTTGAAAGCATTTTTTTCAATAAGATCGAGCATTTTTTTCACATTTTAGAGCACAATGTTATGTTAATTTTTGAGAGAAAGACATTTTTGTTAAATACAGCATGAGAGAAAATAATTGACATATATGTAAAATATGACAGTTTTTGTACTGAATTATTACAAGTTTTGAAATAAATACACTACACTTCAAAATCAAATCAAATCACAATGAAAAATTAACAACACAAACTTACGATTGGACTTCGCGGATCTACTACTAGCTAAAACTATCATTTTATTTAGGATCTCCAGATTATTTTTTATATTTCAAAATTCTATAAAAATTTCTGGTTTTCATACCTTTTGTGGTCCATTTGGTGGAGCTTGTCCTTTATTTCTAGTTGCTCCCGCAACATGTGCCAAATATTGAATAACTTTTTTGGTATTCTCAGTTTTACCAGCTCCCGATTCTCCGGTACATAAAATCGATTGATCTTCTCGCTCTTGAAGCATCGATCGGTATGCGGTGTCAGCAATCGCAAAAATGTGTGGTGGCATTTCGTGTCGTTTTTTGCCTTTGAATTCGTCGATCAAACTTTCGGAATAAATTGGGAGACGTTTGTAGGGATTGATGACAACGCAGAAGAGACCAGAATATGTCTGAAAAAGGTTTTTTGAAAATTCTGTTCAGTCAAGCTTGTGGAGGCAATTTTTCGAAATTAAGAGCTCTTTAACTAGGCTCGAAAGCTCAAAAACCTTCTAACACAGCCTCCTTCTTTAAAAAATACAAAATTCTTGCTTACATAAATAAGACTGCTATAATATCGTTCCTTGAGATTATGCAAAACCGATGCTTCATTCAAATAAGTCAACTCTGACATATCCTCAACTTTGTCAAATTTCGGCGGATTCGCTTTCTGCACATCATCTTTACTTATCGTAACTTGTCGCCCAGAATCACACAATTCCACGAGAACTTCATCATTCGTCTGATTTCTACAAAAACAAACCCCTTGTTATTTTTTTGCTGGTTGACTGGCTGTCAAGTATGTTTCACAACCTCAAAGAAAAATATGTGTGTTAAACAAATATTACCACCCAATACGAAAACCCGCTGACTGACTGACAAATAAAATAATAATCTATATGACACACTCAGAAATGTGTCAAACCGAATTGGTTTTTGAGAAAAATATGTACATTCTAGAAATTTGGTGGTCTTTATTGATAAAACAATATGGGTGGTCCCTTTTCAAGAAATTTGAAAACATAACAATAAATTGATGTTTGATAGGTTGAAGTGGGGGGATTATTCCCATTAACCTTGAAAGTGTGTGAGTGTGTGGTCGAATGTTTTTTTTGTTTTGTTTTAATTCCGAAATATTGATTTTCTCGGAAAAAAAATGGATCTAGGGAAGGGGAAATATGGTTTTTCAGGCTCTAAGAGATTTCAAATCCGTTGATCAGGATCCTGATGTTAGAAATGGTTATAGTCAACTGTGAACTGAGTTATGACGTGGCAAAATTCAAATAATTTCAAAAATTTGTGGAACTTTCCTAAAGTTTCCTAATTTTTGTTAGAATTTTGGGAAAAAAATGTTTTTTTTTTCTGAATAAAACATCGGATTCAGAATAACTTCTAAACTTATGAAATGACTAATGCTGAAAAAAGCTACTCAGTTTGATTTTGCAAAAAAATTCACATCAGAATCGAATTAGAACATGAGTTGACGTGGCAAAATTTTAAAATTCCAGAATATTGTGAAACTTTTCTAGAATCTCATAATATTAATAGAAACCTTGAAAACTAAAATTTAATGTGAAAAATCAAAATTAGATTTTTCTGGAAAACTCCGGTTTCAGAAAAAGCCTAAACTAGACAATGCTGAAAATTTTTACGTGTTTCAAATTTGCTTAAATTTTTAGAGACTTTTTCAAATTTTGTCACGCTCTGAATTATTTTCAGAGTTGTAATTTTTGAAAATGGAATTTCGATAATTAATTGTGCCAAAATCTACAGTACTTCTACAAAATCTACAGTACGAAATGTGACACCCCTATTCCCAAATCAAACTTCACTCACTTGATGGATCCTAACAAAAATCCCTCATTTTGATCTGGTACCCAACACAATTTCTTCTGAGCCCATGCGGCAAGTGTCGCCGGATCAGCTACAGCCGCCCGTTGAACCTGCAGATACTGCAGGTCACCCATCGAATCGAATCGCTATCGAGAAGCTGCAAATTTTTATTTTTTTTTGTATTTTTTGAAACAAATGAAATGCGGCAAAGGAGAGCGGAATGAAAATTTGACAAAAAAAATGTGGAAAAAAAGGAGGCGGTGAGGATGAATCATGGCGTTTGACATCGTTTTTTCTTCTCTCAAAACATACCAAAAATAAACAATATTATTAATAAAAAATAATATTGTTCCTTTTATGACAAATAAGAAAAAGAAGAAACAAAAGAGGTGCTTGGAACTATGTATAGTTAGTTAGAAATCAGAAAAATGAGAAAAAAGCGGATTTTCAGATTATTTGTGTTTCCCCGAGTGATACGAAAATTTTATCAATGTTGTTTTTTTTTCAAAATCATATCAAAACAACATAAAATTTTTATGCCTATATGTACATATACAGAGGAATTTTTGGTCATTTCAAAAGTCTGTGAAAAACAAAGGAATGTCCAAGGTTACCCCTCATTTACAATTTAATTGTTCTTCTTCTCCTTCTCTTCCTCATATTTTTCTAGGTAGGTCAAATTCAACTATTATTATTATTGATAAAATGTATCGGTAAACTATGTGTATGTGATAAATAAATCAGAAGAGAAGATATTGAAAAATCTGAGAGACAAGTGGGAACCGAAAAAACATGAGAGATGAAATGAAATAACAAGGCAGGACAAGACAAGCCCGAAAATGGAAGGTGTCCTTGATACATTTTTGCGGGGGTCTCCACCTCTTCTTCTCTTTTTTTTGCCTCATCATCATCATCATCATCTTTTCCCTTCATCTTGACTATTTGTCACCTACACACATCCGATTTCATTCATCTTTTCTTATTCTTCCATTATTATTATTATTACTCCAACTATTGTTTTTGTTGTTGTTCTGCGCATTTGCGTGAAGATCAAGATTTCTTTTCGGGATAACATTATGCACTATGTATTCTTATTCAATCGTTTCGCGCATAAGAAGAATAGTATCATTGTCTTGATCGCCGCAAGTTATTTATGAAGAAAAGGAGATTTGACGATTAGATTGTTTCAGAAAAAGAAAGATTTGAAGAATTTTGAGAAAGGAGAATGAAATATGAAATTGAGAAAATAAAGTAATGAGTCAGGAAAAGTTATTGATAAAATAAAATATTTTGGTTGACGCGGAAAAAATGATAACATAATTAAACAAGAAAGTGAGAACGAACGATATAAGTCAGGGTTCTTTTAGAAAAACATAAGCAGATTTTAAGAAAAAAATAATATTACATATTGTGAAAAAGTTTTATGGAATAATTTTCCACAAAAGTTCTAGGCTTCCTAGGAAATTTTCTGGGTTTTTGATTATTTAAAGTTACCCTAACTTTGGAGAGGCTCGAAAAGTTTGAGCTCTCAAAATTTGGATTAAAAAAGTCGGCTCACACACTAACCTCGACAAAATAATAAGCCTTTTTCAGAAAAATGGATTTCAAAAATTAAAAAGTAAAACGTTTTAAAAATAATTTTTAAAAATTTTTTACGATATGTTTAGGCCTCACAAGAGAAAAATCTCTGGGATTTCATCATTCCAAAGTTACCCTAACTTTTAAGAAACCCTTTCCCCTCAACATTTTGATCAAAAATGTCGGCAGATGTTCAACACGCCCTAACCTTGACAAAAAAAATGATGAGCTCACATTCAGAAATTCACACCCTTTCAACAAATCAAATTCTTCTACGCCAAAAAAAGTCAAAATGTCAGACACAACACACACACACATTTTGTCTTTGTTGTATGGTGCTCGTTTTCTTCTCGTCAGCATGTGCAAGCATGATGATGTTTACTTTTGCGATTTATGTTATAATTCGCTTTTCAAGCCCGACCGCTTACACTACAAGGTCCGTTCTTCTTCATTCTTACCGCGCGGAAGGAAAAATGATCAGTGATCAACAGAGAAAAAAAACAGGAAAATATTAGTATTTAGAAATGCATATGTTTGTTGTAAACTGTTTTATTATCAGTAACCTCTTTTTTATGCCTGATGATTTTTCTAAAGATCAAATGAGTCAATAATTTTCAAATATGAATCATTCAATGTTTCAACAGGAATTTGATAAGAAACAAAAACAAAACAAAACATCATTTTATTTGGAATCGCGAGAAATTCATAACATTTTTCCCAGTTATTTTTAGACGCAAAAAAAAACGAAAAGCTTTTTATAAAAACATCAGAATGAAACACATATCGTGTCAAACCCATATTTATATGACTAATGACTCATGTTAATAAAACTTTCGGAGAAAATACAACGAAAAAAAAGTGTGACCGAAAACGAAATGCCTTTGCTTTCCTTTGCGTTTCGTTTCGTTCGTTTTTTCCTGGTGCGATGTAGAAAAACATCGAAAGCTGGTCATCGAGAACAAATATTAAAGAAAAAGCAGCAGGAGCAGCAAAAAAAAGGACAGAAAGAAGAAGAAGAAGAAGAAATGGAACGAATGAAATGGAAGGATTGAATAGAAGGTTCAAAATGAGCTAGCTGAATGTGGGAAAATCAAACATTTTTGCACTTTTCAAGGACTCGCCGAATATATATGGGAACCAGAAAATGTTTAGGGAGGGAGGCATTGTGTTTTTCACTAGCCTGAATTTCTGGGGTTCTAATTTTTCTTGGGTAGATCAAAATTTTTATTGAGAAACTTTGGATAGTTATTGGGAAATTTTCTCGAAATCTTGTGAATTGAAAACTATAACCACAATTTTCCAAAAATTCTGGAGTTTCTGATAAAAAAATCCATTTTATTTTTAGGTGCCCAAAATTTTTCACGTAAAAACTTCCTCCCCTTCTCCCACATAGCAAAAAAAAACAACTGAAAATCAGAAGATCAACAATATTTGTTCAAAGTATTGAGCAAAACATCAAGTTTCACTCACTCATATGTATCGAAAAAAATTAATTCAAGCCTGACGCGAGGCAAACAAAAAGCGAATAGTCAAAAACCAAAAATGTTCATACATAAACTGATCAGGACGAATAAATGAGAAGTGAATATAAGGAATTAACGAAATGAGAAAGAAGGGACTGAACCTGATTTTGTTCATCTTTATTTCTCCGAACACTTTCATCATCAAATAAAATTAAACATGAACAACATACCGAACATAACACTTTATCATTATTCATCTCATCCATCTTTTTCTCTTTTTTTTCTTCATCATCAAAAAAGGGAGGGACTGATAGATAGATAAATAGCATGTTCAACAAGACATAAATGAATAAATACTATTTAGGTGTTCAGTTTTTTTTGTAGAAGGGGGAGGAAGTCTTGTAATTTAATCTATATGGCTCAAGTGGATCTTGACACGTTTCACTCGATTTTCATTTTGATTGTCAAGAACATGAGAACGATGTTTTTGTTGTTGTTTTTTTTTGGTGTTCCGAAATGAAATGAAAGATCAGACAAGTCATTTTTTTCATTTTTCTGATAGACAATGAAAATATGATTGATTTCAGTATCATTACATGAATCATGATGAAGAAATTTCTTTCAAGAAATGCGAAGATCAGAAAATTTTCAGAAAAAAATGGCTTGGATTTCGAAAACCTGTAGAAACATTTTTGATCTACCTCAAAAAGTTTCAAAATTTTCGGGGTTGAGCCAAAAAATTGATATCTAAAGTGTTTCCCGACTTTCGTATTTACAGTATATTTATTCTCATCTATTTCCTAATTCGAAAACCACAATTTTCCCATAATTAACTACAGTATCCCTCCCCCCTTTCCCTAAAAACAATAATAATCAACAAATGTTTTTCTATTTCAACGAAGTCGTAAAACATCTAATCAATCTTTTGTTTTAAGTGATTTGAAGCTAGAAGAAAAGGAAATCCACCTAATGTAAATATGTTTTGCCCAGCTACCAAAGATTATCTCCAGAAAATTTTGCAGAAAACCTCGGACAAAAAAAATAGCACATTATCGATCTAGTTATTGTTGGAAATCAAAACAAATAATGTTAGAAAATAACACTAAAACAATAATTTCTTAAGTGTTCTGCTCTATGTGCTCAAGTATTGCTAGCCATGTTATTGTTGATTCAAAAATACACACACACATATATATGTGTATATATATTTATATTTATATATTTAGAAATAGAAATAGAAATACATTTGTGTTTTTGATAAGCATCGGTCATTCTTATTTTTATTTTTATTCATATTTTTAGGTTAGATTTATATTCATAAATAGATAAAACAGTGGAATTTTTGCGGGATGGTGAATAATGGAATTTAGATGATCTGACGGAGACGGTATCGACAAAAGATAAAATTTCGGAAAACGACGGAAAAATGAGAGAAGGGGAAAGATTGGAAATTTTATATGATATATAAGGATGAATAATAAACTTTTAGGATAGGGGAGGGATCTTTGAAATTATCAATTGGAATTGGGTTCAGAAAATTCTAAGAAGTTTGGCCTTCATGAAACACTGGAAAAGTTCAATTTCCAGTTGAGTTCAAGATTCTGGATCTCGGAAGAAAAATTAGAAATTGTATTGATGTTTAGAAATATGAAGAGGTATATTATTTTCAGCTACATTTTAATTACATATCAGGCTTAGAATTTCAAAAAAAAGTTAGAATTAGAAGTTCAGAACGAATATCTTCAATCACAGATTTTTATCAGCCTAGAATTAGATTCGGATACAATTTTCACAATTTCAAAAAACATCCAAAATATTTTTCAAGTTCTGATAACTTGAAAGCCACCTAGAAAAATTATTTTTAGCTACTTTGTAAAAATAATTTTTTAGTAAAGTTGCGCAAATAAAAACAAAGAAAATTATTGACAAATCTCTAGAGGCACAACTTTGAAAATAACTAAATTCGAGTATATTTCAGATTTTTCAACGAAACAATGTATAATTCCCATGAAAATTAAAAATTCATAAATTCAAATATTTTGTTTCCCATCGATGATTGTGATTGTTTTAACACAAATCAAAATGCAGGAAAAAAAACAGGAAATTGGGAAAAAACATGGGAAAATGAGCCGGATGTGGAAGTGGTCAGATGTTTTTTGAAAAATGAAAAGGCACCGGAAACTTGGGAAAGTTTTAGATCATGAGAAAAATATGAACACTTTTTTTAAACAGAAAAGCGGGGTTTTTGAAAAATTTTGAAAATTAGAACAAAGACACCGGAAATACAAAATTCCAAAAAATTCAAGAAAAACTTGTTTTTTTTTAATTTCAAAATTCTAAAATCAATCAGATTAATTTTCAAAACAATAAAAGTTCAAAACAAGAACTTCAGAAAAATTGACCCGGATGTGGTCAGATATTTTTTAAACAAAAATTGAAATTGAAATCTCAAAGTTCTGAAAAACTTGTTTTTTTTTTAATTAGAAAAGGTCAGAAAAACATGAAACTTTTCAGAGTTAAAAATCCCGGGAAATAACTCCAGAAAAATATAAACGAAATTGATCCGGACGTGGTCAAATATTTTTCTTGCAAAAATTAGAAATTGGAATCTAATAATTCTGACTTATAAAGAAATTGTTAAATTTCAAAATTTAGAAAACATAGGAAAAATTAGAACAGCTGAGTTGTTGACTGAGTTAAGAAAACACGCACAAAAATAAAATCGAATATCGATTGAAAAGAAACATAGACATAGAAAGACATACACAAAGAAGAATATAGGAGGGAAAAAAGGGCGATGTGCGTGTGTGTGTGTATAAATATATGTGGAAGAACGATGGCCGATACATTCCTTGTTTGGCTGGTTCAGACTTTGGCTTGGTCACCCAACCAACAAAAACCCTCGAAATAGTATTGCTCATAGAAGAGACAATAGACATTCGATCCATCGACTGACCATTTGAGAAGAAGAGACGCAGATCAAATGAGTGCGCGGACGGGGATGAAAAAAGGGAAGAAGGGAATGAGAGAGAGAGAGAGAGAGACAGAGAGAAAAGGGAGAGGAAAGGAGGGAATGGGGAAAATTAACGGTTTTCTTCTGTATTCATATTTATATTATTATTTATATTGTTCTTATTCATATTCGGGTGCTTTACGGTTGCTTGTTCAAATAGGTGCGGGCAATTTTTTCGAAAAACAAAAATGTGCATACTGTGCAATACTTATTTTGAACTTGTAGAAAAGTTATTTGGAAATAGGCTAAAGATGGGAAAATAATGGAAACAACAGAAAAATTCTGTGGTTTTTAAAAACTTATGGTTCAAAAAATCTAGAAAATTCACAGGCTTAAAAAATATAGAATCAGGAGAAAAAAGTTCAGAAAACAATCCAAGTGGGTTTTTTTATCTATAAAACAACTGGAATTGGAAAATTTCATCTACAAAAAATTTTAGATTTAAAAAATTAAATTAATATTTTCACTACAGAATATTTGATCTACGAACTAAAATTTAAAAATTCGAAAACTGAGAAAAAGTGATCCACAGAAAAACAATTTTGAATTACAAAAACTCTGAAAACGTATGAAAATAGAGATTGAACTTACCAAAAAACTAGGTTATTCTCCAAAAATGATTTTAACTATGAAAAAGTGAATGAAATTAGCTACGAAAAACAGTTTCCACCTCAAACATGTTCCAAGTATTGGACAAAAACAAAGAAATATTCAAAACCACCTCCACAAATTGTACATGCACTATTAAGTCGTTTTCCAAAACTGTCAAAAACAATTTGAATAAAATTTGAATACATCGATAACATATTATTATTGTATCATTTGTCACTATGTTAATACAATTAAAAATTCCGAATTCAAAACTCTTTTTTTCCCAGAATAAAAAAACTGACCATGGTCCTAAGGGGTTAGTTGTTTTCCAAAAAACACAAAAACATTGTGAATGAAAAAACGAGGGGAAAAAGATGCGTAGAATGAGGCAGAAACGATTTATGGGTAGTTTTTTTTCCGGTGGAATTGGAAAAAACACACAGACAAATGAAGAGTACATAAATTTCTAGCAAGAAGATTTATTGTATAATGATGAGTCAATGAAAATGGAAAATTATTTTTGTTTGCAGAAAAAAAATAGAGAAGCTGATGGTGTGAGATGTGGTGATTAATCACTTTTTGAATGTGTGAGTCATTAGTTGAAGGGCGCTTTGCCTTTTGATTTTTGCAGTGTTTTTGAGGTTTGTTGTATTGAATATGATTAATGAATAGATTAGTAAATATGCAAGAAAAGGATTGGAAATAGAAAAATATGTTGGCAAATTGGAGGGAGAATGATTTATTGGAAATATGTTGGAAAAGACTAACAGTTCACTAATTGTTCAGAATTTTTTCATTTTTCATACTGAATGTGAGAAGCTGAATTTGATTTTGAAACTTTGAGAATATTCGCCACAGAATTTTAGAGTGAAAAATTGTACCTTTCAGATCTTATTTATTTTTGTGTCAAGAATTTCAGAGCTTTCGTAATAACTAATTTAACCAAAAATCGAAAAAAAATTCTGAAAACATTTTGTTTCGGAATCAAACTCAACAGTGTGTGAATTGATAAATGGAAATTTAGAGCAATTTTTCATTTGAAAAAAATAACTCCTTATATTTGATTGAAAACATTTTTTGTTTCACAAAAACTGGAAAAATAACTTTCTTTTTTTTTCTAGAACAAAAACAAAATTTCATACTCCATAAAATGTAGCCACCAGGGAAAACAAAATGAAATAAAAAGAGCAAGAAAAAAAGAAGAAGAAATAGAAAATTACTACAAAATGGACAAATGACAATAATTGATGAAATGAGAAATCCATTTTCACAAAGAATTTTCGAACAAAAATGATGTATTTCATAATGAACAAATGGAACTTTTTTGTTTTCAAAAACAGAAAAAAAAAATGAAAATTGTGTAAATAATATTAACCAGGGTGGTGAAATTGGTGAGAATGGAAGCTATCCATGCGTCTCTGTCTCCTTTCTTTTTTTTTCCTTATTCAAATTTTGAGTCTTCTATTTCTCTGGCTCCTTTTTTCCAAGTAGGAAGAGCACACATTGATTTTCTCGGACACTGGTCATTTCATATTCCCTTTTTCTCACTTATTTTTTTCTGGCGAGAGAAGTGTTTTGTTTTGGACAAAACAAATGGAGACAACTATTTTGAAAGTTATTTTTTCTGGATTTGTTTTTCTTTATTTTTATGTGAGTTTCAAAAAAAATGCATGGGGAATACATTGGATTTTTGTACTCTTAAAACCTTCTGAATCATAAAATTAGGATTTTGGATGACTAATTCGGAGAAAGCTGTGGTGTATTCTTAACATTTTGAGATTTCTGGAAATCCTCTAATTTCAGATTTTCAAATAACGCTTCTTGAACAATTTTAAAAAATTTTAAAAACTTTTTTTCAAAAAAAAAACTTGTATGTTTCAATTAGGAATTGAGAACTCAGAGTTCCATTTTGGTAATTCTTTAAAAAAAACTTCAATAATTCTCCCAAGCCACTTTTAATTTCACGATCCCTAATTCCTATGACAGTTCAATTAAACCATATACATGATTCTCACAAATTTTTAACCGTGGTATATCAAAGATCTCTCCTAACAAACATCCTGAAAACCTGATCTTTGTCAATTAATCGAAGAAGGTTCAAAGTCACGTTCAAAGTCATTCATTCAAAAATAGTTTGGTCTCTTGATCTCTCATAAAACATAGAACCACATTTTCTAGTTTTTTTAATGACAAAGATCACGTTTTTTTCTTGGCGAAGGTTCAAAAAAAAAAGGCAAAATTGAAAAAGAAACGCCGTGCTTAAGAAACATTGCACAACTTTTGAAACTTTATCTAACTAAAGTATTCTTGACTCCAATTTTTTCTGAAAACATGGACACTGCAGTTAGAAGTTTAGGCTTCGTGGGTGGTCTTGACTCACAAAATCAGCTTCCTAACAGCCTCCAACTTAGAAAAAAACAAAAACCTCAAAAAACTTTTTCCAGTTATACTATGAAGAAATCTACGAGTTTGCGCACTTGCAAGCATATGGCTCAAACGCTTGGCTCGATATTTCGCAATTTTCAAACTGCCCAAAATGTCCAGACATGAAAAACAAACCAAATTGTTATTCAAATCCCAGTGACTCATCTTTATGTGGAAAATGTTTCGAAATTTGCTTTCCCTCAAAAACACCATCACAAAAGGAAGAAGAACTTGCAAAGAAAAGGTTTGTAGAATTACAATCACATTTTTGTTTGTTATCATTTCTTTTTTGTCAATGATATCTTGAACATTTCATCTCCTAAATTATCACAACAATAGTTTTGATTCATCTCTTGCTATGTTTGTTGTATGAAACCGGAAAGCGATGAAATACATACAACTAATAGAAAATCACGTGGTGATTGAGAAAAAGGCGAAAGATTGATATGTCAGTTATGTTGTTGTAGTTATGATGTTTGTTCGACTATCGTCATAATCTACTCCAAGAACCAATTTTTCAGTGTTTTGATTAAAAACATATGATTTATTGATTGATGATTTTAAAATTTGTAATTTTGAAAGCAAGTTTTGATGATTCCAAAGTCTAAAAATATCTTTTCGTATGTGGAAAATACGAAAGACTAATAAAATGTAAGAAGGATCATCCTTCCCGGATAATACCAAGAGGGAAAATTTCAATATACTAAATTAAGCCGACTGTCTTTCAGATTAATAATAATGTTAATGGACTCGAGATTAATGTGCCTCAGCCGATTTTTTATACAGGATAATGAAAAATATACAATTTTGGTTCAAAAATAAGAAATTTAGTAAAACTTTGGAATTTTTCAAAATTTGAAATCTATTATCCCAAATCTATAATTTTTGAATTTGACTCTCAATTTTATTTTTATCTCGACTCACAATAAATTTCACAGTTTCCCGCTTCCCATTAAGACCCATATCTTCTAGTCTCAAAATCATTGTATGTGTAGAACAAGAAATCAACACTCAAAAACCTGATAAGAACAGACTGAAAATCAGGAAATTGTTTTTCAGTAAGTACATTCGAAAGTACAATTCCGTGATGGAATGAAGATTTAATTTTAAAATTGACACCTATAAACTACGGAAAAGAAACAGACTTGCCGGATTAAACAACAATTTTTTTGACATAACAAAACATTTTCTGCAACAAAATAACACAAATTGTTATCATTGATGTTGTTGAGGTGTTGAAAAATTAATTTTGGAAATGTCGAAAAAAAAAGATGTGATCCCAGATCTTCATAAAAAGTTTTGGAGATTTTTCAGATCCTGATCAAGTTTATTTTGGTAATTCTGAAATGAATAAAAAAGGCACTGTTTCTAGAGTTTACCGACGCTTCAAATTTTGAATAATAGTTTTCCCAAGTTCCGATCTATGATTGTACATAGAAAAATCCCCCAAATCATTCATTCCATCTTCATTTTTCCACAAACAGTTTCAATCTATCACATCCACTCCCAAAAAATTGTGTTTTTGCTATCTTTCACCGAAAAAATATCGCGTTCGAGTTATTTTTTGTCGTATTTTCGAAGATGTTCATGTGAAAATCACGGTTTGATTCATTCAAAAACCCATTTTTGAACAATGGTCAGACGATATTTCATCATTCACGAAAAAAACCTATTTCTTCTTTGTTTGGTTTGGAAGTTTCATTTTTTGAACTTTGGACTAGGAAATGAGAAAGCTATGGGTTGAAATTGAATTTTAAAAATATAAGGAAAAAATTTTCAAAAAATTGTAACTCAACATTTTCAAAAGATTCTTAATCTTCGGGATACCACATTAGATTTTCCCAAAAATTTCAGGAATTCAGAATTTGATGATTTTCTGAATATTCCAGAACTATCGTAAATCCATCAAAAAAAAAACCCGGGAATTTCGAAATATTTCGCAAAATCCCCATTCCCCATAGCTATTTCTCCAAGATGGTATTAGATTGTGTTTGGAGAAATGTGTCTTGTCCATCTCTAAACCCTCTTCTTCTCTAAATTGCATCACTCCACAAATGATGATAATATGAAACGGTTTAAGAAGATCTATGAAGTTAGAATTTTAATCTCAATGTCAATGTTTTTCCAGAAATGAACTTGCATTTGCATTAGCTGCTTCGTATAATGAAGTCAACAAATTATTGGTTTTGGTCGCCTCAATCCACAAATATTTTCCAACAACAAAATTGTTGATTTTTGATAAAGATAATTCAGTAAGTGAAGAAGTACACAAGGAAGAAATAGCAAAAAAACAGGTCTAGGTGTTATATTAAATTACACAAATTTTTGAAGAAAAGAAAAACAATTGTATTGTTCTTTAAAAATGGGAGAAGAATGAAATATAGTTTAGATGTATGTATGTATGTTTTTTTCAGACGCTTTTGCAAAATCAGCTGATAAGTATACGAAATGTGGAGGTTATTCGATTCAAATTGCCTGTGGAAATCCCTGCAAGAAGGAAAATGAGATTTTTGACGCCATTTTATCTCGAGGTTGATTTTTTTTCACATTTTGTATTTGATATGGAAAGGATAAGATTTCAAAGAACAAACAAAAAATTCACATGAGTTTTTACTCCTCCCCTGAACATTCATCGAAACAATTTTTTGATGATATGAAATGTGAAAACATTTTAGACAAGTCAAACACGTTGTGATTTTTGAAGATCATATAACTATCCAACCAGTTTTTCTTCCTCTTTCGTTTTTCCACTTTATCATGTGGTAGGAAAAAGAAAAAAGATGATGCAAACATTTTTAGATTTGTAAGAAAAATATAGAAAACTTTGACCCCACATGGTTGAAGAATTACAAAAATGATGCAAAAATTGTTTTTGATCAACTGTTTTGAGATTTTTCAATTTCGTCACTATCAAAATCACCTTGAACTAGAGTGACTTTGTGAACTAGAAAAAAAAAGTTTTATGAAAAAATTTAAAACAAAATTGAACGATAAGCTAGCGGGACAATTTTGGAGAAACTTCAAATTAAAAAAAAAGTTTTTCACAGTGTCTAGAAAATACCGTAGATCTTATATTTTTTAGTGTTCAGGTTTTCAGAAGCAACATGGTTTTTTTTAATTTTCTAGTCTGTAAGATCTTTTTAAAATTTTTTTTAGTTCAAATTCATTCTGAACTTTTTTTGTACAAAACATGACCATTTTCTCAAAATTTTATTGATTTTCAGAACTTTAGAACCTATTTTTCTTGCAAAACTTCCTAGTGGCTGTACAATTCTGAAATTCTGAAAACACTTTCAAATTGAAATGTCATGTTGTTTTGCTTGAAAGTCGGAACTTCAGAATTCTGAAAGAGTTCCTGGTTGCTTGAAATTTGAAAAACCCCAAACCCCCAAAGGGTTTTCCATAATCAAAACCATATAATTCTCATTTTCAACAACCATGACTCCTGACTACAAGAAATGTGATTATTGTTTTTCAAAAAAAAGTCATCATATCTTGCAAAAAAACTTTCTATAGTTATAGATAGATAGCGAAACTTTGACCCCAAAATTCTTGATTTTCTCAAAAAATGAAAATCACAAAGATAGTCAACTGACGGCTGTTTTTTTCTTCATCATCGAATATATTACGATATTATCTTATCTTCCAAAGGCATATATTTTTAAAAATCAAAAATTCAAAAAGCAAAAGATATAAGTACAATTGTCACGTCTCTATAGATTTATACTGTAGTGAATAGAAGTTTTGGCCTCTCTGAGGATCAAAATTCAATGTTAATGTTAATTTTCTTTGTTTCAAACCAACCCCATCAATACAAAGCAAAAATTAGTTTAAAAAGAATACAATCCGAATCGAATCATCTGCTGCTATTAACAAGAAAACGTGATTTGTTTTCAGTTGATTAGGTTTTCTGTTTTGTTGGTTTGGAGAAAACAACAGTTCCCTTCCTATAGGGGAAAAATCAAGATCAAACCATTAGCAAAACATGTTAACATTTTGAACGCACGTAAATAACAGTGATGAATAATGAATCATGATGACTATACGTCACGAGGCCATTCTTCTTCTTCTTCTTTTTTCTATTAATTCTCTTCATGAAAACGTGGTTAGCACATGTTACGGTTTGATTGCAGGAATCGTTGAAACGAAATTCAAAAATCGCTTGGCTATCCGTTGATACAGAATTTCAAAACGATAAATATATTGGATTCAGTAACAATCTTCGAAAGCATCCAGTCATCTATACTTCACGTGATAAAACGCGCAAAATCACTTCATCTGGTGAGCGTTCTTTGTGTTACAATAAAAAATAACACACGACAATTACAAATTATCACGAAATCTTTCAGGCTATAGACAATACTTCCCAACGACCACCGTTTCGTCAAACTTCCCGTTGAGTGCAATATTGAAAAATGATCGAACTTTAGAGGCGATAATCAAATGGTGGGTTTGAACCCATAGAACGATTCGATTGAACGTTTTATGCAGTCATGTGGGGTTGTTGAAATGATTCACGTAGATATGTTTGTTGGTGTTTTTATCAACCATCAATTTGTTATGTTTGATCTACCAAGTGTGAAAAAATAACTTTTTAAAATGACGTGTCCTTAAATCTATTTTTAAAAGGGCTTTTGAACTTTGAAAAATTTTTCCGTATAAAATATCCTGGAGAAATCTAGAAGATTTTTCGATTTTCAGGATTCAAAAATGTGCCTTGACCCCTGCTTGTTGGAGATGTCGAAACTCAAAATCCGAAGCAGAAGATTGCACCTGGACAATTCTACGACTTCTCGCAACGTCGGAGAATATTTTCCGGCAACTTGAAGATTCAACAAACACAATTGAAAAACAAGCATGGTCTCCTCCAGAATGTGATATTTATTGCACAATGTATTTACTTGTCGTCACTTTCACTATCGTTGTAGCTGTTGGAGCTCTCGCATTGCTGCTTTTGAAACGAGCAACCAAGAAAAATCATAAGAATTAATTTTGATCTCTAATTTTCTCTTCTAACAATATTTACTTACGTGTAACAATTTTTGTCACTTGCAAGTTGATTTGATTTTCAGTCTTGATTTTTGTCAACAATAAATCTTGTTTAAATTGAAAAGTGAAATAATATCAGTCATATCAAGCACAACCTTGAGAAAACTGAAATTTATAGTTTTATTTTCAAAATAAATAGCTATTGAATGATAACGCATCATCAAAACTCTGAATAATGAAATTTTCGACTGACTCAAAGTCCAAACATCGTTCTTTTTTCCTTTTTTTATTTAGATGATACTACAAGAATGAAAAAGAAGGAAGAAGGGAATAATAGTACCACCCATTTTCACACGGGAAACACAAAGAAAAAGGCAGAATTGATATTCTATGTCTCTTGATTTCAGCTAATCACTGATATTTCTTTTTGTCTCTACGTCTTTCTAATCAGATTGCTTCTATATAAACCGTGCGCGATTTGATAGTAAGCATATCACACTCACACACAAATACTCCCTTATTTGTTTGTTGGGCTATTCTAATAATTTCCAAAAAATGATGGCATCCATTTTGAGAACCCTTGTTTTATTCCAATTATTTTTGAGTGTTGTTTCATCAATGAGTCTACTCGATGCATACAGATCAGAAAAATTGACGAGAAGAAGAATCGGAATGTTGAACACTGATTTCCGACCGATTTCGCATTTGAGAGGAGAAGATGATTGGGTAAGTTGCAAACAAACAAAATCGGCCGAAACAATTTGACCTTCTTCGTTTTTTTCAGCAAAAGCAAATCAATGATAACTTTTCACCAAACCAGTTCATGGACGAAAACGGTGTTGTCTATGACATGGACCCTACTATCAATGATAGAATTTCAACATTCTTCAATACACAAAGAATCAACAACAGTAGATTTGGTCGCAAGAAGAGAAGTTATGTCTTCCCACGTGCATTCAGACATGTTGCTCACTGAATTTGATGCTTCTTCAGTCATTTTTTTTTCCTGCTTTACATGTTATATACCCGATCCAGTCATTTCTTTAAATTACGGGTAATTCTTGCTGAATGTTCATAATTACATTTGATCTCAACTTTTCATTTTTTATACATACTTCATACTTTAAAATAAAATAAAATAATTCATGATACACAGTCTTTGAACATTGAACTATTACATCTTGATGGGGAATTGAGAAAAAAAGTTATCAGAAATCGTCTGGAATTTTTTTCTTCTTAAAATCTGTCGTATTTATACTAGATTCATTCCAGATAGTTTGAGAAAGTTAAAGTTTTGATTCAAAAATCTCCAGGCAACCGGAAAACAATCTAGATAGACTTTATTTTGAAAAATAATGTTTCAACAAATATTTCGCAATAGCTTTCTCACACTACATTCTTGTTTCAAAACGAATATTTCAACCCAATTCTTCAATGATTTTTATTAAATAAATTAAATTTCAAAGAATAATAAATACGAAGGCAACACAAAACCCGTCATTGTATGAAACAAAATGATTCTTGTCTTCAAACTGATGATTCATTACTAATTCTCAATGCGAATTTACTCGTCGATGTTCTTGATTGTTCCGTGAGATTGAAGAATGGAAGAGATGATACAGTGCAAACCAATTGTACACCACAATCCAAATCCTGATTATATGACTTGAGAACTAATGTTGTTCCATGCTCAATCGAACAAGAAACCGCTTCATCGCATATCAGCGACCATTTTGATTCCGAAACATTTGCTTGATGCGGGAATCTATCACTGAAGAAACGTTGGAGGAATGTTCGATGCGATAATTTCAATGTGAGACATCTGAAAAAATATCAAGTTGGTAATAGATAAATGGGGAAGTTGGGAAATTTTACCTTTCAATATGACGAGTTACAGCCTCTGATGGATGTCTTGGTTGCAAACGTGTGGTTTTCAGATATTTTGTGAGAGGTCGAACAATCCAAGTGAAAACATTTTGAGCCGCTGTTAAGGAATCCATTTGACTTTGCATACCATTCTGAAAATATTCAAATTTCTATGTTTTTCTAGAATTTTTTGGGAAAATAGGTCCTTAAAATTAATATTTCACTTTAAAAATTCTTTACAAATTGTTAAAAATCTTGAGAAAAGCGAATATTTGAGCTTTTCAAGACCGATTCTCATTTTGCCCCAAATTCTCCCATAGAAAAATTACCTTTTGAACACCATCAGTCAAACTTTGAACATGTGAAAACGCATCTTCAGCAGCAGCAATCAATCGATACTTCCGCTTCTTGACACGTTTCTCAAACTCCATTTCCTCCTGCATAACTTCCGAATATCCACCAATTCTTCTTCTCGCCGCCGCCTCCATCAATGCTCTCGTATTCACCTCACTAACAGTTTCTTGCCCACCAAATTGTTCAATATTATACATTTTGAATCCAGCTTGATTCTGAAGACCACCTTGTTTCGCAACAGCAGTTTGACGAGCTTTATCAAGATAGACATTATAGGATGAGAAATTGGTTGTGTAGAATTTCAAAATTTCAATCGCCGCTTCTTGAATCGATCCAGCACCGATTGTCATTGTATGCATTTCACCATCCGGATCACGAACGATTGTTACAGAAAATTGAGATCGGAGTCTTCTTAATTCCAATAAAATTACAGATAAATAATGGGTCCAGAGTAAAGCATCAAGAAGTGAGGTAGAGTAGGAAACCTGTAATTTTTTTTTTGTTTTGAAAATCCACGTGTTCCAAAATCAACTCACAATGTACTTGTAGTTATCATATTTCTCCAAAAATATCCGGACAGTATAAAACATCCAGAAGGCTATTAATATAAACATTGTCAAGAAGGTCAACGCAGCTCGAGCAAAGTATCTGGAAAAAACAAAAACATAAACATGGTAATTCTACACTTCAAGAAAAGAATCTGGCATCTAGTAAAGTAAAACAAATAAACATGAACTCACAATCTTGGTAAATCGCCAGCCGCTTTTCTACAATATAAAACAGCAATTGCAATAATCAAGAAAACCGTTTTGATAGCCATTAGAAAAAGTAGACCTTCACAATCGACCTAGAAATCAAATTAGTTTTGCAACAATGGGTTTCAACTCACATCACATCGAATTGGCGGCATGTCAAATCCAATATACGGGCCAATAATCGGCATCGAGCACATAATGGGGGCACTGACGACCGCAATTATACAAAGCAATGTTGATGCGATAAGCCAAACAAGGCGCGAACATCTGCCAAAAATCAACTTTCAATTCATGGATTTTTTCATGGTTGATTGGATTTATTCAGGGAAATTTAAATATATGGAACCCGTGAAGTAGGTTTCTAAAAGCTAGTGAAAATCTCTTCAATGTGAACCTAAGATAATTTTGTGAAAACTTATTTTTATGGGGATGTCATATAATTTTGTGAAATTTGGACCCTCTAATTCCAAACTTAGCCTAACTACTGAAGCTGTGTACGTTGAAATATTGCTTCAATATTTTGGAGCTTGGAAAAAATCCCCACAAACATCAGGTTTCTATCATCAAAATTTTTGACTTATCACAACTCATAGCTACCAATTCTCACATCAGATTCATCCCATTATTTTTCATGGTTGACTAGCTTCTTTCACATTTGAAAAATAAAATTTGAATAAATGCATACCTTCTTTGAAAATCAAAACTACTATACATTAATGTCATTCGATCAATCAATCAATCAATCAAACAAGTGAAGCAATCATCAAAAAATAACTCATCACATTGATGAGTTAGCCTAACATTTTATTCCCAAACCCAACCCCAAAATGACTCACCTTCGTCCAACAACTCGTCCCAAAGGCGGCGAATAGATGATTTTCTCGTCTGGTGTGAACGAATCGGCTGTAACGCCAGTCAACACTGTTGTATTATCGGCCCAATCGTCGTGGTTTGGTGGAAGAAGTTGTTTTCCCTGGGAAATGAAAAGTGGAGATAAATTTGTTTCGGAAGAAATTGGATTTGGGAGTTTGTCTGGGGAATGTCACAAAACATATGTGTGTGTGCTTTTTTTTTTTGAAAGGTGACAATTTTTTGTGAAAGGCAAAGGCGAAAAAGTATTTCGCAATATTTAGAAAAAAATAATGCATGTTTTTAAGAATATATAGATCTGAAATGGAAAAATATGCTGAAATTTGCACACCGAAGTTCGCAGAATTTTGAAAAATATTTCGGCTAACTACGATGAATTTAGGCCACTGATTTACGGACTGAACCTTCATTTTCAGATAATATTCAGCAGAACTGTGTCTGCGGAAAAATGCTGCCAAAGATTCCAGAGTTCAATAATTTTAAGAGCCTGAGAATAAGTTTTTCAGAAAAAAATTTCAGAACTTCAAAGCACATCTTGAAAATTCACTTCATTCTGGACACAGTATTCCAGCTTCAAACAGGTATGAATTATTTCAGTCTTGAAAAATTAAATGATTTTTTAGGATTATATGTTTCAAGTAATTTTTATGGTAAAAATAGTTTTGGCAATGTTATTTCAAAAATCTTATATATTTTTCAGTTCAAAATTCATTGGCTCAATTCTAAAAAAAAACCCAAAAATCCTTACCTCACTAGCAATCGCCGAAAATCGTGGAATAAAAGGTTCACCAATATCAGATTGTGCATATCGTGGTCGCATTTGTTTTTTAGTCGGATTCGGGTCATATCTATATCCTCCAATACAACTTCGTGTATCTTTTGATGAATGTCTCCGACCATCCACCGACATTTTTCGAGCTGAAAATAGATTTTGAAATTTGAAACATCAAGGAATAAAGTAAAGTACAAAAGGAAAGACAGCAAAAATCGAGTGAAATGGAAAAAAGTGGGCGTGGTTTGCAAATATGTATAACCTCTTTTTTCGCATTACGCGTTGGTAAGCCAGATGTGTTGGTCAGTAGTAGAAGGAAGAAAAAAGAAAAGGGATGAATGACATTAAAAAACCGCTTCCCACCCCAACCTCTCTCTATCTCTCTCTCTGTGGTGTTTGCATCTCCACCCAAGCCTAATACGGATATTGGTGAAGGAAAGCGGTTGGGTGGACACACACACACATAAAAAGATGGATTAGATGGGTGCGTGTTCTTAATTGAGGGTCTAAGTGATAGGCGAAGAGGAATAGAGAAAACAAGGCAAAGTCGGATGTCTTTTATGAATGGCGGCGAAGAGTTATGATGGAAAATATTGAATTTCAGATGAGATATTTTGAAATTCTAATTGGAATTTTTGAAAAGGGTTCGAAAAACAAATAATAGCAGGATAAGAAGATCTCGGGACAAAGTAAAAAAAATTAAAAGAAAAAATTTTCTTTCTGAAAAAAGTCTGAAAGCTTTCCATTTGAAAATATCTTCTATTAAGTTCAGACAAGTTAGCCTATCTTCTGATTGAAAATATTTTCAGTTAACCAATAGTTTCAGACAATCTACAAAATTATTTAGAATCTCAACGCCCAATCAAAAAATATAGAAAGACAAATTTCAGAACCTCAACTTGAATATGAAATTTGATTTATATCCTATTAATATTGAATTTCAGACAATTCTAAAGAATTCTTCCATTCAAAAATTCCAAAAAAATAGTTTCTACAATATTCTCAACCTAAACCAAAAAAAGTTATTCAAAACGCTCAACTCATCGCCCAATTAAAATTCGAAAAACCTAATAACAATGATGAATAAGATGCCATCTGTTTTTAATCTGATTTCTCATCCAAAGGTCCCAGGTTTTTAATTAAATTATTTTCACTCAACACCGCGAACAAAAATGGGCAAGAAAAAAAGGATTAGAAGACAGGTGAGCTGAGAAAGAAAAGGAAAAATGTCATCATCATTAGTCATATAGGGTTCCGCTAAAAAAGAAAGAACACAAAATGTTACATACATTTTCAGTATTCATCATCTTTTCATTCATTCATTTTTAAACAGAAATAAAAAAAATAATAATAATTGTTTGTAAAAGTCAACGGAACATAAAAAAAACCAACAAAAAAAAACAAGGACATGCGCGTCCTCTTGGTGTACTTCTTTTCAAGTTTGTTTTATACAACCGGCCATTCGCGCCGGCCCGCTTTTTATCTTTGGAGCGCGTTTGCTGTCGACTCATATGTCCCTGCGAAAAAAGGAGAGGGGAGGAAAAAGATGTGTTTGCTTTGGACACAATAATATTTTATATACTTATATTATTCAATGAGAATTGATAATGAATGTATGAATACTCTTTTGTTCTTTGGGAATATTGGGAATAAATAGTGGATGTGTAGATGATGACGTGAGGAAATGGTTGGATAAAAAATATTGTGAACTAATTTAGGCGATTTGTAAAAACTTTGGTAGTATATGATACAAAATTAGAAAAAAACGTTTGAAAACTATACAAAAAAATAATTGACAAAAACAAATGTTTGATTTTATAGGAAGTTTGAAATTTCGATTGTTTTTCGAGTTGTCTGAAGAGAATTTTAGCTCTGTTTGGAAAATTAGAATTTCAGAGACAGAGAAGGAATTTAGGAAAAGTAGAAAGTTTTTCAGAAAAAAAAACAAAGAGACCATAAACAATGATCTCATCTTCAAAACCTTTTGGCGTCTAACTCAGAAAAATATTCAGCAGGATATCAAACATTCTGAAAATTGAACTTTGCCTTTTCTTCAAAATATTTTTGAACCAATATTCAATTTTCGTAAAGTTGAGAGATGATAATTGAAAAATTCTTCAAAAAATCTCTACACTAAAAATACTCACGACTCCCATTCACTGAAAATCATCAAAGTTCTAATTAACACAGAAAAAAAGTCCTAAATTCCCACCAGAAGTTCAAAAAACCATAAAATATCCAATTTCAGTCACCAAATTAGACAAAAACTCCAAAGAAAATGTAGAAACAACAAAAACACATAAGACGACGAAAAAAGATAGAAAAATAGTTGTTCAGAGTGACACCTCTGGGAAAAGTCGAATAACAATAAATTGTTATTTTCTCTTCTGTGAGCGTGTATTTGCCGATGGGAAGAAAAAGGGACAAGTAGATATTTTGTCAAATGGGAGGCGGCAAGTCACAAGGGACCATTTTAATAATTTGAATTTATTGTCGCTGTTAGTTATTTATTTTTTGTTGCTTTTTGAATGTTGTGTAACAGTGCCAACGAATAGAACATGTGCATTTTATTGGATTTATGGCGTTCGGATATTTTTATGTTTGTGAAGGGAATGAAAATTAGAAAAAAAATAATTTTAAAAAGTTTCACGCAGAAATTGAAAAAAATCGTTCACGAAGACATTGAAACATTTTCGATATTGAACGTTGTCAACAGAAAACATCCAAATAAGCTATCAAATTTATACATGAAAGTCTTGGTAGAATAGTAGTAATCACAGTGACAAGGTGTCCAACGGTCCAAGCTAAAACATATTTCATTGTTGATAACATTTTTTTCTGTACAAACGTGAAATAAACTGTTTTTTGAACCCCTTTTCAAATTATTTCCAGAAATGTTAATCCTATTTCCCCCAAGTTTCTTACCAATTTTCACTATTTCAGAAAACAAACAAGTTTCCAATTAAATCATAACAAACCACATAAAATTACCGTTTCAACTGTTTTATGATCTTCGTCTTCTCCTACTCTTCTTTATCGTCTATTTCTATTCACCCACTCCATATACAACACAACAACTTGCCATTTCAAGTCATCAAAAAACAAATTGTGAGTCATCCAAACTAACTAATTCAATCAAAATTCCCTGAAATCAAATGGGATTTGTTCTTTTCTTTCACACTTCAATTCACTTTTTTGCATATCATTTGAATGTCTCATAAACTTTCAATTATTCTATTTTTCTTCCGAAAATGGTTTTATTCGGCAAAATGAACGAGGAAAACAAAAGAATGTGAGAAGACTTTGTTCGACAATTGATTGATAAATAAGTTTTGAAAATTATGTTTCAATTTTTTTAATTAGAAACTTCAGAATTTCAGAGATTCTCAAAATTATTCTGATAAGACTCGAGAAATTTTTCTGAACCTGGACTACGGCTCCTTGTTCTGCCTGAACGTGCCCTGAACTCTAAACTCTCATTCCCAAAGTTCAATGAAACAATCCAGAAATGGTTTTTTTTACATACTCACATTCACATTTTTTTCTCATTACATTATCGTGAAAAATATGAAAAATGTAACAAAAATATAGTTCACATTAATCATCCATTATCACTAACCTATTCAAGAAAGTGATTTATTTATACTTTTTTCAAGTGTGTCAATGGAAGATTATTTGATATTAGGAATGTTGTTACAATTTAATTTTTTTTCTTGGATGTGTGTAAGATTTTTTAGTTTCTGGGAAGCTAGAGAGAAAATGAAATGTGTTATAGGTTTGTGAAGTCGGAAGTTGAATCACTTTGATGGTTAGTCATTTATGAATAATTGATCTATCATCAAAAAGTTTATTTTCTTACCCTAATATTTGTGAACCCAAAAATTCTAGAAAAAAATGAAGATCACCAATATCAGAACACCCCAAAAGGTTTTCTACAGACAGGGATGCTTTCCAGATGACCCGACTCCTAATAGTCTCATTTTTCTGGGCAACAACATTTTTACATTTATCTACCTGACCTTTAAAATATACTTCATTTGTGGTCTAACCCCACCATTAAACACCCTGTGGTCGAAAACTACACCCAAAAACGTAATTCAACAAAGTTTCATCAATCAGTATAGGTGTGTCAATGCCCCCTTCTGGTATCTATCACCCACACAAAACTTTATTGTTTTTCATTAAATCTCGATTCCAAAAATCGGATAATAAATAAAATTGCGCAAGAAGATAACCCGCATTCCATTCAATGTACGATTCTTGCAACATTTTTGAGAGTGTTTATCATACTCATTCATCTTCTCTTCTCAATAAATAAATAAAAACAAAAATGATTTTATTCTATTCTAATATTATAATTGAACAAATCCCATATCTTCTTCTTCTTTTCTCATTTTCATTTTTTTATATATAAGAGGTCATATCAGGCGGGCAAAAATCCATAGGTTTTTGGTAGAAAATATAGGTAGGTCATCATTAATCGGAGAGAAACCGACAAAAATTGTCGGATATCTGATGGCCTTGTATGTCTTCTTCTTTTTTTCTTCTTATTTCTTCCCATCGTATTTTACTACAGTAATTGCGCTCACTACTATTTTTGCACTCACCAAACACTCACCAAACTGTATGAGTGTATTTTTCATCGTGTGCGGCGGTGAGTGCGCATCTCGGGTTGACCCCGCCTCCCTATGATCGTCCGTATTTCTTTTTTGTTGTGTTCGTTCTATTTCTCCCGTCTGCTTTCTTTCTTTCCTGGTTTTTTGTTTTGTTTTTGTTTTTGTTGTTGTCTTGGGTAATCGTAACCGCAACATTTTATTTTGAAATATTGGAAATGAGATTTTTAGGGGTACAAAATGTTATCGTCACCGTTGTTTTTATCACTGGCATCGGTTTTTACGCTACTTGGTTTGGCACTCGTTTCAATTGCCATTTCGACAGATAATTGGACTGAAGTACAGGTGAGGATATTTTGAATCTTTATTGTTGAAAATTGAGCTTTTTGTTTAAAAAGTGTGGAATTGAATAAGTTTTTTTGCAACTAAAATGCTACGCAGGGAAAATGGTCACAAGTTTTAGGAATAAAATTTGAAGGAAAATAGAGTTTTGAATTTTTTTTTCAAATTTGAAATTCTGTTTCTGAACTCAATTTTTTTTAGGTGAATATATGTTTTTGTTTTTTTTTTCCGAATCAATTTTAGTTCTCAAAACTTTTTTTGGAGTTTCGGAATTTCAGATTTGAATATCTTTTTCGAAATCTAAGCTTCTATAAAACTTGTTCCTTCCAGCTTTTTCCAGAGGTAAAATTTAAGGTTTTCTAGTTTCAGACATTTTTTGAAGGAAATTTCAGCACCTCGTGTTCAAAAATAAATTATTTATTCGAGACCAATTTCTAAAAAAAAATCCAAACTTTCTGTACCCAGCCTTTCTACGAAATCTCCATTTTCCCGGAAAACGTCTCTCGAGTCGTTTTTTTACAACCTGTAAATCGTCGGCAATTCCTTTGACCTTGTCGAAAAAAGATCTCGATTATGATCTAATCCGATCCCCCCATCCGGATTGCCTTTTTTGACCTTTTTTTCTCAATTCCCAAATATTCTCAATTCTTTTCCTGATTTTTCTGCGCGAGCAAACAGTCCAACTTTTTCTCACATTATATGGAGCATCAATCATTCGTATTTCCATATTTGCCAAAGTCTCGCCTCAATTAATATTATAAACCGGCTCAAGTGTATTGCTCTTTCTTTCCTCTTTCCCTGTCTCGCCGTCGTTTCTCTTCTCATTACTCAAATATGGTAATACATAACTAGATGTTTTTTTTTGTCCTCGTATTGATTGATTTGGTGAGGCGAGGGAGAAGGAAGAGGACAAGAAGGGCAAGGTCAGCACAGTAAAAAATAATATATAGAAAAAAGGTAACAACAATAAAGAAGCGGGCTGGCTAAGAAAAGGATGTCTGTCTGTGTACAAAAGTGGAAGTATCCTCTTTTTCTTGTAAAAAAAAGACCATTTATTTTTGATCTACAATGTTTTTTTTCGGAAAAAGTACAGGGATTAGAAAGTTGTTGGCTTTTAGTTAGACAGAAAAAAAGAAAACATGAAATGAACATAGCAATAATTATGTTTTGATCTTTGTGTTGGAAAGAATATAGGACAATCTTTCCGTTTTGTAAAAAAAATGAGGGATTTTGTTTTGGAGAACTGAATTGTAGAAAATATAGAAATCAGGGCTGGAATTCCGGAAAAAAATCGGAAAAGAGAGAGACTTTCGAAGCTTCCAGAGACATTGTTTTGTAGGCAAAAAATTGAGATAAAGACATGAAAAACGTTTTCAGAACGCTCATGTCGGTATATGCGCTGCGGTCAAGCGTTGCGTGTATCTTCTAGAAACTAAAAGCATCACTGAAAATGAAACTACACTTGACCGAAACGCCTCTAACGACATGGGTGCTCTGAAAAATATTTCACTTATCTCAATTTTCAAATTTCTGAAATATTGCATTTTTGTCAGAGGTTTACAAAAAATTAAATTAAAAAAAAAAAGTCCAGCCATTTTTGCACCGTTTCAAAGAAACATCGCAGATTCTTTAATTGTTTTTAAAACCAAACCCCTATTTTTTCCAGGTAAACCGTCGTGAAATCATCAACGCTTTCAAACGTGAACCCGAACTTTCATTACGACTCCAAAACGCCTTCGGACACAACATTATCTATTTCTCCAGAAACTACGGACTCTTCCACACATGTTTCCCAGATACCGTACCACAAGGTAGGCTAATTTACCAGGGGTAATTTATCAGCTCCCTGGAAGATTTTCACAACTGTTATAAAATATTTATCCTTATGTTTTTGCAGAAATTGGAAGCTTCTCAAAGTTCAGTTCCCCATGCATTTGGAATAATGAATTCAATCCACCAGAGGCGAAAAAAGATCATTTCTCAACTCCAGAATGGTATAGATTATATGCTTATAGATCTTCGATTATCTGCTATGGAGCTGGTTAGTTTTTACCCAGGGGGAAAAGCAAGAAAAAGATAACTGGATTACATAGATGTCATAAAAATTTGCATAGTCATTCATAAAATCAAAATGTCATTGAAGCATGTAAGAGAAATCGCAGTTTAGTAGCGCATTATTAGTTGTATTCTTTTTTTCTTCTTCTATATATGCTATATGCTATGCTATTTAGTTTCACATGGCATATAATACACAATAGGATTATATATCATATAGTACTCATAAAACATATATGTAGGTGGTATTGTATGTTATTACCAGTCGGAAACAGCAAAACAATACAAGCAAACGAGTCGGCTCCGTCTCATAAGGTGTCACGAACTCTTTTTATCGACAAATATTGACATAATTGGGAGGAAAATGAGGATGAAGAAAAGTTGTACATGGGAGATGTTATGTTGATGGGATGAATGAAAAAAGAAACAAGTTGTTTTTTACTTGCAGGTATCATTGTTGTTGTATTGAGTTTGATCACTGGAATTTTGGGATGCTGGAATCGCTCGAAGAAATTGATCATCACTACAGCTGTTTTACTTCTTATTGCCTGTAAGTTTGGATGGAGGGTTTGCAAAGAAAGGCTGTCCAAAGCCAATGGCCTTGTTCCGGTTGGGCCCAGAATTTTAGTAGTTTAGGCCCCAGATCTTTAGGAATTCAGATAACCTGTTGGGATCTTTAAGACCGAAAGAATTCTTTGAAACCTATCCCCACCTAATGTGAAAGCTGGAACCTTTTTTCTGAAACTCTTATGATAAGAAGAGCTTTCAAATCTAGAATTCCAAAACTTGGAAGCTCTTATGATCAGAAGATCTTTTAAATTCTAAAATCTATCAGAGTTTTAAGACAAAAAGTCCCCACAGGTCCTGAACCTTCTTTGAAATTTTCAATTTTTTTTCCAGCTCTGGCAATGTGTTTGGCAATGATGGGATGGCACTACGTCGCTTACAGTGAAAGATATCTTCTCGACATGGAACCATATTACAAATCATGGGAATCGGTAAGTTTCAACTTTCACTAACTCTAAAAGACAAATTTCCCTCCCCTCCAATTTTTCGACCTCCCTTTTTCCTTTCATTAATCAATCACACTCGACATACAATTTCGTTCAATTTTTAATTTTCACTTCCCTTCAATTCACACAAAAATTGGTGAAATTAAAAACGTCTCTACGCGTTTTTTCCTCACAATTGCCATGGTCACAGTGTGAAAAAAAACAACACTTCAATCAAATTTCACTAGAACATATTTTTTTCTCGAGAATGTATATACATAGTGAAAAGTGAGTGCGAAAATCTTGACTCTTGAAAAATCTGTACAATCTTACACTTTTCTTGTTAGAACAAAACAACACATTAGTGGAATGAAATATAAGAGAGAGAAGAAAAAAAACATAAGAGGGAGCCGTGCATGACCGGCCCTGGTTGGATACTTGAGATGCTTCTTTTTCGCAAAATATAGTGACCGGATGAAATGGCAGACGAACAAAATATAGGAGAAGAAGAAGAAGAAACACATAAACATATCCACCTGTTTTCATATAATTAGAGGAAAAAAAGCTTATAAGATTTTTTTCGTATAGTAAAAAAATTACTGGAACATAATTTTGAAAGGGGCGGTTAGAGATATCAAGAAACTTTTGGGACGTTAAGAAGCTTTGAAAAATCTGAACGTTAGTTGAGAATATTTCAAGGAAATATTTTTGAAAGAATTTTTCTGGAGGGTTCGAAGTTTTTAAAAACCCTAGAACATTCTCTGATAAAAAAGTTTAGTTTCATTTTTTTTTTAATTTACGTAGTCGTAGTTCATGGAATAATTTTTCCAGAATTCTCGGAATAAAACACTTTGGGAGTTTGAATCCCCAGAAGTAATAATCCAAAATTTTCCATTCACAATCAGAAAATATTTCATAACACAATTCCTTAAGTTTTAAAAATGTTTAGGAATTTTTTTTCCAGAGTTAGCTTAACTTTCTCCCTTCCCCCATCCCTCCAACTTTCTATCAAATTTTTTCAATTTTTTTTTCCAGGTCCTCAAAATCACATCTCGCCACAATTATGGATGGTCATACATTGTTTCCTGGATCGGAATCGCCTTCTTAATGTTAGGCAGCATTTTCATGTTCTGGGCCTATGTTGCAGTTAAGGTATGTACAAAAAACCTTGACAATAAAAGACAAAATTAGTTTTATTACCAAAAAAAATTCATATCGGTTTGATCTGACATGTCGAATTAACTTGTTTTTGTTTTATTTACTATTTGTCTTTGACAACAAATAACTGTATAAAATTAGGTCAATATGGGTTAGACCTACACTAAAACCAAAAAAAAAAATAAATAAAGAAAGAAAAAAATTATAATTTGATTTGATTTACCTGTTTTATAGAGAGAAGAAGAGATGGCTTTGTCAGCGAAACATGGAGCGTATTTGATGCCAAATTATTATGATAAAGGAGCTGGAGCAATTGTCCCATATGGTTATGGAACCTATGCTGGATATGGAACATATCCATATTACAATCAATATAACACTGCTGGTTATTATGGTTACATGACTTATGGACGTTAAGAAACCCTGAACATTTTTATTTTCTTCGAGTTAATCAGAAGAAATATCGAAAACATTCTATTTTCCCAACCCAAAAAACACTAAACGAGGTCATTTTTTACCCTACCCTACCCTAATATTTTCATTTTCTCTATGATTCTCAACTTGCCAAATGCAGTTTTGCCGTTTTTGTCACAAACTTTACCTTATGCATTGATTCAGTTTTTGGAACACCCACAAAATATTTTAGTTATCGTTTTAGCGGCATGAGAAATCTGGTGCTGTTTCAAGCCATTCTTATTTTTTATGCTACATTTTTCACAAATCGTTGTAATTTTAATTTTCCCTACACACAAAACACTACTCCTCAGTTTTTCGCGCGCACAAACTCAAATCACAAAACTTTTTTTTTCTGTTTTTTTAATCTTTGATATTAAACATGTATTTTTTTTGCTGTATATATTTATTCTTGATAGATTTATTGAATGAATAAATATGTTCAAAATATGAAAACGGTGTTCAACAGAATTTCAGGAAAAAATTTAATGACGCAAAAATTTGCCATCGAGTTCCAAAATTCAGAAAAAACTCCATTTTTCCTAGAATTTGATATGTTTGCGTTACTGTTTCTATTTATTTATATTAAAGTATGAATTTCACATTTGGAGCACATTATAAAACGAACGATTCAAATATTTTATTCGAAACATTTTACAGAAATGATTAAATTTTTTCTTGCATTCTTTTTAATTTTAAATTCACATCCAAATGTTGAATCGGCAATTTCTGAATTACTGCAGATGATTGAAGAGTGAGTTTTTCAGTGTTTGGAAATTAAAGACCTAATACTTTTCAGTAACATAGATCCAAGCATAGATCCTTGTGATAATTTTTACCGTCATTCTTGTGATGTTAACAAACCAGTGAATGAGACAATGTTTAATTTGGCTATCGAAATGTATAGAGAGATTATTAACAATTTAACACTCACAGATAAGTTTGAATATGGAAATGTGAGTTAATAGATTTCACAGAAAAACTAAATAAAAATTTTTATCGTAGAGATTGGAAGCGAATGATTCGTCGATAATTGCTTTGGAAGTTTTTCTAGACAATAATCAAACTGAAAATATTCAAAAAGTTGCAGATGATTTTTTCGAAAGGTATGTTTTTATTTTATTTTTTCTAAACAAACTTGACTCGATTTCTTTTCAGTTGTGTTCACAAAAATATGACAGTTAAAAAGTATATTTTGCAAGCTCTTGAGACAACATTCCCTAAAAACAAATTCAAAAATTTGATATACGATTCGAATTGTGAAAGATCGTCAGAACTACTACGCAAAAATCTTGAGAAAGTTTGGTATAATGAAATCAAGGTGGGATTTTCAGAAGGGAACTTGAAATCATGATTTTTTAGACAAAAAAAGCAAGCTACGATTTATCTGCTATAACAGGGTATATTCGATCGAATGCTTATATGTCAGTTAATAGGGAGTTATTTGAAAAACATCGAGAATATATGGATGAATTCAAAGATGAAATTGAATCACTAGTGAAGGTATTTTGAAAATTTTGTTCATTATTCTCAATTACTGATTGTGAGTTCAGGTTACTCCTTGGGTAGATCAATCTGATACAGAAAATTATTACAAAAATTTGTTGAATATAACATGGTTGAAAGAAATTTCAGATTATGAAAATGATATTAACGATTTAAAACATTTGAATAATCTATTATCAATGTGTAGATTGTATGTTTATCCTTGTTATCTTTATAAAACTACGGTTTTTTTAGAAAATATAAAATAAAATCGGTCAAAATTTTATGTTTCATTGAAAATTATCATAGTTTTTGGAGAAAATTGGACACAATAAATGCATTTAATGCACGATCAAATATATCTTTTCATCACGCAATGATGTTTGTATACACTTTGAGCACTTCTCCTGGTCTTCTTGTAAGTCAGAATCTCAACAAAAAAATTGTATGTAGTAGTTTATTTCAGTATGGTGGAACTGGATTTGTAATGGCACACGAAATAGGTCATTCTTTTGTCAAAAGTGCACATGATTACACTTTTGTTCCATACTCGCCAGAAAGTTTCAAATCTTGTGTTCAGGAACAGTTTAACAGCACTTGCTCAATTTATAAAGAAGTAACTGAAAACCCGTCTATTCATGAATAATTTATGAGATATTTTCAGAAGGAATGCAAAACTTCTGATCATCAATTTGACGAAAATGGTTCCGATATTTTTGGATTGAAATTAGCTTTTGACTTGATGAAAAAGAAATACAGCGAAAAAATGAATGTAAATTGATTTTTTTTCAAAACATCAGCTCTCGATTAATCTTGTTTCAGGAAGTTGTAGAAGGATCTCGATATAATTTAACAAATGCTGAAGTATTTTTCTATGTTCCTAATATTATCTACTGTTGGGTAGGTATATTACAATAGGCAAAATCTTACGAGAATATCAAAAATTATTACAGAGATCACAATCAAAATCTAGTTTAACAGATAGTCATCATGCACACAATGCAAGAATGAACGCAGCCAGTGTTCAAGTTCCAGAATTTCAGAGAATATTTGGATGTGATAACAATAGTCGAATGATGAAATCGAAAACGGTGAGGAATTTTGAATCAATATTGAAAAAAAGTAATTTGCTGTTTCAGAAACAATGCATTCTTTTTGGTCAAGATGCTTCTGATTGATATAATTTTTGAAATAAATTTGTTATATTAGGAATATTAGAAAGTTTAATGAAATTTTTGTTCTCACAAAATTATCAGGGCAAATAGAAGAATTTGTTACTCTCATTGAAAAAAATTGAGCCACGTGGCAGCTTTTTCCGCTGTGCCGTTTTTGCTGATCCTTGCCTATTTCAAAGCATTAACAAAAACTTCAACACAATGTTTTATTCAACATTTTTCTCTGAAAAAATAAAAATCAGATCAGAAAATTTCACAAATCTCTAGCCAATCTTCCACATGGATAATATGTTGATTGACTCGAACAAACAACATCATCAAAAGTATTGAACGTTTGTTCACTGTTTGTTGAATAACACACAATACATTGCTGATAAAGACCGTTACCTCCTATGGCATCAGGATTTTCACCACCCCATTTATAATATGAATAATCTGTCAAATATTTGTCATAGAATGTGTAGGACTCAGGAAATCCGCAATCGGTTCTTGTTTTGAATGATTCTGTACAATTATCCATAAGTCTTCCATCAACCCCAATTGAAACTTGTTTTCCATTCTTAGTTTCCCAACTTTCATTGTAAACATAGTTTAACTCTTCTTGACTACCAATTCCAGAAATTGTCGCATTTTCCGCCACTGTTCCGCAAAAATCATTGGCTGTTTCAAGATTTTTTGCACCATTTGAATATAGTTTCATACACCAATGACCCATTGTTCGATTAAATTCTTTCCAATCTTTTGGGCATCGTCCCTCAATTTCCCAATATGTTCCAGTGTTGATGTAGGAGTAATGGTTTGAATAGTAAATTGTATCAGGTAATTTTGAACAAGTCGTGGAGTTTGTCTGAAATTTTGTGCCAACATAATAATTGTTTCAAAACAAAACTCACTTTGAATGAAAAAATCTCAATGACTGGAAAGTCTTGAACTTGTAATACTGAAAATAGATCTCCATAATCATATCGGATGCATGTCAGGTTGGATGAGTTGTAGTAAATCGCCTGAAGAACTTATTTATCTGGAATTTACAGAAGCATTTTAAACTCACCGAGCAAGTTGTAATATTCAAGCATTCTTTTACACAATCTGTGTAGTCTGTATAATTAGTTCCCAAAACTATTGAACTTTCAAAATCCACCGGTCTTCCAGGAACTGCAACAAATACAGTAAGAATTTTCTGAATAAATAAAAACGCACAAAGTTTCAGAAACATTTATTCTGTTGAAAATCTAGACAACTGCTTGGATCTAAAGTTTTTATTGATATTTTGTCATGGTGACAAGTTTTAGTAACTCTGTTTTTGCTTTGGTTTTGATCCTTCAGAAAGCATGACATCAGAATTGTGAAATGGAAATTCGAATCGCTATGATAAAAAAATGGAAGAATAAATAATTATTCAGTGATTTGTTATTGAATTCTCAATTTATTTATTTGAAAGTATTACTTTCAATTTTGCAAAACAGTAAATAACGAGAAAATATAACAAATATATCATTCGAAACATTTTATCAATATGTTGAAGTTGCTAATTTTTCTATTCTCAATTTCAATAGTTTCTCAAAATGTTCAATCAATGGGATTCGATTTTTTAAAAGCAATTGAACAGTAAGTTCACGTTCTGAAATTTAAAAAAAACTTCTCAACACAGTTTTTCAGTAATATTGATACAAATGTAGATCCTTGTGATGATTTTTATCGTCATTCTTGTGATATTAACAAACCAGTTAATGAAACCATAAAAATTTTGGCTACCAAAATGTATCTAGAAGTTATCAAGAATATAACCCTCACTGATGAGTTTGAATATGGAAATGTGAGTTGATAAATTATCATTGCCATTAAAAAATGCATTATAGAAATTGGAAGCGAATGATTCTTCGATTATTTTGTTAAAAGTTCTTCTAGATAAAAATCAAACCGAAAATATTGAAACTTTATCTATGTTTTATACTGGAAAGTTTGTTTTTATAATTTTTTTGGATTTAAAATGATTTCTTCACAGCTGTCTGAACAAAAACAAACAAGCGATAAAATTCATCTTACAAGCACTTCAAAACTCATTTCCAACTATGAAATTTACCAATTTGATATATGATACAAATTGTAGAAGATCTTCAGGACAACTACGCAAAAAACTTGAAAAAGTTTGGTATGATGAAATTCAAGTGAGATTTTCAAAAAATGAATTATTTAAAATTGATTTTTGTTTCAGTCGAGTAAAGTAAACTTCTCTCTCCCTGTGAAAACAGCATTTATCCGGTCACACGCTTGGATGTCAATAAATGAAGATTTATTTGACAAACATCGAGATTATATGGAAGAATTTAAGGCGGAAATTGAAAGTCTAATGAAGGTTAGATAATGATCCCCAAAATAATAATTTTTTCTTCAATTCAAGATCACACCCTGGGTTAAACAATCTGATACAGAGAATTTTTTCAAAAAATTGCTTGACTCAACATTTTTTGAAATGGGCCCAAGTTATCAACGTGAAATGGGAAAATTTGAATTTTTAAATTTATTATTGGCAAAATGCAGATCGTATGTTTATCTTTTTTTCAACAAGTGTTTTTTTGTTTCAGAAAATATTATCATGATATATCATTCCTAAAGCTATCTATGTTATGTTTCCTTGAACATACTCACACATTTTCCCACAGGCCCGCATATCTAAATGCGTTCAACGCGCAACCAGATATAGTTTTTCACCATTCACTGATGTATGTATTTTCTATGAGTCCACATCCTGGACTTCTAGTGAGTTCAATTTTCATTTCTAAAATTAAATGATATATTATTCTAGTATGGTGCATCAGGATCAACAATGGCACACGAATTAGGTCATTCGTTTATCAAAGGTCAAAAAGATTTTCTTTTTGTTCCATACTCGCCGAAAGCTTACAAATCATGTGTTCAGGAACAATTTACTAGCACTTGCTCAATTTTTAAAGAGGTAACTAAAAGTTATTTTCACTATACACACAGTTTTTCAAATTTTCAGAAAGAATGTGAAACAGGTGATCATCAGTTTGATGAAAATGGTTCAGATATTTTTGGATTGAAATTAGCTTTTGATTTGATGAAAAAGAAATTTGGAGATAAAATGAATGTGAGTTATTTCTAATTTCAAATTGTTTTCAGAATAAATAATTTTAGGAGGTATTGGAAGGATCTCGATATAATCTGACAAACGCTGAAGTATTTTTCTACGCGGCTAACATTTTCGACTGTTCGGTTGGTCATTTTCTGATCGAAATTTTTTTTTAAATCAATAATTATGATCACATTCAGAGAGAACAATCGGCATCTTTGCCGACAGATAGTCATCACGCTTCAAATGCAAGAATAAATGCAGCCAGTGTACAAGTTCCAGAATTTCAACAGATTTTTGGATGTGACAACAATAGTCGAATGATGAGATCAAAAACTGTGAGGAATTTTGAATCAGTCTGAAAGAGTAATAAAAATCGATGTTTCAGAAACAATGCATTCTTTTTGGTGCCGATGCTTCTGATTGATTCAATTTATTGGAATAAATTTTTTATTGATAGTTTTTGTGATAAATATTTTTATTCATACATATGACCTTCAAAGTGAATAATTTAAAATAACAGAAAAAATACAATCGAGCTCCACACAGTGATGAAAATAGTAACTGTTTTAAAAATTTCGGAAAAAAAATCATTTCTAGAATTTTCACTTAAACTCATAAACTTCGAATTTTAACAATAAGTTAATAATTTGATAATGAAAAAGGTTATTTTTGAGAAGCACTGTCATTTGAAAAATCTTAAAATTACAGAAATTTTTTTGTAATGTAAGTTGTTCGATCTATTAACCTTGCAATTTTCAGTGCGTATTAACCTCAATATTCAAGCTAAGGTTTTTTTTTCATTTTTTCAAAAGAAACAGTTTTCTATGGATTCGTTTCCACCAGTAACTTGTTATGTTTCATTAGTTGCTCTATATATTTATTTATTTGAAAGTATTACTTTCAATTTTGCAAAACTATAAATAATGAGAAAATAAAGCAAATATATCATTCGAAACATTTCATCAATATGCTGAAGTTGCTAATTTTTGTATTCTCAATTTCAATAATTTTTAAAAATGTTCAATCAGTTGGATTCGATTTTTTTGAAAGCAATTGAGCAGTAAATTACTCTTCTTTTATTAAAAAAACGTATCAATACAATTTTCAGTAATATTGATGCAAATGTAGATCCTTGTGATGATTTTTACCGTCATTCTTGTGATGTTAACAAACCTGTTAATGAGACATTGATAAATTTGGCTAATGAAATGTATCTGGCGGTTATCAACAATTTAACACTAACAGATAATTTTGAATTAGGAAACGTGAGTTGATAAATAACAATTTTGTTTGAAAATGTTTTTAACAGAGATTGGAAGCAAATGATTCTTCAATTATTTTGTTAAAAGTTCTTCTAGACAATAACCAAACGGAAAATATTCAGAAAATTGCTGATGATTTTTTTGAAAGGTTTGTTTTATATTTTATTTCCGATTCTATCAATCACCTTACAGCTGTACTCATCGAAATAAAACAAATATGAAATATATTTTGAAAACACTTCAGAAAACATTCAAAATGATGAAATTCACAAATTTGATATATGATACAAATTGTAGAAGATCTTCAGAACAACTCAGCAAAAAACTTGAAAAAGTTTGGTATGATGAAATTCAAGTGAGGTTTTCAAAAAAAAAAATATTATTAAAAAAATTAACCTTTTGTTCCAGTCAAGTAAAAACAGTTTCAATCTTTCTGTTAAAACAAATTTTGTTCGATCACATGCTTGGATGAAAAATAATATAAATTTAATGTTTGAACATGAAGATTATATGGAAGAATTCAAAACTGAAATTGAAAGACTAATGAAGGTATAAGTTTCCCGAAACAATTGATAGAAGTTTTTGTTATATTTAAGATCACACCTTGGGTTGAGAAATCTGATACAGAACGTTATTTCAAAGAATTGCTGGAAATAACAAAATTCAGTGTGGATGTATATCCCAGAGGGGAGTTCAGAAACTTCGAATATTTCAACGAAACCTTGTCAGAATGCCAATCGTATGTTAACCCTTTTTCAAGATACTGAAGTAAGTTGTTTATTTCAGAAAATATAAATTGAAATCAATGAATATTTTATGTTTTATTGAACATACTCATGAGTTTTCCGATAGAATAAATGAATTTAATGCGATGAATTGGGTGCCAGATATTTCGTTTTTGCATGGAATGCTTTATATTTATGGTTTGAGCAATTATCCTGGTCTTCTGGTAAATTTAATTTTTATAACTTCGAAAAATTAAGAAAGCCATGTTTCCTTCACAATAGGACTATTTGGTTTTAGATAACACAAACATTTGTTTTTCAGTATGGCGCATCAGGAACAACACTTGGACATGAATTAGGTCATTCTTTTGTTAAAAGTTCTCACGATGAATATTTTGTTCCTTATTTCCCATCAAGTTTCAAATCATGTGTTCAAGAACAATTTGATAGGACTTGCTCATATTATAAAGAAGTGAGTAACAAATATTGTTTTTATCACAAACATCGCGAGTCAAATTTTCAGAAAGAATGTAGAACTGTTGATTCTCAATTTGATGAAAATGGTTCAGATATCTTTGGAACAAAATTAGCTTTTGATTTAATGAAGAAGAAATTTGGAGATAAAATGAATGTGAGTAGTATAGTTTCGAATTTTTCTATTAAAAAAATAATTTCAGGAAGTGTTGGAAGGATCTCGATATAATCTCACAAATGCTGAAGTATTTTTCTATGCAAACAACTTTTTTGCGTGTTCAGTTTGTCTTTTTTCTTCAAATTAAAAAAAAACATTTATTTGAAATAAAGATTGTTTTCAGAGAGAACCATCAGCATTACTCAGAAGAGATAGTCATCATGCACCAAACGCAAGAATAAATGCAGCAAGTGTTCAAGTTCCAGAATTTCAGAGAGTATTTGGATGTGACAATAATAGTCGAATGATGAAATCGAAAACTGTGAGTTTTTGAAATAGGTGAGAAACATTAATTTTTGGATTTTGCAGAAACAATGCATACTTTTTGGGGAAGATGCTTCTGATTGATAAACAATAGTTCTGCTGTCGAAAATAAATAATTTCAAATTTTTTTCATGAAATATGTTACTGACGATAGAAGCTTTTTTCAGAAAATTCAAAAATCAAGATTTCAATTTATTTGCTGTTCGTATGAAACTTACTAAAAAAATCAATAAATTCGCGAAAAATTTTATGAATATTTTTCAATCATATCCATTGTGCATTTATCCAGGTTTTCAAATTACTCATGAAAGAGATAATAATTTCGAAATTTTGTTGAAACCTGAAATTTTTGTTTTTCAACATAGTGCAAAGTTTTTTCACATTCCACTTATTCTTCTCTATAAAAAATTTAATTCTTATTTGTTTCTTTGAAATTTTTTCCGGTTGGAAATTTGTCAAAAAATACAACGTTATTCATTCTTCTGACTTCTGAACCAGCAAATTTTTATGAAAAACTTTCCACCCAAAAAAATATTTCATCATACCTTTCAATTGATTCAATAACATTGCCAGTCACGACACTAAAATAACAATAACAACCACTGTGTACTTATAAATATATTGTATTACTACTGTTACAATGAAAAAAAGGTGGTACCCGAAATATGTATCGACCGACCGGCTGTTGTGCTCTAGATTTTATTTGAACAGTTTTATTTGGCGCTGACTAACAGATTTCTATTCACTCCATTTTATTTGGAAAATCGAAAATTGACAATTATTTCTGATTCTTTTCATTTTTCATATGACTTTTATTTTTTTTTTCGAATTCAAAAGTTCATTTTCGGAAAAAGGAGAGAACATGTAATTATTATTAGTGCTGGTTTTCTCGAAAAAAAAGACAGCTGAATATATAATTTGAGAAAATTGAGTTATTTGCCGGCCGTTTTTTGTTTGACGAACATGCACTTTTAATTGCAAAGTTATCGGATTTCAGACAATTGAGAACGATGACAAATTTAGTTTTTTTATAGAGAAGTAGGTGAGATCAAAAGATTTCCCTAGTGAAAAAATATAATTTTTATAAAACAAAAAAAAAATGTTTGAATGAAAATCCCTCATTTTTCTCTCATCAAACTTCAATTCAATTGCAATACAAAAAAAACAAGTATTTGAATTATGACGAGTGCAAATCTTTAGTATATTGACCTCAATTTCAAGGAGGTTTATTCATTCGATTCGTTTACCTGGTTAAACCTTTTGAAAAATGGAGAGACTAGAAAAAAAAACACATTTTGGGATCTGGTTTTGAAATTTTCAGGTTTTCGAATGGGTTAGCTTTCAATCTCAAGGTCCCAGGTTCAATTTCTGGTGCCAGTGTTTGTTTCATTTCCTCTCCACAATATTTTGTAGATTAAATTTTTCGAGATTCTAAAAATTAAATCTTTTTATAAAAATTATCAAGAATTTTCCCTGAATCTGAAAAATTGAAACTTCAATTTTGTAATAATCAAATTTTCTGTGAAGCTTAGGATTTTGAAAATCTCTTCAAGTTCAGACTTAAATTAAAATATTTTTGGTTCTACTCTTCAATTCGTTAGACCTGAAGCCCTGAAGCTTTTCAAAACTTTTTCTGGTAGATCAAAAATATTTTCTCTATTTCTCTAATTTTTCCGTTGAAAACACCTTTCAACAGAAAAAATCTAGAACCCCTTTCCAATAAAAAAAAAACTACCAAACAAACTTTGCGATCTCATTCCCAAATCTCCTCCTCCTCCTTCCATCCATCTATTTTTTTGGTTGGAATATCAGATTACTTGTCATCCTCTGGAACATGATGTACTTTTAGTTTATTTTATATATACATATTCATATATTATTTGCCTGAGGGCTTTTACATGGATTAGGCAGACTAGTTGGGCAGCAAAAACGAATGGGATTTATTTATAAAATTATGTTGATGCAAAACGAACACAAGTTCCGTTGCCTAGGTGTTAGCTAACTGAATTGGAATTTAAATGAATTTGCAGTGAAGCTGAGCGAAAAGTGCAAATTTCTTCTCTCATATGAATTCCAAAAACCCCGACTAATTACAAGACAATTCAATTCCCATTATTTTCCGACAACCTCATAACCTCTCATCATAATTATTATTTTATTTTATTAGTTTTTTATTATTATAACATACATGTTTGTTATTTGTCTCTCTTGTACAACACAAAAAGCGAAAATCGAAAAGCAAAAAGTAACTTGATATTCAGTTGACATTTGACGTCTTTTTGTTATCTCGTTGTTTTGTTTTGACTGACTGAAGATGTCTATTCCAACAAATCTTTTGCGGATAAACCCCAAAAAAACCCATCTGTTACATATTTTGATTGACACTCACTCTTTCCACTCAACCTTGAAATTGGCTCGAGTCAGTCCACAATAATGAATTATTCACAAGTATGTATCGTTGGCTATTTTCCTAATATTTTTATTTTTTTTCTGGATAAAAATGAGAGAGATTTTGTCAGTGTTTCAAGACAAACACGAGGCGGTTTGTTAAACACTCAATGAAATTTGAACCATTTTTTGTTTCGTTTTTTTTCTTGTGTAGTGTGTTTCTTGAGATTTTCTCTAATTCGATAATGTTTCATAGATTTAAAAAAAAATCGTATTTCATCATTTTTGTCTGCAAAAAAGTTTGTAAAACACATTTTTTGTGCTGTTCACATATCAACATCCTGTTCATTTTTTCTCTTTTCGAAAACGAAAAGAGAAAAACGAACATATGTAAGATATATATTTTTTCGAAAAAAAAAACAACAAAACTCATAAAATATCGCCCCATTCCTCATAAATAAAATAATTCTTTCCTCATTTTTTAATCGTTTTCTCACTAAAATTTTATTCATTTCTTCCGGTCATCGTTTTTCATTCATTCCATTTTGACTTCACTTTGGAAGATTTTTTGTCGGTTTTTTAAGGTGTCAGGCTCAATTCAAGAGTTACAAAGAGGCTTGATCAGTCACAGTCGTGTGAATGAAATCCTTTTTCAAATAGCCGTGAGTGCACACAAAACGCGCCAACGTCAAAGAACTGACGCGTTTGTGGTGCGCCTTCTCGGTTTTTATTTTATTTTTCAAGTTTTCGAAGAGATTTTGGTGTTTTTTCTTGTTTTGTAGATTGTTTTGTCTCTGGACGGTCCCCATCTTGTTATTAAATAAATTATGATCAATAAATCGATTGTAATTCAAACTCTTGGTGTATTTTTCGTTTGTAAAAGTGATTTTCATATATTTGAATCATTTGTCACCTAGCGAAGTTCAAGTTTTAAAAAACTTGGACACAGATCAAAATAAGTTCGAGCAGCTTCCGACTGCAGAATTTGGAACTCCAACATTCACCTTTCTGTTCGAACCTCTCCTATCCTTTTTTCAAAAAAAAAATCCAAAAATATCATCTCCCCCACACCCCCTCTCTCAAAAAACTTCCACCCACCATTTTTTAATCTTTTTCTCACTAAAATTCCTCACTCATCTCTTCCGGTCATCTTTTTTTCACCCTGACTTACTTATTCTTAACTTCAAAAGGTTTCCCATTCGTCGGTGGCTCCAGAAAAAAAAGTGTTCACTCACCTCGCCGTCTGTTTCAAAAAAAAAAATATTCAGTTTCTCGTCGTCTCTGTCCATTTTTTTTGCGCGCGTATGTCGTCGTCCGGCTCAATCTCTTCTCACTTTAATCCGGTTTTATCTTCTTGTTCCCCCCGCCGCGCCTTTTTTGCCGGCCTAGGCGCCCTCTATTTTTTCACACTTGTCAAAAAAATTTTTTTTGTTCTATTGGTTGTCTTTGTCTTTTTCCCAAATGTTTTTTTTCCATATCTATATAATTTTGTCTCACGGTAGTATTACTTCTTCCGGAAGCCAAAAAAAAAACGTTTTGCACTTTTTGGCGGCTGGCTGGGAGACTTCTTTTGTTAGTAAAAATCAATCTGAATTTTTTCTGAAGCTTGAGCTTTTTCAAAAAAAAAAGAAAGGAAAGTGGATTTATGTTGAAAACCCCAACTTTTTTTTGATAAACGTTTTTTTCCGAAATCTGATCTAAATTAAAATTAATGAAATTTGCAACGTCATTCATTTTCCAAGAATTTCTCCCGTGATTTTGCAGCTGCTTTCGGAAAAGTGCATTTTGTAGCCAGCCAGCCAGCCAGACATTTTAATACTAATACCTAGTTACCCAGGCAGAACCCCTACAAAAAAGAAGCCCGTAATCTTTTTTACCCCTCAACAACTAATTCACAACTACTATGCTATGTATTTTCGCTCCAAAACACGCCTAATTTTCTTTCTCGTCTTATTTTTCTTAATTAAATTATCGATTTTGGTTTGAAGCTCCAAGCTCCTGCCGGCTCATTTTTTCACTCTCATTTTTTTTACTCCAAAGGTCGTTGAAAAAAGTTAATTGAAATTGTAAATAATAACAATTGTCTAGTTTTCAATAGTATTTTTGCCCAAAAATTGGCCACAAAAAGGGTTGTTTGACGGGTCCCATGAGGATTTTCAGAGGACCTCCCTCCATCTCGCTATTCTCTTTTTCTCGTTTTTCCTGTTGCGTTTTGGCATCCTTTAATGGATTTTCTTTTTCCTGGAAGAAGAAGAATTGGTCGATTTTTTCTTGTTTGAAAATCGAAGAAGGTGCGAGGAGAGCATCATTTTTGAGATATGAAAAGTCTCTAGAGGATTTTGGAAGCAGCTGATAGAAAGTTGTGATTTTTAAGGCTAGGGAAATGATGGATTACAAGGCATTTAGATATTCATTGCTTAGAATTTGGAGAAAGCTAGATTAAGGGTTTACAAATAAAAATATCTAGGGTCAAAAAAATTATAAGAGTCCCTCTGGTTAGGTTTTCAAAAAAAAATTGGGTCAACACTTTTTCATTTTGATTCACATTCAAAATATGGAAAACTTATCATTGGATTTCACAATGAATATGCTCTTACTTAGGCTAACTCCACAGGAGTTTTAAAATTAACATATATAGAGAATCACCTGGAGATTTTCATAGGGGAAATTTTTGAAAATCGAATTTAACTTCAGAATTTCAATTAGTCCAGAATCTGAATTTGTTCAAAGCTCTTTTTTTTTCATAAAATAATCCACTGCGCACTTTTTTTTCTTACTTCTTCCTCTGAAACTCTCTGTCTTCATTTCCAAACTAAGCCAATCAACTTTTTTCCTTACAGTATCCTCCAGACATGTTTGTTCATTCATTATTTCTGAAAACATCAATGATTCATCCAACTTTTTTACCACCTCACCTCAACCAACTTTATTACGGTGTTGTTAACAAAAATCCAAGGACATAACAATTTAGTTGTAATTGAATCGAACATTCTCTTCTCTTGTTTTTAATAACCCAAAAAAGAGGAAATGAATGAGGAGAAAATAGAAAGAGCTCTAGCTCATGAAAAACATTAATTCATTTATGTATTTGCCAATATCACCCACCCTTTTTCTTCTGTCCGTCCGGTCCCATTCCATCCTAAATAAAGAAGCCCCATTCATTTTATTTTTCCTCTTCTCTTCATCTTCTACTTATTTTTTTCTTCTTCTTCTTCATTTTCCTCTTTCCTTTCAAAAAACTCCGCCCATTTTGTCTTCGAGAAAGAAAGACTCCAACATTAATTGAACCGACCCTAGAAAAATTGATGTATTGTTTTTTTTCCGTGGTGTTCTTTTTTTTCATGAGGAAGTGAAATGAAAACCTCATAATTTATATGAAGTTCAGCTTCGAAAAATGAAGTGAAAGTTCATTTCTTCTTTTTTTCTTTTTTATTTGATTTGATTTGTGAGTGACAATTGAGTTTCAAATATAAATATGCAAAAACTGATTTCCTGTTCTTTTTTACTTTTTCTTTCTGAACTCTTTTGGAATATTGAATTTATGAAAAAATATGAATCTATTTACCCAAAAAAGTTCAATGGTTGCCCCTAGCAATAATCTGTAACACCCTGGCACCGACCAAAAATATTAGATATATTTTTCACAGCCTCTTTTTTTTGCATTTTTTGTAACAAAAACATTTATGATTCATTCATCTGTATCGATATTTGATAAGAATTTGTTCGTGTTCCCAAATTTTGTTTCTTGTTTTGAATCTAACATCTTGTAAGTTATCCAATCCTAATTTTTTTCCAGGTAAGATATATATTTATTCAAAACATATTCACAATGGCGGACAGTTTACTGGACAACTACAATCCTCTCTATGATATACATTTGCGACAATATTTCGCTTTGCCACATATGCAAAAACATCTGCAAAAAATGGGCTTGGTTAGTTGAACTTTTTGGACAAAAAACAAAACCATTTCAAAAATTCTGAGCTCATACATATTCTAAAAAAAAAAGTTTCGCCTACAAAAAGCTCATAAACCTTTCAATGTTTCCAAGGTTTCAGAAAATTGTACTTTTTTGAGGGAGAGAGGATTAATGAGCCTTGAGGATTTCTGGAAAAAAAGACTTGAAGTTTGAAAATCTGTTTTTTTTCAGAAAATGAATACGAGCATTCAAAAAAGTTGATTGAAATTTCTGAAAACATATATATGAGCTCATTTAATTTTACTTGAAAAATTGGTTGAAAAATTTAATTATTTTTCAAGAAAAAATTAATAAGCTCTGAAAATCTCAAAGTTCAAAAATCCTTAAGATTTTTCCCCAATTTATTTTTGTATCTTCTAAAACTCGCTCAAATTGCCTTCGTTCTTCGTTCAATGTTCAGAATCCTCTCCAACACAAAAAAAAGTACTTTCAATCAACACAGAGCCACAATTTTCGGAGGAACAGCTTTGCCTCCATTTTTTTCTTTTCCAACTAAAAAAAACGCCTTGAAGACAAATGAAGCCGCGAAGAAGGTTTTTTCTTCTTCTCGGGGCCCATTTTTTGCCTCTTGTGACACCCAAGGGAATATGTCATCATAATTGAACGTTTTCTCTTCGAAATGCAAACAAGAGTACTGTAGATTGAGCGAAAAAGGGGGCAGAAAAAGAACATTGAAAACATAGTTGTTATTATGAGGGAAACAATAAATAAATAAATAATACCGTAATTGCAAAGGATTACGTTTTGTAGTGACCTTGAGAAATATAAAAATAAAATGAATATATTTTTCAGCTCGAATCAACATTGAATCTACACGGTGATGAAGTTTACGCAAGACATCACGCTATGATGGATATGATGTTGAAAAATCGAGAAGCTCAATTAATGAAAATGGCAGAGTTGCGCAAAAAACTTGATGCTGCTGAAAAAGTTGAAATTTGTCGTAGAATTCGGACTGGACAAAGTCCCGAATCATATCGGAGAGGAAAACCAAGTCGTAGTTTAAGCAGAAGTGAGGAATTGTAGATTTTATGAAAGTGGGAAGCTAGAAAATTTCAGATAAATTTCCAGACATTTAAAAAAATGAGCGGTGTCCCTTTAAAAATTCCACTTATTGTTTTGTATAATTTTTTTGATGAATTAAAAATTTAGTAAAAATGATCCGATTCTGAATTTCCAACACTTGAAACTTGGAGAAAAATTACGGTTACCCTGACCCCAGCCAAGTTCTTCTAAATCATTTCAAAAATTCCCCAACAAATTCTCTTTTTCAGGTCGAGCAGCTCAAAAAGGAGGCAGACAACGCAGATTTTCCAACAGTTTCGAAGATAAAGATTTCGTGCAAGACATCGAGCAAAAGAACACAGATCCACTCGATTATGACACACGTGATCCATACAAACGATTGTCTGCGAATGCAAAACGATTCAACTATCTTCATAAAGTAAATTCCATACGCTCTCAAAAGAATCTTCTCAAAAAAAAATGATTTTATTTTCAGTTGGATGATCCAACATTGATTGCCTACAAAGACAACATCAAAAAACAACTTCAACGTCTCGAAAGATTCCGTGAAATCTCATTTGGTCCACATTCGGTTGCTCGCCAACCACCACCACCACAAACATCGTGGTTTTTCAGAAGAAGGTAACTTTCAGCAAAAAGAAATATTTTTTTTTAGAAAATGAGAATTGAATGAATGAAATCTATTTTTCGGTAGATGTAAATATTGTTCAGTTTATTTATAGTTAACTAATTTGATTTTGGCAAGGTTTTGTTCTAACTTACTTACATCAGAGAAGAGAAAAAAGAATTTGATTTTATTTAATTTTGAAAAAGAAAAAAAAAGACAAATAATTAATAGAAATGTTTTGTTGTGCAACTGACTCATTATGTGTTTATTTCTATTCTATTCAGATCGCTACCTAGTCTGACTGCTTCAGCTCCTGGGAATACTTTGAAAGACCCACTAAGGTACTAATATGTCATTAATGTCCTTTATATTTATGCTTTCTAAATAGTCGAAAATCCAATTCCAAACAACTTCTACCTCTTCTGTGATTGTGATCTATTCAATTCATCCTGTTCCTTTGTTTGTTTCGCGCACATTTTCTAACCCTTTTTTCAATCATGGTTATGTTTTTTTATTTTGAGTTCAACATCATTTTCATTTTCATTTTCATTTTCAAAAAAACATTTTGGATAAGACATTATAGTGAAAGCTTTTTGGCCATTTGCTTTTTGTCCTATCCCAAGTTTTTATGAGCAATATCACATTTGTTTTTGATGGTGTTTTGGTGGTGCACAAAACACCAAACCACCATCAAAGGCTAAAAGCATGGCATTTGCACAGCAATTTGAAATATTGTTTGATTTTCAGAAGCATTTTGAATATGAGAGGGCGCAAGGCGACTCCACATGTTGGAAACAAATTGAATGCTAGTGGAGATAGCAGAACTAGTTGTCCACCAACGACTAGAAAACGACGTGGTATGGAAATTTTTAAAGGCATTTGGGTAGTTTTTTTTGGCGAGATATATGATAATTTTTATTGATCTAGATCTAGATCTCTAACCTAGAAGTTTAGTAGAGAAAAAATTCAGTTCAGGCCCAACATCAGCTGCCCATTTGCCTTCCTCGCACAAAAAACAACACCAAAACCAACTATTTTCCAGATTCAAATCCTAGACTCCCCCCAATCAATGGCCAAAAGATCAAGCCGATAAAACCTCAAGCTGCTCAAGCTGGATTCACAAAACTTCCACCAACTGGAAAAGGGTAAATCTAGACTCGATTTCTTTTTCTCTTCAAAAAAAAATCAAATTTTTTTTGCAGAAAATCACCAGCTCGTGGGAGACCGGCTACTAAACGTGTAACTACTACCACGACTACTACAACAACCACATCTAGCAAACCTGTTGAGAGAACTCCGTTGCCAACTGTCACTGGGCATGCGATGCTTGGAGCTGGAGCTGCCGCGGTTGCTGCTGGCGCAGCCGCAGTTGCAGCAACTCAATTGGTTTCTGAAAAACCGGTTGCTCAACATACACCAACTCCACCGTCTTCACCAGTTTTGGAAACCCAAAAAACATTTGATCTTGCATCGCCAAATGAGGAAAATAAAGATATTGAATTCCCAGATAGTCCAACACTCGAGAATCGCATTGCAACACCTGCAGCATCTGAACATCAAGAAGAATATGGTGCACATGTGAATGAAGCATTCGCTGATGAACCGATTCAACAACAAGACGATCATGAAAGTGTTAAGTCTGGTGCCACTGATGATGAGATTCATATTCCTAAAAATCAAGATCGCGATGAAACTGAAAGTGAATCTGAGCCAGAATATGCTGAAGAAGATGATGAAGTTCAAAGAGCATTTGCTGATGATGAAACTGAACAACCAAGAGAAATTCCAGAATTGAAAGTTGATTATTATCAAAATACTGAAGAAGAAGAGCATGTTATTCAGAAACGTGAAGTTGAAGATGAACCAACTGAACATCAAGAAAATCAAAATCACGATGAAATCGTTGTTCAAGTAACCAGTCCACCAAATGAGATCGAATCTTCTGAATATGTTCGTCACGAAAGCGTAGAAAGCCCGATCCAATCGATAAATGTTTCCGCTAGTCAAGCTGTTCCAGAAGAACAACACGCTGATCACGTTGAGAGTCCAGAACTCAGTGAAACCGCTGGTTCAGTTCGTCACAGCCCAATTCAATCAGTTCACATTCCTCACGAGGAAGTTATTTCACCATATTCGGAACAAATCACAAGTTCAGTTGAAGAGCAGTTTGTTAAACCTATTGAATCGGAACATCAAGATGTTACATCGTCAAGCCCAGTTCAATCGATTCACGAAGATCATATCTCAAGTGTTGCACATTCTGTTCATGAAGCATATGTTGCATGTCCAGCCCAATCTGTTCATGAAGAAGTTGCTCCAAGTACAGTTCAATCTGTTCACGAAGAAATTGCTCCAAGTCCAGTTCAATCTGTTCATGAAGGAGGTGCTCCAAGCCCAGTACAATCCTTGCATGAGCAAGTTGCACAAAGTCCAGTGCAATCTGTTCACGAAGAAATTGCTCCAAGCCCAGTTCAATCGATTCACGAAGATCATATCTCAAGTGTTGCACATTCTGTTCATGAAGCATATGTTGCATGTCCAGCCCAATCTGTTCATGAAGAAGTTGCTCCAAGTACAGTTCAATCTGTTCATGAAGAAGTTGCTCCAAGTCCAGTGCAATCAGTTCATGAAGAGGTTGCTCCAAGTCCAGTACAATCCTTCCACGAAGAAGTTGCTCCAAGTCCAGTGCAATCTGTTCACGAAGAAATTGCTCCAAGTCCAATGCAATCCTTCCACGAAGAATCTGCTCCAAGCCCAGTCCAATCGATTCATGAAGAGGCTGCACTGAGTCCAGTACAATCTCTCCACGAACAAGTTGCACACAGCCCAGCTGAACCAGTTCATGAAGAACCTATTGCTGCAAGTCCAGTTGGATCTGTCCATCAAGAAGTTGCTGCTAGTCCAGCACCTTCAGAAGATTCTAGAGCTCAATCAGTTAATGACGAACCTATTGCTGCAAGTCCAGTTCATCAAGAAGTTGCTGCTAGTCCAGCACCTTCTGTTCACAGCAATTTCGAACATTCAGCAAGTCCAGTACATGTTGAAACTTCTCACGAAAATGATGCTGTCAGTCCAGTTCAATCAGTCCACGATGAAACAGTTCTTGAACAAGCTAGCCCAGTTTCATCAGTTCAAGATGAGATTGCAGCTGCAAGTCCAGCTCAATCAATTCACGAACACAGCTCAATTGAAAATAGCGTTATCGTTAGCTCGGTTCAATCATTCATCGAACAACCAGCAAGTCCAGCCCAATCTGTTCATGAAGAAGAAACTCGCTCTGTTCATGAAGTAAATTCAAGCCCAGTTCCATCAGTCACAATTACACACGATGATTCTGGAATTGAACATCCTTTCGAAGATGAGGAAAGACCACAAAGCTTGGTTGAATCTGAAAATGTTCTTGAACATGTTTCTGCAAGTCCAGTACAATCTGAGCAATCTGCTCCAGTGAGCCCAGCGGCACAAAGCCCAGTGCAATCCGTCCACGAAGATGTTCCAGCAAGCCCAGTTCAATCGATCCACGAGCAAGAGTCACATGAAGAAGTTGCTTCAAGTCCAGTTCAATCCATTCATGAATCACACGCAGAACAAGCTCACAGCCCAGTTCCATCGTCTCACAAAGATCATGCGGCAAGTCCGGTGCAATCTGCTCCAGTGAGCCCAGCTGCTCAAAGCCCAGTTCAATCAGTTCACAGTGAACATATTTCATTTGAAAATCGAATTGAAAATGATGCTGCAAATGAAGCTGCGTCTCTCATTGAGGAAGCACTTTCTGAAGCCCCAGCAATCATTGATTTGGTAAATAAAATTGAAGAAAATGAATTTGCCAAAGATCCAGAAGCTTATGAATTGAACTATGATTCGAACACTGATCAAATGACTCAATCAATCTATCAGCCGAACGATGAGGAGAATGAGCAAGAATCAGATGATGAGCACAAAGTGCAAACCGAAACTCAAGAATGGGACGACGGAACTCAACACATCAAACAAACCATCGCCGAATACACCAGTGATGACGGAACTTCACACTTTAGTCAAACTGTAACTGTAGTCACTGATCAATTAGTCAATCAACAAAATACCGATGATAATGGATCAACAGATTCATTGATCATTCACGATGAACCATCCGATTATCAAATGACACAATCATATTATCAGCCAAGAGATGAACATTTCACCGAGAAAACTGTTAGTTTCTTTTATTTTTTATTGATACACATAAATGATCCTAATTTGTAATTAAAAATTAAGGTCACCACAACAACTACAACTACTGTAATCAAATCAGGTGTCGATGAAGATTTGAAAAACAACAATGATGATGAAGATCAATCAAATGAAACGTGGGTTTTCAGATTGAAAACAGAAAATTAAAATTCAATCAATATTTTTTCAGCCACTCTGAAAATGGAAACGCTCCACAGGCTGCACAAGTTGCCATGTCAAACGGTCTTCCAACATCTGGAATTCTTGTTGACGATGAAGATGAGGGCAACATATCTTCTCTATAAATTATAATCGTTTTGTATGCACAGATTTCTTTTTGGATCTCCCTCCTTTAATTTTCTCACAGAACTTTTTAAAAAACTTCTCTTTATTTCTAATTTCATACCCTTTAGAAAACATGTTTTCATTTCAAAATGTAGTCAATTTTCAAACGAGTTACATTGTTTGCAGATGTTTAACTGGTTAAAATGCGCATTAGATTTATGCATATGAGCTTTGGAGTCGCGCATTATAAAAAAATGACTGTTGTGATTATACAGATATTGATTGCTTTTTATTGTTCTTTTTCTTTTTCTTCCCATAATTTTTCGATAATCGTATCATGTTGTATTCCCCCTTTCCTTACATTTTTAAAACGCTTTATATTAGTTGAACATGTGGTTTTTTCAACAACAACAAAAAAAATTGGTCTTGTAGTCTTTTATGCCAAATAAATTTATCTGTAGCAGTAAAGTGTATTATCATTGATAACAGTTGATCATTTTTTCCAGATTGATATCACACACATTCAGACAAAAATGTCGAACAAGTCTATATTTCACCTGGCCACATTTTTACTCTGCGTTTTCACATGCTACCAAGATTCTCAATTGGTGAAAGGTGATAAATTGCCGATTAAAAATAATTTTTGGTCAAGATTTGTTTTTCTAACGAACGTTGACCTCGTGAGTCTTTTCTTTTTTTCATATATAATTGAGAAAATGTATTTTTTATAGTATCTTCAAGCAATTTATCATTTGATTGCATTTTTGCTGTCGATCTCTGGAGTTCGGAGAAATTCAGTTTTTGATTATTTCGCAAGAACAATTATTGGACCACTTGGAGTTGCGGTGGCTGTTTTGTATTGGGGTTTGACACTGGCAGACCCGAATAGTGTGAATGATGAGATGGGGAAAAAGTTGTTATCTATGCCGTGATATAATCATAGATTGGTAAGGTTTCATGAATTTAAGGTCTAAAATAATCGTGAGAAAATTACAATGAAAAACTTTGTGAAATAAAGAGATTCCAGACCAAAATTAAACAAAACAAAACGAGCACAATTTTAGTTTTCCTTCATTCAAACTATCTCCTAAAAATTGTTAATTTTCAGCACACACTTCCTTCCATTGCAGCCCACCTCGATTTATATTTCTGGAATCATCAAACATTCAAAAATTGCAAAGTTGTAAAAGGTCTCGGATTATTCGCAATTATCTACTGTTTCATGTTAGTTTATCCAAACTTTTTTCAAATCCTCTGAAACCTCATTTTTCAGAGTTCACTATGTCTATTATGTCAGTGGTTCCTGGGCATATCCAATTCTCGGAGAACTCTCACCACCCTTCCGAATTGCTTTTATTTCCGCCACAATGATAACAATTTATGTGTGTCATTTGTGGTTGAATGTTTTTCCAAAGTATTATAAACTACTGGAAAAACAGATATTAATCGGAAAAAAAATCAGAAAGGAAACAACTTATTTCCGCATGCGTGATAAATGTATTATTGCTTAACAAATCATATTATTTCATTTTTTATATAAAAACTTTGCTCTCTATCACTTATTTTTTCGCAGATAAAACATATAAGTTGTAGGCTAAACTCTAGCATGAACAAAAAATATCGATCAAAGGTGAGATAGCAAGTAGACAGACACGTTCTTCTTTTTTGTCACTTATTTATTTTTCGATAAACAAATAGTTTTTATTTTTTACCTTTTTCAGATGAAAGTCCTTTTTCATCTTGCTGCGTTTGGTTTATACGCATGGACTTGTTATGAGGATTATTTTCTTGTGAGTGGTGAACTTTTGCCAATTCCGAATCAGTTTTTCTCGAAGTTTGTTTGGTTGACATTGATTGATTTGGTAAGAAATTTTGAAATTTGCATCTGATAATTCAATAAAAAATTTTCAGTATTCTCAACTCATCTATCACTTTGTTGGAATTATCCTCGCCCTTTTCTTCGATAAAAAACGTCATCCAATTTACGATTATATAGCTCGAGCATTAATTGGACCAATTGGAGTATCAGTCACTGTTCTGTTCTGGGCATTATATTTAGCTGACCCAGGAACATTAGCGAAAGATGAGATGGGTCGGAAAAATTCTTGCGATGAAATGGTTCAATCATGGTTTACACACCCTTCCAATTATCACAACACATCTCGATTTGTTCTTCTGGGATCATCAGAAATTTTCGAAAACCGCGGTTTTGAAAGGAATTGGAATATTTGTCACTCTTTATCTTATTGAGTGAGTTTTCTATCTAATTTTTCTTCAATAGCATTACCCTCTAAAATTAAAAATAATTCCAGCATTCACTACGTTTACTACACTGCTGGTTTCTGGGCCTATCCAATTCTTGGCAAGCTCGCTTTGCCATTCCGCTTGCTTTTCATTGTTGTTTGTATGCTTGTCGTCTATTCTTCATATCTTTGGCTTTCCCTAGTCAACAGTTTTATCAACAAAGATAAGAAGAAGGCACAAAAAAAGAATTGATTTGTGATTTGTAATTTGATCATGGTAATGTGTAGAATAAATTTTTATTTTTGTGTTCTCTGGACCGAGAAAGGATTTTATTGAAAATCAAAAAAATTCTGGTTAACAAGACAATTTTTTAAGTGATAAAGGAAATTTCATAGATCAATTGAATTTGAGAACCTAAAATTCGATGATAACCTTGAAGCTCTAACAAATATAGAGCTGCTGGAATTTGTGAAACTGGTCTCCATTCTTTTTGCTTTCGGTTTAGAGACGGTCATGTCTCCAAACCAAAATTTCGGTTTGGAGACGGTCATGTTTACAAACCAAAAAAACTCACATTTTTCGCTACATTTCATAAAAAACGTTGAGAAAATATTACAGCTTTTTTAGATGAAAAATTGGAAAAACCATGTGATTTTCCAAATTCACGCATCTAAAAAATTTTTGGATCGCAAAATATTTATATTTGAAAAATATACTAACAAAAATCAATCAGTTCAAGTGAAAAGGGTTGATAGTTTTGTTGTAAAAACTATGGAATGTGATGAAAACATGTGAAGAAACTCTAATCCTTCTTCATACGAGTGGTTGTCATACGGTAGATGATTGAATCCTTTCCTGGGTCCATTGACAACATTCCAACGACAATGTAGATCAAAGCCTGGAAAAAGTTCGTTTCTTTGGATGTTTTCAAAAAAAAATTACAGTTTAAATTGAACTTACCAAGGTGAGAATAACGACAAGTCCGAGGAAGATAGCGAAAATGGCTGGATAATCGCTTGAAACAGCAACGGCAACATTGTAAGTTCTTCTGCCGGCCTCAAGTGGATTTGCGTCAACAGCAGCTTCTCTCTTTGAAATCTTGTGACTTGGGATATCTTCCGATGATGAGCTATTGTTATTCAACAATCCAGCGCTAGTAACAACTTCAACAACAGCTTGACTTCCATAAGCAGAGTTGAGAGCGGCGTTCAATTCATTGATAACTGTTTGAATGTCGCTGATAGCAGCTTGTCTTTCAGTTTCATCGGTAATCGCGGATAATCCAGTGATAATGACGCGGAAAACATCAGCATTGTTATCGAGTTTAGCTCCAGATGCTTTGATAGCAGCAGACAATTGAGAAACAGCTTCGAGTTCACGGAGCAATTGAGTGCTCTTGGTTTTGAAGGCTGAAGTTTCAACGGTTTGTTGTTTAGCATTGAGGGCGAGTTGAGATCCAGTGATTCCTCCAGCGGTGACTTGAACTGATTGACGATCATTTCCGAAGGTCAAAGCCAAATCTTGTTCTAATCCAGATGTCTCGATTCCATCCTGAAACATTTAATTTTGATTTATTTTTGGTGGATTTCAAAATAAACTGTGCTGAAGAGTATGTTTTTCAATTTCAAAAAAACTCACAGCATCAACATTATAGGTCTCTCCCAAGTTCAAACTATCAATTCCATCAACAGTGATCAGCGCAAGAGCACGTGGTCTCGAGAAAATATCAACTTCAACATCGAATCCAGACACTGGTTTGCTTGAGAGTCCAAGAATATATTCATTGAGGGTCGAAAGATCGGTTGTCTTCAAGGTTGATCCAGAAGTGCTTGGAAATTTGACAGATGATGGCGAGGAGAGGATTTCCAATGAGCTTCCGACGCAAACAGCGATGAGTGATGCGATGAGAATAACGGTTCTCATTCTGCAAAAATTGAAAAGTATTACAGAATCCCAGAATCCCAGAACAAAAAATTTGAAAAAAAATATAAAATATAACACTGTTTCACAACAGGTTGAACAACAAACAAAAAATCAATCAATAAAATAAAATAAAATAGAATATATTTTCAGCAAATCATAAAATCGTAAATTAAGAATCCCGTCAAAAAACAAATAAAAAAGATGTGAAATTGCAACTACTACCCATTGAAATCACAAAAAGTATGAATATTTGTTACCCTATAGATAGAAGAAAAAAGCTGCAGAAGTGGAAGAATTACGCGAAATGAAAGAATCGAGACCATTAGAATATGATAAAAATTGGGAGGGGTAAATTCTAACAACCAAAAAAAACACTATGACATTATCTAACACGGGGGGTGGAAGGGAACAATAAATATATGTATAAATAAATCTATGAAGTTGATGAGCGAGATGTTTTTGAGAATCCAGCTGGTGCAACTTTGCATTGTTTTGGGCGATTTATCATAACTTTGATCACACCTTGAAGATCTGCACTGACAATTGCCTGAAAATTCAAAAAAAAATTTCAAAAACAAAATTATTGAACTCACATGTCCTGCCACGGTTATATTCCCATTTGAAGTAATCGAATCAGATTGTGGGATATGTTCAAAATCTAGATGTTCACTCTTATTTTTCTTGTCTCGCTTATCCAACATTGAGAAGAAAACTTGAGGTCTTGGCGCAAAAACAGCGACCGAAACAGCCGCATTATGAGTTCGCACTCTTTCCCACATTGAATTCCGATCTTTGCGAACTGAAAGCGATGATGGCATATCGCAGCTTCTCCAAAGATATACAAATTTATCCTCAGATCCACAGATAATATGTCGACCGTCGGGTGAAAATGCGGCGCGAATTTGTGAATGATCATTTTGCACGCCTCTGAATTTGCAAGTCAATGCCTTGTCTCGGATATCATACATTCGAATTCTGGAGTCGTTTGATGTTACGAGAAGTTTATCACCATGAACAGCTAAACCGGTTACTTTATGACCTTTGGCATTTTTACCGCGTGTTGAACGAACATCGACAACTGTATGATATTTGAGTTGCTGAAAAAATAATCAATAATGAGTGAAACAGAACTGGTTTTTTTTCGAGCGAAGGCTTTGATGAGACATATTCGAAAAAAAACTCACATCTGTGGTATAAAAATAACATCTGCCATTATAAGTTCCAACAACTGCAAACTTTCCATTCTTCACAAAAGTGATTGCGGTGATAAATTTGACTTGAACCTCATTCCAAACAGCCACCTTCTTATCCGGAATATGCCATAATCTCAATTTTCCATCAAGAGAACCCGATAAGAAATATCGATCATCTTTCGGCAAAAATGCGACGCATGTGACAAAATCAATGTGTTGAAAGCAGCAAAGACATTCATTTCTTGATAAATGCCATAATTTGACAGTTCGATCCATTCCAGATGATAAAATGAAATAATTTTTGGACCATGAGAGATCCAAAATATCGGCAGTGTGACCTTTGAGCAACGCAAATGGTTTGGAGCAGAATAAATTGTTGGAATCTTCACCGGATAATGAATCACTGTTCACTGCGCTATCCATTGAACTTGGCGGGCGAAATTGATCAATATTATCCATCGCATTCATCGGATCAGTTGTAATATCAACATTCGCTGAATATTTATCTCTCATCTCCGAAAAATATTTCAAATGACTTCGAACCACCCAAACACGTAGAATCGAATCTTGTCCAGCTGTAGCCATCAATCTTCCACAAATACTGAATTTGATACACCAAACCGCGCCAGTATGTTCATTATCCAATTCTTGTTCAACTTTGAGATGTTCAAAATCAAATGGTCCTTTTTTACTTTTCCTTGGCCTAACAATCGATCCAATTGAAGAGTGTCCTTCATCATTGATCTCTTCATCACTACTTTCAGCATCTCTTCCACTCTGATTTGTACTTGCTTCACTATGTCTACCATTTCTCACTCTTTTGAAAGCACCTCTGATTACTCCACTAGCATACATCACAGAATTTCTAGCAAAGGATTTAGCATGACCAATTCCCGATCTAGCCACTGAGATATGCGATGTATTATCATCACTGATACTTGTTCGATCATCCGAATTCTGTCCACTTCTTTTCATACTCAATCGTCTTTCAACATCCAAAGTGATCGGATCAAACGATGATGAAAGATGATCTTTGTTCTTCAATTCATCATTTGACATGCTCCGCGAATACTGAATGGGATCATTTTTGTTTTCAAATTGTGGCTTATTAAAACTCACTCTATTCGCAATTGGCGCCGCCTCATAATTCAAAACTGATTTCGAAGTGCATGGTAGTTCTTCTCCTTCTTTTGGAGCGATTGTGAAATGAAGTTTTGGTTCGTGTGAGTTTGAAGATGAAGATGGTGATGAAATAGTTGAACTTGCAGCTGACACAATTGTCTCTAATTTATCCTGAAATATTTGAATTTGATGAATTTTCATGAATTTTAAAGAAAGATAAAAAACCTACATTTTCAACGCATGCATTTGCTAAACTAGTTGTAATTTCTCTAATAACATTTTCAGCGTCAGCATTTCGAGCTTCTTCTTCACCATCAGCTTCTCGTCTTGTCAGCGAATTCGATTTATTTGACGCCGGTGGAAATGGCCCACTTTTAATAGTTTTGGCCAATGTGAGACCACGATCTAAAGAATTGGACTTTTTATGGCCTTTTGTGCTATTCTCAATATTTGACAAGTTTGCGTCAGTTGATTTTGATTGATGGTGTTGTCTAGTTGGAACCACAGGATCTTCCGTGACTGTTGGCAGCCTTCGATTCTCTGAATCTCGTATCCTAGTCTCAACTTCGATTGCAATCGGATCAGGCAATCTCATCGACGGTGTTCTTGGTGGAAGTGGAGGTGGAATTCGTTTCGGAGGCGTCACATGTTCTCTAGAAGGCACTGGTGGTGGCTGAACTCTTGGTGGCGTTGGATCTGTTTGCGATCTCACTCTTTCAGCAACATTTGGTGTCGAGCTGAGCAATGGTGGTTGTGGCGATTTGAAATGCTCATAATTATCCGAGAATGCTGATGATGGAATTGACATAGCGCAAGTGCTCATGGTATCCGAAGCATTTACTACAACAGTATCGTTACGCTTCATCATTCGATGTTGCCAAGATTGCAAACTTGGAGCTTCACTCATCGTACTCATCGCATCATCAACTTCAAAATCTGGGACTACAAAGTTGCCAACCAATTCTCGATTTCCAAATTCCATATTCATTCTACGCCTCAGATTGGATAATCGATCTCTATGTGCCGAATCTCGAACATTTGACTGGAAAAAAATCGATAATTATCACTGGATCAGCAAGATTTCAAAACCCAACATATAAAAAATACTTACACCAGGTGTATATGAACTTGTTGGTCTTGAAGAGACTGAATATTGGCTATTACGCATTTTGATATTCATAGGCGTTGCTCGATTTGTCCATTCATTTTGATTTTGTGCAACGTTTAACATCGTTGGTCGCGATGGTGTCCGCTGAAGGGATTTTTTTTGATAATTGAAATTTCAAATGACAAAAATCAACTTACAAAAACGGGCTGCGAAGTGGAGCTGCTTGGATTCTCTTCAGCATCTTCAAATTGATCCTCATCGTCTATCGAAACGGATCGCATCATTTCTCATGATGGGGCCCGAAATTCGACGGACCTCTCCTCTGCAACAAAACACCATTTCAGAAATGAATGATACAATAATACAACGAGAGAAAAAGAATCAACTTTTCAAAACCAAAGACCGATAAATGTTCTGACTCTGCTTCTCTGCACACACATACGCACAAATACACACATATGGTCAGAGAAGCAGACATCCCTGTCAATAATGAAGAAAGGGGGAGAAAAAAGTATATGCGGAAGAAAGGAACCGATTTGGACTTTTTAACAAGAATTTTTTAAGAAAGAATTTATTTATTGATTTTTTTGAAAACCTGCGTTCGTGGAGCATTTTTATATAAAAAAACGGGAGAAAAACTATGGGAAACTATACAAAAAAAAATAAAGCATGCTAGTCGTCACAATTAGCATATGAGTCATAAAAAAAATGATTATGAAACGCAAAAAGTGCGCACAAGAAAAGTGGAAAACCAAAAAAACACCAGAGAAAAAAGAAAAGAGCGTATGTAGAAAACGTTTTGTGTACGCAGGCCAGGTGAAATACATTTTCGATGGGTCACAGATAAGCTGGTTCGGAGACTACTATTCTTTTTTCTCGTTGTCGAAAGATGGGGAAAGGAGGAAGGAGGCAATGCCAAGACACATTACGGTGAAAAAAATATGTATACATAAGGCACTAAATTAACTAGGGTATGGATAGGGGTTATCTTATAATACACGACGATTTTTGAGAAGAGTTTAGTTTAGATGCGGAATTTGTCAATGACAGCGTCGGCAAAGTCAACAGTGGTGGCATAGCTGAAATAAAAAATACATAAACATATATGTTTGCGTTTCTAATAAAATAAAACATACCCTCCAACATCACGAGTGCGAACTTTTCCCTCCTTGACAACATCTTGAACAGCTTGTCGAAGAGAGTTTCCCCAGGCGTCGAGATGCAAATGGTTCAACATGTTGGCGGTGCACAAAATCATGGCGGTTGGGTTGGCGATGGATCTTCCCATGGCTTCTTGGAAAGAGTGACGACTTCCTGGCTCGTAAATTACGAAGTCACGGCCGACTGATTGTCCTGGGACGACACCTGCTCCACCAACGAGTCTGGAAAATTTTTCATAAGCTTCTGGAGAATTCTAGAAATACTTTTATGACTTATGATAACTCAAAATGTTTTCTTAGATTTCCAAAAATCCTTACCCAGCAGCCAAGTTGTCAATGATATTTCCATAAAGATTTGGCATAACCATAACATCAAATTGTTCTGGTCTCGAAACAAGTTGCATACAAGTGTTGTCAATAATCATTGATTCAAATTCAATTTTTGGATATTGTTTAGCAACATCTTGACAAGTTTTCAAGAACAAACCATCTCCAAGTTTCATAATATTCGCTTTGTGAACAGCGGTAACCTTCTTTCTTCCAGTTTTAGTGGCGTAATCAAAAGCGAATTTGGCGATTCTTTCGCATTTTGGTCTAGTGGAGATTTTAAGACATTCAATGACTCCTGGCACTAATTGATGTTCCAAGCTTGAATATTCACCTTCGGTTTGTTCACGAACAATTACGAAATCAAGTTTCTTTCCATGTCTGGTTTTGATTCCATCCAAAGTCTGGAATTTTTGGTTTTTTTTTAAATTCTGAAGATAATTTCCAGCATATGTAGAAAACATACCTTGATATGAACAACATTGGCAAACAAGTCAAGAGCCTTTCTCAATCTCATATTCAATCCTTGAAGTTCTCCTTCGGTGTGCAAAACAGCCGATTCTTCAATCGCACCTTTCAAAGCAACATTGTTGTTTTTGGAGATTGATTTGACAGCATTTTCAATTGAAGCCGAGCGAGTGTAGTGAACTTCCGACAAGAAAACCTCTGGAAAACGGTGGGATTTTGGGATGAAAAATTAGGGAGGATTTTTGTATTGATTTCCTTTATCTGCATAATTATTTGAGGGATTTTATTCTGATTCAAAGATTTTCTAGAAAATGAGTTTCAGAAAATTTTTGAATATGAAAATCGCAAAGGCCTATGATACAAATCTAATTTATAGAGGCTCAAAATGACAGGCGGGATCGCTCGGAATTGATTTCTAGAAACTTTCCCATTCCCCAAAAATTCACCTTCAAATTCAATTGGAATACCAGTTTGTTTAACAATATCTTGAACAGTATAAATCAATTCTGGTCCAACACCATCTCCTGGAATAATTGTGACCTTCAATTTTTGCGAGATTTCGGTTGGTGGTCTTGGTGCAGTGATACTATATTGGCGAGATGCCAAAGCCTGTGGAGCCATACGGCTAACAGTTGTCAAGGATCGAGAAAGCATTCTGAAAATTAGCATAACTTGTTTATTTTTTCAAGAAAAGTATCACTAATTAATCAATAGTCACTAGAAAAAACAGAAAAAACAACAAGAACAAGAGAGTCCCGCAAACAATGCGCCATACACAACGGGCGAGGTGTACCACACATGTGTCAACCTCCCGCAGCTGACGCATTTTCTCCCGTGTGTGTTGGCAGCCAAAAAATAATAATAGAGAGAAAGCGAGAGAAATAATATCACAGGGCCTGGGTCGAGAAAAATAATTTGTCAATGAACAAAAAAATGTGTTCGCTTGAGCGGGGAGGTCAAAACGAAACTAGAAAAATAATAGAAATATATATAGTAACCTTGGAAAAAATATTGATTGGTCGAAATAAAAGCAAACAACTTTTGCAAAAAAAAACATTTTTTATTATTTTCGTAAAATGTCTGCTATATCTTTTATATTTTCGTTGATTTTTTCGGTTATTTGGGTGACTTCAGTGTACTTTGATGTCAAATTTCAACCAAGATTGGGACATGATTGGTATATTTATAAACTTATTATGTTGACCAATTTGAATTTTGTGAGTATAATATTTTTCCTGGAGTTAGATGAAGTCTGTTTGATTTCAGATTTTGGATACAATTTATTCGGTGTTGGTTTTGTTGAGCTACACAGGATGTCAAAGAGTTAGAAATCTTGTTGATTATTTGTTTTTCACTTCGGTGTTTCCAATCGCGTTGGTGAGCTTTTATTTTGAAATATTTCTAATAAAATTATGCGCTGAAGAATTTAAGTTAACTGAAAGAATTAGAGTTAGCTAAACTTGTGAAAAATGTTTTTTTTAAACATCTGATGAAGAAATATTTTGTTTGAATCGGACATTTTCAAGTTTTCAAAAATCTATGGATAAAGGCAGATTTCCTAGATGACTACATCAAAAAATCGAACAATTGTAACATCTAGAAATCGATAATATTTTTCAAATAAGTTTCTTTCAAAAATGTATGATTTTGAGTTTGAAAACTCGTGTTTTATTTTCTAGAGATTTAAAGTTTTTTTTCTTCTAAATATTTAGAATTTAGAGATTTGAAGTTCTCAAGATTCAATTCAGAATTTCCATTTTTCCTAGCCAAATTTTTTAAAACTCAATTTCTTAATTTTTCCAGATAACTTGCGGATTATTCTGGGGTCTTTATGCAATTGAGCCAGCGTTGGTTATGCCAGATTGGGTGGCAAAATTAATCCCTGGATGGCTTAATCATGTAACTCACACATTGCCAGTTGTTTTTGTATATGCAGATGCTTATTTTCATCAAAGGTATGATTTTTGCTTGGAAAAATTTTGAAATCTGTTTTTCAGATCCCCTCCAACAAATCGATCTGCTTTGAAAGTTTCTGCAACTTTGGTTGCCGTTTATTTCGTCATGTAAGCTATAGCCATTGATATTATAAAAATATAGAAACATGTTTTTTTTCAGAATATTTTACGTTCGATTTTTCGATGGTTACTGGCTATATCCACTTCTCGAATTATTTTCAAACACCCATTTCATTTTGGCATATTTTGCTGGAGTTTTGGGATTCTTTGGACTTACACAAGCTGCGAAACTGACAAATTGGTTATTCTGGAGAGCAAATAAAAAACTGAAGCAAAAGTGAAGACAATGAAGGACGGAAGTTATACAAGGTGTCAATTATTGCATAATATATTTTTTGGGTTTTCGGTTTTGGCTGTACATAAACTTATTTATTGAAGTTCTGGAGTTTTAGTCATGTCACATAACAATTATTGGCTATTTTTTTGTGTGGGGAATGGTGACATATTTTTTTTTCACGTCATCCTGGATTTCACATGGAAGCTCTGTAGCAAATTAGATTTATCATATAGAAACTTTTGAAAATCTTTTCAGAATTTTTCAGAAGTATTTTTCCAGATACTTTCATATGAAAAACATAATTTTATGTAATTTCTTTTGTTCCAGAAACAAATTTTAGAAGTATTGCTTGGAAATTACACAATTTTCTGAAAAATTAGAATTCACAAGTCAGAAAAGCGTTTCATCGGTTATTCTTCATATTATGAGCAAATAGTAAATCTTTCAGGAAGGAAGTTACACAAGGTGTCACTTATTGCGTAACATCTACACAGATTTTGAATTTTCTCCAACATGTTTTGTACCTCATATCAAAAAATAATACGAGAAAAACACACCGGTCAAGTATCAATCAAACATTATTGACCGGGATTGCGGTGTAGATCACATAACCTGATATTTTATTATACATACACAATTTGCTGCAATATGATAGGTTCGTGTTGTGACATAACACCTTTGCTTTAATTCCGATTTGTTTGCTTAACACCCCCCAGAATAACTTTTTCTTTTCCCTTTTTTTCTGGTGGATGAGTGAGTATATGTCAGATAAAAAATATGAAAAAAAAACTACAGTAATCTCCGGCTTTTGTTTTCAGACAATAGACGGATTAGATTATCGATAGACGAAGAAAGTGGATTTTTCATGAAATAGGTGATGAAAGTTCTGAGATAAGTGGATGCCGAAATGGGTTTTGAAGAAAAGTATTAGGAATTGTTGAGAAATGTCGAGACGAAACAATATGAGATTTGTGGAATAATAATGAACTTTGGTTTCAGTTTTGATGAACTTTATTAGTCAAAAACTATTGGACTTAAATTTCAGGATTTTTTAAATTTCAGAATGTTATATAAAGTGCACCAGTAGAACAAAACCTGAAGATTTTTTGACTCATTTGAAAAGGACCTGAAGAGTGAAGCTATGTTTCAGATATTGTCAATTAAAAAAACACAAGATTTCTCACTCGGAATTTGAAAAATCGGATCAATTTTTGAAATTTATTGAGCTGCTAGGTTCGTGACAATGAAACCTTTGAAGTTTTTTGCTTAAAATATTTTCGGATTTTTATTTTGAAACAAAACAATTTTAGGATCGATAGTTTTTTTCATACTTGTCAGAATTACCTTTACAAAAAATCTAGAATGGAATTTAGGCTTCATCAATTTCACTTGACTATATTAGGAATTCAAAATTATTTTCACTTCGAAAATTCAGTTGTGATTCATAAAAAATTAAAGAATCCATAGATCGAAAAACACTCCAATCTTTTTCCCAATCAGAAATAAAATAAATTCTGTCTGCAATTTCCAAAACACAAATGTCATAAACGTGACATACTCTGAAGCCTGAAGCCATTCAAAACGAATCCGCAAAAAAACCGCGAATCCCAACAAGAAAATTGAATAAAAGAAATCACATGAAACAATGTCGTATTACACCTTCATTTCTGCCTAATCCTTCCTCAATACTGTTTTTCTGTCTGTATAAGAAAAAAAGAAAAGAAAAGAAGGCACACTTTAATGAAGTGGGTGTTGGTCTTGGTCCCGCGCGGTTTGTTCGAGTGGATTACGTAAATCCCTTCTCCCCTTTTTTGTGCTCCCACCAAAAATACCGACAGTCTGAGAAAGCAAATAAAATATTTCAAGCAGCATTTTATCACGCAATTAAGTATTTCCTTTTATTTATTTCCTTTTATGCCGAAAATGGTTAAAAAAATGGTGACACACTAAAAAATGAAATCATGGTTAAGAATGAGAGAGATCAATGGGATGGGGATGTACAATTCAATAAAAAATATATATTTTTAAAATTTAAAGAAGTCGTTTACAAATGACCTCCACAATAAGCAGCATTATTTGGTGTATAATCATTACCATAACCAGGATAATAATAATTCGACGGGAAATAACTATTAAAATACGGGTAATTTGCCGATGTATATGGCCATGCTGAAACTGTTTGGAATTGGGTAAGTGGATTGTTTTCAACACCACCAGCACTAGCACAATATTCCTTACTTGTTGCTGCGGTTACTGAAGTTGCAGCGGCTGATTGAACTTGTGGCACCAGAGGTGTTGGATCGTATTTGACTTCGGCCAGGAATTTTTGCTGCTCTTCAAGGGTGACGCCTTTGAGTTGAGCGACTTGTTGGTGGAGTGTGGTGACTTGTTGATATTTCACCTCGTTGCGGAGATTGAACTCATCGGTTCCGGGAATGGGAATCATTGGCATGGTAAGCTTAATATCCTTTGGCTCTGGTGGCGGCGAGTCGATTGGTGATCTGGAATATCCTGATGGTGTTCTCATTGAATGTCTATCTGTTAACTTTTTCTGGGCACGATCCTTTGCTCGTCGATTCTTGAACCAGACCTGAAAATATTTAAGGATAGAAAAAGTAGATCAATTTAATTTTGATAGGCTGACAAATCTAGCTTAAAATTGAATTGAAAAGTTTTCTTTCAAGAGTTTTTTAATCAAAAATTGTGAAAATGAAATACCGTGATCACCTGGACGCGACCTTCTGGCAAATGAATCAACTTCGCAAGTGCCTCTCTCCGATATAAATCAGGATATTGTGTCTCACGAAATACTTTCTCAAGTTCTTCTAACTGCATTCGATTGAACGATGTTCTTTCTCTTCTTCCACCGCGGCGTCCACCATCACTGAAAAAAAGAAAAATGGAGATAAATATTTTGTCAAAATATTAGGATGATCCTCTATCCTCCCGCGTCTTAGCGTAATCTCTTCCCTAATCTCGAATTGGTCTTAAAATCTTCAAAAAGATAATACCTGTTGTTTGAAATGGAAGACGCCGAATGATTGGATGTTGTTGCCGGAATTGTTGATAGTTGTGGTTGTGTTGGAACAGTGGTTGCTGCGGCGGCGGCGGTTGTGGTGAATAATTGAGGATAGGCTGCGTATGAAATTGGTGTACTGAATGTCGAAAACGATGTGTAAAAAGGCGTCGGGTTGACCATGATGACACAAGTGCGAAATTCGAAAAAATGGGCGGAGATGTGATAACTGCGGCTGTAATTGGATGAGATTAGAGATGAAGAGATATCAGATTATCAGACAGAAAATTGTAGACAAAACGAATTAAGGATTAGTTAGGTTTGTTGCACTTTTGTTAAGAATTTTTCTTTTTTTTTATTGGAAAAAGAAAATCTGCTTGTGAGTCAAAATTAATGAGCAAGAGAGATAGGTTGAAAAAAGTATTCCAGATATTTTTGCAAAACCAAACAACATTCATTTTCATCTTCGCAAAAATACGTGGAAACCTTAGAATCCTCCTACCGTAAGACTTCTTCAAATTAAAGGCTTCACTCAATTCTTCTCTCTTTTCGCCTCACAGAAAATAAATGAAAATAAATAATAATAATAATAATAACAACAAAGATTTTGTTAATATAAAAATGATGAGAGAAATTATTATTAATAAAAATAAAAAGGATTAGTGAATGAGTCGAAATCAAAATAAAAAGTACGGTAATCACTTTTATTGAAATGAAATGCTATGAGAACATATTTCTGATTGAAAATGGAAAAAAATAGAAAAATAAAATAAAAAGTGGTGATGGATTAATAATACAAAAAACACAATTAATATTTGAATAAGGATATTCTACCGTAAGTTGGAAGGGGGCGGAGCTTGGAAGAAAAGGGGATGGGTGGGAGAGAGGGTGACAGGTTGTTTTTCAAGAAAATATGCCGACTATGAGAGGGGGGGGGGTACTGTGTATGTAATACATATGTACATCTGCTTAAAAATTTCAGAAAGTTTTGAAGTGGGATGAGGAAAAAATGAAGAATTTTAGTTGTTATTTTGTTGGAAATATAAATTTAGTAATTTTTCTCCCAGGATAATTGAATGTGAAAATAAGAAATTTTTTTCAAAACATGTGATTTTTCAGAATTTCCGGGACATTGTTTGTTTGGATGAATTGGATTTATAGATTCTGAATTTTGAGCAAAAGTTTCAGAATTAAAAAATTCCAAAACTGATTCAGTATCCAGTATTCTGAATTTTTTGACTTCAACACTTTTTTTTCCAAATTCTTCAAGACAAAAAAACTAACAATCTATTTCCTTCAGGTCAAATACCAAATTCAGATCTACAAGTTCCTATATAATTTCAGATCAGCTACCAAAAATCACAGTTCCTCAAAAATTCATGACGTCATTTATACCAGAAAATTATGCATCTCAAAATTTTCATTCAAAATTTCCGGAATCTCAAAAAATTATCTTGAAATCCATATCCCATAATTAAAATTTCACACCCTCCTCTCAAAAAAGACCGCAAAATCTGGCAGTCAATTGATAACCAAGTGTGAAATAAAACAAAGACGGGAGCTATTTGAAATTTCAAGGCGGCGGTTTTTATCTCGAGGTGCGAAAGGTGGCAGGAAATCGTAGTATAAACAAAAGTTTTAGGTGAATTTTGGATAAAAATTGAACATTTTTTAACGACAGTACAAAAAAATAGCACAAGAAAACAATTTTTAATATCAAATCAAAAATAGTCCAGTGAAACCAAGACCTCGGATTACATAGATATTCCAATTTTATAAAGAGCATTTTAAAAACAAAGTCTTATCCTGATCTGATCCACAAAAATATAAGTCTAAGCCTAAGCCAAAGCCGTGTTACCTTTTCTAAATCTTTTTTATCATATTTTCCAAATGTTCCGCTAGGCTAATGAGGTGCGAAATGTGACAATGATGAGACTTAAGATGCGGCCTTTCATATCTTCAAAAATGTGCGAAAAAACAGGAAGTAATACCTCAAGGTGTCAAAAAAAATTTAATAAAAGTCTCTGGAATCATATGATAATCCTTTAAGAGGTTCATTCCTAAAAGCAAATAAACCGAAACCGCTCAACAAAAAAAGAGCCAAAGACAAGACATGTCTCTTTTGTATATGCAGATGTTTTTAATCTGGTCCTTGTCAGAAAAATGACGAGCGCAACAATAAAATTCAACAAAAGACTTGTTCACACCTGACAATACAATAATCAATCAAACTTTTTTTTTATGTATAAAGTAAGTTTTACTAATCCAACTATGAGAACAATATCGTTTTCTTTCTAGAATATTTTTTTGGGATTAGCTTATGTTTCTTTTTTTTTCTTCTGATGACGCTGATAAAGTTTATAGTGCTTCTTGAGGTGTTAATTGACTATGTGATGCAATTTGTGCTCCTCTCCTCTGTGATATACAAAAATAGCAAGTTGTTCAATGCAAATAAAGTAATAATGATGAGATAACTGACATATTGAGCAACTAATTCCGGGTTACTGTGACTATTTTCCTGTTGATTTTCACGATCGTTACTGTTATTGTGTAAACAAACTTGTAGAATTTGTGTGGATCATTTTTATTTGTGGGTTTGTGTAGTGAGAATTATAGAGAATCGAGAGATTTTTTTCCAGAACACTCACATGAAGATCCATTTTTCATTTTTGTAACTGGATTTTTTTCCTAAAAACACTTGAAAATTCAACTTTTTGTTCTGTTTATTCAATAGTTTTTTCCCCAAAAAGTAAAGTTTTTTTTTTCAGAATCTTGTTGATTTGTTTCCTGAAAACTTTATAAACTTTAATATTTTCAAAAAAAAAAAATGTAATTCCAGAAGCTTTTGAAACAATCAAATTCTCACAAAAATTTCTCCACGTTTTTTCGAACTTCAAAATATTCTAAACATGATAACAAGACACGAAAAAATGCCGAAATGTTTTTGAAATGTATATCGATATATAATGATGCTCGTTCTTACATAACATCCAAATCCATCGAAACCTATAATTTAATATTTTTACCCTCATATCCCGCTCAAAAAGATACAAATCTCTAATTTTGCTCATCGTCAAAATAGGATGAGCACCTGTCATTTAGATATCCAACCTTTTAATACAAATACATAATTAGTTTGGCTCACTTTTTTTTCGTTGTGAAACACATCGACCTCTATAATCCTAAAAACACTCTTTCATTAAAAACGATTTATAGTCATCTGTCAACATATACAAGAAGGTAATTTGATACTACTAATAATTATTATCAGGGGTCATAAGCCGCGAATTTTGTGGAAACAATTTATGAAATGAAGAATTAACGCACAGTTCCTGAAGCAGTTTCCCAACCATCAATCTAAATTTGGTAATCGGTATCCTTTTGAATGCTTCCGAGACCAATCAAATTACGTAAGTTTCATTCACCTGTCTTCTACCCCGATACACAAGCCTATCCCTTTCCTTTTCCTTTTCCATAACACGATCTTGATTACCATGTTCTAATTACTCGATACTTATCGATTACATACAAATGACATGCTTTTGGCAGGTGCACTTTATATAATTACTGTATTCATTTTTAGTCGTAAAAAATAGCTACCAATAGAAAGAAATTGATAAGCGTGGTTTGGCTTTTTTTTGACGTGCCTACAGTATACTATTTGATAAAGGAGACAAAGTGTCTATCTTCTCATGTGACTTTTTTCGAAAGTCAAAAAATTGGTGAAAACAATTTTGGGTACAGGAATTTGAGAAAACAATTTTGAAAGAATGTTTATAAAAATTTAGGCTCATTTGTTTAGGAATGAGAATGTTTTTAAAAGAAATTAGTGAGCTAGCAAAGGATAACAAACGATGATGTTAAAAGATTTTGGAACTTCAATTTTTTTCAAATATGAAATCAATAAGACTTATTTGAAGATGTTAATTGTGAACTACGGATGAAATTGTAATCAAGGAAAACACAGAAAAATGAATTTTGAGTTTGAATCGAGAAAGGTTAGTGAGGACCGAAAAATAGAGAAGATTGAACCTGAACCTGAAAATAGACAAAATATACAAATATTTTCAGATTTTTTTTGACCCAAATTTGACCCAATACAACATTTTTCAGACAGGCATATTAGCTTTGGTATGAAGAAGTTCGGTCTGGATTTTGTATAATGAATTTGAGGGTTTTTATTTCAACTTTTCATCAAAAAATCGCCAAAAACACTATTTTCTTTATGATTTTAGAAATTAGAAAACTCACAAAAACAAAAAATAATTCATTTAGAGACAGCGTGAAATGATGAGAGCACAGACAACAATTTGATATTGGAAATTTTTAACCGTTTTTTCTATGAAAATATTTTCTACAATTCGTTAAAAAATGGATCATTTTCAATGGACATAACAAAAACTGTATCCTCACATTTTATTAAAATATTTTTTCACAATTCAAAAATCTGTCACTACTTTATGGAACACGGATTTTGGCAAAGTTCAACTTTTGATCCCAGATTTTATATTTTCAATATTTAAATTTACAATTTTAACAAAGTAAAACTCATCACTCAAAGAAACTCACACCAATTTATTTCCCTTCCCTACAAAACAATTCAATACTTTAAACGGTTTCCCGACAAAACATGAACAAATATTACACGCTTGAATTGCCCATAATAGTATCTATATCCTCAAAGTACCCCCAATTAGCTCTTCGGTATTCAAAATACCGCGACACCCCATTGAGACACAAAAAAACGAGACACTACACATACAAAAAAGAACACTTTTTTTCTCACTCCCCGACCAACCAAGTGTATACAAATAACGGGCTCCAGCTAATCTGATAATGACATTTTTATTGTTATCACCATTGTTGAGTACTGTATAGAGAGAAGAGCAAAAATATCGATTCGATTTATTTATTTATTCAAAAGAGAACATGATTGAAATAATATTAAAAGGATACAATAGAAATCAAAAAATATACAGAATTTGACACAAAAATATGGGGGGATGGGATGGGAATGGAAAGGGAAAATGCAAATATTATATATTTGGAAAAGGTTCCTATAGAGTTCCATTTTGGAAAAAATATGGGTTAGCTGAATATGGATTTGCTGCATATGAATTATATTGGGCGTTTGCATAAGTATAGTCAAATGTATAACAACCTGGATAAATTGGATAGGAATTGTAAACTGTTGGATTTGCGATTGATACGGTTAATGATGGATTTGTTGTTGATGGAACTGCGGTTGATGTTGATGTCGAGTTTGCTTGCTGGAAAAAAATGATCATGAATTTCTTGAATTAAAATTGAAAACCGATTTGATTTGAAATTTGAAATATCAATTTTAAATGAATGAAATTGAAAAAAACAATTTTGAAGCCAATCTTCAATAAGAATTCTGAACAAAATCTTTGCGCTTTTATATTTTAAAGATACAACGCATATCCGATTTTTGATAACTTCACTTTAGTCATCATATTGTTAATTGGATTAAATTTAGCTGAATCATTTTGAACTCTTGTTAGAGAATCAAAAATTTTTGATAGAAAATAGAGACTGAATATTTTCGAACCAGAAATTTTGTGAGAAAATTCAATTTTTGGTTTTAATTGTTAAAATTAAATTTAAGAATCTGAGTTTTGAAGAGAAAATACCAGGTTTAAAAAATGTTGTTATGAAATTTCAAGATTGAAAAAAATGAATACGTAAACTAATTTTTGAAACCTGAAAAATAAATTCAAGGAACCTATTTTCAAACTGTATCTAAAAATGTTTATGAAAAAACATTTTTCATAATTATCCAGAAATTCAACACAAATCTATTGAAACTAACAAATTTTCCAAAATATCTATAGTTTTCTAAATCCTTTACCCCATTCAAACTCACAATAGATTCATTAGTCCAAGAATTATCAGCAGTAGAAGTAGTCGTTGAACTCTCGCCACTCGCCGGCGTCTCAACTGGTGAAATACTTTTTGGTGTTCTCATTGGCATCACCTTCGTGTCACTAAAAATACAATATTGATTAGACAATTTAATCCGATTGTTTGTCAAGTTGATAATAAAACTATTCACTTACCAACTCTCCGGTTCGCTGCTTATTTGTGGTTGATAGAGTGGTGAAATACTATTCGTTTTCAGATTTGCTGGTGGTGTTCCTGCACTGATCATTGAATCTGAAACGTTTTTCGTTATATTTTAAGATCTACTTTTTTCTTTGGATTAAAAATTCTGATCTAATGTTTCCAAAAATTAAAAATAAAACTCACTTTTCTTATCCGATCTTGGTTTTTGTTTCTCCTGTTGTCGAAACTTTGCTCGTCGATTCTTGAACCAAACCTGAATTCGACTTTCTTGCAAATTAATCTGTCCAGCAACCCGTTCTCTAGCAAAAACATCAGGATACTGTGTTTCAGCGAACAAATTCTCCAAAATCTCCAACTGTTGTCGACTATAAGTGGTTCTTTCTCTTCGATTTTTTCGTGGAATCATTGCTGAAATATCAAACCAAACCATATTTGGTTGTAGTGAAAATAAAATTGATTTTTTTCTATCTATCCCTGGTAGTTTTACTAACTTCTACAACACACTCTCATTTTTTTCGTCTCTCCAACCGCAGAATATGTAAATTCAAATGCGATTATAATATAGTTCGAGGACAAGAGTATACTGTAAAAAAAGAGGGAAAAGGGAAGATTTTCAAAATAATGAAAAAAATGAGAGCGCTTTGGTGGGTGGTGGATATTTTAGGGCGATGAGGAGAACTACATAGAAGGTAGGAGGAGGAGGGAAAGGATGGCTGTTTTTAATCCTCATATAATGAGTATCTTTTTTGGTTTCCCATGTGAGTTTGAAAAACACACGGGACATAATAATTATGGGCTCACCTGCACTGTATTGGGAATTACCAAACATTGCCATTTGCGGATATGTAAACTGAGCTGGATTTGCTGTTGAAGGAATCGCGTAAGCTGTGAAAGCACCGTATGTTGTCATACCTGAAAAATTATGGAAATTGTAGGGAGGATTGGAATTGGGAAAACAACTTTTGAATATATCACGGGGTCTAATAACAAACTTGATGTTTTTTTTTCAGCTGTAAAATTTATAATTTGAATATTAGAGAACTTGGGCCAAAAATTCAGTTTAAAAAAAATTAATCTCAGAATTTCAAAAACACAAAGAGAAGAGTAGTTTTTAGAAAAATCTTGAAAAATCTTTTTTTTTTTTCAGAACTTGAGCCGGAATTTAGGAACCAATTTTTGGTCAGCACAGTCTTTCAAATTTTTCAAAAAACAACCCAAGCCTGAATAGGCGCAGCCTGAAGCCCTCTTCAAAAAACTTGGCATAAATTTTTAGATGAAACTAAAATCTACGAAATTCAACGAGATTCACAGAAAATCATTTTTGATCTTCTCCTAAAATTCAAAAAATTTTGGGCTAATAAAAAGTCACAATCAAACGAGGGAGCAGAAAAACTCAAATTTCTAACCAAGTTTTAAAAATTCTGAATCATATTTTCCCGGAATCTCGGAATTTCTACCTCAAAACAGGAACCTTCACCCCTTAAAGATTATAATTTTAATACTCCTACTTAATATGAGCAATGAAAAAAGAGAGAGAGAGACTCGATGTAATAGGCTAAAAAGGTTAATAACATATAATACGGATTAAGCGGTAAACACATGCAACTTATTTCCTAATACGAAAACATAAGAAGTTTATGTATTGTCGAGCCGACTGAATAGCATAGCACCAGCCAAAAATGCACACTAATCATTTGTCAAATTTTGGACACTTAATCGGTTTATTAGCGCCTCGATAAAATAACATTGAGTGAAATATTGAGAGAAAGACAAGCTTAAAAGCACACGCCCAATAATATCAATCATGATAATGACACAAAATGTACGGTACAAAATGAAATGTGGAACAGAAAATGTATACAAATGGCTTGCCATATGAAATTATTTTTATGAAAAAAATTAGTAGATCTATCAGATCATGAGATGATGAACTGTATCGAGTTACTATGAATGACTGTGAAAATTGTGGTAACAATAAAAAAGGTGTTGACAGCAAACGAGAATAGAAAAATGTGGGCGGAGCAAACCAATAGTCAGAATGAAGAGGTGAGAAAGAAGAAAATGTGTGAAACTGTTTTTTGTGTTGCCTTCCCTGAATAAAATGTCAGATCGAATTAGGAAAATTTTGAAAATGAGGTTGAGAAAAATTTGGAACTAACTAACTAATATGAGAATTTGATTTGATTTGAAACAGCAGAATATGAAATATGAAAAAAATCTCGTTAATTATTTATGGGAAATAAATCTGTCTACAAAAAAAGTGTTTAAAAATTAAAGATTAGTAGTTTAATTCTATTAATATGTTTAGTTTCCGGATGTTTTTTGAACGTTTTGCGGGTGAAAAAATAGATTTTTAATTGCAGGATAGATCAAAAATCAAGATAAAGATATTTCTGTAACAAGGAGAGAGTTGCGGGGGAAAAATATTGTAGGATATTTTCTGGCAGAGATTTTTAGAAACGAAAATATTAAAAACTGGTTTTGTTTCAGCAAAAAAAAGATTCTGGAATTCTCTGAAAATTATTTGATGGGTTTTTAGAAAAAAAATAGGCCCATCTTGATTTCACAAATTATATTCCAGTTCCACAAAACAATTTCGAAATTTCAAATTCCAACTATCAGAAACTCAACAGTCAATCGACAAAAAAAGGTAGGTAGAAAATACGATTAATCCTTTACGATTAAGTCGTAAAACATCAATAACGAGCTAATTATGTATCGGTGTTACACAATTTCAAAACTATAAACCGCCCATATAAATAATTGACCTCGATAATTACCTAAAGAAGTTTCAAAAAAATAAATAAATGAAAAAATAAAGAAGAAGAAGAACGAATAATGAGCAAATCAAAACCTACAGTAGTATCTTATCATTAATGCATTGCGCACCTAACCCAAATGGAGCTGTCAGTCATGGTTATCATTTGTTATTATTTGTTATATAATATGTATTTGTAAACATTTTTGCATGATTTTTGCAAATATTTTAGCACATACGGATATTGACACGAGCTGACAATAACACGTTTGGTGAGAGAAATTGTGCGAACTAGGTGTGATTTTTCACAGATTTTGGTGTGAACAACATAAACACCATAAACAAACACATTTTCTCGCTCGTGGCAATGTGTGAACTTTTGAAATTGTTTAGAAATATTTCAGATAGATCAAAAATAGATTTTTAAAAAAATGCTGGAAATTGTTTACACGATGTGTAAAATCCCTTTCAGCTCGAAAATTCTCTAAAACCTACGTGATGTCAATACCAAAATGAACTGCCTAATCTCTAAATTTTTCTAGTAGATCAAATATATTTTTCTCTAAATCTCTCTCCTATCGTAGTCTAGAAATGCTGGAAGTTAAACATTTTTCAGCTCTGAAAACATACGTGGTTTCATTAGTGGTAACGTCAAAACCATTTTAAATTTCGCCAAATTTTCTTCGCTTTTCAGAAAATGTTAGTTTTTAGAAAGATAGAGAATAATACTCTCACTTGACTTGAAAAATAAGAATTCTCAAACTGATAAAATGTGATACAGACAAAATGTAATGATGAAAAACCTCGTCTTGTTTTACAATCACACTAGAGTTATCTTGAAAATCTTCCCAACACAAAAAATGTTCGATTGTTTTAGGGGGGTGCAAAAATAAAACATAGTGCGAACAACTCGTGGAAATGTGCGAACAAAGTTTACTGACAGATAACATCAAATTTGTATATAAACAATAGTGAGAGCCGGAAGGTGTTAGATTTTAGTTTTGGGAAATCATGGAAGATTTGTTGTTTATATGTATATTATAAGATAATTATTTAATGCGCGAAGAAATACTAACAATAGGAAATTTGAGACATTCGAAGGGTGGCAGATGATTTCTAATTGAGGAACAGCAATTTTTTAGTTGCCAACTTTTTAAGAGGGTATTAAAAAGATAACAAAAGGAGGAGCATTTCCGAAAAAATAAAATCTGTAAACCTACAAGAATCAGTTATCGGTGAGTGAATAAGTAGAGGTAAATGTTGCTGAATATATATTTGCCCCAGTATTTTTTCGTGTCTCCGCGAGCATTCAAAAAAACTATTTTCTTTCCCAATGTCTGTGTTCTATTCAAATTCAATTATGTTCTCTTCTCAAACATTTGTCTTTTTTTTGCTGTTATCGATGACGATAAATCATTATCACACTGTCTCCCTCTCAAACCGTATTCAATCAACTCAACTCTCTCTCCCATTTGCAATGCACAGAAAAAAGACTGATATTGAATTTTTATGGAATGTATATGTATTGGTGACACTAAAACTCACATTTATAAAATTCATTGAGACAGGCAAAGGTGTAGAGAAAATTAGTGGGATTGGTGTAAAATGGAGAGAAATTTGTTGTGTGATTAATCGGAGATACCGGAAGGGCGAACGGAAGCGCATTAAAGATGTGGACAAGCTTCGCGCACTTATGCGTCGCATGATAAAAACGACGACGTTTCTAATTTTTATGCAAGAAAAATCTAGTTTGAAAATAATTGAAACAACTTAATGATGTATGCTCCCAACAATGATGCAAAAACTGTTTTCGAAATAAATTACAAGAATTTCAGAATTGTAATCAATGGGTCAAGAACCTGATTTTCATATAAAACTTCAATTCCAAGTTAAAAAACATCTTCTGTAAAAATTTTTGATTAAAATATAAATTGGAAGGTCGCAATTCGAGCTGATGAATTGCAAATTTGAAACGAAATTTAAATGACAAATTTTCAGAGCCGATAGGATTTGGAATTGTTGCTGATCTTGGTTTCACTTTAGCATCATGATCCAAAAATAGATTTTTTTAGATCAATTTTTTTTGGAATTTTGCAAAATATCCCGTTTTGTTTGTCTAAATATTCCATAAAATTACCATGAAATTCATATTTTTTGAAGCAATAATTACAGTGGACCAAAAATACTAACTCGACAAGTGAAAATTTTCAACTAGTTATCGAGTTTTTGCTTTCATATTTTTCATAAATAGTTTCAGCCATCTTCATCAAAATATAAAAATTCAGCGGCGGAAGAGCATATTCGAGCAAAATTTCATACTTCGAGGGTTCATGACATACAATCAGTTTTGAGTTTAAATTGTGAGAAACTGAATGCTAGACGTTTCTCAGGAGGGTTAATTTATTGAAGTCACGGGTTGCAAAATTTTTTAAATATCAACTCATTTTGGAAACCTGAAATTATTCGAAAAAATACCTAATAATTGGCAACTCTGATAAAATCGGAATTGACAGAGAAACACAGCTCCAAACTACTGTATATCTGGACTTTCAAGCCATTTTTCACTGTTTTTTTCGAATTTTAAAAATTTTGAACTAATTTTTGAGAAAGCTTCCAGAAAAAAAATCCTTTAAGAATTGTACTAATTAGAACATGCTCTTTCAACTGAGCACAACTTATTTTTTTGAATCTACTCACAAAATTTACTCACAGAAAATTTGAGATCGATGACAAGACCAATGTATTGTTTTGGGGCCTCTATTCTTTGACCGCGATACAATTTTTTAAATGAAAATGAATAAGTTGGGTTAAAAAAATCAATATATCTTGTTAAGAATTTGGAAATGTAATTTTTTTCAAAAAATATTGATTTTATTGAACTCTTATTCAAAAAATCTCGTAATATGACAAAACACAAAGGAAAATTCCACGTTGTTAAAAAAACTTAAAAATTAGGCTAGAATTATGATCACAAAAATTATCTGTATTTTTCTTCATAGCTGATAATTTTTGAAAAAAAAAGAGCAAAAAAATATATGAAAACCAAAAAAAAGCTAGATGAGAAAGAGTAGTACTACTAACTAATGGTGAAAATGCAGCCCTTTCTACTTGTTTTGAACGTGAATATATTTTCAAGTACAATATTTGGTTCAGAAAATGAGATTTTTTGGGGATTATTTTCATTTTTTTTTGAGTTCAATTTTTTGGTTTCAGAGTTTTACGAATACACTAATAACAAGAATTATTTTGTCAGTCCTGCAACATTTAATTGTCAGACAGTTATTCATAGAGAATCAAATGATCAGAAATCAAGTTTTATCAACAAATTCTGTAGCTGTAAATCAGCCTCAACGCGCAAGAATATATTGAATCGGGTTAAATTAAAACATTTTTCTATGCAAAAAACCATTCATCGAAAATGATCAATTTGTGAGAATCCAAAATAATAATTGTATCAAATTCAGAATTCTTTGAAGTTTCACAAGTGAGCTCTTTTCTACCATTCAATAAAATCGCCCATTTTACAATTTGTATAGCAATATTTTTTTCCGGATTTTTGTGACAACGGCGGATATTTTTTCCGAAAATATGCGTTACCGGATATAGGGACAAAACAGCGAGCAGTGGGACTCGAACCCTCAAAATTAGGCGGGTTGAATAGAAGACACAGCTCTTCTTCACTACACCACGCGTGTAGATAAGAAACGAGGCACTTTTGATAAATATATATTTATCAGAATTTCACGTGACCTAGATAATCAAGAATAGAAAAAAATCTTTCTACCTATGAAATATTTCATAGTTTGTTTTTCAATAAAATCTGGAAGCTGATCCTATACCATCAAGTGTAATTCAAAGCTTCATCTAGTGATTCAAACATAGTAATTTATAAACAACTTTCCTCTAACATTAATAGTAATTATGAATAAAAAACTTTACCCAATATTTTTCAATGAAGCTCAAATCTCACCTGTTAGTTTTGCTTCTCCCCCCCCCCCTCCCCCTCAAACCTCAAAATAAACTAACTTGACTGGCCCGCTTCCGTGAGAAGTTGTTGATCTCTTCGAATGTCCTGTCCAAACGAAACATCTTCTTGTTCGAAAGCCTGAAACTTCTACATTTTTTTTCTCAAAATTTTTGCCTATTCTTAAACTTACATCAGAAAATGACAATTGTGGATTTTATGGGACCGCTGTGACTCTGTGACTGTTGTCTCTGAAAAAATAAGAAAATTAAAAAATGTCCCAAACCACCCAATTAATAACTTTTTCTGCGCTGAAAAAAACCACTCACAAACCAGAAAAAAGCAAAAAATAAAAATGTCGTGCAAAAAAAACAGAAGAAAAACAACGATACTCCGCGTGCACGTTGTTTAGCGTGTTTATTTTGTTGTTTTGCAGGGTAGATGAGAGAGTGTGGGAAATGGAGAGAGGGTTAGAGAAAGAGAGAGAGATATATATGTATATATGTTTTTTATTTGAAAAGAAATTATCGATTGAACTTTTTTTTTCGAACTGAATCATTTTTCTGGTTTTTTTTTCAGAGCAGAAAATGTTATTTGGTACATTTTTCAATTTTCTTATTTTTTAGAGACAACAGTCACAGAATGCAGCGGTCCCATGAAATCCACAATTGTCATTTTCTGATGTAAGTTTAAGAATAGGCAAAAATTTCGAGAAAAAGAATGTAGAAGTTTCAGGCTTTCGAACAAGAAGATGTTTCGTTTGGACAGGACATTCGAAGAGATCAACAACTTCTCACGGAAGCGGGCCAGTCAAGTTAGTTTATTTTGAGGTTTGGGGGGGGGACAAAACTAACAGGTGAGATTTGAGCTTCATTGAAAAATATTGGGTAAAGTTTTTTATTCATAATTACTATTGATGTTAAAATAAGTATAATTGTATATTTTTCTGAAATTGAGATTTTTTGAAGAAAATCTGAAACAATTTATGAAAATCTCTTATCAATCATTAGTTTACGGAGATTTGGAATTCATTTGAAGATCCATTTCCAGAAACTGTGTATGCATGTTCAACATCAAGACTAGACGTGAGAACAAAACATTTATTAACTTCACTTTGTTTTTATTTTCCACTAAATGTATTTGCATAACAAATTCTTTCACATTCCGTAAAAGTCCCTTTGACTCATGAAATTGTTGAAAAGAACACGTCAATTTTTAATACGCTATTAAACATTCATTGGAAATATTTTCTCAAAGTGAACCAAGCCTTTGATAAAAAAATACTGATAAACGGCTTATAACCTGAAGTAACATCACATTTCTTCCTGTTTCAAAAATTCCTTTTTTTTTGAAAATATGCATCCAATTTTTGAATTGATATTTTTGATTGAAACAATTGTTTGCTTTCAGAAACATTTAATTTTAATGCACTTTTTTATACTATGAGTGTTATACAATTGATTGCAAAAATGTTTGATATGACCGATTGTGCAATCATTTTCATTTTATCAAAACGATGGCATCAACAGAGAAAAGGTTTTATTGCCGAAATGAGAGCAAATGGAATCGAAATTCTTCAAAAGATAAGCGTTTTTGGTCTCCACCCTCCGCCGTTTTTCAAACTCATTCTTTTACTTTTTCTCAATTACTTTGATACAATTTTCAATTTTTTTTTGCAGAATGTTGTTCAAAACTGGGATACTACTACTTCTCATTTTCACTACTGGTATGACATATGATTAGGAAAAATTAGAAATAATCAATTTTTATAGGAGTTCAATCAGCATGTAACTGTTTTCAAACAACCGAAACAACTGGTAAATCAGCTTCATTAAACAATGCATTTGATACAAGTAGTTTCAATGCTTGTTATTTGGTGCCATGTGGATTTATTGCCTACAGTGGTGATGATACTGTTGGATGGAGTGTGAGTAATGAATTTGCTATATGATAATTGTTATTGATTTCTAGAGCATCTCAATTACTTGGAACACTGTTACTGATTCAACTGCAGCTTTAACAATTTATGACGGAACTAATGAAACTGCCACAGTTATTGCTACGTATGTTCAAACCTTATCAATTTTTAAAAAAAATTTTCTATATTTCAAAAAATGCAATGTTTTCAGTGTAAAACCAGGTAGCAGCCCATCTCCTGTCACAGCCAACTTCCAGAGTTCAACACCAAGAATTTTTGTTAAATACACACAAACAATCACCACATCAGGAAGTAAATCTATTTTCAGAAACTTTTAAAATCATATTTTTTTTTGCAGATATTTATTATGGTACCGTTCAAGCAGCTGGAGGATTGGCAGTTCCTACAACACCCGGAACAACAACTGTCGCACCATCAACTAGAACTTATATTCCAGGAACATTCACCAGAGATCCACAACTTATCTCACATGATATTTTGATTGTTGTGAATCCGAAGAATCCAAATGGTTTGACTGGTTTAACAGCTGTAAGATCGTAGTTTTTTTGAAAGCAAATATTGTTGTGTTTTTCTAGTTGAACACTCTGGTTGGACAATTTGTTGATCAACTCGCAATCACATCATCGAATTCAACATTTTCGCAATCAAGATTGGCTTTGGCGACAGTCACTCCATATTCACCATATTCTTCAATCCAAGGAACTGTGAGTTAATAGGATTCATACTTCCTATTTTTAATTTTATATTTTGAAGATTTGGGGACTTACTGCTGCTTCACTCAAAGCTTCATTGCCACAAGCTGGAATTTCGGTAGATGGAGATATTAACTCGTAAGATATGATTCACACAATTGTCATGAATATTTATATTTCTAGAGCACTTAAGACACTTCTCACAACTGCCTTCAATGTTGATGATTCAATTTCAGCAACAAGAACTAATGTTCAAAGAACTATTCTTCTTTTCACAGCTGACTGGTTTGCTTTTTTGTTGCAATTTTATTTATTTATTTTAACAGAGTGATTTCATTTCAGGCCATCGGCTGCTACTTTGGATGACACTGTCAAAAACGCGTTTTTGGCAAAGGGTGTGAATCTTGGTGTTATTTCATATAATCTCGCTGACGTTGTATGTATTTTCAAAATTTAGTTATTTAAATTATTTTCAAGTTGTTTTCAGACTCCACTCAACGATGTTTCACGTTGGTACAACTTCAGAAACCTTGCTTCGACTGATTTGACAGCAGTTGCTCAATTTGTCAACCCGTTCTTCTTCAATGACAAATCAGTTACAAATTATTGTGAGGGTTCTATAATTTTGTTTTTTTTTTCTATGTAGCATATTTTCAGGGTGCCCATTGGGAGCAATCGCTAACAGCACTTCTCCTGGATATACGTATTTCCAAGAACCAAGCAATTACAATGGACCATGTTCAGTAAACCCAGGAGTTGCTTGTACTACTGCTTGGACAACTGCATATGACTGGCAATCAGCACTTTACTGCAATTTCCAAGATTCAACATACACTTATACAAATGCCAACCCGGTAAAAATTATCTTTTCGTATTTTTTTCCAAAACAAAATTTTCTAGGGCAACGTTTTGACAGTGACTGTTTTCTATGAACTCGAAGTTGAAAAAGACTATCTTCGATTCTATGCCGATGATGTTGAAATTGAAAGGTAATTAATTAAGATCAAAAATTTTTTGTTTCAAAAATAAAAATAATTTTAGCTTCACTGGAGTTGATGTGTATTCTTCAACATTCCAAACCACTGCAACAACCCTCCGTGCACGATTCACAACTGACAATCAAGCTGTTTATCGAGGATTCTATGTCCAAATCCAACAATCTTAAAAATTCACATTTTTGAAAGAAAGAAAAAAAAACGTTTTTCAATTTTTTCTTGTATTGTTTATAAAATGACACCACAAAATGACAAATATATTTTATAATCCACTAGTTCGCAAACGACTAATCTTGAATTTTTAAACAATTTTTTCTTCATTTTCGAGAAGTTTGAGAATATTTTTTTGCAGATTGGAGAAAAACTTGAGTTTTTTTGTGTTTGAGTAAAAATTAAAGGTTGATATAAGTTTTAAACCACCAATTTAGTCGTTGCGTTTATTTTAAAGCATTTTTTTCTTTGATCACAGAACACATGATGGACATGAAAAATGTTTCTAGAAATTTTTTGGATATTTTTCCTGCAATCTGAAAGATTATTCAAACACTTTCTTTTCTTTAACACTAATATAATGAGTTTTCTCGAAAAACCCTGTATTTTCTGAAAACCCTCTACTTCCTGAAAAACCCTATATTTTTTCCGAAAATAGCTATATTTTTCAGCATTTTTTCAGACAGTACTCAATGTCAGTAACGAGGAAACCATCTGAATTTCTCAAAAATAATCTTCCTTAAAGCGTTTGAGTTTGAGCTTTCTGGAATTCTGATGTTTCAAAGTTTTTTTGAAATTTTAGATTTTCCTGATTTTTTGATTATAGGAAGCAGAACTCAACAACTTTTCACACATTCTTATATATCAAAAAACGATTTTCAGCAATGATTTTTAAATTGTCAATCATATGATGATTCATTTCGTTTTTTTCGTCCAACTGTTTTGATATTTGAAATATTTTCAAAAAAAAAATAAAACAAAATAACAACAAAAAGTTGAGACAGACAGAACGTCGGAAAATGAACCAAACTCAAATTAAATACAGGTTTTTTTGTTGCTTCTTTTTTTTCAATTTTATTTTGTTACCATCTTCAATTTGCAACAAAATCAGTTTACACTCACTCACTCACCCACATGCTTCTTCAATTCTGCAAATATTCAGGTTGAAAAAGTCAATAAGATCATTTTATTGTTTACCAACAATGTTGTTGTTGTTATTGTGTTCGTTTTCTTACAGTTTCTCCTTTTTTTTTCAACCATTTTTTGTTACTGTTCATTTCTTTTTCACCTCTTCACTTAACCCGAACACATATGTTGCATTCAAGTGTTTTGAAATTGAAAAACAGAGAAAAGAGATACGAAAAATGGGCGTGTCATTTCGGAGAGTGGAAAAGGTGGGAGAGAAAGAGAGAGTACGGTATCATAGTTTCCGCCAACTCCGGAGGGCGACGCTCCTCCCACCGTTTCGACTCGCCTGTCCGTTTCTATATGTATTTTGCCGATACCTTCCTCGAATTAAATTATATATTTTTTCGACTTCTTTTTTTTTCTTCTTCTTCTTTTTTTTTCTCCCCAACTCCAGAATATTTTTCTAGATGGCACAGATACCTATTTCATTTTTCGACAATGATACAAAAACAATGCTGAATTCTTTGAATATCCGATTAAACGATATAGATTTGAAATTGAGTATTGTTATTGAACTTCTTGCAAGAAGACTTCCAGATCAACGGTAAACTTCAGAATGAGAATTCCACTAATTTGTTCTATGTTTCAGATTAACTTCTATATTCACATCACCCCCGCAGACTGTTATATCAGAAGCTCCTCCACAATCTTTCACACCTTCTGCAACAAATTCAACATCAGAGAAGACAAGCTCATTGAAGGTTTCTAGTTATTTCTTGGCTCGATTCCAATTTTTGAATATTTTCAGACTGAACTGAAAGAAGATTCTGATGGTGATTTGGATATGGAAGGTGAAGAAGACACTGAAGAAATGTTTGAAAATGAAAGTCAGCCAAGTAATCGGAATGCTTCACCGAAAGAGACAGAGGTAACTTTTAGCTACATAGATCTTTATTTTTTAAATTTTTCCAGGATGAGAAAACCTTGCAAGATGGTCCATTTCCAGAAGGAGCTGTAAAACGAGCAGCCGAAAAAGCAGCGCGAAGTTTTCAAAGCACTCAACCAAAGGTATGTCTCATCACAATTTCGAAACGTATATGTAAAAGTACATTTTTTTGTGTGTGTCTCTCAAAAAAAAACTGCAGTCATTTTTTGTCGTCTAAATCGTTTTAAATTGATGTTATCTTGGCGCGACGGGCGCTCACAGGCGGGTGGAAAAAAAAGAGAAATGAGGCAAGGCGAACGCGTACACAGCCAGCCATTTTTTGTGTGAGTGAGTGTGTGTGTGAAACGTTCAAATGTTGCGCCAACCATTTTTTATGGCCATTGTGTGAGGGTGACCTCAAGATAAAGTGTGCGAAAAAAAACGTTGAGGGGTTTCGAAAAAAACACCAACCAAAACATGTTGTTTTCACAAAAATCTATTTTTGTGCAATAAAAAAAACATATTGAATTTTATTTTTTGTTTGATCAACAATGGCACCCCTAACCTTATTTATTGACATTGATATATAGATTTTTCAAGAGTGACTCTTCCAGTCAGTCTAGAATTTTTTTTTGTCACAACAACAATGTGTTGAGAGAAAGCGAGAGAAAAGGGCATTATACAGTATATCCGTTTTTGAACACGCGACAAAATCGTTTCTACATGACATGTCGAACGGTCGGTCTTCATTCAGGCAGGCTGAATAAGTTGGGGTTGGTTGATGATTGATAACAAGGAATCTGATTCGATTTGATATGTAGATAAAATACCAGTTTGATCAACTCAAAGCGAATCAATCTTTAAATTTCCCAAAAAAAATTTCAATTTTTTTTCAAAATCTCGTAATGTTATTGCTCAATGAGCACGTCAGACCATATTATTTATCGAAAAGCAAATATTTGTTAAACAAACGGTTACGAACCGGTATCCTGTGAAAGCAGAAGACAAATCAGATGGAAAAAGTGAGAGAGGGAGAGAGAAGGAGAGAAAACTTTTGATCAATGGCAGAAACACGTCACGTCATTTTGATTTTGTTTGTATTTAGCTTAAGTCTAGGGTTTTTCCGAAATATTTGACTTAATGAGAAAAGTTTTCATCTTTCTTGTAAATTTCAAAAATCCAATATTTTCGCGTACAGATTGAACTTTTATTTCTGATTTGAGGCTTACGTAAAGTTTAGTCCAACTCAACAAAAAGGCTTTAAACTTGAAACTAGAACTTTTCAATTAACCTAATTTTTTTCTATCAAATCAAATTCCAAAAATTGCACTTTTGTCATCACTTTTGAAAAAAACACGATGATTCACATTATTTTTGGTAGTTCAAAAACAATTTTATGTATGTTGCCAAAATCGAGAAAAGCAAATATTTGATTGCATAACTGTGTTGTTGGCATATTTCCAAGGTGCGGTTGCGGCGGCTCTGACCAGTCAGCTTTGGAGTGTGTGCAAGCAAAACAGTCAAACTAAACGAAACGAGGGGGAAACGAAACAAGACGAGACGAGACGAGTTGCTCCGTGTGTCAACAAAAAATACTTCGCTCTACGGCGTGCCCGCGAGCAAGCGATTGCGCAATTAGCATGTTGAACACATAACAACAACAGCTGACTCCTCGGGTTACTGTACGTGTAAACCAGGAGGGGGGCCTAACAATATTTGTGTTGTTGTTGCCATCCTTACTCCTAGAATAAATTGTCTAGTTGTTTGTCTGTCGTCCCGTGAAAACAACAACGTTTCAAAACCGGAAAAAAATCCGAATTTTTTTTTCGCCTGGTGTCGCAACGACACAAGAAGACAAAAACAACTCCTGGGGTCGAACAATTTTTCTATCAGTTTAAAAACAGGATTCTTCCCTGTGTCAGCCCTATTTTTTTTGTTGTTATATGTTGTTTTTGTTGAAAAAAAAAAATTGGAGGGAGGAAGACTGTTTTTTTCCATGGAATGACAAAAAAGGGGGAAAAACTTTACAACAAAGATGAAAAACAAAATAATATAAAAATTTGTTTCAGGTGTTTGCTTGGCAAATTCTTCGCGAATCAGTGACTGATGATGAACTTCGAAATGTTCAAATCTCCCTTCGCACATTTCACGGCGAAACTGCTGATCATCTTCTAAGCCGACAGTTGCCAAAGGTAAGTACTGTAGTCACACAAAAAAAAACACTTGGCGGTTTTGTTTCGAAGGTCAGTGGATTGATTGAAACTTGTCGGGAGAAACAGAAACAAAGTGCAAACCCAGGGCATTTAAAATCAATTGGATTGAATGGGCAGAAAATGTGTATATCTTTAAAGACAAGGGAAAGATATTTTTCAAACTGATTTCATAAGATTTTTTTCAGATTCGTTTGGTTGTCGAAGCAACAATGAGATATTTCAAATGGGATGTTTTATCAACTGAAAGTCAATTGAGCAAAGCTAAACTTATTCTAAGTCATTTGAAAAATAATGCCAAAGTTAGAAATTGGACTCTCCGAGAAGGCCGGCCAAATAGGTAAGAAGCAAAAAATATATATACCAATTCTGAAATATTCTTTCCAGAGTTGCTCCAAGTACCCCTCCAATGAGTATGGATATGATTTGGAAACACTATGTTGCACTTCTAGGGCCTGCCGGTTTGGCAGCCGCTGGACTTCCACCAAATCAACCGCTATGTGGAAATGGGACGCAAAGTCCAAGTATCCCACAAATTGATCCATCATTGTTCAAAGTAGAGACTTCTTAAAATGGTTGAAAACCCTTTTTTCCCAAAATGTCTTTTTTTTTTGCATGACGTTTATGCCATTTTTTTGTCTCTTCGTGAAATACTTTTGCTAACCTCCTCAATACTTATTAGGAGCTTTTTTTCATGTACATAGTCTGCGTAATTTATAGAATCGTTTTTTGTGATACTATGATCTTTACAAAAACGAAGGTCTGTTTGTATCGGAGGCTCTGTCAAGAGTAAGATCTTCGTGACACCGAAGTCCTTCATTTTTTTTCTAATCCACACATTTTTCATAATTCTTCCCCCCGGTAATATGATTCGACCCCTCCACACATTTTTCCTGAAATTCTACCTCATTGAAAACAATGTTCCAAAATGATAATGATTCCATTTTTGCATAATCTCAGAGAAATGAACCATTTCCCTCTTTGTCACACCATTTTTTCCCCATTTTTCCATTTTTTGTCCCATGTTTTTTTTGGTACCAAATGACTTTCATCATAAAATGTTAGATGTTCAAATACACATTGTGTTGTCATTTTTTTGTCTTGAATACTGTAAATAAACTACTAAAAAAATATACTGTTTCTTCAATCGAAAATATTTACTCAGCCTACAGCTCATCTTTTTTCTCGAAATTTTTTGAGCAAAAAAATTGGGAGAAAGAAAAAACAAAAACAATACGGTTCGAGGAGCATCTTTTTTGCCGAAAAAATTTAACAACCCTAGCATTATTATTATTATATTATTATAATAATATATGCATGTTTGACCGCTTGAAAACAAACATGTTTCATTCGTAAGAAGAAGGAGTTTGCAAATATTTGAGTTTCGGAATGGTGCATGTTTTCATGATGTTCTTCTGAGCTTCTGATCACTTTTTGCGAAACATTATTTTGTTTGTAGGAGAAAAATTTGGGTTAGGGGTTAGGAATCATAAAAAAATACTTTGGAATTGGAATGGAAAAAATTTGGAAACATCTAGAAATTCAAGATATTCTGAATCAGAAGCCGAGAAAAATCTCTGATTTTCGAAAAAGCTCCCTGAACCGATCAAGGATAATTGGACTAGGAATTTTCTTGTGCTGGGAGTCTTGCCCAGTTCAATCTAGACATCTGAAAATTTCAAATTTTCTGTTGGATTTCAGAGAGATTTTCAGAAATTGAAGATATTCCAATGTCGAAAAATAATTGTATTTTTTCTGAACTTGGCCTAATTCCTTCGATCTCTGAAGGAAAAAAATTGATAGCCCAGGTTCAATTTTGAAATCAGTTGAACCTGGGCCGATTGGGAAGTAATAATTTTCATCGAAGTTTGACAAGCCTTGTAGTTAGAAAAGCTTTTTTTTTTTGAATTGCGAACACTTTCATTTTGTTCCTCTCTCAACCTATAAAAAAATGTTACTCAATATTTCATTCAGTTTTTTTTTGTCTTCCCATACTCATCCATTTGTTTCGGCGTTCATTCACCAATAAATACTCGTTTCCGATTAAGAGACATTGATAGAAAGAAAACGAAAAAAAAAGAAAAAAAACACATTGAAAGTGCAACTCGTCGAACCATTCAATCAACCTCTTTGATCATTTGTCTTCGTGCGGTAAGTATTTTGCGAAATATTTCAATTGGAACAACAAACATCTGCCGTTCTTTTCTCGGCACATTTGCAAAAAATATGTAAAAGTCTAAACGAAAAGAGCCTTAGGGGTGTAATACCAACAATCGTGACATTATAATAATTTTCATCTTTTTTTTCTCTCCGATATTTTTTTTTCCAAACATTTTTGAATAGAACAAAATAATATATAAACATATTTGAATATTTTTGCGCGACGGCGGCGGCAAAATTTTTGAAATAGTATGGGAAAAGTTGAGAGATTTCAGAGTTCAGTGAAAAAGGTGGGCAAACATGATTGAGAGCAGCATGAACCGCCAAAACATCTTGGCTCATCGCCTATTGTAAAATATTTTCAAAATAAAAACAAATATTTGTTATTTGGTGCTTATCTGAACAAAACGAGCGTTTGGTGTACAGAAGAGCAGCGAGAAAAAAATAATGCACAAAACTTGTCTCTGAAACCGTGGTAATCTTCACGTTGGTGGTTGTTTTTCCAAAAAAAAAAGTCTTTGTTGTGTTTTTTTTTGTGAGCATCGCATCGACAATTCTTTTTTGTTTGTTTGACTTACTGGATCAGCATCAACAAAATAATCGAATCGTACTGTATTGTTTTGTACTGGCAGATATTTTTCATTTTTCTATTTTTACTAGTGGGGAAGGCAATAAAGTTCAAAACTCTTAAAAAAGCAAAAGGTTATCACAACAAATCAACAGATCACACGCAATTTCGGTTTTTTTTTCTATTGCTATTGAGAACACGGAATAAAAATTTGATTTCTCGGCGGGTTTTGAAGAAAAAAAAATGGATCTGGATTAACATCGTGATGATTCAGTTTTTTCGAGAATTTCAGATTTTTCAGACCAAAAAAGCTTTTTAAAGTTCTTTATTCCACAAAAAACTTTAAAATTTCATAATTCCAAATTCTCCTTCTTCTGTACAATACAACTCTTCTCATCGCTTTTCAACGCATTTTCCAAACATAACAACTTCTGTAAAAAAAAATACAAATTATCGTGAGATCTGTTGATTGTTTTTGTTATTCTCCAATAAAATTATTACCGTGAGATAATCAACACTTGTTTTCGAAATAAACCACTCTTCAACAATATCTTCGTAATTTTCCATGAGAATCTCGCAACCTTGTCGAAGTAGTGTTATCTAAAAGGGACCTTATTTTTCATCATCAAAAGTTGCATTAAGTTACAAACCTCGGCTGAAGGAGCATCCCACATTTCATACGGTAGACCGATTTCAACCTGAAATACGGCGAAAATTAGGCGATGGTAATTAAGTTAAGTGCGCGACGGACGCGGTCACTTTTTACCGGTTTGTTTACATTATGTACTTTCGACTTTCACCTAAAAATTACCAAAATGGATATGTTTGAAAGCGAAGAAAAGTACATTTAAAATTTCACATATATAATTAAGCTTGTCGCAGCGCAGCGTAGCGGATATGTTTGTTGAAAAAGAAAACATATTGCTAATTGGACAGTTTATTTACAAGGATGAAATTGGGGGATGATTTGTTGTTTGGAAAAGTTGGAAAATGAGGGATGTTTCAAATTTTATGGAAAATATGCATTTTTGGAAGTTTTTATATTTTTTCAAAAATCTCAAAGGCATCAGAAATATTTCATCCGATTTATAGAATCATTAGAATTGGAAAAAACATTCAAATTTATTTTTAAGATCCAAGTTTTGAGCTCTCGGATACCAGAAACAGTAGAATTTTATACAAGATTGCCTAATTTGACACATAAAAAACCTAAGAATACCACAACGTTTGACTTATCAAAACTTTCTGATATTAGATTTTTAAAGATAATTTGAAATTTAAAAAAATGATTCATTCTAGCTGAATTTTTTTTTCAGAAAATGTTCTTCTTTAAAAGAAACATTTCTGAAATTTAACTTTGAAAAATAATTTTTCCTATTTTTCTCCATCAGACCTCGGCTCCAAATTCCATTCACAGTAGCCGTTCTCAAATTATACAGCTTTTAAATTTGGTTTAACACCTATTCAAAAAAAAATCCAGTCTGATTATACTTTTGCTCGTTTTTTTTTCAAAATTATGTAGTTCCAATATATTTTTTCTAATTTGCCACACCACAAAATTTCCAACTAGTTTTTAAAAACAATGACCAGTTTTCTGAAATCCGGACAAAATTCACAAATCTCTTCAAATGTCCATTTCATTTTCATCAATTAAGTTTCTGACTGAATAAAAGCTATAACCAGTAAAATGCGGTACATTCTAATGATCCATTAAAACCCATGTCTACTTTATAATAATTTCAATTGTTCAACTCAACCGAAAACACATTTCGGTCAAATTGTTTTTAATTGACTATTGCACCAGTATGTGTTTTTTTTTCCAGGCCATTCATTCCGCAACACTTCGTTTGTTCAAAAATGACAGTAGCCTGTAAACCAGTTCAGTTTTGACACTAGGTATGTCCATTATTTCGCCAAATTGAATATGTTTGTGTATTCATTCATTCAATAATAAAAATAATTATTATTGGTAACTACACCATTTTCCCCCCTCTTTCCAAAATGTTGCGATTGAAATGAAATTGGGAAAGAGATGATGTTTAATGGATTTCAATTTATTTTCAACACTTTTTAGGGATTACCAAAACAACACATTGACTTCTAGCTATAAAAATGTCGAATTAACTCTAAAGGATCAGCGTTTCCTTGTGAGAAAACAAATCTGCAATTTGAAAAAAAAAACAAATCCGCAAAAAACGAGCATCAGCTTGACTTAGGATAACTTGAAGGATCACAGTAAGAAACATATATTCTCAAAAACACTGACTGATGAAAATTGTATTCAATTTTTGGTTGATATGTACAGTATTTCTAACACTTGGCTTGTAATTGTTTTGGAAGCCTATTAGGAATTTTGCCAAAATTGCATCACCTTATTTACTATCTGATATATTTTTATCAATAATTCATATCTTTATAGTTCTTTGTAAAAAATTTTGTGTTCTGATCGAATCCGGAAAAAAGAAAAAGTTAATTATTCTCACTCATATAAAAAACTAAAAGCATGTGACTCGAAACTTGGTTTTCTGACAATAAAAGATAAGAAACAATCATTTCCAACTTGTTTTTTTCTGAAAACCACTCAAAAATAAATGTCTGTGAAGTCACCAAATATTGATTCACTTCCTAGTTACTTTGACGCCATTTCTTCTGAACCTCCTCCATCATATTCCGAACTAACATCTTCTCAATTACCAGTATCACGATGTTTTCCAATTGTTATCCCGGAACATGAACAACAAATTGCACCAATTTATACAATTCAGATTGAACCTCGAGGAAGAGAAATAAGGAGTGAGACATATCCAGATGTTCATTGTGTATCTCATTTTTCCAGGTTTACAAACTTCTGCACGAAGTTCAAAGCAAAATCAGTTAAGCAATTGTTGTTCTCTATTATGTTTGTCAACTTTGTGCTTTATATGTATATCAATTATTATATTAATGGGTTCGTGATGGTTTTGGTTTTTGCCAAAATTTCATCACTATCCGGTATATTTTTATCAATAATTCATATCTTTATAGTTTTTTTTTGCAAATAATTTTTGTGTTCTGAATGAATACGAAAAAAAGAGAAGCGAATTTTTGATCAACGTCATCTTTTTTAACAAGATAAGGAACGTTTATTTCTAATTTTTTTAAAATGAAAACCAAAAAATATAGATGTCTGCCTTAACGAGTCTCAGCTTGAATTGAGATAACTTAAAGAAGCACAGTATCGACTAAGCACAAGTTCTCCTGAATGTGAATAAATAAACCGATAAAAGTTGCATAGTTGCGGGTAACGATCAATTATTCTCACTCATATAAAAAAACCAAAGACTCTTGTGACTCGAAACACCGTTTTTCAACAATAAAAAAAGATAAGACGAATTATTCACAAAAATCAATAAATGTCTGTGAGACCATTAAACATTGATCTACTTCCTAGTTACTCCGAAGCCATTCCTTCTGAACCACCTCCATCGTATTTTGAAGTATTTGCTCCGCAATTACCAGTCTCACGAAGTTCATCAATTGTTATCCCAGAAGAAGAACCACCAATTTCTACTATTCAAATTGAATCTCAAGCAAGAGAAGCAAGGCAAAGAAGTAAGATTTACACATTTAGATGCTCATGATGTATTCTATGTTTCTAGGACCACCAACTCGTAAAGTAAAACGAGATATGCGTAGTCTGATGTGTCTTTCATTTGGTTTCTTGATATTGATAGGATTGATTATCTTATGTTTGTGATTGTTTTGGAAGCCTACGGAGAAATTCGCCAAAGTTTCATCACCTGATTCATTATCCAGTATATGTTTGTCAATAACTTATATCTTTGAAGAGTTTGTGAATTTTTTCAATAAAAATTAATGTTAGAATCTTTTCAAGTTTGAAAAGATTCTGTATAGAAAGGAGTGTGAGTTTTTAAAATTGTTTTTCGTAGCGTTAGGTTAGCCAGGGGGATTTACATATTTTCTGTTTGTAGAATAGGAAAATCTAGTAAAAATTACGCTTTCCTAACTAATTGCAAAGCAAAACCTTTCCCAAAATACTCACCTTCACACCTTTGGCTCGCATCTCTTTCAATGTCTCGATTGTTTTCGATGGTCCTCTGGCAAATCTCTCAATACCCGTTTTTTCTTTATGTACCTAAAAAATTATCAATTTTCTTCTTCTTCTTATCAATATTTTCCTCACCTTGTATTCATTAAAATTATGGCAAAAATTATCAAAGAGATCTTCGAATTCTGTTTCAGTTCTCTGGAATTTTTTTTTAATTTTCATAAAATTCAACATTTTTAGAAAAAAACTTACACTGTGTATTCTGGAGGCTTTTGCACCCCATTCTAGCGCTACAACTTGGCAAACTTCACATTTTGTGGGGTTGAAGCCTTTTCCTGGATCTGAAAAACTCATTCATAATTTCTTTTAAAAAATTAATTTTAAAAAACTCACCAGTTAAAAAAACATGTGAAACTAAAAATATAGAAAATATTATGCAAATCCTGAGCATTTTGAAAAAAAAGAAAGAATAAATCGATTTATTTATATACAGCTTCTTCTCAAAAACAAAACATAGCGTTAATTTCCTGCCTGCTCAAAAATAAAGCAGAAAAATTCAAATTAAATATAAATCTATAGGCAAATGTGAAAGGGATTCCCAACGAGACCCGTTTCTTTTTAGTTGTTTGTGTCATCAGCGGAGTGTCGTTAGGCAAGTGTTACTTTTTGTCCAATTCGTGTGTCGACTGGGGAAGGACGGGATTTTGGGAAGGAATCATTGAAGACGGCGTTTATTGCTTCAGAAGTTACGACAACTAAATCATCTTCCAAGCCATCTTCTGAAGAGAAATTATTTAGTTTTTGCTTTTGGTTAGGAGAAAAAAAATGAAAATTCAAACCTGCTGCACTTTTTCTGCTCATATAAAATTGTGCATTTGTCATCAAAGTTTGCAAATCTGCTCCAGACCAGCCGTTGGTAATCTGAGCAATTCCTAAAAGATCAACATCATCCGATACTTCAACATTTTTCTTCATAGTTTCCAGAATATCCAGGCGCTCTTTCTGAAAAACAAAACATTTTTTTGGATTTTCGATTGGAATTAGGAGGCACATTTTTTGTAAAAAAAATAGATTATCAAAGAGGAATTGGCCCAGTTCAGTTTTCAAAACCAATTCTGAAAATCCCAATTTTCACCTCCGTTGGAAATGTGCACTTCACATGATGATCAAATCTTCCAGGACGTAGCAAAGCCTCATCAATCAAATCAATTCGACTAGTACATCCTAACACCAAAACACCTTTCATTCCACCTTCAGCACCATCGAGTTCAGTCAATAATTGATTCACAACTCGATCTGTCACACCAGTCGAATCACTTCCACGTTTTGGCGCGAGAGAATCAAGCTCATCGAAGAATAATATACAAGGAGCGCAGGAACGAGCCCTGGAAATGTATTTTTTTTTTGAAAAGTTCTGTGAGAGAGAGGGAAAAGCTTACTTCTCAAAAACAAGCCGCACATTTTCTTCACTAGCTCCAATGTATTTTGATAATAGTTCGGGACCTTTCACATTTACAACACTGAATTTTGAATGGGAGATCATTGCATTAGCCAGGAGGGTTTTTCCGCAGCCACTGGGGCCATAAAGCAAGACGCCTTTTGAAACCGGCACGCCGACGGATTCGAAAAGTTTGGGGTACTGGAAAAATAGATTTTGAAGGTTGAAAATTAGGAGTAAGGGATTCATAGAAAATGAAACATCCAGGAATAATTGAAATTGAGATGCAAACTTTGAAAATTTAGAAAATTCAAGATTTATGATAACTTTTGGACACCCTATTTTTGATTTTTTCCGAGGTTCTGTAATATTAAAAATCCTACTGCTTGTGTGAAAATGAAAATTTCAAAAAAAAAATTCATTTGAGATCTAAATTTTTGTTTTTTTTTCTATTTTTTCTCTTGTTTTTTGGTTCATAATTTTTGATCAATCAAATTCAAGCATGATTAAATGAGCTAACAATCATATAATATTTTTCACAAAAAAACAAAAATAACCCACCTTTTTCGGCCAAATAATAACCTGCTCGAGCATTTTCTTCTGCTCAAACATTCCTCCAACATCATCCAATGATGGCAATCTAAAATTTTTCAAAAACTAATTTCAGATCTAATTCAATTATTTCACTAACACTTCATCTTTCTCATCTTTCCCAATTTTGCCTTCAACAAAAATTTCCAACGCTTTTTGAATATCGCACTTTTCAACATGTGATGTCCCTGAAAAAAGTAAGGGAAAATTTCAGTAGATTTAATCGAACTCGTTTTCAGAATTGTTTTTTTTGTCTCTCATTTATTTCTATTTTTCATACCTCTTATCGCACATTCAACATTGATAGTTGTCGATAATTTTTGAATTTCTGTAATTGAGTAGCCATCGGATTTTTGTGCAATTTCTGACAAATCGCAATATTTATCGTTGACCCAATCGTTGAACAAATCTTGACGATCTTCCTAGAAAAATGAAGGGGTTGGTTTTGATTTTATCGGGGATTTTTTTTTCGAATTTTCTGTTTTTAGATGATGAACCAATGAACCAAAAAAAAACAAGGTGAATCTGAGATTAGGCCTGACTGATTTTAATATATTGATTTTTTTATTAAAAGATTCTCTGAGGTCTAAAAAATGTTTTCAGAAAATCATTTTTGTGAATGTTCATTTTTTAATACAAAAAATAAATTGTCAGCAATTCATTTTTCTGCACTCTTCCTAACATTAAGTTCTTGATGTCAATGAACCACACAACCGCCAAAAAAAAACTCATATGACGCATCGTAATTTGTGGTAGGTTGAAAAAAGGACAATTACGAACGAATCATCATAACAAACCGGTTCCATTGGCCGGTTCAAGCTTTTTCACTTTTTTTTTCAAAATTGTTTTCTTGTTCTCTCAAAACACCTTGGTTTATTGTTTTTTCGAGATTTATTTTCTATCCTTTTTTAATTGGATTTATGAATTCATTTTTATTCTCTTTGAAATGTTTTTGGGGTTTGGTTTTTGATTTTTTTACTTTCATTTTTATTCACTTCTGGTACTTTTCGATTATTGAATAAAAAAAGTCCAGAACTTTTTATTACACTTTCTCTAATCCAATTAGTCAAATTTTGTTTAATTAAATTTTCTACTGTCTCTCAACTTCCAAAAAAAAACAGGTCTTTAAGTATTTTCGAAACTAAATTGATCTAACACAAGTTAGTAAAAAAGATAAACCTAAAAACTTTGCGATCAGAAAGTACAACGTCCTTCATTTTGACCACACAGACACACCATGTGACGTCACACAAAATACCACAATTATCTTTTTTCAAGAAAGGCAGAAACCGGTCATGCTTATTTGGTCAAAAAACTGGTGAGAGAGAGAGAAAACAGCGAGGAGAATCCAGATTCGGATAGCTATGTAGTTGGAAAATCATTCAACCCCATGTGGGAGTAGGGGGGGGGGTTGTCTTTTTCATTCCCGTCAAATCTTCTTGTACACACATACATAATATGTGGTCTTTTTTTTCAATGTATAGTGGTGTCAACGTACTACTATTACTTCTTTCTTTCAACTAAATGAGGTCATCTCTAAATCTCTTCAAACACTTGCACTATTTATTTTTATCTTTGTATTTAATGTTGTATATCCAATAATATCTTGTTTCTTCTTTTTTTTTCTTTTGAAGATTGCTTTTTTTTGCAGGTAAAATGACTAAAACTACATATACTCCTTTTGGTCTTCCACTCACTGATGAGGCTTTGAAAATTGTCAATGAAGTTCGTTTGAAGTTGACTCAACCTATCCATCCAAATGTGAGTTACATGAAATCCAAAAACGATTTCCGTAAAATTTGAGACTTGATACAAAATTAGGGGTGGATTTGAAACAGACGAATTTCGAGAGATAAGTAAGAATCTCAGATGAAAGTATTTTTGATCTACCAGAAAATTTCGAGGCGTAGGGATTTTAAATAGTAAATTACACGGTGTTTTGGTTAAAAATCTTAATGAAAAGTTTCAGATTTTTGATGCATAGAAACGTCCCGAAATTTAAAAATTTTGAAAAATGAGGGAGTTTTCAAAAAACAAAGAATGAAGATAAAAATATTTTCCAAAAACCCTAATTTTTGAAAAAAAATCGGAAAAACAGGCTTGGTTTTTTTTGTGCCAAATTTTACTATTCTTAAAAATTGTGTTATAAATTTCAAGAGTTGAACTAAATCGACTCCCTGAAAATGCTCAAAATTAGTATTTTTATCATTTCCAATTTCAAAAATTGCTGAAAATGTCTGAAACTGTTTCAGAGTTGAAAAAAAGTTCCCTAGTGAAACCGTTTTTTTCTTTTATTTTCCCTCTGCAAAATTCTTATCAAGTGTTCTGGTGGTCTTTTTTTCCGAACACATTAATTTTCAGCAAAAAAAAATTAAGCGAGACCGAAAATTTACAGATATGATTTTTGGTTTTGAAACCAAGTATCCAACAAAAAAAATTCCAGTTCGACACTGATTTCAACATCTATCGCTTCGTCATGTCTGCAGAAAGAACTCACAAAAAAGAAAAAGAAGTTATCTCAAGTGCAGCCAAGGCTCTGAATAATCATTTGAGATATCGAAAAGCAATGGATTTGGATTCAGATAATATCCCAAATTTTGACAAAAATCCAATATTTCAAAAACGATTAATGCCACGTGGTGAAATTTTGGACAAATGCGATGATCATAATCGTCTTCTTTGGTACATTGAGTACGCAACAATTACTGTAGAGGTACAAAAAATTCGAGGAAAAACTAGAAAAAAAAATTTTTTTTTAGAGTATTGCTCATTCTATTCAATCATCAGAGGCTTGTAAATATCAATTTTTACAATTTGAATATATGCTTCGACAGGTCATGAAACAGGAAGCAAAAACAGGAAAATTGAGTTCTCTTCGTCACATCGTAGATATGAATGGTTATGAGATTAATCCATTTACAATGGTATTTGTGACCAGTGGAACTCTCGCATATTATTCACAATTATTCCATTTTGAAAATTATCCGGAATTAGTTGTGCCAGTTGATATGGTGAATATTGCTAGATGGATTCATGTCCCTTATAAATTGGCAAAATCAATGATGCCCGCTGGATTTTCTGATAAATTTAGATTACACGATAGTCATTTTATGAAAACCCTAAACGAAGATATTCATGTTGATGATATTCCAACAAGTCTTGGAGGAAATGACAAAGAAATTCAATTTACTGGAGCGCAGAAAGTCGATCCAACTGATTATTGGAAACCGACTAATGAGAAAATTCTTGAGACCCTTGAATCATTCCACATCCCTGGTAGAAAAACGCGTCATATAACATTGAATGTGACTGCGCCAAAAACACTCAGCTGGTATTATTCAACAGATGGTGATGTATATTTCGGCGTCTTTTTTGAGGTTGGTTCGAACATCTGACAGGCCACAGAATAATTTGTTCTATTTAGGGTGAAGCTACAAACAATAATGAGGAGAATGATCCAAATTTGGATAATATGGAAATGGTTTATCCATGGTTGAAAATCACTGCAAAACTAGTTCATGAAAGAGATCAAGTTACACTAACTCGGACTGGAAAGTATGGTTTTTTTGAGAGAAGAATGAGCTGGAATTATTTTTTTACAGATATCACATTGTATTCTGCAACAAGCATTCCTGGTTGTCGCGAAGAAGTGTAGAATTTTACGGTCAAATTTCGGATGCTGAAGGAATTGTCAAACGAGTCTATTCTGATGGAACTACCTCTTCTACAGAAATTAGAATTTGATAATTGTGTGATATTTTTCTGCTGAATTTTTGCCATGTAGTGATTTTTCAATTGTTTCTTTTTGCCAAAATTGTCTTGCTTTTTAATAATGAATGAATGTTTTTTTTAAGTTGATATACTTGAGAAAACATAAAATATTTCGAAAATTATGAAAAGCTTTTGAGAATTCTGAATTTTTTTTAAGTTCAAGGATTTAGTTTCGAATAAAATCATACTTCTAGAAAATTACTTAAAAATTCTCAAAATTAAAATTATAAAAAGTCCACAGTATATCAGAAAACCAGAATTTTTCTGAAATCTGAAAATTCATAAGATTTCAGATTGCAAAATATTTTTCCCTCCCTTCGTTCAAAAAGATTTTCTCGCAAATTTTCCTCCCAAACTCACCAAAGTCAAACTAGTCAACTCGAATCGATTCGGAACAATTGGTCTAGCTCGAATTGCACTCTCCACAAAATCATCATTCAATGTTGACAGGCGTTGAGCAACAATAATTACGTTGATTTTTGTTTTTCGCAATTTTTGACAGAACACTGCAATTATGAATTTTTTGAATTCCCCCTGGATATACATATATTCTGGTCGCTTTTTGAGAAAAAAACTAAAATCTTAACAGCAGATGGCCCCTATTCCATTTGTTCACACCATAAAAAACCCATAATTCTACAGTAGTTTTTTTCCTTTTCGAATTGACGAAATTTCGAATTTGCGTCAATAAGTTTTTTTGCAAATCTCATTTCGTAGTGTATACTAATTAATATGCGTAGGCACTAGGATTAATAAAAAAAAACCTTCTCTCAATTTTTTTTCAGTAAGTGCTCAAAATAGCCAAAATTGTTTTTCACTCAAAAGTGCAAAACTCTCACGAATTCTCATCTAACTGAACAAAATCTCGTGATTTATTATAATTCATGTCAGACAGACATGTCTGGCTGGCTTCATTTTTTTTGAAAAAAATGTAGAAAATAATAACTTACCTGAAACGACTTTTTCAAGTGGGATTTGTCTTTGCTCCTGATCAATTTTTGGTAGAATACTGTCAAAATCATCAAGGAAGAGAACGCTAGGTTTTCTGAGTTCCAATTCCAAAAATGTTTCGGTTAAGGTTTTTTCAAGTGCGTCAGATGATTTTCCTGGAATCAGGGGAATTGTAGAAAGGCTTTCTGGATACTATTCTGATCGGCCCGATTCCTCTATCCAATTCAAAGTCCCCCATTTCACTCACCTTTGAAACTTGAGCACTGAATTAATTTGCAATAATTTATTCTCGTACTATGAGCAAGTCTTCGAGCCAATCTCTTGATAAAATATGATTTTCCGGATCCAGAATTTCCCAACAAAAGTGAATGATTTCCTTCGATTGAACAACTTGATGCAATATCCGAGAGATGTTTGGAATGACTTCTAAAAAAAATTGTTTTATTGATAATTGTTTTTTCCATTCCAACTAGGCTCACCCAATATGAACAACATCATCAAAAGTATTGAGTCCATAATTGTCAAAATTCCCCGTTTCCTTTTTCTCTTCACTCTCCGATTGTTGCTCTTTCAAATGTATTTCACAATTCAAATCCATCAAAAAGCACACATTCTCATAAACCTTTATGTTCTTAGTAACCGCCATCAATTTCACTTCAAAGTCTTTTCCCTCAATCGATACTTCAATGCTTTTTCCAGTCAAGGGCAACACAATTGGATTGGTTTTGATTTTTGATGAGATTGATTTCAAAAGTTGAGCTGTTATTTGATATTTGTGAATCCATTCAAGTGTTTGTTTATCGATAAGAACATCAACCGAGTGTAAATAACGAAGACGATTTTGATCAACAGCTTGAATTTCAATTGTTGTATAAGGTGATAGATTTCCACTACCATCTATGCAACAAAACTTTTCTGAATTCTGCAAAAAAAAGTTTATTTATTTTCTGATATTAGTTTAGTTTAGTTAATGCTCTAAAATCAAAACACAAAATCATTTTCCCACTACTTTCACTAACCTTTAGAGAATCAAACATATGATGTAATGCGTAGTTGAATTTCTCATCCAATTTCCTTTCGGAAGTTCGATGAAGATAATAGAATTCATAAATTCCATCTTCTGAACTATTCGTTCTCACTTCAACAATTCCATGTTTCGTATACAAACTGTTTTTCTCGCCAGCAATATAAATTGTATTCTCATCTAATTCTTGACTTTGTTGTTTGATCCAAGAATCGACAATTTTCCTCGGCAAAATTCTTGCTGACAATGATTTTGATTCTAATTCAATGACGTAGTTTGAAATGAACCCGTCAGAACTTAAAGTTTGAACTATCTGAAATTTCAGTCTGTTTTTTTTTCAAAGAAATTGTGCATACCTTCGAAACATTTTGTGCAATTTGATTTTTTGTTTTCGAATCACTGCTCTCTAATACTGTTTGAACATGAAGCTCTGTCTCGTTGTTCAAAATAACCGGATTATTAGTCTGCGGGATTATGTTTACTGCAAAATAATATCATTATTAGTTTTATTTGTTGACCAAAACATTTTTGTTCTCTTACAAATTCTCAATTGCACATGAACTCCCGGTGACACAAAATACGGAATAATCATGTTATTTGAAACCAATCGAATTTGATTTAGAAAATTCATCTCGATTCCAGCTTGTGATTGAGCCTGCAAAAAAGTACCGTATTGAAAAAAAAATTAGTTTTTTTTTCTGAATGTTCTCTGGTGAGAGAATACATTTTCCACTAGTACGAAATACATTTTTCTTGGTTTTTTTTCGTTTGTAAAAATGGGTGAAGCATAGAAGAGATCTCCTCAAGTCAAAATTTCATATTTCGAGTTCCCTCAAGTCAAGCATATTATTTTTATGTTCAAGAATCTCTTATGAACTTCAGGAGTCCCCAAAGATATCAAGATTATACGAAAATAGATCTCCTAACCTTCAGCCCCTGATTTCAAAGTCCCACTTCCAGTAACTAGGACATAAGTCTGTTCTAAATTTCAGCCAAACCAAAAAATTCTGTCATTTTTCTGAAACACCCGCAACGAAGCGTTCTATGATTCATTTTTTCGTATAGTTGATGTCCTTTTTCCAAATATATATATATAAATGTTAGTTGTTGAACTTTTCATCAATTTTTCTCATTTCATTCCGGCACGTACATATTCGTTATTTTTTTTTGATGGCTTTGGCTTTTTAGCCGACTTGGCCACGCCTCTTTTTGAGCACGCCCCTTTTCCAAAAAATTATTCTCCACTATTCTATTCTCATTTCATTTCATTTTCAAATCCTATAAGATTCTCCGCTCCGCAAAATTATGTACATAGGATAAGTTCATTTGTCTATAAAATGCAATTTACATGTGTCTACGCCTACCACTTCCGTATTTCTCTGGCTCACTTTGTGGCTCACCAAACATGGGTTTGAAAATTTTTTGAGAAAAAAATTGAAACCGGAAAAAAACAACTTACGATAACTGAATAATCATCATCGGTTTTCGGCGCCACATCAATGTAGGAGCAAAATGTTGTTGTTGTGATTTTTTCTAGGATGACCTGGAATTAGAGAAATTTCAGGAGGATGATTGTCAGGCTGAAAATCAAGCCTCATTTCCTGGTCCCCCAGAATTCCAGTTCCCAGGCCTACCTCTTGTTTCTCATGAAATCCCGATACATCTGCAAACACCGAATTGACATACACATTTGTAAACGGAGTTCTCCCAAAAACTTGAAGATCGCAATAAATATTTGGATTTTCACAGCTCCGCATACGAAAATTCCCCAAAAATCCGCTGCCAACGCTCTAAATGCACATAGAAATTTATTTTTTTGCTTCTAACAATCAAAAAATTACCTCTTTTACATTGAAACTATCATTATTGATTGAATTGTTCGATTTCACGTAGCCAAAACAATTTCCAATTGAATGAAATCCAATAAATGCCGGATAACTTTGCGACATTTTGAATAAAAATATAGAAAACAAAGCGCGAGAAGAAAAAAAATAAATGGTGTTATCAATCGAACATATTAGTAGTTGACTACATTGTAGGAGGTCGCAGACACACAGAAACAGGGACCTTGTTTTTTTTACTGTTATGAGTGCAGGGTCAACATTTCTGTGAATATTTTGTCTAATTTTAGTTACAGATATTCATTATTGTTTCAAAATGTTTTTCCAAAAACAAAAATGTATTGATTCTGAAATTTTTATAAGTTCCCTTGTTTTTAGTTTCCAGTTCCAAGTTCTCTTCAAAAAAATTTGTTTCTTCTAAAGTATCCAAGCTCTCTTTTCTCCCCCCCCCCTTCCCCTTCCAAATCTGCAATATTTCGGAATATATAATGTTTTGTGTGCACTTCTCTCTGCATATGCTATTTTTCATCATCTTTCTCGTTTCCCTTTTTGCAAACTGTCTGTACTCTCTGATTTTCGCACACTATTTATCCTCTTACTACCCTGTAATTTGCTTTCTTTTCTATTCTTCTCCTTGTCCTTCTTCTCCTTCTTCTTTCCCATTCATCCCACCATACATCATATAGAAATATAAATAATATCGATTGATTGACTCATTTACTTACACTTTGTTGTTGTATTATGTTACGAAAACCCCTACAAATTTCATTAATTAATTAATTAATTAATATCGTTTTCCGCCCATTGCTAGGTCAAATTCTTTGTCATTTTCAATTTATTTTTTTTTCCAGGGTAAACCAAAATGGGACAGGTCGCGAGTTATGTCCAGAATCGACGAGTTCGAAATCGCAACAGAAATCGTCGCGATGTTGCAGCACAAGCTGATCCAGAACAACAATTGACTTATTCTAACTCAAACGGTAAAATTTTTATGAGAGAATAATTTTCACATAATTGAAACCTTTTTCAGGTCCATATTTCGGAACTCATTTCCTCATGTGTGGCTGCAAATTCGAACTCGCAAAGCCTGAATCTTATCTCTTTGGAGATAATTCTGACTTAGATCAACTTGGCACAAGAGCAATTCAATTCCCACATCCAATTGGGCCACCAGGAAGTGACGAGATCCGTCCACTTAATCTCAAAGTTAATTGTCGTAAGGAGACTGTCCGATTCTCAAGGTACATCTTTTGATTGTGTACTTCTAATATCCAGAAAAAATCTTTCAGACCAAAGAACTTCAAAGGAGGATTTGAGGAAGATGTTTATGTCTTGTGTTTCACATTTGATTGTGATGTTGATTGTATTATTACTGTTCATATGTTTGCTAAAGAAGCATATGTTAATGGACAGCCAACGTGAGTTTTTCATGGAAGTTTTACTCGGTCAGAAAACGGCGAGGTCGCTACCGATCGGGGCGGAGTCGCTACACGTTTCGGGCGACTGGCCCGAGGCACTTCGGGCAAGCGTGGGGCGACTCGCTCGAGATTGTAGCGACTTGCCCTGTTTTCGCCCCGTTATTCAGCAACTCGCCCGGAACACGCTAAATTTGCGGCAAGTTGCCCGGAACTCGCCACTTTTGAGGCGCGCTTGGGGCAACTCGCTGCAAAACGAGTCTCGACAAAAAGTGTAGCGAGTCGCCCCGAGCTATGTCGTTTTTCGGCCGAGTAGTTTCCTATTAAAATTATTTATTTCAGAATTGTTCATCGTAACAATCGTCAATATACATCGGAAGATTATGATTTCAGTCCAGGAGCAAATCAAATCTTCTGTCATCATATTGTTGATGCAACACCATTTGATCTTTCACAGGTTTGTGCATAAAAAATAAAAGAGCTCTCATAATAAAAATATTTTTTGTAGCTTCAATACACTTCTGGTTTCTATTTCCCACTTGTTATTGCGATGCGTACATTGGGAACAGAAAATGTTCAAATGCAAACAACATTGTGTACATTGGATCCAACAAATGATCCAAATACGGTTCTTGCTGTGAAACCACTTCGACAAAAAGTGTCGGTCGATGGAGTTGTATTTCTTCTTCAAGAAATCTTTGGGATTGAAAATAAGGAGCATGATGGTGATGATAGTGGACTTGAATGCATTATTTGTATGTCAGAAGTCAGAGATACTGTTATTCTTCCATGCCGTCATTTGTGTCTCTGCAGCAATTGTGCTGATACTTTGCGATACAAATTGAATAATTGCCCGATTTGTCGTGCACCATTTCGTGCATTGATTAGACTTCGTGCAGCTCGTCAAACTAGACATCAAGTTTATGAAACGATTAGTTTGGTTGAAGGATTGAATGGGTCGAATGGAGGAGCTTCGAGATCAAGTGATGGGGAAGAAACAAGACCAAATGTTGAGGCGCCAAGAAGTAAACCAGCTAGGAAAGAACCTTTATCTCGATTTGAACCAGGAGAGTATGAAGGATTGACACCACTTCAAGTTTTGCAGATGGATGAACTTGAAGATGATAAAATTCTTGCAGCTGAATGTATCGAGATGGCTTATTTGAAAAATGAGGAATTCATTAGAAAAGAGGTAGGGCTCTGAAATCTTTTGAAATATTAAAACTTTCCACAAAGTTATCTCAAGTCCCAATTTCATTTTTTCCAGCAAGAAGCTCAAAATGCAAAAGCCAATGAAGGTTTTTCAAATGATTCCTCTTCGTCAGAGGAAACTCAAACTGAAGCTGAAACTGAAACTGAAGCCGAAGCAGCAGCTGAAACAAAAATCGATGCACCTGAAAATGTACAAACTACTGAAAATGAAGAAGATGATGAAAATGAAGAGGAGGAAAAAGAGAAAGAGGCATTGCAAGAGCGTAGAAAATCACTCCAACCAGGCTCTCAAAATTCGTCATCTCAACTTCTCGAACATTCCAAATGAATTATTGTTCCCCCCACATTCTCCCAGCATATTATTTATATTTTTGTCGACTCACCCTTGATCTATTCACCGCGCCCAACAAATTCCATTAGTCGTTAGCCCAACACAAATCACTTGTATTTCACCCCCTAAAACTTGTACCCTGTATTTTGAATATGTATTTTTTTCATTTATCAACATTTTATTCTACATTTATATTAATCAATTAACATTTCCACTTTTTCAAATAACATAACTTAACATAACATATTACTGCACCATGAATGAATGAAATTCCGTAGATAAAGTTTTCTTTAAAACTCTTTTGTTTTTTCCCTTCAACAAAAATGTTATTAAAATCATTGCAATATATTTTTCCAGATTAACGATTATCTAACAAGGTTGATTTTCAGTTTGAGACAGAATCAGAACTCTCCTATGGAGATCGGTTCATTTGATGCTTGGTTAGTATTTGCATCATTGATATTTTTCTTCTTTGCTGGCTGGTTGTTTTATACAAAACAATTGTTTAAGAATTATGAAGTTCATAATAAGTGAGATTTCGGGGAAGGGCTTGGTGGAAGAAGGGTTTTGGAATTTCTGATAAGCTTCCATACACAAAATTGATGTTTGAAACTATTTGAAGAAGTTGGTTCTGATTTTAAGAGCTGACAAAACCTTTCGTAGAAGCAGAATCAACAGAATTTGTTGATCTACTGAAATTCGACAAAAAATAATTTTGACCTCAAGACTTCCCGATTTTTTGTTTTAAATCCCGTTCGAAATTCTGAAAGTAGTCTTCCAAGGCTTCCACAAACAATTTTAAAAAGACCATTCAACTTTGAAATTCATATTCTCAAAACCAAAACCTCGTTTTTTTCAGAACTGTCCAATTTCTATTCTCCATCACATTTTCATTATCCTGCTCTCTATTCGAATTAATTATTTTTGAAATTGCTGATGTTATGTACACATCGTAAGTTGCACTAAATCTATCAAAACCAAACTTCACAGTTTCAAAATTTCAGAAGTCGTTCACAATGCTGGACAACTTGTCTCACACTCATTTTATTCACATTAGTTGTCATAATTCCAATATACATGTCATATTTATTAATCCAAGGATTGACATTCGGTGAGTTCATCGACCTCATAAGTTTTCTCTTCAATACAATTTTTCTAGTGAAACCTAGACTTCATTTTCCTTTATGTCTCATTTGCTGGTTCATATTTATATATTTTTTCTGGAAAATTGGAGATCCTTTCCCGATTTTGAGTCCGCATAATGGAATATTTACAATTGAACAAGTGATTTCAAGAATTGGTGTGATTGGTGTAACTGTGATGGCAATTTTATCGGGTTTCGGAGCTGTAAATGCTCCATACACATATATGACAATATTTATGAGACCTGTTGAAGATCATCAAGTTCAACAAATGGAAAAACGATTGACACATTCGATGGATATGATTGTTATTAAAAAACGAAAAGTTGCTCGACATAAATTGGAATTGCAAAGAATGAATATTGAAAAGAAATCAAGTGAGCCGAGTTTTTTGTCAAAGTTGTGGTCGAATTTTTCGGATGGCGGAAATGAATCGAATATTCAAGCACAAATTTGGTAAGTGTTTTGTTTTGGGGAAAAAAAAAACAGGGAAGTTTTTTTGAGAATGTGAGAAAAACAAATTTTTCTGGGGTTGGAAAACTTTCAAAAATGTTTCGAAAGATTTTCAAATTTTGAATCCATTTCGAAATAAATTAATTTCGAAATAAGTTTTCGATTTCATTTTTACAACAAAAACACATCTGATTTGCAAGCAGCCAAAACAAGGTCAAATTTTAGGTGTGGTTGTAGATTTTCAGATAGGGAACTTTTTTAGATGAGGAACAGTTTACTCGAAGTAAAATAGAAATTTGAAAAACTTCAAGTATAAACTATCATCAAAATATCCCAGAGAAAATAATCACACCTCATAATTTTCAGCCGCCTTGAAGATGAGATCAAACCGCTGGAAACATTGAGCAGCTATCTGTTCATTGAACTTGTCGAACTTCGAAACATGTTAAATCGAGTGGAATTCAGTAAAACATTCATCGGAATTTATTTCAACATCCTCGGCCACTTTTTCTCAGTTTACTGTATTTGGAAGATCTTCATCTCATTTATCAATATTGTCTTTGATCGTGTTGGAAAAGTCAGTTTTTTTTCTTAAGATTTTTAATCGCACGGATTTCGAAAGAAAGGTGTTTTTGTTCTATTGTGTTATGATAAAAACAAAAAACAAAAAAAGAATATCTTTTGATATAACCGACCGATATAATAATAATTAGCTTTTTGATTTGAAGGTCGATCCAGTTACAAGAATGATTGAAATTGGAGTGAATCATATTGGAATTGAACTTGACGTTCGTTATTGGTCGCAATATATTTCATTCTTTTTTGTTGGAGTTATTGCAATCACTTCTATTAGAGGTATTTTGGAGGAGAAGAAAAATTGTGAAAAATACAAAAATAATTTTTCAGGTTTACTCATAACGATGACCAAGTTCTTTGTTTCGATATCTAATCCAAGATCTTCAAATATAATTGTTCTTGGGTTGGCCCAAGTTATGGTAAGTTAGAAATGAACACCTTCTCCCTTGAAATAATATTTTTTCAGGGAATGTATTTTGTATCAAGTGTATTATTAATGAGAATGAATGTTCCACTCGAATACCGAATTATTTTGACAAGAATCCTCGGAGATCTACAATTCAACTTCTATCATCGATGGTTTGATGTGATCTTCTTGATATCTGCAATATCTTCAATTATAGTTTTAACTCTAATTCATAAAACTGGACAAAATAGGTTTAGAGGCTAATTTATTTGTGTTTTAATTTTATTTTTTCACAAACATTTCAAAACATTTTACGGGATTTTCTTGCTTTCTTCCAACAACATTCCATTGTTTTTTATTAAATTCCGCGGAATGAATTTTTTTCTGTTTTCAAGATAAAAAGGCGTGAATGGAATGTCAACAATTAATTATGATTGAAACATTAATTTTTTTCCTCTGAAATGAGAATGAGAACACAAATGGAGCGTTCCGAAAAATAACCGTAACTTGGAAGCAGCCGAACAAAAAACAAGATTGCGTTGAGAAGATAGGGCGGGGCGTTGTTCTGGAGGCGCGAAAAATGCATGACGAAAAAAAAATAAGTGGATGGATACCACTGATCCTCAATAGAAGATACTCACTTGTTTTCAATTCGAATATGATTGTGTTATATATTTTTGGTTTTCTTATACATATCTCTTATCAAAGTGGTAAGTTGGGGTATTTTTTAATTTGGATTTTTTCAGAATCAGTAAAACCCCTGGGGATTCTTTATAAGAAGCTCGGGGCGCTTGAATTAATTCCTCGAAGTATTTTACATTCCAGGGATACCCTAACTCCCTTTTCAAAAGTGTTTTTTTCAGAATGTATTGTATCGCAATGGGGAAGTTGGTCGGAATGTTTTGGAGGTTGTCAAAATGGTCTAATTGTGCGAAATCGTGATGTCTTGAAACCTCCATTACCAGAACTCAATGAAGATGGAAAATTCATGCAAAGATTGTGCCCACATTTGTATGAGACTAGATTTTGTGATCGGAATGAGTGTGAACTTCAGAAAGTGAGTTGCGGGATGATTTTATATACATATATTTGAAAATTCTGTGAGCATATTTGAGTTTTGAAGTTTGAAATCAAGTTTTAGAATTAGTGTATTTCTTTTGCGCTTCAAAATTCTAAAATGTACAAAACATTCAGATTCTATAGGGAAATTCAGAAATTCCTTGAAAAAAATACAAAGCAAACTTAAGGACAAGATTTCTATTTTCAATATATATTTTTCGAAAAACGTTATACTTTTTGAAAATCTTCTAAAAATATCTGGAAACCATTCAAATATCTTTTCTCCTACAGTATACTTTCAAACGACTTTTGAACTATTCTATCATGTGATTCTAATTATCCAAATTCCTATGCACTTTTTTTCAATTGCAAAACCTCATTATTTGTCACTCAAGATACCCATCAAAACCATTAAGTAACATTCCATTCCATTCCATTCGAGTCCTTATCCTTATTCCTTTTTCCTAATTCAAAAAAACAGCCGGCTGTCCAAAAAAAACCAATGAAAAAATCGAATCCACCATAAAATGTTTCACATTCCTTTGACCACCTTTAGCTCATCAAACACCAACTAATTTAATGGCATCGACACCTCAACAGATTACTATCTTTTTCTTCCCTCTTTTGTGTAGTTTCATGATTTATGAGCGTACTATTATTTTAAGGCTTTTGGGATAGATGTTTTGGGATATGCTAGGTGAAGATTTTAAAAAGAAAAAAAGGAAAAAGTTCCGGAAATTTTAATTGGTGAAAGAAAAGAGAGGAAACAATTATTGTTTCGAATTTCATTTAAATTGTCTCATAGGTCAGACTTCAATTACAACAAGCCGATTTGACGAAGAATTTGGTGGAACAACAAATGCTCAAGATTGGATTAGCTTCGGAAAACACAAATTTGGTAGAACCTTAAAAAAATTGTGAATTCAAAATTCCATGTTTTTTCAGCAATCTGATCTCAAAAGAAAATTTATAACTGAAACTGAACAACTTTTGAAACTGGACAATTTTCTGGATCAAAACAAGATTGCAAACGTTTCTTCACAAATTGATGTAACTTCAAGGCAAATAACTAATCAAGAATATAAACTGGAAAGTAAGTTTAAATTTAGCTAATTACACATTCATTTTATTTGTGTTTATTAACATTGATTAAAGGGTCTACAACTATTGTTCCTGAAATATCTACAACTTCTGAAGTTGCTTTGACTGCAACAACAAAAACTGAAGAAGTTGGGGAAGAAACAAAGATGCCAATTGTAGCGAGTTCTGCTTTCCGAGGATCTAGAAGATATAAACCATCATCCGAATATTCAGTAAGCAATCTAATCAAGAAAATTGAACAAAGTCTTGATTCAAACACACCACTCGATGAAACATATATCAAAAATTCGATGAGAAGAAACCGTAAACTCGCAAAAATACTTGTTGATGCTTATCGTCATCGATTTGCTGTCAAACAATTTGAACTTCAATCAACATTGCTGTCAACAACAACATCTGGACCACAACAATATTGGAAACCAAGAACTGGTTATATTCCAAACTCGAGAAAACACGCGTCAGATATCACTTCACAATTATATATGACAAATGAGATTGTGCAAAAAATGGATGATGAACCAATTTCAATTGATTTCAATCCAGATTGTAGGTTTTCGCGGGGTTTTTTTTTTCTTTTCTCGCTCTACATATTCTCTCTCTCTCTCTCTCTATCTTTTTCTTATGGCGAAGATGTTTCATTGTGTATTTTGAATGATTGATGAAACACTTTAAAGTTGCCGATTTCAAATCATGATAGCAAAGCGGTGAATTGAGAGCAAATGATCAATTTTTCTAGGTGAACAAAATCGAAGATGTTGCCAAATTACTAGACAAAAATGTGCCGATGGTGATGAGCCGAAACTTGTGAAGAGATGGTACAGACCGGTGAGTTTATAACAAAAATATTTTGACAATTGAACTCTCAAACAGCACCTCCTTGCTATATTGAACTTTCTAGGCGCGCCTTCTTGACAACTAGGTTCCATAGGCGCGGCTACTTGAAACCGAAACTCTCAAGACGCGGCTCCTTGCTAGAGTGAATCTCTAGGTACTAATCTTTGATTATCAAACTTTCCAAATTCCAGAAAGGTTCATCTGAATGTGTCCCTTATGATTATCCACGTTGCTCAATGAATGAAGAAATGGAAGAACAGCCAATTCTTTTCCAACAAAATTGTCAGGATTTGTGTTTTGGAAAACAAGAAAAACGAATCTCGCCCTTATTCCGCTTGGAATTCGATGACATTTAATCACTGTTTCCATTTTTCAAGTTTTATTTATTCATTACTTTTCACTTATACTTTGGCCAAAAATATCAATTTTCATCTAACCAAAATAATTAATCGATTTTAATAAAATTATTCTTCCTGATTATCCAAAAGTTCTGCTGCTTTGATGGCTGAAAATATAAAATCAGCAATTTGATGATCAATATTTTCGGGTAGTTCTGATATCGAAACTTCAAGATTATTTTCAATGAAACTAGCAACATTGTTTTTCACATTGTAGAATTGTTCAGATGTATTGTTAGACGGTGTGTTAAGAATCTGTAGTAAAAAAAATATTGATTGGTAAGATAGAAATAAATTAATTACCTGTAAGACCGTCAAATGTTGGGAGCTCAAATTGAAACAATTTTTGGAATGATTTGCGTCTAACCACCAATCCCATATTCCTTTGTTTCCACACAAGAAAAATCGCTTGCAAATCTGAAAAATATCATTCAAGTTAAAATAACTCCAGTAAACTCAAAAACTTACACGATCTGTTGGAGTATGGTCCAAATAAAACATGGTGAGTTTGATAATTGAATCGCAAACTTTATGTCTTCCCAGAATATTTGAGCATAGCGATTCCACACCCTGAAATTATTTTTATTTAAATTCATATGTTTTCTAACAAAAATTTACCAAACACTAACCTTGTGTATGAAAACAACATGATCCATAGCTGTTCTAGCCATATTCACTCCAATCTTACAAGGAACACAAAATATATTGAAAGGATGACATTGTGGTTTTGGAGGTTTTCTAGTTATTTGATGAAGGTGTGTTTTGGTGGCATATGTTGATTTTGGGGTTGTAGATGTTATATTTGAATTTTTACCGAAGATATCGAAGGGAAGACTTGAGGAAGTTTGAAATACCAGGAAGAAAATAAGTAAATTAGACACGTGTTTCATTTTTATGATTTGATAATAAATCAGATTGTTTTCATTTTATAGATGGTTTACTGAAATGCACTTTCAGAGCTGATAACAATGACGTAAAACATGTGAAGTTGTTTTCAGTAGTTTCTTGGTTCGGATTATTTGATAACAACCACGATGGTTTCAAAAAGTGCATTTTATGGTGGAATGGGGAATGTTTTTCAAAGGTCTATATAAGTTATGCTCATTTGAAATATCATGATCTAATTAGTAGAATCTTCGAAGGATTTTTTCTGGAAGCTTCTCACATTCAGGTAGTTAGTTAAAAGATTTCGAAGTTCGAAAAAACAATAAAATGGCTCGAAAGTCCAGATGTACAGTAGTTTGGAGCTGTGCTTCTCTGTCAATTTCAATTTTCATGAAATTTGTCAATCGATTTTTCAACCAGGTTTCGATTCACAACTATTCGAGTGAATCGAAACTCGTTAAAATATATCGATTTTTATGTCAGAGTTCACCTTTAGAATTTATCATTTGTAAGACGTAATATTCCTTTGACACAAAAAATTTCTCTCAAAAATTCCGAGAAATCATTCAATCTAACTTCTATATGATTCCAAATGTCCATGGATTGCATTCATAACATATATGAAATTTGACAAAAAACGGACTTCATTTTTGCAACCTTTCTGCACTTTTTTTCATTCCCAGTCTGTTTCCTGCTCTCATTTCTCTATCTCTCTTCAACTTTCTATCTATAGGCTGAAAAATCGAAGAAAAACAAACTCCAGATTTATTTTCCGCCTGTTCGCTGGAGCGCGTTTGCCCCACCGCCAATACATATGTACTTTTTTGTTTCTCTCCGTTTTTTTCCTCCGATGCTGTTTTTTCGCAATTTTGTTCAGTAAACGGACATTTCCAAAGGGTAGTAAGAACCCGCGAATGAATCAAACTTGTATTTTCCTCGGATTCCACCTTTAAGCCAAAAAAACACAAAAAATAAATTATTCATCAGAAACCGGTAAAACATTTTAACATGTAAGATCATGGCACAGGAGAATTTCTTTTAAAATCACTTTTTTTCAAAGTAAAAAAACCGGTGATTATTTTTGAGTGGAAGGTTAAATAAACAGGAAAAACAACAAAAACACGTAACAAATGAATGGGTGTAAAAGGGACAACAGCATTAAATGAGGACAGTTAGACTGTGACAAAAAAAAACAACCAGAAAACAGACAAATTTTCAACAAAAGAAAACGACATGACTTTACAAAAATTATGGACATTTACAAGAAAAAGATTATACAATTCGCCGTTTTTCAGCCAACAAATCAAGCATTCGACGCAAAACTTTCAACTTATTATCATCACTAATTCTTTGGAAATATTCGTTCTCACGCAAGTTGCCGAACCGGTAGATCTCCGTTACGCCTTGCATTACTTGGTCCTAAAATAATTTATATTTTGTGGGAAAAAACAGAACAAATTGAACAAAAACACTAACCACCAAATCTTCCAAATCATGCTCTTGCAAAATCTTGACAACTCTCATGTAATCAAAGTAAGCATGCCTCTTCAAGACGAACTGTGTCATCTTATTTTTCAATTCAGCCACTCTCCATCGTCTTGCCAAATCCAACATATATTCAATCCACTGCAACCCGAAAAATTTTTCCAATTTATATGACTCGTCGTGTAAAATCGTTAACATGAATAAGAAAGGATATGGCTGAATGATAACATGTTTAACTGAGTCGGATCCCAACTGCCAATCCATGTAATTTCCAATGTGATCAATGCCGAACTGAAACACAATTATATTAATGTAAATATTACGAAAAAAAAATCTTACAACGTTTTTATTTTTTCTATTTAATTTTTATTTCGAAAAATTTGAGCGTTCTCAAATTGATTTCAAAAGTTTTAAAGGATTTTAAGCCTCCGTTATCCCACTTCGTGAATTCATGTTATAAATTTTATAAAAGTGCACCTTTTGCTTTTTTTTAGTTGAAAATTTAGTTGATCGAGCACAGAAAAATGGGAAGCTATTCTGCAGTAGGCAAATGTATCGTAAGAGTATTTGAAAATTATTTTTTCTTTTTTAAAAAATGAAAAAAAAAACACAAAAATCACGGGGAAATTTTTTTAGATCTGCTCAATTTCAAATTATTAAATTTTTTGTTACTTTTTTTGTATCTGGTTTGAAATTTGATATGATTTTTCGATTTAAAATTAATAAAAAATACCTGTTGGTTAAGGAAAAATGTTGTACCATAAGAGTCTAGATGATCATCGCCTTCTTGTTCGATCGAAAAATCGTATGATTTAAACATTAATACAACACTAATAGTTGCAGGAGTTTCGGCATTTTCTTTGACTGTGTTGAAATCGATGTTAAAAGGAGAAATACTTCCGGATATTTTTTGCCCGCAAAACAAAGAAGATTGGGTTGCATTTCGGATGGTCAATCCAGGTGTTTCGAATTTCCAATTTTCTTTACTTAATATGACGTAATTTTGGCGATCGTTTTCTTGTGCTTTTTTCATATGGAGATTCAATTGTAGAGTTTCTCGATTCATAACTACAGCTTCCATCAACCTGAAACAAAATGATGTATTTATTTTTGTTAGATAATTTTTCTCGATTATATTTTTTCAATAATTTTCATCATTTGTTTTTTGAAGAGAACACAAATATTTGTTTGTAAGTAACAATTGTTTCATGAGAATTTTTTTTTTGATAAAAATATTTTAAAGCGGTCCAAAGAACCACTTGAGCTTCAAAATGTGCTTTTGGTCGAGGTTTTTCGTTGAGTTTGAATTGAATTACGAATTTTTGAAAACTGAAGGTTTTTTACTTTTTGAAAGTTTTTTGCAAATTCCGAAATTGCAAATTCCGGATTCTCATGAAAGAAATTGTTACTCACAAAATCCCTATTTGTTTTTTCATACCTCCCCACTATTTGAACATGAAATAGAACTTTTTCAGGTGATCACATTGAGATCAATTTCTTGTGAGTACAGAAACTTATTTTAACGTAGAGAAAAGTATTTTTTGCGAAAAAAAGCCTTGGAACCGTAAAATATTGCTCCCGAAGTGTTTTTTTCAGGCTAAAATGAAAAATATTTCAATTCATGAAGTGGAAATAATGTCATTGTTAAAAAAAACTCACCAATTTTTTCCAGCGAATGAGAATTCCGGACTCGATATCCCGCCATAATTGATCATATTTATGTTGGACAAATTCCAGGTAAGTTCATGAATTCCTTCGGTTTGTCGCATTTTTAAAATAAAGTTGTGATTTCGCGAAAACTCCTGAAAAAATTTCAATAAAAAAAATTCAAAAATACCCATGAAAAACTCTGAAAACTAGCAAATATCAGACAATGCTGACCGCGCAAAAGGAAGACCGGGCGAGATAGTATATGAGAGCGAGAGAGAGCGCGGAAGAGTGTAGAGAAATGCACTAAATTTCTAGACCACATGGTTTACTGTGTGTATTATGTGGTGTAAGGTTATTTTCACCCATATTTGTTCTTTGCAATTTGTTCTTACTTGGCATTAGTGATTTATTTTTTGTAGAATATTTATTTTTTTATTTTTTAGTTTATTTTCAGATTTTAGAAAGAAGAGTTTTGTTTTTTTCCAGATTATTTCCAATTTGCACATAATTATTATGGTGAATTATTTTTTGTAATATATTTATTTTTTAGTTTATTTTCAGATTTCAGAAAGAAGAGTTTTCTTTCTTTTCAGATTATTTATTTATTATTATTTATAACTGTCGAGAGGTTTTCTGTGCAGTTAATTTTCCATTTTTTTTTAAAAGCTCTTGAGATAACAATGAAAATATAAAAAATATATATCATAATTTAAAAAAAGTTCAATTTTTGAGTTCTACTTTTTCCTGAAATTGTTAGCTAAAGTCTTATTTTAATTTTTTATTTCATAATCTCAACATTCAAAACCCATAATCCCTTTCTAAACAGTTTGTCTCAACCAAATACTTTGTACATATGTAAACATGTCACGCGTTATTTTTTGTTTTTATTATTCAATTTATCCAAACTGGCGCATTGCCAAAAACACCTTATACCGCACAACATTTTTCCACATCAACACATGCCACACTTTTTTATCCTTTTCCTCTTTCCCGCCATAATTACCTATTTTCTATCCCAGTCATTATTTTTTGACGCCAAAAAATCTGTTAGTTTTGAATTCAAATTTGAGTTAATTCACAGTTGAGAAAGAAATTTGTCTGAAAAAGAGCAAAATCATGAGCCGCGACCAATTTTTCCCCATGAATAATTTCATTTTGACGAGAAAAAATCATTTTATATTATACTTTTTGCTCATTTATTATGTGTTCGCGCTTGAAAATTTTATATTTTTTGTACCAAAAAAATCATTTTTTCTCCCATAACATTGCTATTTTGAGAATTGTATGACTATGAAAAGTAATGTTTTTTGTTAATGAAAAAATCAAATGATGATTGAATATTTCCGTATTATAATTATAATAATTCTTCTAAATCTAACATAAAACTAAAAAACTTTTCTTCTTCCTCAAAAATCATCTCTGTTTTATGAGATAAACGAATATTTTTTGCCTACCCCCTTCCCCTTTTTTTTCCAAAATGCAGTGTGGAGCGCAGTGTCGCGTGGAGTGTTGTAAAAAAAGATGCGATACATATTTATATTGTCTGCCAATATCGTTCATTATCTCATTTTATCACTTCTTTTTATTTTTCTCTTTTTCAAAGTAATGTCAATTAAATGTTGCCTTTTCTGTTTGTATTGATTTTTCTTTGAAATCCGAAATGATATATGCTTTTTTATGCTGTTTTAAAATCATCATTTTTTCTTCAGAGGAAGATGGTTACCACACGCAGCAGAACTCGCACACGTACCAGAACTGGAACAACATTGACAAATGGTTCACTTGATGCTTCACATAGATCTGGACAAAGGTTTGCTAGAATTTTGAAAGCATAGATCATATTTGTGAATTTAGGACCGATACAAGTGAGCGGAATAGATATCCAAGTAGAAATGTGAAACCAAGTGTGCGTTTAACGCAAAACGAAAACGGGCCTGCTGCACGTGGAACAAAACGAAGAAGAATCGAGAGTCCAATGTGAGTTTTTTCTTTGAGGTATTGTAAAAACCAAAGATAAAAATTATAATTCATTGATTTATCATTCATGAAGTGCACAATATTTTGAAGAATTTTCTTGTTAAAATAAAGAACCTGCTAAAGTTTTGACATAAAATTAATGATAGTTAAAACTAGAGTTTTCAGAATTTAATTTTGAAAAATAAAAAAAACATTTGTCGAATCATAAAATTAAAAGTTTGACCCGTGAAAACAAGTTATTATGATCTAAAATTCAAATATTGTCTGAATCAGGTGGTTTCTGAACGTATCAGAAACCTTTAGATTTTCATAGAATTACTGTCCTCAAAATAACGAGGGTAATTACAATCAATATTAACATTTTGAGGCATTACTTGCTAGAAAATTAGGAAATTCAAAGTATACAATGAGTTAGAGATATACTGAATATTGATCTAGACCAAAATAACAAAATTTTACAATATATACAGCGGATTAATATGCTGCTCATATTTCAAACGTTGAAACATTGTTGATTTTTTATCACTAGGAACTCCAATATTCAGAATAGTTTCATAGAATAATCCATATATTGAACAAAATGAATATTTTTGAACGAAATGATATGTTTGACGTAAATTGACCATTTTTATAATTCAATTAGGAAACAGAGACATTTTTCATAATTCCTAGAAACAAAAATTCAATCTTTCAACTTGTCTTGAATTTGACAAATCTATTACACTGATTTTGTGGTCAAAAAATGAGACATTCATTCATGATCTTTTCGGATTTATTATATTCAAGTGTGATGGAAGATATAGACAGGTTAGTACATAGTTGTTCTGAAATTAAACAGAGTAGTAAGGTTTCAGTAAATATTTTTTTGTGAGTTGTGTAGTTTAAGAGCTCCTGACTGTGAAAATTCAAATTTCTCCAACTTGTGAGGGCTTAAAATGACATAGGGAATCGTTTTTCAGATCTTACTGGTGGTTTTGCTTTTCACAAGTTAGACCTGTCCTTTGATTCCATGATCTGAATTTTTTCAAAAATTAATTTTTTGAGAATTCTTGGTCTCTCCTTTCTAATATTAATTTTCATCAAAAACTAAATCTATCATCTCCTGTGCAAAATAAAATGTTACAGTATAACACAAAAAAATTATTACACAGTGTTCAATTCATTTTTGAACTTTTCAAAAACTTTTTTCTGAACACATGTAAAATGAAGTGATATGAATTTCATGAAATCCAATAAACGTGTATATTTTTTCCAGCCGCAAAAACAAGGGAATCAAAAAGCCATACGCACCATCTGGTCCAAAAACAAATCGACGAAGTCGTAGCAGAACACCATGCCCGGTTAGTTTATATTTATATATTTCGTAATTTATCCTCATGACAAAAAAATATACAAAAAATGAAAACATTAGATTTTCTTCCGGTGTCCCCTCAATTCATTTTTTTTATTTCTTTTCTGTGATCTGTGATTCATTCATTTTTTCTTGTCCCCTTTAATCATATTTATTATAAGACAAACTGATATGTCGATAAAAGAGAAGCGACTAAAAATACAGAAAAAATGAGCGGGAAGATGATAGTTTAAAATTGCTGTGCTACATCATCTTCTTCTTCTTTTTTCATTCCCTCAATAGTTGTTCTCAATTCTTCGGATGAGTCGAATAGAGAAATGAGTTGTAAAGTGAAGAAGAAGACTTGTGGGCGGCTCTTGGCTGCTCGGGACTAGTATGTCTTTCCCTCCCGTCGTCTTGTCTCATCAATACTTGCTCATTGACACTCTCTCTCTTCCCCCCCCACCGCCAATATTTCTGTGCCCGCAAGCAATACCTATAATTTCTTAGCTGCTTTGTTGTGTTTTTGACGGGCAAAAAAAGAACATCTTCTTGACTTTTTTTCACCCACCTGCTGTCATCTGTACTACTACTACACGCAGTTTTTTTGCTCTAATTATTATTACAACCGTTTAGTATTCACTTTTTTTCTCCATTCTATCATTTTTCAATTATTCCCGACATTCCAAATTCGGAGACGTGTTCTCCACACGTTGCCGTCACATCGACGGTAACAACATCAGCTTCTTCAGTTTCACCAAATCGACCATTTCTTTCGGTATCACCATATTCATTAACCGCTAGATCAACACCCAACAATAATACCTCACGTGAACCATCAACATCCAATAATTTATTATCACCACAATCCTCAAGGCGACACTATATTTCACATCGTCTTCCACAAAGAGCTGTTCTTTCAAACGCTCCACAAATACAATCAGCTGCAGTTTTTCTGACTCCTGAAATGCCAGTCCAGAAATTCTCACTTCCCCAGCCAAACGCATTGGCCCTTCGGAAGCTACCACTTGTAGTGATTCCGAGAAAACGGAAATATAAGAATTATGTTTCTCGACGAAGAAACACTCAATTATTGGCGAGTTTGAGGAAATGTGTGTCCGATCCACATCTTTATAAATCCTATAATCATTGGAAAGGGTTATCTCGACCATTGACACCACCAACTGGGGCTCCGAAAACTTTGAAGCCTGAAGAGATAAAAAAACCAGATGAAAATGTTGCACCACCGCCAACCAAACAAATATCTGGAAAATTGACCGAGCTCAAGAGGAATCAATCAACCGAAAAAGCAATCTTCCGAGTTCCATCGATCACTTCAACCACTAAAATTGCAGCTGGAAAAGTTGCACCAGCCCCAGCTCTTGTTAAAGATCAAAAGCCGCCGCTGAACAAGCAAAATTCGACAACGAAACCAGCTGAAGTCAAAAAAGTCGATCCAATTCCGAAGAAACCAGCAGAACCAGTGAAGAAATCGGAAGGAATTGAATTTCTACCCAGTAATGATACTAATCAGCAATCAACTTCATCAGCTGCTGGTGCTGCTCCAGCTGTTGCTCCAGGACCAAAAGCTTTACGAAAAGCATACGGCTCTAAAAGTGGAACTACAATTTGTGCAATCGGATCGCCTATCGGTGGACCATCTACAAGTAATGCACAACAACCAGTTGAAGATGAAAAACGACTGATTGAAAAGAAATTATCACTTCGGAAAAAGAAAACTGAAACTGGAATACTTGCTGTTTCAAAATCTGGAATTGATATCGGCAAAGAGCAAACGGATGAGCAAAAAGCCAAGAAAACAGTGAACGCCGTTTCAGCCGCATTTTCAACTCCACAAACACCTGTAGATGATAGCTCTAACTCATCTTCAAATAAACCTGTTGTTAATATGAAAACACCAACATCTGCTGCGACAACAATACCCAAACCGAAATCAGCAGCTGCTCAAAGTCTACTTGCGCAACTACAACTTCCCGCATCGGTGTCTGCAAAAGTTGATAAAATTATTGCGTGTGGTGACAAGGCTCGAAAAATCAAACCGATTGCGCAGGTTTGTACTTGCTCTTTTTCTTTCCTGGGGGAACACCGGAAGTTTTTGATCAACATAAAAAGAACAATAAAAAGTTTCATGTTTCAATTTTTATTTTTTTTTCAGAAGACAAATCAACGAGTAAAAGCTCGCGAAACATCTGGTGGCACAAATCATGCTCCTGCTATTCAAGATGATTCTGATGGACATTTGATCTACTCCAAAGGAGATTTGGTCAAACAATGTGAGTTTTTCCTGAAATCTAGAGTTTCAGAAAATAAATAATCGGTTTTTTTATTTCAGTTTGTATCCAAGATACACTCGGAGAAGGTACATTTGGTAAAGTGGCTCGTGTGAAAAACACGAAAAATAACAAGGTTATGGCATTGAAAATCATCAAAAATGTCAACAAATATCGTGATGCTGCCAAATTGGAAATCAAGGTTTTGAACAAGCTCAAAGAGCAAGATCCGAATGACCAAAAGTGAGTTGGGTTTCAAAAAAAAAACACCTATTCATTTTTCTTCCCCAAAATTTTTGTGTGGGTAACAACTGTTCATGCTGTTCCGACGAAGAAAAAAAATTTCATTCATCTCGGAAACTTCTTCTATCCTTTTTTCTCTGTTGTGTTTCTCAACAAAAAACATGTTAGACGAAAACGAAATATCATATCGATTTTGAGTTTCTCTGGCTCGCTATAGTGTAAAGCATATCTCTCTGTTCCTCGTTTTTGATATTTTGAATTGAAAGATCGATGAGTCGAATTCAAAAGATGAAAAGAAAGAAAATGTATATAGTGAATTATGCAGTAGTGATAAAAGAACAAACAATAAATCAAAATGACACCAGCTGTGGGATAAAAATATATACATGAATAAAATATTTTGAAAATTCTGAATTTTTTCAGCTGGGTAATTCATCTCGAATCATGGTTCGATTATCATGGACACGTTTGTCTGCTTTTCAATTTGATGGGTTTGAGCATTTTTGATTTTTTGGTGAGTTCGATCAAAATTTATCAATATCTTTAAGCGCGTGCGGTTGCAACGCGGTTTTTTTTTCAAAATTCAAAAAAAATCAATAAAATTTCTCCTGTTTCAGAAAAACAATGATTATCGACCATACCCAATGGCTCACACACTTCATATCGCCTATCAACTCTGTAATGCGGTCAAATTTTTGCACGAAAATCATCTCACTCATACTGATTTGAAACCGGAGAATATTTTGTTCATTGACAGTTCGTATACGTTGGATCCTGATAGACCGGTGAGTTTTCTCCGTTTTTTCCAAAAAATTTCAAGAAAAACATTTGCAGAAGTATCGAATTTTGAAAAACACACATGTTCGATTGATTGATTTCGGATCGGCAACATTTGACACTGAACATCATTCCACAATTGTTTCGACAAGACACTATCGTGCTCCAGAAGTGATTATGGAACTTGGCTGGTCACAACCATGCGATGTTTGGAGTATCGGTTGTATTTTGTACGAACTTTATACTGGTTCAACTCTGTTTCAAACTCACGATAATAATGAGCATCTTGCGATGATGGAACGCGTTTTGGGCTCGATTCCAGCTCGTATGATGAAGAGAGCAAAGTGCGATTGCATTATCAATGCGAAACTTGATTGGGGGACAAATTCGGCTGGACATACTTGGGTGAAGAAGAATTGTGTGCCATTAAGAGTATGTTCTCGAGCTTTTTATGCAGCTATTCCAAAAAAATTCCATTTTTCAGAGATCAATGACTTGCCTTGAACCAGAACACAATGAGTTGTTTGAGCTCATTGAAAATATGCTCACTTATGAGCAAAGTTCAAGATTGAAGTTGAAAGAAGCGCTAGAGCACCGATTCTTCAGAAGACTTCCAGAGAATTTGAGGTAACTTTTTTTTTTCAAAATGAAAAATTAAAAAAAATCAAAATTCTTACAGATTGCCATATAATCTTTCAACAAATGGTAACCAACAATAATCATGTTATTTCAAAATTGCTGTCCTCTTTCTCCCACTCAACACAAAAAATTGCAGCGTTTGTGCCCCCGGGTGGCTCAAACTCGCAGAAAATCATACAATTCAAGCGGGTACCCTTGATTTTTTCTTGTTTTATACATAGTTTGTTTTTTTTCCATTGCTCTTTTTCTCTCTGCCCAATTCTCTTTTTCGTATCTAGTATGAAAAAGTCTTGTTTTTGATTCTGAATTTTAAATCTACAAAAAAATTTACTAGAAATTATAATTAACTTTTTCCTGTTTTTTTCTTTCCAGATTTTCATGTACCTTTTTTTTGTCAAATAATCAATTGTTTTTTTCTGTAAAAAATTCTCTCAAAACAGAACAGTCGAAAATAAAATATTTTATAAAATTCATTATTGAAGTTTTTTCCAGATCAGTTTTAAAGACACATTTTCAATTACACACTATACATAAAATAAATAATCAAAAAAAATCAGTCATCAAGTTTGAGCACTTTTTTCTAAATCATCATCACTTTTCAACAATTTCTCCTTTTGTTTTCGATTCGGTTTACAAATTGCTCCGATTATTCGCAATATGAAGAATATAAACTCGACACAACTCATTATACTTGCACCTAAAAATAAACCAGCTTGGCCACCCATATCAGAAATCAGATTGAATATTGAATAGGATTCGTATTCGCGTAATATTTCATAATTCATCTGTTCATAGTAGATTTCAATCATTGCAGCGTGTTCACTGAAAATTTGTATTTTGTTTGAGAATTGGGGTGGAATTTAGAAGATTTTTAAATTCAGAAATTCAAGATTTTGTCTCGGGACTTTTATTCTTCTCATAAAAACATCCTAGGCCTTTTTCAAGAAGCTTTGCTGTCTTCTGAACAATTAGAAAAACTTTCAAAGCCATCTTAAACATGTTTCAACCTACTGAAAATTTCAGAAAAATTTCCTAGGATTTTTAGAATAATTGGGAAATTCCAGAAACATATTACAGATTTTCTATAAAACCTTTTACAACTCTCCCAGCCTTCTGAATATATAGTGACAGTTTCGTGGCATCCTAGATTTAGTTCCGAGGTTCTAGAAACTTCAGAACATCCTCCAGTCCTTTCAGATTTTTTTCGGGATCCTAGAATTCTAGAACAAACTTCCAAGCCTTTAAAAAATTCAAAAAAAAAATCCCAAAAATCCACTCACCTCAAATATTGATTACAGTTCGTAGTCACACTCTCTGGACATTGAGCTTTCAAACTTCCACTCGGCCATTTTGCAGCTGAATATGTTGTTGTATATTGATTTTGATGACAGGGATGCATACATTTACAAATATGATGTTTCTTTGATAGCTTTGCTGCTTGCTGCATCATACATTCCACTGAAAATCAGAAAAAAGTTGAAGATTTCTTTGAAAATGAAAATATTCTTACAAATCTCTTTATCACTGCTATCACAATATGGAACAGTGCTTCTGCCTTTTGGAAACCTTGAATCTGCGCATTTACAGGCTCTGATAATCTGTTGTTGATAACATGAGCGATGACAACCCTAGAAATATTTTTTTCTCATTCTGAATTACTTTTAGAAATTAAAAAACAAAAACAAACCTCTGGCTCATATTTATATTCTCTATAAATACTGCTTGGCCCAGGAAACTCGTGTTCATAGCAATTTCCATATTTTGTAAGTCGATTGACTTCTCGCTGAAAAATTTGGTTTTTAGTTCTGAAATTACATTCACAATCAGAAATCCCTACCAATCCAATTCCAAACGATGAGATTGCTCCAGTTGGCGCTGAATATCCAAAAGTATCAGGGAATGGGCATTCTTGTTGGCCATGAATAGCAATTCGAACACCAGTAGCTTCTGTGGTTGGCAAATAATCTGAGGAATTTACAAATAACATTAGACGGAGACCATAACTTGGACCAGCTCTGCTGCTCAGAATTGTTTGTTTTGGATTTGCATTGAAAGTGTAGCAGTTTCCGAATGATGCATCGATGTGTAGTCTGAAAATGGGATATATGAATTTTGAAATAACTTTAGATTTCTTTTAGGTTTTGCCGAGGTATTTTCAAAATAGTTCCAAAAAACAGATCAACCAACAAAGTTCATCCAGCATATTTCTTTCCAATCTTGTATATTTCATCCACTTTTTTCTCAAACTTACTTGAACTCTTTCTCAATATTACATTGATGTCCATTAAATGAGCACATTTTGATCAACTCTGATTTCCCATACCCCAAAGCTGCTCTTCGTTCTGGCACTAATGCTGACATTTTGAGAATCATCCTGAAAATTTTTTTTTTCGGGAAAAATGTATATATTTTGAAACACCTGATTAATTGCCTGTCTCATTTACATATGCACCCTTTATTTTTTCAAAAAAAAAACATAAATATTCCACTCACTTTTCTCTTGCCTGTGTAGTAATAGCCACTTGATCAGTCATGTTACCGTAACCCAATTGCAACAATTGTTCCATATACTCTTTTCTCAACGGGCTTCCCTTCTCCGGAATCTTTTTTCCCCGAAATTCCCACATTCTTCTCAAACGTTTTTCTGGCTTGAAAATACAGTAACCCTTATTAGATTGACAGTAACACGGTGAGTCATCAATTCCTGTTGTATTTGGAACATTACAATATCCAATATCATTGCATTCGGGGCAAATTGATTCTTTCCAAGCTCTGCAAAAAATTTGCATAATTTTTAATCGAGTTATTGAAACATACTCTGCTCTATAACAAGGCCACGCTGTTCCGTCTTGTCGATCATAATTACATATACATGCAGATTTCAAATCTTTCGGAACCGATAATTGCACTAAATTTGTAATTTGATTAGGAAAATTTGTTTTTGTGTAACTTGGAAATTACCTATACATTCTTCTTTGTTGTCTAAACATGTGCAATCAGAGTAAACTGGCTCATATTGCAAATATTTGAAGGATTCTGAAAAAAAATGGTTTTTTTTCAATTCAATTGGATTTTTGATTTGACTGCTACATCAAAAAATATTTCACATTTTCCAGAATTTTTGAAACTTTCAAAATATAAATTATCTTTCATTCAAAAAAGATCATGGAAGCAGAAATATTCCTAAGCTTCGTGTGTGGTCTTGTTCTCAAAACCCATCAGCTCTTGCAACCGCTTTTAATTAACTCACGCTTAATTCCATCCTCTGAACTTCTTTTTCCCCGTTCATTCCTCTCTGAATCAAATTGTGCGTCATTACTAAACATAACAGCTTGATGAAATGCGTCAAGCTGAAAACGAAATTTCTCAGAAAAGTTTTTTTTTCCAAAAAATAAATCTGTCACATCAAAAATTCATAGCAAAAAAATTCAAAAAGTCTGCTCACCGTTTCACTTATTTCTGGTACACTTCGAGCTAAATGATTTTTGAACGGGTTCAAATTGCAAACTGTGATTGCTGGGAATGGAGCAGCCTCAAATTGCAGCTGAAAAAATCGATAATATTTTCTGACGTTTTAGGCTTTAAGTTAGGCTAACCTCAACATTCACAATTTTCTCTCTTCTTGAATATTTTGCATAAACTTGGGAAAATGAGATCATTAAAAATACCACAGACATCAAACAAACTGAAATCCACAATCCTCTGACCCAATAGATTCCTGTGCTATAAATCTGCAGAAAAATTTCACGTTTTTTTTCTAATTGCTCTAATTAATTACCATATTAACACCATGAAAAGTAGTTTGTTCACAAAAATGTCTGACTGAATGTTGAATTTCATCGCTGGTTGGATCTGGTTTTTCCGGTGGATCTTCTCCCAATGCTCGACCAACATCCTAGAAAAAAAGCACATCACATTCAATGATTTTTTTCTGGCCAGAAAAAAAACTTAACTTTACATTTCCCCGGGGAAAATTGTCATGTTTGAACTTTTTTTGGTTCTTTTTTTAGGGGGCGAATGGGAGAAAAACTACTTTATTTTATTAACTGACCCTTTTCTTGGAAGGAATTTTTGGAGTGTTTTTTCATTTTCAGAAATTTGTCATACTTGAACTTTTTTTTAGAGAAAAAGAAACACAAATTGACCTTTTTCTGGAAAAGGTTTGAATGATGGACAGCAGAAACCTGACAAACTTTTTTTGAGCTGTAGTTTGATCTTTTTTTCTGGATGTTTTTGTTTTTCTGATTTTTGATAATAAAATTGAATAAAAATAATTCAATAGATTGAACAAAGAACACAAACTGGATAAATTGAATTTTGAAAAAAATGATATCAGAATTTCAACAAAGTGTTCACAGCTTTTTTCAAAACCCCTACCTTTGACATTTTCGCAAAAGTTCTAGAAACATCCGCAAGAACCGAACTTTTTCTTCTCGTATCTGAACGATTAGAATTACCATTACCAGAAGTCTCAACTGGTTTCAATGAATATTCAGCAAAATTTTGAGCCGGATTGATTCCAGATTTCATTTCATTTTGAATAAGAATATTAACATAAACAACAGGAAAAAGAAAAAGCAAGAAAAAACGTTTTTTTTCTTGCTTTTTTGGTGGTGGTGTCAGTCAAATAATGTGCATTTCGTTTGTGGGCGGAGTCTGTCGACGCCTTTTTCAAAAATCTATCAATTCTTGCTTGGAAATGTGACTTTTTGCTGGGAGGTTTTTTGGTTAGTTACTTACCGATAGAGAGAATATTGAATATTTATCACTTGAAGATTGTTTTTTGGAGAAAAAACACATTGTTAAGAAGATGTGGGTGTCTAGAAAACAGAATTAGGTTAGAGATTGAGCAGTTTAAAAGTTAAAAAAGGAAAATTATAATCCAAAAATTGGATCACGATGAAAATCAGATCTTAAATTTAAGTTGGGTAAATCATAATTAAATTTTGAAAATAAGGTCGCATAGAAATCAAAACTGGTTATTTCCAAATTGGCTAGAATCAAATTTCAAATTTTCTAGAATTTTTAAAAGTGCAGAAATGTAGTTTATGTTCTTAAAGGTTATGTTGCAGTCAAGCATACAGAACAGATTCAAATTTCCTGTCTACATAACTTTTGACCCAAATTTTTTTGAAAAGTTCAACAAACAAAATGAGCAAAAAAATTCCACGAAAAAGTTAACCTTTCTAATCTCTGGTTCGTTTGCTCACTAACTTTCAGCCATCATTTTCTTTCAAAAAAAAAATGAAAATGAATGATGACTATACCACCCTTTAGGGATAAAACAGAGGGTCTGAAACAAATCTAGGTGGGTGCGCGAAAAAAAAGTGATGAAAAGGCGCCAGGCTGAGTTGACCGAAATAAATAGGTCACTTGGGAGCACTTTAAGCTCTTTCGACACATTCATCCAATTTGCGCGTGCTGTTTTTGCATTAGAAATCAAAATTCAACTTTTCCCGTTTTTTTGCTCTGGAAGAAAAAGAACACTTGATCTGATATAAAAATACACGTGGATTTATCTAGTTCATCGTTTCTTTGGGGAAACATTTTTCATACAAACTTTCAACATGTGTTTGTGTGTGTTTTTTTTTTGTTGTTGCGTTTTCTTCGTGTGAGTTTTTTTTTTGGAAAAAAAGGTTGGAGTGAAAAAAAACAGAGGGAAATGAACAGAGAAAAAATAAAAATGAAAATGAAAATTGAAATTCAGATGGGTGTAGAAAAACAAAGAGAAACTTGAGAAGCTGAACTTTTGGACTTGAGATAAATTGAAACTTGGCAAAATAGGCAATTTCAGACAACTTGAAAAACGTCATGTCCTGATTGAATTTTTTGAAAAAAAAAATGAAATTTGATTACAAATTGGAAGCTAGAAGTTTCAGAAGCTCAAATGAAAAATCTACATGATTTTGAGTTTGAAAATGAAAATCCTGGGATTTGAAATTCCAAAAAATATTATCAAAGACAATATAATTGACCTAGAATAGTTTTCATCACTTTCAAAATATTTTCAAATAACTATTCATTCATTTAGTGTAATACACATAAAACTCGAAAAAAACGCAATTTTCAGAAGAAAACATTTTAAAGAACATTGTCAGTTCATAAAATATCATCTATATGTCAGTCAAATAAAATGAAGAAAAAATATGAGTTTTGGTTGGCATTTTCAGCAAGGTCAAAGAATCGTTTTCTTTTTTTTCATATTAGATTTAGTGGTTCTGAGGTTTTGAATTGTGAATCAAAGTAAGCTGAGCAGTAATTTTTACTAGTTCTAACATGAGTTATAGGAACTCATATAGTTCAGTTCACAACATCTCCCTGATCTCTTTCTTTTTTGTGTCCAATTAGAAATATTGAAACAAATATTTTTTCTTCTCGGTAAATTCAGTATACCCTTGAGAATACCTCGAACAAACCAAACGTTTTGTACTTTTTTTTTCGTTCGAACATAAAAACCAGAAAAAGAATCGCATTTGTTTTATGCAGAGATTTTTTATCGGTTAGTTTTTGGTCTTGATTTGGTTGAAGTGCAAAGAAAAAAGTAGAGATTTTGGACTGATATAAGATGGGAGAATTTTAGGAATGAAATTTGAGATTCTGGAAAGATATCAGAAAGATTTATGGTACATTTGAGCACACGACCTTAGCCAAGGTGAATTTCAAAAAAATTCAAAATATGAATCGGTTTCGAACAACTTCGCAGATATTTCTGAATTGAGGTTTTCAGAAAATTATTTTTCAAAAGTTTCAAACAGTCAATATAATCAAAAATTATTTCAACTAATTTTGTTGTCATTCGAAAAAAACCCACCTCTTTCTGTCTAAACTTCTTCACCAGGGCTTCTGTTTCTCGATACGATTCATTATTCTTCCGAATCTGATGTGGCGTCAAAATCCGATGCACCAAATGATTCCTCGACCATTTTTGTCCCATTTCACTTTTTCTTCAAAAAAAAACAAAATACCAAGTTTCTTATAATAGATTGGGAAAAATCAAACAACGTCCTTTAATTTATTTGACCGCCCAAACAGGAAAAAGCTCAAACATCAGAAAAAAAGAAAATGAGAGAAAAAAGTTTCTGAAATTGGAGGAGGAGAATTATGGTTAACTGAGCACCAAATTGAATGATGAGAAATGAAAATTGAATTGAGAGTATGATTTTAGGATGAAAGTTGTAGGATTTTAGAAAAATATTGATTTTGAGAAGAAAAATATGTGAGCCACTAATGCGGTGTCCAATGTAAAAAATATTTTTTTTAAAAATGCGAAAATATATCGTCCAAAGTCTAGCTGTCTGCGTCTCTCGAATATACATACTATTTCTCTGTTTCGTGTCTGTGTCTTTCGAATACACACACTGTTTCTCTGTTCTGTATTTCGAATATAAGGCAAGCTTTGGACTATATATTCTCGTATTTATTGCTATATTTTTTACTTTGGACATCACAAAAAGCTCCAAACTCAAAAATGTAGTTAGCATAACTTGGCTTTAAAATTTGAGAACCACAAAGTAACTGCCGTATTCAATTTACCTATGAAAAATCTATAAATTCAAATTTTTTAATATCAAAATATGATATGATTAAAAAAAAAAGTTTTTACGTTCTGTGAGTTGGCTTCATTTTTTTTTAAATTTACTTCATTTATGAAAAAAAAGCTCCCCTTTGAACATTTCCCAATATTGAAAATGAAAATAAAACAGAATAAAATAAAATGTGTTGCTTGAAGCTCAAGTGCAACCAACTTTTATCTCAATTTTTCATCTGAACACATTGAAACACTCGAACTTTTATAATAAATGTGTTCGGGGCCAAAAAAGAGAAGAAAAACTACCCAAAAAATGAATACTAGAGAAAGACAATGAATTTTTTGTCAAAGAGCAACAAAAACTGTCGTTTTTTGGAGACAAATCACTTGAAAACGGAATTCTCGTGAGATTCAGTTTATCCCACCAAACATCTTTGGTCATTCCTTCTCTTGAAAAGATAGAGAAATCAAGAAAAAGTCACCGAGCTTTGCAAAAAAGGTTGAAAGAAAGAGAAAAGGAATAAAAATGAAATAAAAAACAGAATATTCTTCTTCTTCTTCTTCTCAACAAAATTCCCATTAGTATAATTTGTCAGGCAAGAAAGAAAAGTTGAAAAAAATTGCTGCCAAACTAATTGTTCTTGTCCGAAAAAAGATTAATGATTTTTCGAGCAAAAAATAGGATAATTTATTGCCACTTGGGTTCAAAAATCTCTTTTTCAGATAAAAATGTTCCAGGAAGAAGTAAGAGAAAAAATAGTTCTGGAAATCTTGTTGTTCCTTTTCTCTGGCTAGAATTTAATTATCCTAGTAATTAAGAAAAGAGCTCCTGGATACGAGAAAGTTTGAAAAGCACATTTTTTTCGTGATGTTCTCTGATTTGGCAAGAAAAATGTTTAGGAAATCAGATTAAAGCAAGGAAGTTTGTTCGAATAGTAAGTGTAAACATCCCTAAAATAGATTTTTAATGTAAAAAAAAACCACAAAGTTAATATATATCAACGAATTGTTGGCTTAAACCTACCACAATCTCAAAAACGGAACTGAAATCGATGTTAGTGTAAACATCCCAGAATTAGTTTTTAAAATGTAGATGTACATAAACAACCCAAAATTGGTTTTTTCATTTTTTTCCAGAAAAACAACCATTTTTAACACCCTAACAAATGAAAACAAATATTTCAACTTCCGAAAAATTGGTCTCTTGAAAACTCCCATTCCGAAAATTTTAATTTCAGAAAAAGTGCAAGAAGTCAAGTTTATTTTTTTTTTTTGAAATTAAACCGGAAGCATGTCAACTTCCTTCTTATTTTGTGTGTTTCAAAAATGTGTTTTTTCATTAAAAATGTACAGTTATTTTTTGAAAATAGCTTTTTTCCTCATAATATGAACTGATTGATTTATTTCATATAGAAATGTTGCGATTTTCTCTTGTTTCAAATGTACATAAACATCATGAAAAACAGTTTATTTGAAATTGATATCAAATTTCTGACATATAAAAATGAACAGTATAACAATTATATCAAAAATCTCGATGCTTATAATATTTTTCATATTTCCTTTATTCGTTTTTTGCTCGGAATATGCAAGACTCCCAAAAACAGTACTACCATTAGAATATTATCTAAAACTAACAGTTCATTTTGATGGATATGGTTATAAACCACCAGCTGATAAAAATTACACAATCGATGGAATAGTTAGTGTTATTCTGAATATAACTGAAGCAATTGATAGAATTGCGATAAATTCAAGACGACTTAATTTTACCAAAGAAAACTGTAAATTAGTTTTTCGAAATCGGAATATCAACATTACATCATTAGAATTTGATATACAAAACGAGCAAGCTATTTTTATATTGGATCAAACTTTGGAACCATTGAAAAAATCAGAACCAAGAAAACATTATCTTAATCTCACAATCGCATATTCTGGTGTAATTCTTGATGATAAAAAGGGCATGTTCAGGTTGACTTATAAAGATGAGAACGAAAACGAAAAGTGAGTCAATTATTCTGAATAACAATTTCAAAAATTTACATCACTCCAGACCGGTTATTGCAACTCACTTCGAAGAAATAAATGCTCATCAAGCAGTTCCATGTTTTGATGAACCTTGGATGAAAGCAATTTGGAGAGTTGAAATAACTCATCCTGTTGGAAGTATTGCACTTTCAAATACAGCTGAACATTCAATTAAATCAGTTGATAACAATCTGAAAACCACAATTTTCCACCCAACACCAATAATGTCATCATATTTATTGGCTTTTGTTATTTCTGATCTTGAATATATAAGTGATTATTCAGAATCTGGAACATTAGTTAGAGCTTTTGCACCAAATCATCAATTGAAACTAGTGGAATTCGGGTTGAAAACTGCTGTAAATGCTTTGAATTTTTTCGAAAAAAAATATGGAATAAAATATGAATTATCCAAAATTGATTTGGTTCCTTTGGATCAATTCCAGTCTGGCGCAATGGAAAATTGGGGTTTGGTCACTTTTCGGTAAGCCAATCGAGAAAAATTTAGGTGTACGTACTGTTTATATATTTTTTCTCAATTCCAGCTCTGATTGTTTGATTGGGGAAAATGAAAATATCGAAAGTATTGTTCAACATGAAATAGCTCATCAGTGGTTTGGAAATATAGTTACAACTGAATGGTTTTCAGAAATTTGGTTAAATGAAGGATTTGCAACATTGTTTGATTTCTTACAACCATTTAGAAATTTGGTGAGTTTTGTGTCCAGAACAATTAATTACATTTTTATTAGTTTTCGTACACAATGTATGGTGATCTTCATAGAAAAGGTTGGCGGCAAGATAGGCCAGTAGTTATAAAAACATTGGAAAAGAAATACATTGACATGGATGGCTTTACAAGTCATTACAAATCATCGCAAATTTTATATATGTTATGGAAAATAATTGGAGAAGAAAAATTTGAAGAAGGAGTTACAAAATATCTAAAAGAAAATTTATATAAATCTGTAAACTCCACAATATTTTATCCATATTTAGCTGATTTTATGCCTCCAGAAAGTCCAAGCATCGAAGATTTTATGAATCCATGGTTAGAACAAGTTGGAATTCCATTAGTCATTGTGAAACAATTCAATTCTACACATAATAAGATTACTCAAGAGAGATTTGATAATGGAGTTTTAGAAAGTTATCAATTCCCAACACCAAAATGGAATTATTCATGGTATATTCCACTTTGGTATAGAAACAATAGTGATTTTGAAAAAATTGAAAAAATGATTTGGCTCAAACCCGGAATACCAGAATATCTTCCTAATCAGGATATCAGATTTTCAAGAGGATTGTTCCGTTTGGGCATTTCTGACCCCATAATGCAGAGCGAGAATTGGGAAACTTTTTCTTTGAATTTTTTCTGGAATACAGCTTTGGGAATTCAAACATTCGAAGAATTGAAACATTTCATTCAAATTCTACCAAATGATTTTTCTCTCATAAAACTGCTCAATCATCTTTTTATTTTGTTATGGAAATTGGATGTGGAAGTTTACATGAATATAACAGAAACTCAAAAATATAAAGTGGTTCAAGATGAAAAACGCATGTTAGTTTAGCGAGATATGTATTATAGAAAACGAATAATTTTACAGGCTGTCGGTGTTATTAGAAAAACAAAATGGGAACGCGATTTTAATCGAGAACTTATCAAAATATAGAGCACGAATTACAAATGAAACCATTTCAATATATTTCGATTTGATTGTCAAAGATGAGAATTTGGCCTTTCAAATCGGAAAAGATACTATCGGAGAAGCTAAAGAAATATTCCGCGAGCGATGCAAAAACCATGAAAATGAACGTATTCGAATAATTTACAAACAATTGAAAAAATTGGATGATTGGAGAGAAAAACATACAAATGATGTATTAGAAATTGTCAAAATTGTGTTTGATTTTATTGAGAAAAAAAAAGAAGTCGATGAGTGAAACTTAATTTTTGTCAATTGTGGTTTTCCATAAATGAATATTTTTTTTCTTTGCTTCAGATTTATTTTGTTCAGATCGCATGAAAACTTTGTTTTTCTTTCAATTTTGTTAAAAGCTCATTCAAATTTTCTTGGCCTGTGAAAAAGCGATGGGAACTGACGGAATTCATAATTTTATAATTTGATTATGATAAGTCTCAAAGATTTTTCATAAAAACCAAATTAAATCATATGGGAACAAAATCATGCAGTTTCACATCATTTTCGTTGTTTTCTTCACAGTCATCATATTTTCCAACTGCCATGTTGACGATCCGCCCAACATCGATAAAGTGTTGCTTAAAACCGTCAAAAGATACGAGAAAGAACTTCGTGATTTGAGTAGTGATAGACATTTTGGCGATATTTATAGATGCACACACCCACTCATTGAATACATCTTTAGAGAACAACGCCATCTACAATACTTCGAAGGAAATGTTAATATTTCATTTTTTCAAGCTTTGAGAGCATCAAAATATGTTTTGTTCGATGGGTTTGATAAGAGTCAAGTCCCAAAAATGAAAAAGTGGATGAATGGTGATATTGATGTGACATACAGAAAACAGCCAGATGGTCGATTATTTTATTATGATTTGGAAAAGAATGATAAATGTCCGTTCAATTATGTTATACGAAGTTACACACATGAATGGAGATAATTTTGCATTCTAATACAAATACAAATACATAAATTGTTATTTTATTGTTAGTGAAAATATGTTTTTTTTAAGGCATATGAAGAGTTTCTGGATAAGCAGAGCAACATTTATCGGTCAGAAACTCGAAAACCTTTAAGTTTCATTTAGAAATCAAAAACCAAATCAGTTAACCAAATACAAAAGACCGAAAATAAAAATCGATGGTAAATAATTAGATAAAGTTGATGAAGCCTTGGGCATTTTCAGATTTATAACAACTGAACACTTTCTTTCCAATCTGTTAGTTTTGAGGTTCAACTTATACTTACATTGCCTCTGGAAAAAGTCTTGTCACTAATTGAGCGAGTTTCAGAAATAAAACATACTTCTATCGGTTTTTTAACAGGTTTTGATGTGGTTAACATTTTTTCATTTCCATTTGGCGATACTGATGAACCCATTCTGAAATTGAAATTGAAAAATTTAGATTTTAGAATTCGAGAAGAAGAACCTACAAAGAAACATTGGAATCACATATTGCAACTGGAATAATAACGGTGATGATAAGAATAATAGAAACTATTATAAAAACACAGTTCATTTCAAATGAAAAAAAAACATTCCGGAACAGTTTTTATATTGAGACTTTCCAATTAGTTGTGTGTGTGTGTTTTTTCCATGTTTCGGAACATGAACAATAGAAAAATCGACAGGAAAAATTGAAAACATGCCTTTGAAGTTATTTTTAGACCAAACAAAGAGTCAACTTAATTTTTCGAGATAATTTTCAATTTTTTTTGAAAATTGAAACAACTCAAGTGATACCAATTCAATTCAGGATTATTCAGAAGAAATCGGTCCTTCAAAAAAAAAAAATACCTGAAATTGTGATGAAAAATTAATTTATCACTAATTTCTTAATTTACAGAAAAATTTAAAAAAAATAGAAAATTAATTTATCACTAGTGATTCGATATTCGAGCCAGTTACATTAAATCTACATAGTGGGTTTGTGATTGTTGTAGTTTGGTTAACTTCAATTAATTTCAATTCTCCTGGTTTCAACCATATCAATCGTTCCTTGTCTCCGACATCATTTTTATACCAAAGAGGAATATACCAAGTATAATTCCATTTTGGTGTCGCAAACTTTTGATCATAAACGTCCAGTTGATTATTATCAAATCTTTGCTGACTTAAAATATCATGTGTTTTATTAAAATGTTTAACAATAATCAATGGATGTCCCACTTGTTCTACCCATGGATCCAAAAAATCATCAATATTTGGACTATTTTCTGGCATTGAATCAGCAAAATAACTTTTGAGAATCTGGGTGTTCACTGATTTGTAAGAATTCTCTTTCAAGTATCTTCGAATTCCTTTTCTGAATCTCCAAGTTCCAATAACCTTTTTCAACATATTTAAAACTAAAGAACCTTTGACATAAACTGTTTGATCATTTGGCTGTGTAAACTGGATCCACATATTATTTGTATTCAAATATCTGAGTGGAGAATCAACGGCGTCGCTTGAGTAAGATTCATAGTAATCATAAAGTTGTTTCTGAAAATATTTCAGCGAAAAATCCTCGAATACATACATATGTATGTTAATATATTAATAGCGTTTTTTTGAAACTCACATTTTCAGAATCTGTCTCATATATCGTTGCAAATGCTTCATTCAACCAATAATCATTATACCAAGCCATTGTCACAAGATTTCCAAACCATTGATGAGCAACTACATGAATCACAACTTCTTCCATAGATTTCAAATCGTATCCAATCAAAGACGATTCCCTGAAAAGACCAAAAGTTCACAAAAAGTTTCATTTTATAGAGTTAGAGTTGTTGTTTCATAAAATACAGAAATTAAAATAGAATAAAAACATACTGGAAAATAACTAGACCCCAATTTTCCATGGCCGACGCTGGAAATGTTTTGACCGGAAACAAATCTAATTTTGAAAGTGGATAATTAATATCGAATGTTATCTCAAATTTGTTTAGTGAATTTATCGCAACTTGAAGAGCATGATTCGTTTTGTTTAGTTTATTTAATGGAGCGAATACTCGCACCAAAGTTCCTGAATCTGAATAACCACTTGTATATTTGTAATCTGAGATAATAATTGCTAATTGATACGGTGACATGATTGGTGTCGCATAGAACTGTGTAGTTTTGAAATTTTCGAGTGAAGAATAAACGATTTGTTTTTCTGGAGTATTAGAAAGAGCAACACTTCCAACAGGATGAGTTATCTCAACTTCCCAAACAGCTTTCATCCAAGGTTCATTGAAACATGGTACGATCATGTGAGTCAAGGGGAATGATTGACTTATTAAAGTCGGTTTTGAATAAACTACTCGATCTCTGTATAAGCCAAAAGGTACCTTTGAGAAATTGCCTGTATATTTTATTTTGATAATAGCATCTCCAGAAATTGTACCGTTGAAATATATTGTAGAAAGTTCTTGCGTTTTTTTCAAATCAGAAATATCAATTCTTCCTGAATCATCAAATAGTTCACAATCTTCTTTTTCAAAAGTTAATTCAAATGAATTAAAAGTGATTTGTAATACATTTTCCTTGATATTTAGATCAATCTCCACGACACCTTCAAAAGTTTGATTTTTATCAGTTGGCAGATTTATATATCCATCTAGATAAACTGTTAACTTCAAAGAATACTTGACTGGTATAATTGTTTCTGGCAGACGAGTCACTTCAGAGAAAATGAACTGAACCAAAATCAGGCAATAAAGACATTTTTGAATCATTTCTGAAAATGCAACTGTTGGTGTTCAATAAATATATAATTTTTTCGAAATTTGAGATTCTGTTTAATAAATAAACATATGTCTCAATTTTTGTGATTTTTGCATGGTTGTTCAAAAAGTATACAATTCTATGAACAATCTGGAACAATCTGATTAAATGGGGAAACGCAAAATTAGCTTTTTATATTCCCGATGTTCAGAGTAATTCGATTCGGAAAATCGGAATAAAAGTCCTATTCTGAAGCACAGAATTTTCATAATTTTACTTTATCGAATATAAATTGCTTCACTAAAAGTTTCTTCTGAAATTTATTTTTCCTGCACGAGATAAAATGTTTTCCAATAATCATATTTGAATCAACAATTTTCATTTAACCCTTACAATGTCATACATAACAATGAAAAGAAATGGGAAAAACTATTGAAAAAATTAAGTTCCATTCATTATCTATTTCTCTCTATAAAATCAAACACAACTTTGACAATTTCTAATACATCATTTGTATGTTTTTCTCTCCAATCATCCAATTTTTTCAATTGTTTGTAAATTATTCGAATACGTTCATTTTTATGATTTTTGCATCGCTCTCGAAATATTTTTTTTGCATCTCCCACAGTATCTTTTCCGATTTCAAATGCCAAATTCTCATCTTTGACAATTAAATCAAAATATTTCGAAATGGTTTCGTTTGTTATTCGTGCTCTGAATTTTGTTTGGAGATTTCTCAAAATATCGTTCCCATTGTTGTCTTCCAATAACACCCAACGGCTGGAAAACTAATTGATTTTTATAAGACTTCGACAAACTTACATATGTTTTTCATCTCGAACAAGTTCAAAATTTTCAAGTTCTGTTATATTTGAACAAACTTCCACATCCAATTTCCATACCAAATAGAAAAGATGGTTCGTCAATTTTTTGTGTGAGAAATCATTTGGTAGACTTTGAATAAAATGTTTGAGATCTTCAAATGTTTGGATTCCTAAAGCTGTATTCCAAAAAAATTTTGAAGAAAAGGTTTCCCTATCATCAAATTGCATGTAATAATCAGAAGTACTTAAACAAAACAATCCATTAGAAATGTATACTTCAGAATTTGAAAGATATTCTGGTATTCCGGGTTTAAGCCAAATCATTTTCTCAATTTCTTGAGGATCCCTATTGTTTCCATACCAAAGTGGAATATACCATGAATAATTCCATTTTGGGGTTGGGAATTGATAACTTTCCAAAACTCCATTATCAAACCTATCTTGAGTGATCTTATTATGTGTAGAATTGAATTCTTTTACAATAACTAATGGAATTCCGACTTGTTCTAACCATGGATTCATAAAATCTTCGATGCTTGGACTTCCTGGAGGCATAAAATCAGCCAAATATGGATAAAATATTGTGGAGTTTACAGATTTATATAAATTTTCTTTGAGATATTTCGTGACTCCTTCTTCAAACTTTTCTTCCCCAATAATTTTCCATAACATGTATAAAATTTGCGCAGATTTGTAATGACTTGTATAACCATTAGCGTTAATATATTTCTTTTCCGAGGTTTTTATTACTACCGGTCTATCTAGTCGCCAACCATTTTCGTGTAACAAATGGTATTCTCTGAGTGATAACTTCAAAAAAAATCTTCCAATTAATTGTTCTGAATATTGAACTCACAAGATTTCTAAATGGTTGTAAGAAATCAAACAATGTTGCAAATCCTTCATTCAACCAAATTTCAGAAAACCATTCCATTGTAACTAAATTTCCAAACCACTGATGAGCTAATTCATGTTGAACAAAATTTGGTATATTCTCATTCTCGCCAATCAAAAAGTCAGATCTACATTTGGAAAGATTATTTGAAAGAAAAACTTATTTTTTTTTCAATAATCTCACCGGAAAATCACCAAACCCCAATTTTCCATCGCGCCAGACACAAAAATATCCAACGGAACTAGATCAATTTTGGATAATTCATATTTTATTCCATATTTTTTTTTCGAAAAAATTCAAAGCATTTACAGCAGTTTTCAACCCGAGTTCTACTAATTTTAATTGATGATTCGGTGCAAAAGCTCTAACTAATGTTCCAGATTCTGAATAATCACTGATATATTCAAGATCAGAAATAACAAAAGCCAATAAATATGATGACATTATTGGTGTTGGATGAAAAACTGTAGTTTTCAGATTGTTATCAACTGATTTGATTGAATGTTCAGCTGTGTTTGAAAGTGCAATACTTCCAACAGGATGAGTTATTTCAACTTTCCAAATTGCTTTCATCCAAGGTTCATCAAAACATGGAACTGCTTGATGAGCATTTATTTCTTCGAAGTGAGTTGCAATAGCTGGTCTAATGTGATGAAGATTATTGAACTGGTGTTCAAAAAAATACTCACTTTACTTTTCCATTCTCCTCTCTATAATGTGATCTAAAAATTCCCTTTCTATCATCTAAAATTTCACCAGAATATGCGATTGTGAGATTTAGATATTGTTTTCTTGGTTCTGATTTTTTCAATGGTTCCAAAGTTTGGTTCAACATAAAAATAGCTTGTTCATTTTGTAAATCAAATTCTATTGTTGTAATGTTGATATTCCTATTCCGAAAAACAATATTACAATTTTCTTTGGTGAAATTAAGTCGTCTTGAATTTATCGCAATTTTATTAATTGGTTCAGTTATATTCAGAATAACACTAACTATTCCATCAATTGTGTAATTTTTATCAGCTGGTGGTTTATAACCATATCCATCAAAATGAACTGTTAATTTCAAATAATATTCTAATGGCAGTATTGTTTTTGGAAGTCTTGCATATTCCGAGCAAAAAACAAATAAAGGAAAAATAAAAAATATTATAAGCATTGAGATTTTTGATATAATTGTTATACTGTTCATTTTTATATGTTAGAAATTCAATATTAATTTTAAACAAACTGTCTTTTGATGATGTTTATTTTCATTTTTTTAAAGCTGCAGAATACATAAAATCTTTATTTCATTAAATATGTGCAGAAATTACAAAAAAAATCACTACCAGCAGTTGAACTACCACAAATTTATTTTATTTCTCTCTGAAGACAAATATTATTTTTAAATGAATCAGAAAAATACAATGAAAACAATAATACAAAACAGTTTTGTCACCGGATACAAAAATACTGTCATTTGAAAAATAGAAATTCAAAAAAGAAGAAGAAGAAGACACGTGATATTTCAAAAAATCACAACCAACCGGACTACGACTATATCATTTCGAATAAAAAATACTAGGCAAGTTATACAAAGTACAAAAAATGGGTTATTAAAGGGATGACACGCTTAAACTGTATATTTTTAATTATTTGAATAAACATGAATATACTTTTATTATTGTTATATGATTTTGAGAAAAAATATAATTTTTTTTGAAAAACCCCCCAAGTTCAGAAATGATTCGATTCACTATGTCAATCAAAATTTTTTGATCAAATCATAATTATGACAATTTGGATAGCAATATAAAGAGAAAAAGTTCATCGATGTATGACTAATCTACAGTAACCCATTGAACTTTTTCTTATCCAAAATTCTAGGAAAAAAATAAATGAAAAAATTTGCCAAATAAAACACGTTTTTTGGAGGTTGAGTAAATATAGGTTTTGTTTTTTTCTCGAGAAGTTTAGAGGAAACCAGATGCATAGTGATTATGATGATGGTGCTCATTTTCATTATCTTCAGTTTCTTCAGTCTCCATTGTTTGCACATCGAAATCAGAGCATCTAGAAAAAATTTTGAATAGATATGAAATATTTTAGAAAACTTTTTTGGAAAATTACCGGTCAGTTTGATCGAAAAGTGAGTAGTGAACTTCGAATTGGGAATTTTTCTCATTCATCAATACCATTGGCTTGAATCTGGAAAACTTAATTTTGTTTGGGGATCAGGGAATTTTGAAGTAGATTTTCAATGAAGTGAGATCTAATTTTTGGCTGACTGCGAGATTTTAAAAACCTAGAATTTTTCAAGTCGAAGCTCGGCTTCACCATCCTCAACACCCCAAATGTTCCCCTAACTCTTACCGATAACCCCAGAGAATTTCATCGGGTAGGAAAGATGTTCTTGCTTGGAATGTCATTCCCGTCGCCTCAACAATTCCTTCAACAGTCATAATCAACTCGAATTCTTGTTTCTGCAAAAAAAGACAATTCATTATCCAAAACTCAAATCTCAAACAAACCAAGATTGTTTCTCTCGTTAGACCGTGAAGCGGACTGTCTTCATCAATCACATGTCGAACAATAATTGGCCATAGTAGAAGAACTCGATCCCATCCACTATCATAACCAACGTTCATGTCTTTGACGCCGACTAATTCACGATCACCTCGCTGAAAATGTTTTTTTTCTGAATTTCCAAGACTTCAACAATCAAAAATACTTACACTATTTATCCGGCTACTTGCCATATACAATCTCACATGCGATTCAGCCAAAAATAATTTTTCTTGAATATCCGCCAATCTGATCATAAGAGTAGGTCGTTTATCATTGTCATCGAGTGGACCAATAACTGCCATTCGAGAAAATCGCATCTCTTGCTTTCGTTTTTTGGGTCGAAGAATTTTGGCAATTACGATACCCGCAAGAATTGTTTGGAGGAAAACACCAACAACACATTGGACACATAAAGTCAAATATGCCGAGGGACATTGTTCTGTCATATATCGGAGACCGTAACCGATTGTATGTTGAGATTCCATACTGTAAACATAGAGTTGATTTTGAATCTGGGTCGAATTTCAGTTTGTAATTTAAGTTTCCAAAAGTCAAGTAAGAATCCAACTTTTTTAGGTATTTATAAATATTACATATTTTTCTTCTGAAATCAAAAATTCAACTCTTATTGCTCTCAAAATATCATATTCCCTAGAATTTCTAGTTACTAACCTTTCATCATTTTTTTCTTCTTCATCTTCCCCTCAAATAACTTGTTTATTCAAAAGAGAATAATACATTTTCTCAATCACTAATCTTCTTTTTTTCTTTTTTTATACTCACGTCAACCTATTCACACAAAAACAATTTTTATTCTTTGATCACTTTTTTCATATTCATTTTTCAGAACGTTCTGTTCAGAAAGATAAAAAGAGAAACGTGGCTACGTCACAAATCAAATTTTGTGTCTTCCTCGGCCATTTGTGAACGAAAAAGAGACTAGTAAAACACAAACCTGAAAAGAAACGCGCTGATCAATGTGTCCACATTTGCAATACACGATTCATCCTGAAAATTTGAAAAAATTTGAAAAAAATAATGTTAGCTTGAGAAAAGGAGAACTCACCTTTTTCACATTTTTGAGCCGTGAAATAAAATAATAAATGAGAGCAAAGACGGACCAAGAAAGAATAAAACCAAACAAAAATATCAAACAAATTGTTCGCCAATTGCATTCAATTATCAGATGAAACCAATTTCTGAAATATTTCCATCTAAACAGACGGTGAAAAAATTTTGAGCGTTTTTCAGGGAAATGTGAATTTTCAGACGACTGTGAAGCTTAGAAACCAGGGAAGCTTCTGATTTTAAAAATCCCCAGGAAATGTTGAAAATATGTGAGTTAATATAGTCGGAAAATTAGGGAAATTCAATTTACAATCATTAAGTTATGTAAGTTATTTCTAGAACTAGAAATAATTTTTGTTTTCGGAAAACAATAATTGTTTTTATTTATCAAAATTGAATTACTTATCGAAAAATTGAAGATTAGAACTTCAAAATTCATCTTCATCGTTAAATTTTTAGAATTCGAAGTTCTGAGGTTTGAGTGAAAAATCTATATTATTTTCCAACTTCAAATTTTATTCCGTGAAGTCTGAATTTGAAATTTACGCTGAAAATCCCGTTCACTTTGAAGATCAGAAAATTCGAGTTTGAAAAAAGTTTTTGAAAATTACTTGTAAGTTTGTTTGAATCGTTCGGGTAATTGTATATTATTGAGAAGTGTCTTTCCATCTTTTGCAACAAGTCTCGCCTTCTGAACCCTCACTTCCGGCGCCGAACTCGACAATCTCCAACCATCTGAAATCAACTCGTTGTGTTGTTTTGTTCTTTACCCGTTGTTGTTTTTGTTTTGACAACTCTTTTTAGGAAAATTGAATTATCTAAGTTTGTTCGTAGTGTCAAGTGCTTACAATCAAAACAGCACAGCTCCCTTTTTTGGCCATCTAAAAAATGAATGTGAGAGGAGAGGAGAGGAAAAACAAGTCAACACCCTCATTTTTTCTCTCTGGTAAAGTTAATTATCTTTGTCCCCCTCTATAAATTTATCCAATTTTATTCAATTAGCGTATTTACCATAAAATGAAAAAAATGTATATTTTTTGCTCTTGTTCAGCAAAAACAGAACTTTTCCCTCCCTCCCTAGATGAACTTTTTGGCAAAAAATGTCGAAAAAAACAAGACACAAAAAATGTCTCAATCATAGCTCGTGTGCTATACATATGAACTCATGGGAATTCGACAAACTTTATTATATTCGAAAAAATAATCTATGACCCCGCGCGAGAAGAAAACTCACTCAAATCCTTTTTTGTGCCACCATTTTCACCGGATAATCGTTCAAGTTCTTCCGCCAACGACATACTCGTTGTCTGAAACACGAAAAAATTATAGAAGTCCATGCGTAGATCAAAAAAATCTTGAGGAAGGAGAAGAGAACGAAATTTGATACACCTGAAGACAAAAAACCTATGTACATATATGTGTATGTTTAAAAATGACGCGTTCCAGCACACTATTTTTTATTAGTTATTCTTTTTTTTTTTTTTTGATGGATCGGTTTTCAGAATGAGATTTTCTTGGTGAATATTGAATGGGATGGGCCTAAAAATCGGTATAAACATTTTTAGCTAGAAAGTGTCTGACATAAAGCGGGATAGCCAAACGCTATGTTTTGTGTGTATAAAATCAGACAAATTCTATAACTGATACAAAAAAATGTGTTAAAAATCATAAACAGAAATGTAATCTGATATCAATTGAATTTTTTCAAAAATAAATCAGAAACGAAAGATGACATTTTTCGAATTTTTCTCGAAATATAAACAAAAAAAAACATTGCGAGCATGGCAAAAATTGATTTTCGAACTCATTTCAAACCTTATCTATTTAATTCTTGAGCATCTTACATCACTGTGTTTTTTTGAGTGGTTTACAACCAGAAAAATTTTCTTCCAGAGTCTCTCTTTCTCAAAAAAAAAAGCAAAAAAAACACATATTCAAATTTGAAAGCATAAAACCTTTACAATCATCGTTTGATTGACAGAATAAAAACGGCGAGGAAAAAATAACAAGGTATATTCGCAAAAATATGGGGGTTTTTGTGGTGATTTTGATGTGTGTGTGTGGGGAAATATATTCCTTTTTGGAAGCAAACGACACAAAAAAAGTGAATCAAACATCTTGCGGAAATAACAACAACGAGCATAGATGCGGAAAATATTAAAGAGGACTTTGAGATTTATCAGTCATGTGTGTGTCATCAATGGGAGAACAGGAATTTGAGCAGAAATTGGTGAAATTTTTGGGCTTGGAGTTCGAAAGGTTCAGGAATTCCGGATGTGTTACAGACAAAAGGCTAGGGTTTTTATTTTTCTCGACGTTTTTTCGAAATTCAAAGGTATTTTTTTGAGTTCCCAGAAGTCGTGTTGTTCAAAATATTGATGTTGGGAGTTCAAAATGACACTGGTGATATCAATTTTACCAATGAATAATCGGAATTTTTTTCTAGAAAACAATAACCTAAAATTTCATGAGCGCCGTTAACTAGTTGCCTCCAAGCTTTACCCAAAAAAAAAAATAAAATCTCAAAGATCAACCCAAAAATAGAACTCCATCCATTTTTCCATCTCCCCAATACATATAAGATTTGAAGAAAAAAAAAAACTAGAATAATGAAATAAATATGCGATGGGGGGCGGAGAAAAGTCGAAAAAGTTCACAATTTTTTTCAGGAAAAAAATGCGAGATTTATAGCCGATTCAGCGAACGAGAAAAAGGAACGAACAACGAATTGGTGCCGCGCGGCTGACAGAAAAAAATAACATTTCACGAATAATTCAGAAGGATACCACGCACTACTGCATTCATATATTTTCTCGCCTTTTGGTGTCACAGAAAAAACACAAAGAATCAAATTTTGTTAGTTAGTCTATCTCAATGAAACTCACACATTTTCGTTTGTTGATAAAAGTACGTCGATTTTCCCACGGTTCTTCTTCATCCGACATTTTTTCGAGATATTTTTAGAATAGTTTTTTTGATGTAGTTTCACACAAAATATTGCAGTTTGAAAATAGAAACTGGTAGTTAGAACAACACACGAATCAGAGCAAATTGAATCGAGAAAAAGTGAGCAAAAAGGAAAGGCTCAGGCCATCATCATCATCATCACTTTTTTTTGTTTCTTTCGTTTGTGGTTCGTTTGGCGCTTCAAAAAGTCGGCTGCGTTTTTTTTCTAATTAGAGAAAAGCGTTTGAAATGATAGTGACATGTTGAATGGTAAATGAGAAAATGGGTTGGTTGGTTTTTGAGTTGACAAGTTTTTTGACCGGGAAAAATTGAAAGATGTTCGACTGATCACGTTGTTGTACAACAAGATTTCAGATTAAAAAATAGTTCAGAAATTTTCTTTCAAAAAATTTAGTAGCATCGGAACAGCTTGTTGGAATTTTTTATAAGTTGAAAAAAAGCATCAAATTTTTGAGAAAGGCTAGAAGTTAGGCTAAATTTCAAGTTCTAAGTTTAAATTCGCTATTTTCAAAAAAAAAACTAGAGAAAACTTCAACCCTATTTTTGAAGTTAAAGCAACTTGAGAACACTAAAATCCCTAGGAATTTTTTCAACCCCCCCCCCCCTCCCTTTAAACTCTCCAACTACTATTCCTGGAACAATTGTACTAAATTCGAAAACACCAGAATTCTTGAACAGTTTTCCCCTTTCCCCAACTGAAAAAAAAACATAAAAATGTATTCATTAATTAAGAAGCTTTTCTAGTTGCATACGTAAGCACAAAAAAAATTTCAAGAAAAAAAAACATTTCGAAATTTTAACAAGAAAAAATGGGAAAATCCCTTGGGGTAGTGGATTCATATAATCCCACCTTTATGACGTAAAAATGGGAAAGGAAGATAAGATGAGACAGAAAATCTTGGACTACTCTGAATTTGCACTTTTTTTGGCGAGATGTTCGATGAACTTATGAAGAAGCTTGGAAAAATGCAGACAAGAAAGAAAGAGATGCGCGAAGAAGAAGAAATGAGTTTATATTATATTATAAATATAAGTGAATTTTTTCGTTCTTCATACTTTTACACACTGTGTAAAAGTAAAAGTAAGAAGCATATATATTTTTTGAGATTAATGTTTCAAGTGTTAGAGGTTTGTTGAAAAATTTTTTGTTTACAAATCCTCAAACAAATTTTTAGTTTTCAAAATCTTAAAATTGAGATAAAAAATCAACGCTTTGTTAGTTTGAAAAAAAATATTTTTATGAGTTATTCACTATAGCAACTTCTTCATAAAAAAGAGAGAATATAATTTCCACTTGATTGAACTTTCAGAGAAGATTTAGATTTTTTGAGCTCTTTTTGCGGGAGGCGAGCAGGCAAGGACGTCATAGAAATTCAATTAAATCAGAAAAAAAAATTTGCGGTTCAAGAAAAAATATGGTGAATGAGAAAAGAAATGAAAACTCGAGTTGAGAAGAAGAAAAAACATATATGAGGGTTGAAAATGGAAAATCAAATTTCGTCTCCGTTCAAATTCAATCTTTTTCTCGTTTTTTCTTCTAACAAGAGCTTGAAAATCAACGTTTTTTAGATATAAAATAGTACATTCTTGAAAATAATAAGAATAAGAATAATATCTCATATGAAAGTATCTTTTCCCTATTTTTTATGCTTTCTTTTCTCCATGAAAGGAATTATAATATAATGCGTTTGCTCGAATTTTATTCGCGTTGGGGAATTTTTGGAAAGAGAAAAGAGGAAGGGGAAAAATGAAATAAAATTTGAAAATAAAGATTTTTAGAATACAGAAGCCCAGCCTGAGAAAAACAACTCACTTTGAAAAATTTTCCGAGCATTTTAGACCTACTCGTATCGAAAACCAAATTTAGAAACTCTGATTATATAATTTTGAGAGAAGAAATGACATTTTAGAAATCTAATCAAAATTATCAGACATGAACTCAAAACTACCGGAAGAAAATTTGATAAGAATATAACTTGTCAAAAAGTAATTGGTTAGAGATAGGGAGACGCAGAGAAATTATTACGTTTTTATTAAAATATAATTTTAATTTTTTTCAAATGATATTCTAAAGTGAAAAAGAGTTTCAGAACATGAATCCTGAATTCACACAAAAAATCATAGAAAATTTAGAATGTGTTCTGAAAAAATCCAGAAACTCTGCTTGTTAATTTTTTGAATCATAAATTTCTCACAAAGCTCTCAAAATTTTCAGCCAACTAAATCATCTATGGAATATAGACATCTTACACAAACTACAAAACAAAACTCCAATCTCTATTCCAAAAAAAATACACACTGCAAAAACATCCCAAAAAAAGTCTTCGGTAAAACTTTTCAATTAAAAAGAATTAAATTTCATCAATTATTCCATTTTAGGAACCGGATGTTCAAGAAGGATTTTTTCTTTCTTTGAAACTCATACATATCCAATTTCAACAACTAACCAAATCAAAAAAAAAATTTAATCTTGTTTTTTTTTCTTTTCGTTAACATAGAAAAGCATATCTTATAATATCAAAGAAAAAGCACCCGAAAAGCTGTAACCAAGAGAGACAGCTTGTTGATTATCTATACTTATTTTAGCATGTTCATGATCATGTTTTTTTCAAGATTTTAGATGCTCGTTTTCGAAAAAAAATCAGAACACATCTCAAGAAAAATGTAAACACACACAAAAAATGAAGGAATTTTTTACTCTTTTCGGCTGGTTGGGTTTCAATATATTTTTCTCCCCAATTTTTCATGGCGCTCAAACTTAATCATCTGGAACGTTTTTTCAAGAAGCGTTAATAGAGATTTGGAACGACATTTCGAAAAAAAATTCATTTTTCTGAAGGTCAAATTCGTTTTGAATTTTGAGAAAACTGGAAACGGAAAATATGCTAGCTGCTTTCAAAAAAAAAAGTTTGTCAAAACGAATTGTTCACATGGGACTAGAAAAGTTTTCAAGTTCAAAGGAATCGCTCAAAAAAAAGAAAAAAAGTTAGCTTCCCATGCCGGGAATCGAACCCGGGCCGCGTGGGTGAAAACCACGAATCCTAACCACTAGACCACATGGGAGGACGAAATAGCAACTAGCAATGTCTAATACATGTCTGCTCTTCTCTTCTCTTTTCGCTTTTGAAAAGTAGGAAAAAATGAGAAAGAAAAAAAAGATGAGAAGAAAAAAATTAGGAGAGAGAAGAGAGTGTGAAAAATATTGGTGGCCGACGTTTCACAGGTTTTTTTTTCTGGCTGTTGGAAGGAAGAGTGGGTTGTGGAGCAAAAAAAAGAGCAAAGTCATATGTTTCCGGAAATCTGATCTATCGAGCAGAATACAAATGTTTATACAAAGTCAGAAAAAATAGTTTTGGAATCCTGCCAAGGGTTTTGAAATCGAAAAATTCGAATTTTGAAAAAGAGAAAGGGGTTTTTCAAAAAATTTGACTTCAATGAAAGAAAACCAGAATTGTTCTACCAGCATTAGTTCAGCTAAAACTTTCAAATGTTGTTTTTTCAACACATTACGGCTAGGACTATGTTTCTAGGAATGGAATTGTATTCTAAACTTTTACTCAAAGATCATCAGATCCAAGCCTAGAGATTGTAGCTCTCAAGTAGCCAAGCCTAAACTCGTAATTGTTCAGAACCCGCATCTAGGAGCAGAGCCTAGAGAGCTTAACTGTCGAAAAGCTACGTCTAGAAACACTGGCTCACAACGGTTTGGGTAACTTATCTTAACACTATTTTTTAAAGCAACACCCTCGTATAATAGGCACTTTCTTGAAAAATGCCCAAATGTTCTCAAATCTCAGATTTGGCTTAGTTTTACTGTTTTCTAGTTCGGAGAAAAAATTCAAAACGTTTCATTAAGTATTACCCGAAATATTGAAACCAATTGAAAAATTGAAAAAACTCAAATTCAAACAACGCGGGCTAGCGTCAACGCGGAGTCTCGTTGTTTTCTTTTTATTTTTTCGCAAAATTTCTCCGTTTTTTTTTTTCGGAAAATGACAATTTGCATGGGAAAAACTGTTTTCTGGGTATGAAAAAAATAAATTAAAGAAGTATAAACACTAAGATTCAATATTTCAGACGAAAACTAAATTTTTCAATGGAAATTGTGTTTTTTCAGTTTTTGACCGGAAAATGCAATATAAAACTGAAATATCATTGTCAAAAATGAAAGTAGAGATAGTTAAGGATGTTCAGAAATCATTGTTATAATTTATTTCATTGTTTTCAGTGAAACAATTCACTTTTTGTTGAGAAAAAGTTGAAAGGGGTACTGTAGCACACAATTGTCGTCACAGTGTTTGCACAAATTTCATGAAATTGCGGATCTGCACAATCTGCAGGCGATTTTCAAAAAAAAATAATTGTTTTTTTCAAAATCGGTCAAACTTGATCGTTTTTGAGTATTTCTTTTTCATATTTCTTGTGAGTATAGCTGGATAGGTTAATTTTATATATTTTGGTCTTTGAAAGCAATTCGCAATGGCCTTATTATACGAGGGTGTTGCTTTAAAATAAAAATTTTTCGAATATTTTTTTCAATTTCATTCTCTGTCAGAACATTTTACTTAAAAGTATAATTATTTTTCTGGGAATCCTGTCAAGGATTTTGAAAGCAAAAAAATTCAAATTTTCAAAAAACAAAAAAATGTTACATTAAAGATCAGAATCAAAGAACAATGTGGAATTTGATTCCAAGGAAGAAAGAATGAATAAAAATGGATGAATATTCAAGTATATGTACACATTTGAAACAAACTCGTGCTTTCTTACCAATGAAGAAAAAGTCCATGGAGAAAGAACGAATGAAAAACGTACGTATATTTTTTCTGTCTTTCTTTCCTTCTTGTTTGTATATTGAGGTTCTTGAATTGCAAATTAAATAATTGAGAAAAAATGAAATGCGAAGGCGGTTTTTTTTCGTCAATTGGGTTGAATTGGGATATAAAATTAGAGAACTGAAAAAGATGAATGGAAAAAATACTATGAATGTGTGAAATTTGGTAGTCCTGCAGAAAATGTGGAAGTGGAAAAAATGAAAATAATACTGGATAATAAGATATGTGTGATTAATTCGTCATAAGTTAAGAATAATGACGTGGGAGGCGAACTTCAAGAAATTTTCTAGACACTTTTCGAGAATTGACCTGGGTCTAATGGATAAGGGAATTTTGAAGCTACAGTTTTCTGAATTTTTGTCGGTCTTTTATTCTCCTGCGTATAGAGACATTAAAAATTATTTAACGATTAAAATAATGAACGAAATGAATGTGGAGATGGAAAAAATTTCTGTATTGATTTTCGATGTTAAAATTTTTTTAAGGAACGTACGTTGAGAATCAAATATCCAGGGTTTCAAAGTGACCCTCAAAGTGATTTTGATGTTTCAAAACATGTTTAAACATATTCTGAATCATTTTATTGATCATAAAAATATGTAAGTCAAATATTTGCCACTATTTTAAAGCTCAGAAAATTTCAGCATAAAAATCCAGCATTCAAATATGCGAATGCAGAATAATATTTTGAAATAAAAAACATTTTTAAAAAAACATGTCGAAAAAACAAAATAAACAGTTTACATGGATACAAGACGAAATTGAGAGAGCGCAGACAGAAAAAAAATTAGTTTCTTGTATTTTTGTGCGAAAAATCTTTTCTGTCTGCGCTCTCTCAATTTCGTGTTGTCTCCACTCAAAAATAGGAACACTGTATATTTTGTTTTCTCGATATGTTTCTATGTTTCTGCATAGGAAAAATATGTAATAAAATAAAAGACTTCAGATTTTTCAAAACTTTGAAATGTTTTTTGTTTGAATTCCCCTAATTCCATCCTCCAAAGCCCTTCAAAAAAGGATCTTCGAAATCTCGAAACTGAATTAATTATATCATCAACAAATTCAAAAACATTTTTTTTTTAATTTGAAACTGACCGGTCGGAAATACAATTTTTCAGCTGCTTCTTATTGCAGCAAAAAAGTAAAAAGAATGAATCTCAACCAAAAACCAAAAGCAATATAATTATAATATTTTTTCTTATTTCTCAAATGCGATTTTTTTCAGTAAAGGACACGGCAGAAAAGAAAAAAAAAAGAAACTACTAATTTCGATGGAAAATTTTTTTGGCACAGAGCACAAAAAGTCATGTGAGAACAGAAAGAGAAATGCGAGAAAAATTCATTCATGAGCACTAATCTCAACAATCTGGCCAGCATTCTAATCAATTCTCAAATCCCTTTTTTCTCAAACCAAAAAAAATATGCAAAAATTGGCAAAACTGGAAAACTGAGAAACCAAAAATCAGAGAAAATTTGAGAATTTTCTCGCGGTTTTGATTGACTTTGACAAAATTCAAGGGACAAGTGAGAATTTCAGTGAAAATATTTTTGATCTACCAGAAAAAATTGAAAAAAATATGGTGCTTAGGAACTCGCGGTAGTAAATTACACAACGTGAAATATGTCGCCGAAACTGATTAACTCGGAAACCACAAACCAAAGCAATAAAAAATCTTCTGAAACAATAATCTGAAAACACAGTGTAATTTAGTTCCCGAATATTTTCCCGCGCATTTTTCGAGAGCTGATGAAACTTCAGATGTCTAACTGGGATTCTGGAGATCAGCAAAGTAAATAACTGTGAACCCCCCACGAAAATCTATGAAATGTTAACCTGAGCAATCTGGGCAGCATCAAGTTTTATTTAGATTAGGGATAGATCAAAGATAGCTCAAAAGTTCCTTTTTGAGGACTCCAAAAATAAAACAGTTTTGGTTAGAATTCTAATCGATTCTGAAATCCCTTTCCCCAGACCAAAAAAAAACTAGAAAACCAAAAACCGAAAAAAATCTGAAAATATGTAACCCCCAAAAAAATACGACAAACATGCACATAATGTATGTATGCATGTATGTTTAAAGCTCGTTTACATTCACGCCTTTTCTTTTTTTTTTTGTTGCTCCTCCAGCTCCAATTTTAGGCTCCTGTTCATTTGTGGCTCGACTAATTGGCTTGTTATGAGCGTTTTTCGTCAAAAATGACTTTCTTTTCCTGACTGCGTTTTGCAACTTGACAAAAACAAAAATATTATTATTCTAGGATAGTTTACGATTGAACAAAAACATTCTCGAAAAATAAACATTTTTTAGAAAAAAAATAGAAAAAAATCAAAATATTTTTCATTTAAAAATAAATAGGTCATAAAAATTTCGATACTGTAAGTCATCAAAAAAAAACATTGGATTACCGCTAAGCGGATTTCGATTTTTTTTTGTTTTTACATTTGGAGATCATCAGAATTATCTATGAAGCATAGAAGAAATCCGTGAAAAATTTGATTGACTTGAAAAAAACTTACGTCACACTCTCAAACCACCCGGAAAGCAAAAAAAGCAAAAGCAATATAAAACAAAAAAAAACTAATTCTATTCTTTCTAATCCACGCAGACTCAGAAAATATATCAACAGGAAATTAGACAGAAAATAAAATTGAATAAAATATATTGATATTATGGGAGGGAAGGAAATATGTAAAATGAAATGATAGCAAATTATGTGTGACTCAAAATTGATGGATCCTGGTTTTTTCGGGAATTTTTTTGCGTTAAAAAGGAAATGAGATATGACGGAAAAATCGGAATTTCAAAATTTAGGTTTATTTTTGGCGCCTATTGAGAAAATAACCTGAATCTCACACTTCTCATAGTGCTTTCAGGCTTAAAAAATATCAAAAGAGTTTCAAATGATTTTCCGATTTTTGAAAATTTAGATTTTCTGTAAAAGTGCTCAACACTCCTGAAAACTTTCAACCAATTCTAAAATTCTCAAAAGTTTTTCAATTGTTCAAGAGCAAGCGCAAAAGTGGGAGCAAAAAACAAAACAGAACGAAAAATAAAAAAAACCTAATTACTCTTCTGTTTTTTCGCCGTTTTCTTGGTATTGGCCAAAGTAAAAGATTGATCTCATTTAGCTTGAAAGCTATTAGAAAAAAATAAAACTAGGTAGGTAGGAAAATGTTGATGAAACTTGAGACAACTAAATGAAACATCAAAAATTGTTGTGTTGTGTTATGTTCAAAATAAATTTTTTTCCCAAAAAAAAAAGAAATATGCAAAAAGAATATTTTAACTGACTTTATTGTATATTCCACGATATTTTTTATCAATTCAGATTTTTTTGGGAAAAGGAATGGAATGGAATGTACATTGAATATTCAATAACTTTTTTTCTAATTAATTCAGCACGGATATTCTTTCATCGTGCTTATTCGTGGGAGATTGATATATGTTTTTTTTGGAAATGGGAATTTGAAATCGGCATAAAAACGTTTTTGAACGTCAGAATTTCAAAGAACAAAATTTGACGAGAGAGATTCGAGAAAACAAAACTGGAAAACTGAAGATCGGTGTTTAACATCAGATTTTCTGGGTGAATTTTGAAAATCCATGCTAAAATTTGATTTGTTAACCATTTTTTTTGAATTAGTCCCACTTTTCAGTTAAGATTCAGAACTTTTTTCTTTCAAATTTTGAAATTTTGTTCAGATTCAGAATATTTTTTAATCTATCCCACAAAATTTCGACAATTTTCGATCTACTATTTTTAAAAATTAAAAAAAAACTACAGTAAACTTTAAAAAATTTTCTGAACATTTAGTTCCCATCAATCAACTAGAGTTCAGTTCACACATTTTGCAACATTACACACCAACTCAAACTTGACACGTTTTTGACAAGAATGACGATAGCAACCAAAAAATAGGTAGAAAAAACATAAACCAACACAAAGAAAACGGAAAAAAATCGTCGTGGGAGTGAGAATTTGCAGTTGTAGTTGTGGTAACCATGGAATCATAATCACCAAAAAAAAAAATCGAATATAAGAAAAATTGAAATGAAATAAAATAAAATGGGATGGATGAGCACGAATAAAACTGTTTGCACACAAAAACATATCGCAGTTAGTTATTAAAAATATTTAATTGCCTGAAATTAATGAAATTTGAGAGTTTTTCTGGGTGGTTATTATGTATTTTTCCATAAAACAAAAAAATTTGCAACTTAGCTCAACTCAAGTTCAATACATTTTTGATAACCAACTACATTTATATTTAAGGCAATACAAAATTCTTTTCATCTTTTTTTGAGAACATTTTTTTGTAGGAAGAGATGGAAGGGTGATTTATGCATGGGAGGTCAGCAATATTTCAAGCATGGATTTGATGAATTTTCGAACGCGTTTTTCCTGCTTTTTTAAATGGGCCACACCAAACATTAAGCTAATAGTTTCTGAAAAATGGAGGGGATTTATTTGTTCTAACTTTTGAACTCCACTTTCAGCTAATAGCCTTTTTGTGTGGTTTACCAACGGAAACACATTTTTCAGCTGCTCAATTTCAAAGTTTAGAAAAAAAAACAGAACACAAATTGAGCTCTATTAAAACTACACTCTAGTTACAGGAGAAAAAAAACAAATATAAAATAATCAAAGTTTTCCCCCCTTTGTATCATCAACAAAAAAAGCAACACACATCACCCGGGAACTTTTTTTTCTATCATCATTTGTTCGCTGTCCTATCTCTGACATTTCATTCCTTGTCTCTCATGGCCTCAATAGCTCAGTTGGGAGAGCGTTAGACTGAAGATCTAAAGGTCACCAGTTCGATCCTGGTTTGGGGCAGTCTTTTTTGCATTTTTTTTTGAATTTCTATTTTTTTTGATGACTTGAAAAAAGTTTGAAAAATAATTTATTAACATGCATATTGAAATAAAAATAAATAAAAATATAAATTATTAAACAATACCTATCTAGCAGATTTTTCAATAATTTTTGGCAAATGATTCGCATTGGCATCCATAAACAATGGTTTCTTTCGAACAATTTTTTGACGATTTTGCATTCTTCCAGGTAGCATGTAGATTTCCACATTTCTAGAATTAAAATAAGTTTATTTGGAATCAGAACGAAACTGAAAATTTACCCAACGCCATCTTTGATTGAGTCAACTTCAGCTCTTCGCAATCGAGCAGATCTTACTCCATAATGTCGGAGACTCATATCACAGAATGATAATAATCTTTGGACTTTTGACATTGTGTCAGTTTCAAGGTAGAATTTTCGATCAGCAACAAAGAATAGGAACATCAAAAATGCGTGGAATGGTAAACCTGAAAATTTTTTAATTTTTAAATTACATCTTCTCAAAATTCCCCTTACCATTAAAACTTGTATGTCGATCTCCAGTAAAATAATAATTAATCTCTTCAATCTTTGGATCAACTTCATTAATCGGAAGAACATCAGTCAAATTACACTTCCTCACAAATTGTTTCAACCCCGCATTCGTAATATTCACATTATTTCTCAATTGTACAAATTGCATATAAATATACATTGCCTTATCTAAAAATAATAAATGACCACTATGTGCACCGTATCTCGTCGGAAAAATCTCGCTCAAATGTGGCTTTCGTTTTTGTTTGATTGTTTGAAAATCATCCAATGATTTGGTTTCTTCAGTGGTTCTGAAACAACTTTTTTTTCGAATGATGATGATTATTATTTTTTTTTATAAAAAAAATACATACTGCGCATATTCTTCATCGAGAAGCCCTAAAACTAGTAGAAGTGTGTCTCGGACCAATGGAACTTTGATGACTTCATCAACAACACTTCTAACACGTTGTCCACCATCGGCTAAAGATTTTCCGGGAAATGGGACAATGTGATCTGCAGTGAGAGATGGGGCGGAATTGACTTCGAGAAGAATTGGACGGCCATCTTCACATATCAGAATGTCGAAGCCCATGATCTGGAAAAAGATAGATGATGTGGGGATAAACGGGAGTTATGGTAAGTCTGATATTGAAATCTTAAGCGGCCACGAGTTTTTAAAGGATCTCAACTACCTAGCTTGAAATTGTTTATTGACTATATTCCAAAATAATATTTTTCAGATTTTTTCACTTACCTGAAAGCATTGTGGTCCAGCATTATCATAAAAATGATGTTCATAATGCAACATAATTTCTGGCAGCATCGCCAACGTTGTCTTCACCAAAATCAATTTTATATCATGCCACAATTTTTTTGTTTTCACTCCACGACTCTCCAGTTGATGAAATACTGTAGACAATAATCGTTTGCTCCCTGAAAATACAACTCTAAATTTTTTTCAAGAGGAAAATTGTTCACCTCTAATTTGATCTTTTAGTGAATGACTGTGCACATATGAATCGTTTGCTTTGTTTAATGAATAATTTGTGAGATGTGCATATAGGTTTTTGAAGTTTGAAGAGTCGGGTTTCTCATATTTTTCTGTGCAGAATCGCGCCATTCCCTCTCTAGCCACATATATTGAAAGTGGGTTGATACTTTTGATAACTCCATATACTCGGAAATCGAATTTTAATTGATCACTCATTAGAAGAGGATCAGCAACGTATTCCTGGAAAATTTTCTAATGTTTTGAGTCGAGCCTTTTTCAGATGTTTTTCTGAAGTTAAGCTAACTGTGTGAGATAGTTTTGAAACAGAGATTATATTATTTTTGATTTTAATTATGAAACTGTGGGGGCGTTGTGTTATGAACCAGGATTTTGAAAAACCACCGGAAAGGGTTTTTAGAACCGGAAAATCCGTAAAATTTCAAATTTTTTGAACCGGAAAAATCAGAACTTTGACTCTGAGAACATTACTGGAAGTTCAAGCGATTTTTAAATTATTACTTCTTCAACTCAATAAAATTTTGTAAACCCTAGACTTACTTGTACAAGTTGTTTCTGTGCAGGATCTCGAATCTGATCAGGATTATTGATCAAATAAATACCCGTTCCTTGTGCACCTTCATCTGGCTTCACAATAAACCACATCTCCTCCCTCTCCCTATTCTCCTTTCGATTTCTCCCATGAAAATACGCGTGAAAATCATTCAAATGAGCTGGCAGAAACCATGATTTTGGATAAAACGCATATTCATCAGGAAACAATTTCTGCATTGATGATATTGCGTGAGTCAACGAGATTTTTTTCGCCAATTCTGTCATGCCTAGAAAACTCGAAGTGAAAAACTTGGAAAAAATGAAAAAAAAACTGTTCAAGTACCTGGAAACTTATTGACTTTCGAATTAGGGGAAGTGATCAATTTATTGAGATCATTATAAACAACATTGTGCCAATAAACATCGCATGGTTTTCTTTCAGGATTCCCATCAGGATATTCAATAATTCCTATTTTCTTTGCACATAATGAAACAACCGGTTGATTTGATTTTGATCTACTTGTATCAATTGTATATCGTCGGTTGAGTATATTTTTTGAGCGGTAGACACGAGAATATGACGCACTGCAAAATAATTACTTCTGAGAATTTATATGGTGCGATTTTTTTTAAAAATTCTTCAATTGGGGGAAAAAGATAATTGCTTTTTTTTTGATATTCAAATGGGGAAAGCTTCTGGAAAAACTTCTGGAAAAAATGAGGGTAACTCAAGAAAAAATTCTTTTCAAAAAACTTAAATTCACACTCTCAATGAGAAAAACATGAGAATTGTCTTTGATTTACGCTGACTCACCGAGAATTTGAAATTAGGAAAAAATGCTTTAAGTGCTTCGAGTTATGTTAATTACTGATCTCTAATAAGGATTCCTTGTTTTTTCAAAATCCTATATCTCCGTAAATTTTTGTTTTCCCTAAATTCTCCAAATTCAATTTTTTGAAAAATAAATGTTTCAAAAAAGGTAACCTACTTTGAAATCCCACTCGGTGGTCGATTCTCCAACATTGAGCCAATAGACGATGATCTTGTCAATGGACGCTAGAAAAAAAAATAAATATTTACATCCAACCAACAAAACAAGAACATTTTTTTTTCAAAAATAGGATTAGACATTTTTCCCGATTTTTCTTCCTGGAAAAAAGCAAAAAAAAAAAGATTTCGCCTGGCAACACGCGAAATCAATAGGGAGGCTAGAAAGAAAAAGAAAAAACGAATATAACAAAAAAATGAGATTTTTCTCAGTCTGACTAACTCGAAAAACTAATTATATATGATGTGATATGCAAAAAAAAAATAGTCACCTTATGATTTTCTGTTGAAGGTTGAAGTGAACTTTGTCGATTGAGGGTTGGTGCGCTTTTTATACTTTTTATTTCCACCGGTTTTATAGGCGTGGGATTTATGGACTGAAATGAAATTGCTTGAAAATGTTTTGCAGAAAAAAAATAAATACCTCAACAGGATGAACTTTTCCAAATGCACTTGTATTGTTGAATCGAGGTGTTGATAGATCGCAACCCATTAAACATGTTATGTTATATGCCCTGAAAGAACAGAATTTGAAATTGTTCCAGAGTTTGGAAATATAAGAGATTTAGAGAAGAATATTTTTTATCTACCGAAAAAAATTTGAGAAAGTTAATGGAACATAATTGTGACTGTTTACGAGCTTTGCATATTAGATTTTGTAAAAAAGTTCAACAGGAAGTTCATGAGTTTTAGGAATCAATAACAATTTTTTTGTTTTTTCAAGATTTTTTATTGTTTCTGCGGAAAAACATGAAATTTTTTGAAAATAATTTTTTTGTGAAAAAAATATTTTTAACATAATTTTTCTACTTGAATTACCCTATAATATTTCACATAAAAAGCTGCAAAAATCAAAAATACTTGTCATAAGTTCATTAGAGATAATGTGAAATGAAGAGACCACCCCCCCCCAATTTCCACCCCACAGACAAAAAAAATCATGAGTCAAACAAAAAAAAATTGTTCAAAAACCACTACTATTCAACACAAAAAAAACCACGCATTTTCATTTTCTTTGAAAAAAAAAATTGGAAAAAAAAGTGTCTCCGAGCAACGTTTTTGCTCCCAAAAAAATAAATGTTATGAAGCAGAAGGGAGCACGGCCAAAAAAACTATGAGTGAAATTGAGTAGAAGAGGGCAAAATGTGACCGGAAGTAAAGTAGCCAATACATTTCCTATTGGCGTAAGATTCGTATTATTTTCATAACTTTTTATGGGTGGTTGGTACCTTTTTAGATTTCGCAAGGCTACAAACTAGATAGAATGTTGAGTTTTTTTGGAATGGAATTGGAAGAACTTGAAGAAATTTCAGAAAGTTGAAGATTTTGAAAAAAATTAAAAAATGCGATGTCCAAAGTAAAAAATAAAGCAAAAATGCAAGAATATATCGTCCAAAGCTCACCTTATATTCGAAATACAGAACAGAGAAACAGTGTGTCTGTTCGAGACACGCAGACACGAAACAGAGAAATAGTGTGTATATTCGAGAGACGCAGACAGCTAGACTTTGGACGATATATTTTCGCATTTTTTGTTATATTTTTTACTTTGAACACCGTATTTAGGATTGGACATTGCCGGTTATATGAAACACAGCAAATCGAGAAATGTTTTTCAAGTTTCAGAGATTTCACAAGATTGTAGGGTTCAAACTACATACATTTTTTGAGATTTCATGAAGAATGAAACAATCGCTATATTCTGAATTTCAGTTTAAATGTGTTTTTGATCTTGAATGTTTCAGTTTTGAAGATTTTTAGAACTAATATTCTTCAAAACCAGCCAACCACCGAAACCAATCTGCATGAAAATAAAAATATCTGAAAAGCCAATTCTTGATAATGTGAATGTGAGTTAACGGAAATTAATTTTTTCCCTAGAAGTTCACTGGAACAACACACAATTTTCCCCGCACTGCTTGAAATTTGCAAAAACGATTTTCATATACTTTTTTGCTCTTTTTGTTGCACCACAAAAAGAACAACATGAATGAGTGAAAAACGATTATTTTTTGGAAGATTATTTATTTCCGAAAGAATGTATGGAACATTTTGCAGAATAGAAATTTCGAGCAATTTTTTATGATGTTATTTTGTTTTTGTTTTTTGTCCTGGATTCTGAGAAAGAAAGTGGATTTTGAGAACATCTGATATGAATTTGTTTTGTAGGAGGAGAAATATTTGACAAAAATATACGGGGTAAAAATATTTCAAATAAATTTTGAAAAATTAAAACCTTCAAAAAGTTCAGATAAAAAACGAAACCCTTAAAAAATCAAAATATCACCAAAAATTCCTTCCATAAAAAATCCCATACTCTTTTTTTTGTTGTTATGACAACTTGTATTCAGCTGTTTTATTTGTCATTGTTACATCCGGAACAAAACAAAACGTTGTAGCCTGAAGCTAAAAATAGAAACAATTTTATTACCCAAAATATCATCTCAATTTTTTTTTCAAAAATAATAATCAGACAAATACGAATGCGACAATTTATTCACATTTTTCTCACGTCGATTTCTATCACCAATGTCACGCCATCTTGGAGGATTTTGATGCGGCTTCTTTTTATGTTTCTGAAAAAAAATGAAAAATATTGGGATCTAGGAGAAACTATTACCGCTTCTGATTTTTTCATCAGAGAATCTTTAACTGGTGGTTTTTGTCCTGATCTCAAATTTGATTCAGATTTTGATTTTCGCAGGTTTTTTGAAGGTGTTCGCTTTTTCTGTTCCAGCTTTTGGGCTGCATATCGTTTATCCTGAAATTGAATCTGGATCTCAGTATTAGAATTTATAAATTCAAGTCTGGAAATTCGGATTTATATAGGTTATTACTATTTTTACATAATATTATCAAAGGTAAAAGATTCTCGAATAAATTTACAAAAATTCTGAATTTGCTTTATTTTTGTACATTACTTGCTATAAATTCCCTTGGTCCCTGAAAAAATCAACAAACTAAAACTTTGTCTTATCAAAAAACTACATCAACTCTACTCTCGAAATATCTCACACGTTTTTTTGCTCATCATTATTATCTTTGGATCCATCGGCTGTCAAGCAAAAAAAAAAACAACAAAATTTGTTTTTTGATTTTGGTTTTGAAAATATATGATTGACAAGGGGAATGTGTGATTTTTCTTACTTTTACTTACTCTTTGTTGTCGGATTAAATTCTCATTTTTCGGTTTGGTTTTGGGTTTGGGTTTCGATCTAGATCTAGATCTGGAAGTAGATCTAGGCTTCACAGGTTCTTGAGATGTTTTTCTTGGGTAGAATATTCTGGGATCATCGTATTGTTCAATTGGTTCAATTGTAGGCTTTTTCTTTTTCTTCTTCTTCACAATTTTCTTTTTTGGTTGAAGCGGAGGTTCTGAAAATAAATTCCAGATTTTTTCCCAGATTTTTTTCAAAAACTTACTACTCTCAAAAATCTGATTTTCTGAAAAACTCCTAGGTCTTTCCACAAAACTTCTAGGAAATTCTTGATCTGGTTCACTTCTTGGTGAAATTGTTCGAACTCTATCAGCTTCTCGACTCCAACTGTAAAAAAAAACAAATAAGCTAGTCATTTTTCCATATTTTTCCTTGTTCCTGGAAAATAAATTAATTGAATACCTTATTCTTCGAGATTTATGACGGCTCTCTCTTCTGGACCTTTGTCTACGAAAATGTGGATTATATGCTAAAAAAATTGATCCTATTATGTATATTTTTTTCTATTTTTTTGGTCTTTAACTTACGAATGATATCAATTTTTTGCTCGTTGTCTGAATTTTCTTGGATTTTTTGGGAATATGTTGAGGTTTGAGGTTTATGTACATCTCCAACGATTTTGTTGCGATAAAAATAGCAACGTTTTAGGTCTGAAAAAAAAAACTTTGAAGTTTTTCTTTAAACATTTTGGAGCCCTATAAATTAATTTCAGAGTCTGAAATTTGTTATCGATTTTTTTTGGGTGGACAAAAATTCTGATTTTCTGGATATTCTAGATGTGAGGTAGTTCAGTGGCAGTGTTGGCTGCTGGCAATCTCAAGGTCACCGGTTCGATTCCCGGTGGGCGCTCCTCGGGTAGATCAAAAAAATTTCATTTTTCTCTACCGGCGAAAATTCTTGATTCTATTTCAAAATGTTTTCTAGAAATAAGCCAAACCTCGATCAACTCGAACCATTTCGAAATACTAGAAAAATAAACAAAAAGAAATCGTATGCGTTTTTTTTTCAACTCCTTATGACATTCTTGAAGAAAGCAAAAAACATAGCAAGACAACCAAGACAAATTTTAATTATTTATATCGGTCGCCAGAAAAAAAGTTTTTTTTTCTCGAAACTATTATGACGTTTAGGGGACAAAACATGAGAGGAGATATAATAAAATAATTACAAAAAAATATGAGAGCCTTTTTTTATCGAGGTTAATTATTCAAGACTTTTGGAAAAAGAGAAAAATGGGAATGGAATATTCTCGTCTCTCGACTTTTCATAATATGGGTGGGTGTTCTTTTAAAAGTTTTCGCTCATTTTCTGTGTTGTTCTTATTTTTTTTCAAAACCAATAGTAATGTTACTCAAATTGAATTTTCGAAATTTTGTTTTGAAGCCAACCTCACGCGTTTTTTTTGTTAACGCACTTTCTATTTTTTTTTTTGAAACTCTCAGTCTTCAATCAGAAAGCGGAATTTTTCTATTTTTAAAAATATCAATTCAAACCTTTGAAAATGTTATATTTTTCTAGTGACATTTTGAGATGAAAAGTGCAGTGAAATTTCAATGGTCCTTTTTTAAAGAGAGGTTGTCAGGTCATCGGGTTTCAATGATCAACATCAAGATTAGTGTCTTCAAATATTTTTACCAATCCCATATTTTTTTTCTCTTCAAATGACGTGAACCTTCAAGTTCAGTTATCAAAGATCTCCCTACATTCCAGAAACCAATCAATCTCAAAAAACTGGTGCGATTGTCATTTATCAATTAAGAGACATTATTTATAAAAATGTGAATTCCTATAGTACGCGTGGTACAAAAAATTTTCAAATTTGCTAATTTTTGGCTGGTTGGTAGCCCCTTAGCTATAGAACATATTCCCGGAGTAAAATAACAAAAAAATGTTTTTGGTGGATGGTGGACACCAATGTATGTCAAAACTTCAATAAATCATTACTTTACTCTCCGTGAATAATTTTTCGATGTATAAACGTCATTCTGCTCAGAATTTGAAGGGCTTCAATCTAGAAATACAAAAGAAAAAAATTCGACTTACCCTAACTTTTGAAAATTGAAAAAAATTTTCAAAGTCAAAAATCGATATTAGGGGGACTTTGTTGCTCGCTGAATTTGGATTTATCGGATTCCTCGTCCCTTTTTACGTACCCTCCAATCATAAAATCAAAATTAACCCTCCCGCCTCATGGGTGCCCAGATCATTTTTTGCTCCCCACTCGCGTTTTTTTCCCGAGTTTTTTGGGTGGATCACTATCTGGCAGACTTTTTGCGCCCGTCACGACGGTCGGTGAACACAACATTTTTTTTATTTTTGCTAATTTGAGTTTCTAAACATTTTTTATCATTTAAAATGTATATTATCACAATTTATTCTTCACCCACTCATATTGTCGCCAATGGTGACACCAAATATTGAACCATCACCATTTTGTTCAAAATTTGGTGTATTTATGTAATTGAACATTTTAAACAACATCCTATATTTTATTTTTGATAAAAGTTTTGTTACAATCGAATTTCTGACTATTCCATATTCTGCTACGTTGTTTCACGCAATTCGAGAAGTTCATCGCTCATTCGAAGTTTTTCGAGAAAGATTTGGTCTGGGGGCCACTTTTATCAAAAATAAAATATAGCATGTTGTTTAAAATGTTCGATTACATAAATACACCAAGTTTCGAACAAAATGGTGATGGTTCAATATTTGGTGTCACCATTGGCGACAATATGAGTGGGTGAAGAATAAATTGTGATAATATACATTTTAAATGATAAAAAATGTTTAGAAACTCAAATTAGCAAAAATAAAAAAAATGTTGTGTTCACCGACCGTCGTGACGGGCGCAAAAAGTCTGCCAGATAGTAATCCACCCAAAAAACTCGGGAAAAAACGCAAGTGGGGAGCAAAAAATGATCTGGGCACCCATGAGGCGGGAGGGTTAATTTTGATTTTATGATTGGAGGGTACGTAAAAAGGGACGAGGAATCCGATAAATCCAAATTCAGCGAGCAACAAAGTCCCCCTAATATCGATTTTTGACTTTGAAAATTTTTTTCAATTTTCAAAAGTTAGGGTAAGTCGAATTTTTTTATTTTGTATTTCTAAATTGAAGCCCTTCAAATTCTGAGCAGAATGACGTTTATACATCGAAAAATTATTCACGGAGAGTAGAGTAATGATTTATTGAAGTTTTGACATACATTGGTGTCCACCATCCACCAAAAACATTTTTTTCTTATTTTACTCTGGGAATATGTTCTATAGCTAAGGGGCTACCAACCAGCCAAAAATTAGCAAATTTGAAAATTTTTTGTACCACAGGATTTTTCTTCTTACAAAAAACGTCTCTTAAACATCAATTTGTCACAATAGCTCTTCGCTTTGACAACTAAAAAAAATGAAAAATCGTTTTGCGTTCCTCTGTTCCGAGTTCTTTTATTTTTTTCCTCAATTCGTGTGTTTTTGGGTCAAATGTGTCTAGGGAACCATAAATAATATTTCTGAAGAGAAGAGTAAAGCGAAAAAATGTTTGCAAATAAATAACTTCCGAGATTTCATTTTATTCTCTCATCAAATCTTGTAATGAAATCTGATCGGTTTTTCTTCCTTCTTCTGAAGAAAAAACGTTTCTGTTTATTTTATTGGAGTGAAAAAGTGTGATTTTTTGGGATTTGCTATTCTGATGTTTGCTTTTTTCCAAAGCTCATATTACTGTACTTTTTTTTTGATCTATCAGCTGTTTTCTCGAAAAGTTTCGCTTTCTTATACATTTGTTTCTGTTTTGACCGGAAATTTGAATCTTTGAGGTTTCAAATTTCTCGATGTGAATATGAACATCATTTTATGACCCTATAACTTTTTCACAGAATTTTCTTTCGTTTTCTAGGAAAAAAATCTTGTTTAATTGCTCTAGTCTAAAATTAACCTTTTTCGAGAGAAAAACTAGCGAAAACAAAAAGCTTTTTTCTGAATGTGAGTCAATAACCACAGGGGGTAGTGGTTCTCGGAGATCAAAAAATAGAGACATTTTTTTCTAACTTTTTTTCTGAAAATTATTGATTTTTTGTTAACTGGATGAAAACATATATTTTTTCTTTTTTTGAAACTGTGCTTGAGACCCTCGAATTACCTGCTCAAATGCATTAAATATAATAACTTGCAACAAAATAAAAATAAAAATAAATAAAATTCGAACTTCCACCTAGCAACTCACTACAATAAAACTTAACGAACGAAGGCATTTTTAAGGAAATAGGTGGAAACTGTTTTTTTTGTCTGTTTCTCTGCTTCCTCCCTATTTTCTATACTGCATGCATGCATATTATGTTATAAATCACTACGACACTCCACTTTGCCCTTTGTTCAACGTAAACTGTTTTTATTTTTAATGTCGATTATTCAACTTTTCGTTTTTCTCTCGAAAATGTGTGTTTCACAGTTTTTTTTTATTTTTTTAAACTTAAACTTAAAAGTTCTTCACTATTTTATTCATACCCGTTTTGTAACTTGTACTATCTTTGCTTTCACGATGGGACTACATAAACTGTCACCATACGTTATAAAAATTTAAAAAAAACGTGTGAAAAATTAGACTTTTTTCAAGTAGTTTGTTGTTTTTTCTCTTTCACAATCAGTCTTCTTTGGTTTTTTCTTTCACTTTACTTTCTTTTCATTTCGGTTAGTTAGTTTAGTTTCTCATGGGTGCTCCCACTCCATTAACAAAATATCCACCCCAAAAAAAGACAAAAACATCCACTTTATGACAAAAATGTGTTCGATAACTCAATTTTAGTGAGGTGCGGTGTACGGTAGGTCTTTTTTTTTTGGTTGGCAAATTCTTTGGAGAATCCTCCCAATTTGTACTTGTCAACTCTTGTCTTTTTTCATTTTAAGACGAAACAATGTTGATTTTCTGTGTGTTGAATAAGTTTTTGGTTTCTCCTTTTTTGTTGAATTCCTTTGGGAAGAGGAAAGGAACATCAATTTCTATTTTTGAGTTTTTTGTCTTTTTGAAAAATTGAAAAAAGTTTGTTTGATTCAAAAAATCAGTGACGTAGAGAAGAAAAAAAAGGTTTTTTTTTTGATAATTTTTTAAATTGTTATCTGAAGCATAAGATTTATCTGTGAACTTTTTGATTCGTATAAAAAACTTTCAAATTCTGAATTTTTTGAAAGCTTCCATTTGAAATTCTTTTTTTAGAGTTGTTTTTGCACTCAAATGTTTTGATTATTGAAATGTTTACAAACTCTAAATGAACTTTGAAACTTTGATCTTTTCTGAACTTCCAAACATTCTCTCAATCTTCCAAAGTGCAGGATTACTGTAGCCAGGATTCTCACATGATTTCTGAAGAGATAAAAAATGTTTTCTGATTCAAATGAAATTGTAGATGAAAGTTTTTATTCAAAATTTGAGCTCATTAATTGAAGTATAAATTTTTTTTTCAAAAAAAAAATGGAAGTAATTTTCAAAATCTGAAAATTCTGAAAATTTCAAAAAATTTACACAAATTTTTCTGGATTCTCCATTAAACTTTGAGTTTTTGAACTTTCCTGAAATCTCAAAAATGTTGCTCAATCTTCTAAAGTGCAAGACTACTGTAGCCACATGATTTTTGAAAAAAAAGGATCCAACACATTTCCCCGTTTTCGTTTTTGTTGCAAACACTAAGAAAAAACAGAGAAAAATCAAGTATCACCTCAAGTGTTTTTGTCGCCGTATTCTTCTTCCTTTCCTGAAAAAAATTCAGTTTTCGTTGTGAATTATATAATCAGACCAGACCACGCAGAATCTCTATCATTCTATTTCAGTTCTGCTATCCGAAGGGCTTGAAATTAGTTTTAGTTTTTGACACTTGTCTAAAGTTCAAGGAAATATTTGCTGAAATTAAGAATGTCTCTTTGCATCTCATTTACATTTAATTTCCCAATTTTTCTTCCTTGAACTCGATTCTTTGCACCTCTTTTTAGCTGTCCTTTTTTTATGTTTCGTAATCGGAAAAAAAAAATTTTCAAAAAATTCTGGATCATAGTACGTCAGATTTTTTGCTTATAAACAAAACAAAACACTTATTTATTTTTCCTCCTCATATTTTAATTAGAATTTTCAAACTCACATCATTCGGTCTAATTGGATGTTTTCTTTTTATTCCAAATAAAAAAAGGAGCAAAAAAAGTTTGATCTCCGGAAGGAAGATCGACGCAAAAAATAAACATATTCACATCTGTTTCCAAGTTTTGCATTGCATTTGCTCTTTTCAACAAAAATGAATGAAAAAGCTGCTAGAAAAGAATTTGTAAACTATTTTTCTTCTTGTCTGAACCACATGTGTGAGTCCGCCCAACACATCACATCACAAATTATTCATTTCATGATTTTTTATGATTTTTTTCCAGAATTTTTTTGTCAACATCTGTCGTTTTCGCTTTCATTTTCACTAACTAACGAGTTTCAAAAAAACGCAACAAATTTATCTAATGAGGGCTTTTCTTTTTCAATCAACGATTCAAATTCAAACATCATCAGAAAATTTGAAAAGTACAAACCTATTACTGTACATAATTGTTCATTCGATTCATTAACTTTTGCCACCAAGAAAAGCCTTTTTCAGAACTAACATTGTTCTCATTTTTCACGTTTTATGATGGTCATAAACGAACTTTTTCATATGGGAAAATATCATTTTTCGCTAATCCTGGAGATTGACCAAAGATTTATGAAAAGAGATTGAATTCCAATTTTTTTGTTGAAAGATCATTGACAAACTGAAGAGCAGACGTGTTCCTTGGGCTAGGAAGCCTGGTTTGTTTTTTTAAGATTGGAGAAAATACTGGGCTTTCAAGGGCTTTGCTCTTTTAAAATCTAGGTTAAGGATAAAACTGTGGGCTGATGCCGGACTTTCAAATCCACATCTTAAGTTCAAGACAGGGCTTTTCCAAATTTAAGTTCAAAATATAGCCCGTCACTAAATTTCTATCATCAGGCTTAAAGTCTAAGGTTAAAGGTTCAAGTCTAAACTCTAGGCAAGTATACTCTAGACAAGAGTTAAATTTTAGGCCCGCTTCAGGCTTTTAAAATTAAGCAAAAGCTTAGGCCGGCCTGATTCAATCCTAAAGAAAGTCTGCTCCAAAAATTCGAATGATCTTTGAAAAACCAACCTGGCGTAGATTTTTTCATGAATTATTCGGTATTTTTTATTTTCGAAATGATCAGAAAAAAGTAGAGATATTTTTATGTTTTGGTTTTTTGTTTTGATCTCCGAAAAAAAAACCGATTTCTCAACATCGAAACACCCATCTTTTTTCTAGACACCACCCCAAAAAAATCGGTAATCAAGTGAAATCATCCATCTTTCTCAATCTCGTCGTCTAAAACTTAAGCAAGCCGAGTGAAAAAATACTATCCTCGAATAAAATAAATTGTCAAAAAGTAGGCTATTTTTTCGTCGTTGTCCAAATTGTTTTTATTCAATTTTTGGTCTCTGCGTTCTTCTTGCTTCATCTTCCTTCTGAAACGAAATGGGTGTAAACTTCGCAGCTCCTTTTTTAAAAGTGAGTGGGCGCAGTGGCACACATATTTGTTTATTTTTGTCATTTTGTTTTTTGTGTCCTCAGACTTTTGAAAACATTTTGACTTTGGAAATGGGAGTCTGTGATCTTTGAAATTCCACAAAAAAGATTGATTTCAGTTTTTATAGTAAGAACCTTTACGTTTTATTGATTCTTAAGGGATATTGAGGAGCATTAAGGAACTTTGATTTTTGAAGTTTTTAATTTTTAATTTTTTGCAATCGAAGTTTCTATGAGTTTTTCTTTTTTCCTGATTCTAATTATCCGGAAACTCGGCACAAGAAAATAAAATAGAATAAAATTCAAAAAAACAAGTGCAATTAGTTTCTGTATGTAGTAGAGAGAAGGACCATGTGTGTGTGTGTGTTGGTTGCAATGAATTCGCAAATAAAAAGTCTATAAAACTTCGCAATCCCAACCAGTCACGTCCAAATCGACGTCATGATTCATTTTTATTATGATTCGTTTTGCTTGGTTGCAAACCAAGAGCTTTTGGTTGCAGACTAATTGCCCTGGAGGCTTTCTAGAGTTTCTCACGGTTTTTTCGTTGTTATTGTTCAATTTTTCGTTGAGGTAATCTTTTGGTGTGAACGATTTTTTAGAGAAGACAAAACAAACACTTTTGGGCTTTTCCTTATGGATTCTAAATTTTTAGATCCCAGAAAACCAAATTTTTTAATATAAAAGATCAAAAGATCCGATAAAAGTCTACGGTCTCCCTTACTAATCACAAAATATTAATGTTCATAGGCCCATTATAAAAAAATGTGAGAATTTTTCGGGTTTTATCTGAATTTTCAAGCACCAACCCAAAAAAAGAAAAATTTACGTCATCCAAATCATTTTACAAATGCTTGTCGAACCAAAATCAAGTCATTTTTGGACGCCGCAAACTTCCTTCCGCGCGGACCTCTTTTTTTTCGCCAACAATTCTATCTATCTACACACCCATTTTTCTCCGTCATCCCAAAAATGTTTTTTTTTGCGCTATTTTTTTTTCAAATGATGTGACTTCACGGAAAATCAGATAATTTTTCCACACTTTTTTTCATGTTGTGTGAAATTTTTAGCGAGTCGCTAGCGCTTGTTGACGCCCCACATTTTTCAACAAATTTAATAGTTGCCGCTTGCGATTTTTGTTGTTGTTGAAACCGATTAAATGTTTTTTTGGGTTGGGGACAATCACTTGACAAACTTCTTTTTTTCTTATTGCTTCGAGAATTTTTGGTATGAAATTTATTTTATTTATTCATTTTTCATTTTTTTTCTATGGCTGATGTGAATGAAATGAGAAAGGTGGATCTTTTTTGTTTCTGGCTTCTGTTAGGGTTCAAATCTGTGACGTAAAATTGTACCCAGGAGAGAGCAAACTATCAAAATCTAGGTGTAATTTGAGATAAGGAAGTGCATTATTTATGAAAATACTATGAGTTTGTTTAACTAGTATGTATCAAAGAGCATTTTGGAAAAACCTGGATAGACATCCTAAAGAACTGGCTGGCCAATATGTCCACAATTTTGATCTACTTTTTTTATCTACAAATTTTTCTGGTAGATCAAAAATATTTTCGGTGATGAATTGCAAGCTCTGATTTATGTATAGAAGTTTCTCCCAGATTCCAATTTTGAAAATTTCTGATCCTGAACATCAAATTTTTTTTCAGAATTCCATAAACTAGTTATAGTTGTTGTACATATTTATTTTATATATCAACAAAAAAAAATTCGTCAGCTCCCAATAAAAAAAAACATATTTTCTCCCATTTTTGACAGACACATAAGTTTGCTCATCTTTTCTATTTTTATCTTGCTTTTTTCAATTTTAGCTTGACCGTGGGTGTCAAACCAAAGATAATGTGATGTGTTTTTGTTGTGAATTTTTTGAAATTTTATTTGTTTTTGATGTCATAGGTCAGAATTTTTTTGTTTAGGGATTTTTAGGAACTCCCATATTTTTTGAGGAAACCTTGCATCAAAACTCATCATCAACACAGAAAAAATAATAGATCATGAAAAGGTTTCTTTAGAAAAAAAGCTGGAACCATAAGCAGCTTCTATTCCTTTTTCCTTATGATCTTCGCTGTTTCTGATAGAATAAGAAATCAAGAAAGAGACCCGGAAAGTGAATAGTTTCAAAAGAAAAAGCTTCCTTTTATTTTTCCTCCATTTTTTGCTGCCATTTTTTTTTGCTTCTTCTCCTTCTTTCCTCATTCATTCAGCATACCCCTAATATAAAAAATTTTGAAGAGCAGTTTTTGAATCGTTCGTTCGTTTTTTTTTTTCTGCCAAGCCGAGCAAAAACTCAAAAGTAATAAAACAATCTCAAACCAGAACCAAACCTGAATGAATGAATGAATGAATGAATTCTGGCCAGAAAAAAAAAGATGCTCACGTTTTTTTCTTGCTCCCTTTTTTCCATGTATTTTTTCGCGACATTTTTATTCATTTGAATATTTGATTGAATTCAATTCAAGAGCTTGTCAAAACATTTTTCTATTTTTAAAGATTTGCACTGATGGAAAATTGAAAATGTCAGAACTACTAGCAAATTTAACAGCATTGGTTCCTGAAGGATGCGATGCGAATACATCTGTATTTTTATTCATCTCCGAATTGGTGCAAGATCATATTGTTGAACTTGAAAGAGTTCATTTCAGCAGTGATTGTTATTTTCATGTAAGTTTAATCGGATTTTTTTTGAAATGTGTTGGGGACTAATTGAATTGTGTTTTGTTGTTATTTAATTTTGGATGGAAAATTGAAACAAAGTTTGAACTACAATCTTTGTTTTATTTCACTGAAAATGAGAGAGAAGGGGAGAGGGAGGGAAAAACAAATATTTTCAGAGAAGTTCTTGGAATGAAAAAAATTCGGATTACAATCGCTTTGTCTAAAAATCGTTAGCTAACATTTTAATTCGTAGCGAAGTGAGAGTTACGATAACTTCGTAGCGAAGTGAGAGTTACGATAACTTGTGACTTAAAAAATCAAGTTATGTACAAAAATTATTTTAATGCAATATTGTTTGGGAGGTTCACGAGAAATCTTGGATTTTATAAAATCTAAAATTATTTGTCAAAACCAAAAATAACCCTGTAGAATCTAGAATCAATATTAAAAAAAATCAAATTTTTTGGAGAAAACTTTTTATGATTAAAGAAATACAAAATATTCACGCTCCAAACCTCCAAACCTAAAAATCTCAATTCTAATTTTCAGTGTGGATTATGTCAGCCTCCCAAAGATCCCTACTACATTCAATTCAATTTCATGGTTCTTGGAGTCATTCTTCCGATTGTTGGACTTTTTGGCATTTTTGGAAATGCAATATCAGCTTTTGTTTATAGTCGACCAGGTATTTATTCATAATTCTGATTCTAAAATTCTCAAAAAAAATATTTTCAGAAATGCAATGCACAACAAACTTTTACTTATGTTTACTAGCTTGCTCAGATGCGGGAGTTGTGCTAACTGGCATATTTTTATTCTCTCTGGAATCGTATAAACCATTTTCATTGACGGCGACAAGGATAATTGGGGTAAGAAAATTGTTGATAAAAATTTTGAAAAGAAAAAACAATTTCAGGCTTTTTCACCGATCGTATTTCCGATGGGAACAATTGCACAAACCAGTTCAGTGTATTTTACAATGTGTGCTGGTATTGATTGTTTTGTTCAGGTTTGTTTAAAAAATTCTGATCACACAATTTTTGAGCAAATACCCACGAAGCTCAAACTTTCAACTTGAATATTTGAGTTGCTAGAACTTACCTGAAGTCAAAAAAAATTATAGAAAAATATTATTGATCTACTCAAGGTGTTTTGAACTCTAGCATTCAGATAATAAATAACACACCGTGATTGCTGAATTCTTGAGGAAAAATTACATAAAAACAGAACCCAAATCAATTTTTTTTCAGGTCTGCACTCCGGAAAAAGTACGTCGTGTGTTCAGCCGAAAAAACACTGCCAGATTCCTCGCCATGATCGTCCTTGTCTTCTGTATCCTCTACAATGTTCCCCACTTCTTCGAAGGCCGTGCAATCGATTGTTGGCAGGATGAATGGAAAGGAATGAGTCAAGAAACATGTCCTCTCTCATTTCGATTCAATGAGCTTTATCAACAAATTTATTACAAATATATGTATTCGGTTTTCATTGCTGTTGGTCCATTGGCTTTACTCATTGTGTTGAACTCGTTTATTATTGGATTTTCAGTTTTTGGAAAAACTGATGCGAATACTGATGATACCATGTCCTTGGTAATTTGAAAGAATTTAGGATAACTCAGAAATTTTTTTTTTCAGATTCTTGTTGTCTTGCTTTTCATTTCTTGCAACACCATTGCTTTGATTATCAATATTTTTGAAGATATGCTTTCTGGCTTTTTGGAGGCGAAAATTAATTACATTGTCGATTTATCCAATTTCCTTGTTGTTTTTAATTCCAGGTAGGGATTTTGGGGTAAAAAAGATCGGGGAAAATTTAGAAAAAAAAATCAATATATCGCTTTAAGGCCAAGGGCTGGAAAACATTTTTGAATTCAAAAAAGTTTTTTGTTTGAAAATGAGAGATGCGCTAACTTTGAGGTTTGAGGCAGGGAGGCGATAAATGATTTGTGAGGTCTTGAAAAGTCTAAAAGATTCTTGGACGATTCTGGGATAAGTCTGGGAATCTAGATCACTTGTAGAAGTTTTTCCCCCAATTTCTATTAGTGAATTTATTATCAGCTATATTTTCAAAAATCAGAAAGCCTGAACCTCAAATCCTGACTCATAATTCAAAATTCATAGTTCCATTTTCAGCTTCAATATAGTAATCTACATGAAATACTCTCAACCATTCGCTTCAACAATGCGATCATATTTTTGCCGCCGAAAGCCAAAATCCGAAAGTCCGGGACCAGGTCCACCGATAATGATAACAGAAAAACCATCAAGATCGAAATCGTGTAAAGAAACATTATCTCGATTGCTGGTCGCATCACAACCAGAGGTATTAATATGATGCAAACAAGGTGCGTGTTTGTTTTGCTTTTGTGATTCTAAAAAAAAATTTGAAACTTTCTTTTGTTCATCAATGTTTTTTTCTCTGTAATTACATATGTATTGTCTTCAGAAAGAAGGTAAGACGCTTGTGAGTGAGCTTGAAAGTGAAGTAAAGTGCCACGTTTTCCAAATATTTTTCAAACAAGCATCAATCAAAAATTTCAAGAATTTTATTTTCAGAATAATCGAGCTGTGATTTTCATCGATTCGGATGTCATTTAACCCCACATTTTTTCTGTTCTTGGCTACAATTTCTACATTTCGCGAAATGTGATATTTTTCTTTTTTTTTTGTGAAGTAATTCTTTATTCTATTGAATTTGAAAATTTTTGAGATGTATGTAATTATATGCTTTACACCATGCTTAATTTCAACGTGTTTTTTGAATACATAATAAACGATTATATGAAATTTGGAAGTTAGGGGAAGTCAGAATCACAATAGTTGAAATTGATGAACATTTCCCATTTTTGTATGCAGAAAAATGATCAGTTTTTGATTTTTTTTAATTTCATTTTTTTCAAAACACAATAATCGACTACAAGAAGATTTATTTTTCAAGTTAGGGGAAGTCTTGGGGAATAAATGGGTTAGAAAAGATTATTTAGAAATTGATAAAACGTTGAAGTTATGCAGGAAAATATAGGAAATAGATATGGAAAAGTTATTCTATCACAAATTTCACAAAAAAATTATGTCGAATTCAATTAAGCGTCACAGATTGCAGGAAAAAGTTTGTAAAAGTTATGGGATAAAAAAAATATTTCGTTTTTCAATTTCAAGTTAAGTATGGGGAAAATGATATGGAAAAGTTATGCTATCACAAAGTTCGAAAAAAAATTATGTCGAATTCAATAAAGCGTCACAGATTACAGGAAAAATCAGTATCAGTTCACGAAAAGTTTTGGAATAAAAAAATTAGTTTTCAAGTTAAGTTTTGTAGGGGAAATGATATGGAAAAGTTATGCTATCACAAATTATTTCGAAATCAATAAAGCGTCACAGATTTGTATGAATTCAGGAAAAATGGGATTGGAAATTTTTTTGGGATAACTAATGTAAGTTTTTCGTATGCAGAAAAGTAGGAATGGGAAAAGAGATCAATTACAAAAAAGTGTTTTCCAAGAAAAAAAGGTTTAGTCCTCATCTGGATGCAAATTTGGATACTCTGGTGGTTGTGGTGAGAGATCACGAATCTCCATTTCCATAACATAGCGTTGACGTTGAAGACTTGGATTGCGGCGAGTACGATATTTGTAGAAATATCTGAGAGGGTTCAAGTGGGTGACACTTCCCAAATCACTGGAAAAAAAAGAAGTTGGAAAAGGGTTACGGAATACCAAAGGTAGTTTAACTTAGTATAAGTTCCTTGAAAAAACTCACTTCATGTAGTGGAATTTCTTGTTAAGAAGAATCAAGAATGGGGTAACCGAGAGACGCATAATCGATGGAATACACTTTGGATTTCCAATCAAATCAAAAATCAAAAACTTGGCAATATCAATAAGTCCATCCAAGAAGCTTCCATTTTCAAAGAATCTATGTTGTTCAGTTGAAGAAGTGAAGGCAATGTAGAAAATGTAGAAGCCATCGAAGATACGGAAAACCATGTAGATGTAATAGTTTGGAAGAGAATATGAAATCATTCCAGTAATTCCGAAAAGACAGCAGATCATTGTTGTGTAGTTGAGAAGTGTTGCATCGATTGGGTGAGCCTGGAATTTTTTTGTTTATTTTTTTTTTTGAAAAAATGAATTCCAAATAAGTAAAATTCTTACACTAACTCCAGGATAGATGTTTGGATAACGAATAGCAGTCATTGACAACAAAACCATCATATCAGTCATTGCGAAAAATTTGCAGATTCCCAAATGTTTTACATATCCTCTGTGAATTGGCCAATCATCAGTTGACAAATGAATGCCTTTTGTGATTAAGGCTTTCATCATTTTGAAATAACCGAAAATTTGGAGAGCCGGAGCAAAGAGAAGGGAGAACGTTTTGTAGAATTCTTCGGTGAGTTCCACTGAAAATGGAAAATTAGTTGATTAGAAGATTTCAGATTCTTAGCCCATCCTTTTTTCCCAAACTCACTGTGATTCTTTTGAAGCTTTACCAAATCGTGACTAATCCAAGTTTGATAGAAGAGATAAAGATTGAGATGTTGGAAGACAATAATAGGGACCGACCATTTTTGGAAACAATGTTCCGAAATTTTCACAGAGACCAAGTACAATGCAAAAGCATGAATACGACAAGCAATTGGGTCATCCTGAAAAATGTTCAATGTTCTATAATAATACTTTTTTTGTTTTGGGAGTTACCTGAAGTTTGATGTTGTAATAAAAGTCAACGACGGTTAGAAACGCAATGAATGCAAGCGGAACAATATAAAAAATCCGCATGTGAAACGTTTTTTCGATCATACCCAAGTCCTGAAAATTATTGTATGCTTTTTACCAAAAAATAAAAAAAATACAAAATACAAAAAAAAATGCAAAAAAGACTGCCCCAAACCAGGATCGAACTGGTGACCTTTAGATCTTCAGTCTAACGCTCTCCCAACTGAGCTATTGAGGCCACGAGAGAAAGCGAATGAAATGTTAGAGATAGGAAAGTGCGAAAATGAAAAGATAGGGAGAATGGGTTTTCGAAATTTGAAAAAAAAAATTGGGGGAATGGGGAAATTGATTTTTTGTGGATTTTTTTTTGGAATTTTTTGTGGCCTTGATATTCATCCCAGCTTCTATGAAAAAAATGAGTTTTTTTTTCAGAATTTTAATCAAATTACAGTAGGACCAGGCTTGTGCGGAAAATAGGTTTTCGGAAAATTTCGGAAAACCGTGTTTTTCCGAATCCGTCCGGTCGGAAAAAGTTTTCCGAAGTTATTTTCCGACTTTTTATTTTCGGAAAAAAGTTTTCCGACTGATTTTTCCGACTTAATTTTTCGGAAAAACGGAAAATTTCGGAAAAAATTTCAATGAAGAAATAATAGGAATTTTTGCTGGTTTTTGAGTTGTGTTGAAGTAGTTTCAACAAATTCAGCAGTTTTCACGGTATTTTGTCACTTTTGTTGAATATTACTAACAACTTACTATATTTTTCACAACTACCAAAATTATTTCGTGATAAAATTAGCAAAAATTCCTGAAAATCGCCTATTTTTTCACTTTTTCGGAAAATTATTAGTCTCGGAAAATTTTCGGAAAATAAGTTTTTCCGAAAATATTCGTCGGAAAAATTTTCCGACCAAAAGTTTTCCGAGTTTTTCGGCCGGAAAATTTTCCGACTCGTATTTTTTCCGAAATTTTCCCAAAAAGTCGGAAAATCGGAAAAAGCGTTTTCCGTTTCCGCACAAGCCTGAGTAGGACCACAGTAATATCATCCAGTATTTCCCAAATTTATTCTATATTGCCTCCAGTTGTTTTTGTTACACCAAAAACCACCAGAATGATTTCATCTAATACAATTAAAGTTGTTTTCCAACACCAAAAAAATCTCCCAAACATTTATTTTCCCCTTTCTCACCAACACAAATTCGTTCTATTTTTGAACAACCGCGTTCACATCCATCAAAAATCTCATTGTGCGGCTCGTTTTCGCCAAAAACACCACACCAACCAAAAGTTCAAACACTTGAGATATCAAAAGAAAAAGACGTGGTGGCTTGGCTCGACAAAACCCCAAGCGTATTTCAAACGCCGCTGACACGCCTGGGACCATTCAATTTCATACTCATTTTTCAAAAAACGCGCAAACCGCCCACCGCTATTTTATTTTTTTTTTCCTGGAGAAAAAACGTATTGGAAAGAAATATGGAAGCGGCTTCGAATCCTTTTGATCGAGCTACGGGAAGAGTTCGAGGAAGTTTGAACATGTTGGATATTCAGAGAAAAGTTGAATGGGTTCAAGTTAGCGGAAAATGGACAAGAATGTCGGTGAGTTCAGATTTTTTTGTTGATAAAAATTTGGGAAAGAGAGACTTGTTTTCTAACCAGGAAGTCAGAAGTTTGTAGAAATTCAACAGAAATAAGCGTGAACTTTTCGAAATTGAATGACTCAAAATCATCAAAAATATTTCATCATGATTCGAATTGCTAGAAAATATGTTTTGATTTTGGAAAAAAAAAATTGAGAAAATTTTTTGTGATACCGAAAAAATGAAATGATTTGATCTAGTGGGACGTTCGAAATGTTTTTATTTTATAAAGATTTTTATCAAACATGGGAGATTTTTGAGAACGAATTTAAAGAACAGATGAATAATTTATTTTCTTAAAATTCAGATGAAGATCAAACATCTATGAGCGTGAAATCAGAAAATTCTGATTTTTTTGGTGTTGTTAAAAATCATATTATTTGCCGTAATTTCAGCAAACTTTTTTTCAGAAACAGTTTTTGAAACTCGAAAATCAGTCAATGTGAAAAATGAATTTTTTTGCTAGGAACTCAAAATTTTTAGTTTGGTTTAGACACATTTGTTGTTGTAAAAATAAAAAAAGAACATTCTAAATGTTTTTTTTTTTGGAAATCTTATCAAATAATGTTTTTATCAAAAAACATATATTGGTTCTCTCAAATAAAAAAATAATGTTTTCACAGATCATGGGACTTTCGTTGTCACCAGAGAATCTGGTGCGAGAAAACAAAGGAGAAAGCGAGGATCGAATAATAATATTCATGATTCCCGGAAATCCAGGAAACGATGGATTATATTCCGATTTCGGAAGACGAGTTATCCGAAATCTGATTGGAAGAGAAGAACGTTTAGGCGATCGAAAAATACAATTTATTTTCTACACTGTTTCCAATTTGAATCATGTTTTACTTCCACCAGAATTAAGAGGATCTTCAACACATCGAGTAACTGGTTAGTTTCCCAAGAGAATATCTGATGTTTAACCCAATCACACGAGTTTTTTCTTTGTTTGTTTTAGATCGATTTAGTTTGGGTGAGCAAGTGCAACATAAATTAGATTTTGTCAAAGAATATCTCCCAAGAGGTCAACGTGTTTATATGCTTGGACATGGAATGGGAGCATATATGTTGCTAAGGTAACATTGGGAGAAATTTGATGAACAAGGGGAAAATTATGTAAAGTATAAAGAAAAAAGAGAAATGAGAAAGCTTTTAATTAAATCCAAAAGGTTTCCAAAATACATTTTTGTTTTCTTTGTTTAAAGGTTTCTCTATACTTTAATTTAGGCGGAACTGAAATTCTGGAAAAAATTTCGTATATATTTTCCGCAGAAAAAAATGATCCTTAAAATATTCCAAAGTTCTGAATTCAAACCAACCCTTCAAGAATTTTCAGCATTTTGCCGTATATCAAAGATGATTTTCATTTGCGAAAAGCTGTTTGCCTTTTCCCAGCAATCGAGAGAATATCTGAAACTCCCAATGGAATACGATTGCGGAAGTTTATATCGGTATGAAATTTTTTTTCAGATTTAAAAAAATTGGGCGTGGCCTAAATTAGCTATTCATTACAATGAATCACCAAAAATTCACAATAAAATAGAAAAAAAAACAAAGAAAAAAAAATATTAAAAAAAAATTTTTGCAGACATTGACAACGAATGATTGGTTAGCAAAATCACTCTCCTTCTGGATTGATTTGCTGCCCGAGTCAACAAAGAAAAATATAATTAACATGAAATTAACACCTGATCAGGTAAGTCAATTATGACGTCATAAAGTCTCGCGCCAATGAAAAATGATATCATTTTAGTCATACCCTGAACTTGTTGATTCAATAACTGAATTGCTGCATATGCATGTTTTTCGAAATGTTTTGCATTTATTCAATGATGAGCTTGAAAAAATCAACAATCTTGATGAAAATTTGCTGTTTCACAAGGATTTGATATACTTTTATTATGGGTTGAATGATGGTTGGTGTCCAATTGCACAGGGAGAAAAAATGCAAGAAAAACTAGCGCGTGGACATGTTATCTTTGATAAAACTGCGTGTGAATCATCGTTTGTGTTTCGAGATTCAACAACTATGGCTGAACAAGTTCTTCAATTTATTGTTTAATGAATATTTTATGCTTGGTTTGAAAATCGAAAAAAAAAAAGAAAATGAAAATGAAAATGTGGCTTGAAAATGAAAATGAAAATTGTATTTCGTAAAAATGAGTATGGAAAAAAGAATTAATAAAATAAAAACGTTCGAAAGGGGCTGGAGACAAGGTTTCCTAGCAACAGATAGGTTTCGACCGGCTTGCCAGGTGATAATTAAAGGTTTATGCACTCTTTCATATATATGCTCTTGGAAATTTAATTATAGAGAGAAAGAGAGAAAGAGGCTTAGTGTGATACAATAACATCTATTGACAAGGATTCGATGCATGTTTTCAGAAATTCTTGACTCCCAGTGGACCTCGGAGCCAAGTTCTAGGAGATAAGGATCAATAATTGCAAGTGACACGTGAAAATCATCAATTCACAATATTTTTTATCGAAAAATTGATTATCCGAAAATGATCAGCATACTTTATTTACCCTGAAATTATTTTCAGAGAAAAATTGACATTTTTTGAACAGTATAAACATATGAAAATGTATATATTTTTTCTTTAGAACTTTCAGAGCTTATAATTCGGCTCCAGGGTGGTTTTTGTGATTCCAATACTAAATCTGGATTTCAGAATTTCCAAATTGTTCTAACAAAAGTGTTGAGTTCAGAAGTCCCCCTTCACCGTCAAATTCAAATATGTTCCTTATCTTTCACGTTTTCGGAAAACTTTATGATAATTTATTTCTCGCACTATCACTAATACGTTGACCAAAAACTAAACTATTTCTATTCTATTCTACCAATTTTTTCTCCCACCCAAGGATTATTCAAGTTGATCAATGATATTTTCCGGGAACACAAAACAAAAATCGTCTGATCGCACAACGTGTTCATTGATACGATGACATTTATTATCAGTTTGCGAATGGGAAAGCACATTTTTCAAGTTATCTGAATTTGAGAAGAAGAGAAAAAACAAGAGGAAATTGAGCAATTATGTATGTGAATAGGAATATGGAACTGCAAAAAATTAATGAGAATGGCAAATGAAATTCGGGACTTCGATATATACTGAAAATGTACGTCAGAATAATACAAGTTTTGTATTGCTCCGCCTGGAAAATGATGTTTTTTTTTTTAATTTTCAAGAAATGAATGACGTTGATTGGAAACTTGAAGGGCACGTGAGAATTTCGAAAACATAAAGAAAAAATACGATTACCGTATTCAAAATATAATTTTTTGTATTACCCCGCATTGAAAAACATGTTTTCGAGAACTTTTGTTCTCTGTTTTATGAATCTTTTGATTTACTAGGGATTTTTAAATCCTGAGTTTCAGAAAAAAATGTTAAACATTTTTAGACTATTTTTTACGCTCTCCGCATTTTGACTCACTAGAAAAATATTTTTTTTAAATAATAATTTACACAGTGTACAAGAAAATCACGGACCTCCTGCTCAACTCAACATAAAAATTCAAAATAAAAATAAAAGAAAATTTTTTGAAAACACTGATTGTGAAAATGAACGTGAGAATATCAACAAATTTCGGAAAACATACGATTACCGTATTCCAAATTCAATTTTTTGTATTGAAAAATATTTTTTTTGTGGTTTTTCGAGAACTTCAAATATATATTTTTGGCATTAATTAATTGGGGAAATTAACTGGGGATTTTTTTTGCAAATTATGAGATTATTTTTAGCAAATTTTCAGATTGGGTGAAACTATTCTTTAGAGAATAAAAATTGTTTGAATTCGTGAAGGTTCTGGAATTCATTTGAAAATCAAGATCAAATGAAACTGGAAAACATTCTTGAATTATGAAAAAAATAAAAATTTAGGCCTTCAAGGGTAAACCTATATACTGAAAAGCAACGTGAGAATATTGAAAAACATGTTGAAAAACTATACGATTAACGTCAAGAAAATACAAATTATTGTATTTCTCCGCTTGAAAAACATGTTTTCGAAATTTTTCCAGAATTTTTTCTTAAATTTGTCAGCATTACCTCGCTTTCAAAGTTAGGGACTTGCGAACGAAATTTTAAAATTCAAGGGTACATTGTAGATCGTGTTATCTATTTTTCTCTTGATCTTTGTAATTCATTATTTGTCAGCGCGGAATTCAACAAAATTTCATTTCTAAACTACACTCGAGTCCTCCTAATTAATCTTTCAATATCATCTCTTTGATTGTTGATTTCTATTTTTTGTGCAACTCTTCTTTTTTTTCTTATCAACTCAGTTCGCCTCAAACTTGACACAAAAATATCGCAACATGGAAAATCGGAGAATTTTTGTGCCCCCGACAATTTTTATGATCCAATTTTTGACAAACAATCATAATTTTTTGAGTGTAACACGTGTTTTGTTATCAGTTCAAATATACACAGTTCATATTGAAAACAAGATTTTAAGAGTTTTGTATTATTGTTTTACACATTTTTGAATAACAATGATGTTTGATGAAGGAAAAGGGCAAATTAGTGGGGGAAATGTGGGAAACATGTGGTTTTACTACCAAATTTTTCAGATTAGACAGGGAAATGGAAATTTTTGATTTGATAAGGAAGAGATAAACATTGCTGAAAATAGATGGTTCAGCTTCTTGAAAATGTTTCAGTTTTGTACGAGTTGAGTGAGAGATAAAAATATTTCAAATTCCTTGGTTTAATCACAAATCAGAAATGAAAACAGAAAAACAAAACCATATAAATGTCGGTTTTCAATGGTTTTTGTATAAATATCAAGAAATACAACAAAAAAATCCTGAAATTTCAAGAATTTTAGAGATATCAAGGGCTTTTTTCTTTGAAAAAATTAATTTGAAATTCAAATGTTACAATGAAACAAAATTAATTAGCGAGCTAATGTCTTTTAATAAAAGTTCGCAGTTCAATTTGAATAGAAAACAGTGCTGGAGTGGACGGGGCCAGTACAAAAATTGACTTTTTCCAAATCTGAAATTTTCAACAAAGGAGTCGTGATGAGCAATCCACTGAATGTATTGACTTTGTAGATCAAGATAAAAATCCAGAAAATTCTTGATGAATTCAAAACCCTCTGACTGAAATTCTAACTGTTCTTTGAAAAAATTCCAGTGCAATAAGAACCCTTTCCGGAAGTTCATTTTGATAATTTTTGAATTTTCTAATAGAAAGGTTGACAAGAGGCATTTTGAACTTCCTGTGTCAACTGAATTGTAACCTTATGAACTTTTTGAAATATATCGAAAATATACGATATTTCTATAGATGTTCATAAATTTTCGTCAAGTTTTAATCAAATATAATTTAAAAATGTTCTCATACGATTTTTCACTTTCATTTTCAATCAAAATCGAACCATCTCATTTCTTGCACAAATGTTCGAATTATCATTTTGCTACTGAAATTGACACTTGATACTGGAATTAAAATGCATAATCTAACACATTTTTTGTCAAGTTTGATTGGTAGCAAGCAATTGCAGTGAAGTATGATTACATACACCCTAATAAATATGTTTCGAAGGGAGGCGACGAGTTGGTCGATTGGGCTCCGAATGATAAGAAGTGTGTGCAGTTAGTTGGTCGGGAGAAAGAAGGAGAAACACGTTTCCTATCCACTACTACTAACTATGCGTCTCGTTTTTGCAATTATCTTAGCTGCTTTTTTAGTATTTCTGTTAGCGTTAGGACTATTTTTATTGATACCATTTCCAATTGCTATCTTTCAAAATATTGTCAATTCACAAGTTTATTTACAGTGAGTTTTTTTAATGTACAATTGGAAATTTTTTATTACTTTTTATGTTTTTTTCAGAAAAAAATACGATGGTCAATATCCAACGGGTACATATTTCTGGTCTCGTCTTCCGGCTACCCAATATTTCCAATTCTATCTTTTGGAATGTTACGAATCCCGATGAAGTTCTTTATTATGGCGCCAAACCGAATTTGATCGATATCGGACCATATACCTACGCGTGAGTTTTTCTCTTTTGATTTTGTTAACTATATGAACATAGAAAACCACGAATTTATGATGATAAGAATGCTTCAATTAGTTTTTGATAATGAAATTTATGGTTTTTAGTCTGTGAATTTTACGACCCAAAAAATTGCTTGCAAAATAGAGAAAATTAATGATTACATAAAGATCACAATCAAAAAACCTTTGAGAGAAATGGAGAAGGAGAAATTTTCATGCCGACAAAGATTTCAGATTTTGCTGAAAGTCTTTTAAAATTTTTCGAAAATGAGGCCAAAATTCTCAAGATTCCAAAAAAAATGTTTCATTGAAAATTGAATTCAGGATATTCTTTGACCTTAAATTTCTGGAAAAAATTCTGGTAGATCAAATATATTTCTGAATCTCTCACTTTTGCGTTCAATCTCACCCGAAACTGTGAGGTTTCGAAAAAAATCGTGAAAATTTTGAATTATCAACACCTTTTACTTTTTTTTTCTTCGCAAAAAACTTTAATTCCACACTCACTAATCAAAAATTGCTGCCTATCAGAGAAAATTCCAAAAAAGTTCAAAAGGCTTATATTTTTTTTAGAGAAACGGAATTCAAAGATTTCGTCGAGTTCCGGAATAATGATAAGGAAATATTTTATCAAAATAATAAGACATGGGTAAGTTTTTTTTTAAAGTTTGCAAAAAAGTTTCAAAAAAAGTTTCAGATTTTTGACAAGTCAAGATCTTGTGAAGATTGTAATTTCGATGATGTTTTCATTATGGCAAATCCATCATATATGACAACAGTTTTCATGCAAATACAGAATCCTAGCCCAGCTATAGTTACACTTGGCATGAATTTCTTGACCCTTCTTCTAGGAGAGCAACCACTTCGAACAGTTTCAGGATCTGGAACATTATTTGTTGGATACTCTGATCCTCTTGTTGATCTTGTTAACAGTCAATTCACAAAAATTGTAATGAATATTTTGGGAAACCCGATTGCTCTTCCAGATATTGTTGATGGCGGGTTTTTCCCACATTATAATCACACTTGTGATGGTAATTATACAATTAAAACTGGAAAAGATAACACAGATAAGTGAGTGTTGAACATGAAAATGATAGGAAAAAACATTGATTATGATTTTTTTAGCACTGCCTTGATTCAAACATGGGATGGAATAACACATTTATCATGGTGGAATAGTGAATCAACTCGAGATATTAGAAATAGTGGAGATGGATCCTTCCAAAAACCAGGCTTGAAAAAAACTGACAAACTCAAACAATTCCAGTCATTTGTATGCAGAACTTATGATTTGGCCTATGAAGAACAAGGTGATACGATTTCCGGAATTCCGACGCTCACTTTTATAATTCCTGATGACACCTATGATTCTATCAAGAATCCTGGTTATCGATATGAAAATTTTGAGCAAGTTGTGAGTTTTTTTAGAAATGTTTTTTGAAAATTTTATAATCATGTTTTTTTCTTCTAGAATTATTTCCCTACCTGGCCATGCGGTGCAAACCACACCAAACAACCAAACGGAAACTGCGCTCTTGTGGACTGCAGTCAATTCGACAACTTTTGCAGTAATTGTTGTGATGGTGCACACGTTAACAACACTTATGTTCTCCCACCTGGTGTCATTCCTCAAAGATGTCTCCCTGGGCAAAATAAATTGGTACCATTTGGTGCTATTCTATCCGCTCCACATTTTTATGGCTCACCAGATGATGTTACAAATTCATTGATTGGTTTGAAGCCAGATGCTGAGAAGCATGCTCCAGGTCGATTTTATATAAATCCAACAACTGGAAGTACTGTGGGTGGACAATTTAGAATGCAATTAACTGTTCCGATTTTTAATTCACCTTCTTGGATGTGAGTTTTTCTCTTGTTTTTCATTCAATCTGAATTTCAATTTTCAAAATTTCAGATTGATGAGTAACTCTCCAAACGCATTCATCCCTGAATTTTGGCTGGAACTTAAAGTTGAAACAAGAGATTATGCATTAGATTACATTCGATTCAATGTTGTAACAGTTCCAAATATTATAATGGGAGTTGGAATTGGATTAACTGCAATTTCAGTAATTGCTGCACTTATTTGGATATTTTTCTATTGTCGGAGAAAGCGATCAGTGACTCCAATTATAACAACAAAAAGGAAAATAAATGAGAAAGAAATTGCATGGATAGCTGAATAGTTTCTCTTTGAATACATATAAATTTTCACAACCAACAAGATCTGCATAAATATTTATTTTTATTAATTTTTTTTGTACAAAGAAACAAAGAAAGTTTTTATAAAATGCTTGGCCCTGAATGCAAAAATAAGGCAATGTGTACAATGTGTACATATAAAAATATATAGAAAGAATCGGTAAAGCCTAGGATACATAATATTTGGCAATGAAGGATGCAAAAAATACATTTGTTTGTGACAATAATTACACGTTATGTTCAATTAAAAATATGTGAATGTTGAATGACTATCTTTTCATACAATTCCAAGCCATTGTAAGAGCAGCTCCGATGAGAGCAAGAAGGAGAACTCGTTCACGTCGTTTTTGTACATCTATTTGAGTTTCTAGCATACGAATTCGTTCGACCATTATTACTGAAATTAACTAGATTCTAGAGAAGTTTAAAAAATTAATTTTGAAATTTCAGATCACAAATCACTATTTTCAACTAACTATAAATTAGCATAGACTTGATGAGGGACACCCGAAATAATCGATAAATGTTTGGATGTAAACTCCGAGAGAAGTACACATATGAATTATGCGTGCAATAGAGCGAGCTTGCTTTACTAGTTTTAAAGTTTTAGCGGGTTGTTTTTTCACGAAAATATCGGTATCCGCGCACCTAGAAATTTTTCTAAACACAGAACTTTCAAGAAGCACCTTAGCTTAAACTATTCAGCTAATCTGACCTCATAGAAAGACGAATCCTTTAATTATTGTTTCACATTTGCCTTTGAATTTTATTTTTGGACCCACTTTTTGAAATTCTAAAACTAAATTTTTGATATATTGAAACGACTTTGCAATAGATTATAAATTCAAATGAATATAAAAATAACACCCAAACAATGATTATTCACAATTTTCTAAAAATTTCAAATCTAAAATCACTAACCAAACTGTTTTCTCATCATTTTCGCTTCCTCAAATGGATTCTCCAAATTCGACGAAGCTGTCGATTGATTAACTATAGTTTTACTCTTCATATTATTGTTTTCCGATGTTTCAGACAGATGAAAGACATTCAAATGACTAGGAACTTCCATACGCAATGCCTGAAACAAACCAAACATTTCATTATTTTCAACAAAAAAAGAAGAACTCACCGATTGTCGATAAATTCGTTCATCCGGTATAACAGTCTTCTCTTCTCCATAAACAGTGATATGCTCCGGAACACTCATCTTTTCAATCAATGCACTTCTAGCACTTTCGAGTCGATTCATCAAATTGCTGATGGGTTCAAGGGATATCAAATCAGCGCCTGTTACCGATAGATGATCCGGCACTTGCATCATCTGTAGAGAAAATTGGAAAATGGAGGATGAAAATCGAAAAATATATAAAATGGTATGTAAACCAAGTGAGCAAATCTTGAGAATTGAAAATGAAAAATTGATAAAACTTCATGAAACCCGCAGGAAAATAAGAAGATGAACAAAGTAAATAAAACAAGGGCCTAGTCTAAACAAATATGATTATTAATATTACTATTATTGTTCTTATCATCGTCACTTTTTCTCATCGTCATTCGCTGAAACAAATGTTTATAAATGTATGAATAATCAAAATTTCAAACAAAACTAACTTTTGAAGCATTGTGTTCGCATCGCACACTCCATGAATGCCATCAATTGTTGACCGCAAGCACCATTTTCCATTTGTTCTTCAGTCGATTCTTTTTGACAACTTATCGCTTCTCTGTGAAAATAATATGAGATACAAAACAAAAGATGAATAAGAAAACGTACCGAAATTCATATCCGCAGGGACTTGCAACAAGATGTCCAACACAATGACATTCGAAGTTCACACTTCCATCGGGATTTGTTGGACCTGGAAATGTTTTTTGATTTTAGGATGGATGGAGGGTTTCGAAAATATAATTTTTGAAAGGACAGCAAACAAAAAATTTTCCTAACTTGCGAAACAGGAAAATGAATTTGAAAAATAATTGAAAGATTCAGAAATTCTGAAAGCACGGAATTATATGAAAAATTCATTATTTTACCCAGAGAAAACCAGAAGAAAATTTAGAAGAAATAAACAAAACACATTCACAATTTAATGATAAATAATCTATCTTTCGAAAAATATTTCCTTTTTCAGTGATGCAATTTTTGAACTGTTCATTTTGAAAGATATCAAAAAATATCACGTTAAATTACATTTCTCCCTTGTTTACAGTTATAAAAATCAACAGAAAGTATGCCAGGAGTTAGAGTATCTACAGAAGTTAGAGTATCTCTAAAGACTTTTATGAATTGTCTCATAGTGTATAAATTTCCAGGGAAAATCTCTCTGCTTCAAAGATTCCGTAATTTTCAAAGGATAAGGTAACTCTAGAAATTACCCAATCTTTTAAAATAATATTTTCAATGTAACAAGACAATTAGATTTTCCTCACGCAAAAAAAAAAACACTCACCAGGATTAATTGGTGGATAAACATCATTTGGATCCGTATTCGCCAATTTTTGTATATATTCATCCTTAATATCACTCCAAAAAGCAGTTTCAGAGATTTGAACAACCTAAAAAAAACTTGTTTGTATGTATTTTACACACCTAACAAAAAAAACACTCACCTGATCGGTTTTACGACTCATTTCTGCCTAGTCACGAAAATATCGACAACAAAAACAACCAAAACAAAAATAAAAAGAGGCGAATTTCCTTCCTCGTAAATCGACAAGCAAAGAAAACAAACAATGAAAGGGACGCGTTGCAAGACCCTTGCTAAACAACAGGCGAGCGGAGCGTTGTTGCAGAGGTGTGTTTCTTCATTTTTGAATTGTTTGCACTCATTGCAATAGTTATTTTTCTTATTTCTAGTTATGTTTATGCCTGAACATCTTTCTGGAACCGGCGAATGTATGGAATCCACTGGAGTTAATGTAAGTTTATATATTTTATATGGAATGGGATGAAATTAGACATTATTTTTGCAGAATTTTATTCCTGGAACACTCTACACGGAAGAGGATAGAGATTCACTTGATTATTGGCTTTTCTCTGGCAAATTTGGAGCGGTTAGTTGAAATTCATGAAGCACGATTGAAATATCAACAAATAAAAATGCATTTTCAGGATCGAGAAGATTCAAAGTTTGAAACCGATCCGATTAAGCAAATCAAAATGTTGAGAGAAGAACTTGGTATGTTTTTTTAGGGAGCGGGTGAGATTTTGCGTAGAGATAGGGGAAGTTGAGCTCATGAATGTGGGCTCAAAAACTCTGGAATTTTTCTGTTGAATAAGCAAAAGTGGTGGATTTAGTGGCGATTTTTGAGGGCGAAATCTTGTTGATCTGAGCAATGTTGCTGGATATTCAAAGAGCAATTAGGGCCGAATAATGAGCCTAAAATGCTAAAAAATGGTTTCATAATGATATTTTTATACTGAATTTATAGTGAACTTTTTGGGCAGGGTGATATGGATCCCGTAGAGAATCTAAAAGTCAAAACCAAGTTCAGAAAATTCCACGTCCACCAAAAATCTCAACATTTTTCCAGACACAATTGGCAACATACTTCATCACCTTCAAATCGAAAACGATTCACGTGACCAAAGAGAAAAGGTACATTTTTTCACCCTTTAAAAATCAATAATTTACATTTTCCAGTACATAATATTTGGTTTGGTTGGTGTTGCTTCACTGGTCCTCGTCTCATTCTTCAAGCGTTAATCAAAAATCGATAATGATTGTACATATATTTCATCTCATATTTTATGATACTCAATTTCTTGCCAGATCTCATTTTGATATGTTTTGTTTAATATTTTGATATGAATAGTATCTTGTTATCACCGTGTTTTCTATCATTTTCAATAGGTTTTTGAAAAAAACCTTTTATATTTTCTTCTTTTTTCACAGAAAATTGATAACCATAGAACATTCATTTTATTTAGCGCCTGAAAAATTGACTGGTAAATAAATACAAAAAATGATAACGCGGGTAGTTTGTGGCGTCTCTCGACAAATGAGAAATGGTGAGTTTTCTTTTGTTTTTTTTTTTTGTATATTTGAGAAAAAGTCAATAATCTTTGCAGCTGGAACATATTTGAGAATCGGGTCAGTTCGTGTGCCAAGAAGAGATGCAAAAAATCCAGATCTAGTCCCTGCATATTACGGGATAACCAAACAGCCGCCAGATGATATTCTACCTCATTTGAAATGGCTGATTCAAAAAGATTTATTGAAACAGGATGTTTTCTTGTTAGGTGTTCCTGGAAAATTGAGATTAGAGATTGTTTTGAGATATTTGGTGAGTTTTTTTTTTAATTTGAGAGAAGAAGAAAAACATTGGAGTTTAGGAGGCTACAAATCGAGAATTTGAATATTTATCGATTACAAGAGACACAACAGAAGCAGATATCAAGCAAAGGAGAGAAATTAAAGATGGAACCGCATATTATACAGATCTGGTGAGTCAAAAGCTTGGGAAAAAAGGGTTTTTCAAGATTTGATGCTGAACTTTCTTTGAAAAATTAGAACGCCAATTTTTTTCTAAATGTAAATATAAAATAAAGTTTACAACAAAAAATTTTTCAACAGAACTTTAGAACTTTCGAAATTTCTACCCAACCCCACCTTCTCTCACTATCTCTCGTTAATTTCTAAATTCCAGTGTGCGGTTCGAGCTGCTTTATCTGGTCGAGTTCTCGTAATTGATGGAGTTGAACGTGCCGAACGAAACGTCCTACCAATCCTCAATAACTTGCTTGAAAATCGGTAAGATGTCATCCCATTTAGCACACAACCACGCACAGAAAAACCCAATAAAAAACCACCAAAAACAAAGAGCAATTTGATTAACATATGCCCTTTTTCCACCATTTTTTGAGAGCAAAATAAAAAAAAAACTGCTCTTTTCATTTCATTCTTCCCCACTTTTTTTCGTCAATGTCTTCGTCTTCTTCTAGTGAAATGCAGCTGGATGATGGAAGATTTTTGATGAAACACGATAAATATGATGAACTCAAAGAGAAGTATGATGAAGCTACGTTGAAGAAAATGGGGATTGAGAGAGTTTCGGAGAATTTTCATGTGATTGCGTTGGGTCTTCCGGTTCCACGATTTCCTGGAAACACTTTGGATCCACCATTTAGAAGTCGTTTTCAATGCAGAAATATTGAAGAATACTCATTCCAGGTAACATTTTTTCAAAAAATTTAGTTTCGAAAGTTAGGCTAACTTCCAAAAAAAATTGAAGGGATGTTTTCCGAAAATTCAAAACTTTTGGAAAAACATTTTTCTACACTTTTCTAGAAAAAAATTCTTGCAGTTTTCATGTTGAGTAGATTTCTCGTCGCCCTTCTTCCTTAACCTCTTCTGAATTTCAGACATTTCTATCACAAGCTGCTGAAATTGCACCAAACGTTGCTCAAAACGATCTGAACGATTTGATCTCCCTCATCTACGCATTCAACACCGAAACTTCAAGTTCAAGACCAAGAATTGCTATTTCAGTTGTCGAACATTGTTTGAACATCTGGAATTCGAATCCAAGTCTTTCAGCTGGTGAAATTGTCAACATGTGCTATCCAGCTAAAGAAATTTTGACACAAAGTGAGAAAGATTTGATCGATCAATTTAAGAAGAAATTTGAGTTGGTATGTAAGATTTTTCATTTTTTACAGGGGTTCCAAAATATCGATTTTCAGAGTGTTCATGAGAAGCCAAGAAAAATAGTCAGTGTTGAAGATCAGAAGGTCAAAATATCTGGAGATGTAGAAGTTACAATTCCAAAATCATCACATCATAGTTCAGTATCAACTTCTTGGGTAGAAACTGAGAAACAGGAAACATTATTGGCTGATTTGGCTGTATCATTTTCAAAAGGTGATTTTGTGCTGATTGGACCAAAAGGATCAGGAAAATCAAGAATTTTGAATGAGTTATCAAAAAGATTGAATTTCGAATATTCTTCAATGGTTTTGCATCAAGATATGAATACCAGAGAATTGATTCAACGTAGACATATGAAAGAAAATGGAGATACAATTTGGGAAGATAGTCAACTTGTAAAAGCAGCAAGAAATGGTGATGTTTGTGTATTAGATGGTGTAGAAATGGTGCATCCAAGTGTTTTAATGTCGTTGGCACAATTTATCTATCATCGAAGATTTGATCTACCAAATGGTAATCGATTAGTTGGTGCTGAAGAATTTGAGAGATTAGCGAAAAGGAATAATGTGTCAACAGAAGAACTAAACAAGCGGTAAGCTTGGATTGGAATATGGAACAATTTCAATTTTTTTTCCAGTGGTGTTTTCAAAATTCCTGATTCATTCCGTCTTTTGTTTGTTGGCGAGTCCCAATCAAAAGAGCACAAATGGATCAATGAAAATATTCTCTCGATGTTGCCATTTCACACAGTTCCATGGTTATCACTGAAAGAGCAGGAGAACATTATCTTACAGTTAGTTTCATTTTTGAAATTACGGTAAATAGAAAAAAAAAACTATCAAAATTCAGAATGACCGATAATGCAAATCAAGAAAATGTGAAACGCCTGATTCAACTTGTCGAAAATCTTCGAAAATCACCAGATACTGGGGTATGTTTTATTTTCCCATACAATTCAAATTTTAAAACTTCCAATTCAAAATTTACAGATGAAAAATATCGTCACATCTTTGTCATTGAGAAGATTGATTCATATTGCGAAACGTGATCAAATGCAACCTGGACACTTGAAAGAACTTGTCGAAAAAGCTGCCCTCTCCAAATTCCTCCCACAACTCACTAGAGAAACTTTTGAACATGAATTGAATGAGATTGGGATTATCAATGATGAATCTATCAGATTGAAAAATGATGGATCATATTTATCTGCGATTCGAGCACCAACAGAGAAAGCTGAGGATGAAGCTTTGATTCCGAATGTTTTGTTTCATGAAAATGCTCAGGTATGATTTAAAATTGAATAATTATAATGATATAGAAGATATAATTCCAGCATAGAGAAGTTTTGGAAGATATGGCACGTGATATGAAACTTGGAAGTCACTTATTATTGATTGGAAATCAAGGAGTTGGAAAGAATAAAATCACCGACAGGTTTCTGCATCTCATAAATCGTCCACGGCAATATATGCAACTTCACAGGTTAGAAAGCATTTTGACACCAGGGGAGAAATGTTGAATTTTCTGAACTGATAAATTTTTTGGCATGAATGGAAAAGCTTCTAAATCATTCTTTCAGAATTGTTACTGAATTTAAGTAGACGGAATAAAATTTACCATTTTTCTAAAAAAAATTTCCCATCTTTCCAGAGATACAACAGTGCAAACTCTCACAATTCAAACTGTCGTTGAAAACGGAATTATTCGCCATGAAGATAGTTCGCTCGTCAAAGCTGCTCGAAATGGACAAATTCTAGTGATCGACGAAGCTGATAAAGCGCCTCTCCATGTGATCGCAATTCTCAAATCACTTCTTGACACTGGTGTTTTGGTATTAGGAGATGGAAGAACTCTCAAACCAGCTGCATCAATTCTACCAGAAGATGCGAATAATTCGTCAATTGTTCCGATTCATCCAAATTTTCGAATTCTCATGTTGGCAAATCGACCAGGTTTTCCATTCCTTGGAAATAATTTGTTCGCAGTTCTTGGTGATTTATTTGCAATTCATATGATTGATCATCCGAATAGAGAAAGTGAATTAGAAATGATCAAAAAATATGGGCCAAGTGAGTGATATTTTGGTATAGTTTGTAATATTGATTTGTTATAATGTTTCTAGATGTTCCAAGTTCGACTCTCAACAAACTTCTCACAATTTTCAATGAGCTTCGGACCAAAACTGATCAAGGACTTTTACAATATCCATATTCGACAAGAGAACTTGTTAATATTGTGAGACATTGTAATGTGAGTTTGAAGAAGAGATTTTTTGTTCACGGAGTTTCATAAAGCTCTCATTTTATTGTTAAACATAGAATATGGTCATCCAAATTCGCTCTATCACACACATTTTTGTGTGTACTTCTCTCGGAATTCAAACTCTTTTTTTGAATTTTGAAATAATTGAAATTTTGTCAAATCAAATTTTTAATTGTGACTTGAAGCAGTCTGAAAAACTTTTTAAATCCAAAACCAACTCTATTTTTTCCAGGAATTCCCAGATGATCCATTGACTGAAGTTGCCAGAAATGTGTTCGATTTCGATTCATTCAGTGAAGATACAATTTCAACGATTGAAGCCGTTTTTCAGAAGAATGGAATTCCATTAGGCTAGTTCTAATTTTTTTCTTCATTTTTTGAAAAATTTCAATGAAACTTTTCTCAATTTTTTGTCTTATATCAATTAAAAAATTTCAGGAGTTCATAAATCAGAGCGACACGTTTTATTGGCACAAAGAACATCGATCGGTGATCCAGTGAAAATTGGAAATTGGTCATTCAAAAGGATCGAGCTTCCAAAAAGCTTTAGTTTCAATAAACCACAGCCAGTGAAAATCACGGTATTTTGATTTTTTAGTGACAAGAAATCGATAAAAAGTAAAATTTCAGAATGTGAAACATCTACCACACAGATCACTGGCATTGGGAAAATCAAGTAAACGAAATGAAATGTTTTCTGAACAAGTTTGTAAATGGGATCTTCCGATTGGTGATGATAATGTTGTATCAGATGGTTTGAGAGTTGGTGATGATTTGATTGTTGCTACTGTCAATCCACCGAAGTTGTATTGGACCAAAAATTTTATGGAGGCTAATACTGTAAGTTAATTTTTTGTATAGTTATATTAAAATTTTCCCAAATTTCAGACAGAAGAAATCGACTTCTCAAATCTAATCCCACGGCCAGTTAGTTTTCATTCAGCTGTAACGCGATATATTCCAAAATTCCGATTGGGACATTTGAATTCTGAACAAATTCTCATACACGAAGAAACATCGGATAAAACTGTAATTATTGATTTGGCTGACAAAACTGGTGGAACTGTCAAAAGTAATCAAACTATTGGAGATCAAATTAGTGCGAGTGAGTTTACTGACACAAAAAAAATCTGACGAATAAAAAAATCGTGTTTTGCAGTTTTCTCTGCATACCGAACTCCTTCAAGATTGGCTCCATCAAATGAAGGCTCAGCACTTTTGTATGAACGAGATAGAAATGATCTGGAAATATTTTCCATTGTCAATAATGTGCCAAGTGTTCAAAATGGATCAGTTCCCTTTAATATCAAACGAGCAATGCCAATCGATAAAAATCATTGGATGCTGGTATCTACGGTAGGTTTTGGGATGTTTATTATAATAGTTTCAAGAAATCCTCTCTTTCAGGAAAATGAAAGTTATTCTTTGTCAATTGGCGAGGATATGTTCGAGTTAGCTAAACTTGAAAGTGATTTGGATGGTGGGATCGATGCGATTGCAACAAAAATGAATGAAAATGAGATGTTCATGGTATCGGATCCATATTATTTTCTCAAAGGAAAAGTTCAACTCGATGGCTCAAATATAATTGAAGGAAGTCATCGAAAACCCATCGAAGATCGATTGATTCCCAAAAGAACATTTTATTTCTCAGACGAAAATGTTGAAAGAAATATTGATACTTCTAGAGAAGTTTTATTCCTTGGCAATAATGTGATTCGATCAAGATCGAAATTTGATGTTCCAAAAGATGCATTACCTAAAGAAGTATATATCAAACATGTTGCTGGATTTTTGGAAACTGTGGACACTGAAACCAAACAACTTTCCTATGTTCTAGTTCCAAGTGTGCCAATTCAAAATTTCATCCCAGATTTTTTCCCATATTTTACTCAAACTGGATTTGTTTTGGTTCCGTGGAGTGATGATGAAATTTTGACTATCAATTGGAATGGAGGTATGCAATGAATTTCATGATTCGAGTTTTTAAAATTGAATTCAGGAGTGACGTCTTATGAATTGGGAATGTCTTCGATTGCAAAATCGTTTGGAGAATGGAAAAGAATGACAGATGGTGAGGATGAAAAGAAACTTCGGATGGATATTGAGAAAAATGATAGTCAGTTTGACAAATCAAAATTGGATCGACCAAAGAAGGGAAAGTGAGTAGAATAATTTCACTTTTGGTTTTTTATTCCAATTTTTGTAGAGTTGATAAAAACAATACCCCTCACCACGGTGGAAATACCTGGATGGGTGGAACTGGTGGATATAATACAGCTGGACTTGGCGGAGTTGGTGGCCCTTTCCGATTAGATGCTGGACACGATGTTCATCAACAATCAGATTATGCTAAAAAACAAGTTCCCGGACACATTTTGAAAAAAGCCAGAGAAATTGCGAAACAAGAATATGATAAGAAGTTGCGACAAATCAATATGTCTGAATATGACGCTGAACAATATGATAAAATTTGGAATAATGTTCAGAGAAATAGTAAGAAATTATCAGCTGTTATTGATCAATTGGAAGCGAAAAAGAAGGAAAGAGAATGGGCAAAACATCAAACAAGCGGAGATTTGGATGATGGGAAATTGATTGAAGGTGTGACTGGAGAACAGAATATTTATCGGCGACGAATTGATAAAGAGCCAGATCCGGGTGCGCCGCAAACAAAACCCAAGCGGTTGAAATTGTGTTTTGATGTTAGTGGATCAATGTATCGATTTAATGGATATGATAAACGACTTCAAAGATCTTTAGAAACTGCTCTAATGATGATGGTATCATTAGAAGGAAAAACTGATAAAATCGAGGTGAGAAGATTGTTGAAATGTTTAGCTTGTGCATCTTTGTGATAATTTTTCAGTACGATATTATTGGACATTCTGGAGATTCACCTGCTGTGAAATTTGTCGATAAGGAGAGCTATCCAAAAAATAATCGTGAACGTTTGAACATTTTGAAAAAAATGTTGGCTCATACACAGGTAAATTTTTGAATGGAGTTCGGAGGATTCTAGGGTTTACTGTTAGAAAAATTGACCATTACTTAATAGTAAAAATTGATTTTTTCGTGATTTGCTGATAGAAAAATATTCCACGAATATCTTTAAATTTGGAAAATCAATAGTTGTTCCTGGGATAAAAGTTTTATCAGAAACATGTGAAAAAATTGGATTTAAAATTACAAAAGAAAAAAATTCGACTTATCCTAAGTCAAAAATCGATATTAGAGGGACTTTGTTGCACACTGAATTTGGATTTGTCGGATTCCTCGTCCCTTTTAACGTACCCTCCAATCATAAAATCAAAAAATTGTTTTTTGGAAAATTTGAATTCACGCCCGAATCAAAATTTTGATTTGGGCGGGAAAGAATTTTTGAAAAAATTTTTGTAATGATGAAAAAATATTCAGAAACTCAAATTAGTAAAAAATAACAAAGCAAACAAAGTCCCTCTAATAACGATTTTTGACTTTGAAAATTTTGTTCAATTTTCAGAAGTTAGGGTAAGTTGAATTTTTTTCTTTTGTAATTCTAAATCCAAGCCCTTCAAATTCTGAGAAAAATGAAGTTTATACTTCGAAAAATTATTCACGGAGAGTAAAGTAATGATTTTTTTTATAAATAATGTCTCTTAAGATTTTTCAATATTTCTATTGAAACCAATTTTTACCACGCTGACAAAAATTTTTTTAATATTTCAAAAATCCCTCTATTTCCAGTATTGTATGAGCGGCGACAACACCGTTGAATGTGTACGATATGCCGTAAAAGAGCTGTCAAAAAAAGATGACTATGATGAGACGGTAGTCATTTTGGTGTCTGACGCAAATTTACAAAGGTAACCGCACTCTTTCAAAACTCTAATTGCTCTTCATCTCTTAGATATGGCATTCAACCAAAAGAACTGAAAGAAGAAATGATCAAAGAGCCGACTGTCAATTGTTTTGTTGTATTTATTGGATCACTTGGTGAACAGGCAGAAAGGTATGTACATATTGTTTGTGTTAATGAAGTGCGCCAAAAACATATGTTTGGTTTTTTTGCAGGTTGTTAGAAGAATTACCGTCAGGAAAATCGTTTGTGTTGAAAGATTCGGCAGAATTACCGAAAATTATGGAAACTATTTTTGCATCTACTATTGCTCAATGAGTATTTTTTGGAAATTATTGATTAATTGGTTAAATAGATATTTTTGAATTGCTTAAATGCAATTTTTATTTTATAGACCCTCAAACACACTGAAAATTTTTTCTAAAACCCTTCACCCCTTCTCTAAAACTCTAGAACCCCTCATTTCACTTTCAAATAAAATCACATAACATCACATCACATCACACATATATTCATATTTTTCTCATCATGTGTTTTTTCGTCGTCTCTTATCTACCGTACTCCTTTGGCACATCGCATCGCATCGTAATCGGTTTCACCTTCAGAACAGACCATTGAAGATTGTAATTAAAATGAAATGAAATTTATATGTTTGCCATCGTGGCGAAAGTTTTTTCTTCTTCTTCCTTTTCGTTTTTTTTTTCACCCATGGAAAACTCGGCGCCAAACCGCAATAACCTTGAAATTTCGAAGAAAAAACAGCTTTCGATGGAACGAAAAAGTTTTTTTTTGTGGAATATTATTACATATATCCCAAGGACATGGCAAAATGAAAACTAACAAAAAACCGGTGCATTTGCTTGCAAAAAAAGTAAATAGAGGTTTCAATGGTTTTTTCTTTCGTTAGCAAAAAAAAACATAAGATGAAACTGTGGGAGATGTATGAATTTGGAAGTTGTGTGTAGTTTGGATATTGGTCAGGAGGAACAGGAATTAGTTAGAAGTTTCAGATTTGGAAAAAGGTTTCATGAGCCCAGAAGAAAACTGGAATTATAAATTAGAAAAAAAATTTATCCTTAAAATAAGTTTAAACTTATTTTGTTTAATTTTTTGCTGAAATTCAGAATTTGAAAAGTTCAAAATCTTTCTGATGTTTTCAGTATTTTAAAAACTGTGTTCCTTTAACCTAAACTCTTTTCATATACACTAAAAAAGCTTTATTAGATTCAAAATTCTGAAATTTAACTGTCTCTGACTGCAAATTTTATTTGTCTCTGACTGCAATGATTTTCAGCCTCCCAAATCCCTTTTGCTCCTTTCAGATCCAAATTTTCACAGTTCCAGAATATTTGTTCTACGTTCCCCACGTTCCAATCTTCAATTTTACCTTACCTGTCTCCTGCAATGTTCCTAATTCAAAATTTCTTCTTCACACCATCTGTTGCACAACGGCTGGCGATTAGTAGATAAGAACGTGTCTGTTTGAAACCAGATTCATGTTTTTTTTTATATCCCAAAAGCAGCCAGGAAATAACGTTCAAAAATTTTGTACAAATCAAGATAATAGCATCCCCGCCAAAAGTTAATCAATCATCAGTTCTTTGTCCCACACAAAAGTGCAACAATTAGCAACCAGCCTCCCTCCCTCGCACACACAAAAAACATGGAATTAATTACCAACATATTCTAATCCTGACCTATTATTCATCATTCAATAATAGTTACATACATAATCCATCCGTAAACACACTATTAGTAATTTACAATCGACAACAAACTTTTTGGGCACCTATTGAATAGGATTTATGACTGTGGACCACTATAATTATTTGATTTTTTTTCTTATATTTATGACATATTTGGCATAAATCAAATAATAAGATGTTTTGGGTTTTGAAAAAAGATAATTCAATAAAAATAAATAATTGGGAAGTCGAGAAAATGAATGAAAATCTATGAATACAAAATTTTACAAAAAGAATTTTTTACACATGAAAGGAAAACTTTCTTTTTAAAAGATTAGTCTATTGCATCAGTAACGCGAATTAAAGTTTTCATAAGTTTTATTTATTTTTTTCATAATTTTCCCCTGAAACTTCTAAAAATTTCCAATATTGCTCTTCACTCATTAATTACCCATCTCTAATTTATCATAAGTTCTATTCATTCCTATTAAATTTGTGACACCTGCATATTGAATAGCTTTTACAGTATTTCAATAATTTGTTAAGCTAACTCAGCTCAACAAAAGAAATGACATTGAGAGTTAATTAATGTGAGAAGAGGGAAAATAGATGAATAGGTTACGGTAATGAGAAATCAGTGGCAGGTGTCAATTAGGAGTCGACAGGTTGCTTTATTTTATTTGAAGGTGTGAAAATTTTTTGAGCTTATTAAAATTTATACTATGGGGCTTCACTGATGTGAGAAGTTGATAGAATTCTGAAGGTCATCTGTAGATTAATAAAAATGAACTTCTAGAGTTTATGGATATTCTAGAACTTGGACATTTATCAGACGTAGAATAATTCTAGCTTATTATCAAAATAAATGGTACAATTTCCAAATATAAAAAAAATAATTAGATTGAATTTTTTAGAATCTCTAGTTTGACACAATGTTTCAAGACTTTTAGCGAGAATGAGGAGACTTGTTAGAAAAAAAAGTAGATCAACGGTGAAGTGAAAATTGCAGGTCTGAAAATCCCTAATTTGAGATTCAAAACCGTACCGCTTGATACTAAAAATTTTGAAATGGGGTTTCAGAAATTTTATTTTATAAATTTACCCCCCCTCCCTTTCCAAATCCCCAAATTTTCATCCAGAAGTTCCACTTGTTTTTTGTATATCATAAATCCATAATTTCCCAAACATCTTCCCATAATCCAACCAAAACTACACAATGTTTGATATATTTATGACACCCTTCTCCTATTCAATTCATTTTCCCATTATTGACATATTACAGTAATCCACCCCGCATCCCATCTTGTCTGCCTCTAATCTGGCTCTATTTCATACATATTCATCAGCATGTTTTGTTTCTTTGGAGTAATAATTTATTTATTCTATTTTTTTTGGAGATGGAAAAAAATAAGATAAAAAAGTATGTTGTGTTGTGGCAGGTGCACATTCATGAATGGGAGAGGAATTTCAATGGTGTTTCCTTATTTCAACACTCAATTGTGAATATTTTTGTTGATGTTTTTTTTTATTAAAGGAACATTAGGGAGAAATAGCAATTTGATCTAAAAATGATTTCAAAAAACTTTTTTGAGCTCTTGAATTCACAACGATTTTTAATTTTTGAGTACGGTAGCTTGAAATCGTTTTGATTTTATGAGGTTATAGCTTCAGAATGCGGTGGCTTGAACTCAATAGGACTTTCTAAATTTTTGGAGCACAAGAACTTTTTCCTGGACCTCTAGGTAGAAAACTTATTTTTCGTTTTCTCATTTCACCCCCCCCCTGTCTATGTTTTCTAGAACTTCCCCTTGAACTTCTTGGATACAGTTCAATAGCTCTTCAAGTTCTCCCCCTCTTCCTCTAGAAAAAAAAAATTTATAACAAGAAAAAAAACCAAAAACTATTTCCACCCTAACTAGTCTACTGTAAATTTTTTCTCCGTTTTTTGTGTATATGTACTTCAATTATAAGACAGACAAGAATGGCAGGCAGGGCATGAAGAAGATGAAAAAACTTTCGCTTCAGAAGCGCGCAACTTCTCCAGCATTTCTCGTTTTTTCGCTTTTTTCATCCTTGCCATCGCAGGCAGGCAGGCAGGCAGGATCGTTCACACCACCCTCAAGCAAGCAAGAAAATGAAAGCAGCGATTTCTTTTTTCTTTCCTCCCATCATCATCATCATCATCTTTATGTAAGCGAAAGAAAAAACGAGAAAGCTGCATTAATACGATGAGGGTGGTCGTTGACAGTCTCCACCCCTAGACAACGCCGAAAATGCTTGCAAGTGAAATCGAAATACTAAATGTTTATGTTTTTTTGTTTCGCCAGCAGTTTTTACGTAATACAGTAACAAACAAAACTTTCGTTGATTTGGTTTTGGGAATAATTTTATAGAAAGTTTTTGAGAGACATGAATCTTTAATTAATTCCAGCATTACAAAATACTTTTTTAAGTGATGATCTGATTCCTGAATTATTCTCAAGTCATTGATTTTCAGATCTATATGGATTTATTTTTGTCATTTTAAAATGCATTTCAGATTTGTGATCTGTTTTCCAAACAATTCCTAGAGTATGATTTTTTCCTTATCTTTACGTAACTTCAACTTTTTTTGGAACACTATGAATCTTTTTTGGTTAATTCTTTGAGATGCTGTAGTTACTGTAACTCTTCCAGTATAAACCTGTAAGTAGATCGACTTGGAATTAGCCTACAGTATGCTAATTTGAGCCTGGGTACTTAACTTTCTTGAGCTCCTATTCAAACCTAAGCCATCCAGGATTAACACCTAAAGAACTTCCCAAATATTTTTAACGTTGACTTACAGTAGGCTTATGCATTTGTAAGAAAAAAGTGAATTTCAGAATTTTCGGTCTATTTTTCAGAATCTGAAAATCTTGACCTAATTTCTTTGCAGTTCCCAAATATAGATCATTTTTAGGATACAGTGGTCGCAATATCTTAAATCCTTTCTGCTCAAGAATTATCACCTGAAATCATTTTTACAAAATCTTCCCCCGATCTTACAGTATCTGAATTTCAAGAAATTCAGATTCAAAAATAATTACAGTATGCTAATTTAAACCCCAGTTGACTTCATTGAGCTCCCACTTGAACACATAAAATACCCCAAACTACCGGGATTAGCACCTAAAACCTCCTGCAGATTACCGTCTACCGCCTTCTCGGCCTATATATTTTCTTCCCTTCTCTTCCCTTTTCATGTTAACATGTCAACAAGAGATTATAGTAAGAAGTAACCATTTTTGTTGTGGGTTTAAATCATCGGTTGATTGTTATCGCAATAGCTCGTTCACTCACTTTTTACTACTCATCCGATCCGATCATCATCATCATGTGGTCTCTTTTTTCTATCTCCTACTTTCTTACTCTTGTAGTATTCTTCTTCCTTCCTGTCATGTCATGTCTCGAAAAAAGTAGATTTCCGACGATAATATCGATTTTGAAAAAAAACAAGACGAAAAAAATTGACATATAATAAGTTGACAATTTTTTTTCGATGAATTTTTTTGCGCCCCAATCGAACGAAACACACAAAAAAGGACAGGTTTTCCCCCTCGTCTCCCCAAAAAAAAAATTTCATGTTATTGCGAAGTCGTCAGTCGAATTTGCACTTTTTTTTTGAATCATCATCCTGAAAATACTTTTCTTTTCTTGTGTTGTTTTGTTACAGTCAGCAGTCTGGTATATTTTACCAACAAAAAAACATGAGAGAGAGAGAGGAATTGTTGCCGATTCACATTTTTATTTCGATTTCATGTACCTCACAATTGGGGCGCGTGTGTGTAGTAAAACTGTAAAATATTCAAGAAATGTTTGGTATGTCAGGTGATTGAAAGGGCGTTTGCAGTTTTTCTATTGAATTTCAATTTTTAATTTCAATCAATATGAACCTTCAAGATGATACATTCAGCTAGAACCTTAGGGAATCCTTAACATTAAAACCCTGAGCTAGAAAACTATTTTCAAAATCTTGAGATTAACTACCTTAAGAAACCCCTAACTGAAAAAACAATAAGAAATGTAAGACTTACAAAATCTATCACTAAAAGCCTTGACTAAAAGCTTTGAGCTTAACAGAAAAACCTTACGCTTAAAAAGCCTTAAATAACCTTTAACTGAAAACCGTAAGCTGGGAAACCATTAAGAAAGCTCTTAAGTGAAAAATGTTAAGCTAGAAAACTTTCTAAAAATACCTAAACCACCTTACCCCTTAACTACATGTAAGATAAGCTCCTTAACTAAAAAAACTTACTGTTAGGCCGAAGAAAACCTTAAGCTTGAAAACCCTTGAATCCATTACAATTCTAAAACCTTATGAAATCTTGAAACGAAAAATTGTAAGTTATAATAACCCTATGAAATTCCTTGACTGATAGACCTTTAGCTAGAAATTGAGTTATAAAAACTGGAAATTTTTGTGAAAAATTCCAGTATCCCTTTTTATAGCGCTGTTTACTTAAAAAACAATTCATGTCTCATTTTTGGTCATTTCTAAAAACAATATTTTTTCTCAGGCCTATTAGAAACTTACGATTCACATTTATTAGCAACCAAAAAATGTTTCATTTTTGCCTCCTTGATGACTATATTTTCTCTTTCTCTTCTTATAGTCAAATTATAAAATACTTCACTTTCTTTTTCATTCTTTCCGATTTCCTCATCTTCTTCTCGCTTATTTGCCATAATCCAAACGTGAACAAGCTTTCAACGCAACATTGCCAAAGTTGGGATAGAGAAACAGAGAGAGAAACGTAAAACGTTAAAGGCGCACGCATCATCATTGAAATCATTCAATTGTTGCGCAGTCAATCGACATATACAGAGAGATAGAGAGAGGAAATTCTGTGTTTTTGTCTCTTCATTTTATATATATATCTGTACTACCGTCTATTTCTCTTTATATATTGTTACCTAGGCGCGACTGTCTTCTATCTTCTTTCTCCTTACAAAAATCAAACTTTCTTCCATCGTCTTCTTCTTCTTCTTCTTCTTCATCGTTTTTTTTTCTTCTTCCAATGGCAAGAAGCGATTCGCGCGACTTCTCCCGTCCGTTCCAGTTTTTTGCCTTTCTTACGACTTCTTCCATGCCTGCTGCTTCTTATTTTTCATCATCTTCTGCGTTTTGTTGCGTCGTTGTCGCTTGCCCGCGCAATAACCTGCCTAGCTTCTTTTTTTCACCCCCCCCCCCTTCAACAACATTTTGAAATATAATTTTATTAGGTTTATTGATTATCAAGGTAGAATTGATTTTTCTCACCTTCCTCAACTTTTTTTTTTCTTACACTCATTTTTGTGGAACAAAGTGTTTATGATCTTTAAACTAATCTTTCAGTCTGCTAGATTTTTTATCGATTTTTATCTGTAGGTTTTGTAACTTCAATTCAGGTTCCAGGTGAGAAAAATTGGAAATTTTCATTTTTTTTTCTGCAAACTTTGTTTGTTTCTGGTTCCAGAAACTGGAAACAATATTTCACAAATTTATTTCCAGAAAACGTTTTTTTTTGATTGATGATTCATTAGAAAATTTTAAAATTTGAAGAAACTAAAAGAATTTTCTGATGTGATCTCCTGCAAAGTTTGTTTTCTTCAAAATATTAATTATTGATTTTTTACTTGCAAAAATACACAGAAAAAATACAACCTAGACATTTGAGGTAACAAAAAATTACACACTGTGTATTTTTCTGTTTCTTCATTTTCATTTTCCCTCTTCAAGATAAAACTTGATCTCGGTTCAAAAGAAAATTGGAGTTTGATTTTTTTTTCTGGTGAGAAGATCGAGTTTTTGGAATTTTAGGTACTTTATTGATTTTTGAACTGAAATTCGATTTCAAAATTAATTTCAGAAATTTAGACATATTTTTGTGAACTTCTGAAATTTCATTATTTTTTGAAATTTAAAAATTTTCTGGAAATTTATCAAACTCAGATATTTTCTGACTCAAGCTAAATTTCAGAAAACAATAATTTTCATTTCAAAAATCTTCAAATGTTAAAAAATCATGTTGAACCTAATCTTGAATTGCAGAAAATGTCCATTTCTATTTAGATTCCAAGTCCAGAGTTAGCAGAAGTCATCTCCAGCATTTGTTAAACCTGAAAATCTCAATTTTCAGCCTCGAAACCCCAGTCTCCCCTTCAAATTCTATATATTCATTCTTAAACATGGAAAGTTTGAGTGATCATCTTTATCCTCATTTTCTCCCCTCATTTGTATCTCACTTTCTCTGATCTCCATAACTTGATCTTTGTCATCTCATTCAATTTTCATGAGATCCAGTTCCAATAATGTTTCTGTTTCTGTTTATTTTTATTTTTATTTCAGTCCGTCTTGAATTTTAAGTGATTTTTTTTTCCTCTTCTCTCTTTCGATTTTCGTTTTATGTTAAACTTGAGACAAGCATCGAGATGCGTCAGTTCAGTTTTAATTTCATTTTACAACAACGAACAGAAAAAAAAAATTCGGCATGTACAGTAAAGATGATCTGGTACCTGGTACGCACGATTTTTTTCATCTTGTTCTTCTTTTGCTACCCTCCCTGCCATTCTCAACCCCTTGGCAATTTTTTTTGGCTGTATTTTATTTTCATTTCATCTTTCTTCATTCACTTTTTTTTCTTCTTTCGCTCGCTCGATCGTCCGTTCACTTACTCACTTTTTTTTTGCAGGTATCCCGTCCATCCGACCTTCAACTCAGGTCCTCCAACCTCTCCGACCAATCGTCTTCACGTAGTAGAGTAGAGAGACGCAGACAAATACAGTCAGAGCGTGCGCACACAAAACAGTAGGGGGAGGAGTTGTAGAAGAAAAAACGAAGAAAAAAAGAAGAAACCGAAAAAAAAGGAAGGAAGAGAGGGACAGTAACCCACAACCTGAAGCCACGCCCACATTTTGTGTCTATATCGAATACCACAACTGCTCGCCTACTCGTGCTCCATTTTAGTTGTAGTTGAACTAAATCAGAGTTTGTTTCTATATTTTTTCTCGCTCTTCGCAAAAATATTTTAATAACGAAAAAATCAATAATAAATTTGTGATGGTCGGGATTGAGACAATGGTATTGAAACCGAATCTTGATGCTGAAGTTTGTCCAGTTTGTGGCGATCGTGTTTCCGGATATCACTATGGATTATTAACGTGTGAAAGTTGCAAGGTTAGTTAGTTAGTTGGGGGGATCGAAAGTGATAAGGTCATCTGGGTCTCTCTCAAGGACTTTTTGGGTGGACAGTCATTTATTTTTTATTTTTTTTATTTTACGTTAGGTTTGTTTCTAATTTTTTATTAATTAATTAACAAATTTTTGTATTTCCAGGGTTTCTTCAAACGCACAGTTCAAAACAAAAAGGTAAGCAAATATTTTTGATCTCTTGATTTTGATTCTCAAATATTTTAAATGGAATTTTTTGAATCAGATTTTTTAAAAATTACTCAAGTTTCCACCAACCCAATCTCTGTTTCCAGCAATATCAATGTTCTGCCGATTCAAATTGCCACGTGGATCGAACCTGTCGAAAACGTTGTCCAAGTTGTCGATTTCAAAAATGTATATTAATGGGCATGAAAATGGAAGGTAAGTTGATCCTGTCACCAATATATCAAATATCTGTTCTGTTTATTCCACAATAATTTATCTGCTAATCTCAAAAGCCTTCCCGCTTACCGCTCTAGCGATATAGATTGTATCACATAGGTGTGCGCAAAAGAGCATCTATGAGACGAGTTGTCATCAAATTATAATTACCGTATGTTGTGCAAACAAACCGATTATCTCATTTAGTTTAGGCAGATTACCTTCCCAAAATTCTTTATTTCAATTTTCGATTTCACTTTAGAAAAATTGCGCAATGGATTTATTTATTGCTTCATCTTGTCGCACTTGCGCAAAAAAAATCGCTCGAAAGCAAGAAAAAACGATATTGAAAGTGAGATATGGAAATATATATATATAAAGAAAGAAAGGAAAACCGGTATTTTTTATACCTGCCTTTCTCTCCCCCAGGCCCCATTTCATATCTCATTTTCATGGATAGCCAAAAAAAATGGAATGTGAAGGTGTAGAAAAAAAACTTGAGTAGGGGGTACGGTACAAAGGAATGAGCCGGGGGAGCGCAGATAATTATAGGATGCGTTTTGCGAACATACCTACAACAAACAGGGCAGCCGACCACTCAATTGGCAGGTAGAAGAGAGGTCCATAACAATGCGCCAAAAAAAATAGAATAGAGAGGATAATGACAGCCGCAAACGAACTCGAAACAAAACAAAAAAAAAACTAAAGTGTCGGAACCTAATAGTAATTATTTAGCGGTTCGTGCGGATCGAATGAGAGGTGGTCGTAACAAGTTTGGCTCGTTTTACAAAAGAGATCGGGCACATCGAATGCAGCGGAACGCAATGAGGGTAAATGCGGCACTAGTGCCATCAAATGGTCAACCGTTTTACCATACCGAACATCAGGTGACAAGCAGCACTCCTGATCCGACTGCTCAACATCAGTACTTCGATCAAGCAAAGGTGAAGACCGAATATATCAAGGCTGATTATGATGCGCTTCTTCAAAGTCCAACATTGTCTAGCAGCACAACGAATCAGCAAAGTAAGATTATTTTATTGATTTTTTTGTTATACTCATACTAACCAATTTTCTATTCAGATTTCATTATCCGGCCTAACCCATATATTGAGCAACAAGAATCATTGGCAACACTTCTTGGAACATCCATAGATGATCAAGTTCTTCGAGCGCAAAATTTCCCTGGCTACGCGTCTGCTGTCAAACAGGAGCCTTTCGATTATAGCGAGCAATTCATCCATCATCAACTCCAAGACTATTCCGCATTTCACGCCACAACTGCTGCTAGTTATATGCATATGATCCCAATCACAACATTGTCAAGTAGCACTCAAGTTACAAGTACATCTTCCAGTAAGTCCAAACTGCCTTCGGAGGTGATCTTTAATTTATTTCAATTTGTTGCAGACTCGGGACAAGGATCTAATCGATCATCCCCGATTCTTCCACTTTGCCCAGTTCCAACCGAGAAAACTGTAGATCAATTTTATAATTCTACACTTACCGAAATGTGCAAAGGCTTGCCAGATGAGGCAAAAGCTCCAAGAACATTGAGTATGGTTGCAAGAGTTTGTAAACCTGATCCGCTGATTTTTGCGATGGATGTTGCTGAAGAAAATTTGAAAGATTTGGTATCCTGGGCAAAAACTGATCAATATTTCAGTAAATTAAGTGTGAGTTCACCTAAAACAAACATCAATTTCCGGTAGATCAAATAATTTTGACCGACTATTCATCTTTTCTAGTATTATGAAGTGGTCATTTCCGATTATAAATTGCTCTATTATCTATTATATTTTTTATAGATGGACGATCAAATGAACCTTCTTCAAGCCTCATGGGCAACAATTCATATTGTTGATCTAACAAATTCAATGGTTCGAGGAGAACTTCCATTATCTTTCAAAATTTCCAGCGGACAAGAGTGAGTATTCAAAATAAGAAAAACCAAAGGGGGATATTTTATAGCTATGAGATAACAGCGATAAATTGTTGCCGCCGTTTATAGTAAGGTGTTGCGCAACACGTTTAGATGGATTTGATTAGAGGATCCTCGCAATTATAAATATAATCCAGTGAAAAATGATTAAATAATATTATTGTAGGGTGCCGACTGGTTATATTGCTCTTCTTGGCAATCAAAATTTGGTGGCGCAATGGAATGATATAGTTGTGCGGCTTCGCAATCTCGGATTTAATAAATACGATTATTGCGCATTCCGATTCTTGGCCCTATTTGATCCACAAGCCGACACGAATAGTTTGATCAACACTGTTCGACATCAAGTATTACGATCATGGGGTGAAGTGAGATGCACAACAGTTTTGCTCCAAATTTTCGAACAAATCAGGTATGACCTTTTATAAACCTTTATAACCTTATTATAGTCGAGTAATTAAAAGTTTTGTATTCATAATATGTATGCTCCTCTCATTGAAGCGTATACACAGCAGGTGACTAAGGTTGTCACTTAATTGTTCTCCTGACTTCTCCTAAAACATATTATAATAATTATTAATTATGATGATTTTACTTTGCAGACGTATATCTGTTGAAGCTCAAGAATATCTTGCTGAACGATATAATAGCGGAGCAATGGGACCACCATCAAACACATCACTTTTATGTGAAATGCTTCGAACAACTCGACGAACATGTCCAGTTTACACATCAACTGCTGGTTATATCCCATAATCAGCCATATATATTTTTGTTATCCCACGTAGTTTGAAGATGTTTGTCTTCAATTAGAATTCTTCATAGGAGCTGAATGGCGCTCTCTTTCTTGTTTATCAAATGTTCTCTTCAATTTCCGCGATCTCGCGCCAACACAAAACCCCCAACATAATTCCAATCATTTTTGTTCATATTACGGGACGAATGCCTTTACTTTTACATATTTTGCCTGTCTTATTTTATTTTACTCCCCCCCAACACTTTGTATCTCCGGGTGATTATCTCATCTACTTCTTCTTCTACCATTTATGTATGTATTTATAAAAAAAACATCTTGCCTTTAATTTTTCTTTTTGAAAGTATTCTGCATTTTCCTTTCTCTTGAGAGTATTTTTTGCGTAATGTGTCAAGTTCTTTTTGTCTTCTAACATTTATTTTTTCTAGATCGTAATTTTCCCCTTCTTCACCTTTACCAACCCATATTTTATCCACTTTGTTATTTTTTCCTAATCTCCCAAGGCCCCCCAAAAAAAGAAACTTTAAGAATGTTCTCTTCAGATCGAAAAAAACGGATTTTTTTGTTGTTTTACGATGCAATTTCTGTACTCATCACTTATTATTTTCTTGTTTTTATGCAACGATAAATTTTGAATTATTTACATTTTTTTATTGCTGGGGAAAAAGAAGGGTGGGAAATATTATTTATTCATGAAATCTGAAAGTTTCAGAGTTGTTCTTTGAACAAAGTGAACTTTGCAGAGAACAAAAATTCATATCCCTCGATTTTGCAAATCCGATCTTTCCCCAACGCAAAAGCTTTCAGTTTTTTTCCATGTGACTCTGAAAATGAGAAAAAATCTGCAAATTAAACTCTGTCTAGAAGAAAGAACGGAGATAAGGCTATTTTCAATTATTCTGAAATTTTCTGAAAATATCAGATTTTCAGAGTAAATGAAGAAGGCTTTTCTGGATGCTCTAGAGATTATTGGGAAACAAAAATTCTCGGACCATTTTTTTGAAACTGAAATTCAGAATACCAAATTTCCTAGATGTAGAATAATCCTGGAGAATCTGAAGATCCTTTTCTTGCTAAAAAAATCACAAATGCGAGATTTTGTGCTGAAATTCAGAATCTCTCAGATTACCTGATAAAATAAATAAAACTTGTGCCTGAAAATTCCTGGATGTTCAAAGCCAAAATTAATTTTGTTCAGAACTTTAGAAATCCGAAGTTTCGGGTTGTGAAAATTTTCTGGTCCAGGAACTTTTTGATTTTACGATTTTCCCCATCCTTTGTATGTTCCCCATTTTCACTCACATTCCCATCTTGTTCAAAATTAAGTTGTAAAAAAAAAGTTTAATTAAAACCGTCTTCTTTGTTGGGTCACTTCAACGAACTGTCCAGTCCAACAACAATGATAAATCGGAACTTTTTTTTCTAATTTTACAACAACAAGAACCAAACCGTTTTTGTTTGTTCCTCTTTTTATTCTTCTTCTTCTTCTTCTCACAGTCTACAGTACCCAAGAAAAAAAATTGAAAGTGCTATGTCAATCATCAAAACGTTTTTTTCTCTCTCTCTCTTCTTCTTCTTTTTTTTCTTGCTACCAGCTACCAGCATTTCGAAGTCCGTTGGCACCACCCATGGTGAAATCAAGAGAGAGAGAGAGAGAGTGTGAGAGAATCAGAGACATCGCGCGCTTTTCGATCTCTCTTCTACTATCTTTGTTCAATTCGGTTCAGTTCGGTGAAATGGAAATGGCAAGAAAAAAAAAAGAAAACTGTCGGGCGGCACCAGAAGAAGAAGATACAACAGCAGAAAAAAAAGCGTATTCCCCCCTCTCCCAGAGAAGAACGATTTTACCCGAAACTGGTTTTTTGGACGGCACCCTAAATCGTTTTTTTTCTTTCTTTCTTTCTTCTATCGTTTTTTTTTCGTTTTGATTCAGCCAAAAAAACCTGAGAAACCAAAAGAAAAATGAGGGGGGTCCCAAGACCTTGAGATTTCTCCTGTATTATAATTATTAATTTATTGTTTGAACATGAATAGATATAAGTGATGTTATGAATATGTATAAGTGTTGAGCCAAATAACAAGGTACGGTAGGATATAAGAAGGTAGAAAATCTGGAGAAGGAAAGGGGGGAGAACACTATTTATCAGGAAGAGTCATCTCGAGAATCAGTTGTTGCACAATACATATAAATCTTGTAAAAATACAATATAACACCATTTGATTTGTATTCAAGATTGATCAGGTATCAATTACTCAAAACGTAGTTGTTGTACTCAAAAAGATATAATCTGAATGTGAGCAACAAAAAAGGAAAGAAGGAAAAAGTTGCTGTATTTGTACAGAGAGGGGATTAAAAGGACATGACTTCCCAAGAGCATCTGGTATAATTTGAACATTTTTCCAAGAAGAGGAACGTGGTTTTGAAATCTTTGAGGGTTTTTTTTTGAAATTCCAGATTCTGAATAGAAAAAAACTTTATTTTATTTATCATAACTTGAAAAAAATCTCAACTTCAAAATTTTGAGGCAGTTGCAGGAATTTTTTGTTCTGATTTTTGAGAGATTCATTTTTTTCAGTTCTGAATTTTTTGTTTTTCCGAATCAAAAATATTTTAAGAATCCTGAACCAGTTTTGAAAAAATTAAAATACAATTTACGTTTTGTCTGAAAATCTGTCAGATCCTTTTCCCAGAAAACATTATGAATAGTTTTTTGGTCCCCAAAATTCCACTCACAATTTTTTTTTCTGTATCACCCCTTATTATTTTCCCCCAAAATTCAATTTTTCTTCAAATGACTTCATTTCTCCTAATGTTATTTATTTATTTATTTATAACCACATCTTCTATTCTGGACTAAAAAGTCAACACTTAATTATAATTATCATCAACAAAACACAAAGTTTGCAGCTGGCATCAAACTCAACACAAATTTCCCTAATGTTAATGAGAACGTCATGAACTTCAACAATTTTTCTTCGAAAATCATTTTAAAAATTCATAGCTCATACTAGAGTGGTCAAGTTTTATGAATTTCCAAATTTGTTCGTCATGTTTTTTTTCGAATTGTCACTTCCAGCTTCCTTGTGTACAAATATACATATTTTTGGATTTGTTAATTACATTTTCAAGACCACAAACTTCAAAGAGTCCAGAGTATCAACAAAACAAAAATTATTTGCTTCTTTTAGATTTTGAAAAAAAAACCAGCTACAGTAACCAATTTGATTGACGGAAATACATAAAATGGGATTAGACGATGTGCCAATTATTTCATCCCAAGTCAGATTGAATGTTAAAAAGAAAAATGCCGGCATTTTTTTCCGATAATTGGATTGAAGAGTAATCTGTCTACCTGTTACCATGTGAAAATGGTCGTTTGTTGATTTATGTATACAATAATTTATCTTCTTTTTTTGGATCCCCCTTTTTTGGAGAACTACATAATTAATTGCCTTTTTTCTTTCTTTGTCTTAACAAAACACAACTTTTTGTTTAGATTCAGCTGTCATCAATGCTCGTTGAATTTGACTTTTTAAATCAAAAATAGACATATGTACGTGAATAGCGAAGGCGGAAATGATTGTTAATGCCGTGAGAATTGGTCTTTTTATATACTCACAAGTGCGAAAAAAAACAAGAAAATATTACGTTAATGCTCTTTGACTTTTCAGGATTTGTGAAAAATGTTCAACTAGTGTAGGTCTGTAGAACTTCAACGTCAGAACTCGTGAGTCTTGGAGCTCGGATATTAGTCAAGCCTGAAACGTGTTTCTAAAAATACGCAACCTTCCATAAAAAATTCCAAATATTTGGTTTTCCAGGAATATCCATAGGTCATTTTTCTCCAAACTAAAGTTTGAGTTATTAAATTTATATAATATAATATTATATTTCCGGAGATAGATTATGCATAAATTTTTCCAAAGGACATTCATTAATTTATAATGAAATTAAAGATGAAAACATAAATTGAATTGAAATTGTTGTTTTTTCTCAAATTCCCTTTTTCCTTTCGTCTCCACATTTTCCATATAAAAAACACAGGAATCCCAAAATAACCTTTGAACGAACGAAATTCGCGTACTTTTGAATTAGCTCATTTTTCTTCGTTTTGTATGTGTGTTTACCAGGGGAAATTTGTTATTCCAGACAATTCCATTCGTTTTTCTGTGTGCAAAAGTGCTGGATGAAAAAAAAAAAAGTCAAAAATCCATTTCTTATTCAACGAAAAATGTCGAAACATATCACATTTCTATTTTCAATGGAAAAATTGAGAAAAAAGTGAGAATTGAGGGAGAAATGAAGACCTCTTAATTACAAATGTGTTGAAAACATTTGGTCGATGAGCCTTTGGAAATCATCATATTTCAATTTTTACTACTTCTGTTTTCTTGTTGTTCTTTGTAAGCAAAAACGCGGGAAGGCAGGAAAGGAGAAAAAGGTGTCAAATTTGCCTTCTTCATTTTTTACACCCATTTGAGTACAAACAACTAGGTTGAGGATCTCGCCGACATTTGGCGGGTTTCGAATATTTGCAATAAATGGTTTGAGCCCTCCGTATTTCGCAGAGGACTGATTCACTTCAAACTCTCTGAAATGTTCAAGGTAGATCAAAATAATTGTGCCAAGTCTGCAAGAGCCATTAGGTAGCTGCACATTTTGTGACAGCTGGCAGCACCGGGAATCGAACTCGTTACCTTTAGATCACTAACTGCCAACGCTACCACTGAGCCATTGAGCTGAGATTTTGTTATGATTTTCAGGAGGGGTGAAGTGGATAATAAAACCAGCCTTGAATAAAATATCATTTCTCAAAGTATAATTTTAAAGCTTGAAAGATTTTTAATCGGTGGGCCCATAAAAAAAATCTCGGAAAACACGGCCCCTTAAAATTTTACCCACATATTTTTCACGTGGTTTCTGCTACGCTCCATAGCAATCTTTTCTCTCAAGCTTTTCAAAAACATTTTCAAAGGTTGTTCTATGAAGTTATCCTAATTCAAAAAATGCTCTTCGAATTAGGATTACTTCTCCAATTAAAATCTTCTGAAAAATTGGTCGATGATTCTCTAAAAATCATCAAATTATTCAACTTCTTGTTCTTCGTAAGAAAAGGAAAGCCAAAAAGGTGTCAAATTCGTCTGTTATCTTCTCTTCTTCCTCCTTTTCATTTTTTACACCCTTTTAAGTGAGAGTTCGAGTGAATGAGTTGCGCCTTGTAATTATCCTCGAACGACCTTTACTCATCCTCATCCTCTTGTATTTGTATGTTTTCAAACAAAAACACATAGCACATACATAGCATAACAAAGACACAAATCTGGATGGATGCAAAATAGGACACGGTAGACGACGGAAATGAGAAAAAAAAAGCACAGCAAAAAAAGGGGGGGGGGGTATATTGAATTATGTAGTTTGCACCTAACGAAGCACAATTGAATTAAAATGAGTTGTTTTTCTTTTCTTTTTTCTTCTCTATCCATATTTTTTTCAGAATACATTGAACTCTTTATATTTCCGGGAAGAGAATAAGTAAAGTTTTGGAGAATACAAATTAGAACAGTTGAACTTCAATGCACTAATATTAGACAATTCAAAAATTAGTTAAATTCGATTATAAAATATTTGGGGGGGGTGTGGCAGGGGTGGCCGCTGGCAATCTTACAAAGATCATAGGTTCAGTTCCTGGTGCGCGCATGATCTCGGAAGGTAGTTCAGTGGCAGTAGAAGTTCGATTCTTGTTACCAATTAACAACAATTAACAACTCCTGGCCCGGGATGCAAAAATAGTCCAGAAATGATCCTCCGAGCCCTCTGAATTTTAATCGCCCCTCCACGATTTTTTACCTTTTTGAATCCCATTCACAAAAATGTCTAATATAAATATCTAATTCAAAAATTTCTTTGATCCGATTATAAAATTCAAAAAAAAACCCATAAATTTTTGCTCCGCAAAAACACACAATTTGAAAATGCATGAACTTTATTCGAAAAAAAGACAAGACAAATTGTTTGTAGTTAAAAAACAATAAATTAGTATAATATTAAATTCAAACATTTTTTGCACAACCAATCAAAAATCACAAATACACATGACGATATTATTCTTTTTTACACATAGACAAGAAGAAACCAGAGCATTTAGATAGAGCTGGGTACTGCAACAAATGATCTTCTTGTACTTTGATCTTTGAAACCAGAGCTTAGCAATTGCGAACAGCTTTGATTGTTTTGAAACTGGAACAAGACTGGGGTAAGATGGACGAAAACAAAAACAAAAATAATGTACCTTTTCTTTCCGTCCAAGATTCTTAACAGATTGAATAATCATTGTAAATGCTGCTCGGAATTGCTCATTGCAAAGTGTGTACAAGCACGGGTTCCAGATTGTAGAGCTACAAAAATCAAATAATCTTGATCAAAAAATAAGTTTCCATACCTCATGGATATTAGGTGAGTTATAAGTCCAAAAAGATATTCTTGAGCTAGAACAAAATTCGGAAGCCAAGAATAATCTCGAAGAAAATTAAAGACCACTGAAGGTAGCCAGCAACAGAAGAAAACACCAACCTAGAAAAAATGTCTTTTATAAATTAATAAATGTCACATGTACATATCCGGTTTTGCTAATTGCTGCAAAAACTTAATTCAAAAGCTCAATAACCAAAAAGATACTTGTTTACGTCGAACCAAAAACAATCTCTAATTGATCTATTTCAGACCATATTTCTTTTTTTCTTCCCAGTTGTCGTCTTCTTCGAAAAAAAGTAAGTTGAAAAACAACAACCTTATTTCATTTGTGTTTTCTTGTTTTCTTTTTTTACCCCAAACATACCATAGCTATGAGCATTCGATTTGTTCGAATTCTTCGTTGTAATGCTGCTTTTCGTTGGTCGGACATCAGCTCTTTTTGACTGCCACGCACAAGAATACCCTGTAATTATTTTATGATCACATTTTCTGAATTCCTTTTCTTACCTGACGTAATTTTAGGCTGATTGCGATGTAACAAAAAGCAATAATTATCAAAGGAATGACGAATTGAATAATCATCACAACAGTTCCTGAAAAAGAGCTCATTGAACCTTGCACAATTCCCCAATTGAATAATTAATTTTGATACATTTGTAAGTAGGAAGGAAGGAAGGGAGGTCAAACAAATATGAGTGAAACATCAAACATCTAAAACCTACCATATGCCGAACGCAAGTCTGAGTTTCCCCAATCCTCTGTGCAAAATTGCCCGCAGAAACTTCCATATCCCACTAGTTTTTGCTTCATTGACAGAGGTATTGAGATTGCCAACGCTACAGAGACACTGAAAAATATCATGCGGAGAGCGTGATTCTTCTGGATCGGCCTGAAATAATTTTCGTTATTGATTTCACATATTTTCACTAATTCAACTCACTTTTTCGTGGGAAAAACAATCAAAATAAATCGATCGATAGAAATCGCAGTCATAGTAAGAGTTGAGAAGCATAGCGAGAATCCCTGAAAATTTTTTAATTCAAATGTGACTTCATTTAAAAATGTACCTGAACAAGTGGCACAAAATAGCACAAATTTGTTCCGAAAAGCCAAATTTTGGAAAAGGCAGTGATTGGTGTGACTGAACCACTGAAAATTGAAGCAAGAATATCTGACAGGGACAATGATACGATAAACATATTCCGAACTGATTGAAGTGATTTATGTTTGAATACAGAGATCACAACGAGCGAATTTCCAACTACACCAAGTCTGAAACAAAAAAAATGGTTTTAGAAATGAGACTTTTCAAAATAATTCTCAAATCCCTTTGTTTTTCATGTCATTTCATTTTTCTCATTTTTCACCCAAAGTCATTATGATCCTCAGCAAAAAAAATGAAGCACTTTTAAACCCATGGCTTACATATTGCATTTTTCAACAAGCCGAACTGATGAGATATCTCGAAAGATCATTGACCAAATGTGTTTCAATAGGATGAATTATTTTTTGCAAAGACCACCATGTTTGATACATAAATGGGTTAGGGTTTGGTATAATTAAATTGGTCTTTAGAGAAAAATAATAGGCTTTTTTAAGATACATACTTTTGGAAAAAGAAACAAAAAACTTACGTGATTATGAATGTGTATAAGATCAAAAATATACAGATTGCGATGGGATGAAGTGTCAAATCATTTTTTGACTTCCATAAATAACTTCGAATATCAGTACAATTTGATTCATTGTCCATTCTGAAACAATTTGGCTTTTTTTTCTCGAAAATGAATGAAAAAAAGAAATAGAAGAAAAAAAACATCAAACATTTAAACGAACAGAAGAACTTTTCCTTTCTAACTTGGCACTTTTGAACCAAAGCAATTACAGAAAACTTATTTTTAAACAAGTATTTTTCAAGTTTTGGAAACTGAAATGAAATGAATAAATAAAAAATTAACAATTCATCCTATGGTTTTTTTTTCAGTGTGGAAAAAGGAAAAGGGATGGGCGTGTTCTAAATGTGCACCACCCACTTTTTCGAGACAAGAAGGGAGGGAAAATGAAGAAGAAAAAGGAGATGAAAAAAATGGAAAAGAGGTGGAGCAAGAAATATTTTTGAATGTGATTTTTTTTTAAATAGAATGAACTGATAATTTCTGGGAAATATTGTGAAGGATGAACAAAAAAAATATCAAATTATCGAAACAAAAATTGTCTTTCCTTTCATTGACGAAGTATTGGAAATTAAATTTTTAAAGAGGATGAACTGAGCTTCTAGAGTTCTAGAAAAGATCGAAGTGGAATTAGAATTAGATTGATATTAGGATATTTTCTAGGAAAGATCGAGAAATGGATTATACTGAAAAATAGCTTCATAGGAAATCAAAAATATAATAATTTTTAGGGGATTTTTGATTCGATCGGACTAACTTACAGAGCCGAATTCTCAGTCGGAACTCAAACCCTAAGTTTTGGCCTATTTTCCCCATAAAAACACCGATTTAGAAAAAAACACAATTTTTTTCCAAAGATCCTCAGTTTGATAAGTATAAAATGATTTTTATTTCGATGTTTATAAGTGGAAAAGGGGAATTTAAACCGAATAATCTTTCATCCGGATAATCGAGAAAATTTACGAAAAAAATTGAGAAAACTTCAACCAATACCAAACGTGACAAAAAAAATAAATAAGTTTGACATGTTCGGTCAAGCGTTTTCCTATATTTTCTACGAGCATACATAGCATTTTTTCGAATTATTTTGTTGTCTGAAAAAAAGCACATGGAAGAAAGAAAGGAGAAGATGACACATTTGAAATAATCAAATTATGAGAAGATTCCATATGATATGTATGAATGTATGTAAAACAAATATGGTACCCTTTTTTATTTTATTACATCATGTTCAACGATTAAGTTAATACATACCACAAGCATAGAAAAAAACATAATATTTTTCGAGTTTTTTTTTTTTGATATATAACGTTGTTTTCAAGCGGTTTCACACTAGTAGGTTAAAGAAATATTGAAAACACCAAAAAATAATTTATAGTTATTTTTCTCCAAAAAAAAAAAGAATAGGGTATTTTGTGCACACTTGTTCTTTTTTTGTTTTTCTCCCAACTTTTTTCAGCTACCTTTTTCTGTTTGATAAATAAATTATTCTTCTTTGAAGCTATGTGGACTTTTATTTTAGGAAATACAAATTTTGTCTTCCCGAAAAGAAAAGTGAAAAAACAAAAAAAATAATATAAATCTACCGTATCCTCCGCGAGAAATACAAAGTGTCTAATTTTTCGGTTGATTTACGATGTGATTTTCTTTTCCGAAAGCATAAATTAAAGGAAGATCCAAATTATATATAATTTTTTTTGGTTTCAAAGAAAGAATGAGTGACTATGCACAGTTTGACAGTTAAGTTTCTCTAATCCATCTTGATGTTCACATCAGAAAAAAAATTGAAAGGTAGTCATGTTTATTTTTTTGTATGATGAATTGGCTATGAGTTCTGATGCAAAGCGGACTCTAAAGAGAAAACAATCCCGAAAAAGAGCCCAAGCTTCAAAGATCACGAAAACAAAATCTAAAATTAAGCAATGATGACTTTTTGTGAAAAATGAAGGTTTTTGAAAGACCACGGAAAAGTAGAGAATAATTTGATTTTAAAAATTCGAGGAATGGTAAGGCCTGGGTGGTTTTGCTAGAGTCTAGTTCTGGTCAATTTGGAGCCAGGGGATTTAGCCACTGAACTATGTTTTTTACATTTTGAATCAAACTTTGATCTCGAAGATCACATTAACGAAGATCATAGAAGTAATGAGTGATGACTTCAAGAAATGAAAAAAAATTTAAACTCAAAAAATTACGTAAAAAGGTTGATGATGGAGGACAGATTTCAAAGATCTAGATTTTCAAGAAAGTTTTTTTTGGAACGTTCATTACCCACTTTAAAATAAAAGAAATCAACGGGGAATTGAACCCGGCACCTTGAGATTGGCAGAATTTAATATCCACCAAACTTCAAAGATCACAAAAACAATGACATGTTCTAACTAAAGTTCACAACCCCCCCCCCCTCTCCTCCCTTTAACCCAAAAAAACAGAACTAAAAAAACTATTTTTGTTTCGGTTCGGTTAGAAAAAAGTGATCCAGTAAACAAACGATGTTTTCCAATATTTTATTAAAAAAAGGACCACCCAACATAAATAAACGTTGCCCTTTGGAGAAAAATTCGAAATAATGGAAAAGAGGAAGGAAGGAAGAAGGTCAATCGAATATTTCATCAAAACAAAATAACTTTTTGGCTAACGGATAAAAACAATAAAAGGCGAAGAGCTCATAAAAACAAAGAGAAAAAATATGTTACATGGAAGAACAGAAAAATACTATGGGTATGTACAGTGCAACACAGATATTACTACAGTAGGCTTTGTCGGGTTCTCTGATCTTCTTTATTGACACAGCGCATTTTTTAAAGTTTGCTCTAATGTAATGAATTAATCCTGGCTCACACAAATTAATGTAAAACGAAGAAGCTCAAATCTCAAATTCCAGAAGCTACAGCTTTGATTCAAATTCTGAACCCCAATAGCCTGCTAGCTCCGAACAGAAAAAAAATATAGATAAAAAGAGGACAAAGAAAATTGAAATTGTACTCCTTGGGATTTCGGATTGTTGACGCACTAGAGTGGTAATGAAATTCAAGATAACCAATTTGGATTTCGACGAAAATTAAGAATGGCGAAAGCTTTTTTTTTGGTTTGGTTTCAGGTTTACGACGAGGAATGGAATGGTTTTTGTTCATCACCATTGTTTTTTTTTCTATTTCGAGGAATTGAATTGGATTTGGTGGTCCAGATTGAGTTTTTTTTTACAAATAAAATGAAATTGGTCTGAATTACGGTAGTCTACGAACTGCCAAAGTAATAAAACTAACTAGAAAACTTTTTCTTGTCGGGGAACATACTTTGCTAGGTATAAATAATTCAAAAACATCAAAAGATCGTCATATATTTTTTTTGCGAAAGACACAAAAAATCCTTCGAAAAAAATGTGAAAAACAACGAAATTGATAGGACCAGAAGAATATTTCATTCAGACGAAGACAGAGATTTGTTGTTATTTTTTGACATTCCAAAAATATTCCCGTGAGAAAATTAGAATGTTCTTTCTTGGAAAATGATTTTTGAAAGAAATGAAATAAAATGAATAAACACTTTGTATTCATGATATTCCGCCGTGTTTATATTTATTTTTTCCAAATATTTTCAATGGAAAATGAGTAAGCTGGAAGAAAAAAAATACTATTTATTCTGCTGGAATTTTCTTGAGCTGATGAGATTGGAAATTTCTAGTGGAGAAGAGAAAAAAAAAGAATGGAGTTCATTCATTTTTGTTTCCTGTTCATATTTATATAGCCTAGAAAAAACATCAATCAAAAATATCGTTTTTTTCATCTTCTTCTGAAGATTCTTCTAATTCTAATGCAGATTCTGATTCCGATTCTCACATTCAGAAAACAATTTTATATATTTTTTTAATTATCTTATTGTGAACCTGTATGCACTTTTCTTTGATTGTTATTATTTTCAGGTGTCTACAGGAAGCCTTTTAATTGTCTTTGAAAAGTGCATTGAAAGTGGAAAAGGCAGGTGAAAGATTGCGATTTTTTCTCACGGAAGATAAATATTTGAAAAAAATTAAAATTCATGAGTGGTTCAACAATCGCTGAATAAATATGAAAACTATAATATACATTGATGTAAAATTTATGAACATTAATTCAATTTTAGTCTAATTTCAAAGATTGTGTCCGTTAAAAAAAGTTAGAAGAATCAGAAGTTCTACCAAAATCAAATCAAAAATTCATCAGAGGAGTTTCAACACAAACAGCTGAATAAATATGAAAACTACACTGATGTAAAATTTATGAAACATTTTTTGGAACTTCCGGTGGAGACACCAAAGCACATAATAAAATATAGATTTTTAGGGTAGATCAAAAACATTTTCTCTGAATCTATCATTTCTGCGTTTACTGACTGTGATGCAAAATATATGAAAAACTTTTTTTTTGGAACTTCCGGTGGGGACACCAAAACACATAATTTCTTGATTTAAAAATGTGCTTGAACTATTTGAACTTTATTTTTTAAATCTAATTTTTTGGAAATTGAAAATTTCAACAAGATTTTCTATGCTTCCTAAATCCAAATTTATGAAATTTTTTTCAATTTTTATTTTTCAAACTTCCGATGGAGACAAAAAATAAATTTTTCAATTAAGCGGAAAAAATGTTCAACATTTGAAAATGCCAAATTTTCATACGTAACACCAAAGCACATCAACAAAAAATTGATAAATATTCAAAAACATGTTCAACATTTCTACGTATTTCAAAAAAAAAACTGAAAAATTGACTTTTCAAGCGAAGCAAAACATATGAAATAGATTCTGAGAACTACTCTGTAGCCATTCAAAAATTCATTGCGTTGACCTACTTTTTGTTCTCACCCCCTCACAAAAAAAGCAACTCGAATTTTGTTGCAACACAACATTTTTTGGCTCTCCTATGTTCGGATTTTCTTTTCATTTGCTTCCAGAGGAGTGAAAAAAGGAAGAACAAAGTGTAAAACAAATAAAGATTCAGCGGTTTTTTTGAGGGGGAAAAGGAAGAAAAGAGCAAGAATTTTGAAATTATTGAATAAAGGTTTAACAATAGAAAGATCAACTGAGGTCAGTGTGAAAAAAAGTAATCTGATTTACTCGGAGGAATTTCGAGTTCAGGAAACTGAACATTTTCAAAACCCAACCCTAATTAAAGAAGCTAATTTTGAGTCACAAAACTAAAGTTTTCTGATCCTCTAACGTGTTGACAATTTTTTTCAAAAGCAAAATGTTGCGCACAGAACAATGTTTTGTGTACTTCTCACGGACAACTAACTAATCATTTAACAAACATAAAATGTTCTATTTACTTTAAGAAATTGGAGAAAATGTGTCCTCCCAAAAAAAGAGAGTTCAAAAATGAAGAAAAAATGAAACATGCCTACTTGAGCAAAAAATGTGAGAAAAAAAGGTTTATTAAAAAATTGCGTCTTTGTCTTGAGACTGAAAAATATATGAAAAATACCAATTTCGAGTTCAATCTTTACACAAAAGGAATATTTTTTCTTTGCAGCTGAATAAATCTTTTTTCCATCTTATTTTATTTTATTTGTTTCGTGTGCGAGTGTTTTAAAACACAACATACATAAATTAATTTAATTTAGTTTGAATACGAAGTTAGTTGAAATCTGATCATAAACAAATAGGTCACTGACCTCTTAACAATATTTTCTTTTTTTCAAAAAAAAAGGGAAGAACTTTTCCAAAAAGGAAAAGTGCGAAATTTACGTGTATGCAAAAATGTATCATCTGCGAGGAAAACATGTTGTTTTCAGTTGGAAGGGTCAAAGAATATTTTGGATTGAAATTCAAATAATTTTCAAAAATGTTTGAAATCTTCATCCAGAAATAATTAGTGCAAATTTCAATTTTTTCAAGACAAACATGTTTTTTTTCCATTCAAATTAATATTGCACAAAGAATGTTTTGGTTATTCTATGGACTCGAAAATTTAATTATATAAAACAATTAATAAAACATTCAGGAAGTTCACACATTCATCTACATAGAAATCTGCAGAATTTGACCTGACCTACTCTAGTTTGTGTTTAGCTAAAATATTTGTGAATGATGAAGCGACCAACTTTTTTTTTTGAATGATAGAACAAAACACGAGAGAAAAATGTGGGCTAATTTGAAAATTGGGATGTGTTTTGTTTTGATAATGTTTCTGCTCGTCATTTTTCTCAAGAGCGTTTGTTACTCTTCAAATAAATCTTGAAACTTTGCAATTATTTTTGTTTGGGAAAAGAAAAAAGAAATAATAATGTAGTTTGATTAATTAGAATAGAATACATTCGATTTGAATTTTTTTGAAAACAGAGATCTTGAAAAGAAAAATTCGGACAGAGTATATTCAGTATGGCTGAAAACAATCAATTAAAATTTCAAAACATCCTGAAGAATATTTTTGTAAGAGATAAAGTAGTTAGAACAAATTCAATTTAGAGATCATGATTAAAAAATTTAAGCAAACACTAACATTCAGAGAAAAACTTCGTGAACCTATGTATTATTATAATTAAACTGAAAATGACTAATAACCTCTAATCTTTGACTGAAAATTGTTACAAAGTAACACATCCCACATATTGTTCACTGAATACTCAGCACACCGTGAAACAATCTATTCTTAGTTTAGTTTTCAAAAAATGACGAGACCAAACGAGGTTAATAACAGGGCAAAAATATGTGCAAAATACTCTTAATTATGTAGTTCAACTTTTTTTTCCATGTTTTTTTTTCCTCCTACATAAAAAATGAGGTGTAGGAGGACAGAAATACTACATATTGGAAGCTTATCAAAAATTCAGAGCAGAAATCAAAGGCATTGTGTTGGAATTCAATGTTTTTAACGAAATATCAAAACGTGTCTTGTTGTGGTTTGTAGTTTGAAGCTCTTAGAAAAAATGAGGAAAACGAAAAAGTTTTTAGAGTAAACATTTAGGCTAGTGGTGCTAATATACACATTCCATATGATCCGGCAAAAGAACATCATTTACAAGGAAAAAAAATAATTCAGAAAATTTGGACCGTGGAGATCACAGTTCTGGAATTGGAATAGTTAATCTGAGAGTGTATTTCTTTAGAAAAACAGTATTGAAAACGCTTTTCGAATTTCAAAAAAAGGTTTCAAGAATTTTATCGTTTCTCAGAATAAAATGTTCCATTCCAGCGTTCTCTAGATTTGAAAAATCAATAATGAGAAGCTCATAAATTAAAATTTGGCTTTAAAAATTTTGAAAAGTCTGGCAGAATTTTTCTGAAAATTGTCTAGATGTTTTGAAATTATGAAAAAATACCTCGAAATCAATATTTCTACAGAAAGGTCCAAAACATTCTTTGATCTTTTGATCTACTCCTCCTCACTTCAAAATGGCTTAATTTTCTCCCGAAAAAATTTGCGCAGAACAATTTTATGTTTTCACTTTGCAGAAAAAAAATACTGTAAATACTTCAGAAAACTAGGATTATGTTTATTGCTCATAAAAAATGATGAGTTGAGTTGAACAACTGTTCCGCTATTTTTTTGTTTTGATTTTTTAAGAACCTTTTCCGAATTGTAACTCGAAACGAAACGAATTACATTTATTTCATTTTAAAAGCAACACACGCAAAATAAAATAATAAAAGTTCAATATTCTCATATTTCAAAAAACAAGGGAAAATTGATGTGTTCCTGTAGTTTTTTGGTGCGCTTAGCTATGAAAAAAGAAATGTCATAAAACAAAACAAAAACAAAAATATATAATTAATCACTCTCAATATCAACAATTATGTTGTCACAATTTTTTTCTCAAAGAAAACGAGAAAATGACAGGTTTCAGTATTTGGAAGAATACGAATTGGAATCCTAAGAATCCTATAAGATTACTGTAGAGAATATTAATGAATTCTTGTTTTTTTGAATCATGAAAATATGAATAATAAAGGGAATACTTTTCGGAAGTGAATTTTATTTGGTAAGCTCAAAATGTTATACATACGAACCTAACTTGTTCAAAAAACAACGCATATTTTATGTCTGAACATTTTTGATGTGGGTGTTACACATTTTTTTGGTTTTTTGGTCCGGATTTTTTTTAGTTTTTTAAAGGCAGCAGGAAGTTTTTAAAAATTTTTGAGAAACTTGGAAGAAAGTCGAATTGAAATTTCATCAGCCCTTCAGAATTTTAGAATTTCAGATTTTTTTTGAGGAACAAATATGACTTGTTGATAACAGCGCTTCCATATTTCAAAATTTCTTCAAAATTTCCGCTATACTATTTTTTGCAGATTACAAGAAGCCTTTTTTTTACAAATCCACAAAAAAATTGGTTTCTGAGAAATCAAAAAAAAATACCAAGAACAAAAATTTGCAGACACTATAAAATATTTTACGATTCTACATACATATTTTTTATTTTGATTTAACAAGAGCAGCAAAATTTTTATTTGCAGAAAAAAAGGGCAGAAAAAAGATCAAACTCTAAATTAAACTAATCAAAAAAAAAATTTCTCACCCATTTACTTTAAGTATTTTTCTTGTTTGAAGAAAAATGAAAACAACGAGAAAAAAAATGATTTTTATTTTTTTTTTTTTTGAGAAAAAAAAAAGCTTGACGATTCAATTCATTCAATAGCAAATATTAAAATTCTGTGTCTGTTTTGGTTTTGGCTAGAAAAAAAAACAGAAAATCATTTTTCGGAAAGCACAAAAGTGAGCAGAAAAAGTGCGGGAATATTTTTAGACAACAAAAAACAAAACAAAGGTTGTTGTGAATGAGAAATGTGTTTGTTGGGTTGAAAAAAGAGCACGTCAGGTTAGGTTGAGAATTTGAATTTTTGCAGATGAATCTGTGTTTTTTGTCTAGGATCTATGCAAATTAATTTCGAGAAGAATAGAATGTCGACAAAAAATACGGAATAAAATTTATGAATAATTCAGTTTTTGAAAATATTATGGTTCCGAATTTGAAAATTTCACATGAAATATTCTGAAAACTGTATTTACCCTGAAGTCACTTGATTATTTTTAATGGAGCCTTCCAAGAAATTAATATCAGGCTCAGATTTTTAGGCTTCTCGCACTTGTTCAATAGATCAACTTGGCTGTTTAGAAACTTGGAAAGAAGCCAAAAAAAACTTTTTTACGTCACAGTATTTGCGATTTCAGAAAACCTTCACAAATTCTTCTATCACCACAGATAAATTTGCAAAAACTCATAACCATAAAAATAGAAATAAAATCAAAATGAGATTCAAAAATAAATCGAAAATATGTAGACAACAACTCAAGTCAAAAGATCAAATAATTGCTCGGGAAAAATCTTCTTTTCTCAATTGAATATTTCATGAACTATTGAACAAAATCAAACATGAAAGCAAAGACTAATTAGACTAATTGTGAGCCAAATAATTGGTTTTTTGAAACCCACACTTTTCGTCATTTCATTTCAATTTGTTTATGGAAAAAAAGTAGCTTTAAATAGAAAGCAAATCATTCCGAAAGTATGCTATTTACTGTTTTGACATGTTAAAGGACAACAATTTATTTTTCTATGATGCGAGAGAAAAAAACTACAGAATTATTTAGTGGAAAATAAAAGCTTTATATATTAGAATAACATATCCGATGTTTAATGCAACAAACATCGTTTATCAGATGAAATTTTTTTGAAACAAATATTTCTGTTTTTTTTTTGAAAATTATGGGGCTTCCGAAACTATCAAATGACCAAATTTGTTTGAAACACTGCAATTTCCGATGCATTGAAACAAACAATTTTTATCTGATGTTTGGATAATTTGAATTTGAAATTAAATTTGGCTCAAGAAGCAGCAGGTTTGTCGAAAGACACAGATTTAGACCAAGTGGAAAAATAATTTTTATGCAGAAACGGTCCAAATCGACCTTATGTAGATATAAGACCGATTGGAGCTTCTGAGGTCAAAAGTCGACCTCTGAGCATGGCCAGAATTTTCTATAAGATTACAAGTCCGAATGAGCTGTGACACGAAACAGAGATTAAAAAAGTTGTGGCACACACTATGTAATTATCCACATTTGTTCCTGTCCTATCCGTGAAGTGCATAAATTACAGGAAAATAATTATCAAATTAATTGAAACTGTGAAATCTTTTTTCTGCACTTCTAATCAAACTACATACAGAAAATTACCAAGATTATTCACTTTTCCAAGAATGAAAAAGACTAGGAAATTAGCTTATTTATAGTAGATTTGTCTAACGAAACGAAGGAAGTGTGAGAGTTGGAAGGCAAAAGAACATTTAAAATATATGATTTATTATCTCCTTGTGAATAATATTTTAAAACAAGCTAGTCAGTAAATCAAAAACATGTTGAAAGCGAGAAAAAAGTCAGTTTTTTTGGTTTGTTTTTTGTTAAAAAAATATGGTTTCTTGGATCATGAACAAAGGGAGCTGTAATAAAATCTATGTAGAGTTCAATCTGACTAAAATTATGAACAACTTTTTAACAAATTAATGGGGTAAAAAATAAATTTTGAAACAATATAAAAAAGGGAAAAAAATTTGTATATTCAATACGTTATGTTATAGGAAAGTTCAACTATAAATATTCAAAATTAAAATAACTTATTTGGAATTTCAGATTGTTATCAAAGAGTTCAAAGTTCATTTTTTTCGTTTGTTCAAATCAATAAACCTAGGGAAACCGGATAAAAATCGGAAAAATCGAGCAAATGAAATTATTTTCATTATCACTCATTTATCCAAGTTCATGAATGAAGTTCAAAAAAATTTTTAAAATAAAAAAAATTTCAAAATTTTACAGATTCACAACTCAAAAACCACACCACAAAAACCGAATCCTCAAGGACCTTGAAACAATTTGCAAGTTGAGCATGAACAACGAGATGAAATGAAATAAAACAAAAACAACAATTGGAAAAGATTTGTATCTTATGTTAAAAGACAACTCCAGCGTGAAATTGAAAAATCTATTTACCAAGATTTCATTGTGTGTGTGTGTGTTTTGGTCCCGACCTTCCTTATTCGAAAAAAATTCAAAAAAATAGACATACATATGAATATTAAGTGGAAAATAGCCATATTAAACGTTTTCCGGGTTAAAATTCAGTCTAGTTTCATTCATTTCCTAGTCTGCTGATGAATAATCGATGTACTTCAGAGAATCAAAGATTTCAAAGAGTTTTATGGGTTTTTTCAGAGAAAACAAAAACAAATGTTCTAATTTTTGCTAATTCAGCTAATGTTTGTTTCTAGAAAAACAGAATTGAAGAACTTTTAACAAAAATTAACCAAATTATAAAAGATTAGGGAACATCGTGAGAAAAATCCAATCATGTTTCAACTTCGGCTAAATCCACATTTTTTGTCTCCTCTAAAAATCGCCAAGAAATTATCAAATTCACAAGTCCCAACAAAATAACAGCCCAATAAATGGCCGGTGGCCAATAGACGGTGGCCATATTCAAGAAAGGTGCCAAAATTGCTCCGATTCGCGCCCAAAATGAGCAAGTTCCGGTGGCTGAGGAGCGGAGTGTCGTTTGCATTGATTCGATGGCACAAAGGTAGCACGCGTCCCATGTGTATTCGATGAATACGGTACCAAGTAAGGAGATGACTAGGAATATTGGACCCTGAGACAATTTCAAATTATAATTTGGAGATTTTTTTCAGAAAAAAATCGAGAAACTTACATCATATCCAATCCACGTCATCGCTGCCAGCCCTGCAAAACAGATACACGTGGCAATCTCCCTGGTGCAATTTCCTGCGACTAAATCGCGGATATCTGGTGTCAACAGCAAGCAAAACCAATTTCGATGCCACCAAAATCACACCAAACAAAATCTGATTCAAATACAGATTTCCGGACAGGCGACCCGAATTCAAATCCACCGCAAATCCACAAATCGACGCAACAAACCACATGCACCAAAGTGTTGTCAATCGTCGCCAGAAATGTTTGGCAGCTCCGCGATTCTTCTGGCGCCAAATACTATGATCTTGACGAGTGTCGCGCGATTTCCAAAGCGGCGACTCGGGGAGCACAAAGATCACCAGGAAAATCGCGGGAAGTGTGAAGAGTGCACAGACTATTAAGGCGTTCCGCCAATTTTGGATGAAATAGCAGATGGTGGTGAGGAAGATGCGAGTCCAGCCCCAATTGAAAATTCCACGTAGAACCATTCGTTGCTCGGCGAGCAATAGTTCCATTACCCAGGTGCAGATCACGACGGGGATTCCGCCTGAGGCAAAGCCTACGAAGAATCTTCAAAAATTAGAGTTTGCATGTGACTTGCCAGAGCAAGAGCTTCATTTTGATATCTAATAAGTTCCCTGGCTCTCAGAACACCTCCCCCAACCTACCTCACGCTAAAAAGCATCTCCTGACTCCGAACAAAAGCCGTATAAAATGTGGAAATCGCGGCGAGACCCAACACTACCGTACCCACCGGTTTTCTACCGTATCTATCCGACAACGTGCCGAAAACCATGGTGCCCACCAAAACTCCAGAATAATGCACTTGCGAGAAGAGATCACGATAATATTTCGAATTGCCGCAAATCCAGTCGAATTCCACAGCGGCTGATTTGAAAAATTCGCCGTGTTTTGAAAAATTCGAAAAGATTTCGGGATTTGAGCAATTTCGGCTCGAATTCGGTGGGATAAACGTGGCAAAAATCCCGAAAATATTCTGGCCGGCGAAAAATATTGCAAATTGCCACGTGGCAAGTGCTAATAAATGTTTTCTCTCCAAGTTGAACCACATAGAAAAATGAGAGTTTTGAAAAATATTTTTATCAGATCGAAAAATTGACCTTCACTGGAACAAGGAAGTTGATCAATCACGGAAGTTGGCCAAAAACGGCGGCTCTTTGAAAGAATAAAAGGTTTCAGAGAAAAATTTCAGAAAAATCATAATTTCTTTGTGTTTTACAGGTGGTTCCTATTAAAACTAGATTTTCTCATTCAGAAAACCTTTTCTAAAAATTTCAGCCGAACACAGATTCTGAGTATCCCTTCCTAACAAGATAATTCCTCAATTTTCTGTCGCTCTTCATTTATTTTTTCGTCAAAAAATAACAATAATAATCCATTTTGATAATTATAGGAAATATGTAGATAAATGTTTTTTTTTTAGAATTCATCTAACTCAAAAATCCCTCATTTTTTGTTTGAGAAAGCTAATTTTTGAGGAAACAAACCAAAACATCTGGTTAATAAATTGTCAAACACAAAACTTTTAGCTGTTTTCTTTTTCACTTTTTCATTTTATTTTCAATTATCATCATCACAAGCACTTTTGTGTAACTTTTTCCGTCTGTCTGTACATATATGTGTTAGTTAGTCCATCTAATTATACACAAAATGCCTCCACCCTCCTCCCAGAAAAAAGGGATCATCGCAAAAAAAAAAAATTCTTGGGAAAAATGAGCTGAATAATTTGTGTTTTGTCTTATTTTCCATATTTTTTGGTTGGTTTTTCATATGTTTGTCTATTCAAAAACAACACAATTTTATTCCTAAATCAAAACTTTTAGGGAAAAATGAAGAGCATGAGTCAGCTTGATGAACAAACATTAATTAACTTTTTTTGAGCTCTGATTTCGTGTTGTATACTTGTTTTTTTGACTAGAGAAAAGTGTCGTCAGAAAAAAAGTGCAAATGTTTTTTTTTGCTTCCCGAAATTGGATAACACACGCAAACAGATAATTTATGAACATATTTTTTAATTTTTTTCGAGATATTTGCAAAAACTAGAGTAAACTTGAGCCTGTTTGGAAATGAAGGGTTTTTCAGAAAAAAAAAATTGATTTAAGTCTAAAAGGTCCCTTAGAAAAATCTCAAAAAGTTCAGATTGTTTATCAATTTTTTTAGATCTAAATTTCCAGAGAGCTAATTGAAATCCTTCATTTTCAAAAGAATTTCATTCCGTTCCAGTTATCTGCAAAAAAACCAAGCATCTCAAAAATTTCCACCTACAGTCGATAATTCTGACAATCCGAATAATTGTTAAAAACCTATTCAAGCAGATACTTTTCCACATTTTTTTCTTTCATTTTTTTCAGAGATGAGTTCTCATTTTTCTAGTCTTCTCAATTTCTTTGCTCCCGTTATTTTCTTATTTCTATTCTTAAAAGAAGACAACACAAAACATAGCAAAACATTTCACCTGCCAATAAAAAAAAGTTTGACGTTCTCTGAAAATATCCATTTCTGGTAGGTAGGCGGATATGCTTTTTTTTTGTTTGTTGGTAGTATTTTTGAAATGATTTTTATGGCTTTTGCTGATGCGTTTTTATGAGATGGCAAAAATCTGAAATGGAAATTTTGACCAGGAAGATTTTTTTTTGAAAGTTCAACTTTTTTCAATTGAGCCCTAAGGCAAAATAGAATTAGAATTCCATTTTCAAGTCCAGTTTGGTTCATTTTTTATTTTTAGACCAACTATTTCTATTCCATGAATCATCGGTCCCCAGAAATCCATGTTTTTTTTATTTTCAAAAAATAATATGACTTACTCGAACTCGTGATTTTTTTCTTATTCCGTGAATTGCTCATAGGTACTAATTGCCTGTAAAAATAAAAAAAAACACGAAAATTTCCCAGTAAATTGTTGTTTTTCATGATAAATCGCGTGATAGTAGATATGCATTTGCAGAAAAGTGCAGATCAACATCATATTTTTTCAAAAACTATAGTGTAGTTTGCTATGACGTGGCAAATACCTGTTTTTAGTGAGACCTGAATTTTTGGAATACTGTAATTAGTTTCAGATTCTTTGGTTTATAGCATTCAGAATTCATATTGTAAAAGTTAATCAGATCTAGAAGTTTCTAGAAATCTCGAAATCTAAAAATCTAGAGCTAGAAATCCTTAAAAACTATTCATAACATTTTTTGTCGAAAAACTGATTTTTCAAGGTTTATCTATATTTCTAAACACTAATAATAGTTTCATTTTATTGAAAAAAATAGGCCGTGCTACGTCATAACTTTATTTTCAGCGATTTTCTTTGCGAAATAATTTTCAGCCTGCAACCTTTTTCTTTTCAGCACTGTTTTTTATATGCAAAAAAATCTCTGTTCAAAAACAATCTTGTTATTCGATTATCTCACCCTCAGAAAATCAGGTGTACGTATAAAAAATATCATTTTTCCCCCCTTCTCAAGAAATCAAAATACAGTACATTCCACCTGACTCTAATTAATCTGCAGGGAAAAAAGTTCATGTTTTTAGCCAAACTGAAAAACAATAATACTTCTTACATCATACGACGAATTTTTGATTTCCTTCTAAATTTATCCCACTGAAAAATAATTTTTCGTAAAAATGTGAACGTTGCCTCGGAACCAGTTGAAAATAATTAATAAATTGCAAAAAAAAAGTGGGGAGAAAAAGAAAAAAAGCTTCGGAGTTCATTTGAGCGATTAATTCTGCAGTTATTATGTTTTTTCTTTGCACATTAATTTCAGGAGGTGAAATTGAAATTGAATTGTATACATACATACATTGAAGATCAGAAGAAAACGTAAGAACATTATTTTATTTCATCCAACTTTTAGAGTATTTGAAATTCATTTATATTCCAAGCACGTTTCTTGAGAATGAAAATAAAATGATCGTCGAAGTTTGAATATCATCATCACTAAAAACTATATCATTTTTTTTCCAATTTTGAAATAAAATATAATCTATGATTTTTCTGCAAAGTTCCCGCATTTCCGCTCAATTTGTTTGTAAAACACGATAGACCCTAATTATTTTGTTTCTTGATTTTTCAAAAATTGTCTGCTCTCCTCTGCTCAAATTTCGCTTTTCCTTCGATCTTCCGATTTTTTTTTCATTAGGAAAAAAAATAGAAAAAAATAAAAGTTTTGAAAAAAAACATAGTGCAAGCTTTTTCCATTTTCAATAAAAAAAAGTGCGTCTAACACTTACTGTGAGAAAAAAACTGAAGATCGAATTAAAAGCGCAGAACAGAACACACGTTCCATTTGAGAGCAATTTTAGACTTTTTTTCATACTTGATAGACATACGTATACTTGACTGACTTCCCTTTTCCTGTAATTCAAAAACTTATTGAGTTTTAGACGTTTCGCACAAAGATTGAGCGAAAAGTTTTGATGATGTTTGTTCTGGGAGTTTTTGAATTTGGAAAAGTATTATTGAAAATTTTCGAATCTTGTCCAAAAAATTGCAAATCTTCTGAATCAAATTATTTCAGAAAAAAAATCTAATTCAAAATTTTTCCAGATGGCCCAATTCCTTTTTTGTTCTGGTTGTTACTGAAAATGTGGTTACCCTGTTTGAAGTGAATTTTTTGCGGGAATTTCTAAATCAAGCATGTTTTCAGTATGGTGGAATGAATCAGGATTACCACATTTTCAGTAGAAATCAAATCATAACACGGTAATAATGCCAGGTCCCAAGTTTAGAATAGAAAAAATCTGGATCAGAATTTTCATATAATTTTCGAAGTTTTGGGTCGTGGAATCATAAAATATAAAAAAAGGTTTTTTCAGAAGCGAATTCATATTTTTTTTTTAAAAAGTCAGCCCTAGTCCGTTTATTTTTTGGCGGTCCGAATCATTCTAAAAACATTGTCACCCTGGCCAGATTCAGAAAGCTTCAACCGAGTTCGGCCTGATTTCTAAATTCTAGAGAACAATCCAAAAAATCGCATCTTGATCTTGTTCAGACATCGTGAAATCAAGTTCTCAAAAATCAAGATTTTTTCTCAAAAAAAAAATGGTTCTCCATTCCGCCTCCCCTTGTCGGCATAATTTCTGATCATATTTCGTTGTCAATATTTCATCCTCCAATTTTTTTCCTTGCCATTTCTCCTTTTCCTTCTTCCTTTTCATTACTATATTTCATTTCCTTCCGTCATTTTTCTCTCTTCTACAAATCCACCCCATGAACGTTTTATGGGCGGAGTCCTCTGTGTTGGACCAGGCCCTCCTCTTTTCCAGTTATTTTCACCTACATTTGTGTTGCTGCTCTAAACCTCACTCCATTTCCATTTTCTTCGTCTTCTTTTTTTTTTTGCTCCTCATTAAGAAAGACTATGTTGCTTGTTGCTCTTTTTTAATTCTTCACATACATAGTTTCTCTTTCAGGTTGATCAAGGAAGCTGAAAACTCCACGGAGAAATGTCAATCCTCAATAATTCAACAGCCAATTGTGATGAGGAATCAAAAGCATCTGGAATGTGCTTCAATATGCAAATCTGTGGGTATTGCTATAATTATGCTGAAACTCCACATGTTTCAAAAGAATACGAACAATTTAATATGGTTAGTTCATTTGTTGCGACATTTGTTAATTAATTAAAATTCGGCTCACATTTTTTTTCTCTCTGCAAATGAATCTGAGAGTTCAAAAAACACACATAAACTTCCTGAATCCAGCAAAATGAGATGGATATGTATTCATAATTCTCACTACCTCTTGTTGAGTCTCAACAAAAAAACCAATATATTTTTGCTCTTTCAACGACCTACTAGGCTGATTAGTTCAACCACCACTAATTCCCTTCTCAAGGCATTTTTTGCACAGCCAAAGTGTTCTTTTTTTCGTCACCCCCCACCAAAATGAAATGGAATGGAATGAGATAATTTTTGGCGGGTTGTCTTGTTTTTGTCGTCGTCCACAAAAAAAGGGAGAGGAAATTGAAAGCACAGAAAATCGATTATTTTTTTGCCAGGTTGTCATTGGTGTTCTTCTACCGACGATTGGAGTTTTGGGATTGATTGGGAACACGTTGTCAGCGTTCACTTATTCGAGACGCGAGATGATATCCAGTTTGAATGTGTGAGTTTGAGATCTCTTATGAGAACCTTGCTAGCCACAATCTGAAGCTCAGATGTTTGAGCCTCAGATGTGAGTCCAAATTCTTGATCGCAAAGCTCAAGTTCCAGATCCTGAAGGCCCAAAGCCCAGAACTTTTCAAAAGATCGAACACCTAAAGCTCAGAACTAATCCTAACTTCCAAAATGTTCAAGCCTGAAGCCCAATTTCCTGAGCCTAAATTTCAATTGTCATAGCCTGAAGGCCAAGTTCCCTTCTGATGAGCCTGAGCCCTCGATTTCCAGTCCAAAAATATTAAAGATTTGAAGTTTAGTGAAATCCCGCCACAGTTAACAAACAGACAATTTTATATATTTTTTTGAGAAACCTTCGGACCCTCTACTTTCAAAACAAAGTCCCATCAACAAAATTCATGTAATTTTTCTCTAGAATAATACATACGTATATAGAAAAATTGGGATTATTGAATTTCTCTTCCGCCCCGTGTTTTTGTTGTTTTTTTTGTTTGTTCGTTCGTCCGTTCCTCTCATCAATTTTATTCCATTTCCAATGAGGGCACTACGATTAAATTCATTTCCATTCCACATAAAAACATTGTCCTTTAATTTTTTCTGATCGAAGAACCCATGGGTATTTCCTGAAATTTGACCTTTTTTCTGAAAGATAAGTAAATTTTTTTTTCGAAAATCTCCTGTTTCACCCGAAGCAGTCTATTCTATTTTTACACACAAACAACACAAAAAAAACCAAAATTTAACCAACCCGGAGAAAATATTTGTTTTTAATAATAATCGAGAAGGAGAGGAGACGAAAAATATTGGTTCGCTCAAAATACACAATTTTCTTCTATATAGACAGATTTCAAGATGGAAGTAGAATTTTTCTGAAATAACATTTAAGGGTAATGAGTCTTTGACCGACATTTAAACGGGTTGAACCACCCGATATGGAAAAATAAGGAATCAATAAATTCACAGAAAAACACAATTTTTTTGGAAAACAATTCAAAAATTTCAAATTTCCAGCTATCTCTTCTCATTGGCCTGCTCGGACATTATAATCATTCTAACTGCCTTCTTCTTGTTCTTCCTGGAAAATATGAGAAAACGATCTGAATATGCTACATACTACTTCGCAGTTCTGTCACCCGTCATGTTTCCATTGGGACTCATTGGACAAACTCTTTCAGTATTCATAACAGTCGCTTCAGCTTTCGATTGTTTTGTTTTGGTCGCCGCTGGTGAAAAATTCAAAAACAAATTCTGCTCAGTCTCCACGTCGATTTGTGTGAGTATGGGATCATCTTGAAAAACTTGAATTTCAGCGGAAATGCAGAGATCTGATTTCCTGTAATTTTGAAATTCAATTTTTGATCTCTCTCATTCGCGCGGGTTTTCCGGGATTAAATATAATGTTCTTGAAAAAAACGAGACGGCTATTCTTGGAATATGATTATTTTGTGGTTTCTGATTTTTCCGAGACTGAATTTCTGTTTTCTTTTTTATGTAGCTCAAAAAATCTTTTGGAATTTCAAAGATCCTTTTTTCCTGACATGAACATCTGAAATACTACAAAACTGCGCTCGCAAAGTTCGAAACTTATTTTTTGGGCTCTAAAAGTCATCTTAAATTCATCTTTAAAAAATTATTTCATTACATTTACTAAATCTCCTCAGCCAGAGTCCACACATTTTTCTAACTCACAGAACTCCTCCATCAATATCTATAATTTTTCAGATCCTCTGTATGATCATCATAATCGGATTCGTCTACAACTCTCCCCACATGTTTGAAATCTACGTGATCGATTGCTGGAGTCTCACCTACAACACACGTTCCAAAGATGTCTGTCCAACTGCACTGCGAGCAAATCCGGTAAATATTTTCTATTTATGTATTTTTTGAACCCATCAAAACATTCTTTGTATTTTGGTCTGAGCTCACACTTCGATGAGGAAGTTTTATTAAATTTCACCACATTTTATCCTCCTCGTCTGTGTGTATTTTGGCAAGACAACTAATGAATGGCCCAGGAAAAAAAGGGATTATGGTCGGGTCAATGAAGTTTTTTTTTCAGGACTATCTCACGATCTATTATGCTTATATGTATACAATTGTGATGGCTGTTGGACCGGTGGTGTTATTGATTGTTATCAACACTGCGATTGTTTTGAGCATGAGAAAATCTTCAAATAATGGAACTGATTCCGATATCATCACATTGGTTTTGGTTGTTTGTTTGTTTATCACTTGTAACATTTTGGTGAGTTTTTTTTGTAAAAAATAGAAAGAAAAAGCATTTTGTTTACCCAAAGATAAAAAAAAAGAGTTCAAAAAATTAATCAAATCTTTGCAGCCACTAACTGTGAATTTCTTGGAATTGCTCTTTGGAATCATCAACAGTTATCTCATCGATTTATCGAATTTGATGGTTGTCGTCAACTCGTCGTGCAATTTCCTGATCTACTACGCGTTCGGCTCACATTTCCGTCGAACTCTTCGTCATTATATCAAAAATGCTTGGCTACGACATTTCGGATCAAATCGGAATAATAATCGCGTTCCAACTCGTGTCAAATTGTGTTTACCAGCAACGGAAATTCTTATTTGATGTGTTCTCAACCGGTCATGCCAACATCATTCATTTACGTGTTTTCTTCGACAAATCTGTGTTTTTTCGTTTTCTTGCGTAATTCAGAAATATGAATTTTATCTTGATGTACTTTTTTTTATTGATTGATTTCATTTTTTCCTAACATGAATAATAAATAAAGTGTTTTTTTTTTTACATTTTTTTCTGGGGTAAATTAAACAAACGTGAGAGCGAGAAATGGCAGATAGGCGGACACAGGAAATACAAATAAACGAAATTTCGATGACAAAAAAATTTCTATGAGTTCTTGGATCTTTTTGATTGTTTCACTATCGATTTCCTTGAGAACAAATGCAGCAATTATATCAAGTGTAAGTCAGCCTTGTATTTATTGGTCCCCTAAATTTTTTTTTCCAGTGCTGTAATCAACAAGACACTTCAACTCCTTGTTTATCTTATGATAGTAGTATGATGGCTGAGTCATTGGATCAAGCATTGTTCTCATTTCCAAATCTTGCATCAGAAGATAAATCAACATTGTTTCATGAGCAAGAAGATGTTTCTAGTGTGAGTTTTGTCATTTTATTTTTCGAACAAAAGTTGACTCAAAAAACAAACATTTTGAGTAAACTAGTTATATTTCATTGAACAAGTGGTCTATGAACTTTTTAAAAGTGTTTTCTTCAAACCCCCGAACAATATTTATAAATATATAGATTTTTTCCAGGTGAGACCAATGACAAGTCGAATATCAATCGCAACAATGTCTTCAAGTTCGAGTTCCACAGCCAGCTTACAATCAGATTGTTCAACATATGCTTGTATGAGTTGTAAATTAGCAATTCTGAATGGGTTTTTGAATAATCCGTCGATTTCTGCTGAAGATCATCAAACATTTTCTGCACAGAAAGATGAATTGGTTCTCAAACTGGGTAAACTAAACCTTTTTGCTAATCTTGGGAGAAAAAAAACTTGGTCTGGAAAAAAACTCTGGAAATTTCTGACGATTTATTGAAATAATTTTATGATGTTTCAAAAATTTAAAAAACTGATTTTGAATTTTTCTAATATTGTGCCAAATGTATTTGATTATTCTAAAAAAAAGTGCCTTTCTAATGTTTTTATTCAGATTTGGTACCCTTTTAAAGTGAGTTAGGCTAACTTTCAAAATAAAATGTAGTTTCCATAGATCTTGTTTTCTCTCAACAAGAAAAAAAAATGAAAAATAATTTTTGGTCGAAAAACTAGAGTAATTTTATAAGCCCACTAGTATTTGCTCCATATGATACTTCATTTTTCAATTTTAGGAACTTCTGAGGGATCATGTTATGGTGGTGGGAATCGAAAGAAGCGTCAAAATTTCACAATTCGAAAAATGTTCAAATCCTATGTTCTTGTGAACCCCAATCAAAGTCAGAGTCAGAATCAGGACCAGAATCAAGAAATTCAATATCGCGATCAAAGCCAGGGAAATTCTATAAATCAAGAGAGTACCACAACTGAACCTACCGCAAATTCAACAACAAAACCAATTTTGGGTGTTGTGAATAGTATGGGTTGTGAATATCGTCGTGGTGAATTATTGACTGGATCTTCGGATTGGTGTGGATTGTGTAATCTATGTTGGCAGTGGCGGAAATTACCTGATGATTATTTTCCAAATTATTTGAATGAAGTGAATTGTGATTCACAAGATGGTGGATGTTTGTCAGGTAATTTTCTTTTTTTTTCTGGATTTATAATTCGAAGTTACGGTAATCCAGGGTTTGGAGCTTGTAAAACAATCTACAAAACAATCACAATTCTTCGAAAAAGTGGAGACGAGTGGAAAAAAGTCACAATTGACACAATAAACGCTTGTGAATGTCAAGTTGGCATTGGATCACCTTTACATTCTCTTGTTGTCAAATAATTTTTATTTTATCTTAAGGTTAACAAAAAAAATGCATTATATGTGTATTGAAAATTTAAAAAAGTGTTCCTGTACATTGTATTTGATTATTATTGTAGAATTTCACCCGAGTGAGCAATGAGTAGAGTAGATTTGGAAGATTACCATTGAATTGGTGTAGATTGAGTATCGGTGTAGTCTTTGGTTGTTGGAGTTACGGATGTGGTAGGAAAACCCAGATAATATGGTTGAGTTACTAGGGACATGCATGGGTTTCCTGGAAAATTATCGGTTGGTATGTTGGACCTGTGCCGGAAGCTAATCAAAGTAGCGGGTACTGGGATTTGAACCCTTGACTCTGAGATTAACAGAAGCCATCACTACCACTGAGCCACATTTTCAACCATTGGCGTCAATGTTTGATTTTCCGAAAAAAATGTTACTGGAAAATCTGAATTGCTCAAATAATTCAGAATTAATCTCAACGTTTTGATAAAAATTTTCGAAAAATACTGAAAATCACGTCGAAGGTTTTGATGTAATTTTGCTTTTGAATTCAACATTTAAATTTTTTTTAGAAATTTAAGGATTCACCAAATTTTTTGTTGTGAAAACATTAAAAGTTTCTTTCATTGTTCTCTGAGTTTTTTGAATAGTAAGTTACAAAACCACTAACCGATTTGTGGAATTTGAGCAATCGTTGGAATATTCGGAATTGTTGTGATTGGTGGAATATTAACACTTGTTAACCCATTACTACTTCTCCAAACATTGAAAGAGGTTTGCAAACCATAACCAGTTTTCTCATCAAAAATCGATCTTCCAAACAATTTACATCCATTTTGTTTCATCTCATCCAAAAAACTAATATAATCCGTAGCAATTCGCAAAGTATGAATCTTGCTCATTTTGTCAGATGGCATTGATGGAATCATTCTTCGAAGTGTCGAAAACGCATCATTCAATTCCTATAATTAGATTGTTGGATATTAATCAATCAAATAAAAATCCATAAACTATTTTTTTTTGAATGACGCAATGTGTAAGTTCTCAGGATATAATAATAAAATAATATTGGAAAAAAACAAGCTGTCTGGTGCATTTTGATTGGTTTATGGGCGGTTGGGAATTTCCGGAAAAATGTGAGAGAGAGAGAGAAATGGGAAAGGGTACGGTAGTTGAGAAAAGTTTTGAATTAGAATTTTATGAATTTGAAAATTCGTAAAAAAGGATTTGGTTACTGAAAATTGTATTTTCCAAACTTCAAACGTAAGTCGCATTTCCGATAACTCTATCCCTAATTTGATACAAAAAGTGTTCAACTACAGTACCCCAAGTTGCCCTAACTCGCCGTCTAAAAAAATGAAAAATGAGTATGAATTTGTTAAAATTTTGACATCCTTCTATTGAAGTTTTTTGAATATTTTAAAATGTTTTTGTTAATTTTCAAAGAATTCATTCAACTACAGTAACCCAAGCCCAAACAAAATCAAAAAATGATCCGAAAAATTCAAAATGTCAACATTTTCCCCCTTCCCATCCCCCATCCATCCTTCTTGCTGTTTATATAAAAAAAAAAACTTTTAAGAAAGCGAAAAGAAGGGCCCCACATTCATTGTAGAACGCCGATCAGCTCCAGATGTCACAACTATTTCTCTTTTTCTCCAACCAAAACATTTATTACCAACCCAATCCACTTTTTCTCTATCCCTCCTCTCATCTACCGTATATATTTTGAGCCAGCCACAAAACTTTTGCGACTCGCCGCCGACTTTTATGATACAGCTAAAGAAAGGGTGGAAATACTTTTTGAAGGAAAACAAGCGGATAAATAAAATACCATTATTATTTATAATATGTGCTGTGAGTGAGCATTGTTTATTTTTTGAAAGAATAAAAAAAACATTTGTTGGGATACGGTAGCTGGGGAGAAAGGGGGAAGTGTTAATTGAAATTTGATATTTTTATGTGAGGTGATGTTGAATATTGGTGTGAAGTTGTCAATCAAAGAAAGGTCAGGAAAATTGTTTATGATATAAGAAAATATTAGGTTAGGTCAAAGTTTTTTGGAAATTTGAATAGACTTATTTTTTGGAAAATAACTACTGAAAGAAAAGTTCGCGATTTTCAAATGTCTAAAAACTTGTGGGTGACAGAAAAGTGAGAGTGTAGATTCAGAGAAAAGTTCTGAAAATTTTGAACTCTGATAATTCAGAGAAGTTCAGAGCTTAGGATTTAAAAGTGATAAATTATAGTTCAGAAATTCTCATCAAAGGCATGAAAAATTGGAGATTGAAGATAAATTTAATTTTTTTTCAAATTCTAGTTCCTCTCTGAAAATATTCTTGGTTTCAACTTTAGAGCTCCATCGGTGCTCAAAACGACCAGAGTAATCTCTCATTTTTAGCAAGCCTCATTGAAAGTTAATTCAGGACCCTCAAACTTATTCCATCTAAAATCCATTTGGAATTTCAGAAAATCAGATTCTTCTAAAAATGCTCAAACCTCCCCTCAATTTACAAATCCCCCAAAACTTCCTTGCTGACTCATTTTGCCCTCACATATTTCTAAACTCTCCCAGGTTTCGCAAGACGCGCGAAACCTAGTCATAAATTTAAGGAAAAAGTAGTCAAACCACAAAGACAACTGACGCGCATGACATACATATATCTACCGTATTCTTTCTCTTTTTTTAACTCACCTTTGTCCTTTGTCTTTCACGACGATTCGCGCAAGCTCTTTGAGCCACATTATCATCCTCGGTTTGCTTGATTTTTTGAACCTTGTCCGATTTTCGACGAGCAACCATTCTGGAATCATTAAAAAGGTAGATTGGCTTCCTGGTTGAAAAGGATTATCAATATTTCAAAGCAACAAAAAAATTTGACAAAATCAGAACAAGAAAAAATAGAAGAAGAAAAAATGGAGATTAGGAAAAAAAACCAAAAAAGTATTAGTAATAATAACATTAATAAAATAATGATGGAAGACTCCACCTATATCTTCGCTCTCCTCTTTTTTCTTCCTTCTTCTGGGATATTTTTATTTCCCTCCCTGGGAGGAGCTTGAGCCATCCAAATGATGTCTGCCGTCTCCTCATTTTGTATTATGTCTCAAAGATATCGTTATTCATTGACACCTTTGTTGCTCTAACGTTTTTTTGGAGTTCACCAAGGTATTTGGTGGAGTGGGTGACACGGAAAGTGTGGATTTCGAAATTGTTTGAGCATGGAAAAATTGCTTTTAGAACTTCAGTTTTAGAAGAGTTGAGATTATCAGAAAGAAATCGGACCTGGAAAGATTTCACAGAAAAATTCTGAAATACATGAAACCATATTTTAAAGGAATTATTTGAATGAAAACGCTCCCAAAAAAATAAACAAACTTTCAAAACCTTGAGAAAAATTTTGGGGTTTCAAATTGACATTGGAAAATTTAGAATTCATCAAAAAATCCACCAAAAAAATTCACAAATATCTGACCAGAAGAAAATGGTAGCAAAATGATACATCTGTTCAGAAAAACAAAATAAATTTTCTTTCTCTGCCCTCTCTATTTTTCACATGATTTCTAAATTTAGTCACTTTTTCATAGATTTTTGGAATATGGAGGGAATTTTGAATTTCAATGTTTGATTTTGATTTTTTTTAGAATGGAATGCGGTGATAAGAATTGTTCCAGCTTTTTGATCCTTGTGTGAGAAAAATCTGAACTTTAATTTTGATTCCGAGATTTGTTTTGTCAAGAGATCATTCACATAAGTTTTGAACCACGATATACATATATCAACCAAAATTGTCGCAAAATTTTTATTGCAAGCTAATCTAACACCCAAACCCTAAATTTAAATAAAAATAATGATTTTTGCAAAACATCACACAAAAATCAAGACAGCATCTTCTTCTTCAAATGCAAAGAATGGAAGTTGCGGAGCAAAGCAATTTTTGTTTCAATATCTATTATCAAAATGAATTGTGTTTCTTGGAGTTTCAACTTCTTCACGATTCCGTTTGCAGTAGGTGATAACATCCAATAAGAGATAGAGCATTACAGATACGTCTGAAAATATAGTTTAGGTAAAGATTTGTGTGTTTTCTTGGAAAGACTTACAAATCGCGACACAAATAATGAATATAATTTCAGTGATCATGAAAACTTTGAATCGCCAATCTCCATAGTGGTATTTTTGTGCTGGAAAATTTGAAGGTGAAGTTCGAGATGAAAAAAAAATGGAAATTTTCAAACTCACATAACATCATAGAGAAGAACAGGTAAAACACAGCTCCACTCAACAGGATTATCAACACGATCTGAAAGAAAGTTTGATTTTCTGTAACTCAAGTGGGCTTATGCAACTGCGGCACACTTTTTCAAAATCTACCAACTGTAAATCAGCTTCGTATAGTCAATACGGTTCTGTGGTTTTAGGATAATTCTACAGTATTTTAAAAGACTATGGAAGGGATACTGTAGGTAAATTTTAAGAATGATTTAGCTACAGTACCTCTCTACCCAGCTTCCGAACACTTACCAAAAGACAGAATGAGATTTGCGCCAAATACAAATTTTTTGTGATAAGTGTTCCAATAACCACTGCCATTGCTATAATTGCGAAAGAAAATACAATAATTTCCAAAGGATTTGGGGTATAAATTGAGACCAAAATCAAAGAAACGATCGAGAAAATTAGACCAATTATTGCCAAGATATAAAGCAGAGTCTGGAATAAAAACTTATAGTTTTTGTTTTCAAAAAATGAATAAAAAACTTACAAAGGTATCAAGCAAGCAGCAACGTGGTCTGATTAGCTGGAAATTTTTTTCGAGTTTTCAAAAAAAATTTTTTAAAAATGACTTACAACAAATCTTGATCTGAACCATCCTCCTTGACTGCTGTTTGAGCAACTGTCATTTACAGTAACTCGACATGGTCGAATATTCTGGCGTGTCATTGATTGGAGACAATAATCTGAAATTACACATGGAAAAAAATTGAAAAAAATTTAACAAAAATTTTTTTTCAAACATTGAAACATCGCATAAAATTTTTACGCTTCAAACAAAAATGGTTTGGCAATGACACATACCTGAGCGTGAAACAGTCTCCATGTTCCAACATACAAAAACACCACCAAAGCGCTTCGAAAAGTAAGAGAAGAGTGAGTCATTTACAAAAGTTATTGAAATTGTGTATATGTCACTTTTTGTATTGTGTACAACGGAAAATTAATTGTGTATATTTCGTCTTTCAAAATAGACCTTACTATACAGCTAGTAGTACAATAATTTTGAAAATTGTTTGGAATCTTGAATACATTTGCTCTGAAAGTGAATATCGATATCGGAATCTGAAACTGCCAACACATTTATAAATTGTGTTTAGAGTGATTTTCTATAAAAACTCAATTATTCCTGTCGACCGGGGTACAAAAAATCACATCAAAATCTAAAATTGACCCTTCATGATTTTATTGTACACTAGAGAATAAACAAAAACAAAATTCAAAAAACATTATAAAATTACATATTGTATCCACCCGTAACTTCTAAAGCAGCACCAGTCACATAAGATGACAAATCGGATGCCAAAAACAAAACCGATTTTGCAATCTCATCATCTTCTCCCATTCGACCCATCGGAATTCCAGAGCAAATTTCAGCCAAAACTTGTGGTGGCATCGCTTCAGTCATTGGAGTTTTGATAAATCCAGGGAGAACTGCATTTACTCGGACATTCTGCAAAATTTTGCACTTTTATTTCCGATTTCAAAGTTTTTGGTGTCTGATTTTTCCGAAGAAAAAATCAGCTGCCAGAACAGATGAAAAAAGGAGAACAAAAAAAGTTCACAATATTCTTGAGCAGCTGTATGAAGTGCGCTATATAGGAAGCAACAAAAACTTATCGGAAATTGTTTTTATGCCACCCATATAGCTGACTTCACAGTGGTAACTTTAATCTAGTATTCACCTTCTTGGCTAATTCTTTGGCAGCAGATTTAGTGAATCCAATAACTCCAGCTTTAGTTGCAGCATAGTTGGTTTGTCCAAAATTTCCAGTTTTTCCAACAATCGATGAAACATTAATGATTGAAAGTGGGCTTTGAGTTTCAACTGAATATTTGGCAAACGCTTGGGATACCTTAAAAATAGGGTATTAATAAGATTTATCATAAATATGTTCTCCAAACCCTTACCAAGAAAACTCCAGTTAGGTTAACTCCAACAACACTGTCCCATTTAGCTTTTGGCATTTTCAACAAAGTCGAATCTTGTGTAATTCCTGCACAATTTACCAAAACTGAAACTGGGTTTCCATTCTTTCCAACAAGTTCCTTCAATTTGTTGACTGCTTCTGGCTGAAAATTTTGATTTTTGAAAAATTATTTGATTTAAAACTTTTTGAAGACTTTGGCTCTGTTAAAAAAGTGGATTGAAAAGTGTTTCAGAATTTCATGGAAGTCTGAAATTCTTTTCATTCTTTTCAAAAAACCTCATATGTAAAATACATTTTTTCAAGAGCTTCTTATTCTTTTTTTATCTAAAAAAAACTCACACTGGAAACATCGCATTCGGCTGGAATATGAGCTTGCGATGGACCTGAAAAAATCGACGTTTTTTGTCAGATCCTTCCCAAAAAAAAACTTACCCAAAAGTTTGACAGTATCCAAAGCTGCGGCATGTTTAACATCAGCAACAACAATACTAGCTCCATTATCAGCCAATCTTTTACAAATCGCTCGACCAATTCCAGATCCTCCACCAGTAACAACAGCAACTTTTCCAGCCAACAACATTATTCAACTACTGCAAAAAATCAAAGGTTAGCAAGTTTCCAACAAGAAAAAAACGATTGGTAAGTGCAAACAAAATGAAACGAAAAAAAATGAGAAACGCACATGGCGTTTTGAGTGGACTGATTTCATCTTTTTCTCTACAATCTCTATATTTTCCGCACTATTTTTGATTGCTGAAGATACTTTTTTTGTGTTGTGGTTTGTTCGATGTGTGATGTTTGAAAAGTGATTTTTATCAGAAGACATGGATGGAATGATTGAGAAACTTGGAACTACTAAAATCAGCCAATTTTGCATTTTTTTTAATGCTTCATTCTGACAAATTTCAGAAACTTTCTACTCAAGATCATATTTCACTATAAAAAACTATATTGATCGAGAAGACGCGCATGTTTCTCCAAGAGAACAACTAAAAATATAAGTGCAAAAAGTACACTTCGAGAGAAATACACAAAAAGTTGTCGGTTTCTAGGCCACACAGCCACGACCCTGAAAAAACTTATGTGTTTTTTTTTGAAAACTTCTAGTTTTGAAGTGTGAAAAAGAGAATTTATCTTGAAAAATGAAAATATAATTTTCTCAAAAAAAATAAACTGAAACCCAGTAAATGTAAATTTAAAAAACGCGTGAATTATTGATTAACAAACTCCGAGAGAAATACACAGAAAGTTGTCGGATGCTAGGCCACGCAGCAACAATCTTCAAGGGTATTTTTGTGTTTTGTTTTGTAAAGAAACTTTTCAAAATATTTCTGGTTATTGACGTAATTACCCAGTTTATACATAAAGAAAGTTGGTTAAAAAAATTAAATCTTTGAGACTAAACTTGAAATACAAAAAAATATGAATCCTCAATAAAATATGTTTGCTTTTCCAAGAGAACTACACAAAAAACTTGTCGGCCACACGGCCACCAAATTTGTCCATGTTTCACAATAATTCTAAATTATCACAGACTTATGCTATGAATACGATCATGGAGATTAAGATTTATAAAACAATGAACAGCAGATATTTTTCTCCAGAAGTTGAGATGTTTTATGTTAAAATGCCAGACAAAAATTTACAAGATGCCACACAAAAATTATCAATTCACATGAAAAAATACTGATAAAAGAACAATTCAATCATGATTTTAAAACACACAACTCCCGTATTTTCTATAATACTATTTGCAAACTATGCACAATCTTTAAATTGCTGGAATTTCTCGGACACCCAGTTTCAAGGCACAATTCAAAAAACACCAAGGGTATTTTTTTCTGAATTTCGCGTTTCCCAAATAAATGTACTTCAAACATTTTTTAGATTCAATCAGAATGTCCTGGAAATTATTGTATGACATTGTCTGAAGAAGGTGATGATTTCAATGTGTTTAATGGTACTTGTCCAGATCCATCTGTTGTTATTACTGATTGTGAAGTTAGTTTATGAAAGTTTGAGGCAATGAAACTTTGGTAGCAGTTTATAGGATTTTCAAGTAAAAATAACGTTCGATACAATGTTTTACACTGAAAATTATCAGAAATTTTTTTCAACCAAGTAGAAATCAATTCTCCCACCCCTTCCTCTAGCCATATATGTATGTTTTTCCAGACCCGAGGAAATGGATGTCAGAAGGAAACAATCCGCGAAGTTTATATCAAAGTATGTTGCTGTAACACAGATCTTTGCAACTATTCAAAAACTAGAACACTTTTTCTGACTATAACAATTTTATTTATAATTAACTTTAATTAAAACCAATAAATGAATCTATAAAATCTGCAATGAAAATTGAAAATTGAAATTAAGGCTAGGGAACAAAAAAAAATAAATAAATTATAAAAACAATTGTGGAATGTGTGGGGGTGCAATATAATACAAGTAAAAATAATTAGGAAATGATTTGTTCTGGCATGACATATTCAATATCGGCCCATGGATGATGATAAAGACCTTGTTTCAAGCGAGATTGATACAAATAATATCCAACAAAAACAAAGCTTCGACCAAAAATCAAAAGACCGTTCAATGTTCGGCTATCAATGATTTCTTGAGCTTCGGCTGGTGAGAACAACTTGCTTTGGCGAAGAATGTCGACAAAAATTACACCAATTGCACCATCAACATTGAGAATGAGATTTGGGTTCTTGGAATTCATGATTTTCTCAACTTCCAGTGCAAAGTCAAGAAGTGGAGTTCCTTGGGTGAATTGTGATTTATCCATGACAAATCTCTTGAGGATTTCGACTCGCTTGTCAGGGTTGTTGATCTGAAATCAAATATTCATTGAGTTCGAGGAATTTTCAAATAATTAGCAGGATCTAGACAAACTCACACTCTCGGCGCGATGTCCAATTCCCATGATATGCTTATTTTGGATTCTCATCTTGTGTACAAACTCCATTGGAGACCAGCCATTGTCCATAGCGTAGGAGAATTGGCGTGCAGCTCCATCGAGAGCTCCACCAAAACGATCACCCTGAAAATAAGAAAGTTGAGAAGTGAAATTATAGAACAGGCTGGGGTCTGTCTAAATCTCTTGTTCTTCAACGTACAATGGTGAGTGAACCAGATGTGAGCGAGGAGATCAAATTTTTACCAGCTCGACCACAAACAATTGTATTGTGAGCACCAGAGACATCTCGATCATGATCGGCGGTGAGCTGAAGGCAAATCTCGATGAATTTGTTGGCATATGCTGGTAGACTTTTCTGAAATGCACAAATTATTTATAAGTTTCCATAAGTATTGATTTACCTCAAACCAAAGAAGTCCAAGAGCACTGGCAACTCCTTGGTCGTATTGCATGATATTGTTGATGAAAGCACCCCCGTACACAAAATCTTCACTCCATTTATCACAAATCGAAGCCATGAATGTTTCTTCTTTGCAAGTCAACCCCAACTTTTTGGCCCACGCATAATCCATTGGAAATGGTGGTTCTCCTACTTCCAATTGTGGCACTTTTGCTCCAATGTTGTCATAAGTGTCGCGAATCTTGTTGCCAAGTTCACCAAATGATGAGGGCACAATTGCACCAACACTGCGAAGAAGAGCGTTTTTGCAAGCTGCAGTTTCAGGATATCTAACAGCATTAGTGTTACGATCTGCACAAGTTCCGATGCACCAAGCAACTAATGGTTTGGTGATCTCTCCTCTGTTGAGCATTTCGGCAATCTTATATTCTTCTGTGCCTCCAACTTCACCGAGCAAAACAATCATTTTGACACGATCATCAGCTTGATATCTTGCAATGTGTTCAACATAGCTGCTTCCTGTATATTTACCACCGCCAATCGCAATTCCCTCATAAACACCGTTGGTGTTTTGGGAGATAATGTTGTTCAATTCGTTGGACATTCCATCAGATCTAGAAACATACGCAACACTTCCAGGACGGTAGAGTTTTGAGTTAATAAAAGCATTCTTTTCTCCTCCAGTGTATCCAATCTTGAAGCAACCTGGTTTGATTCCTCCGACTGTTGCTGGACCGATCAAAGTGACACCACGTTTAGCGGCAACTTTTAACAATTTCCTGGTTCGGTTCTCTGGGACACCTTCAGCAATGATGGCAATGACTTTGAGTTGAGGGAATTCCAGAGCTTCCAACACACTTTCATAAATCAATAACGGTCCATCAAATATGACCATCACAGAAGCTTCTGGGTGAGTTGCACACGCTTTGGCCATTGATTTGTAAGCGGGGATGAGAACTTCCTTCAGTCCGAAGTTGTATTTATGCGTGTTGCCTTCAGTGAATGGACATGTTGAGGCAACAACTGATGGTGTTTCTCTTCGGCAAACATAATCGAAATCAAGCATACCCTGAAAATATCATTCATTAAATTATGATACATACATCTTGCTGAAAATTCATACCTGGATAACATCAGCTTGTTCTCCCCAGATGATTGCTTTGGTATCATTTTCGAACAATCCGCGGAAAGTAGTTTGATTCAAAGGTTTCGCTTCAGTCGATGTTGGTGCAGGGGAAACTGGTTGACGTTCAGTTCCAGCCGTGTTTCTTTCCGGGCTCAACAAGAACTGACCAGTGGTTTTTGGCTCGATGGGCATTGATGGAACATAATGAGTTCCAAGGGCGGCTCCGACAATAGCAGTCACATGCGTGTCTGAGTCATAAAAACGGACTGGAATTTTGAGCTGGTCGGCAACACGTTCAAAATAACGCCATCCTTCTTCATAGTTTGTACCTCGACAATAAACAAAGACGGTGACTTCGTGCTTCTTTAGTTTGGTTTTGTAAGTGTTCATTGCTTGGATAATTCCCTGCAATATTATCAATAATAGTACAGCTCGATATTATCTGAAACAAGATGCAACTCACTCTGAAGGCAATTGATCCACTGATTATCAATACTTTTCCATCGCTTCTGGGCTCTCCTTCAGTCATGATCGATAGAATTGTCTTGGCATATTCGAAAGTTTTCTTTTCCCACGTATGGCCAGAACATTCACCATAATTGCCCAACTCCTTTTCTCCACCTAGATCGCAAACAGTGTCACTGAAAACAAACAGCGATTATGGTGGATAGGCAAGCCCCGCGGGCGGCAGGCAATTTGAATATATATTTCTAGGTTCAAAAAAACTCCTTACGTCAAGACATTCAAAAAGCTACTTTTATCGATTATTGTCCAAACACGTCCTTTTCGGTTGAGAATCGTCAACTTCAACGAGGCTCCAGTTTTGGCATCCAAATTAGCAATAAATTGCTCTTCTTCAGTCAAATCACTCCCAAATGGAGCTGGGAAATCGACTGGCATTGGTGCAGACATTGGAGTTTGGCGACTTCTCCATTTATCCGAGCAGATGAAGTTGGCTGTCTCGTCCAATTTTGAAGCGAGATCGAGGATATGGATTTGATTGTCGACGAACACTGAAATTTTATTATTTGATTATTGATTAGGAAAGCTATGAAAATTCCAACCAAAAATTCTTACCAAATGGATCGATTTCCAAATATGTGAAGTGAAGCTCTTTATAAGCTTTGTACAATTCATCGACAAACTTCTTGACAACTTCAAAATTTGGAAGATCGACTCCAATAAGTGTTTTCAATTGTCCATCAGTTGGCCACATCACATCATCGTCAAATTCAACCGGGATTTTGATGAATCTGGCTTTGCGCTCAATATCTCCCTTAGGAGATGTTACACCACCATGCTCGTAGAACATAATTGTGTCCTCTTCTCTGGTGCTGAAGATCGCAATATACATCTCATCGAATTCCTGATGAGCACAGAATGGTTCGACAATAAAGGTGTGAAGACGTCCGAGTGATTCGTCGACTTCCACCTGTCTGTTGGCATGGCTGTTGAACCAATCGCTCAATTCTTCCGGTGAACCAATTTTAATCAAACCCCTCTTTGCACAGTGTTTGATCAGTTGATCTGGCTTGATGACTCCTTTCTGGAAAAATTGTTTTATTAGAGGTGTGACTGAATTGTGATATTATTTATAGGATTTAAGGTCTTAAGAAACCTTCTCTAAAAACTCACTCCTGCCTTGGTTAACCATTCATAACCTCCAGCAATTTGATTGAAGTCATCACCAGTTTTGACATGAAAAGCGAAGGGCGAGTTGACGAGTCCGGTTCCTTCAAAGTATTTGTACAAAATTTCCTTGGCGGACAATTCGCTGACTGCTTTTGCTGACATTATTTACCTGCAATGAAACATGATTTAAATTGGAAAAAAAACTATAAAGAAGAAAAAAAACGGAACACTCATGTCCGTGACAGCAGAAGGAAACAACGAATAAAAGTGATTACAAAAAACCTATGCAACAAAGTTAATAATTCAAAAAATTAGCGCTGCTCAAAAAACTAAACATGTGTATCACCCCGAAAAGAAAAAGACGCGAAGGTATGAAAAAATAAATTACTGACTGACTGACCAACAAAACAACTGACTTGGCGTCCTGGGAACAAACTAACATTAAGTTCAAAAAATGCTCGCGCGCGCGCGGTGGTCAAAAAACTAAACATGTGTGTCATCATGAAAAGGAAAACACGCAAAGGGAAGAAGAAAAAATAACTGACTGACCAACACAGAGTTGGCCAGCTATGCAACACACTAAATTCAAAAATTGGCGGGCGCGCGAAAAAGATGCATGTCACCCGGAAAAGAGAACACTATGAGGGCAAGAAGAAAAAACAATCGACTGACAAGAAAAGTGTGTGACCAGTGAGACATATATGGTTCTGTACAGTTTTTAACGCCGAGAAAGGTCCCGTTCTAAGTTTTTGCTGACTTTTTTTTTATGTGAGCACCTCTCCAAAGAGCCCATAACAAAACCGAAAGTCGGAATTTTGTGAAAACCGCATTTTTGAAAGCCTATACCTCACAAGGGAAGTGCATAGGGTTAGGTGTTGAACTTTAGATGAAAGGTTCAAAATAAACCAAATCGACCATGCTGATCACGAATCCGAAGTCAAAAATTGCCACAAATGCCTGTGAGCACTTTTCTGGAGCTCCAAAGTTTGAGTTGAGTTTTGGTTTTCGTCCATTTTCACCATGTTCCTGAGTGGGAAATCAATTTTTCTAACTTGGATGAGGTTGTTCACCACATTCCAAAACCTATCAGCTTTTTAGTTTTTAAAAAAATATGAAAAACCAGCTGAAAACTGCAATTTTTAAGAAAGTCCTGAAAATACACACAATCACACGTAAATACAAACGTTTTTCAAAGTTATTCGTGCATTTTTGAAAATTGCAGTTTTCAGCTGATTTTTCATGTTTTTTGAAAAACTAAAAAAGCTGATAGGTTTTCGAATGTGGTGAACAACCTTATTCAACTCATAAAAATTGATTTTCCACCCAGGAACAATGTGAAAATGGACGAAAACCAAAACTCAATTTCAACTTTGGAGCTCCAGAAAAGTGCTCACAGGCATTTGTGGCAATTTTTGACTTCAGAATCGTAATCAGCATGGTCGATTTGGTTTATTTTGAAAGTTTCATCAAAAGTTCAACACCTAACCCTATGCACTTCCCTTGTCAGTTTAGACAAGATTTTATCGGAGACTGAATACAGTGCGATCTTCAAGAGGGTCGTTTTACAGACAGAAAGAAACAATTCGCGAAGTTTATATCAAAGAGTGTTGTTGTAACACAAAATCTATTCAACTTTTCAAAAACATCAATATTTTTTCACAGTAGCTATTTTAAATCTACTTTATTAAACATTCCAATGAATAAAGCTGTACAATATACAATAAATTCTTAAAACTATAATTAATGCTAGAGGGAAACGGGAATAAATATGAATAAATATAAAATAATAGTGGAATGTGATGAGGGGGTGCAATATAATACAAGAAAAATAATTTAAGAGTTTTTTTCTGGCATGATATATGAAATATCATCCCATGGATGACGATAAAGACCTTGTTTCAAGCGAGATTAACCCAACAATTGTTCCATATAACGAAGGTATCGACCAAAAATCAAGAGAACATGCAATGTTCCGCTATCAATGATTTGTTGAGCTTCGGCTGGTGTAAACACTTTGCTATGGCGAAGAATGTCGACGAAAATGACACCAATTGCGCCATCAACGTTGAGAATGAGATTTGGGTTTTTGGCAGTCATAATTTTCTCAACTTCCAATGCAAATTCGAGAAGTGGAGTTTCTTGGGTGAATTCCAATTTATTGATGGCAAATGTCTTGAGAATTTCGACACGACTGTCAGGGTTTTTGATCTGAAATCAAATATTCATTGAATTCGAAGAATTTTTGAATAATTCGCAGATTCTAGGCAAACTCACACTTTTGGCGCGATGACCAATTCCCATAATATGCTTCTTTTGGATTCTCATATTGTTTACAAACTCCATTGGAGACCAGCCATTGTCCATAGCGTTGGAGAATTGGCGAGCAGCTCCATCGAGAGTTCCACCAAAACGATCACCCTGAAAATAAGAAAGTTGAGAAGTGAAATTATAGAACAGGCTGGGGTCTGTCTAAATCTCTTGTTCTTCAACGTACAATGGTGAGTAATCCAGATGTGAGCGAGGAGATCAAATTTTTACCAGCTCGACCACAAACAATTGTATTGTGAGCACCAGAGACATCTCGATCATGATCGGCGGTGAGCTGAAGGCAAATCTCGATGAATTTGTCGCCATATGCTGGGAGACTTTTCTGAAATACACAAATCATTCATAAGTTTCCACAAGTATTGATTTACCTGGAACCAGAAACGTCCAAGATTACTGCTGATTCCTAGTTCGCTCTCCGTAACTTCGGCGTATGAAACTCCACCATCAATCAATCCCTCTCCGCGTTCATCAAAAATCGAAGTATTGAAAGATGCTGGTTTACGAATCAGCCCCAATTCTCTTGCCCACGCATAATCCATTAGAACTGATGGTGGAACTTCGGGTTGTGGCACAATTGTTCCAAGATTGTCATAAGTGTCACGAATCTTGTTTCCAAGTTCGCCAAATGATATGGGAACAATTGATCCAACACCGCGAAGAACAAAGTTTTTGCAAGCTGCAGTTTCATAATCTCTAACATTATTAGTGATACAACCTGCACAAGTTTCAATGCACCAAGCAACTAATGGTTTGGTGATCACTCCTCTGTTGAGCATATCGACAATCTTATATTCTTCGGTGCCACCAACTTTACCAAGCAAAACGATCATTTTGACACGATCATCAGCTTGATATCTTGCAATCTGTTCAACTAAGGTGCTTCCTGTATATCTATTTCCGCCAATCACAATTCCCTCATAAACACCATCGGAGTTTTGTGAGATGATATTGTTTAACTCGTTGACCATTCCAACAGATCGTGTTAGATAGGCAACACTACCATCTCCTCCAGTGTAAACACGTGGCGTTTGGCCGAATCCCAAATCATCATCGCAGATAAAAAATGCGGATTTATTTACTTTCACATCGAGATTAAAAATGTGGATTTGATTGTTGACGAACACTGAAATTTCATTTTTTGATTATTTATTAGGAAAGCTATGAAAATTCCAACCAAAAATTCTTACCAAATGGATTGATTTCCAAATATGTGAGATGGAGTGTTTTATATCCTCTGTACAATTCATCGACAAATGTCTTGACAACTTCAAAATTTGGGAGACCGACTCCAATAAGTGTGTCCAATTGTTCATCAGTTGGCCGCATCTCATAAACGTCAAATCGAATCGGGATTTTGAGGAATCTGACTTTGCTCTCGACATCTCCGATATCACCTCCACCATGCTCGTAGAACATAAGTGTATCCTCTTCTTTGTTTCTTGTAATCGCAATATACATCTCATCAAGTTCTTGGCGAGCACAGAATGGTTCGACAATGAATGTGTGAAGGCGTCCGAGTGATTTTCCGACTTGAACATGGCTGTTGGCACGTTTTTTGAACCAATCACTCAATTCTTTCGGTGAACCAATTTCGATCAAACTCATTTTTCCACGGCGTTTGTTCAATTGAATTGGTTTAATGAATTTTCTCTGAAAATACATAAAGATATCATTAGGCGATAAAGTCTATAGAAGCCAGCTGCCAAAACTCACCCCTTCCCTTCCTTGTTTGGTAAACCACTCATAACACTTAGCAACTTGATTGAAGTCATCACCAGCGTTGACATGAAACTGCGCGTTGACGAGTCCGGTTTCTTTAAAGAAATCGTACAACCTTTCCTTGCCGCACATTTCGCTGACTGCTTTTGCTGACATTATTTACCTGCAATGAAACATATTTTGAATTGGGAAAAAACGATAAAGATATGAAGAAAGAACACTCATGTCAGTGACAGCAGAAAGAAACAACGAATAAAGGTGATTACAAACTTATGCAAAAACTGAATTCAAAAATTCGCGTCCCCAGAAAAAGAAAAAACACAAACCCGGGGAGAAAAAAAAACAACTGACTCGCTGACCAACAAAAAAAAAGCGAGTTGCGCACACCCTACCGCAAAGACAACGACGAAATATTAGAGAGGCGGTTAGAGAAAAAAAGTTTGTCAATGGAGAGAACATGCGTGTTTTTGCTATTTGTATTTTTTTTTGTTTGTTTCTATTTTGAAAAAAAACCATAAATCATATGTTTTTTACGGTTTTAAATGGACAAGATGCATCAAACAACAATATTTAATCACAGAAACACTTGGATGAAGCAGAAATCGACATTTTGTTAAAAATTGAGTGAAAATGCGAGTGAGTAAGTAGATTTTTAGGTTTTCATCAGTTTTTCACCCAATTTTCATGTTTAACGCTGAGAAAGATCCAGTTTTTTCTCAAAACTGTGCGCAAAAAACTGATGATCGAAAAAGCAAAACGTTTTTAAATGTTGGCAGCTCGGTGCGCATCTTATCCATTTTTTCTCAAAATGTCAGTGGGTGCGCGGAGAGTGAAAAGTTTGAAAATCTCAATGTATTTTTAGATTTAAAATTGTGTCGCTCGACTTTTGTCAACTCTCATTTTAAATTCTGAAAAACGATAAAGATAAAAAGAAAGAACACGGAACACGCCGTGACAGCAGAGGGAAAACAACGAATAAAGGTGATTACAAAAAGCCACCTATGCAACAAAGTTAATAATTCAAAAATTATCGCTGTTCGAAAAACTAAACATGTGATCACCCCGAAAAAGAAACGACGCGAACGCATGAAAAAAAAAATAACTGACTGACCAAACGAGTGTTCCCTTTGACTTGTTCCCTTTTTTTTTGTGGTGGCCGAGCGAACCAAAGTGTGTGCGTTAGAGCGTGTTTGCTGTTTTACCAAACGAGAATTTGTAAAAAAAAATAAAAATGCAATTCTTCAACAACTTCGACAATTTTCTTTGCAATATCAATTTTCAGTCTATTTTATTCAACATTCCAATAAATAAAGCTGTACAATATGCAATATAATTTGAAAACTAAAATTAAGGCTAGGAGAGAATAAATAAAGAATTAAGACAATTGTGGAATATTAAAATTATGAGGGGGTGCAATATAATACAAGAAAAATTAATAAAGAGTTTCTTTCTGGCTATGAAATATCAATGATGACCTTGGAACAAACGAGATTCTCTCAAAAAAAATCCGATGTCACAAAGTCTTCGACCAAAAATCAAGAGTGCATTCAATGTTCGGCTATCGATGATTTCTTGAGCTTCGGCTGGTGTGAAACATTTGCTATGGCGAAGAATGTCGACAAAAACGACACCAATTAAACCATCAACATTAAGGATGAGATTTGGCTTCTTAGCAGTCATAATTTTCTCAACTTCCAATGCGAATTCGAGAAGTGGAGTTTCTTGGGTGAATTCCGATCGATTCATTGCATAACTTTTAATGCTCTCAACACGCAAATAGCGTTTATTCTTCTGAAAAAAAAAGATTTATAGAGTATATTTTGAATGTAATGAGTTCTTAATAGTGGAACAATACGAGAAAAAAACAACGTTTTTCCCATAATGCAGATGAAGATTTTGGAGAAAAAACGTACATTATAGACACTGTGACCGATTCCCGCAATGCGTTTTTTTTCGTCAGCCATATGATTGACAAACTGCATTGGAGACCAGCCATTGTCCACAGCGTTGGTGAACTGTTCAACAGCATCATCGAGAGCTCCACCATATCGGTTTTGAGTGGTACGGCCCGAAAAGAAATCATTACGAGAATGTGAATTCGATGTGATAATTATGGCCATTTCAATGAACGTTATTACATACAATGGGAGATTTTTCTGAAATGTACAAATCATTTATAAGTTTCCACCACAAGTATTGATTTACCTCAAACCAGAAAAGTCCAAGATTAGTGCCGATTCCTAGTCCACTCTCCGAAATTTTGGTGTATGAAACTCCACCATAAAACAATTCCTCCCTACGTTCATCACAAACCGAAGTCATGAATGATGCTGGTTTAAGAATCAGTCCCAAATCTCTTGCCAACGCATAATCCATTAGAACTGGTGATGGTGGAACTTCGGGTTGTGGCACAAATATTTTTTCATAAGTGTCGCGGATTTTGTTTCCAAGTTCGCCAAATGATATGGGAACGATTGCTCCAACACCACGAAGAACAGCGTTTTTGCAATCTGCAGTTTCGGCAAGTTTAAAATCATTAGTGATATGATCTGCAGAAGTTCCGATGCACCAAGCAACCAAGGGTTTCGTGATTTCTCCTCTGTTGAGCATTTCTACAATTTTATATTCTTCAGTGCCACCAACTTTACCAAGCAAAACAATCATTTTGACACGATCATCAGCTTGATATCTTGCAATGTGTTCAACATAGCTGCTTCCTGTATATCTATCGCCGCCAATCGCAATTCCCTCATAAACACCATTGGAGTTTTGTGAGATAATGTTGTTCAATTCGTTGGACATTCCACCTGATCTCGAGACGTAGGCAACACTTCCTGGACGGTAGAGTTTTGATGAGAGAATATTGTCCATCATTCCTCCAGTGTATCCAATCTTGAAGCAACCTGGTTTGATTCCTCCGACTGTTGCTGGACCGATCAATGTGACACCGCGTTCAGCGGCAACTTTTAACAATTTCCTGGTTCGGTTCTCTGGGACACCTTCAGCAATAATGGCAATGACTTTGAGTTGAGGGAATTCCAATGCTTTCAATACAGTTCCATAAACCATGCTCGTTGGTGCAAATGTGACCATCACAGAAGCTTCTGGATGAGTAGAAAATGCTTTGGCCATTGATTTGTATGCAGGGATGAGAACTTCCTTCAGTCCAAAGTTGTATTTCTGCGTGTTGTCTTCAGTGGATGGATATATTGATGCAACAACCGATGGTGTATGTCTTAGGCAGACATGATCGAAATCAAGCATACCCTGAAATAATTATTTTTTCGGTTCTGATACATACATCTTGCTGAAAATTCATACCTGGATAGCATCAGTTTGTTCTCCCCAGATGATTGCTTTGGTATCATTTTCAAACAATCCACGGAAAGTAGTTTGATTCGAAGGTTTGGCTTCAGTCGATGTTGATTCCGGTGAAGCTGGTTGACGTTCAGTAGTAGCCGTGTTTCTTTCAGGACTCAACAAGAATTGTCCAGTGGCTCGATGGGCATCGATGGGCATTGGCTCGATGGGGATTGATGGAAGAGGATTAGTTCCGAGAGCGGCTCCGACAATTGCAGCCATATTCGTTTCTGGTCCAAAAACATGGACTGGAAGTTCGACTTCGGCGGCAGCATCTTTGAGACAACGCAATCCTTCTTGATAATTCGGACCATCACATCGAACATAAACGGTGACTTCGTGCTCCTTGAGTTTGGTGATGGAGATTTCAATAGCCTTGACAATTCCCTGCAAAATTATCATTATCAAGATTTAATTGATATTTTCTGATAAAACTCACTTCAAAATTTTTTCCATCGTTCATGAAATTGGTGATAGATCCACAGATGATCAATATTTTTCCATCGCTTCGGGGCTCTCCTTCAATCATAATAGATAGAATTGTATCGGTAAGAGTGAAGACTTGGAACACCGACGAATCATCGGAATATTCACCCATGTTCGCCAACACATTTTGTTTTCCCAAGAAGTCTCTGAAAACAATAACAATTTAAGTGGAAAGATGAGCATCGCAGGCGGCAGGCGATTGGAAGCTATGGGTCTAGGTTCTGAAAACTCCTTACCGGAAGGCTAGACTAAGATCCTCATTGGAAAAAATTGTCGAAACACGGTCGTTTCTGTTGAAAGTCGTCAGCTTTAATGAAGCTCCAGTTTCGGCATCCAATTTAGCAATAAATTGCTCTTCTTCAGTCAAATCACGACCAAATGGAGCTGGGAAATCGACTGGCATTGGTGCAGACATTGGAGTTTGGCGACTTCTCCATTTATCACGACAGGTATAGAAAGCAGATTTATCTAACTTTGCAGCAAGATCAATAATATGAATTTGATTGTTGACAAACACTGTAATTTATTTATTTTTGATTATTGATTAGGGAAACTCTGAAAATTCCAACCTAAAATTCTTACCAAAGGAATTGATTTCCAAATATGTAAAGTGAAGTTCTTTATAACCTTTGTACAATAGATCGACAAACTTCTTGACAACTTCGAAATTCGGAAGATCGACTCCAATAAGTGTGTCCAATTGTTCATCAGTTGGAGACATCGCATTATCGTCAACTTGAACCGGGATTTTGAGGAATCTGGCTTTGCTCTCAACATTTCCGATATTACCACCACCATGCTTAAGGAACATAAGTGTATCCTTTTCTTTGTTGCTGGTAATCGCAATATACATTTTATCGATTTCTTGGTGATCACAGAATGGTTCAACAATAAATGTCTGGAGAGTTCCAGTTGAGCTACCGATTTTAACACGTCTGTTGGCATTACTGTTGAGCCAATCGTTCAATTCTTCCGGCGAACCAATTTTGACCAAATCCATCTTTCCACGGCCTTTGATCAATTGATCTGGCTTGATGACTCCTTTCTGAAAAAAATTAGGGGTTTAACCAAAGATTTTTGTGGGACAACTCACTCCATTGGTTAACCATTCATCGTTTATACCGATTTTATTGAAATTGTTATCAATTTTTACACGAGAAGAATACGGCGAGTTGACGAGTCCGGTTCCTTCAAAGTATTTGTACAAAATTTCCTTGCCGGAAAATTCGCTGACTGCTCTTGCTGACATTATTTACCTGCAATGAAACATATTTTAAATTGGAAAAAAAACGATAAAGATAAAAAAGAAAAAAACGGAACACTCATGCCCGTGACAGCAGAAGGAAACAACGAATAAAAGTGATTACAAATAACCTATGCGACAAAGTTAATAATTCAAAAATTATCGCTACTCAGAAAACTGAACATGTGTGTCATCATGAAAAGGAAAAAAAGCGAAGGGAGGAAGAAAAAATAACTGACTGACCAACACAGAGTTGGCCAGCTATGCAACACACTAAATTCAAAAATTGGCGGGCGCGCGAAAAAGATGCATGTCACCCGGAAAAGAGAACACTATGAGGGCAAGAAGAAAAAACAATCGACTGACAAGAAAAGTGTGTGACCAGTGAGACATATATGGTTCTGTACAGTTTTTAACGCCGAGAAAGGTCCTGTTCTCAGTTTTTGCTGAGCACCTCTTCGAAGAGCCGAAAATAGAGCCGAAAGTCGCAATTTAAAAAAAAATTATTCCCGCAGTAAGTGTGTTGCTGTGACACAAAATATATTCAACTTTTCAAAAACATCAATCTCTTTTTATTTTTTATTTTAAATCTACTTTATTAAACATTCCAATAAATAAAGCTGTACAATATATAATGAAATTTCAAAACTAAAATTAGGGCTAGGAAAGAATAAATAAAAAAATTAAGACAATTGTGGAATATTAAAATGATGAGGGGGTGCAATATAATACAAGAAAAAAGAATTAGGAGTTTCTTTCCAATTTGCTTCGACCAAAAATCAAGAGACCATTCAATGTTCCGCTATCAATGATTTGTTGAGCTTCGGCTGGTGTGAACACTTTGCTATGGCGAAGAATGTCGACGAAAATGACACCAATTGCACCATCAACATTAAGGATGAGATTTGGGTGCTTGGTAGTTGTGATTTTTTCGACTTCCAGTGCAAATTCAAGAAGTGGAGTTCCTTGTGTGAATTGTGATTTATCCATGACAAATCTCTTGAGAATTTTGACTCGTTCGTCAGGGTTGTTGATCTGAAATCAAATATTCATTGAGTTCGAGGAATTTTCAAATAATTAGCAGGATCTAGACAAACTCACACTCTTGACGCGATGACCAATTCCCATGATATGCTTCTTTTGGATTATCATCTTGTTTACAAACCGCCTTGGAGACAAGCCATTGTCCATAGCGTTGGAGAATTGGCGAGCAGCTCCATCGAGAGTTCCACCAAAACGATCACCCTGAAAATAAGAGAGTTGAGTAATGGAATTATAGAACAGGCTAGAGTCTGTCTAAACTCTCTTGTTCTTCAATTCTTCAACATACAATGGTGAGCAATCCAGATGTGAGCAAGGAGATCAAATCGTTTCCAGCACGAGCAGAAACAATTGTATTGTGAGCACCTGAGACAGCTGGACCATGATCGGCGGTGAGCTTAAGGCAAATCTCGATGAATTTGTTGGCATATGCTGGTAGATTTTTCTGAAAAAACATAACCCATTTTATGAACATTTCACATGAGCATTCAATTACCTGGAACCAGAGAAGTCCAAGAACACTGCCGATTCCTAGTTCGCTCTTCAAAACTTTGGAGATTGGAAATCCACCATTAATCAATTCCTCGAATGATTCTGGTTTCCGAATCAGCCCCAATTCTCTTGCCAACGCAAAATCCATTGGAACTAGTGGTGTTGGAACTTCGGGTTGTGGCACAATTGTTCCAAAATTGTCATAAGTGTCGCGGATCGTGTTTCCAAGTTCGCCAAATGATTTGGGAACGATTGCTCCAGCACTACGAAGAACATCGTTTTTGCAAGATGCTGTTTCGAAAAATTGAACATCATGAGTGATATGATCTGCAGAAGTTCCGATGCACCAAGCAACTAATGGTTTGGTGATCTCTCCTCTGTTGAGCATTTCGGCAATCTTATATTCTTCGGTGCCACCAACTTTACAAAGCAAAACGATCATTTTTACACGATCATCAGCTTGATATCTTGCAATATGTTCAACATAGCTGCTTCCTGAATATCTATCAGCACCAATTACAATTCCCTCATAAACACCATCGGAGTTTTGTGAGATAATGTTGTTCAGTTCGTTGGACATTCCACCTGATTTCGAAACATACGCAACACTTCCAGGACGGTAGAGTTTCGAGTTAATAAAATCACGCTCATCTTCTCCTCCAGCGTATCCAATCGTAAAGCAGCCTGGTTTGATTCCTCCAATGGTCGCTGGACCAATTAAAGTAACACCACGTTCAGCGGCAACTTTCAACAACTTTCTTGTCTGATTCTCTGGAACACCTTCAGCAATAATGGCGATAACTTTGAGTTGAGGGAATTCCAGAGCTTCCAACACAGTTTCATAAACCGATCTCATTGATTCAAATGTGACCATCACAGAAGCTTCTGGATGAGTGGCACACGCTTCGGCCATTGATTTGTATGCGGGGATGTAAACGGCCATCTCAGCAAATTCGTAAAACTTTCTGTCTTTTGTCCCTGAAGCTGACCTCGCGACCACTGACGGTGTTTTGTTACCGCATGCAATATCGAATTCCAAAATTGTCTGAAAATATTATTTAATTTGTTTATTATGCGATAAAGCTATTATTACCAAAAGAGCATCATCTTCCTGACCCCAGAAGATTGTTTTTGTGTCTTTTTGGAACAATCCGCGAGGAGTAAAATCCCAAGGATTTGCACCAGTCGATGTTGGTGCCGGTGAAGCTGGTTGACGTTCAGTTCCAGCAGTGTTTCTTTCCGGGCTCAACAAGAATTGTCCAGTGGTATTTGGCTCAATAGGCATTGATGGAAGAGCATGAATTCCGAGAGCGGCTCCGACAATTGCAGTCATATGCGTTTCTGGTCCAAAAACATGGACTGGAAGTTCGACTGCGGCAGCAATATCTCTCAGGCATCGCAACCCTTCTTGATAATTCGGACCACCACGTCGAACATAGACGGTGACCTTTTGTTCCTTGAGTTTGGTGATGTATGTTTCAAAAGCCTTGACGATTCCCTGAAAAATTATAGTAATTAGGATGCTAACTAATTGAGGCTTTCTGATGAAACTCACTCCAAAAGTTTTTGCGACATTGGTGAAGTTGGCGATAGATATACCGATGATCAAAACTTTTCCATCGCTTCTGGGCTCTTCTTCAGTCATAATGGAAAGAATCGTCTTGGCATACTCGAAGGTTTGAGATTCCGACAGATCGCCGTAATATTCTCCATAGTTGGCCAATTCACTCGCACCACCAAGATCGCAAACAGTGTCTCTGAAAACAATAGCAATTTAAGTGGAAAGATGAGCATCGCGGGTGGCAGGCAATTGGAAGCTATAGGTCTAGGTTCTGAAATCTCCTTACCGGAAGGTTAGATTAATATCCTCATTTGGAATAATCGTCCAAACACGACTATTTGGGTTGAAAATCGTCAGCTTCAACGAGGCTCCAGTTTCGGCATCCAAATTAGCAATAAAGTGCTCTTCTCTAGTTAAATCACGACCAAATGGAGCTGGGAAATCGACTGGCATTGGTGCGGACATTGGAGTGGGGCGACTTCTCCATTTATCCGAGCAGATATAATAAGCAGATTTATCTACTTTTCCATCAAGACCAAGAATTTGTATTTGATTGTTGACGAACACTGTAAGTCATTTTTTATTTGGTTATTGATTGCTATGAAAATTCCAACCAAAAATTCTTACCAAATGGATTGATTTCCAAATATGTAAAATGAAGTTCTTTATAAGCTTTGTACAATAGATCCACAAACTTCTTGACAACTTTGAAATTTGGAAGACCGACTCCAATAAGTGTGTCCAATTGTTCATCAGTTGGAGACATCGCATTATCGTCAACTTGAACCGGGATTTTGAGAAATCTGGTTTTATCAACACCGCCATGCTCGTAGAACATAATTGTATCCTCTTTTCTGTTGCTGTAGATTGCAATGTACATCTCATCAATTTCTTGGTGAGCACAGAATGGTTCGACGATGAATGTGTCTAGACGGCCGAGTGAATTTGCGACTTGAAAATGGCGGAAGGCAACATCATTGAACCAATTGCGCAATTCTTTCGGTGATCCAAATTCGACCAAACCCATCTTTCCACGGCGTTTGATCAATTGATCTGGCTTGATGACTCCTTTCTGAAAATACATAAAGATATCATTAGGCGATAAAGTCTATAGAGGCCAGCTGCCAAAACTCACTCCTGCCTTGGTTAACCATTCATAACTTCCAGCAACTTGATTGAAGTCATCACCAGTTTTGACATGAAAAGCGAAGGGCGAGTTGACGAGTCCGGTTCCCTCAAAGTATTTGTACAAAATTTGCTTGCCGGACAATTCGCTGACTGCTTTTGCTGACATTATTTACCTGCAATAAAACATTTTTTTAAATTTGAAAAAAAAACGATAAAGATAAAAAAGAAAGAACCGGAACACTCCGTGACAGCAGAGGGAAAACAACCAATAAAGGTGGCTACAAAAAGTCACCTACGCAACAAAGTTGAAAATTCAAAAATTATCGCTGCTCGAAAAACTGCACATGTATATCACCGAAAAAAGGAAAAGACGCGAAGGCATGAAAAAAAAATAACTGACTGACTCAACACAACAACTGACTTGGCGTCCTGTGAACCAACTAACATAAAGTTCAAAAAAATATCCCGCACGCGCGCTGGTCAAAAACTAAAAATAAGACACACCAACTAGTAGAGAAACAACAAAATAAACGAATGCCAAACGAGTGTTCCCCACTCACTATTTTTTTCTTTTCGTGGGCGAGCGAACCAAAGTGTGTGCGTTAGAGCGTGTTTGCTGTTTTACCAAGATAAACGGGAATTTGTAATAATTTAAAAACAACATTTTCAACTTGGGAAACACGGACAACTAGGAGTGAAGCTCCTAATCAAATTGATTATATATAATTTGTAATTAACATAGTTCGAATATAATTAAAACAAAAATATGAGATTTTTAAATTGTTTTTTTTTTTGAAAAATTGGTTTATGACCTCATCCAATGTGAAAATGTAAAATTAGGATTCGTTTCCAATTTTACACCAGGTAATTTATTTGACAGTGAAGCAAAGAAGTCGTATATCTTGTCTACAACCTGAAATCCAATGTAAGATGAATCATTTCATTTTTTTTCATATTTAAACAAAGAAAAGCAATTTAATGATAAATCTATACATTTCTTTAATTGTTCTACCGTATTATTTTCAATTTTTATAGAAAACTGAATACAGAGTGATCTTCAAGAGGGTCACAGCTATTAGCCCCCATCAATTTGCTTTAATAAAATCCCGATTGAGTGGTGTCTCGATGGAATCAGAATTTTTCAATGGGGTCCCCCCTGTTCTTAATTTTTGGATGTCTAAATTTTGGACATTTGCGGATTTTTTTCGAAAATCATATCTTAGCGAGCATCCAAAAAGATTCGATCCTGGAGCTTCTGAAAAAAACACGTGATCTAACCACTTGACCATTTCTGACACAAGAAATGACCATCATTTTGCAAATAAATACTCAAAGAAGAATTTTGACGTGAGAAAAATAATCTACCTTTTTTTCAGGAAAAATTCATTGTCAGAAACAAAATAATTTTAGTGAGAACTCGGGCCGATTTTTTTTTCATCCAACAAAAAAAAACTAGGGCCGATTTTTTTTTTTGAAAAAACTCGGGCCGATTTTTTTTCATCCAACAAAAAAAAACCCAACAGGCGGGTATTTTTGTCAGCTACCCGCTCAAATCAAAATTTTCAATCGGGCGGGATGACGTCATCCAACAACACAAATTCTTGTTTTTTAACAGTGTTAAAAAGGGAAACAGGTCACAACTCATCGACTTCATTTTTAAATTTTTGGATTATTCCAATGACCATAAATTTGCTTGGAAATGCTCGATGAAAAATTTTGACATGAGAAAAATAATCTACCTTTTTTCAGAAAAAATTCATTGTCAGAAACAAAAAAAAAACCCCTATCGAATATACATTGAATACAGAAAAAAGATTTTCCATGGCAAAATTAGGAAGCCTTCCTGATTTTGCCACGAGTCATTTTTTGATAAAAAAAACTTGAAATTTTTCATGAATTTGATTGTTATTCTTTTTCTTAACATCTTACGAGTTTATTAAAACAAAAAAAATATTGAATAAGTTTTTTTTTTGAAAAATTGATCGTTGACTTCATCCATGGCAAAATTAGGAAGCCTTCCTGATTTTGTCACGAGTCATTTTTTTGATAAAAAAAACTTTTTAAAAAAAACTCGGGCCGATTTTTTTTGAAAAAAACTCGGGCCGATTTTTTTTTGAAAAAACTTTTTGAAAAAACCCGGGCCGATTTTTTTTTTTGAAAAAACTCGGGCTGATTTTTTTTTGAAAAAACTTTTTGAAAAAACTCGGGCCGATTTTTTTTTGATAAAACTTTTTGAAAAAACTCGGGTCGATTTTTTTTTTTTGAAAAAACTCGGGCTGATTTTTTTTTTGAAAAAACTTTTTGAAAAAACTCGGGCCGATTTTTTTTTGAAAAAACTCGGGCCGATTTTTTTTTGAAAAAACTCGGGCCGATTTTTTTGAACAAAACGCGGGCCGATTTTTTTTTGAAAAAACTTTTTCATCCAATAAAAAAACCCAACAGGCGGGTATTTTTGTCAGCTACCCGCTCAAATCGAAATTTTCAATCAGGCGGGATGACGTCATCCAACAACACAAATTCTTGTTTTTTAACAGTGTTAAAAAGGAAAACTTACCTAACAAATTGTAAGTCTAAGGCTAAAAGTTGGTTCTGGGTGGCTTACTAAGTTTTTTTTCAAAAAAAAATCGGCCCGAGTTTTTAAAATCAGCTCGAGTTTTTTCAAAAAAAAATCGGCCCGAGTTTTTTTTAAATTGAAATTTTGATTTTCGTGTATACAGTCCACAAAAAAAAGTAACAGATTTGGAATAATCCAAAAATTTAAAAATGAAGTCGATGAGTTGGGACCTAAATGACACTTCCTCTCAGGCTTAGGCTTCGTTAGCCACCAGAAGCAACTTTGAAGCTAAAAAAATTTTTAACAATGTTAAAAAAAAAGAAAATTCATAATTTCATCCAGAAATGAAATTATTGAGAAAAAGTCATGTCTCCAAACCGAAATTTCTGTTTGGAGACGGTTATGTCTCGAAATTTTTCATGAATTTGTTTTTCACAAAAAATTGAAAATAATCACAGAAAAAACGGAACTGAAATAAATAAGAAGACTGTTACGCCTGGGGGCTAACAGCCCCTAGTCATTTTTTTCATATTTAAACAAAGAAAAGCAATTTAATGATAAATCTATACATTTCTTTAATTGTTCTACCGTATTATTTTCAATTTTATAGAAAACTGAAAACAGAGTGATCTTCAAGAGGGTCCATTTGAAGTCAGAGAAAAACCATTCGCGCAGTTGACTTCAAAGTGTGTTGGTGTAATACAAAATATATTTCAAAAACATCAATCCCTTTTTCACATTAGCTATTTTAAATCTACTTTATTCAACATTCCAATAAATAAAGCTGTACAATATGCAATATAATTTCAAAACTAAAATTAGGGCTAGGAAAGAATAAATAAAGAATTAAGTGTGGAATGTTAAAATGATGAGGGGGTGCAATATAATACAAGAAAAAAGAATTAAGAGTTTCTTTCTGGCATGATGTATGAAATATCGTCCCATGGATGACGATAAAGACCTTGTTTCAAGCGAGATTGATCCAAATAATGTCCAATGAAACCAATGCTTCGACCAAGAACAAAGAGACCATTCAAAGTGCCAATATCAATTGTTTCTTGGGCTTCGGCTGGTGTGAACAATTTGCTTTGGCGAAGAATGTCGACAAAAATGACGCCAATTGCACCATCAACATTGAGAATGAGATTTGGCTTTTTGGCGGTGGTGATTTTTTCGACTTCCAGTGCAAATTCGAGAAGTGGAGTTTCTTGGGTGAATTCCGATTTATCCATGGCAAATCTCTTGAGAATTTCGACTCGCTTGTCAGGGTTGTTGATCTGAAAACAAATATTCATTGAGTTCAAGGAATTTTTGATTCTAGGCAAACTCACACTCTTGACGCGATGTCCGATTCCCATGATATGCTTCTTTTGGATTCCCATCTCGTTTACAAACTGCATTGGAGACCAGCCATTGTCCATAGCATTGGAGAATTGTCGAGCAGCTCCATCGAGAGCTCCACCAAAACGATCACCCTGAAAATAATAAGGTTGAGAAGTGAAATTATAGAATAGGCTGGGGTAGGTCGCAGGTCCGTAACTTCAAGACCATAAGTGTGGATCCTCGTGGGGACCTCATCTCTCTTGTTCTTCAACTTACAATGGTGAGCAATCCAGATGTGAGTGAGGAGATCAAATCTTTACCAGCACGAGCACAAACAATTGTATTGTGAGCACCGGAGACTGCTGGACCATGATCGGCAGTGAGCATAAGGCAAATCTCGATGAACTTGTTGGCATATGCTGGCAGACTTTTCTGAAAAAAAACATAACTCATTTTATCACCATTTCTCAATAATTACCTGGAACCAGAGAAGTCCAAGAACACCACCAATTCCAAGTTCGCTTTCCAAAACCTTGGTGATTGGAACTCCGCCATAAATCAATTCCTCTCCTCGTTCATCACAAATCGAAGTCATGAATGATGCTGGTTTCCGAATCAACCCCAACTCTCTTGCCCACGCATAATCCATTGGAACTGGAGGTGGTGGAACTTCGGGTTGTGGCACAATTGCTCCATATGCGACCAAGATGTCATATGTGTCGCGAATCTTGTTGCCGAGTTCATCAAATGATGAAGGAACGATAGCTCCGACACTGCGAAGAGCAGCGTTTTTGCAAGCTGCAGTTTCACCATTTGAGTTTGCTGATGCGCCAGCGTGTCCAAATTGAACATCAGAAGTGATATGATCTGCACAAGTTCCGATGCACCAAGCGACCAACGGTTTGGTGATCTCTCCTCTGTTGAGCATATCGACAATCTTATATTCTTCGGTTCCACCAACTTCACCGAGCAATACAATCATTTTGACACGATCATCAGCTTGATATCTTGCAATATGCTCAACATAAGTGCTTCCTGGATATCTGTCACCGCCAATCGCAATTCCCTCATAAACACCGTTGGTGTTTTGCGAGATAATATTGTTCAATTCGTTTGACATTCCACCTGATCTTGAGACGTAGGCAACACTTCCTGGACGGTAGAGTTTTGATGAGAGAATATTATCCATCATTCCTCCAGTGTTTCCAATCTTGAAGCAGCCTGGCTTGATTCCTCCGACTGTTGCTGGACCAATCAATGTGACACCACGTTCAGCGGCAACTTTCAACAACTTTCTTGTCTGATTTTCTGGAACACCTTCAGCAATTATGGCGATAACTTTGAGTTGAGGGAACTCCAAAGCTTCCAACACAGTTTCATACACCGATCTCATTGATGCAAATGTGACCATTACAGAAGCTTCTGGATGAGTAGCGAATGCTTTGGCCATTGATTTGTATGCAGGGATGAGAACTTCTTTCTGTCCGAAGTAGTATTTCTGCTTGTTGTCTCCAGTGAATGGATATGTTGAGGCAACAACTGATGGTGTATCTCTTCGGCAAACATAATCGAAATCAAGCATACCCTGAAAACATTTTTCATTCAACTCTGATACATAAATCTTGCTGAAATTTCATACCTGGATAGCCTTAGCTTGTTGTCCCCAGATAATAGCTTTTGTATCGTTTTCAAACAATCCACGGAAAGTAGATTGATCCAAAGGTTTCGCATCAGTCGATGTTGGTGCCGGTGAAGCTGGTTGACGTTCAGTTCCAGCAGTGTTTCTTTCCGGGCTCAACAAGAATTGTCCAGTGGTTTTTGGCTCGATGGGCACTGATGGAAGAGCATGAGTTCCAAGAGCGGCTCCGACAATGGCAGTCATATGCGTTTCTGGGCCGAAAACATGGACTGGAAGTTCGAGCTTGGCGGCAGCATCTTTGAGGCATCGCAATCCTTCTTGATAATTCGGACCACCACGTCGAACATAAACTGTGACCTTGTGCTCCTTGAGTTTGGTGATGTAGGTTTCGAAAGCCTTGACGATTCCCTGAAAAATTATAATTATTGAAATGATAATTGATACTTTCAGATGAAACTTACTCCAAAAGTTTTTGCAACATTGGTGAAATTGGCGATAGATCCACCGATGATCAATACTTTTCCATCGCTTCGGGGTTCTCCTTCAGTCATAATGGAAAGAATCGTCTTGGCATACTCGAAGGTTTGAGATTCCGACGGATCGCCGGAATACTCTCCATAGTTGGCCAACTCACTTGCACCACCAAGATCGCAAACAGTGTCTCTGAAAACATAACGATTCGGGTAGGGAATGCGAATAAATATGTTTCAAATTCCTTACGTGAAGACAACCGATGCACCGCCACCAGCCACCATTGTCCAAACACGTCCTTTTCGGTTGAGAATCGTCAACTTCAACGAGGCTCCAGTTTTGGCATCCATATTGGCAATAAATTGCTCTTCTTCAGTCAAATCACGACCAAATGGAGCTGGGAAATCGACTGGCATTGGTGCAGACATTGGAGTGTGACGACTTCTCCATTTATCCGAGCAGATGAAGTTGGCTGTCTCATCCAATTTTGCAGCGAGATCGAGGATGTGGATTTGATTGTCGACGAACACTGAAATATTGATTATTGATCAACAAAGCTGTGAAGATTTGAACCAGAAATTCTTACCAAATGGATTGATTTCCAAATATGTGAAGTGAAGTTCCTTATATGCTTTGTACAATAGATCGACAAACTTCTTGACAACTTCAAAATTTGGGAGCTCAACTCCAACAAGTGTGTCCAATTGTTCCTGAGTTGGAGACATCAAATTGTTGTCAACTTGAACCGGGACTTTGAGGAATCTGGCTTTGCTCTCAACATCTCCGATATCAACTCCACCATGCTCGTAGAACATGATTGTGTCCTCTTCTCTGGTGCTGAAGATCGCAATATACATCTCATCGAATTCCTGGTGAGCACAGAAAGGTTCGACGATGAATGTGTGAAGGCGTCCGAGTGATTTTCCGACTTGAACATGGCTGTTGGCACGTTTTTTGAACCAATCGCTCAATTCTTCCGGTGAACCAATCTTGACCAAACCCATCTTTCCACGGCGTTTGATCAATTGATCTGGCTTGATGACTCCTTTCTGGAAAAATTGTTATATTATTAGGTCTATAGAAACCAGCTGCAAAAACTCACTCCTGCCTTGGTCAACCATTCATAACTTCCAGCAATTTGATTGAAGTCATCACCAGTTTTGACATGAAAAGCGAAGGGCGAATTGACGAGTCCGGTTCCCTCAAAGTATTTGTACAAGATTTCCTTTCCGGACAATTCGCTAACTGCTTTTGCTGACATTATTTACCTGCAAAAAAATGAAAATTTAAAAAGCGATAAAGATGAGGAGGAAAAAAAGAAAAAGAAAAAAAACGGAACACTCAGAGACAGCGAGGATATGGAAAATGTAAACAACTTTGCGAACATTTATACACTCTTTTTTTCTCTCACCAGACAGCCGACAACAAAAAAAGTTTTGGCGCTCTTATTTGAATCATATAATATCAGTCAATTCAAAGGGCACCCTTTTTTTCTTAAAAAATGAAATAGGAGACGTTTGAGAAGTGAGAAAACTGGAGGAAGAAGACAAAAAACGTGGGCTGGTTGAATAGAAAGAATAAGGGGAGAAAAGCGGAAAAAAGAAGAGTCAGCAATTGAATATTCCTCCCGAAAAAGAAGAAAAAACTGCTGACTTCAAAGCTTTCTTTATTTGATTTCGCATTCTTACTGAACCTACGCGTTCAAAATAGGGTTTGGGGTGGGCGTACAAAAAAGAAGTGTCAGCAATTCCTCTCAACACGTGAACCATTTTCTAAAATGGTACGATAACACGTGAATAACATGTTAAATGGTGCCATTTAAAACAAGATATGACCATGCTTGTTATTCTTATGATAAGAAAAAATGGGAAACCTAACGAGAAAAATCGATGCACCCAAGAAAAAAAAATACATACACACACGCACATAAGCAATGAGGTCATGGCCGGGATGAATGAATGACCAGTGAGAGGGAAAAAGGAGAAACTATAAAGGTATGATGGAAAAATAACTGACTGATGAGTTGGCCACTTATGCAACAAACTACACACAATAAAAATTCAAAAATCACACCGCGCGCGAAAAAGACAAAACAGCTGACTGACCAACAAAACTGATGAGTTGGCCAACTATGCAGCAAACTGAGAACACATTTCAAAACTAACTGGTGAGTTGGCGTTACTGAAATTACAGCGCGCGCTGCTCAAAAAACCGAGCATATGCCCCCAAAAAAGGAACAAAACACAAAAGCGAAGCGAAGAAAAACAACTGACCGACTGACTGGCCAACAAAACTGATGAGTTGGCCACCCGAACTGCAAACTAGAAAAAAATTCCCGCGCGCGCAAGATGACAAAAAAACTAATGAGTTGGACGACTAAATTCAAAAATAATAAGCGCGCGCAGGCTGGCTGGCCGCAATAACCAAACATGTGTGTGTCCCTCGTCCCCCTCTTCCATATTTTTTTGAACGCACAAAAAAATGTGTGTGTGTGGAAGAAAGAAACACACAAAAAACAACATTTTTGTTTTATTTTTTATTAAAAAGAAGGATGAAATAGAGCAGAAATGTCTAGGGAATTTGGGCAAAGATAACATCTTCGGGAAAAAAAGAACAAGTTGTTGGGAAGATGGATATCATTGCATAGTTTTTGAAACCTTTTCTGGTTTTTTTTTGAAGGGGAAATGTTGAGGCTTGGTTATATTCATGAAATCTATCAAGAAATGAAGTCTGGATTCAGAGTTTAACTCTAATTTTCGAGCAGAGGAAATAAGTCTTCATATGGAATTTTCTTCTGAAAAACAAAATGAAAACATTTTAAAATATTTATAGAGAAATATAATGATGCAACCAGAGTTTTGAAATAGTTTAGTTTTATGTTTATCAAATCTAAGATGATGCAAAAAAAAAGAAAACATATAGTTAGTGTATCAATGTAAAGATAAAGTTTTGGAATAGTTTGATGCACAATCAGTTTGTCTAGATTGAATCTATGTATATTGAAAAAGAATTCAAAAGCTTTCAAGAAATTGTAAAACGATTTTCAATATATTTAAAGAATGATGCAATTTGAGTTTTGAAATAGTTTGATAGAGAGTTTTTAATGTATTTCAATCAATCCTTCTATGTATAAAAAAATGAAGTATATTGTGTCAGCTGCAGGCTTTTCGGTCGGGTTTTATGTTCTTCAGGCAGCGAGCTAGAGATTAGATTATGAAATACATCTTGCGATTAGATTTTTAAAATAGTTTGAATCACTTTCAGTTCCAAATCTATTTCTGAAATTGTAAAATAAAGGGTTCAGTCTCAGTCTCAGTTTCAGTTTCAGATTTTTTGTTCAATATTTATTGACCTTTGCAATAAATCTTGAACGAAAAAAAAACAAAACGTTCTATTTTTCTCCAGAAATCGACCATTGATTCTACATATCTATGTAGCCCACACAATTTCGTCGTAAAAGAAACAAAATACAAAGTTTGCTTCAATGTTTATTCTACTCATTTTTTTGCAAGCAAAAAAGGGGGAAAAACATGTGAAAAAATCGAGGAGTGAGAAAGAAATAAGACACTTTTTTTCAGTAATTATTAGCTTCGAAAATGAGCTGTTGTTTATGAAAAAAAAAGAAAATGACGAATTTGAAAAGAGTTTGACAATTTGAAGATGACGATGAAAGAGAAGATGAAAAAACTTTAATTTGGATTGTTTTGTGTGAAAAAAAAACGGATTTTGATTTAATTGAAAAAACAATGAGTCATGAAATTTAATTCAAGTTGAAAAAAGCTTTTTTTATTTTGGTTTGTTCGGGAAGTTTGGGAAGTTTGAGAAAAGCCTTACAGACAAGCCTTTTATACAAACTGAAAATGAGTTGAGTTAAAAAAATTGAAAAACATGAAAAAAAGCCATTTGAATTGAGCCTGTGATAAAACTGAACCTTCGGGAAAAACGATTTACACAAATGAAGATTTTCAAATTTACAAGATTGAAGCGTCTCCATTCCTGTTGATATTTTTAACTTCAGTTTAATCTAACTCAAAAGTTAGAAAAGTGAAATCCTAAAGGGTGTTTTTTCATAAATAAGAAAGGTTTCCAATATTATAGAAAAAGGGTTGCCCAGAACAGAGTATTTTCTTTAGAAAGTATTCAAAAAAAAATAAAAACAACAAATAATTATCAACAAATGATTCAATATCAATTTCAGATTTTTATAAGCATCTTAAGAGTACTTTTTAGACAAAATACATTTTTTTGATAATTTTTTTTCGGTCAAAAATTTGTAAATCTGGAAGATCTTCCAGTTTTACAAATTCTTCGTTTTTGAGTCAAAATGCATGATTTCAGTTTGAGAATGATAATAATTTATATGTTGAGCATCTTTTGAGTATTCCCTTCGAATTATACTATTTTTTGATAAACTTTTCTTTCGGTCAAAAACTTGTAAATCTGGAAGATCTTCCAGATTTACAAATCCTTCTTTTTCGAGTCTATATTGAATAATTCGTCATTTGTAAGTTTTCCAATTGTCCATTTTTCTTCTCATCCGAAAACTTATTTGCATTGTTTCCCAACTTTTCTCCCAAGTTTTCTTCAAGACATGTTCACCTTTCAGAAAATACTCATTTCGTTTTCTGTTAAATGACCACAAATTGGTTTTTTTCCTTTTCGTTTTTCGGGTTTCCTCTGTTTCTATTTATTTTTTGTTTTGAAATGCATAAATGTTTTCTTTCTTCCCGAAAAGAGCAAAAACCTTCGTTTTCTTCACCTAAATCAACAAAAATTTGCATGTTGATTTCGTGAAAAGCAACAAGACGGAAGAATGAAGTAGATGGCAAGAAAAAAGAATTGAAATCTTTCCGAAACAAAATCAAATCTGACTTTTGTGAATTTAATCTATTGTCCTACTGCTCCTTCTTTTTTCTTCGTTTCGTTTTTCTTGACAGGTTAGAATTTCTTCTTTTCGCTTTTGCTTCATTGAATTTTTTGCTCATATATTTTTTTTTATTTTTCCTTGTGAAGAACGCAATTGAATAGTGCACTACTTTCCGTTTCGCGTGTTTGAAATTGTTTTTTTTTTCTTTTTTTTCTATTTTTATTTCTCATTTCATTTCATTTTTTTTCTTTGGGGCGAGTAAGTGGTACACAAGTTGAGTTCAATTTGATATATTTGAATAACCTAACAATATTTTCTCAAGAATATAAAATGGCATATAAAAGTTCCGCAAAAAACGCCTCTGTTATTGAATATGTCGAGGAGATAGCTCACATTCAGTGGCGGCTGCTGTTGAGCTCAGGGTCACGGGTTCAACTCCCGGTGCCCGCACTTTTGGGAGTAGTTGAGTCCCTTGTAGTATAGTTAGACTTAGCGTAAGTGAGATTGTATTCATAAAATAAATATATAATTAATTTACACGTGTTGAATGTTATATATTTGAATAACCTAACAATATTCTCCCAAGAATATAAAATTTCATATAAAAGTTCCGAGAAAAATGTTATTCAAGAAAAAGTGAGACGACTTTTTTTTTCACAAAATTGAATTTGATACTTTTTCTCACTGACTTTTCCCGTGCTCCATGTCTTCCCTAAAAATCCTGAAAGAACTTCTGCTATGAAAAATCCTCGTTTTTTGTTTCCTAAAATGTTTTCCCCTCTCTCTCCCTCCCGGAAAATAGCAAAAACCTAACCTAAATTATAGTTGGAATATGAGATGGAACAGTGAGCACAACATCGGAAAAAATAGGCAAAGAAAAACACTTAATTTGTTACAGAACACAAGATGAGGAAGAAAATATGTTGGGCAAGGGTTTTCTCCATATTTTTCTCTTATATATTTCTAGATTTATATTTATATATCTTGAGTTAGTCTAACTATTTCAAGGGCAAGGAACATATCCATCTTTAAAAAAAATAATAATAATTTGTTTATGTATATAATCCATTTGTTTTATTTCCTTCAACCCAAAAACGAATGTGTTTTATGTGTTTCCTTCTTTTTCGATTCTTTTTTTTCCAGATATTTCTTGATATATTTTGAAAGTAAAATAAATATGGTTTTATAAATGGGTTGCTGTGTGTCATCAGATAATGATTCGGCGAATCAACGTCTTCAACCTCATCAACATCAGGGCCAATTTTTGAATGTTCATGAATCGAGGAAACGTAGACAATCGTAAGTTTGCAATTTTGAATCCTAAGCTTTTTTATGCTTGTGTATCCCTGTTCCCCTAGCTAACATAAGGGGTTTTAGAATAAAACCCCTTCTTACACAAATTATAACCTAATTACAGTACTCTTTTAAAACAAGTACTTTGAGTTAATTACTCTCCCATCTTCTGAAACTTCATGACTAACCTAATTTGTTTGTGAACTACTACAGTACCTGTAGCAAATCTAGTTACAACATCTAGAAGAAAAAAAAATATCAGCACTATCAGTTAATCCATAGCTACTGTATTTTTTTCAGATCAATGGGTGTTGGAATGGGTGTCGCTATGATGATGCAACAAGCTGGTGCAATAGTTGGAGCAGCTCCAGCTCCAGATCCAGCAGCAATTCAATCACAAATCAGAAAAGCCAAGGTATGCATTTATTTTTTTTTTTCTCACTTGAAAATTTTTATCAAATAAAACCAAGCATTATCTTGTTCTAGGCGGAAGGTCGTACTGTAACAATGGTAAATGGAGCATTATATTTCGATTATCAACTTGTTGCTCGAATACCTCCTCATTATGATATAAGATTGTGAAAAGAAAGACGTTTTTTTTTGAAAAAATACCCCACAAGAAAATATTATTTTCCTCATTTTTCATTTTGCATTTCATAAATTTTCAGACAAAAAAGTTTACTTATGTTAATTTTGAAGAACACATCATTTAAGAAAAGGTTTGAAAAAGAAAAATGAGTTAGAATAACTTGTGAAATATTAAAAAAGAGTTAGATGAAGTCGATTATGTTTCAGAAGAAAAACCATGTTTTGTAAGATTAACAGTGTTTGTGAGATTTTCAGAAGAATCCCGCATCAAATTCCATCTTGCGAGCCATTTTTCTTTTTGCGGCTCGTTGCCTCCTCGCTGCTCTTCGCTTTTTTCAAAACCGGTCCGAATCCTTTCTGAAAAAAAAACAAAAAAAAATATACAGAGATCGTAAAAAAATATTTACCCGATTGTTCGAAGCTCGACGCTTCTGTCCTCCAATTTGAAGAGTTTTTGGTGAATAGTCTCTGCTAAATTTTTGGAATTTCACGCTTGACGGTCCCGGAATTTCATTGCTGCTCACAACACTGGAGACTGAATATGGGAGAACAGGATTCATCAGCAATTGCATCGTTTCTCTATCGATCGGATAGTTCTCATTCATGAGAGGTTGCTGAACCTGAAATTTCAAAACGGATTTTTCAAACCGAAGCCTGATTCACTATGTCAGAGACTTACCTGTGGTTTCTCTCCCAAATAAATTTGCACTTCATTCCGAGTGATTGTAGTTAAATCGGTCAAAACCTGAGCAATTATACCAGAATCAATATCGTCTTCAGTGAACTTTCTCTGAAATTTGAAAACATTTTGAAAAACGGAATGAAAAATTTACTAACCGTTTTTTTCAATTCGAAATCTTCAGTTTCCAAATTGAAAACAAAGCGTTCTACTTCGACACCTTCACGAACTTTTGGGTTCAAGACCTGGAAATATTTTAAATGGTTAGGGAAAAGGAGAGTTGGAACAACTCTGAAATGCAAACTTTAATTTCCAGGTTCAATTCTTAAAATTCAAAAAAAAAAATCTCACAGTTTCCATGAAAACAGCCGGCTCCATCCAGAGTTCTTTTTTACTTTTCGCAATATACGGAAGTCCCTTGTATAAACCATTTGGCATGAATAGTTGTCTGTTTTCTCCAAAACGTGTATCACTTGGTCTCTTGAAAACATTTGATGGAATTGTTGTTTTTCGGTAATTTTCTTGTGTTTTGTACGCAACCATTGCCAAGTCTCGGATCTATAAAAAATGTTTACTGTATGTTTTTCAAGTGACCTCAGGAGCTGCCTAACATCCTTTAAGATAAGTTCAGAAAAAAAGATTTCTACCGTACTCATGTACTTATTTCATGTAGGTATAATATAGAATTTGGTCACTTCTTATCAGTTAAGCTGATAACATAAGCCAATCAAACAGTTAAAACATTTGACAGCATATAAATTCATAAATGATAAAAAACATGATTTATTTACCGCAAAAAACATGTCTGAACTTCCCTATCAGTTCGCAAAACTTTGTTGATTTGGGTGAAAAATGTGCGGAACTTTTTCAAATTTTCTCTAAAAATGCTAAATAGGGAGGGTAGTTGAACAAACCTTTTGCAAAAAGCGAGGACTCTCCTCTTCGCCTTCACCATTCTCATCCAAATCCATTCTAGAATCTTTTTGTCGATCCATTTTATTATCACCCAACCTGTGAAAACAAAGAAAAAAGAATGGAAGAAAATATTGTCAAACGGTAGAAAAACTATACATAAAGTTATATAAAAAATGATAGGATAGACGATGTGATTCGATTCTTTTAACATATATAATTCGATAATAATAACAATAAAACATTATTGAAATTTATTACGTTACGCTTGTGATAAAAAAATGCTCTAGCAGTTTTTTTTTTCTGATAGAGGGGAATGACAGGGAAGGATAGTATGAATTGAAAGGACATTTTATACTAGAATAAAAAAATCTGGGTTCCCTGAATTCAAAATTCAAAATAGAAACTGTTCTTCGCATTAAATTTTGTAGAACTTAGCCTAACTCGGAAGATTGTGTCAAAGAAAATTGCAATGAATTCAGCAATCTTTGAAAATTCGAAGCTAATATTTTACAAAAAAAATATTTATGAAATTTTGAAAAAATTGGCATTTTTTATCACAAAAACATTTGAAGAACAAAGGCTTGGTCTGAAAACTGGCAAAATCAAGAAAAAATTATCATTTTCTAAACTCATGAGAAACAAAAAATGCCTGAGGATTATCAAAGAAAAAAATAAAGACGGTGCCTGTGTTTCTTCTTCGATAAACAGCAAAAAACGCACTTGTGAATGAATGAACGGTTTGGTTTTTCATTGAAAAAAATTATCATGATTATGGATTTTTTGGCGACCTACATGCTTTTTTTGAAATGTTGAAATTTAAAGGTGGAGTCTGACATGAAAATCGATTTTAATTCAAAAGCCATTGGTAAATTTCACAAAAATCGGAATTGACTTTCCAGCCATGTTTCACTGATTTTTCAAATTTCTAAACTAGTTTCCGGAAAAAAATCCTTCGAGGATTCGAATTGTTTTTTCTCACTTCACCTTCAGTTTGAAAAATTATACAAAAATTTGAAATTTTAGGTTATTGCATCACATAACATTAAAAAACTCTTCTCTGGTTTTTTGTAAAAAAAAATTGAAAAATAATGAACAATTTTTGTTGCTCGCCTTTCTCAAAACAAAACCATATAGCCATCATGTTGTAAAAATTGTGAAAAAAATAAATAGAACATTTTAGTTTAGTCGCAAAAAAAAGGAATCGAAAAAAGAAATGATGGTTAAACAAACGGAAAAGGTGACATTTAGAGGAACAGAAACATTTTTCGGTAACTCTTTTTCATATGAATCACAAAGATATGAGATTTCCGAGACAAAAGGCAAGACAAATTATACAGAACAAGAGAAAAAAGTCATGGGAAAATGTGTCAAAAGATTTTTGTTTCATTTTCAAATATGGTTCCATCTGCGATTTTTACTTGATTCGGCCCGTTATTTTGAATAATAACATCTCCACGGATTTCAACATTTTCTCCAAAAGCAACATCGCCAATTACTTTGAAACTTTTTGCATTTTTCAATAAAGGAACATGGGACATTCTTTCATCCTTGAGTTGAATCTGAAAACATGAAATTTATGATGGCATGGGGAAGCTTAAAAATGTTGAGAGTGCTGCCAAAGCTACAAAAATCCCTGGTTTACATAAGTTAATCTTGCGCGTCCAGGATTTAGGAATTATAGAAATATCCTCGATTCTAAATGGTAGGATTTATTTAATTTTAGACTTTCATTGAGGGATAAGAAAAAATATTGCTAACAAGAGACGAAAATGAGGTCAGGTACTTAAATGAAAAAAAATTAAATTGAGATATACTAATTCGGTCAAGCTGAAAACGAATTTGGAATCAAAAACTATCAAAAACTTCTGTGAACTCTGTTTTGGAGCTTCAAATTTTTCGTTTTCAAAAAGCTTTGGGTTTTTCACTAACCTTTGAGTAAAAGCTTCCCAAATCAATAGCTGGAACTTCCAACGCATTCAACTCCAATGTAAAATCATCTGTCAAAGAAAATAGATTAGATGACATAATGACCAAATCTTCAACTCTTTTAACCGGTCGAAAACGATTGCGTGGAACATGCATACCTGGAAATTTTTCTAGTCAAAATATAAACCTTTTTTTTACTCACAATAAGCTTTTTTGAAATTTTTGATACTCCCACCAATCGAAGTTTCCAATTGTATCACATTTTCTTCTCTCACTGTTTTATGATTTACAATAATTTCACTTTTGATTCCAGGCATTTGTCGTTTGATAGCTTTCAAGTTCACCCAAATATTGTTTGTGTTGAAAATTCTGAATCAGATTAGGATTTTGAAAGTTCAGAAGAAATCAATGAGACTCACTTAAAAACTTTTGTTGAACAAAAATCATCAAGATGATCTTTCGGAACTTGCGGCATTTCCAAATGCATCAATTGTTTATTTATCTCAATCAGAGTTCCACCTTTGATATCATTTTGTGTTTTTTCAGTACATTCCATCACATAATCCAAATCATGATCAAGCATAAATTGAGCAATTGATAAGTCGAGTGTAGCACCAGTGTTATCAATATTTGACACAAAAATAACTTCTTTTCCTGAATAAAAATTCATAGATCATTTTTTTGTTTGTATTTGTTTTGTACCTTGGGCTAATAAGCGATCCAGAGTTCCGGTATTTACAAGGGAATCGTAAATATTGCCATGTCCTGGAGGATACCATCTGGAAAAAATGAGTTACGATAAATAGTCACAATCAGTATTTTTCTAGTTGTAATGTGTTTTATTCGGAAAATTTGAAGACCATTTTATACCTTTGATGATAATTTTCAAAAATAAAGGCAAAAATCCATTGTTTGAAAATTGTTGAATTTTTTCAAATTCAGAATCAAAAAAGGGTTTGAGTACGGTTCAATTTTTCTACAGGTACAACTGAAAATTCTATATTTGCATCCCTGTACCTAAAAACTCACGCATCATCTCCCCACTCTGCATTTTCAACAGGCAAAAGTGTATCCTTCAAAATTCTTGGACACTTTGATTGCTCAAATGTCAACACATCATCAATATTTTTTGCTTTCAATTTTTCAATCGTCATATTCTCAGTGTAGAAAGAATTCATCAAATACATTGGAATATTTGCGTTGTGTTTAGTGTTCAGATGCTGAAAAATTTAATTTCTTTGAAGAATTGAATTAGAGAAAAAGTTAAAATCATACCTTGTGTTGTTCAATACTGAAATCAAGGAAAGACAAATTGTCTCGAAGAACAATGAATGATTTTGCTTCGTTACATCCCATTGTAGTTCCAAGACCTCCATTTAATTTTATAACCACAACTTTGTCAAGAACATCTCTTCTGAAATGAATTTCAACAAAAAAATTTCAGTGGGAAACCTAACTTTTAAGAAAAACAAAATACCCTTCACTTAAACCAACCTGCTTGTATCGAAAACTGGAATATCACTCAAATTACATTGAACTTCAGGTGGAATATGTCTCCAAGAATTCCAATCAATATGTGCATCTTCATCTAAAAATTGATGATATAATGAAGTAAATATCGAACCATCATTTTTATCCTTGTCTGTCTTGCTATTTTTGTTCAAAATATCTTGAAGCTTCACATACAGTTCAGAATGTTCGAGAGTCGACATATTTCCTAAAAAAATAGTATATTTATATAGAAACGAGAAAAAAAGTATAATATTATGGCAAAAATAAAAAAAAAACAATTGACGAAAAAAGGATATAGGAGAACAACAGGTTGGTCAAGGTCAACTTTTTTTTGATTGGTTAGCGTTCTACAGTTCAAGTTTACATTATCATTTTTTTTCATTGAATATGTGTGGTCGATCCATCAAAAATTCACTTTATTTTATAGAAAAATATACTGAAAAAAAAATGGAAGATGGATTATATGTACACAAAAAACTGTATCAATCGGAGAATTTGGAATCTTTTTTTTGTGAATTGAAGGGGTTAGGGACCTGAAAAAGTTTTTTTTATTGATTTTATCAATATTATGCTGGCTCTGAATGTGGAAAAAAAGAGGATTTCATATAATAAAAATAATTTCGATTTCAGAATTTTGAGCATTATTTGAAGTTTTTATTGTGATAAAAATTTGGTTATTCACCAAAACCCTTGAATCATGTCCCAGAATTTGAAATTTAAAATCTTTAAAACCTTTTTCCTCTTTCAGAGCCATTGATGATTGCACCAGCGCCGCTATTCTATAGTTTTTCTTTTTGTGAGTCAATCTTATTACGAAATTTTTAATCTATATAAAAAATATTTCATTAGAGACAAAATGAAATGAACAAAGTATATACAATACAATTAGTTTGTTGTTTTTGTTTTACTGCATAGAACAGAAAATTGTCACATTTTGTCACAATTGATAAAAAATATTTGAAAAAAATTCATTCTGATGAATTCAGCGAAGAAGTGAATGGAGAAAATAAAAGTCTATTGATATTTTCCTCGCTGTGGGTATTGGTTGAATATGAGAAATTGTACTCATAAATTTTGGGAACAATTTTACTGCAATAAAATTTTTTTCAAACACTCACCGACCAATTCAGTGAAAAGAAAATGAAAATCAAAAATTTGAAATAGCGGATAGATTATTTATCAGATATTTTATATGAAAAATACATAGGGCTCCTAATGAAGTCTCAATACATTTTAAACAAAACTAATTTTTAAGTTTTTTGAGCGAAATTAATAATCATAAAAATTGATAAAAATAGAAAAAAATTTCTGCAACTGTTTTGATTCAAAAATTCTATATTATTTGTTGTTCTCAGAGATTCGCTGGCCAGCTCGCCACCAGATCGCTGCGGCCACCTGGAAACCGCATGGCCACCAGGTCGCCTTGAGTTTTCCGGCGACGTGGCCTGTGTGTTTGAAATTCTGGAAAGCTGGCAAGACAGTGGTTTGTACTCAAAACACTGCATTTTCTACTGTTTTTTCACTTCCTAAGGTTTCAGGTGCTGCGAAAAAACAGAAAATGAGCCAAATTTTTCGAAAATGCCTCAATTCACAAGTTTTTCAGACATTTTCATGAAAATTCATTTTGACGCGGCGAAGTGGCCACCACATGGTAGCCATGTGGCCGTGACCTAGCCAGAGCCTGGCCACCTTGCCAGCGAAAAAAAACCGGGCGACATGGTTTCCATGTGGTTCCCAGGTCAGCCAGCCTCCCCACCTGGTGGCGAGCTGGCCAGCGAATCTCTGAGTTACTTTTGAATACAGAAATTTGAATTTGAAGCTCACAATGTTACAAAAATTGTTCTATCCAGTTCCCATGTTTCCGCCAAGGATGATTGTTGGCGTGTTTTTTAGAACTTGTTTTATTAAATAATTTCAGAGAGTTGCGAAATTTTCGTTGGATCATTGTTCTTGTGATAAAAACATATCAATTTTCGAAGACCAATACTTTTTGAGCAAAAAAATAATGATATTCCTGATCAAAAAAACTTTTTTTTTTCCAAATTTACAATCGAGAACGTCCAAAAGTACTTCTATTCACTCATAAATATGTAATAGTTCAAAAATCCGATCAAAACAAAAATTTAAAAAATTATTGTGTTAATCATTGTCAAAGTGCAATGATGGCGAAATTCATGAAATCATTGTTTTCAAAAATTGTTGCGAATATTTATCATGCAAAAGAAAATAACAAATTTAAACTTATCTTAAACTTCAAATGATTTATTAGATGATGTGTTATTTGGAAGAAATGCTCCTCCCACAATTATAAATATTTAAGAGATATGTTTTTTTATGAATTCATCTTCTGAAAAACAACAAAACAAACAAAAACTGTAATATGGAGAGTTCTGATTTTGGATTTGGCTATGATAACAGCTTTCCAATTTTGTCTGATAAAAGTTCAATGGATATTTACCTAAAGGTGAGCTATTGAATGGTTGAATGCGTGCGGGATCATTTTTCCTCAATCATTGGAAAAACTTACTGTTTAGAATAACAATTTGGAAGCTCAAACACACGAAAGAAATACGTATGATGATGATTATACGAGTTCATCTGGGAATAATCAAGAGTTCAAAATGGAGGTGGATTATCCAGACAACTTGTTCAAACAAGGCAACACTTGTTTTCCTCAAAATCAATATGTAAATGAATTTCATATGGAATCTACTCACAATTATACCAACGGACCATCAGGTAGAAAAACAACAGATGTCATTTTGATCTCATCAATGAGAATTTACAGATCTGACCGATCAATATGAATCATATTCAACAAAAATCGAACAAAAAACTGGCAAGGAAATGTCACCAAATTCTGAACTTTCGATGTTTCAACCCAAAATTAAACCAAGAAGCTACAAAAAACGATCTGAATCAGAAAAGGTAAATTTTTCAAAAAATTCAAAAAACACAGCTTTTTCAAATAAATCTACCAAGTTTTCAGAAAAATCCGACTTATATATTGAAGCGTGAGAAGAACAATGATGCTGTCAGACAATGTCGAGCAAAGGCAAAAGTCAGACAACAACAAGCTGATAAAAACACGGAGAGATTGAAACAGAGAGTTGTTGAGTTAGAAGAACTCTTGAAGCGAAATGAAAGTGAAACTCGTGTTTGGGATTATCAAGCTACAACTTCACAAAACTCGTATCATGTTTGGGAGAGACAATTTTAGTTTGTTCGAATAAAAAATTAACTTCACTTTTATTTATATGTTTTCAGAAATGAAACTGTTGATAGATGAAAAAACTTGGTGATTTTTTTGTAAAAATGGAATCTTATATTAAAATAAATTTCTATAAATAAAGTTCCGATAGTTGTTTGTCTCCCTTCAAAATTTCATACATTATTTCACTGTTTTCCAAACCTTCAAATTTCTTTTCACTTTTTTGAGTTTGAAAAATAAGCATGAAATTGAGAGAGAAGAATTCCATTCTCAACATTTTCAGAAATTATGTAGTATGATCAACAATTGCAAAAATCACAAAACGCCATTATTTGTGTCTTCGTTCTGATTGTGAAAACTGACTCATACCAATCATTGATCTCATCAATTAAAATGTATCGGAACTACAGAAGATAAACACACAGGACGTATTTTTTTGTTTGTGAGATAATAAGTGAAGAGACATGATAAACAGTTTCCAAATAAATATTTCTCATATTAAAAAAGACTTGCGCACTTACGCAAACAACAAGAGGCGTAGCTTTCAAAAGTATAAAAATAAGAATACAGTCAATTTTGATGATTATTTCAAAAGTCTCAAACTGGTATGGAAAACTAATTTTCCATACGATCTTAGAAGAAACAGCCAGATTTTTGAACAAATTATATCTTCGAATCATTATTGCGATATGGCTTGCCACATGAATTTCGAATATATGAATTTGAATGAGATCTCATTATCCAACACATGCCAAGAAACCAGGCCTTCCAATACTTTTATTCAAGATGCATTTGATGTTGCCGATCATTATGGCGAATATTTCCAGAATTATCCAAAAAAATTTGAAAATCAGATCAATCAATCAGATGAATCGAAAAGAAATGAAGTTTATCAAGCTGATTATTCTCTTGGTTTTTCACATTATTCCGATAATGCTCAAGAGTATTTCTCACATTTTTGTGAAGATGATGACATGAAAACGAATGCTTCAAGTGACGATGATGGTTTCTCAACAGAAACATATGTTAAAAACAGAAAATCAGTTTCAAAGTTCATACCTCAAACCAAACCTCGAAAATACAGATTGAAATCAGAGAGTGAAAAGGTTGGTTCAATGATAATTTGAATTAAAAATTAAAATTGTACATATTTTCAGAAAGACAGCACTTATAAAGAAAAACGTGAGCGAAACAACGATGCTGTCAGAAAATGTCGTTTGAAGGCGAAGAAAATTCAAATGAAAAAAAGAAAAACAATCTGAAGACATGAAAGCCCGAATTTCGGAATTGGAAGCGCTTCTTCGATCGGAAAGACAAGCTCGTCAACGTGATGCTCAAACAATTAAACGACTTCTTCGAGAAAAAGAACCATTTAATTACCTGTAATATCTAGGGCATTTTTTGTACCAAAAACTGCTGATTTAGATTTGGACTCTTAAAAATAATTGTTATGTTATTATGTAAAATTAGCCCTATGGTGCTATATTGTTTCATAAGTTTTATCAAAATTTCACTAATGAAGTTTTGAATTCAAAAGTTGTTGTTTAAAAAGGTATCAATCAATAATTATACGGGATCCTGAAAAAAATCATTTTCTTTTTTTGAACTTTGTTTTTCTTTGAATGAACGTTCGAATTCTCCAGAATCATTATTTTGTACTTAAAATCCGATTCGTTTCTATCAATTCACAAACAAAAACCATTGCAAAAAATTCAACATGTTTCCTACTGTAGAGTCTGACTCATATTAGTGTTGTATGTACTTTTCTCAACAATTGAAATGTATCGACAAACATAACTAAAGATAACAGATTGTGAAAATTGTTGTTTGTAGAACATGGCTGAGAAATATTTCTCATCATAAAACAGACAATCACGTGAATTCAAAAAGAAGAATAAGTACTTCAGATCAAAGTAAAAACATTTTGATAAATATCAATTTTTACAGGTCTATCTTTTTTCAACAAGTTATTCTAATTCAAAAAAATTTTCAGATGCATTTTCAGAAAATTTACTTTCCAACCCCCCCCCCCCCCTTTCAAACATTTTTTGTGAGCCATACAATTCCCCAAATGTGTTTTTCTCACCTTAATTAAAAATATTTTTTCAATTCTTGCACCCCACAATTAAAAATATATACATTTGACCAGTAAACATTATTCCTCACTGTTAATTCAACAAATATGAGTTTATGTGTATAATTGTCTTGAACAACTGAAATGTATCGGTAGAGCAAAAGCTAAACAAACAATTGTTTTTTTTCCGAGATAACACTTTGAAAAAACGTCATTTGAAGAATATTTCTCATTATAAAATAAGACACATTTACACTCACTTGAAAAAAAGGGGGCGTGTCTAATAAACCAAACTCGTGTTTTTCTTATCGTATTTTTCATTTCGTTTTTGTGAGGTTCGGCTGTTCTCAAACTTCGTTTAGCCTTTATTTTTTCAGACTAACTACTTTTCTTGCTACTTCTTTGGTTAGAAATTATTTTTCAATTATTAATTTTTTTCAATTATAAACTTTTTGAGCCTTTCTTAAACATTTTTGTTTAATCTTTGATTTATCAACTGTTTTACAGAATAATGGGTTCCTATGCCAATTTGAATAATCTGCAATCATCAAACGAGTTCCAAGAACTCATGCCATCATTTACACCAGAAATTCCAGAACACTATTTTTTTGATCCTGTTGATAACAGTTTTTCGTATGGATATAATTATTCCGTTAGTGTCCCAAGTGTTGATAATTCAATGGATTCGAATCAAGATTGGGATGTAGCAAGTAGCAGTGGAAGCGAAATGAGTAATAATACTTTACCAGAACCTGCTAAAAACAGAAAATCTGTTTCAAAGTTCATACCTAAAACCAAAGCTCGCCCATATAGATTGAAATCGCAAAGTGAAAAGGTTAGTTTGTTGATTAGTTTTAATTTAGTAATTAAAATTATACTTTTCAGAATGAAACTTATCTTGAGAAACGTGATAAAAACAATGATGCTGTCAGAAGATGCCGTTTGAATGCAAAAAAAGAACAAAAGAAAAAAGATCAAGAGTTTGAAGAAATGAAAAAGGAAATTTCAAAATTGAAAGATCGTCTTGAAGCTGAAAAACAAGCTCATGAACGTGATCGTCAAACAATCAAACGACTTCTTCAAGAGAAAGATCAATATAATTGATTCATATGTTATCTAGTCAATTTTTTTTATTATTCAATTATTTATTTTAATTTTACATCTGTGAAACTTGTGTATTACATATATTTTGCAATTTTTGAATGTGTATTGTTAATAAATTTCTAAAATATGTACATATTTGAAAATTTTGAATGTCAAAATTTGAAAAAAATGAATTCACAAATTCCTTTACCATGATTGAAAAAAATTGTCCTATATAAGGGTGAGAAAATGCGATGAATCATCGAAAAAAATGTTTTTCCAGAAAATTCTTTGATATGAAATGATAAGAAAGCAATGAGAAAAATCAATGTTTGCATGGTCAGATTTTATTTTTAGATTTTTTTAATGAAGCTTCGAGTCTAGGTTGAATTTTTCCTAGTTTTTTGCTTGAACCTAACATTAAGCTTAGAATTAGTTAGACACCTAAACTTGATTTGAGTTAAGTCAAATCCCTGCGACTAGTGCCATACGTGTAAGTTAGGTTCCCCTTTCCTAGAATACCCCAGGCAAAATTCAAATTTTAATTAAAAATTGTTAAGGAAGTTATAATATGATTTTATTTCCAGTTCACTTCCTTTTCTCTCGAATTTTGACAATGTTTTTCAATCTCTTCTAATTTTATCCCAAAAAAAATTTGAAGATTACTGTCAATGAGTGTTTTTATTTATGATTGTCGTATAAAAAGTTTTTCAAGTGTTATCACAACTTTTTGTCGCTCCACCGATTTTCTAATCTATAAAGCAAATAGTATACCGCTTTTGTACACCATTTTTGACATGTCTTTCCCCTTTTTAATGTTTTCTAGAAGCTTTATGACTAACGAAAATCTAGAAACTATTGCGAAATATTTCATCAACGGAAATATTTCGCAATCTGATGAACTTTTCTTTCTCTCTCTCTCTCTCTAGTTTTTGTCCAAAACAAAACAAAAAATTCCACCAGTTTTTGCGCTTTCATTTATTCTTTTTCTGCAATCCATCTATCTGTTCTATGAGTCATCATCCCAAAAAAAATAACAACACAAAGAAGAAAAAACATCCGAATAATGTTTCCCCTTTTCCTTTCAATGAGAGAAGGGTCGCTTCGTTACGAAATAGTATGGGAAAATGAGAGAGACACATGACTCACACATCATGTTGGCCTCGATTTCGCAATAGTTGTTAGTTGGCGAAAAATGGGCGGGAAGTTTCCTTGGAGTTTTTCTGTACACACACACAAACACACTCACACAGAAGGAGGCGTAGATTTTCGAAAACCTATGTAAGGCTACGTTGACTTAGGTCTTGTTTTCATTTTCTTGTCAGATTGTGAAATATTCTACCCTGAGCAATACGTTGACTTAGATTTTGTTTTCACATTTTCATCAGATTGTGAAATATTTCACATTTTTCCAAACTCTTTGGCATTTTTCCAAGTAGATCAAAATCATTTTCCTATAATTCTGCGGATTATAGTCTAGCTACAAAATATTGTATCAAGAAAAATATTTTTTTCCTAGAAGTTTTTTGAATCTTGAAAACAATCCACCCACAATGCCACCTGTTTTCTCTTTCTCTATGTGACGTCATTTCTGTTCTCTTTTATTTTTCACAGTTTTTTGGACCATTATGAGTAAGTAATAAGATATTTATTTGTGTTATTGACGTCACTCTCCGCCTCTTGGAAAAGAATTGGAGCCACACACAAAAAACGCTACACATTTATTCATTTCATTGATAAGAGAGTCTCACATTTCATTTCATTTCAATATTTTTTAGTCATACCATACCATCACTCTCTGTGTGATTCATCTGTCAACAAAAAACCAACAGTTTTATGTTCTCTTTCTCTTTTTTTCTTCGTTTTCTCTATGGTCACACGCTCACTCACCATTCGCTCACTCACTTTTGGCGCGTGTTGTTTGGTCGTGTGTGTGTGTGGGGACAGAGATGTTTTCTCGTCTCTCTCGCCTTACTCATTTTTTTTGTTCGTTTCATTTCTCTTTGGTCGCCCGCGCCCTCTTCTTTATTTTCCCTCTAGAACATTCGAAACCAATCGCCCCCCGGCCGCGAATTTTTTCGTCGTTGGTCGTCCCTCATTTATTGATTTTTGCCTTTATTTATCATCATTTTTTACAGATCTATATGTTTTCATACCAAGACCCGAACTACACTGATTTGAAAAAAATGCCACCACCAAATGAATCGCAAGAAGCTGCACCATCAACATCTGTCGGATTTGGAAGACAAGATTCCTTGGCTGTCGCTGCAACTCTTCAAGAACGTGATCGACAAGTTTCAATGGTCGATTTCATGGAAACCGAGTTGGATTTGGACAATTATCTTGCCTGCTTCAATGTAAGTCTTATTTGACTGAAAATTCTGGAACATGGAATAATAAATAACTTTTTACAGGAGCTCGATGTTCCACCAGATCAAATCGATCTCACCGACGGCGAACTCTACAAAGCTCAACTCTTATACGATGACGCGCAATTCTGCCAAACCAACGATCCATTCCGCATCGAATATCGCGAGACTTATAGATCATATGGTCCAAGAAGCCCAGATCCATACAAAACAAATTACACGGGCAGTAGATACACCAGAATTGCTGAAGGTGAGTTAAATGAATTCTCAAAATTTTTCAATTTATCAATTAATTAAACTTACAGAGAAAGTGCCAGAAGGATCGCAGCCACATGATTATTTCAAGAAAACCACTCGACCTGTCAAAAAAATTCCACCATACAAAGACGATGATTTTGATGAAATGGAATCGAATGAGGATAGTTGCAGCGAAATTAATAGCTGCAGCGAGGAAAGTCACAGCCCTTCACCAACTCCACAAAAAGAAATCGACTGGTATCAGAAAAGTTTCTGATTTCAAGCCGCAAACCAAAGCTCGTAAATATAAATTGAAGCCAGAACATGAAAAGGTTGGTGGTTTTTTTTTATATTTCAATCAATAAATATTTTTTTTTCAGAAAGAAGATGGCTACAAATTGAAGCGAGCTCGGAACAATGATGCCGTAAGAAAAAGTCGATCAAAGGCTAAGGAAGCGCAGATGAAGAAGGAAAAGGAATATGCGGATATGAAAAGTCGAATTTCCGAATTGGAAGGTCTTCTTGAAGCCGAAAAACAAGCCCGCAAACGTGATCGGGAAACAATTGAGCGTCTCCTCCAAAAAAATTAATTTAATCAAATCCAAAGCTAGTCTATCAATCTTTGTATCCTTCCCCCGCTTATTAAGATCTCACTAAAATATTGAAAAGCTAAAAATCTTCTCCCTATTCTACACTCTAAAATATATTCAGCATTCCACCATAGCTCCTCCCACCAATCAATACTTGTGATATTCGTTTTCTGTCTCTTGTATTGGCCCATTTATTTTTATCTACCGGTTTACTCTGTTCCTAGAACTTCCATTTTTACCTGTTGCTTTATATGTACTCCCGATATTTATATATTTGTCAGATTCGGCTTCCCAGTGAATAAAATGTGCTATTTTTTGTGTTTTGTTGAAATTCAATATTCAGAAAATTTTCAGAAGTGTGGAATTTGGAAGTGCGGCGTAGCTTTATAAATTTTCCAAGCTTTTCCTTTTGAATACTTACGTTACTATTAATTTTAGCTTTAAAATTTTGGAATAAACTGTATTTGAATATTGTTGGGTTAGAGACTTTCAGTCTCTAGATCTTCTAGATCTTCTACAAAATCTCATCTACAAGTTCACCAAAACATCTGCATTTATATAGAATTATTTTCAGCTGAATCAATAAATCGGCCAGATAATTACATTTAGGAACATTTTTCAAAACGTTTATTTTGAGCTGGTTGAAAATCTATCAAGAAAAAAAAACAATTTTTCATAAAATAAATATTTATTTATCTATGCATCTTCATATACAACGTCACAATAATTGGAAAAAAATAAAATAAATAGCACTACAACCCGCAGCAAAATCAAACATAAATCATATTATGACAAATACTTCTTGCCATACAAAACAGCTTTTTGCTCAAATGCAGGCGAATCAATATGTCCATCAATTTGATAAAACGGATTCATTGAATGTTTGATATATGTCTCATACATCTCTTGGAAAAACTGCTTGATTCCCTCATCGGATCTTTGAGTGTGCAACATGATGAATCGAATACGACTTGCTGTTACAAATGCTGACACGTACCATTCGTTGAACTTGTCAACCATCTGAAAGACTTTGGACTTTATTTGCGTCATTGAATTTCATAATTATCATAATCATCATCATCGTAATAATTGTTATTGGTGCGATTTTTTGTATGATTATTATCATTTTCGAAAAAAATTGTTATCAGTAAATATTTAAAAAAAATGACAGCATACCTTCAAATACATTTGCGGAGTTGTGAGGGCATATTCATCAACAATATCAAGGGCTGCATGTCCAATATAATGATTCAAATGTCTGGAAAAAAACAATTAAAAAATTAATTGTGTGTTTGGGGAAATTCTGAATCGGAACATTTTTTTGGGATTTCTAGTTGAACCAGGGTGCTCACATTTCGGGGAAAGATCTGAATATTTATGAAAAATCTAATTGTAAATCTTGACTCTAGAAAATTTTTGACATAAGTTCAGGCATCTGAAAAATTGAAAATAACCTCTAGAAAATTAAGATTTCCAGATTTAATGAACTTAAAATTCATTTCCACAAAAATTGAACGTAACACGAAAAACTGGATTTTTCAATAAGTTCGACGAAATCAAATTCTTCTAGCTGAAAATCAACATTTTATTGATTTTTCACAAGGGAACCTTTTTTACTCAACACTTCAAATCATGATGAAATTTGGTCCATGGACAGCTTTTGGGGCCATAAGAACACCCTAAAAATTTTAGTTACCCAATGGACCTCTGAGCCAAGTTCTGGGCTCTCAAAAGTTCAAAAATTGCCAAAATTGGCTCATAAAACACGTCATAACTCAATTCTCGATCAATTTTATGAATAACTGAATAGCAGATGATGATCAGCGTGGCCGATTTACCCAAAAAGCATCAATAAATCAAATTTTCAGAAAAATGTTTGATTTTGGAAAAATGAATGAGCAGGGGCACATATGAATTTTCGTGAATTTTCAGCCGAAAAATAAAAAACTTCAAAATTTTTTGAAAAAATATTTTTTATTGATTTACTTTTAGGTAATCGATCATGCTCATCAATATCTGAAACTTTATTTCTCATGAAAATTATTTTGAAATGGAGTTATGATGACTTTTATGAGCCAATTTTGGCAATTTTTGAACTTTTGAGAGCCCAGAACTTGGCTCAGAGGTCCATTGGGTAACTAAAATTTTTAGGGTGTTCTTATGACCCCAATAGCTGTCCATGGACCAAATTTCATCATGATTTGAAGTGTTGAGTAAAAAAGGTTCCCTTGTCAGAAAATTAATCTGAAATTCCACTATTTTTCAGATCAATTAATTTTTCAAATAAAATGTTCCAATTCAGATTTCCCCCAAATTCCCTGTTTTTTCAAAACCCAAAAAAAGGTACCTGGTATCCGCATTTTCTTTCGATTTCTTCTCGCTGCTTGGAAAATCCATTTCGAAAATTGGTTGATCGAAATGGCCAATAATAGCAAAGTAAAACTCTTTGTTCGACATCTAAAAATCAAGTGTCTTTCAATTATAAACACTTTTATCGATTTTCCAAATAAATATTCAAAGGTGCTCTCAACCTTTTTTACAGTGAACAAATAAAAGAAAAATCCAATTTTTAAATAATAATTTTTATTTGACAAAAGTATAAAAAAAGTTATTAAAAAGGAAAAATGATGTGTATAAAAGATATACTATTGAAAAATCCCGTTTCTAAATCACAGAGGTTTGACGAGGGATATAATCAGTTTGCTGGGAAATTATTGAACTAGAATTGGCAAAACATAACAAATCGAACTATGCATTTGTTGGCGAGCTAGATGGTGATTGATCAAATCGGGATCGACGATTTCCGCGAACTCTTTCTGGCCGGCGATTCGCATCAAAATGGCGGCGATCATCTTTTCGCAATTCAGCACGTGGTGGTTGTTGTTGTTGTTGTTGTTGTGGAGGAACACCGACTGGTTCAAAGCGGCTGACGCGTTGTCCACGTGGACCAACACGTTCAGGTTGAGCAGCAGTTGGAACCATGTCGCTTCGCATTTTTTGCGCCCAAATTGGTGGAGGCGATCGACGTTGTTGTTGATTTTGTCTGGCTCGAAGAATTTCATCCTTCTGGAAAAAAAAGGATTTGAAAAATATTTTGGATGAAATTCAAAAATGGGTCGAGAAGTGGAAACCTAAAAGTTAGCCATCCTCAACAAAAATTTCAGAGTTACTGTAAATCCCTATCATCAATATTTTTACTCACCTGATTTTGATCATGTAAATATCTACAGCGCTCTCCACGATCACATCCATCAGTTTTGAAAACAAAATAAGTGCACGGCTTGTTAACCTTCCAGCCGCCTTGAACATATTGATTGCCAATTATCTGAAAACACACACAATTTTTAAATGCATATAATTTTTTCAAAAAGATTTCAACTTACCCCTGGCAAACGTTTTGACAAAAGTTCTTGCTGATGTTGAATCGCAGTCAAAACTCCAATATTTGGTTGTTGATGTGGTTGTGGTTGTGGTTGTGGTTGTGGTTGTGATTGTTGAGGAGGTGGATAATTTGGTGGATATGCTGGAGCTGTTGCTGAATATTGTTGAGTCGATGAGTTGTCAAAACTTCCAACATAATGATAACCCGATGGCTCTTCAGAAGTTGATGGTTCGGTGTCGAATCTTGCGATATAACCTTGTTGTTGCTCAACATTTTCATTGAGTGGTGCTGGTGCATTTTGTTTCTGAAAAAAAAAATTATTTTTTTTTCCTGTTTCAATAACTCTTACCTTATTCGCTGCTAAAAATCCAAGTAAGGCCTTAGTTCCATCACTAAGACTAGACAACGATGATACAAGATTCGATAACTGTACTGGAGGTTTTGCAACTTCTGGTGTATCATTCACAAAAGATGTGCTAGCATAATACTCTGTGACAGGTGGTTCAGTCAATTGCTCATATTTATTATTCTCATTCGAATCAGCCATTGAATAAGAGCTTGAAGCCGCAGCTTCTTCTGGAGCAGCAAATGATGCTTGATACCCGAGAAATGGCTCTTCTGGTTGTTGTATTGGTGGACTTGCTTGTTTTCTTCCTGGCAACGGCAAATCTCTCCAACTAGCTGAGCCGATTGTAATATTGTTAAATGGAATGTTAGTAGGTTTGTGATATTTTAATGCTTCAGCAGCACTTCGTGTAAGTTCAGGATCGTCTTCAAGTTCAACGGTTCTGAAAGAATATTGTTTTGAACACATCTGATATATATAAAAACCTTACCCAAAAATTGGTCCAGTTGAAATTCCATATTTCCGAATACGATTTTGTTCAATAATAGCAGTTTGTGATTGTGTTTGGCAAAATTTGGCGTTTGGTCGATGACATCTAATCAAAACTGGTTTGCGATCAGTGTCATTCAATTTTTCCATACTCATACGGAAACGTTCCGCTGCTTCTAGATGATCTTCTTCATCGTTTGGTTGACCATTTTTGACTGAAGGGATTTCTTGAATCTGCACGAGTGGAAGGCCATTGGCGTCAGAAAAATTGACATTTCTCGGAGTTGCCGATGCTTCCTGAAGTCGTTCTCTTCGAAGTATCGACTTTCTTGGCGTCTGAAATTTGGAGGATTTTTGTAAAAGTGTGAATTACGATTTGTGAATTACGTAAACCTTTGAGAAAGACTTTTTTCTGAAATTTTTTAGCGGTATATAAGAATTTTCAGAATGAATTTTTATTTTGAAAAAAAAAATAGAATTTTTGAAAAAAATATCTTACCAGAGCCAACAACTCGGCCGTTGATTTCATTTTCTTCTCCTCTCCATTCAGAATCTTCTCCAATTTCGCATATTTTGTCCCTTTCACATTATATCGATCAGCAACTGGTTTTCGCTTGACAATTCTCATTCCAGGCCGAGTTGGAGTATAACATTCCGGCGATGAGGGAACACCTGAAAATTTAGAGTTTTGAAAAAAAAATTCATGTTGTTTTTTTTTCTGTGTTTTGAACATTGCCAAAGAGTTCGTGAGCTTTGAAGAGTTTTGAGTTTTTTGATAACTTATCAATATAAATATTTTATTGATAATTGATTTAACAGGTTGAGATTGCCTCGAAAAATACGGGACCTTGAGTATGCCTAAATCTCATAGGTACTCTTTAGGAGTTCAGAACTGACAAATTCTGTGAGGTATAAATGACTCAACATCTGACAATGGGTTCAAAAGAATCTAAATGGAAAAACATGGGAAAAGCTACGGTAATTATTGATTTTTTGAAAAATTGATTGAATAAAATATTTCATATAATTTGTTGACTATATCACGGAGGATTATATCAACGAAAAAAATGGATGATCTTAACATAGCCCAGAATTTGTGTATTAGGAAGAATTATCAAAACTTGTGCCACGAAAATGCAACAGCAACATCGCTAAAATCTTTTCATTTTGTGACAGGGTGGAAGGTCTACGACTACTAACAATTTCCAGATCTGTCAATTTTCTAGAAAGAAGCTTTTGCTGAAAATGTGGGAGGGTGTTCGTGGGAGAATGGAAGTTCCTAGGATTGAGAGAAGATCCAGCAAATCTCAGTCAACAAATGAGATCTCATATTTCCTGTAATTTTCAAATCAAACAATCCAATCCGACATAACAACAGCTGTAACTTTTTTTTCCTGAAAATTTGAAAAAACTCTCTGGAAACTCCATGTTTCCCAAACACTTGTCGACGCTGGCTCAAAATTATAAATATATAAGATAAGATGTTTTTTAAACACTTCTACAAATATATTTTTATGGAACTCTTTGGCAATGCAAACACAATATCTTATCGTTGATTTTTTACCTGAAAAAGAAGATGGATTATTGATTTTATTTTGCAGGGATGATTCAGGCTTACCTTCGCATCCTGATTTTGGTGTCGAGAGAGCTGATCCTGCTGACATAATACTTTGATTTGCTGGTGTTTGTAAAGGTGTGTATTCAAAAACTGAAAAAAAAAACAATTATTTCTTAAATTTGCTAAATTCATTCTGAAAATATTAAAAAAAAACCAAACTAACCAGTTGTTTCTGTCGGTGTTGATTGACTTCCTAAGTCGATGACAATGCTGTCCAAACCACCACCTTGTGTGAATTCCATCTGCAAAAAATCAAAAATTATATATATATTTATGAAAGATGAGCAATCAATCAATAATACGGATATATGTAACAACGGTTTTAATAAAATAGATGAACCGCGTTGCACGACCGCAACGCGATGAATTTTGTTTTTCAGAAAACAACAACAAAAATAATAAATATTTTTTTGTGAGAATCAAGGAATCCTAAATTTAACCAAGAAAATCGGACAGAGTTCTGACAGAATCTAAAATCAAAGAAGCTATATTTTCTGAAAATCGATAACCTACATGAATCTTGTGAAATTGACAGTGAAAAATGAAAAATCAGACTAGTTTTTCTTCAGACTAAATAAATAAAATAAACAAAAGTGAATAATCAACAACATGTGAGAGAGAAAAAGTGGGAGAAAAACCGCGACGCGACGCATCGCACGCGCATGTTATCAATAGAGCTCATTTCCTACACAAACCTGGTTTGTTTTGGAAAAAAGGGGGGGGGGTGAAGATGTTTTTTGTGATTTGAAAAATTCAACGAGAATAAAGAATGAGCTAGAAAATCAATATTTTTTTGTTTTGGGTCAAGCTCAGGGAATCATTTCAAATTCTAAAACTTCTAACAATGTTATAGATTTCCATCTGAAAGACAATCTGAATTAACTTAAGCTAATTTAAATACCATTATTAAACTTCAAATGTGAACCTGATTATAATATTGCGAAACATACAAAAAGATCTGAAATTATATGGGGAACCTTACAGAAATCAATAGCGTCAAATTTGACTTTCCAAATTTTTCTCTACAACAACATCTAGTGTTCAGAAACCGAAAAGCTAAAAAAACAACAAAAAATCAATCTAAACAGCAAAAGTTGTATGTTAGATGAGAGATATAAACAAACGAGAACAAGTCACATTTATTTTCGAAAAGGGAGAATGCTGCAACGCGTGCAAAACATTTCAATGGGGCGCGTTTACTCTCATTCCCATTAGCGTCCCTGTGAAGAATAAAAAGAGAGAGAGTGTGAGATTTGAAGAGAATTAGAGATTATTCCGTTTTGTGGAAGAGAAAACTATTAGCTTATCAGATGATTTCAAAGTACTATGATTAGGAAATTTTATAATTAAGGGTTGAATAGAGAAAAAGAAAATTACTAGTTTGAGTTTTGATAATCAATCAGAAAATTTTGGGGATTTTAACAATCGGGTTTCATTGAAAAATTAAATTTTCAAGAAGTTATGAAGGGAAATTCTTACGAATCAGAAACTTCAACTTTCGAAAAAAACCGTTCTTCCAAAGCCATCTAAATCTAAAAATATGAATTCAGAGATTGAAAGTTGAAAATTGGGTCATTCGAAAGAATATATTCAAATCTTGATTTGGCCGTTTGAAAGTTTTCACAATAATGAAATTTTTTTCAAATGAAATGAACAGTTTTTTTGTTTGTGAAAAAAGATTTGTTGATAAGAAAAGGGAAGAAACATGTTTTTCCTTTACGAGTGATGAGAGACTTTGAGAAAACATCGGGATTTTTTTTAAAAGATTTCAACATTGTTCATCTTCTTGATGTTTTCTGTGATTTCTAAAATCTTCCAAACATTTCGAAATATACCGATCTCTAACTCAATTTGCATTTATTCTCTCTACATATAAAAAGGAGAGATGAGACTATAAGAGAAAATATTCTAATTAGAGCGTGTTATCTGTGTCCCTGTCAAAAAAGAGATGCGTCGGAGCAAATATTCTTATTAGAGCATGTTTTCTGCAATAACTAGGTCCCTGCGTGTTAAGAACAGAAATGGGAAGGTATGCTACTGAAAGACACTGTTAGAAATATTCTTGTATAAAATCTATTAGAGAAAAATAATTTTCTGACCTTCGTCTGAAAATCTTGAATTGTTGATATTGAAATTAAAAGTCACAAAATGTCCGGACTCAAAAACTAATAATTTGGTAATTCATAAATAAAAAAAACAAAAACAACTCACAAGTCAATAAAAAACAATATGAACTAAATAATAAATAAATAAATGACGAGTTTGTTTTGTGATGGGCGGAGTCGAGAGCTATCAAAGTGAATTCTGGGAATGTTCCCAGATGTTGGATTGTTTTCAAAATATTTTCTTCTGACACATTATTGATGGACACTTCACACATTTTAAATAATGTCGGTGTTAGTTTGGGAAAATAACGCGTGTTGGGAAGAAGAAAATGAAAAAATTTCGATTCGGGCGGGAAGCTAATAAAATTTTTCAACATTTTTTTTCATTTCGCTGCACATTTTTTCACGAAAAAGTGAAGTGTCTATTGATTTTCAGCTGATTTTGATGAGAATATTCAAAAAAAATTCAAAATTTCACGCTGCACAATTTTTATTTTGAAAAAATTTTCACGCTGCACAAAAATTTTGGAACACTCTCTCGTCAAGCGTGTTTCGGAAAGGTTTCAAAAAATAATATGCAATGAATTTTTGATTTGACATCACCATTTTCAGAAAAATTGTCAAAAAATGTTTGAGAAGCTCCCAGAAAAATCTTCTGAAGATCGTACTGATTAGAATATGCTCTTTCAAATGAGCTCAACTTTTTTCGTGCTCACAATCAGACTCCACCTTTAAGAACGCGCCTAGAGAGCCTGGTTTCCGATAGTCCGAGATAACTTCTATTTTATTCAAGAGTTCACATTTTCAATTTCGATAATTGATATTCAAGTTTCTATTTACATGTTTTTCACTGTCTCCTGAATTCCAGGAACAATCAATCCGTAAAGCGCGAACACCAATTTTGATCTTTCGGGAGGAGCGCATCTGTTTTTGAAAACCGTAAAAAATACTCACCTTCCGTTTTTTTTTCAAATACTTGTCGCATGTAATTTTGAACTTCAACAGACAAATTTTATTATGGTAAATTCATTATAAAAAAACAAACAAGCAAAAAAAGAGCAATTCAGTAAATAGATTTGATGACAAAATATCGGTTCACGTATATTAAATTTGAAGAAGTGAAAGGAATACCGAATAGAAAAATTTATCAGAGTAGATTCTTCAGTGTAAACTTATTTTCAAATAAAAAATCATACCCTTAACAATGTTTCGTATTCAATATTTGTTGACAAATTCGAATTGGGAAAAACATAGACACTTTGGAATTGGGAAGTGAAAAGAGATCGACACAAAATTGAACAAGGGATGGGTGCACAGGGGTGAAAAATCAAGCAGCCGACATTATTTTGATTTCTTCTTGCAATTCGACGTTAACTTGGATTTGAATCAGTTGCTCCTCAAAATCACGATGATAGTCATCATAGTCCAAAGGTGGCTCATCATTCATTTCAGCCATAACTTGTTCATCACTAATATCTGGTGAATCGAGGAACGATAAGTCTTCTTCCTCTTCTTCTTTTTTTTCTTCTTTTTCTTTCACCTGGAAAAAAATATGTACCGTATTGCGATAATTGAAATTTTTTTGATTTCAGATAACTCACCACACAAACACGTTTCACCGTATCTTCAGCCCAATAATGATCAAAATCTCTCAAACTCTTGCTTGGCGGCTCGTTTTCCTATAAATGTTATCAGATTTCTACAGATTAGTTTCAAAAATATGTTAGAAACTCACATTTTCTTCGACTTCAACTTCAACTTCAAAACGTCGTTTCAATGAGCCAGAAATCTGAAAAAGTTTGGTTTGTCCAAGATCCATCAGAAAATAGCGTTAGATACAATTAACCTTTCCCATTAGCTATGATCAGCCTTAAACAACACCCTAGGTCAACCTCCCCCTCTTCCCAAATACCAAAAAAATCGATAATCATCCAGATGTCAACTTTAAAATTAAGTTTCTCACTTGAAAATAATCGTTTTGAAATTTGGTTTTTAGGAAAAGCTGGAAGATATCTTCAGCTATCTTCAATAAAAATTTCATATTATTTGACACCCAATGAATATTTCAATTTTTGATTTTTCGAACATTCATCGAGAGATGAGTAATTATAGAAGAGATGCAGAGAAAAAGAGGACGCTGTTTTGATTGATTTTTTATTCTCACGTTTCACGTAATTTTTGAAGGTTCAATCAAGGAAAACACTTACGGTCTTTGATACGGTGGCGAATGATTCTTGAGTCAATTCAAAGGAAATTTCGAGTTGTGATGACTCCATTTTGATTGGGATTTTCAACAAATCTGGAAATAAAATGGTAATAAATTGTCTTAAAGCAGATTGAAAACGATAACAAATATCTGAAAATTTCCAGAAAAAAAAACAAATTATCACAATTGACAAATAACAAAACCGAATGTGCAACAATAAGAGGTGAGGATGAGGAAAAGGCGTGCGAATGGTAGTGTGCAATAGGGCACATTTGTTGTTTCATCATGATTTTTATAGATTTAGAATTGATTATAGATATTTCAATTGGAAATTGGATAAGAAACTCAAAAAATTAAACAAAGTGAGAAAAAAGCTGGAGTTGGAAATACAGAAAGGAAAATAAATTACAAACAGATGATCAGCAAACTGTCTGTCACAATTTCAAACAAAAAATTCTTCTATTTCTAAAATGTTTTCAGACAGTCATTTTTCGAACACAAAAATATTTGTCAAAATTATCCTAATTATTACTTTTTGCTCTTATAGTTCAACGATCTTTGGGAACTGTTCATCTAAATTTTTTTGCACAAAATTGAAAACATTTTAAAGCAACAATCTTATATTGTAAAGTTCTTTTGACAAAAAATAATAATCGATGAAAATGTTGTTTTTTTATTTTTATTTAAAAACGAGAAAAAGCACTGATTTGTCTTGTCTGTCGTATGAAAAAATGAATCAGCATTTTGCGAAACTATTCACAAAGAAAATGATATAAAAGACTATACTATACAGCTGCGGAACATCTGAACACAAAATTTGAAATTGACAAAAATTGTCTTTTATTAAACAGTTTTCAAAAGTGTTCTCAATAAAAAAGAATCAAGGCTAATTAGCAAAACAATTAGGAGAAACATTTTTGAGCAATGTTGATTTATGACGATGACTCAGGTTAATGAGTCGTTTTTTTCTACAGAATGTTTTGGTTTTAAATGTCAAAACGTTTGGAGTATGTTTTTGGAAGTACTGTTCGAAAAATCAAAATAAAAAATAACTTGAAACATAATTTTGAAAATTTTTTATTTATGTATAATCAATTAAATTTCAATTCTAAATCTATAAAAATCATGTTGAAACAACAAGTGTGCCCTATTGCACACTACCATACGCACGCATTCTCCTCATCTTCACCTCTTATTGTGGCACATTCGGTTTTTTTATCTGTCAGTTGTGATTATTTGTTTTTTTTTTCTCTGAAAGTTTTAGATAGTTGTTACCATTTTAAAACTGATTTGAGACTATTTATTACATTTTTATTTCCAGATTTCTTGAAAATCTCAATCAAAATGGATCCATCAATAGACGAAAATTCCTCCGAATCAACTCAAGAATCATTCGACAACGAATCAAGAAACGTAAGTATTTTCCTTGAATATCCAAAAAATCACGTAAAACGTGTAATCAATTAATTGAAAAATCAATCAAAGAGGCGTCCTCTTTTTCTCTGCACCTCTTCTATAATTACTCATCTCTCGATGAATGTTCGAAAAATCAAAAATTGAAATATTCATTGGGTGTCAAATTATATGAAATTTTTATTGAAGATAGCTGAAGATATCTTCCAGCTTTTCCAAAAAACCAAATTCAAAAACGATTATTTTCCATAGAGAAACTTAATTTTAAAGTTGACATCTGGATAATTATCGATTTTTTTTGTATGGGAAAAGAGGGAGAGGTTGACCTAGGGTGTTGTTTAAGGCTGATCATAGCTAATGGGAAAGGTTAATTGTATCTAACGTTATTTGGCACACATGTTGGATAGTTATCAAAACTAGTCGCCCTTATGACTGGGCAACCCCATTTCAAAACTTCTTGAATAATTTTAAATTCAGGACGATTCATCAAACAACTCTGATCGATACGATTCCGAAGAAAATAAGGTTGGTTTGAATTTTGTGAGTATTAAACCAATGTGATTTTTCAGAACAGCCAAGAGTACCTCGATTCCCCAGACATCAGCGACGACCAAGTTATGGAAGAGTTGCATGATGAGCCTCCAGTCGACGACGATGAACAAGAAAAAATTCAAGATGATTAGATCATACACATTCTATTCACATAACTCGAAAATTATACATATCTATTGTCATTCTAATAAGGATCTCTGTAATATTCCCAATTCCAATCTGTCAACAACAAAATATGAAACATTGTACAATTATTGATTTTACTGAAACCACACATTTTTAGCAAATAAATTTATTAAATGAAAAATTGTGAAAAAATTCAAATGAAAGTAAAATGAAACTTCATGGTTTGGATCGAATCAAATCAGGTACAAAATTTCTGGAATAAATTTCAGCTCCAATTTTGTGGTCATTTGAAAACTTTTTCTCACCAATGTTTTTAAACGCTTGAACACTTTCTTGAAATTTGGGACGAGTTACCAAGAAAATGAAAAGGAAAACAGTTAAGAGAGCAGAAATCAAACAGTAAATGTAAAAAAGACGAGATAAAAGAGATATAGTGTGATACTCTATATGAATTTGATAGTTTGTTGCGTTAAGAGCGCTGGGGTTCGGGATTGTCAGAACTTGAGAACCGACATTGTATGAGAAATTCCATGATTGCACTGAATATGCTTTATCAATTATCTGGAAAAAACTTCTGAATTCTACTACCAAAATTCGGAGCTTAAAAATTCTCACCTCAACATTTTTTGGTGATTCAGCAATTCCTCTCACAACAATAAAAGTTGATTCGAATTTTTCTTTGTTCACCATTTCTACCGTCTCAGCTAACATGACGAAGAAAATAAGCGCAAAAAGATTCGCAGCGATCATTACTGAAAATAATAAAAATCACTTGAGAAAACTGGGGGAAACGCAGTGAAATAATATGTAAGAAGAGTATCCTGGCGAAATATATATAGGCTTAACTGACATAACCCGCCTGGAGTACAACTGAATGCGACGCTCCTATTTATACTGTTTATCAATTATGAAATAGTGAGAGAACAATTTCAGATGAAATTTCAGGTTTTTTTTTTCTGAAATTTTTGAAATTTGTTATGAAATCATTAGATGATAATTAATAAAATGAATTTTCCGAACTGGCCAAAGGGTACTGTTTCAATTTTTATTTTAGATTTTAAATAAAATATATGTTTTCTAGTAGTTTTCGACACATTGTTCACGATCGTGTTGTCTAAAATTGCAACTCACCTTCCAACAAGTCAAAGTTTGGAAATTTCTAAAAATTGGAATTTTTGAAGGGTACACTGGCTTCAAAAATGATTTTCATTGAATCTAGTAGCGTAGGGTTGCTCAGAAGGGTCGATAACATAAGTTCAGAAGGTTAATATAGAAATCCGAATCTGCAAAATGAATTAACATTTTTTTTCTTGAAAAATAAAAAAAGTAGAGTATTCGAAATCCTTTGAAGCATTTTCATTTATTCTAGACATCAGTAGAACCATCGAAGCATCCGAAGTTCAAAGATCAAATTGTTTGTTTCTCAAAACAGCTGGAGAATGTTTGAAGTATTTTTTCAGACCTGTCGTTTTGCGGCTATTTGCGGCCCTCGGGCCAGCCATGTGAAGGGCTGGGCTAGCCAGCCCAAATAGGGAAAATGGGCTGGCTCAGCCCGGCCTTTCCAACAAATTTTATTGTGTAAATGCACTGTTTTTCAATGGTGTTTCTTTCGAATTTTTGCATTTTGGCGGAAGAAAGTTGGCGAATTTCGTGTTTCTAATGGTGGATTGATAATAAAAGTAAAATTTATTGAAATTCATGTGTTTCACCATAACAATCCTGCACCAAAACAGTTCTTCGAAGAAATGTTGGTGCACTAACACCAATATAAGTTATTCTGATTTACGAAATTCGCCCAAATGCAGAAAATTTGAGCAAAATCATCCATTTGTAAAAATCACGAATTGTCATCAAAAAATTATGAAGGGCCGAAAAAGGGCTGAAACAGCCTCTCATAAAAAAAGAAGGGCCGGAGGGCCGAAAAAGCCCGCATTTTTTGAATTTTGAAGGGCTGGCCCGGCCCGGCCGCCCAAAAACGACAGGTCTGATTTCTTCGTTCTCATTTTTATTCCTCGTGAAAAAGAAAACCTTGCAAAATCTGAAATTTTGGTTTCTTGTCTCTGCCCGCATATACATGTATTCAATTACAGAAACGTTTTTTTTGCAGACATTTTCAATTTCGTTGTTTTTTTTTCAAAATCCGATTATGCAGTAATTTTTGAGCTTTGAGCTTGAAAATTGTTTTTTTTTGTTAAATATAATACATAACTGCAATACAAAACCAGAACTCTTAAAATACAAAATCGAATCCCACAAAAATAATAATTAGTTTCCACAAAAATGGCTTTGAAAAAAGCAAATGAAATAAAACAAAAACATTAAAAACACCCATTTATTTACCTCGTTTTTTCTTTATTTCTTTTTTGTCCATCCATTTTTTTCAAATAGTAAACATACTCAAAAAAAATGTGCTTGCAACTTTTCAAATTTTTGTGGCCAAAGTGACAGGAGACTTTTTTTTTTGTTGGTTGGTTAAAATTAGATTTAGCAAAGTGTGAGAGAACTCTTATAAATAAATTGAAATGGTCCCGGGTTTTTTGGTTTGCTATTCGTCTTTTTTTTGTAGTGTTTTTTTCTCACCGGATGAAAACTCCAACATTTATTGTTTTTAAGCTTCTTCTTCTTCTTCTTATTTTTTCGCACAAGGGGAAGAGAAGAACCCTATTGTTTTATTTGTTTTCTTTTTTAGTTTCTGAATTTTTTTTAGTTGAAAAACAAAAATAATGATAAGTTGGGCTAAAAATATGGTTGGGAACCATGAGTTTTCAGATCTGGTTCAAGTTGTTTATTCAGAATCAGATTTTAATTTCTGGAATTTTTATTGAAAAGAATTTCAGAACTTGTTTAAAAACATAGCTGAAAATTGACCATTTTTTCAAAGAGAAATTTTTGAGAGAAAAATTTGGTTCAAGTTCAACTGATCAAGTTAGCCTTTCTGAATTAGAATTCTAGAGCTCAAGATTTAGAAAAATTTTCCATGTTTGAATAAATTTCAGATTTTCAAAAAAAAATCCTGAAACTTTCAGTGGAAATTTTTCGGAGGAAATTTTTTCAAATCAAGTTTCACAATCTCCCAAAAAATAAAACTTAAAAACTTCGCAGTTCCAACGAAAATTCTCATTTGACCTTTGAAAAACGCCCAAACAACTTTTCGACATAAATATTTACAAACACCTTTTGTTTGACTCAAAATTTTCCAGCTTTTTGTCATAATAACCTTCATAAATATTTCTCCGAATCTCTTGTCCTTCAACTGCACTTCCTTATGCAAAAATCCCCCCATTTTTTTCATTTGCAGCATTTTCTCCCATCCCCACCCCTAATTTCATGCCTCCGGTCAATTTGCTCTTTTCTTTTCTCATTTTCTTTCCAGAAACACCTAGTTCTTCTAAATTATATTTTTTTATCTGCTTCTTCTTTTTCCTTCTTTTTTTTGTCGGTCGAAATAAATAAAAATTGGCAGGCACAAGCGCAGCAAAAAAAAAAGTAGAAAAAAAAAGAGAGGAGGAGCTTATGGGTGATGGTGGGCTTGAAAAAATAAAAGAAGGGGGAGAAGAAGAAGAAGAGAAAGAAGACGTGCTCCAATTTGCTCCGCCCCATCATCTACTGGGTGTGACACCTCATTTCAGACTTTCATCATCCTCATCATCATCAGAAGGGAATTTTATTTTAAACTAAACTGTAGCTGCAATTATCAAACTATATATTTTTGCAATAAGTGAAACAATAAAACCCAACATAAAACAAAACGTTGTTCATCATTCCGTCGTTTACTTCAACTCAAAAATCTCTTTTCTCTTTTCCAATGATAATATCATATCTTGCACGAATTGTACTATTATTGCCTGAATTATCATCTGGAGAAACTGATCGACTTGCTGAAATTGCAGCCGATCAAGCGAAAGAGGTGGGTGTTTTTGGAGTTCTGGAATTTTGTTCAAAAAATAAATAAATAATATTTTTGTGATTGATTTGACAAAAAAGTACTTGTCGTTTCCAGATTTTCTCTCTGGGGACTTACTTGAACTCGGACTTGGAACCAAAAAAAAATATAAAAAATTACGTCAGAACAAGGAAATATGCATTGTTTCCAGGAGATTTAACAACAATTATATTTCATTTTTGAATTTTTAACGTTGGTAGATCAGTTTTTTTATAAGATATGACAAGAAATGATTTAATTTCAGCGACGAGAAAATTAAAAAAAACATTAAATAAAAAAAAGTCATTTCCAAAGATGAAGTTCAAGTTAAAGATAAAAAGGGTTACTGTAAGTTGTTCTGAAAAAAAACCGTTTATTACATTGGGGTTTTTACTTGACTAACCTTATCATGCAGAAATTTGGAAACAATTTATATTTTTGCCTGGATTCTTTTCCATTCACATTTTTCCAATAATTTATTATTATTTATTTTTCACCTGCCTCATAAAATCATTTTCTCCAGGAGCAATTCATTGATTATGCCCAACCGTTTCTCGAAAGGCACACAACTTTCCGACCATATGGCTCTAAACCAAGACACTATGATCCAATTATTGAACATCCGATTCCACCAAATCCTCAGCCAACCGGACCTTGTCAAGTGATAAATGAGACAAGTCGCAAGGATTTGTTAACGGTTAGTTGAGTTTTCCCAAAAAAACACTTGAAGTTTTCTGTGAAAAACAAAAGTTTATTGAATTTTGAACACCCTTGAGAGAAAAAAAAAGAGTTCATCTAATTTCATATACTCTCTATATCTTTCTCATTTCATTTGTTGTTTTATGTATATGCATGTAAATATATATACAACATATACATATGAAAACCGACAATTCTTTCCTTTTTGGATGATGGGGAAACCCATTATAATGCTTACGGAGATAGATAGTTAAGTGAGCGCCCGTCCAACGAGTTTACATGAGCCGACCGGGGGTTCAAAAAAACATTTATTAGTTATTTGTGCGCGGCGGCTGAAAAAATGAATGAAGAAGATTGACTTTTTCATTCAAAGGGAAGGGAATTTTGGAACCTTTTATAAATATTTGGCTGGGAAGCAAGATCTGGAATTTTTATAAGATGCGGAGCCCTCCAAAATCTGAAATTTTCTGGCTTGTCTTTAGAAAATAAAGATTGATTTATTTAAATTAATAAAAAAAGAGAAATACGCGGAACCTTTCCTAAAAATTAGGGGTTTTCTTAGAAAATGTATTTACTACCCAAAATTGCTAGGATTCAAAGTTGTGTTCCGGGTAGATCAAATATTTTTCTCTGAATTCCTCAACCGTTTTAAGTTACCCTAACTTCACTCTTGTCCAAAAGTTTTCGATTTATCATCCACGGAAAGTGCTTATTTGTGGTTTCCCGGAAACGAATAAATATTTTAGGTAGATTTTTGTTTCTAGTTCCAAGGCATCAAAAATTGTTGGAAAGCGTTTTTTTTTGAGTAAAACAGAAGAAGAAGAAGAATTTATTCGCATTTTTTATTATATGCGGTTGATGAGGCGAAAAATGTTTTTTAGTACACCTGAGTTTGAGCGAACCAACCAAATAAATATGTTGTATGTATTTAAAAAAAGAAGACAAAAAAATAGTTCCTTGTCTTGTCTTGTCTACATAGATGACCAAGTTTAATCTAATTGACTTATTTTATTTCAAGCCAAACATTGTATTGACATTTATGTACATTCAGCAGAAAGTTTCGGCGAGAACAAAAATTGGATTAAAAAACGAAATCAAAAAGGGAGGGTTGTGTTTCGTCTAATTGAATTTTTGTTTTGTCATCGGCACCCACCAAGTTTTTTTTTCGTCGCATTCGGATTGTCCGATTAGATTTTTCTCATATAAATGAATAACAAGCGTTTGGGAGCAGTTTTTTTGGGTTTTCGGGAAAACAACCAACCAATTAAAAATATTCAAATGGGAATTTTATTGGGCGAAATGCGCAATTGGGTTCTGATTTGGATGGTTGTCTGTCAACAAGATTTTCTAAAAGATTATTCCGGGAAAAAATTATCACAGAAATTATCATGAAGTTAAAAGGGGGTGTTTTCTAGTAGTTACAGTCCCCCCTAAAATATAAAGTTTTCAAAAAATCCTGTTTCTGAAAAAAATTCCAACATGAAACTTTAATTTCCTTTTCCAGTAAACCATAATCGTTGAATCATATTTCAAAAATTTCTGAAAATTTTCAAGTTTTCTCCCAAAACACATTTATCATCCACACCCAACCAGTGAAGAAGAAGAAAAAATAAAATATATTGCAGTTTCAAAACTAATTCTCTTTTTTCGTTTTGAACGTAAAACGAATTTTCGCGCCTGAGCCACAACATTTTTTTTGGTTTTGGTCTATGTGCCAACGAAAAATTGGGTGTACTTTTGTCAGTGGAAAAATAAAAGAGATGGGATGCATTTCAATGATCATTTTTGAAGTTTGATGAATAATTTATAGACAACTTGTTTTTATGCTATTGAAAAGAAATCTATTTATTTATTGAATGGTATTTTTGAAAAATAAATATGTTTTTTGAGAACTTGTAGAACATTCTTTCTTTGTGCATCATCTTTTTATTCATCTAATTTTGATGATGACTTGCACAAAAAGCCAAAAATTTTACATTTTTATGTATGTATGTCTTCTTTTTGGAGAATAAGAAGAATAAGAACATATTGGATAGAGAACAAAAAATCATTTTTTCTCAAATGACATTTCAATTTCTTTCAGAAACTCTTCGGCGAAACATACGACAAGAACAATCTACCAAGTGCAAATTCTACCGAGGTGTGTGAAAAAATTTGCAAATTAGATTAAATGAAATGGAACAAATTGGCTGGAAACAATGCACTTGAATAAAATAATGCCTTCGTTTAAAGTGCATTCTTTGTGCTACCAATGTGGGGGGAAATTTTGAATCGGGTTTTCAAAAATAAAATAAATATGATCTCATTTCTCTTTAAAAAATTATTAGTGATCAGAATTTTCAGACTCGGGTTTCATTCAGAAACTCTCTGAAAATTCTTCCAAATTATCTGGCCTGTTTCAAATTCAGAAAACCCCAACCATTTTTTTCAGGTCATAGTAGAACTAACAGTCCAATCAATCACCGAAATCAGCGAATTCTCCTCAAGTTTCAAAGCCGATGTTTGGTTTTCTCAAATCTGGCGAGATCCCCGTCTCGATTTTTCTGGCCAAAACTACTGTATCAAAAATATCTCACTGGCAGCGCATAAATTACCAACAATGTGGTCTCCAAATGTCTGTTTTGTTAATAGCAAAAAGGTTGGTTTGATAGAAATTTTAGAATTTTGACAAAAATTTATTATTCATATGTACATGAGTTTATTTTTGAAAAGAAAACGGAAAACTCTGATGTTTGATTTTTTCTCACCGGATTTATCTTGGACAAGCCAACTTTTTTCTAACTTAAATGAATACGTTGATTCTCGAAAAAGGATAGAGGGATCAGAAATCGTAAAAAAAACTAATAAAGATAGAAATTCTGTGTGACGAAATGAAACTCTTCTTCCTGTTTCCAAAAAAAAGTTCATTAAAGGTCGAAATTCATGCATCTCCATCTCAAAACATTCTTCTTTTGATCTTTCCAAATGGCACAGTTTGGCTAAATTTCCGTGTTTCCCTCATTGGACCCTGCAAACTTGATTTGACCTATTTTCCAATGGATCGCCAATCATGCAACCTAGTGTTCGAGGTATGTATTTTGAAAATAAACAAAAAAAAAAAATATGGAAATGACATGTGACATGTCGGATAAACACTTGAGTGTAAACAACTCTCTCCAATTTTCAGAGTTATTCGTATAATACGGCTGAAGTACGAATTGTGTGGAGAGATTGGGAACCAGTTAGTATTCCGGATCCGGATTCCAAAAATTTGCCCGATTTTGAGCTTGTTGAATTCAAGTTGGTTATTTTTTTTCATTGTTTGTGAAGTGTTTATCAAATTATTGAATGGGCTGGTGTCTGAGAAATGATTTTTTTTTTGGGAAATTAAAAAACAATCAGACTATCTGGGGAAATAGAAAAAGCAAACCTGCTCTACGGAACAAAAATTTAACGTTTGATCTACCAAAAAATTTTCACATAACCATTAAAGTTCAAAAAATCTTGGAGGAAATTGAAATATTCCGAAAAACCTCAGTGAAACTTTTTTTCTCTCTCAGAAACTTTTTTTGTCTCTCCTAATCTTGGTTTCGAAATTTCTTTTCCGTGAATTCAAAATCAAGAACAATTGATTATTTCTTTGATTCCGAACCATTTTACATTCAAAAAAAATCCGCAAAATATTCCAGACATCTCAACGCAACATTAGTTTACACTGCTGGACTTTGGGATCAATTAGAAGTTCAATTCACCTTCCGAAGGTTATATGGTTATTATGTTTTGCAAGCTTATATGCCAACATATTTATCAGTTTTCATTTCATGGATCGCATTTTGGATTGACACAAAAGCTTTACCCGCTAGAATAACTCTAGGAGTCTCTTCCTTAATGGCTCTAACTTTCCAATTCGGTAACATTGTGAAAAACTTGCCACGTGTCAGTTATGTGAAAGCTTTGGATATTTGGATGTTTGGTTGTGTTGGTTTCATTTTTCTGTCGTTAGTTGAATTGGCAGTTGTTGGATTTGCTGATAAACTTGATGCAAAGCGAAGAAGACATAACAGGTTTGTAACTTAATTTTGGATAAAGTTTTTATTTTGCTACAGAAGTTTTGGCAGATGTAAAGAGCAAATGATGATGCGAAGTGATTCGGAACAACAATGGCTTTCAAGATTATCCGGCCAACAACGACCACAAAATTCTGAAACTTCGACTGATAATACTAATCACACGGTTCAAATTAATGATGGGAATGGGCATTTGCGCCGGAGAAAAAGTGAGGAGAAACGGCAGAAGTTATTGCTTCAAATGGAACATCCGATGTTTGTTAATGGTGAAAAAATTGATGAGGTATCGAATTTATTTTCATTTTCAGTTTGAACTTACGGGAAGCAACCAGAAACTTTCAGATATCCGCCAAATTGTTCCCATTATTATTCACGGCTTTCAATATTTTCTATTGGTTCTATTATATTGGAATGTCTGGAGGATTTTTCAGCAAATAAGAAAAAAATGGAATAATTTTTGTTGACTTGTTTAATTTTTGCTTTTTCGGGTTATCAACATATATTTTTTCTTTGTCCAATTTTGTATTTTTGATTGATAAAGTGATTTGTAAAAGTCCCTGGAATATTTTTTTTCTCGGAAAAACGAGAAAAATACCTACAATAGGCTTGTTTTTCACAAGAATAGCGTGTCGAAGTCAACTTAAAAACACTTTTTAATGAGAAAAACAGTTTGAAACGTGATGTTTCAGACAATAATTGTTTTTCACAGGAATCGCGTGTCAAAATTTCCAGAAAAAATCTACAGTAAACTTGTTTTTCACGAAAATTGCGTGTGGAAGTTAATTTAAAAACACTGAATTCCAGGAAAATCAACTGTTTTTAATGAGAAAAACAGTTTGGAACGTGATATTGATGTTTCGAGTTTGGTTTTCACAGAAATCGCGTGTTGAATTGATCTAGGATTTCCTGAAAAACATTCAATTCCAGGAATCAACTGATGTTTTTCCAGACAATGTGATATTTTTCACAAACTTCGCGTGGGGAACCGAGCAAAAATTGCTCAAAAACATTTTGTTTTTTGAGAAAAACAATATAATGATAATATGGAGATAAAAAATATATTTGAATTGGAACAAGGCTAGTTTGTTCGAATTCTGACGGCTGACCCCAGGCCCAAGTTCAAGTTCAGATTTGGCTCAAATCACTTCTTTGTCAGTTGTACTTTTACCAGAAGTTCACAAATCTATCTGAACCAGTGACAAAAATGTGTTTTTCTCCAATAAGAAGAGTCATTTTTAATCTCCAATAAGATATTTTTGTCCGCAAAAAATACTTTTCAAATCAAATCAAAAATAATAATAGATTATGATACTTTATCCTTCAAAAATCCTTCAAAAACTATACTAATTTGTTTTTTTTCTTCGTGTTTTGAACAAAGGGAGATTGGATCAGTACAAAACTCTAAAATATGGGAAATTTATCTTGTTTGAAAGTTAGCTTAAGTTAGAGATAACATTTGAATAAAGTTGTGTCAACGTTTAAGCCGAAAATATTTTTTTTTCAAAGAACAAACCCAGCCTCAAAAAAGGTCAATCTGGAAATTTCCGGTTATTTTCATTCTGATTAATTTTTATAATCTTTGACGTGTCTGATTGAGAGCACTTAATCTCCTAGACTTCTGGTAACTTTTCATCAAAACCAAAACTACCCCATTTCAACATTATTTTGAAAATCACATTTATTCTTTGCACAAATTATATAGATTATCAAAAAAGTCAGATGATTACATATAATTTTCAAACCGATGATTATACCAATTTTCATGTTTTTTCAAAATTTTAAACTGTTTCAATTATGAAAATTTTTATAACTTTCCATTAGTTTTCAAGAATCCCCACAAATATTTTCATATATTTATTTATTTTTGTAGTTTTCTGATCATACTATTTTTGTATTATAAAGTACAAATAATTACAAAAATCCAATCAGCCAGAAAGAATGAGTCATGATTATTTTTTTGGGAATTTTTGATTTCAAGTTTGTCATTCAGGGACATAATTATAAAAAAAAGTCATTAACTTATGTAGAAAAAATGCTTTGAAACTTACAGAGATCAATCTCTTTTTGCTTCTGATATGAGCAAACTAGACACAAAACTACACTAATAAAATAATGAACTGCGAAAATTACTGAAATTTGTGATACACCTAAATTTGCTTTGTCAACTTTCAAATCCAACCCCTGAAAATTAAGAAAAAAAACGAGAATTTCCAAGAAACCAGTTTGGTAGAAGATTTGAAATACAATTTACATATGTTGGAAAAAATCTTATGACTAAAAATATGCATCAACTTCACGAGGAAGCTTCAAAAAATTAATGCATTCAGAATTTCCAAAGATCAATCTCCCTTCACTTCTGATCAAACTAGAAATTCAAAAATATTTAAAAATTCATTGAAATCTCGCCAAATTTTCAAAATAAACCACACAATGGTTAAACCACAATTCCAATGAGGTGAATTTTTGAAAAAAGGAAAAGCTTTTTGTTTTTTCACATGTGTCTCATATTTCAAACTTTCATCTTTTATTCTTTTTTTCTATTTCCAGAGATTTCATTCTTTACACATTTTCAAATTCCAAATTTAAATCTAAATTTAAATTCAAGTTCAAATTTAAATTATCTTTTCCGTATATTTATAAATATATACATACATTTTATATTCTACACATGTGATTCATTTTATTAATCCATATCAATCCTATTATGTTATATCATAATAATATTATTTTTAATCTGCTTTTCCTTTTTTTATATATACATATTCTTAATTTTTGAATTCTAAATATATGTATCTCATAAATAAATAAATAAATAAATAGTTCATAGTTCTTTTAGGTCATTTTGTTAGAAATAAATGTACATATGTAGAAAGCAACAAATTCGGGGAAGGAAAGGGGAAAAAAAGAGGAAATGGCATCTGAAAAGTGCAACCAAAAATGATTGTTATTCTTATTTTCATTTGCAGTTGTTCATTGAACCATGTGTCAGAAAATGTTGCAATTTTTTCATATTTTATTTTATTTGTGAATTTGAACAAAAAAATATAAATAAATAAATAAATGATTTTACAGCCATATGGTAAAATTATAAACATTTTTTGGTCATAATTTTTGCTAGAACGTTCTTCTTTTTTGTTACGGGCTTATAGCGATTCATATTTTATGATAAAAGTGACAAGAATTTTAGTTTTATGTCCAGAAAATTATGAAAACTGAACTTTATTTTAGATTCTCTTCATTTGAAAAAATGTTTTCCAAGAAAAATATGAATTTCTTTATAATTTTACTACAAAAAATTAGATTTTCAAATTTAATTTCTAGAATCTCGCTCATTTTAACTTCTAAATTTCACATTTTTTCACAGTTGATTTCAGAATTATAATTTTTTTAGTCTGAAAATATTTTAAAATATGAAAAAATCTCGAACACCTTTCAGATTGTTCTAAATTTTATTTGTTGTTTTTCTCATCAACTCAATTTTTTTTTCCTTTTTTTGTCTCATGGAAGTTCAAACGTTCATAATTCCATTCCACCACCATTACCAGCCTCAAAAACTTGCAAGAAAAAAAATCAAAATTTCAAATATCTTCTTTTTCTTTGAAACAGCCGAAAAAATATCCAAGAAGAATGAAAAACTGATGGGAAAAGACGTAGAGGAAAGACTCACACTAACATACACCTCGTGTGTGTGTATTTTTCTATTCTTTTTTTTTCTTCTTTTTTTTCCATCGGTCTTTTCACTCTCCACACACGTTTTGGTCTTTTTTTTCTGTCGTGAATGTTTTCCATCTTTTTCACGCACTTTTTTCCTTTTTTTCTAGTTTGAAATTTCAAGAGTCTTGAGCTTGAAACCGTCTTTTTTTGTCTTGTGATTCAGAATTTTTGCAATTGTTTGTTTGTTTTCGCAGCTTTTTCTTGGCTGGTAATTAAAATCGCAAAAGAGAGAGTTTAATTAAAAGACTATATTTAGAAAAAAAAGGAAAATCACAAGATTTTTTGTTTTCAATGATTCATTGGAGCTTAATTACTGTACTTCAAAGTTATTTTTGGGAGAGCGAAAATCTCATTAATTCTATTTTTAGAATAACTCTCTTCAGATTTGTCCACCCTCACTAGAATTTTTCTATTTATATTTACCACTATTTTTTAATGTTAAGCCCTCAAAAACCTAAATTTCGAAGATCTTATTTCATATCATATTAGTTGCAAAATCTCGTGACAGGAAATCATACAAAAACAATTTCGTGGAATTTTTGTTTTATCAAATTCTACCGCAATATTTTTCATTTTTTATATGTTTTTTTTCCGAAAATAGAAATGATTATATTTGAAAAAAAAATTGAAAATTATTGGCATCATTTCAAAAAAATCTCTCTCTTCGTTTATCGATTTCGAAATTTTTATCATATCATGATTTGTACAAAAAAAATTTATAACTTTTATAAAATAATATTTTCCATAAGTTATTTTTGGATAACAAAAAGTGTCAGACACACTTCTATTTTCATATTGTACTTTGATGTGTCAAAAACAGATTTTTTCTCCAAAAATAAATTTTTTCTAGCTAATTGGAAAACATTGCCAATTAGCTTGCCCAAATGTTCAAAAATCCCAAGAAAATGTTTTTTTTTCGGAAAAGAGACAATAGTCCATTTCACACCTTATAAATTTCCCGTTTCCAGAATCTTATTCTTTTTTTTCAATAACATTGATTAGATAAGATTATATATTATTTTTATCATCAAAGTGTGAAGTTGTAAAAGGTTACTGTAAAAAATATGTAGAAAATTGAGAATGAAGGAAAACTGATTTGATTCATTTTCTAATAAAATATAATTGGAAAAAAGCGTGTGACGTGATCAGATCATCTTGAAAATATTTGATCGACCGAAACATTTATGCACTTGATGACAGCCACTGTATCTTATCAAATTGATTCAATTAACTGTGTGTTCAAACTGTTAGAATCTTTGTTTTTCCGTTTTTTTTTTGAAAGTCGATATATTTTCATTTTTATAGATTTTATTTTTGGCTCTTTCCGGAAGTGAAGGGTTTTCGAGAAAGTTTTGAATAGAGAGAATCACCAGTTTTAAGCTTGATCCTAATTCTTGAAATTCTTCAGACCTCAAAGCTTCGGGCGTAGGAATTCCTATAAAATTGAAAAACCTTTAATTTTTATTGTTGGGATCTTTTTTGAGTAAAGTTTTCTGGCGTTCTCATATATATTTTTTTTTGAGTGAATCGTTCAGAAAAAACCAAAAAACCAAAATTTTTGTGAATTTGGCCACACACTTCTTAACATTATACTTTTGGAGAACCATAAAGTTAGATTTCCTGAAATTCTTAATTTTCTTTTGAAACTCTCAAGAAGCTCAGATGCTTTGAAGCTACCAAATCTCTTTTCAATATGATTTTTTCCTTTCTGAACTCTCCTGATTTTGGCTAGAAATTTCTGATATTTTTTTCGAGAAACCTTTGTATTTTTCAGAACCTCGAGTTCATTTTTCTTAAAACTTTTTTTTCATTTTCTGAAAAATTCTGAAAAACCTCATTGTTTTTTTTTCAAAAAATCTCTCATTTCCAAAAACATCCGTATTTTTCCAGTTCCAACCATTTCCAAAGGTATGAACGAAGCCTCGTCTTCGAAATCAACCAAATTATTGAGCAACACAGAGGATTTGACTTCAACTTCAATCAAAACAACCAAAAACGGGGCGGTGCCTGAAATGGGCGGAGCCACAACTTCTTCCTCTTCATCGTCATCATCATCAGCAGGAGGTGGAGAAAGAGGTGGAACCTTGCCTGAAGAAACGGTCACTGCTATTAAAAAAGAGTTTTTGTTGGCTGAAGCTCAGAAGAATCTTGAACCGGAAAAACTACAAGCTCTACAGAGTCAGTTAGAGGTTGGTTCATTTTTTTTGGAAATGTTCTATTCTTTTTTTGTTGTTGATTCTGATTTAGTTTGAACTTTCTAGTAAATTTTGTAAGTCGGTGAGGATTCTTTTGTGAAACTAATTTTACATTTAGCTGAACTCTAAACATAAGTGGCACAATTTTATAATTTTGAAACTCTATACGCCCAAGGACCCTTCAGTTAACCTCCTTCTAATTTTTTTCTGAAGCCAGCTGTAACTTCTTGAACTCCTGGTTTCCAGAAAAGTTACTGAAATTTCTGATCAAGATCAGCGGCTCAAAATTTTCTAGAATACCATGTCAAAATTTTTGATAAAATGTTTCAAGTTTGATAGACCAGGCTCCTCATTTCAAGTTTCAAAATTCAAAATTCAATTTCCCATCAAAAATGTTTGTTTGGATTCTAAAGTGTGACGTATCAGTGTTTATATTTTATCATCAATTGTTTATAGTAATGAAACAGAAAAAAGAAAAACCAAGATGTTTTTTTTTGTTGTGTTTGATACTTTGTGATAGTCTTCATTTCAGTGGAACCTGAAAAAAGTGAAGAAAAGTTCATAAATCTAATATTGTTTTACACTTTGCATTCTCTTTTTTTGTTCGAAGAACACAAAATACGAGAAAAATTCTCAAAACAGAGTGACGTTTTTCTGCCTTTTCTGCCTACAAAAAAGTTCGGTTTGCAGAAAAATTGAAGGTTTTGATTAACAAAATGTTAGAGGCTGAAAATATTTTAAAATTCTAATTTTAAGTCTAGAAAATTCTATGATCGGATAAACTTATCCAAAAAATAAGATCTGGTATTTCAAAAATAGAAATTGAAAGCAGATCAGTCAAATCCCAGATGGCTAAAGATTATTTTTGTGTTCGAAAAATGTAAAACTTATTTTGAATTCAACTTGAAACATGGACAAACTACAGAACAAAATATTTTTTATATAAAAATTGAAAATGTTTCCTATTATCAAAAAAAAAATACCAAAACATTTTCTAGAAACTTTTTTTCCTCACCTGACCAAAAATCAAAATTTTAATGAGCATACTCCATCTCGTGAAAATTCTAATTAAAACCTTCTATTCATTTCCTCTCACGAGTTATCAAAACCAAAAATTTCCCGATTCACAAAACATAAGATCAACCAAAAAAAAACACTGAAAATTTGGCAGGTGTAATAATCAGCTTAAAAATATTCTCTTCCGCTATACTAATTTCGATTTCTTAAATTCTTCTTTTCTGCCACAAAACTACATTTTATTCATTTTTTCCAATAAACATGTTTCTTTCTTTCCTTCTTCCCTTTTCTTCTTTGTGAGAAAGAAAAACAAACAAAAATAAATAAATGTTGCCATTTGTGGGAAAAAATACTTATGATGAACGAATAAATGTTTGTTTTGATTGCAATTTTTGCATAGGAAAACATTGGATTATGAATGAAATTTTGAAGAGAAATTCAAGAACTTCTTTGAAAACTTGGAGGATTATTAGGGAATATTTGAAATGAACCTGAGAAATTCGGAAATTTTCAGACATTTTTGGATTTTCAGATTGTTTCTTGAGCCTAGTCCGATACCTTTTTAGTGGTCCCCAAATAGAAATTGATCTACCAACAGGAAATAGGATCAGGTGCAATTGTCTAGAAAAAAAACTGAATGGAACCAAAAATTTTGGACTTTTTTCAGACCGTTTCCAGCAAATTTAAATCAAAATTTGTTTTTCAAACTTTTGCTTTTCAAAAAATATAAAACGTAGGCGTTTTTAAAGACGGATTAAAATCATAACCCACTCAAAACTTGAAAAACTACGGTATACATATGATATATAAATAGAGTGTTTCTGGTCTTTTGAATCCGGTAGTCATAAAATGAAACAAAAATAAATTGTTTGGAATAAAACAAAACGAAATGAAATGAATTGAAATGAAATATTCTAAATTTAGAATTAATTATTTTATATTTAAAAATAGATGATGATTCAATTCTAAATTAAATGTGAATTTATTTTTTTTCCAATTTTATTTTATTCCCCCCTATTTTTCCGTCGTGTTTTTTTTTGTTGTGTTGCTATTTTTGGATGTTGAAGATTTCAATGAGTTTTTTCTCCAAAACCCCGCCTACAAATGTGTTGTTTTTCGCTTTTTTTCTTCGCTGAGCCTCTCTTGTTTTTTTTCAGATTTTTTCTTGCTCTGAAAAAATATCAAGCTTGGAAAAAAAAAACTATTTCTATTTTTATTTTTAGACATTTTTCCGGGCGCCGGGCGCGAGAAATCATTTTTCATAAAGATATTATATTGTTAAACAGGTTTCGTTTTTTTTTTCAGAATGAAAAAAAAAATTAGCACCTGCGTCACAAAACAGTTCTGACCTTAAGATTATATATACTTCATTTTTTGATAAGAAAATAATTTTCGAAAAAAAATCCTTCGAGAAGGGCGGGGGTAGTTAAGTGGTGGGTGTGGTTGATCTAAGGGTCTCAGGTTCAATTCCAAGTGCCCGCTATTTTTGATTTTTACAATTCCTGACGACAACTAGGCACGGTGACTTGAAAATTAGGCTCTCTAGGCGCTGATCCTTGACTATTGGATTCTCTAGGCGCGGTGGCTTGAGAACTAGGCTCTCTAGACGCTGATCCTTGACTATTGGATTCTCTAGGCGCGGTGGCTTGAGAACTAGGCTCTCTAGGCGCTGATCCTTGACCATAGAGCTTTCTAGGAGCAGTGGCTTGAGAACTAGGCTCTCTAGGCGCTGATCCTTGATTATTGGATTTCCTAGGCGCTAGGTCTAGAAAATCGATTCCTCGGAATTTCAAAAGCGTCGCAAAGGCTTTTGGCAAATAGCCAAAGAACAGCAGACCGCAACTTTTGTAGTGACCGCAACGCATACGCGTCGCAGGTAACATTCAACAAAAAAATCCCTCGTTTACTCCATCAGGAAACGAAAAAAATGTCCCAATTTATATATTTTTAGCACATTAGTCAATTGGACATTCGATACTCGCAAATTAAAGAGGGGAAAAAACGCTTTCAGTAAATAATATGAGACTCTTTTATTTTATGTTTCAAATATTTATATTATATAAATATTATAGAGTAGTTTGCCGAATGTTTGATCTCAAGAACACTGATACTTTAAAATCATCTGCAAACAAAAATGATCAAAAATGATTATTTTCGAGTTTACTTTTGATAACTTCTTCAAGTAGATCAAATGTGTTGTCTCGGAGCATTTGTGTGTGTTTGGTTTATTTTTATATCTAACAAAGTTCTCATCTATCTTTTTTTTGCTGCAGTTAGCACTTGTTTTCAATTTTTGCAACTTCTTCCCTTTCTTCTTCTTCTCCCCGTTTTTTCTTATTTTTTTTGCTTTCTCAAACACTTTCTCTCCTTTTTTTTATAAAATGTCCCTCCTGGACAGATCTGAAAATAGCTCATGCTCACCGATCATTGATCAACTTTTTATTTCAAACGGGTCATTTTTTGAGTACTCCTTTTACTACAACTAAATAGTTTTCCTTTTCTTCTCCGCTTTTTTTTTGATGGAAACATTATGTTGTATGTTCCAAAAATAGTTTGTGTCGTTATGTTTTTTCGTTGAAAACAAGTCGAGCTAATGATTTCTGACATCAGGTTACATAAGTTCGTGTATAAGAAACGAGTAGAGCAAAAATAGAATATCCGGCTCAGAACCGGAAGTGTGATTTCTAGGAATCTAGGTTTTTCACTTATTTTTTTCTTCACCGTGCAGAGAAAACCGGATTGTTTTGATGTTTTTTTGAGGGTCTGAGCTGGATTTTGCTCTAATTCTTTATCCGGATAGACTTATCGATACTTCGAATTTTTTTTCGTTATTTTTAATAAATTCAGACTATCATAAGACTAGAACATGATAAAACTTGAATATTACTGTAAAAATTTTCAATATCTTTGAGAGCGAACGGTCGCAACGCGGTTTTGAATCCAATTTTTCTTTCTTTGGCAAAAAAATTGTCTATTTTGAATAATTAAAAACCTGATCAACAGAGAGATTCAGAGAATTTTTTTTTAAGTTACTGATCAAACTAAACTATATTTTCCAACGAATGAAAAACAATTTATAGTTTCGAGCCGCTACTGTAATTGTTTTTCTTCAATTTGAGCTGGATCTTGCTCTAATCCGGATAAACTTATCGATACTTTGAATTCCTTCTCCCCTCCCTCATGACTTTAATATACTTAGACTAACTATAGTTTATGTGAGTTGATAGATCATCATTTAGAATCATGATTTGTTTATCATCAAATTTTATCAAACCATTTCTTAAAATAGAAGCAACAAGTGCAAAGATTAGCCTTGTTTTTATTTTGCTCCCACAGAAATGCAGAATTTTTATTCATTCAAAAAATAAATTTTCCCAAAAATTGCATAAATTTATTAATTTATTTGTTTTTTTTTTTCAAAAAAAAAAGGAAAACCAACGACACAAAAAAATATTTTACCGCACATGTTAGGAATTGTGCCTATTTCAGGGTGCATATCATCTTTTGATAACACTAACCATCAAAAATGTCGTCCCCGCTTTGTGACGTATGTCCGCAACGGTCTTTCAGGGGTGTTTCGAGACAAAAATAGACATGGAGTTCCAATATTTACATATATAGAAATGTCGAATATTATAAATGTTTTTCGAAACCAAATGATATCAGAATCAGAAACTGTTTCAAGAAACCTTTTTCCTTTCGTTTCTTCTCTCTTTTTTTCTTCCAACATGCATATGTAATAACGGCTCGTATTTTTGCAAGCAAAAAGACAAATATTTACCACCACAAGCTCAGCAGCATTTATAGAGTCTATATCAATAAACATTTATTTTTCTAGAATTTCACTGATTCATTTTTGTTTTCCACTTTCTTTTTTTGCTCGATTTTTTGTGATATATTTTCTGAAACTGGATTTCTTTTTTGATATCAGTGAGCTTTCTTGGAGCCTTTTTCTTTTTTCATGATCAGCAAGTCCGCGTTTAGGTTTTCTAGGCGTGGTTACTTGAGAACTACGTATCTAGCCGCTAATCCTTGACAACAGAGCTTTCTAGACGCGCTTACTTGAGAACTGAGTTTTCTAGGCGCTGCTTCTTAACGATTGAATTTTCTAGGCGCGGTTACTTTAGAACTACGTTTTCTATCAGATGATCCTTAAAAATCTAATTTTCTAGGCGTGGTTACTTGAGAACTATATTTTCTATGCGCTAATCCTTGACAATTGGATTTTCTAGAGGCTGTTACTTGAGAATTAGGATTTCTAGGCAAGATTTTCCAATTTTTTTACATGAAAATTTTTTTTTGTATTTTTGAACTATATCTCTCTTCAATTCCATCCATCCATTTTTCTATATATAAAAAAATCCCACATATAGTTTTCTTCAACTACAAATTTGGGCTTTTTGGAGTAGAAGTAACCCGTGATTATTATGAACTTTCTTTTTTATTTTTCGGGTGGTTATGATTCATTTTCTTGATATACATATATATTTTTTTTCTCGACTGGAAAATTTTTGATGTTATGGCCAAAAACCCACGGACTCTGATTTCACATCTCGATGAGTTTTGCTTATTTTAAGGACGTGATGTGGAGGAGGTAGTTCAGTGGAAGTGGGAGCTGATGCTGATCTTAACATCAGAGGTTCAATTCCCAGTGCCCACAGAGACCTGGGCGAATCTGAAGCCTCTACCTTTCGGAAGTTATGAGTCATATGCTAATTAATTTTTCGACTGAAAATTTCTGAAGGTGTTTTGGCCAAAAACCCTCAGACTAATTTTAATTCAATGAGTTTTGCTCTCTTTTACAATCAAGTGCACATGATTAGCCTAAACTACATTACGAGAACGAAAAAAATCTCTAATCTCAAAAATATGGTTTCTTCTCATAGTAATAGTGAAGCATTACATATGAAAAGTTTATTTATAGAAAGAGAAAGCGAAAAGAATTTTTTTCGAAATTGAATCATTTGAAAAAAGGAAAACTTCAATCATTCATGTATATCATTCATTCGCAATTCAGAAGATCTGAATAGTATATGAATAAAAAATATATGGATATAAATATATTCATTCCATAAATAACGCTACTTGGTGCGGGTAGTTGGTTTCATTTTTTTTTAGTTTGATATATCCACGTTCTTTTTTTTGTGCTTCTTTTTGCCTCCTACTCCTTCTTCATCCTTCTTTTTTTTCATATTTTCCTTTTGGTTTTTCTCGCCTCAAATATGATACTATTTTTAGGCGCATTTTTGTTTGCGGTCTCGTTTCGTTTTCCTTCTTCCCTTCCCTTTCCTTTCCTTTTCATTTTTTTCCCTCCCTCCGATTTTCTGTGTTTTTTTGTCGTTGTTGTTTTCCGAAGCTTCACTATATTTTGGCCGATTTTTTGTATTGATTTTGTGTGGTGGACCCCGAAATAGTATTTTCGCGAATCATCGATTGTTTGTGTAGTGAGATGAGAAAGAAAAGAAAGCACAAACAAAACAGACGAAAATGAAATGCGGAAAATTTTGTGAGCGCGCGCAACACACTGACAAAAAAACTTTGTGTCCACTTCTATACTTTTTTCTGGCTTTTTTTTCTGATTTAAATTTTTGAATTGAGATTTTATCGTTAGATCTATTTTAGTACTAAAACCGCTAGGCTTCAAACTTTTAAAAATATTTTTTTTCAAATTATTCATCTATTCCCTGAATTCCGTTGATTTTGGTCCTGAATTCCGTTAATTTTAGTCTTCGCCAGAAAAAATCAGGAAATGTAGATTCCAGATTCTAGGTTCAGCTTTTGAAAAGGCCCTCATAGATATTTCTGTGCCATAATGAGATTTTTGAGCCCGCCAAAAGCATTTCAAAATTCCTTCTGGCCAGAAAAGCCCACTTGATCCAAAATACTTTACTGATTAGAATTTATAAACCAGATTCAGAAAGGTCTAGTCAACCCAAAAGCCCGAGAATCAGAGGTGTTCAAAACAAAAATTAAAAATAGAACTTGATCAGCAAGAAACAGAGGTTCAGAAATTCTGATTCTTCAGTTTTTTTCCTGCTTACCTATTACTCCAGGTCCAGAAAATTTTTTTCTTAAACCAAAAAAAATCTATCTTGAACTACATTTTTTCTCTCTCATTCTCAAAAAAAAAAGGATAATTCAGCTGTTTTTTCCGGAAGTCTAGAAAAAAGATAATCATATTCATTGCTCGCCCATTTTTTCTACACTTTTCACCTCCAACTTTAGCATATTAATTCAAAATTACGTCTTTATGTATTTAGGTGCACTACTCAAACTATATCTAGATCAAGATCAGAATAAAACATTCTTTGCAGGTGTTAAGTTTTAAGAAAACTAGTATAGCGTAGCAAAAATAAATGTCGTTTATTAACTAACTAACTAACTAACCAAATATATTTTATACACTTTTAGAAGAAACTACGTGCATAATCTTATAAAAAATCTCTTTTTTTTCTAAATTCTATTCATATCCTACTCACATGTGTATACTTTTTTCTTCAAGTTTTAATTAGTGAAATGAAAAAAAGTACCAGGAACAAAGTTTTATTATTCCAAGAATTTCATCCAGCATCCGGTATTTTTGTTGCTCTTTCTGCTCTCTCTTTTTTTGAAAAATTGATGTGATTCGATTGGTCAAACAAAAATCATGCGCGCATATTTTTTTTCCAAACAATGAATAAGTTATTTATTTGTTCAGATGTTGATTCAACTAGAAAAAAAACCAAATCAATTTATGTATTTTAGAGGAAGTAATTCTTTTCTTATAGTACTTTAGAATGTCAAACATCAAGAGTTTTTTTTTCTTTTTCTACTCGGTTGCAGGTGTTATACACTTATTTATGATGTATATTTTTGTTTTTGCCAAGAGCAAAAAGAGAAGAATAAAAATAGAAGAAAAAAACCTTTTTGCACAAAAGCAGGTGGTCGGAAGAATAACAACATTTATCATCGATGTTTCTTCTATGATTTTCTGACATTTTCCCGTTATTTTTAGAAATTTTGTATTCATTATCGTCTAATAATCATATAAATTTTTGTATTTAATATATACGGAAAATCTCATAAATAATATCTATTTTCAGACATACCATCAAAAGCAGATGGATCTGCTTGGTCATTATCATCGAGCTCAACAAGAGTTGAATGTGCAGCATCTGCAAAACGTCTATGCTGCACTTCAACAACAACAAAATGAACGAGCTGCTGCGGCAGTTCAAGCGATTTCAACAGCCGCTGCTGCTGTTGATAGTGCATCTTCGTTTGCAAGTAACACAACAACAAGTTCATCACCCAAGTCTACAAAATCACATCGAATGATACAATTTGATGATGGTCCTGGTGGGTTTTGGGACATTCAATCTTGGAATATTTTTTAAAAATAGTTTGGGTTCGAAGAAAAATAAAAATATTCAGAAAATTTTTGAACTACAAAATATTATTTCAGGTGGCAAAAAAATTTTAAAGCAAACTTATGAGTGACAAAGATTCTCTCAAGTTAGTCTAAATCCAACTGAATTCTAAATATTTTCGATATTTATAAGTTCTACACCCCAGAAATTTCATAATATTTACCCACATATCCACTTTCAGTTGCACCTTTGTCGTTGGCAAGTTCATTGACCAACTTGTTGTCAAACGGAAATAGCAGTGTACCACAAACACCAACTCGAGATCAACCATCATCATCATCATCCAAAAAATGGTGAGCATATTTCCCCCCTAAAACCTCTCAAATAAAAATGAAATTTAGTGATATTCCTCGCACAAATTCAACAACAATTTCACAACTCACCAAAGATCGATTGAAAAATATGATCGCAAATCGAAGTCGCGGCGAATCTGGCAGTCAGAGTAACCTTATCGGAAGCCCTTCTTCTACCACCGCCACAACAACTAATAATCCAACACATGTAAGCTTTTTTTCGGAAAATAAAAAACAAAAACAAGTGCAAATTTAAATTTCCAGGTAAACGTCTCATCACCACATTTTGAGCCCTATCGATTACCTTCAAACTTCACAACAGCACAGACAATTCAAGCAAATGAATTTCAGCTACGGAAGGTTAATTCAGAGCCGAATTTGAAGATGAGAATCAGAGCAAAACTGCTATCAAAGGGATCTAGTCCAGTGCAGCAGCAGTCTACAAATAATTCACAATTTAGTTTCACACATCCACAGCTGAAACGCTGTGATAGTGAATCATCACAAACTGCAGCGTTGGATATTCTTCAACAGCATTCAACTCAAAATTCTCTACCGCATCTCATGTTACCTTCACCTTCTCTACCGAATTTGGCAGCAGCTGGTGCTTTTCCTAATGTTAATCTTCCTATTGGTAAGTTCATCTGCCCTAATTTATCCTAACTCCAACGTGAGAATTTTTGCAGATCTCACAGCATTCATGGCTGCTGCAAATTTATCACCATTCCTCAGTCTTCCAAGTTTACTTAATAAAAAACTAGAACTTGGCGGTTTGACAGATGATTGTGATCGTAATAGTTTGATGGGTGCTACTTCATCATCAAGCCTTTCACAGGCAATGAATCTTGGAGGACATCAATATCAATCATTGCTCAAACAACAAATCAGAGATCTCGTTTTACGGCGGAAAAGTTTAGTGCGAGAAGAACCTGAAGAAGGCGCTGATGATGCACATTATTCTGGATTACTGTCATCTAGTAAATTGCAACATCTTCAACAACTCGCTTCTGAAGCTGGAATTGATTGTAACGGCGATCCAACACAGACTGGTTTAGCATATGATGCGGCGATGGCAAAACATGATTGTGTTTGTGGAAATAGTTCGTTACATGTTGAACATGGCGGGAGGATTCAAAGTATTTGGTCGAGATTGATTGAGAGGGGATTGGTGCAGAAATGTGAAAAAAGTGACGGCGAAGAAAGCGTCACTTGAACAATTACAACTTGTACATTCACAAACATACACTACATTTTTTGCTGTTTCACCAACTGCTTGTCTAAAAATGGATGCAAATTCATTGCCAGTGAAGCGATTTCTTCAGCTTCCTTGTGGTGGAATCGGCGTAGATACCGATACATATTTCAATGATGCGAGCACTCAAACAGCTGCTCGAATGGCGACTGGAAGCTTGATCGAATTGGCAACACAAGTCGTAGAAAATCGAGTAAAAAATGGGTTTGCCTGCATTCGACCACCAGGTCATCACGCTGAACGAGAATTGGCCATGGGTTTCTGTTTTTTCAACAATGTTGCGATCACCGCTAAAGTTCTTCAAAACAAATATCCAACTCAATGTGCAAAAATTGCGATTATTGATTGGGATGTTCATCATGGAAATGGTACTCAATTGAGTTTCGAAGAAGATCCAAATGTTTTATATTTGTCTCTTCATCGACATGATAATGGACACTTTTTCCCAGGAACTGGTTCAGTTACTGAAGTTGGAAGAGAAGCTGGAAAGGTTTGTTGGGAGGATTATTCAAATTCAATCACATAATTTCTAGGGCTTCACTGTCAACGTCCCATTTTCCGGAGATATCATGAGAGACGCTGATTATCTTGCCGCTTGGAGAGCAATCGTCGAACCAGTGCTCGAAAGTTTCCAACCAACATTCATCCTCGTATCAGCTGGTTTTGATGCAGCTCGTGGACACGCCAACGCTCTTGGTGGATATGAAATTTCACCAGAGCTCTTTGGATTCATGACAAAAAGTTTGATGAATTTCGCCAATGGAAAAGTTGTGTTGGCTTTGGAAGGCGGCTATGATTTGACAAGTATCTCACAAGCCGCTGAACAATGTGTTCAAGCGCTGATTGGTGAATCTGATGATGCTGGAAGACTTAGTTCTGCTGCTCTGGAAACTCTTCCATGTCTCAGTGCCCAGGAAACTATTCAAAAGGTATGTTCATATCATTTAAAAATGTAGAAAATAAAAATAATCAATAATTTTCAGGTGATTGCAATTCACAAAGGATCGTGGCCACTATTGAGCTCTAAACAAGCATCAATCAATACAACTGAAATGCAATGGCGACTTCAAAATCCATAAAAATCACATATTTTCCCCCAAAATTCCATTTACTTGCGGTCTCTTATATCAAACGTGTTTATCTCAGCATAATTCCAAAAATTTTAAAGAAAAAAAACAAACAAAAAACAAATACGATTCTTCAACAAAAGATGTATGCATCGAATTTACGCTTCAAAAAAAATTGTTTGTGATATGTCCATAGTAGTGTCTAGTTTATTTTTTTTTAATATAAAAAAATAACAGAGAAATTTCAAAACTTACATACATACATATATTTATTGATATTCACGGGAAATTTTATATTTGCATGGTTTTTGCAAAACAAAATATAATAAACTTTGAAAGTATTTAGAAATTGTGTCAGTTAGTTTTGGTCCTTTTTGAATTGTATGTATATTCCGATTATTTCACAGACCAATGAAAAATCAATGATTCTAATCTAGTTCGACCAATGTTGTACTGTATTTCATAATTTATTGCCCACAATTCATTTGTTTTTGTCTCATTATATCAAATTTATTTGCCCAAATTTTACTGTGTTTTTATGTTTACCTATCATCATGCCATTTTTTCCTGATATATATTTTCTACTGTTTTATTGATTGAATGAATCATTTCTTGTCTAATGAGGTTTATTTCACAAAAATAAGTTAGCAAATCAAAAAGCACAATTTTTAGAGCAAATTTTTCAAATCTGAAAATATTCATGTTAGATTTCTCCCTTTTTGTTTAATACAAGAAAGGTTCTTGTAATACAGTAATCTTTTTGTCACTGTCAAACAGTAACAAAAAAGATTATTGTATCACAATAACCAATCTTGCATTTTTTTCGTCTTTTATTTTTTTTTTAGAAAATTATAAATTTGAACTAATCAGTTTTAATGAATTATTTCCCCCTCTTCTATTTATGCGCGCGCCGACAACTGACCGGAGGAGACACTCGCTATCTTTTGCATACCAAGTGGGCGGGGCTTATCATAAAAGAGGAGACAGGTTGCAATTTTCAACAGCGTTCTTTTCTACAAAATTTTTGACATGGATAAAGAACAGCTACATAGCCGAGTGGTTAGCATGTTTGCCTTTCGCTCTTTTATCCCGGGATCAATCTCCCTTGCCTGCCAACTTTTTTTTCAATTGTTTTTCTTTGAGAAACTGTGATTTTTGGATGATAGATTATATTTTTTCAGTGTTTTTTTTTCTCAATGGAATCGAGATTGAAAAAATGGTCTCATTTTTGAAGGAGTTGTCAATTGGCTGAGAATAAAATATAGACATTTAATAAATTCGAAAGAAAAAAGTTTCTCGATCCTGAAATCACGAAATATAGATGGTAACATTAAGGTTCGGAAATCCTTGGCACGAGTTTAAAAAAATATCCAAAAAGTTTTCAGAAAATCATTTTTAGTAAATTTCAAAATGTAATGAACTTTTTTTGAGGTAAAAATAGAACACGTTTTTTTCTTCTGCTAGCATTTGTCAAGAAAACGGAATACAAAAAAATATAATCAAGGAATTAAAAGTTGTATTGTTGTTGTTTTTGTTGTAAAAAATGAAATAAAAAATAAAAATGAATATTGAATTTGTTAATACGGTTGTGACTTCCTGCAGACAGCAAAATTGTTTTCCTAAAAATAAAAATAATTGTGAAGAATATTCTAAACTAGGTCTTCCTCCTTTTTTGACTCTCAGAATCAATCAAATCATGCTTCCAAATCATTTCTCATTTCTTTTTTGCTTCCAAGACAGAATAATAACAACAAATGGATAAAATGTAAATTTGCTTTTTTTTTCTTGTCGTCTTATTCCAATAAAAACAAACCTATCAAAGACAAAAAAAATAGAAAAATAAACGAAAAATAAGAATAAAGAAATAAGCGTCTTGAAATTGATACAAAAATTCGAAGCGGCATCTCATTATTTCTCATGTATAATAATTATATGCACTTTTATAATTTTGAGCCCAAAATCTTCACTTTTTCTTTTTTATTTCTATTCCAATTCCGTTTCCGTCTCATCTGCTCTATTTAATAATCTATTTATTTTCAACATTTTTTTCATTATTATTATTAGTCAGTCATAAGAGCTTTCTTTTTTTTGCTTTTCAAATTGAATAAGTTTTTGTACAGTAGCAAAAAACCTCCCAGAGGACAGCTCAAATGTTAAAGCTGCCACAGTGTTAAATTAACCCCTGTGAAAAATAAAGTTCGTTTTAGTTTCAAATTAACTTCATTATTTTCAAATCTCAAAATGTTCTATGACGAAAAATATTTAAAATTAGCTAAAACATCTATTTTTAATTGATCATCAAGTTTCTCATCGTAAACAGTTTGGCTCACCGACACTTCGCGGGTTGCATATTGCTATGTTTTCTTCCATATTTTTTTGCTTTCCTCAAATTCAATAAGTTCTTTGTACAGTAGCTAACATCCAAAAAAAACCTCCCAGTTTTTTCTCTCAAAGATTAAAATGTACACATATTTTTTGCGATAAATGGCGCCCGTCACGCTTATCCGACTGTCAATTGAAAAAACTCCAATTCATCATCACTGAAAATATTTCCTTGTGTGTAGATCAAAAGAAGTTGGAATAGGAATAGAATACAAAATTAGAAGATGCCTTTGCTATGTTTTTTCTACTCTTTAACTCACTTCTCTTTGATCGTGTTAAGCTTCTTTCTGTATTGTGCTGCTAAAGAACACTCTGCTCTGCTCTGTTTTGAAAAACAAAACAGAATAAAAAAATAATTGCGGCGGTATTAAGTATGTTTTTGTTCTTTTACTACTCTAGCTTATATACATTTCTTATATATTCGAATTTTTTTTTGATTCTGATTTACATATATAATATATTTTTTCTGAAAGTCATATATCTGAAGAATAATTTGGTTTTTTTATTCATTCATTTCATTTTATTCGCTTTGCTCATCACAATTATCTATATATTTTTCAATTTCAGCAAAACCAATTATAGCTAAAAACCAGTAGGTCTTTGAATGAAACTTTATATTTTTTATCTTGAACTAGGGTGTTCTAAAAGGCTGTAACTTGTGAAATGATTATGGGCCCCTTTTAAAAACATTCGTGATTCACGAAAATGTTTTCAGAGCTTCTCAAAACATAATTCTCTCAAAATTCAATTTTTCTGTTTTCTTGTCCCAATAAATTGTCATGACATCCAATGAAAATCTAAAAATGGTTTTCCAAAAAAAAAACCATTATTTTCCACCAACCGAAATTCATTTTTTCGCACATTCAAACCTGAAAAAATCACCAAATAAAAATATATAATTCCATGTTTTTTCATAATAAATTTTGCCTTGCTTCTTCTTGAAAAAAGGAGAAAACAAAAAAAAACCAAATCCGATGTTCAGTGAAGATTATCCTCCTGAAATTTAAGCTCCTCCTATGATTAATGATATTCTCGTATCTTTTTCCTCTTCTCTACCACCATGTACAACGATTTTTTTTATATCTTATATGTATAAAAAAATCTCCCAAAGAAAGTTACATGTATTTTTTCAAAAAAAAAATATCTCACTCAGTTTTCCCTGGGGTTTGAATTTATGGAATCTTTGAACATCTCAACCCACTTTTGAAGAGGGTCGTCAATTTTTCTTGATTATCATCTCTCATTTTTTTTCTGCTCGACTTTTCAACTTTTTCTTATTCATTCGTTCGCCATCTTCTGCCTACTAATTTTTCAGAGTTTGCCTAACTCTCTATCTTTTTTTGCTTTCTGAAGTGAAATAAAATGTTGTTTTGCGAATAGAATCACAAAAAATTCCATCCCCCTAAATTCATTTTTAGATAGAATCACTTCGATAATCTTAATCATATTTATTTCGCACGTAACACAACAACATTTATATTTTTTTTCTTTTTCCTTCTTCATTTTTCATGTACTTAAAAGTTTTGGAGAAAATATTTTGCATATTTTAGAGGATATATCTTGTGGTTTTAAATTTATTTATGCGATTTTTTTTTCTTTGGCTATGATTTGAAATTAAGATTTATGTGCTTGGTTTGGCCTATTTTATTGTTGTTTTTTATTTGAAGATTGGACTGTAGTGCAAAATTAGATTGATTGTTTTTCCATGAACCAGATTTCAGACAATTTCTTTGAACTTGTCAAATTCTGGAAAAAAAAAGATTTTCATCGAATCTGATATTGACTAACAAAAAACGCAGATAGTTTTTCCCAGGGCCTGAAATCATTATAGGCTTGATTCTTGAATTTCAGACAAAATTTAGTTTTTTTTTCTATTAATAGCTTCAACTTCTTTTCGGTTCAATAATTTTTCAAGTTTAAAAATTATCCAATCACCTAAAACTATTCTTAATTTAGAATTTCTAACCTTCAGTCTTTAGTTATTTTTGTTTCTGCTCACACATATTTCTATCAAAAGTTTATCTTTCAACTTTGTATGCGATATAATCCGGACAGAACCGGATTTGTTATTAACAAATTAAAAATCTTGTAAATGCGAAATCAGCCGTCTGATTCGAATAAGAGCATTTCATTTCTGTCAACGGAAATTCAGAAGAAATTGTTGTTCTAAATTTCCGTGCCAATAAATCAAGAAGTTCTTTTTTCTCTTCTTAACGCGCGGCGCGAACCAACTCCGGAGATGTGAGTTGACTCGAAAAAATTGCTCAAAATTTATGAACCGTGTCAAATTTAACTGAAAAAAACATGTTATTCTTATACATATCTCTCAAAAGTATTATATGTAGCTTTACAAAACACATACAAATGAGCAAAAAGGTTACTTTTTTCAACGTAAAGAGGATTCAATGATGCGAAAGAGACGTGATTCAAAAATGAAACAAAAAATGATGAAGAATAAAACATAACATATGGGAAAAGGTAAAGACAAATGAATGACGAAAGCTTGGTTGGGTTTTTGGCGGAACTGATCAAACGTCAAAAGTTTTTCTGGGTTTGCTCTCACTCATTCTTTTTCGGGTTCAGAACATATCTGATTGTTCTTCTTTAGTGAACCAATTTTTCGAGAAAATTTAGAAAGTGAATTTTTCGACTCACAAAAAAACACTGCACACAAAAAACGCCAACCCTCACAAGATTGACGTGTTTGTGTGAAGTGGTGGCACCTCTTGTTTTTTCATTTTGAAAATAGTTTTGTGTTTGTTTTTAGAAGAACTGCGGTTCTTGTAGTTTATCTGATTTTTATACTTGATTTTTTTGATTTTGAAACTATTTTGGAGATCTCTTCTGGTATTTCCGTTGTCAATTTTTGTGCCCAATTCTAATTCAAGTCGCAAAGGCTTCAATTGAGTTACTATATAATGTTTGGACTCAAAATGACCGCTTTAACATGAGCAATATGTTTTTGGCCTCAAATCTACCACCTAGAAAGAAGGTTATGTTTTTTCAGGCAAATTTTGTGCTAACATTAAGTCGATAGTCAACTCTCTGAAAAATGAGCACTTTTTTTGATTTTAGATTTAAATTTTTGGATTACCTGAAACCTTGAATTTTGAATAACTTAAATGTGATTGAGCATCGTTTAACTTGATTTTTCAACACGCAATATTTTCAGCGCGAATTTCAGAAAATTCCATTTTTGAGCAGAAACTCTGTGTTTCTAGCTTTTCAAAAGTTCCTTTTTTTCTTGTAACCGTTTTACAAACCAAAATCTATTTGATTTTTGAGATCTACTAGATAGTTTTATGAATTATGCTTATTCTGAAAACACATTTATTTTTGAATATATCGATTGTGGTTCTCAGGAACTTGGATTTTGATTTCGAGATTCAAGATTATCGGATTACAAAAAATTGCTTTCTCAAATTTTTCTCTCGTTTTCCTAATGTAAGAACATTCATCCGGAACATTAGTGTTTTCTTCAACTTTGAAAATAATCTATTTATAAAATATGAAATATTATGTGTGTGTGTGTGTTTTTCCCTCCTACGAAAAGGCTAAAAAAGTTCTAGATGTCGGAATGAAACGCATAGAAGCATGAAATGAAAGTCGTGCATTTCAACCCATTTTCTCCTATTGCCCCTCCATTTTTCGTCTTCTTCTACTTCTTCCTTCATTTTTCACTGCTCATTTTTTCTTGTTCTCAACACCTTCCGTTCGATTATCCCGCTACCAAGAAATACATATACTTGTATTTCATTTCGTTTTTTTTGTGTGGTTTGAGATGTGATGTGCTTTTTCGGTGGTGGGTAAGTAATTTGAGCATTTGAAACATCATACTTGTGTTTGGATGTTTGTTGCTTAATGAACGATTTTTTCTAGTTGTTCTTCCAAATTTAGGACCCAATTTTCAGCATTCTTGAAACTAGCAAGACGATTTTTTCGTGAAAGGGCCAAAAACGAATTTCGTTTTTTTGAGAGCAATCTCCAAATATCAGAAATTTTACTGTAAAAATTAATTTTGTGGTGGTGTTCTCAAAATTCGGACCTGGCCCTTTCCGTTTTGGTGATTACAGACGTCCTGAAATCAGATTTGGACTTCAGAACCTTTAGATCAGCTAACTTCAGTGTTTCTTTAGATCTCTTGAAAGTTCCATCTCAGAAGTTCTCTTTAAAAATTGTACTTACCCAATTTCCAGCACCGCCTTTATACAATAGTCCAAGAGAACTATGTCTTTTTGATTTTCTAAAGTCCTGAACTGAAAACATGTTACCAGTTTTTTTCGAGAAAAAGCAACCCAAACACCAAATAAAAAAGTTCGGTTGAACGCAGAAAAATGACAAATGACTTCAACTTTTGATCCTCAAACTCGTATGGAACCGGAAAAAAATTTTTTTCTTTTTTTTTGTATTTGAAATTTCTTGTTTGATTCATTTTATCGATTAATTTGTGCTGGTGGCAGAAAAAAAAGTGCTTAAAAGGATTAGAATCTCCATAATTTTTCTTTTCCAGTCTGATTTGCTTTTCCTCCCTTTTTATGTACATTGCATAAAAAATAACTCTTTTGATGGAATTAAGCGGAAAATGAATATTATTAATAGATTCCTCTTAATTTGTATGTGGAAAAGTATAATCCGAATAGCGGAATAGTCATTTGATAGATAATTATTCAAAGAAATAAAAAAACACAGCGAAAAATCACGTTTTCTAGATTTTTTCTTTCGACTTTTTATTCATACCTACCCAAAAAACTTGGAAAAAAAAGTTGCAAAATGATCATCTCACTTTGAACTTTGATGAAGATATGAGGAAATTCAATTTTATCTGCGTGTCGTTTTTTTTGAAAAATTGCGTCGCCGAATTTAGGGATTATTGTGCATCCATGTGCTTTGCTCAATTTTGGAAGACATTTGATTTCTTGAACTTTTCTAGGTATTTATTTGAGACAAACGAATACGTGTTTGTCTGAAAATGATGATGTTCTTCAAGCGAAAAATAATTGAGAAGATCAATTCAAAAACATTTTTGGAATACTGTATTTCATGATTTTTTGAACTTTAACTAGAATTTGAAATTGAAATTGTGTTTGTGTTTGTGTTTTAATTCATTGTTGGAACCAACAAATGTCAAATCAACATTGCGTGTTTCCAAATACATATAATAAGGTGGTGTCACTCAGCCAAGCGAACAAAAAAATGTCCACCTAGCTGCCGTTTTTGTGTCGTTTTATAAAATAGATTCGTAGAAAATCTCTGGAACTCCTTTTTTTTCAAAATCACTTTGACTAATTTTGAAAAATGTTATTAGGTTCATTTATAATTTTTTTTCCAAATAACTACTGAAAGTTTATAACAAAGTTCTCGTCGGAGAAAAAATGTCTTGGTACATTTTTTTACAAAATGTTAATCCGCATACTCATTTGGAGTTCAAATTTGAACTCGAATTCAATTCCAGTATTTTAAAAACAATACCTTCTAGATACATATTTCCGTCAATCACTGATTATTTTAAGCCAAAAACCTTTCTTGTTTTTTTCGCATTTTGTGCCCATTAATCCCCCCACACACACATATATACACAAACGTGGATATCGACTAATTCTTTTTCCTTTTCCCTGATATCTTTGAAAGAGCCCCTCTTCTTCGGGGTTTTTTTCTTCATCTTTTCCTTATTCTTGTGAATTTCGATAGAGATCTCTCAAATTCGATAAACTGATTTGAGAACAAGAAGATACTTTTGCTCGCCCCGTTTTGCCTCCCTCCTTTTTCTCCACACACACAAATTTTCTGCTTCTTGTCGACCCGTCCAAAAATAACAACATTCTCGCTTTTTTTCGTCAGATTTTTAACAATAAGCGGAGTTTGAACCTTATATATGTATATTTTTTTCTACTATAATAATGTAAGTTAAGTTAGTTTTCTGAAAAGAAAAAAAGTCAATCAAAAAAATAAAATAAAATAATAAATACGCAACTCACTTACTTATTTTGCAATTCAATTCATTATACCAAACCACGGAATCAACTCAAGTTTTTTTTCCATTTTTTTTGCGCTGATGTTTTGCCAGTTTTTCTAGTAGATCTGCGCAAAAGTACTTTTTTTCGATTAATTTTTCCTTCCTCCCAGTTTCCTTCTGATCTACGCCATTAACTTTGCTTGCAAATTATCTTCATCGGATATTCTTTTAATTTATTTTTTCAAAATATCATATAAAAAATGTTCATTTATGTAAAAACAAAACACCGTTTCAATCGGAAATGACAAATCATATTTTTCTCATTATTGAACACCTCATCTCATCGCATTTCTCATGAATTTCAGAATCAAACTTCTTTATTTCGTGCTTGACCGATTTTCTCGATTTTCTTCTCGAATGAGAAAAATTGTTTTTCATCCCCCGCCTTTCGAATTTTCTTTTCAGAATTTTTTAGATACTTATGTTTTTGATTTTTACAGAAAAACAACACATTTTGAGTGGTCTCAATGGATAATATCACAATACCACCCGACACCAGTTGGATGTCACCATATAGCATTTCAACGCAGGTTTGTTTTGAAAATAAGTTTTTGAATTTTGAATCTAGACATTGATTTGATGCTAGAGCTACCATAATATCGATTTTTGTGTTTTCAAAAAAAAAACAAAAATAATATTTTTAAAAAATTGAAATGAATATTCAATAGAGCGCATTTGCAATATAGAATAAAGCACTATTTTTGATCTACCAAAAATTTAAAAAAATCAAAAATCTCTAAAACTTTTAACAAAATGTGCCCTCAAATGCTGTGATCTCCAATTTCCAATTCCCAAATTCCAGATTCTGGTATGGTTGGTGATAATTGTTTTAAGTTTGGAAACAATTATTGGAAATGCGATGGTTATAATGGCATATCGAATAGAACGCAATATCAGTAAACAAGTAAGCCCTCCTCTTACTCATTTTCAAAAAAAAAAAACAAAACTCTACTCGAAATTTTTCCAGGTTAGTAATCGATATATTGTATCATTGGCGATATCGGATTTGATTATTGGAATTGAAGGTTTTCCATTTTTCACAATTTATGTCTTGAATGGTTGGTTTTTCATTCAAAAAAAAAAGATTTCCGCTCAAATTCATAAATTTTCAGGTGATCGTTGGCCTTTGGGTGAAATCGCTTGTCAAACGTGGCTATTTTTGGATTATACTCTATGTCTCGTCTCGATTTTGACAGTTCTGTTAATCACCGCCGATCGATATTTGTCTGTTTGTCATACCGCAAAATATTTGAAATGGCAGAGTCCGACAAAAACGCAAGCATTGATTTTTATGTCTTGGCTTTTGCCAGCAGTGATTTTTGGAATTATGATTTATGGATGGGAAACGATTAGTAGATCAAAAAGTGATAGCACAAAAAATGGGAAATGTAATGCGCCATTTCTTGATAATCCATATGTTAATATGGGAATGTATGTGGCTTATTATTGGACAACTCTTGTAGCCATGTTGATTCTGTATAAGGTTGGTTTTTGCAGAAAAAAATTACAGATTCTGGTAGATCAAATTTTTTTTCAGGGAATTCACCAGGCCGCGAAAAATTTGGAGAAAAAAGCTAAGGCAAAAGAGCGACGTCATATTGCACTAATCTTGAGTCAACGACTTGGAACACAGGTTTGCTTTTTCTTGATTTTTGATCCCAAATTTATGGCTTTCAGGTTGGAGTTTCTTTGATGCTTCAATCAAAAGCGGAAAAAGAGCGGAAAGCGGAAGAAGCTCAAAAGGATAGTGGATATACAAGTCATCCAGCAGGGGTAAGAATAAAAAACAGAAGAAATTTAGAATTTTTGAAAAAGTGCTCTTATAACCCGCATGGTTTTATTCCTGATTTTTTCCATCTTGATTTTTTTTCTAATCCATCATTCAGGATCTCAATTCACGCCGGTTTGGATTTTCCGAACCGGAATCAAGTCAGTATAGAATTGAATCGAATGCAAATAACACACTAAGCGTTGAGGTAAAACAATGTGCATACATTTTCCATAGACAAACGCATGAATAATTTAATGTTTGAGAATATTGTGAATGTACTAACGGTTAGGGTTAGTAATGGAGATGATGTATGTAATATTTACAAAAGTAATCATGCATGTATAATATTCGTTTCTCTCTTGAAAAAAAAGAGAAACGTCGGCTAGACATCAATGAAACATTGCTCAAAAATGTTCAAAAAACGGAAAAAAAAACAACAATCACCAATTTTTTTTTGTTTATTGTGTCGGATTGATTTATTTGATTATACTTTTTTTCTATTTTTTTCTGCAAAAAACGGAAGTGCATCAAACTAATAACAAATTCAAAAATTTTCAAATCAATCATCCCGACATATAGCAACGTTAATATATTGTTGAGTTCAATTTGTCGTTTTTTTTGGGCATCTGCAAATAATAAATTAGTATTTATGATTATTTCAGGGGTCTGTCAACACGGAGAATGATCAGAATTTGGGTGTTATTGAGGAAGAGAGGAGTGGTTTTATGTCGAGAAGGTTAGGATTTTTAATTTTTTGAAAAAATGGCCACGCCCACTTAAAAAATGGGGTTGAAATTTGAAGATTGTTTTTTTTGGACTTTGACTCAATATATATTAGTTATCAGAACTTAGAAAAAACATAATTTTTTCAAAAATTGTGCATTTTGGCCACGCCCACTTTTGAATGACAATTTTAATTTTCATCCACGGGATTCAACCACACTTGACGAAAGAATGTCCTAAAATTTTTGTGCAGCGTGAAAATTTTTTCAGAATAAAAATTATGCAGCGTGAAATTTTGAAATTTTCTGAATATTTTCATCAAAATCCGCTGATAATCAATGAACATTTCACTTTTTCGTGAAAAAATGTGCAGTGAAATTTAAAAAAATTTTGAAAATTTTCATCAGCTTCCCGCCCGAATCGAAATTTTGGTTTGGGCGGGAATTTTTATTCGAAAATTTTTATACAGTATCCTTTTTTGACACGTCTCGTCAGGCGTGAATTCAAATGAATGGCCAAATCAAAATAAATCTAACATAAGCAATTTTCCAGGGAGAGCAATGAAAGTTATTATCCTGGACCTCATCCAACAGCTGCAAATTCTCGAAGATGTAGTGAGATGGAAAGAGTATCATTATTAAGTGATAATGAAGGTACAACCACTACAGTAAGACCACAAAGAGGATACGGTCGATTATCATTACGATCACGATATAGTGCATCAGAGAGTATAACACATGAAGAAGAACAACCAATTGAAAAAGCAGATAGTCTTCGAAAACTCTTTGCTGATGATGAATTGAATTCGGTTTTGAATTTCAAAGAAGAAGACAAATTGAAAACTGCTGATTCAAATAATGATAGTGATACAACATCTGTGATACTTCAACAACAAAGTAGTAGGAAATATAAGAAAAATAGGAAACCAAGATCTACACGAAGATCGAATTCTTCAACGCCGAGAAGGATTGCGAAGATTAAACAAGTTGATGAGAATGGAGGGGCTTCGGCATCAATTGAAACTCATGTAAGGGGGTAGGGTTTATTTTAAAAACACAATATTTTTTGCAGAACGAGCCGGATACTGAGGTGATTGAAGTGAAGAGAGCTGATCGATGGGTAGTTTCGATGAAAAAACGGATAGCTCAAGCGCTGATCCGAAGGAGGAGCACTCGAAGAGAAAGATCGAGTAGCAGTAATAGCGAGTTAGTTTTTTTCCAGAGATTAGAGGGTATCGGGGAGGGAGAGAGAGAGATTTGAGAACTCCCCCAAAAATCTTTGAATTCCAGTGACTCTTCATCGGATGTTGAAACAAATCCATCCAACCCAGAACGATGTAATAGTTTGAAAATCCCACAATTAACTGTGAATGAAGCGCCAAATCAACCAACAGCCACTGATCCTCCACCAACTCCTGCACCAACCAAAACAGAAACATTTTTAAGTGCCGCCGGGTTAGTTGCGTGTGATCTTATGTTAGAAACAATTTTCAGTTCCTGATTTGTTTGATTCTAACAAATCCTTGGTTGTAGATTGTTATTCAGTTTATATAATATTCAGAGTCTCCAGAAAAATCTCGACAATTTCAACGGCGATTACGCGAGAAAAAGTGATATCATCAATTTTCGCACCAATTGCTGTTTTTAATCGAGGAAGAAAACAAACAAAAGCTGAGAAAAGAGCGCATAAGGCTTTCAGGTTGGTATTTATTCATTTAGAGTTGGATTGGATTAAAAATGTTTTTTTTTTCAGAACAATCACTTTTATTGTTGGATTTTTTGCAATTCTTTGGTCGCCATATTATATAATGGTAAAAAAACTTGGATGGGGAGGGGGTTAAAAATTCAGGGTTTGGTCTATTGAGTCATTCTCGAAAATTCTAGACAGAAATTAAATTTTTAAACCTTGATCCATGAAAATATAGGTTTAAATTCTCGAGTTAGCGTAACTTCAAAAAGAAATTCTGGATAATTTTCGATAAACATTAAATTTTTTTAAAAAGATTCTTGAATATTTTTCACCATTTTCGAAAAACCTATTTTTCCCATCTCAAAACTCATTTTTTTTCCAGGCCACATTATTCGGTTTCTGTGGTAATAACTGTATTCCGCCATCAATTTTTACAATGTCATATTATATGTGTTATTTGAATAGTAGTGGTAATCCGTTTGCATACGCTTTAGCTAATCGACAATTTCGTTCGGCATTTATGCGCATGTTCCGCGGAAATTTCAACAAAGTTGCATGATAATAATGAATACATAATTAGGTAATTGCCAGATTTTGTTGTTTGACGGGTTCATTCATTTGATAATGATAATGAAACATACATATTTATTTTATTTTTTGATTAAATAATAATGATAATAAAGAATCATTTTTGAAATCTTGAAACACTGAAAAATGAGACATCGACTGTTGTTGGTTTGTCGGCAGCCATTTCAGCGAGAGCTCTTCCGATTCCTGGAGAAACTTTGAAACCAGAGCCACAGCCACATCCACCAACTAATACATTTGGATTTTTTGATGGGATTGGTCCGATCAGATAATGATCATCAGGTGAGTTCTGAAAAGAAAATCGTTAGAAAAATTTCTACCCTCTAATAAATCCCCAAAAACTCACTGTGTATTTGCAAAAATCAACATGCGATGGAGCCTTATGATCAACCACTGGTAAATGTTTCTTGATAAACTCCGCTGGCAAATCAATCATAGATTGTGATCGCTTCTCTGGATGTTGAAAATCAGCTGTCAATGTGTCTCCAGCATGATAGCAGAACTTAATAGAACCTTGATGATCGTTGTCTGGAAGAGCATAATGAAACTCTTTGAGTTCCATTTCTTGCGCAATAACCACTGGAAAATGGTCGTCGTTGAGAAGTTGAGAATATTTTTCTTCAGCTGCTTTCCAGTAGCAGACAGAAATACTGATTGGCTGCAAAAAATCAATTTGAATTATGTATTTTTAGATGAAAATGTACTCTACATACATCAATCTTGAAGTCAAGTTCAGGCAACAGTTTGGTGATCCAAGATCCAACGGTGAAAATGATCTTTCTAGAACTATAACTCCCTTTGTTTGTCTTGACCTCAATTTTATTTTGAAGCTGATCATTGTAGGAAATCAGCTCCTCTTCTTCGTGTACAACACCACCTAATTGAACAAACTCGTCTTGAAAAGCATGAAGCCACTTGTTCGCATAAATCACACCACCCTTTGGATCAATAAGTCCCTGCCATTCTTCTCCAAATTGAAATTGTGGATACTTCTCATGAATTTTTGAACCACGAACAACTTCATGTTCAATGTTATGAGTCTTCAGATTTGAAGAGATTTTATCAATTTCACCACCAGTGCTGACCCACAACAAACCAGTTTGTCTGTAGGTTTGAAATGAAGATTTATGTATGGTTTTTGGAAGAAAAAAACTCACTTCCAAAGTTTTTCGTTGCGTTTTTTCTCAAGTTCATCAACCTGAGCATAAGCATCGCTCACCAAAGGAACATATTCAACTTCTTCATGAGCATATCTAGTGATTCTTGAGAATCCGTGAGAACTTCCATTTGAATGACCAAGTTTGAACTGGAATGAAGTTTAGAAAATTGATCACTGAACAAGCCGTGTCCGAAAATATCTGTACACTGTAATTTTTAGGTACGTCTATTCACAGAACTTTCAAGGGAACAGTCTTTTGAAAAATTTAAATTTTCAGAATTGCTCTCGAAATATATGACTAGGAGTTTTTGAATTCTCAGATGGAACAGAAGTTTATTTTTCTAACATCAAGCATTTAATATCGAATCGATGGTCATTTGTAGTATCGAAAACGGTCAAATGATTAGATAGCCTGTTTTTTCTTCACGCTATCTTGGATGAACGGCAAAAAAATAATATAAATTTTTGGAAATACAGGGCTCACAGTTTCTGGGACTTTTTGATCTTCGAAATTAGATTTTATGAAAAATCGGGGATATGTCGCAGCTGTGAGATCCCAAATTTGTTAGAAAAAAATATAATAATTTTTATCCGAAAACCAAAATGCCTTACCTGCTCTAAAAGAAGTGTCTTCAATCCAAGCTTCTGACAATGATACGCAGTACATGATCCGAAAATTCCTGCACCCACAACAATAACATCATAATCAAGAGAGGTCATGTTTGAAATGATACAACTGATTGGCTACCCTGTTTGAAGAAACGTTATCTATCTGTTTTTTTTTCGAGTAATAAAAAAAGAGCAATGATAAAAAGGAAATCAGAGATATGGGTTTGTTTAAAAACAATTCTTTATTTTCGATTTTCAACTTAGCTTTTTATATTCTTGAAACGCGCAGCGCTGCGACAAATGCTTCCACAATTGTGGTCAGTTGCGGTTCTTTTGTATATATACATATTTATTTTTTTACACAATAAAGAATCATTTTTGAAATCTTGAAATACTGAAATATGAGACATCAACTGTTGTTGGTTTGTCGGCTGCCATTTCAGCGAGAGCTCTTCCGATTGCTGGAGAAACTTTGAAACCTGAACCACACCCACATCCACCAACTAATACATTTGGATTTTTAAATGGAATTGGTCCGATCAGATAATGATCATCTGGTGAGTTCTAGAAAGAATAATGTTGAGTTTTCTATTTTTTCTAGAAAAAAAACAAGAACTAACCGTATATTTGCAGAAATCAACATGGGATGGAGCCTTATGATCAACCACTGGTAGATGTTTTCTGATAAACTCAGCTGGAAGATCAATCAAAGACTGTGATCGCTTCTCTGGATGTTGAAAATCAGCTGTTAATGTGTCTCCAGCATCATAAACGAACTTGATAGAACCTTGATAATCCGTATCTGGAAGAGCAAAATGATACTCTTTACGCTCTACGTTTTTCGCTATCAAAACTGGAAAATGATCATCGTTGAGAAGTTGCGAATCTTTTTCTTCCGCTGCTTTCCAATAGCAGACTGAAAGACTGATAGGCTATAAGATTGCAATTAAATGACTTTTAGCTATAAATTTACATACATACATACATTAATTTTGAAATCGAGTTCAGGCAACAATTTGGTGATCCACGATCCAACGGTGAAAATAATTTTCCGTGAGCTATAACTCCCTTTGTTTGTCTTGACCTCAATTCTATCTTGAAGTTGATCATTGTAAGAAATCAGCTCCTCTTCCTCATGTACAACACCTCCTAATTGAACAAACTCGTCTTGAAAAGCGTGAAGCCATTTATTCGCATAAATCACACCACCCTTTGGATCAATAAGTCCCTGCCATTCTTCTCCAAATTGAAATTGTGGATACTTCTCATGAATTTTTGAACCACAAACAACTTCATGTTCAATGTTATGAGTTTTGAGATTCGATGAGATTTTGTCGATTTTGCCGCCAGTGCTGACCCACAATAATCCAGTTTGTCTGTAGATTTGAAATGAAATTTTATGAATGATTTTTGGATGAAAAAAACGCACTTCCAAAGTTTTTCCTTGCGTTTTTTCTCAAGTTCATCAATTTGATCATAAGCATCGCCTACCAAAGGAACATATTCCACTTCATTATGAGCATATCTAATGATTCTTGAGAATCCGTGAGAACTTCCATTTGAATGACCAAGTTTGAACTGAAATGAAATTTAGAAGAAGTTTTCTCATGATGTGTCACTATCATCTAAACTCATGTCAGAAAACATCTTGAAAGGCGCCTCAAAAAAAATTTCGAATTTTTTCGAGGACATCTGAAACAATACCTGCTCTAGAAGAAGTGTCTTCAATCCAAGCTTTTGACAATGATACGCAGTACATGATCCAAAAATTCCTGCACCCACAACAATGACATCATAATCAAGAGAGGCCATGTTTGAAATGATACAACTGTTTGGCTGGCCTTTTTATCTGTTTTTTTCAAGTTATCAAAAAAGAGCAATGATAAAAAAGAGAATTAGAGATATTTGTCTCTAGTTTGTTTCAAAAACAATGTGTTATCTTTGATTTTCAATCTCATATTTTATACTCCTTGAAATATGTCATATTGTGTGACAATTTCACAATCTTGTGATATCAATGGATCAACGATTAACAACAAAATGAATCGAAAATTGATGTAATGAACTTGAACAAGGCGATTATCCTCCGATCATCTATTGGTACAAAAAAGGGTCAAAGATTTTTTTTTCATCGGGGAACTTTTTGGTTCTCGTATTTATTGTTCATATTTATTTATTTATATGAACATGATGATTCGTAATTTAATTTTGTTTATTGTTTTGAACTGCGCTTTGGCTTCAATAATTGATAGAAGATCGAGATATCGACGACAGACTTGTGAGTGTTGACGTTGAAAAGTATTGAAATTTGAAAAAAAAACAGTCCAAGTATAGAAAGTCATGATTTTTTTGATTTCATAAATCCTCAAGTGTTGAATAAAAATGTTTCAAGCACTTTTCTATTGATAATTTTCAATATTTCTAAAAAACCTCTCACGTCAAAAATATTTACGTGAAAGATTTCTGCGCCTAAATTTTTCACGTCAAAAAAAGCTACATAGGGAATGTTTAATTTGTATTATTTATATCATTTCATCATTTAAGAAATAGCCCCAAAAAATGTTTGTTCCAAAAAATCTCACTTGAAAAAATTTCACGTCAAAAAATTCTCACGTCAAAAAATGTTTAACGTCATCAACTTTCGCAAATTTAATTTTATACATTTCTAACTATGCATTCAATAAGAAATAAACAGTTAAAAATCACAAACGCGCGCATTTACCTCAAACTTGGGTAATTGAACCGACTTTTCTGCATGCATAAAATAAGCCCCGCCCATTTTACATGCAAAACATAGCAATATGCATTGTAGGAAAGTGGTAATCATTTGAAAAATATAAGAGCGAAAAAAAGTATTTGAAATTGATGTAATTGGATGTCCACAATTAAAAAAAAATAAAAATAAAGAATAAGTGCAAAAGAGGTTGCTGTGTTACAGCAATCTTTTTTGTTGAAATTTATTGAGATGTTGTTTCTGAATACATATATATTTTCTAGTGGTAAACTCAAACGCGGAAACCAATGGATCAGGAGACAACGTCGATACTGATGCATCTTCCTATCATTTCAAAGATGAAAATGGAATTGGAATGAATGTGACTTCACTTGGTAACGCTAGTGGTAAAAATGCAACAAATGTTGAGAATTCTGTGGGCGGAAGTGTTGGAAATAATTGTAAGTCTCCCTCTTCTCCTAATATGTTTCATTTTGTTAAAAAAAATCTCAGCTCTTGCCGCTGCTGCAAACGTTGGTTCATCTGGAGATAACTCCAGCTCATCTTCTGATATTTTTGCAATTATGCAAAGCGAAAAACGGCGACTTGAGATGAATCAAGAAAGTATTGCCACAGGATCCGGAGACACTTTCGCTAAATTCAATGCCAACGGAAGATTAGATGATGGCTCTCAAAACTTGACAGGTTCTCATTTTGGAGTAGCAGGTGGAACAGGATCAGAAGCATCAAAATCTGAAGTTCGAGGAAGCCAAACATTGAGCTTTGATAGTCTGATTTCAAAGCTTGCTGGTTCTGCAAACGCTGAAGGAAAAGGAAATGCTCAATCTAATCTTGATATGTTTTCTGGATCAAAAGATAATAGTAAGGGGTTTTTTTTTGGAAAAAAACTATTGGGTGAAAATTTTTTTTTAAATTAAAGATATGGCAATAAACGGTATGATGTCTGGACAGAATAGTAATTCCGGTGATGTTTATGCACAAGTAAATGGAAATGGGGAAATCAGCGATGAATCTGTGAATATTTATGAGAACATGTATGGAAAAGTGTATGGTTCTGGAAATTCGAGTTTAGTTGGTGCCGAATCTATCAACTCTACTTATGGAGATGCCAAACTTTTTGGAAATTCAAATTTCCAAGGAAATGGTGATAGCGCATTATCAATGAATTCTGATTTATCACAAAATAATGAGGTAATCGAGAGAGAGAGAGAGAGAGAGTCACCCTGTAAAGTACCGTGTAAAAAAAAATATTTCAGACTGCTAGTGGAAATGTGGTTATAAATAACAGTGCTCGTGGGAATGATACTTATTTATCAGGAAGCGATGGAATCCGGACAAATAGTTCAGAAGGAGAGAATTGTGAGCTAGCTCCTTTTTTGATCAAAACAAAATCTATTTTTTTCTAGATGCTATCGGAAATGGTTATGTGAAAGGAATTGGAGAGGATAAAAACTCGAACGCTACTCAATACATCAAAAGTTCACAAGGAGACGATGGATCGCTAAGGTTGATCAAAATAATTTTTAATATTCCTAACCCAAAAACGTTTTTTTTCAGTGTTTTATCAAGTAATGATGCTGCTGTAGCTTCTTTGAATGGTCAAGATTCAATCATTGATTTGTATGCAAAAGGAAACATTGTGCAAAATTCCGATTATCAGTCAGGTTTCTTCTTTTTTTCATGGCTTACTGAAATCTATGATTTTAATAAAAACATTCCAGCAATTTATTCAAACGCAAATGGTACAGCAAGTGGTGATGAGAGTTCGATTGAAGGTTCAAATAATGCATTTGCAAGTAATAATGGAACTGTGAAAGGTGGTGCAAAGGTTTCGGCTAAAGGAAAAGGGAAAGGAAAATCATCTGCAAAATCAAATGTGAATGTGAGAAAGAATAAAAATGGAACTCAAAGTGAGAATTATTTATATGGAAGTGCTACTGCGATTGGGGATAATACTTCAGTCCAAAGTTTGTCGGAAATTAATGAACTTTTTGGTAGGTTCATAATAATTTTGAGTTTTGAACACCCCAACACAAGATATTTCAGGATATGAAACGTATTCAAATCATCAAATCGCATCTGGATCATCGAAAGGATCTTCATCAGCCTCGGCATCAAATTCCGGTTATCTATGAATAACATATTTTCAGAAAAAATATAGTGCGACTTGAAATTCATTTTATTTTATTTTACAAAAAAACCCGCAAAATTATTTACACATGCTTTCTTCTAAATATCGGTCCACATTTTATTAATTCAGGTTTCTCGTTAAATTTCCAATTTTGTTGACAAGCTGAGAAATATGGCCAGGACAATTGAGCCACCGATGGAATGATTTTCCTGGAATACAAAAACTGAATTGATCTTCCAAAAATTGATCTTCAAAAAAATATTACCATTCAGTATTCCTTGTACAGGTAAATCTAACATCACTTTTATATTCACTTCGAAGATATAAAGAGTGTGTATAGTCTAGACGTAGAGAGGGATTTGTTCGATCGGTAGTATTAAAAGTGATCAGCGTGGAAACAGCTAGCATATGCCCATTTATCGGTGTTCTCATTTGCCAAGGTCCTGTGTTACTTCTAGTAAATCCAACTCCAAGTCTTCCAGCTGTCCATAAAGGTTTACATTCTGTCACAATACTTGTATCATTTTCACCATACTTTCTAAAAAAAAAAAATTAGGGCCATGTTATTCACTTGAAACAAAACCTAAAGCTTACTGATTCAATTGTTTATGCAAAACAATTTCTCTTTCAAATGCTGAAGCTGGAAGAATATTTGTATAAATTGTTTTTGAAGTTGGTGAAACTGTGACGCATATTCGATCAACTTCTGGTGGAAGATTGTTTGATCCTAACCCATGAACTGATGATAGAAGAGTTAGGTTTAATCCAATCAAAACAACAGAGAATAATAATGAGAGGTAGAATATTGTGTAATGAAATGTGACAGAAAAATACCTGAAAAAATCAGTAAGAATAAAAATAAAAAAAATAACTCACTTGATAAAAGATCTGCATAATTTATGCCGATGATAAAAACTGTTATGCCTGCATGTATAATGATATAAACATGGGAGCCATAAGACCAATGAGCAGCTCATATAGGTTAGGATGGAGACTATAAACCAGCATGAATATCCAATTATATTGCGAATTATTGAGAAGATCTGAAACGGAATTAGGATAAAATTTGAAAAATAAACATGGTGATATACTCACGTCAAAATTGGCGCGGAATTTTTCAAATCGTCTGATCCATTTTCCACAACTATTTTTCTCTCTAACTTTCGGCTTTGCTTTTGATTTCGGTTTCGATTTGACATCTCCGTTAGTCTCTGGATCTACAACTATAACATCTGGGTGTGGTCCAAGAGTTCTTAATCGTGCCCATCGAATCGGCCAAGTTTCATCGAACTCCAAAAGTCTACCACCATTCGACGCGTTACTTGTATCAATCGCCATTTGGAAATGTTTTCTTAATGGGGTGTTGACAGCAACACCGGTTAGTGTTTTCTTTGGTGGGATAGGTTTAGCGCACACCATTCTTCTAAAAAATAATATTTTGAAGACTTGAAGCTTGAAATCTATCTTACTTATATGAGAAATATAATACTGTAAGTCTCCAGATCAGAGAAACTGTGCAGGCAGCAGTTGATAGAATTAGAGGCCAGGATAATATTTGTGGATTTGGGCAACGGCACGCAGCAATATAGAAATAATTTAGAAGTGTCATTGGAGCATCGTGAAGGCTCATTATGAGAAATGATATTCGGAAATTGTTGAAAGCCTGGAAATTTATTACTGTGTTTTGTGATAGCAAGGTTTTTCGAGCCTGTTGTTCGGGTCCATCAAAATTTTTACAATTTATGTTTTATCAAAATATGTTTTTCATTTTCTACGAAATGAAAAACTCCACGAGAAATTTTTAATTTTCGATGGCATTATTTTGATACAAAATGACTCACACTATTATTTCAATAGAAAAAAGAAGACTGACTAATAATTTTCGACGAAGTTTTTTCGAAAAATAAATTTTCTATTTCTCACTTCTGCACGGACAACATGTTCAAACTTCTACTTTTCTTGATTATTTCTGCTGTTTTTTCAACAGCATTTCCAACCGAGGAAGAAAATATTCTTATTGGCAGAAAATTTCTAACTGCATTTTATAAAGCAGCAAAATCGAATGATTATTCGATTTTTTATTTTCTTTTCGTTGGAAAAGGGTTTGATCAAAATAAAAACCCAATCGGTGAAGCAACAAAGCAAGAAATATTCCGATTATTTTTGTCGAATGGTCGACAAGGGAATCTTGACGTCGTAGAAAATAATCGAGAACTTGTTATTACATTTCTCTCTTCTACTAATTTTAGATTTATCTTCAATGTCAACAAACTGAATAATGGATTCAAGGTGACCAGCATTTCATATTTCACTTCAAATACTACTTCAAGCCAACAAGATAATATTGAAATTGGCAAGAGATTTTTGGAAGCATTTCAAAAAGCAGCAGAAACCAATGACTATTCAATGTTCTCTATGCAATTCAAGGGACTTCGGTTTGATGTAAACAGTAATCCACTCGGACAATTATCAAGATTCGATATATTCCCCCTGTTTTTATCAAATCATGATCGAGGTGAAGTTGAAGTTGAGACAATCAATGAAATATTGCTCATCCAATATCACACCACAACTAATGTTCGATTTGTCTTCAATGTCAATAATTTGGGTAAAAATACATTTATTTTGAACGGCGTTTCGTACTACTCTTCAAATTCAAGAAATTTACCAACCCAACAAGAGAATTATTATATTGGAAAGCAGTTTTTGCAAGAATTTCAAAGAGCAGCAAAATTCAATGATTATTCAATGTTTTCTATACATTTCGTCGCAAATCGGTATGATCTTAACAATAATTCACTTGGAAAAATCCCAAAAAGTGAGATATTCCGAATATTTTTATCAAATTATGGTCGAGGTGAAATTGACGTGGTGGAAAAAAATGGAGAACTGATTATCGAATTTCGTCCCTCTTCAAATGTCAGATTCCTCTTCAATGTCGTTAATTTTGGAAAAAATGGATTTATTTTGAAAAGCATTTCGTACTTTACTCCAACAAGTTTGTTTGAGGATTTAGCAGCAGCATTGCATAGAGAACATTTTTAATAGTTTTTTTCGTGAAAATAAATTATTTTTTCTCAAATCATTTGTTTATTTTCATAAAATTCCTCACTAAACTTTGTGAACAGAAGTACGAACTGAGAATGAGTCAGGAATTTTGACAACCCCAGGATCCGGATTTCATCAAGCCTCGCTACAGCCCAAATTTTTAAGAACCTAGTTTACCTGTGTCCACTCAACAAACGCTTCAAAAACCAATGCACATCCACTTCGATATGGAGTAATATCCAAGCGATGTGCAAACGCATTTTCAATACATAACACAAATAATAACCAAGTGAGCATTGAACCAGTGACCGCAGTGACTACCAAACTAACAACAATCCAAGTGTTTAGGGGGAATGAAGTAAGATAACCCTGGAAAATTATGAGTAGAGATCGAATGAAGTTAGGAAAACTTACTTTCACAACAAAACTGACGTGTAGCCAAGAGCATACAGAATTCATAACATATACAACAAATGAGAGAGCATATAAAGTGTGGAGGGTTTTACCTAGAGAAACAATTCGAGCAAAATGTTCAGTAGATTATCTTTATTACCTTTTAATAGCGGTGTGCTTGATGAAGCCATAGCAAAACCCGAGGTATACAACGTATTAAGAAGTGCCAGAACATTTCCAGACTTCACGGACGGCGATGTTAATTCGTCCGTCATAGCAGAAAATTCCTCGAAAACGAAAAAAGTTTTGTTGTCACCAAGAAAAAAGGAGTAGATCAACTAAAAAATGTGTACGAATAATGAAAAGATGGGAGCTTTGCAGTTTGTTCACACCCGGATATACTCTTCCGCTTGTTGCATGTTTGTCTCATGCGGTTCGTGTTTTGTTGATTGTGACTAAACGGATTGTGTGTGTTGGGTGAAGAGTTTGACTTGGGGAAAAAATCTTTTTTTGGTTAAACACATTTATTACGAAAATTATTAAAATCATACAAACCAAATTATAATTTATTATTCCCATTTTTCTCATTTTCTTTGATGCTTGGATAGTCTTCAGATTCCATTATTATATTCCCATCAATCACTTGAACTGTAAAAATCAATTGAATTTTCAAATGGTTTCAGATGCAGAAAACTCTCACCTTCAAAATTCTTATTGATATTCTGCTCACTTGACGCTTGAAAAACATTTCTCAAAAAATTGAACACATTTTGATTATTTTGAGATCCCAAATCCATGGTTGTTACATTTTCTGTGTTTTCTTGGGCAGAAATAATTAGAGATACTGTGGAAATGATGAAAATGAATATAGAAAATGAAAAAGAATTCATTGAAAAAATTTTATGCAACTTTTTTTTTCAAAAAAATTCTCGCAGGGGATCTGGAACTAGTTATTTATATAATCGAGATGAGAGTGAAAAGTGAAAATAAAAAAAAATGAAATTGAAAACATTTTTTTTCAACAAATCTCTTTTCAGGAGAAAACTTTATTATTAGTAGGAAAACATTTAAAACAGAAAAAAACTGAAGAAAACTGCAAAAATATGTATAATACATGTTTAAAGTCGAACATCGATAATTTCAGCTTCATCAGCATCAAAAGCCTTATTATCGATTGAATATCTTGTCGAATGTTCTATTTCTTCTAAATCATCAGCTCCATATTCATCATCATCTTCGTCAGTTGTATAATAATTATATTCATAATAGAAGATTGATAAAAGAGCAAAGATTAGAATAACGACAGTCATAGCACCAGCATAAACGAAGAATTCAACAGCCATATTTTCAAACAAGTTCAAAATTGTGATGATAACAATAATTGTGTCACCAAAAGCGGTTGTCAATAACCATAAAGCTTGGACGAGCGCTTTCATTGATGGGGCTGATTGAGAATAAGCAAATTCGTAACCTGTGATTGAGAAGAGGATTTCAGCAGCTGTGATGACGACAATCTGTGGGATTTGCCATAAGATCGAGACGGAGTTTGATTGAACACTTTGGAAGACATGAGCAGTTGGTTTGTTCTGAAAATTGAGCATTTTTGATTTGGCTCCAAAGCTTAATAACTTACAATATCTCCAGTAAGACCATAAACATAAACACCTCCTTGAGCATAAATTTCAGTGGTAATTCCAGTTGCTCTCACAATAACAGCAGTTTTGTTATAAGTCTGACGATGAACATCTTTCGGTGTGTTATCCATATAATACAATCCCCACTTTCCTGGTTTCACTGGTTTGTTGGTGTAAACTGTGGCTGGGAATGCTCTTCCGGTAACTGTTACGTTACCATCACGATCATCAGTATTGTCGTTGTAGTTTGTTTGCCAGTAGTAGAAATCAGCTGGGGCTCTTGGGTTACATGGATGATTTGCGTCGAAGTCGCTGGCGTCTAAACGACACATGGCAAAGTTTCCAGACCATGGGGTATCAGTGGCAGTGACAATTCTGGAAAAAATGGGTTTCAAAATTCGGAACTTATTTTAAAATGGGCCCCAATTCAGACATTTGAAATTTTTATTTTTGAAAAAGTGGCCCTGTCTTCAAATTTTTTTGAATATAGAATTTTGAAAAAAGGTCCCCAGGATCATTTGTTGAGCCCAGCCACTCACCCCATCGAGAATTCTCCAGTTCCGTCAGTTGGTTTATCAGTGGCAGCAATACTTTGATAAATTCCGAATTTTCCAACAGCAACATAGACAATCTTCTTGCTCTTAGCATTAACTGTATATTTGACTGATTGAGTAGTTGGGCATCCTGTTTTATAAGTGATTGTGTATGTTGTTGTCCAATCATTTGTGCTTGATTTCCCAGCTTTGGTTGTGAATTGTTGATAGAGTCCTGATTTATCATTTTTGTCCTCGTGGAGTGTCTGAAAATGATTTAATTTTGAATTGGTATCCTGTTTCTGGTAGAAAAAATTTACCATATTTCTTCCAAGAGTTTTTGTTGTAGTTCCATCGGAAACATCAAAAGCGCAGTTGGTGTCAAATTGATTCCAGAAACTGACAAATGATTGACCTTGTACTGGAAGATTTGGCAAAGTTGTCTGAAATTTTTTTTGTTTTTTTTTCTGATGTGTTTTCAATAAACACTTACGTTAACTTGAAGTTGAACAAATCCGGTGATCAAGAATGAAAGTGAGGCCAAAAGTCCACCAGCTACCATTTTCCGGAGAGGTCTGGAAGAAAATTTTCCATGACAGACTTAGAGCAACATATTTTTTGAGCCCCTCCCAAAAACAAAACATACGTTAAAGTGATACATTTGCTTGCAAGTGGATAGATGATAACTTGGAAAAGTGGAATGAAAATAAGAATAAGAACCGCATTCAAAGTTTGCATTTGATCCGGAAGAACCAAAACTGAATCAGTAAGACGACAATCCATTTGAATTCCTTGAATAAGCCAGATTGAACCTTGTTGATCGTAAAGTGCCCAGAACATTGGAACTGGCAAGAACATGACCAAAACTCGGAGAAGTGAACGAACATCTTCGATGAATTTTTTTCTTTTGACAAAGTTTCTTGTTGCGTTTGAGTTGTTGAAGTTCAATACATCTGAAAACAAAAAATTAAAATAAAGATTCCGCCGTTTTTGACCAACTTTTCATCCTTTGAACAATCATGAGTTGTCAAATAATGCTCCAACCAGTGAGATTTTGGAGTCGATTCTTTGAAGAATTTGTTTCCTGCAGCGGTGAACATAAGTCTAGTAACTTCACCGAAAACATTATCCTTTGGTGGGTTCTTTTTATACCAGAAAGAACCTCCCATGAAAACCAAAGTTGCGATAATCATCAAAACTGCTGGGACACCGAAAGCGAGGGGATAACAGGAATCTTGGCCAAGACATGGTTGAGCTGGAAAAATTGAATCAGTTAGGGTTTTTAAATATGAAAATTGGATCAGTTTTCAGAATCTGAATATTTTATTTATACTTTCAAATATCTTTCTATACTTCTAATTTTTTTTTCAAAAATCGAAGGTACGGTTCGAAACACCCTTTGGTCAAATTCCCATATTTTTAACCGGTCCAATCAGATTCCTATTTCCTGATCCCTCAATTCTACACCCGAAAGCCCGATTTCCAATTTTGTAATCAATATTCTCTTGCACTAAAAATGTTCCGAAAAAGTATTTTGTTCACATCAAGTCCACCCAAAAAATGCTCTTTTGTTTCGATTTTATGAGACCGAAAACTACATAGTTCGATAAGAAAAATGATGATAAAAAAGTCGAACCTCTGAAGATTGGAGAAATGAATGTGGAAATCATAGATCCAGCATTGATTGAGAAATAGAACATTGAGAAGAAAAGTGATAACATTCTTTCCTGTCCTAACTCGAATTGATCTCCTCCAAAAGCTGATACACATGGTTTAATTCCACCAGTACCAAAAGCAATAATCAGCAAACCACTCAAATCCATCCATCTAGAAAAAACTTTTTTGCTCCTGTGTTTTTGTTCCATATAAAAAAATTTTACGACCCCTAGTCGTTTTTTCTCCCTCTGTGCAAAAAAAGAATATAATAATAAACTTTGTCTCGTAATCAGTACAAGAATTTCTTGTGGCATTTTTCTTATCTTACATGTCGCGATATTTTGTGAGTGTTATCAGATTTGTGTAAATTATCAGGAATATTCGTAAAATAATCATGGAAAGTGAAATTGAGAATTTCGAGTTGGAACTTACGGATGGACTGATGATTGATAATTTTTTGTTGAAGCCAATGCGAGTACAACTTGTCCAATTGCATATAAAATTGATACAGAGAAGATTGTCCTGGAATGGGAGTTTAGAATTTGTGAATGGAATTAGAAAAGTTGTTTTTATTTTAGGATCATATTCAGAGAAGGATTTGATTTTTTGAAAATTTTTGAACTCAATTTTCGTAACTGAAAAATATTTTTTGAAAATCTTAAAATTCGAACTGTCTGATTGTATATTTTAAAAATTGTCTTTTCTGAATTCCGAATCCTGATATTTCAAAATCTCTCAACCTCCAAAAATTCCGATCTTTTGAAAAAAGAAAGATCGAAAACCAGGAAATATAAGAAAACAAACAAAATCAACAGTCGGAAAATGAAATTAAAGACGTCAAGAAAATTAATTAGATGTGTTTGTGTGGTTTTTTAGATTTTCGGAATTTTCTCGTGATTTTTTATTGGAATAAATCTAGAAACGACTACTGTAAGAAAGGGAAGAAGGTTAGGTAAAATCTACATTTTTTAAATTTTCAAAGTTTGGAAATAGCCCAAGTCCCTCATGAAACCAGATAATTTTTTATTCATCCCACAAAAATTACCAGAATTTTCCAATATAACCGTCAGCGATAATTGATCCAAGAAGAGGAGTTGTATAACAAAGAACAGTAAACCCATTGAAGAAAATAGTTGATTGTGAATCAGTGAATCGAAGTACATTGAGCAAATAGAAAGTGAGTACAGCTGAAAATGCACTCTACTTGTTTTTTATCAATTCTGTGCCATTTTGCACATCATTATATGTAAAAATAAAGATAGAAATAATTATAACAATATTTGTTTGTTTGTTTTTGATAAACAACCCCTAAGTTCACACTTACTTCTCATTCCATAGTAAGAAAATCGTTCGCAAAATTCATTGGAGACAATACAGAGTGTAGTTTTGGGCCAATGTTTGATCATATCTGGCCATGATGTGTACATCACTTTCTTTTCTGGAAGTGGAACTCGTTCCAATTCATTTTGAGATTTTCCTGTAAAAACAATGGGAATTATGAAATTGTTTCAAATTGTAAGTTAGGACAAATTTTGAAATTGTTTGGATGATGATATATCAAATTTCAAAACATTGAATGAAATTCTCTCAAGGGGGGGGGCTAGGGTAACTTAGAAATAGTGAAAGCTTGGTCAAACTTTTTGTTTGAAAAAGTTTGCCTAAATTTTCAGATAGGCCTAAAAATTTGAAGCTTATGATAACTTGAACAGTGACTTTTGGAAATTTCGAAGGTGAAACTGGGACCGATAAAATTCTTGACTAAATTCTTAGATTAAGAGAGAAATATTTTTGATCTACTCTAATCCTATTTCAATAGGTAAAGCCTAGAGGTTTATGGAAATTGGAACTGGCGAAATTCAAAAATAAAATTTTCAGAAAGATTTATATTTGATCTACCCTAGAACAGCTTTAGGTCTTACCTATTTATGATAATAACACCCCCCCCCCTCTTCCCAATTAATTTGATTACCTTTTGAGCTAACACTCGCGGTTCGATCCGCGGCGTTCGAGTGGGCCATTTGTGCTCCTCGTCAACGTCTTGGCCAAAAATGAGCTCACTTCAAGTTGAAAACGAAAATGAAATTGAGAGGGCGGAGCTTGAGGTGCGTTTGTCTTCTCTGATTCTGACTGACTGACTCTTTTATCGTGTTCTTCTTGTCCTTTCTGCAATACAAATGGTTGTTTCACTCAATTATTATTATATATGAAGAATATTTCACTCAAAAAAGAGTGTTATCAACACAAAAAATCACCCTCACTTCTCTAGACTCTCTTAGGACTTGTAAGCCGCCCACCTTACATGCCAACTAATCGGATCGGGACGAAATAGCGGGCATTTTGACAAGGAACCCGGGAAAAGGACAAAATGTTAGAGAGAAGAAAAACTGTTATCTATAAGTCGCAATTTGCTCTTTATGTTGGTCTTGACAGATTACATCACCATAAATTTTCGCAGTGTTGAATTATGATTTTTTTTCTTCTTCTTGTCTTCCAAGGTTTTTTTGCATCGTTGGAAAGGGAAAGGAGCATTTCAATTTTTGAAATTTTTATGGTAAAGGATGAAAAGAACTCATGACACAGAATTGCTGATAAAATGGTAAATTCCGGACTTGATAACATATTGGTAATGTCGAACATGCAAGAAAAAAATAAATTTGGAATTTTTGAGGAATTTTGAGTTGGTGTTCTTTGAACAGGGACAGAATTACATAGTTCAGGAATTTTGAAACATGAAAATTGAGGGGTTGAAAATATAGAGAAATCTTAAAAGTTAGGATATCTCTAGTATGATGAAAAGCCAAAAAAAAACAAATGCGGTGTCCAGAGTAAAAAAAAAAATGCGAAAATATATCGTCCAAAGTCTAGCTGTCTGTATCTCTCGAATATACGCACTGTTTCCCTGTTTCGTGTCTGCGTCTCTCTAATATACACACTGTTTCTCTGTTCTGTATTTCGAATATAAGGCGAGCTTTGGACAATATAGTCTCGCATTTTTTCTATATTTTTTACTTTGGACATCGCAAATTTTAATTAGTTAAAACTTTCCGGCCAGAAATTGTTTTTTGATAGTTTTTCAGAAAAATAAGATTTTACCCTACCAAAGATAAGCTAGGTTTTGGGATATAATTTAATTCTAGACCTACACTATCTGCAAGATTTATAAATTTCAGAGTTCAAAATAATTTCATTCAAGTTTCTGTCTCAAATTTTGGTCAGTCTGCTTTAATATTTTTCTGATTTTCATCAAACTTATTCCATGAAAATCTTCTGATTTCTTCTGATGATAGAATAATTTATATTAATTTCCAAAAAGTTTCGAGATTCAGAATCTCATAAAAAATAACGAACTCCAAAACGGAAATATATATTTTATCATCTGTAATTGTTATTTTTATTTTTATTTTAACTTCAATTAATTTGGCCAATATTTATTTTTCCATCATCCATCTTCCAAAAACAAATTACTCATCACTTCAATTTTTTTCAGTCTTTCCTGACCAACACCAAAAAATGAACATTATTACGCTTTCAAAGTGAAGAAAAGTTTGGCCAATTAATATATGACCTTACTTTTTATTCGACGAAATACTTTGATATTATTGGAGAACCAGACAACCTAACCTACATGCCGTAGTTCAAATCACATTTATTTTTTTTGTGAATCGAGAAATAATTCCAGTTCTTTTTTTTCGCCAATGCCTTTTCAGTTGAGGTGAAACTATACGCGAAAAAACAATAATTAGGATGACTTTATTCGTATTTGTAAGCATATTCTTATCAACTTCAATTTTCATCCCAATTCTGACGCAAAGTGATTTTTTCGATCAATCGCCAGGTTTGTTGTATTGTCATCCTTTTTTATTGTCACGAAAAAATTAAACCTTTTTGCGCTTTAGATTATTTTAATACTCCGGGTCTTTTTCAGGTCAACAAAATTCTTGGGGACAATCATGGGACAGGTATTTTTTTGTTTTTTGTTTGGTAACACACATAATAATTTCAGAAGACCTCCTCCACCTAGAGATCCTTGGGGACGTCCTCCGCCACCCCACCACTGGGGACACCCACCACCGTGGGGCAGGCCTCCCCCACCTTGGGGTAGACCTCCCCCGCCTTGGGGAAGACCTCCCCCACCTTGGGGTTGGCCCCCGCCACCTCCGCCACCGCCACCTCCACCTGCACCCGTTGTTGAGGAAATTCAATTTTCGGCTGACATTGATAAGGTGAGAGAGAGAGGAAAAATGAAAACTCATGAAAACAAAGAACAATTTTATCAGGTTGTGAATAGTTTGAATGCAAATACAGCGGCATTTCAAAAAGAGGGTGAGGGTTATGATCGTGTATTACAAATTATGCAAGCATATTTCAATCGCAAATCTGGTGCACAATTTGTGAGTTTTGATAAGTCTATTTGAAATTTGAAAATTGAAATCTTTTGGTTTTGGAGACCAGGAAAATTCAACTATTTCCGATTGTAATTATAAACCTGTTTTTTCGAACATCTTCCTAATGTAAGAAATCAAATCAAATAAAATTTTGAACAAATTTGGAAACTAAAATAAAACATTATTAAAAATAGGATTTTGGATAAAATTTAGAAATCTGAAAAAAATCATTTTCAAAGCTCTAGTGAGCAAAAATTTTTCACACTAAAAATATGAAAATTTGGATTCCAAATAAAAAACCTATAGCTTTTTATGTTTTTTTTTTCAAATGGGAAAAACATCATCCAAAAATTTTTGGGAATCTTTTTTTTTTTGAATAATAGCTTCACAAAATTTCGAAATTTTCTGGTTAGAATCTCAACATTTTCTAGACAAAAAAATATTTCTTCACTTTGACTTGAAAACTTTGGTTTTTAAAATTAAAATTTGAACACAATTTTTGTACGAGATCAATTCTGATTTTTTCTAGTTACTTTCAAAGCTACATGTTCAATTTCAAGAATCAACTTTTATTTCCAGGATATGACAAAAACCATACCAACAACAGATATCAGGAACAACGAGCTAGCATCCAACACAAAAATAGCAAACGCAATGTTTGAAAGTGATATGGTTCTAACAGTCTCACAAATAAACATTATTGCAAAGAACACTAGAAGATTCAAGCGAAAAATGAATTTGAATGGAACTTCTTGGACTCGAAATATTGCCTATCGTTTTCTAGATACTGATTGTAAGGACATCTAGGCATCTAGATTCAGATTAAATTTATTCCAGCTACTTGGCAAAGTCAAATCAACAAAGCTTTACGATATTATGAAAAACACAGCTGCCTTCGGTTCACTTTGAATGGTCCGAATTATGATTATATGGCTTTTAATAGAGGTGAAGGGTGTTATTCGAGTGTTGGAAGATTGGGTGGACCTCAAGAAATATCGATTGGTTATGGTTGTGATACAGTTAGTTTTTTTTGTGTCTGAAAATCTATATAATAAGAGATTTTCAGCTTGGTATAATTACCCATGAAGTCGGACATGCTCTTGGATTTTGGCATGAGCAAGCCAGACCGGAACGTGATTCATATGTGAGAATTAATCGACAAAACGCAGTGATTGGTCTTGAGGGACAATTTGAAAAACGAACTTGGAGTGAAGTCAATGAATATGGAATCCCATATGATTACGGATCTGTAATGCACTATTCTCCAAAATCTTTCAGTCGATCTTGGGAGCTCAATACAGTCGAGCCAACAGATTCTGCATTCATGGCAACAATCGGAAATCGAGTTGAACCATCATTTCTTGATTTGAAACTTTTGAACACTGCTTTTTGCAAAGGTTTGTATTTATTGTTGTCTTATCAATTTTCTTTCCGTTAACCATAAGTTTTGTTCCAATAATCTGATTAATTTTCTGAACTCGATTTTCAAAGAAACAACGACACGTGACCAGAAAATTATCATCATTTTTCCAGACATCTGTCGAAATAATATCAATTGTCAACATGGAGGATACCCAGATCCAAATAATTGCGGAACTTGTAAATGCCCCACAGGTTTAGAAGGAACATATTGTGAAAGACTACAGACATCCAGTAAATTTAATTCTAAAAGCTATCAGATTCTAAATTTTTTCACAGATTGTGGAGTAGAATTACCGCGCGCTGAATATACTTGGCGAAATATTTCATATTCTGGAACATCGGATTGTTATTGGAGAATCACGGCAGTTAACAATGCTCTAATTCGATTTGAAGTAACTCATGTTTTATATAAATGCGATCCGGTTTGCGAGGAATTTGTTGAAATAAAAAGTGATTCAACTCATGAACCCACTGGATTTCGACAATGTTGTAGGAAAATCGCTGGTGAACGTGTGAGTAGAGGAAATACCATGTTGATTATCTCAAAAGCAACTTCCAATTCACAATTTGTTATCAGATATCGGGCAGGTATGAAATTTCTTTTTTTCTCATCTCATCTCATCTCCCAATTATGTATTTTCCTACAGAAGGATCTCCTCCAACAACAACACCAGCACCAATTCGACAAACATATTATTCAACAAATTGGTCTGGTTGGACAGGTTGTTCAGAAAACTGTGGATCTTGTGGAACACAATATCGAACAAGATGTCCATCAACATCAAACTGCAGTCAACCAATCCGTCAAACCCGCGTCTGCAATCCTCAACCATGTCAAAGCGGAGCAACTCGCGGAAAAAGATCCGCATTGTCAAGTCGAAATCGTGTTCCAAGATATGGCGAATGGTGTTGTGCAAGATTTGTTTTACATCAGGGAACATGTATTCCAGTTCGAATTGGGAAATAAGAAATAATTTTTGATTTGTTTCAACATTGCTGTATTATACTAGAAACATTTTTAGTTGTAGAAATAAATTTGAATTTGAGAAAAAGGAAAAGCATAGTGGGTGGCACGACCTTCAGATGTGTTGATTGAGTAAACAGAGACTGAAGTGAATCATCAGAAAATCAGGATTTCAAAAATATTATTGATTGATTGGACTGGGATATGAAAAAATCAAAGTTAGACACCTTCATACTGAAAATCTTCAAGCTCAAAGCTTATTTTCTGAAATATTGGAGCTAGAACTGAAAATCTGAAACTTCAGAGGCAATTTTAAACCATTAATGTTTGGCTGAAGAATCCACGTAGCAGAAATTCTTGGACTTTATTCTGAAGTCCTTCTGAAAATCCAGCCAGATCACGCCTGACGAGACGTGTCCAAAAAGGATACTGTACAAAAATTTTCAAATAAAAATTCCCGCCCAAACCTAAATTTCGATTCGGGCGGGAAGCTAATAAAAATTTTCAATTTTTTTTCATTTCACTGCACTTTTTTTTTCACGAAAAAGTGAAGTGTTCATTGATTTTCAGCGGATTTTGATGAAAATATTTTGAAAAAAATTCAAAATTTCACGCTGCACAATTTTTATTCTGGAAAAATTTTCACGCTGCACAAAAATTTTGGGACACTCTCTCGCTAAGTGTGAGCCTGATCCACTTTTCACAGAAAATTTTGGGATTTCATTTTGAGATTCTAAATTTACTTAACGAGGAAAACATTTTTTGACATTTTCTGAATATTTTGATGTTTTAAAAAATCTGGATTAAAAAAATATTCCAATGCCCTCTACTTTTTTCTCAGCCCTTATTCACACTAAAAATATTTACATAATTGCTTTTAAAAAATTCACAACAAAAAAACGAAAAAAATTGTAACCTTCTCGAAACACTTGAAACCCTTTTGTTAGTATTATTTGTATTTTCGAAAAAAAAAAAGATACGATATCCAAGCAAAAATTGAAAGTTTTTTTAGTGAAAAGGTCACATCTGCTTGAAATGAAAATGTGTTGAAAATGGAAAAGGAAAACTAGTTGGGGTTTGGCAAAATGGTATAAATATCCGAACAAGTGCATCCAATTGTATCTACTTTTTCGCAAAAGCTTCGAATACAAATATTTGTGTTGTTGTATAATGTCGCGAATTTCCGTATTTTTTATTTTACTGGTTTCGGTAGGTTCTTTTTCTAATTTTATTTTTGAAAACGAATGTTTTCTAGTATATCGATGCTCAATATATGTTCGGTCGTCCACCTTGTGGCGGAGGTTGTCCTCCGCCAATGTGTGCACCAAGATTACCCTGCTCCGCACCGATGCCAATGCCAATGTGTCCACCCCCACCACCTTGTCCACAACAGTAAGTATCCTTGAAACATAAATCCTCTCATAGAAAAATATTCATAGATTCTGCCCTCCCCCACCAATCTGTCCCCCACCACCCCCGCCAATGCCTTGCCCACCCCCACCTCCACCAATGGCAATCCCAATCCCAAGACCATCTTGCCCATGTATGGGTGGAATGTCTAGACCATCTTTCTATCAATCATTCGCTCCACAATATTATCAAGCACCGATGATGGTTCCGCAAGCTGTTCCAGTTCCAGCTGCTGGTGGTTGTGGAGGAGGTGCACCAACTGGTGGAGCTGTTGCGGTTAGAATTCCAGCTCAAAATGATTGCTGCTGTGGATGTTCTTCGCCTTGCAAATATAAGAGTGTAAGACGCGCAGCTTTCGCTTCAAAAACTGTTGATCCATCTTGCAATAGCATTGAACTCAAAAATCTTATTCTAGATGTAAGTAGAGTTTCCAAATTCAAATTTTTTTATCGTGTCTTTTTAGAACATCTCATCTGACGCCAGTCAATCAAAAAGAGATATCCAAAAAGCTGCTGAAGAACAATTGGGACACGATGTGAATGTGATTTGTGGAACTGGCGAGTTCAGTTATATTGCACATACTGATACTTTCTGCCAAACATCGAAGGATGATGTTACTTGTTATGCTTTTAAGCCATTGTAAATTTTTAAGATACTTTTTTGTCTGTAATTTTTGAAAAAGATTTGAGTGAATGAATGAATATGTTATTGGGAAATTTGTGATTTTTAATTTGAATTTTTGAATCAGTTAGGATTGGTGTAGAAAAACTCCAAATTTTCTGCCAGTTAAAAAATTTGGTTTTTATATTTCACTTTAAAACTTGATATATTTTATTATTCGATTCAAAATTAAATGTGCCCTTTTCTTTTGACATTCTGAAAAAATACAAATTCAAGAAAAAAAAAATTTTCAGAGAACTTGTAGTATCACAAACATTTCAAATATAGAAAACTGTTAAAGGGGGTATACCCTATTGTCTCTCGTGCAAAGTGTGATACATCATTTGATTCAGAATTTTGTGTTATATATGCACAAAAAATTTTAGCTCTCAAAACGCATTCTAAGTACACGTTTTTTGCGTCCAAACAGGACCAAAATCTGCTCGAAATAAAAAAAAGAACACACAAGAAAGAGAGACGCAGACTCTCGCTGTCTGCCAGCCAGCCAGCAAGTGTATTGTTTTTTTTGAATTTTGTGTTCAACAACTACGGTAAGTCTGAATATACTGTAATAAACTTATAAAAATTTAAAAAAAGAAGGAAAAACAACACACATGCTGGCTGGCTGGCAGACAGCGAGAGTCTGCGTCTCTCTTTCTTGTGTGTTCTTTTATTTCGAGCAGATTTTGGTCCTGTTTGGACGCAAAAAACGTGTACTTAGAATCCGTTTTGCGAGCTAAAATTTTTTGTGCATATAAAACACAAAATTCTGAATCGAATGATGTATCACACTTTGCACGAGAGACAATAGGGTATACCCCCTTTAATTTTGGAAATACAAAAGTCAGAAATTCATAAATCTGATTAGAAGTTTCCCAAACCCTTTCGAAGCAGAAATTCAAATTTTTGTTGAAAAAAATTATTTTTCAAAGTTCAACAAAATATTCTGTTTTTTTCCATTTTCAATAGTTGAAAACCTCATATTTCAATTTCCAAACACAAAAAATGTTTTCCCATAAAACTCTTCTCTTCAAAAAAAAAACCAAAAAACCATGCACGTGGGGTATTACATCATAACCTAACTTTATTCTTATCTTTCTCTAATTCTCTCAATCTCTCCATTATTTTCATATGATTATAATTGGCAAAACTTATCAAAACTCCACCAATACATATAAAATGGTTATCTCACTCTCTCCCTATTTTTGTCTCTTTTTTGCAACTACACCGCATTTTTATTAGCGTCGACCTTGGTCAACTGTCTTTTTCTCTCCTCTCCATTTCAACGCCATACACGTTGTCTGATTTTTTGTTTGTGTTTTTTTTTCATTGAGAAGAGTTTTTTTTTAAATTGTGTTTGCAGAGTGAAAATGAGCACATTTGTAACTGTTCCAAGTGGATCAGATTTTCCAATTCAAAATTTGCCATATGGTGTTTTCTCGACAGCTGATAATGTGAGTTTTTCAAAACTTTGTTAAAAGAAAAATTAGATGGAATTAGGCCAGGTTTTTTTGAAAAACCGATTTCTCGAGTTTGATTTTCAAAATTCCTGAATTCGTCAAATTTCCAGACCACTCATCGAATCGGAGTTGCCATCGGAGATCAAGTTCTCGACCTCTCCGTAATCTCTCACCTCTTCAACGGCCCACAATTAGCCAGCCATCAAAATGTATTCCAAAGCACAACTTTGAACGCCTTTATGGCTCTCCCACGTGCTGCTTGGCTTGAAGCTCGCGCAACACTTCAAGATCTTCTCTCTTCCACAAATCAAACAATTCAAGGAAATGTTGATCTTCGCGCTCGTGCTCTTATCCCACAATCTTCTGTCACAATGCATCTTCCAGCACAAATCGGAGATTATACTGATTTTTATTCATCGATTTATCACGCCACAAATGTTGGAATCATGTTCAGAGGAAAGGAAAATGCTTTGATGCCAAATTGGTAAGAAATCTTTTTGCATAGGTCTCCAGTTTCAGATGTTTGTAACTGAAAATTTCAGGAAATGGCTTCCAGTTGGATATCACGGAAGAGCCTCATCAGTCGTTGTATCAGGTACCCCTCTCCACCGCCCAGTCGGTCAAACCAAAGCCCCAGAAGCCACTGAACCATCATTCGGCCCGTCTAAATTAGTCGATTTCGAATTAGAAATGGCATTCTTTGTCGGCGGTCAAGAAAATCCATTAGGAACTTCAGTTCCAATTGAAAAAGCTGAAGATCGCATTTTCGGTGTTGTTTTGATGAATGATTGGAGTGCTCGTGATATTCAAGCATGGGAATATGTTCCACTTGGTCCATTCTTGGCAAAATCATTTGGAACAACTATTTCACCGTGGATTGTCACAATTGAAGCACTTCGCCCATATTTTGTTGAGAATCCAGTGCAAGATCCAATTCCACCAGCATATCTTCATCATTCTGATAATTTCACACTTGATATTGAATTAGCTGTTAGTATCAAGCCAGAAGATGATGCTGAAGATCATGTTGTTTGCAAAACCAACTTCAAGGTAATCTATATCTATAAATTTTCAGGATCCGTTTCAATAAGATTATTTTTTTCAGCATCTCTACTGGACCTTGAAACAACAACTCGCCCATCATACTGTTAACGGCTGTAACATTCGTGCTGGAGATCTTATGGGATCTGGAACAGTCTCTGGACCAGAAGAGGGAGCTTACGGTTCAATGTTGGAACTTTCGTGGAGAGGAGCTAAAGAGATTCCAGTTGGAAATCAAGTCAGAAAATTCCTCAAGGATGGTGATGAAGTCAATTTGTCTGGAACTTGTGATAAGAATGGAGTAAGAATCGGATTTGGACCATGCCGCGGAAAAGTTTTACCAGCTAATCTTTAGAATTTTTGTTACTTACATATTTGGATAAATAATTTAAAAATAAAATGTTATTTTTATTAGACAAAAACATAAATAGAAGATATGAATTGGTGGAAAAATAACAAATAAGTAGGGGTGTTGGAAGTCCCAGAGTTTCAAATATGGTACAAATGAGATTGAAAAATAACTTTTGGAAGAAATTATTGGAAGATTTTCTGCAACATCGCTTGTTGATTCGCATTTAATTTGGCGCTTTCTACAATTGACTGGAAATATTCGGGTGGACTATTTTGATACATATCCTTGACAATTTCCAGCATCTGATTTTTGATCACAACTCCTTCGCTGTCTTCGAAATTTTCCATTGTCATTGCAATCAAAGCTGCAAAATGTAAAAATTATTTACAAGTTTTTTTTTTAAATTTCTCTTACCACATGATAGAATTTTCGGGAGATTCGTATTGTTTGGCCCGAAAAACAGTTGATTTTTCTGCGTATAAAGTTTATAAAAATAGTTATATGTGAAGATTGCTTCCATCTTATCTTCAAAAACTGGAAGCCATTTCGAAAATCGTGCATCAACATCATCAGAATTATATATTGTTGGTGTATTCTCATTTTGCAAAATTTTGACGACTGCAGAAATTGCATTTTCTGTTGCAGTAATACCCAACATAGTTCCACGAGCTTCTTTAGCTTCAATAACACTGATTAAAGTTGGTATTGATTGGATAGCTTCTTGAATATACATTGGTGAAACATGCGATCTTACGGAGAGAACTCCGATTCCATACGCAGCAGCTTGACGAACTTCGGCGAATTCATCGATTAAAAGTGATCGGAGACATTGGAAGATTGTTGGGAAGATTTCGCCAATGTTCTGAAAAACAATAAAATATTTTAGTGATTTTATTTGATCTACTCACCACATCAACGAATTCGATAAAATCAATCAATATACAAATTCCCCATTGTCGCTCAAAATAAGTTTTTTGAGATTGAATCAGACTCATCGAAATTGTGAAAAGCGATTGACATGAACTATAAACAGTTCCTTTTGTATATTTTAAAAGTGAATGAATAAAATCGGAAATATGTGCCAGATATGAGGAAAACATCTCAAGATCATCATTTGATGCGGTATCTTCTTCATCATCTTCACTAGCATCATACTTGACTTTGAATTCAATATAGTTTTGCATTTCGTGGTTAATGAGTTCAACAAAATCCGAGACATAACTTTGGGTGAGCCCTTCAGTTTTGAGACTTCCAATAATACCAGACAAAACTCCAATAAATTCTCCGCTAACTTCAATATCATTCTCCTTCATGATTGCTTCTTTCAAAGCCGGAATGAAAAGACTGGCAAGATTTTGTTGAGCTTGAACTCCTTGAATCGAAACACAATCAATAAGTGCACCCATAACTTCAGCTGATGATGTTCTCACTCCATCATTGAAAACAAAGTTCAAGTTTTTGAGCATAGCTTCAGTGACTGGTCCAACATATTGAATGAAATGTTCTTTCATGTGACGAGCATAGCAAACAAGCATATCACAAGCTGTCGCTTTTTCTTCAATTCCAGTTGTTCGAAGTCGAACAACATTTCCATTTCCGATATCAGTGTATGAATATTCGTTGCTGGTAGATGTTTCCTCACTATCAATTACTCCAACATCAACCTGAAATTAAAAATGAAATTTGTTTTGGATTCTGAATTCAGGACTGTTCGGAATTCCGAAATTTCGATTCCGATCAGGCTCAAACTTCCTAAACCCCTTCAAAAAACTCACATTGTAAGTAGCTGCTCTCATAACAGGTTGCATAACAATCGGCAAAAACGGAGCAAAATCAGTTCCCAAAATTGTGCAAAATCTTGTCCATGAGCTAATCATATACATATATTCTGTATCTTCAACACTCATAGTTTGAAAAACTGTGGATAACATGTTCATAATTTGAATCGCATCCGCGTGGAACATTTCTTTTCCAACTGCACTTCCAATAAATGTGATGCATTCGATGGTTTTTCCTCGTAATTCTTTCGATTCTTGATTATCACTTTTTTCCAAAATAAAAAACAATGGTCGAATAAGATCACTATAATAAGTTTTGAAGAGTTCTTGAGCTGATTCGGCGACTGAAGCGATTGCAGTTACAACTTGTTCAACCAACTCTTTCATTTGTTTATTGCTCAATTGTTGGAATGAGATTTCCAAGACTCCCGTCAATTTTTTCATAATCATTGGTAAATATCCAGACATAATATTCTGTGGGCATCCTTCACAGAAATTAATAAGTGCTGATGCAGCATGTGATGCAACTTTTGGAACTTCCAAATTCTCCAAACATGTTATAATAGCTGGCACAATTGTTGCATGCGATTTTTTCTGAATCTTCGGCGAGAAATCAGTGCTCATTTGTCCGATCGCGTTACAACAAGCATATCTGACTCTTGGATGTGGATGTTTTGAGAAAGGACAGATGACTTTCATATACATATCGATTTTAGCTTCCATTTGACGACGACATCCTTCACCGATTGTTGAGATTGAGCGAAGCATCGCATGTTTTGATCTCCAATCACCTGTAAGAATCAAATTGTTTATGAGAAGAAGAACCCTCAACTAACCATCAGCATTCAATCGAACCACAACTGATTGAAAATGTGGCAAGAAAACATTTCCAGGAAGCGCTGAAGCGATTCGATCAAGTGATGATTCTCCAGTCATCGCAACTTCTTCAGCATCTTCATCATCTTCATCTGTTGAAGTCAACCACTCTTCCAATTCATCTTCAAGTTCAGTCATCATAGCGAGACAACAACTCACTGGAAAATTTTTATTGATTTTTTTTTTATTAATATCAAAAAAAAATTCATTTGAAACTCACCAACAGCTGGCAAAAGTGCTTGATGTTTCTTTGTAGTTTTCGGCGCCGATTCAATAAACGCAACAATACTTTCCAATGCAGAACTTCTGAAGCACTCAGAAACTTCAGTGTTTCTTGCGATCTCAAGGCAAGTATTGAAAAGTGTCGTGATATGTGGATACAACAATTTTGGAATTGTTGCGGCAAGATCAGCCAAACATTGAAGAGCAGAATCATCGTCTTCGTCAGTTTTCACAACATGAACACAAATATCGATTATAGCTGGGACAAGAGATTGAAGTTGTTTGAGAACTTGATCATCTTCATCATAATCAATTAGAAGTGCAACCAACGCTTTGACAGCATTTACACGAACTTTTGTGGATTCATGTGTTAATCCTTCTTCAAAAACTCTCTTGACCGCTGGCAAATAATTATACAAATCAGCTCCAAAAATATCTGCACAAGCTTCGATTAACTGCAAAGCTGAACATTTGAAATTGATATCATTTGATTGTGCGCAAAACGACAGAAAATCAATAACAGCTCTCCATTTCTGTACACTAGTCTCTTCATCAACAAATTCATGAGCGATTTGTCCGATAACCAAAATCAGTTTTGTTCGAACTGGAAGACTAATATCACTTGAACCAAGTTGAATCAACATTTGGAGAATAGCTTGCTGTGTGTTTTCATCAATGTTTGGCCAGAAACTGCAAAATTCGCTTGCCACTAATCGACGAATCAAAACCAATGACATGACTTTGGCCTGAAAAAAATATATTTGAAAAATCAAAACTGGTAGAGCCTGAACAGCTTCACTATATGTGTAAGAACCTTATCTACGTTCATAAAAATTCTTCTTGGAACTTGATCAGAGTTAGAAGAACTTGGGAACCTATAAGGCTTATTCCAATCAAAAAAAAACTCACATCATCATTGATTTCCAAACTGAGAAGTTGACAAAGTCCAACAAATCGAACTTCTGCCGAATATAACTTGTATTTCTCCTCGGCAGCATTTCGAATTTCATTATTTTCATGTGTGAAATTCGAAACCAAACCATGCAATTCATTCAAATCCATCTGAAAAAATTTCGAAATTATTTTTCATTTTATTTAATTGAAGAAAAAAAACAAGAGAAAAAATATCTGTCATTTCTTTCTCTCAAGAAATGAAAAAAATTGCCTGCTAATCTCAATAATGAATGATACTCAGGCAAACGAGCGTGCGCGCGAAAAAAATTCAAACATTCACAGCTGTTTGTGACATTTCGAGAGAGCGCAGAGAAAAACATATGGGAAAGTCCCTGTGATATTGTTCAATAGAGCGCGTTTTCTTCTGAATTACATGGAGTAACGCGTTTTTTGTTGGGGGAAATGTCAATGCAAAGAGTTTGGAATAAAAAATAAGTTTAAAAATAGCAAAAACTCGTGGGATGGTGTGGAAAAATCCAACATTTTCATTAAAAATAATTAGACTTTTACATTTAATTAAAGGGTATGACGAATAGATATGTCTGGAAAGATTTTTTTTTGTTTGTGTGAATCTTTGTGAGTAGAAAAAAACGACGAAAATCATGAGCATGGGTTAAATAGCACACTTCCGGTATTGGGAAATAATAAAAAAAGGTCCTTTCTCGCTGTTATTATTCTTGTTTTTTGTTATGCCTAACAATTTCAAAAAACTATCCAATTTTTTTGGGAAAAAATGTTCGTGTCGATTCAAAGTTAGTTTTTTATCAAAAGATCGATAGGTTCAAGGGATTTTTTTCAGGGTTTGAAAGTAGATCAAGAACAAAATTTGACGGAGATTGTGGTTCGAGTGACGTTTTTATATTTGGCAAAAAATTCGATTTATATTGTGCTTTTGAGTGTTTTTGGGATTTTTCATGTTGTTTATAGTATTTTGATTTTTCCGAAAGAGTTTTGGGCGTCAAGGAATATTACATTCGGTGAGTTCAAGAGAGAAAATGAGTTGATTTGCTGAGGTGTCAGAATCTAGATGAATAATTCTTCTACCCCAAATTTCTAGAACTCAAAATGTTTGAAACTATTCCTGGTAGATCAAAAATATCACATTTTTGAAACGCCCAAAGAATATTTTCTTTAAAAGTTCATGAATGAACTAATGAGTTACTTAATCACCGCTCTTTTCTCTATTTCCTAAAAAAATTCCAGGACTTTCAATAATATCACATTGCACCTGCTGGTCACTAACAAGTATAACACGCGGTGAAATGTCAAGATTTTTTGAGTCACCATTAGATCAACAAAGTTATCGAGCAACTTTTAAAAGGTGAGGTTTCCACAAAAAAAGAGCAAATGATCAAAAACCACAAACAAAAATAAACATTAACGAAAAAAAAATCACCCTTTTAGGAAGAATAATGAAAGACATTATTTTTGGTAGAGGAAAATTAGATTGGCTTAGATTGGGTCGTGTAAATGGTAATGAGATGAGACGAGAAATGATGTTCAGCTGTAAAAGAAAATGGAAATGTGTGTTTTTTTTTGGATAAAAAAGAGAAATGAAATGAGGTATGTTAAGCGGATTAACAAAAACACCTGGACACGGCTGAAAAATAATTAATGTCACCAAGAAAAATTAATCCATGCAAGGGGTACTTTCAAGCACAGAAGTAACAATTTCCAGAACAATAACTATAGCTGCTCAAATAATATTTGGAATAATTTTGATTTTGCTGACAGTTCAACTTCAATTTTCCAAAGAAGCTTCAGTTTATGATATCATTCTAACAATAGTTTCAATAATAATCCATGTTAGATTATTGATATCTCTTGTGATTTTATCAAACATAACATTTCGATTTGGAGAACGTTTGCACGAAATTCGAAAATTTCTTGATAAATGCAATGGGAGAACTGAATATGAAAATTTAGCTTTGAAAATGAAGGTGAGTGAGTAAGTTTTTTGCTAACTAATCATTAAATAAAATTATAGGATATTATTGTTTGCTTGAATGTGTTGAATAACAAAATGCCAATCATCAATATTCTATATTTGCTCCTTGCACTTTATTGTTTCATATTATGGCTTCACAATATGATATCACTCACTTTTCTCATTTTTCTTCAAATTCCTTTTATTATCACATATTTTATATGTAGTTTTGTTAATCTCAAGGTATATTTTTGATTATCCGATATGATATTTGAATCAAAAATTTTTTATTTCAGCTTGAGAAATTCAAAAACTCAACTCTCCGCTTGTTTGACCTACAATTCATAACACCCGCTACAAATACATTGGTAAAACTTTCTTTACGCGTAAAATTCAATAGTTGTTCCTTCAGATAAATTACTTCTGGATGTCCAATAAAATTCACGATCTTCCTTGGATTGATGTCAAGTTTCTGTTCCGTGCCACATTTGCAAACGCTTTGAAAATAATGATTTATCTTTTTATTTTATTTTTCTCATTTGAACCATGCTTGAAAGCATCTTTGAAGTGTAAAAGTACTCCACTTTTTAGCTTTCCATCGAGTTAAGGATACTTTCGATCTCAAAGTTTAATGTTGTTTTTTTATTTTTGATTAAATAAATAATTATGACTGTATTTTTTTCAGAACGAAAATTTAGATATGGAATGCGAGAAGATTTACTGGTAAAAATATACTCTGTGCTCTGTGTTTTTATCAGCATTGCTGAAATAATTCATAACATTTTAAGGAAATAACTTGTTAGAAAAGGTTGCAATACCTTGTGAGAGATTAGTTTCGTTTCTCACTGACACCCTTCAAAAGTTCAAACAAAATATTTCAATTATTATCATTGTTTCTCCCACCATCCAAGGTAAAATGACGAAATGTCTTGTGTAAAACTAATAATTTTGATTTATAATGATAACTGATAACAAACAAATATATTTGAGCATCTCGATTTGTCATCTTAATGAGGGAAATTGTTTTTTTGAGAAACGCAATATGATGGTTTTTGGTTTTTTGGTTTACTGAATGGAACGTGTCAATGATTTTGCATCTGGTTGAATATGATGGGAGATTAGAGAAACAAATTGGCGTTTGTTCAAAATACATATTTGAGAAAGAAGTGTACTGTTCTGGTGTGAATTTGATATAAAAAAGAAAAAAAAATAGAAAGTTTTAGTAACCAGGCTGTTCAAAAATAACGTTTTGTTAAGAAAAGAAATAGACAACTTTTAAAACTGAAAAGTTTTTTTCGATAAGATTTTTCCGATTTTTTATCCGGTTTATCTAGGTTTTTTACAAACAAAAAAAGTAAAAGTAAAACAACGAGACTCCGCGTGACACTGCGCTCACACAATCGCGGCAATTTTTTTTATTTTCAAACGAGGGTTTTTTAATTTTTTTTCTTTTTCTCTAAAAATTTTTCATTTTCAAACGAGGGTTTTTTTCAATTTTTTTTTCTTTTTTTTCAATTTTGAGAACCCTTCCCTTTTTGTAAAGATTTGAATATATATTTTTTTCTGAAATTGGGCTCACGATATACCACAAATATTTTAGAGTTTTCGTTTTTCTCATTTTTGTTTTCTTTTCTCACAACACCAAAAACATCCGGTTTGAGAATGTATTTCTCGAAGTTTTCCTGAAACACATTGAAACAATATGAAGTCTATGGTTTGAGATCAAATGTACATATGAAATTTAATATTTTTAAGTTGTGTCAAAAATAACTCCATTGGTTTCTTACAAGAAGTTATTATTCTGATGTTTTTCCAGGTAGAATTTGAAATTTTTTATTGCAAAAAAACCAGTTTTAATATCCATAAAATCCCAAAAAGTGTCATGATGAATCAAATTGCACACCTCATAAAAATATGTGGGCACTCTCCTTTCTATACACAACACAAAATTTGATTTCTGCCCGCCACGACTCCTCGTTCAAACTAAAACAAAGTACAGTTCAGGGGCAGCATGGGCGGAGTTTTTTGTGTCGCGCGTGAAGAGCAATCTGATAACAACAAACTTCATTCTGCTTCTTGTGCACAATGCTCAAGACACCGCAGTCCATAATTGGACTGTTGCTTTTGATAGCAGCAGCCGTTTTGGCTGCACCATCAGTTTTGATAGCTGATAAAGCGAGCGATTTGGTTACTGATCTTCCTGGTTTGACATTCACACCAAACTTCAAACAATATTCTGGATTTTTGGATGCTTCACAAGGAAATCATCTTCATTACTGGTTAGTTTTTTATTGATTAGTGAAAGTATACGTCTGGACTTCTAACCGAAAGTTCCAAGAAATTGAATTTTTAAATTACATAAGTTCAGTTTGATATATTTTTAGTTCTAAACCCTCATCTTTGAAAATTTCTTTATCATTTTCCACTTTTTTTCCCCAACGTTAAGCTCTTGTAAGACACAGATAATAATTGAAAAGTACGAATATGAAATGAAGATAGGCTTATTATCTATGTTCAACACACACTCTTATCAAAAAATTTCATCATTTCTAAGTTGGTTGTTCATCATCCAAAATTAAAATGGAATGAGGGGTCAAGTACATTTTTTCAGGTTCGTCGAAGCTCAATCTTCCCCAGCATGGGCTCCATTAGTTCTCTGGTTGAACGGTGGACCAGGATGCTCATCTGTGCTCGGTTTGATGACTGAAAATGGTCCATTCAGAGTTTTGGAAGATGGTGCAACTGTCGTTGAAAACGTCAATTCATGGAACAAAGCTGCCAATATTTTATATCTCGAAGCTCCAAGAGATGTCGGTTTCTCATATCGCGATTCAAATCAATATGGAAATGATACATTGTATAATGATGACAAAACAGCTTTGGATAATGCTTTGGCGCTTATTCAATTCTTCCAGCGTTTTCCAGAATATCAAGGACGTGATTTTTATATCACTGGAGAATCTTATGGTGGAGTTTATGTTCCAACTTTGACCAAACTTGTTGTTCAATTGATTCAAGTGAGTGAATTTTCTCTTACTATTTAAAACCTGATGTGATTTGCAGAATGGTACCACTCCATTCATCAACTTGAAAGGATTCGCTGTTGGTAACGGAGCATTGAGCAGAAAACAACTCACCAACTCAGCCATCGATCTTCTCTATTATCGTGGAATGCTCGGAAACAATCAATGGGCAACTCTTCGTCAATGCTGTCCGGATACACCGCAAGGACCACTTGTTGATTGTGATTTCTCACAATTTGTCACATTTGATAATTGGGGAAATCCAATTCCATTGAACAATACAAATGATCCGATTCAAGTTGCTTGCGCCAAATCTGTTATTGATTTGTCATTGAATGGTGTTTGGGAAACATAGTAAGTAAGCGGACCGGGCAGAATTTTTGAAAATCATACTTGAAAGTTTCAAATCCCCTTAATTTTTGGATGCTTATAAAAACCTTGTTCTATTTTCAGCAACGATGTTTATAACTCATATCAAGATTGCTACGACCCAAGTGCATACAGTTCTGAAGAACTTCACGACAAGATCCACAAAAAAGTTATGAAAAAATTGTTCAAAGCATCAATGGGAGCAACTGCTCAATCAGCATACAATCTCTTCAGTACCGGATCGAATCCATTCATTGATCAAGGAGTAAGTTCGGTTATTTAAATTTTAAAAAAATTCCATCACTGCCAATAGGTTAACTAAATTTGTTTCAGTCTCTTCGCAACAGTCGCTCAACCGATGCTCTCAATTCCTATCCATGTTATGTTGATGATTCAACAACTACATACTTGCAAAGATCGGATGTTCGACAAGCTCTCCACATTCCAGACAATGTTCAAGCTTGGCAAGAATGCAGTGATGATATAAATGGAATTTATTATATTCAACAAACACCAGATCTTACACCAGTTTTCAAGTTTCTTGTTGATTCTGGTTATCCACTCAAAACTTTGATTTATAATGGAGATGTTGATCTGGCTTGCAATTATTTGGGAGATCAGTGGTTTATTGAAGAATTGGCCAACAAACAATACACAGTGAGTTCTAGATGAAATGAAAATCTGCAGAATTAATTAAAAAATTCTTCTAGATGACATTGACAAGAGCTCGTGAACAATGGAACTACACCAGAAGCGCTGCCTATCAAACAAGTTTGGCTGGATATGTGAAATCCTGGTCATACAATAATTTCACTCTTGATTTATTGACTGTTAAAGGAGCTGGACATATGGTTCCAATGGATCGTCCAGGACCATCACTTCAAATGTTCTACAACTACATCTATCAAACAAATTATAATAATATTGCTCCATTCAGTTTGGTTCCAACTACACTTCGCTCACAATATGTTGCACCTCCTCAAAAAACCTGTGAGCGTCATTTTTGATGATATTTCATTTATCATAATCATATTACACGAAAGATTACATTCAATTTTTTTCTTATCAGCAGTTTTTTATTTAAAAAAAGACGCTCCTAAGAAAAAAATGAAACAAAAATTTTTCAGTCACTCGCAAACAAGCTGATCGCGTTTGGAACTTACCTGGCGTCACATACGGTTTGAACTTCAAACAATATTCGGGTTATTTGAATGGTGTTACCGGAAACTATTTGCATTACTGGTTTGTTGAATCACAAGGCAATCCATCGACTGATCCATTAGTTCTTTGGCTTACCGGAGGTCCAGGTTGCTCTGGTCTTTTGGCTCTTCTTTCTGAATTAGGACCATTCCATCCAAATCAAGATGGTAAAACACTTTTCGAAAATGTTTACTCGTGGAACAAAGCGGGTAATGTTTTGTTCTTGGAATCGCCGAGAGGTGTTGGATTCTCTGTTCAAGATACTACTTTGAATAATGATACGATTTGGGATGATGCTAGAGTAAGTTAAATACCATAAGGCCGATTTTGGAATTAGCCAAACATTTTTTCTGACTTCTGAATCAGTGTCTTGGCAATATTGATTTTTTGACCAAACGTTTTAGAATCTGAAAATTATCTGAAATTTGATATGAATTTTTGAAGCACATTAAAAAATTTCAATTCGGCCACTTGACAATCAAAAAAAATTTTCAGACCGCCACTGACACATATTTGGCATTGAAAGATTTCTTGACCGTATTCCCAGAATACATCAACCGCCCATTCTTTGTCACTGGAGAATCTTATGGTGGAGTCTATGTTCCAACAATCACCTCTCTTCTCATCGACAAAATTCAAGTGGGTTTCTCGGCTGAATCTAAAAACCTCAAAAAAAAATACTTTCAGTCTGGAGATTTCCCACAATTGAATTTGGTTGGTATGTCAATCGGAAATGGAGAACTTTCTGCGATTCAACAATTCAACTCAGCTATCATGATGGGATATTATCACGGGCTTTTCAGCAAAGAGTGAGTTTTTTTTTGAATTAGGAACCTATAGCAATATTTTCAGCGATTTTGACTCACTTCAACAATGCTGCAATCAAACTAAAGCCAATGCTCAATGGTTCGAATATTGTGATTTTTCACAATATATTCATCTCGACACCAGTGGTTCAGCCAATCCAATCGATAATTCTTTCTGTGCTAACAAGGTTGCTGATTTGGGACAACAAAGATTCTGGAATTCATTGTGAGTTCTAGAAATACATTTAAAAAAATAATAATCTACATAAATTATAGGAACAATGTCTATAATATCTACCAAGATTGTTATGAGCAATCCGACAGAGCTTTTGGATCAAGAATGCCAATTGCTGAAAAGAAACGTCTTATCAGAGGATTCATTGATCAAGGAGCTAAAGTTTCAACATCTTCAACTGACAATCAAGGAGGATTCATTTGCTACGCAACATCTCAATCTGCCACTTGGATCAATCAACCAGATGTTCGATCTGCACTTCATGTTTCTTCAGCTGCTGGAGATTGGTCAGCTTGTAATGATACTGTCAACGGAGCTTACGTTCAACAACACAATGACACAACTTCTGTTTTCCAACATATGATTGATTCCGGATATCCACTTCGTGTTTTGATCTACAACGGAGACGTCGATCAGGCTTGTAATTATTTGGGAGATCAATGGTTTATTGAAGCATTGGCAACCAAGAATCAAATCCCTGTTACTAAACCAAGAGATGCTTGGAGATACCAGACTCAAATTGCTGGTTACGCCAAGAAATTCGATAACCAAGCAGGATTCACGATTGATCTTTTGACAGTGAAGGGTGCTGGACATATGGTTCCAACTGATCGACCAGGACCAGCTCTTCAAATGATTGCAAACTTCTTTAGAAATCAAGATTATAGTAATCCAACAGTTATTGATACCACACTTCATCCATTGAAAACCACATATTTGGTAGCTGAACAACTTGCAGCATCTTTGAATCGTTCAACAACTGGAATGACTATGACTCATAATGGAAATCGTGTTCACGCCAAAGTCAATCGTGTTTCAAGATCTCGTGTTGCCCGAGAGAACTTGGCTGAACGCGCTTCTATTCCACCACCACCAGTTCAAACCAAAGCCCAAGATTTGATCACAAATCTTCCAGGATTAACATTCACACCAAATTTCGCTCAATATTCCGGATATCTTAATGCGTCTTCTGGAAATTATTTGCATTACTGGCTTGTTGAATCACAATTAAATGCTACTTATGATCCTCTGATTCTCTGGCTTAATGGAGGTCCAGGATGTTCATCTCTCGGAGGTTTCTTCGAGGAACTCGGTCCATTCCACGTCAATCAAGATGGTGCAACTTTGTTTGAAAATCAATTCTCATGGAACAAAGCCGGAAATGTTTTGTTCTTGGAAGCCCCAAGAGATGTTGGATTCTCATACAGAAGTAACGATGTTCCTGCGGACACCATGTACAACGATACTTACGTGAGTGCTTTGGGCTGGAACTGTAGATCAATTAACTAATTTCAGACAGCTTCTGACACTGTTTTGGCTCTCGCGAATTTCTTCGACAGATTCCCAGAGTACAAAGGACGTGATTTCTACATCACTGGAGAATCATATGGTGGAGTTTATGTTCCAACTTTGACTCGCGCTTTGATCAACAGTATTCAAGTGAGTCGATGATCTAGAATAAGTTTATCATAAAATGTTGTAATGTTTCCAGTCTGGAGCTCTTTCCTACGTCAAACTTGTCGGAGTCGCAATCGGAAACGGTGAACTCTCTGCAATTCAACAAATCAACTCGGCCGTTTCACTCACATATTTCCGCGGTGAACATGATAAGAGTGATTGGGATGCGATTTCAAAATGCTGTGACAACACAACCACTCAAGCTTATTGCGATTTCTCACAGTATTATTATATCGATACTGCTGGAAATGCTTGGCCAAAGGTTAATGATAATTCATTGGCTGGACAATGTGGACAACTTGCTGTGCAACAAGGGCAGATTGATGTTTGGACTACAGAGTGAGAAATTTTTGAATTTCGGGTTTTGAAAATTCGGTGTTTTTTTAGCAATGATGTTTACAACACTTTTGCTGATTGCTACGTTACTCCATCTGCTTCCGATTCCAAACTCTCTGAGATCACCAAGGGAATCAAACGAGTTCAAAACAGAAGGTCAAAGAGAGATGTCTCACCACTTCTCCCATCGCAATTATTCGTTGATCAAGCTGTAAGTTTGTATTTTTCTAGACAAAAACGTTTACCAAATCATTTTTCCAGAAAAAAATCAATTATCAATCAACTGATGCCAATCAAGGATTCACATGCTTCTCCGGAGCCACAGCTGAAAGTTATTTGAATCTTCCAGAAGTCCGAACAGCTATCCATATTCCAAACGAAGTTCCATATTGGACTGATTGTAATCTTGTGATGAATGAAAACTACATCCAACAAAACAATGATACCGCTCCAGTTTTCCAAGATATTTTCGCGTCAGCTTACCCACTCAGATTCTTGATCTACAACGGTGATGTTGACATGGCTTGTCAATTCCTCGGAGATCAATGGTTCATCGAAAAATTGGCTTCTGATAACAATATGGCTGTTACCAAACAACACGCTCCATGGAATTACACACAAGGACAATATTTGCCACGTGTTGGAGGATATTGGAAACAATTCACTTACACAAATCCAAAGAATGCTGCTGGAGTTGTTGTTATTGATCAAGTTACTGTTAAAGGTGCTGGACATTTTGTGCCACAAGATCGACCTGGACCAGCTCTTCAAATGATCTACAACTTTGTTAATCAATTTGATTATAATCGCAATTTGACTTTGGATTATTCAAGAAAACCACTTCTTTCTCAATATCAATCAGCTCCGGTGACAGGTAAACAATTTTCTTTGATTGACAAGAATTTGCATTATGAAAAAAAAACGGATGAACCAAGTTTGCTCTATCGCACACATTTGTGTACTTCTCTCGGATTTCATATCTAAACAACTATTTCATTTATTTTCAGTGCCAAGAAGAAAGGCTGATCATATCTTCCAACTTCCTGGAGCAACATGGAATGTGAACTTCGCACAACATTCTGGTTATCTCCAAGCATCCCCAGGAAACTATTTGTACTACTGGTTCGCCGAATCACAAAGTGGAAGTGACAGCGATCCAATCATTCTCTGGCTTCAAGGTGGACCAGGTTGCGCTTCAACTGGAGGATTCTTCGGAGAAGTCGGACCATTCTTTGTTAATCCAGATGGTGAAACACTTTTCGAAAATATCTATTCATGGAACAAAGCTGCACATCTTTTGATTATCGATTCGCCACGTGGAGTTGGATATTCTTATCAAGATAAGAATGTGAATAATGATACAACTTGGAATGATGACAAGACTGCTTTGGATACTGCGTTGGCTTTGGATGATTTCTTTGCTGCTTATCCACCACATCGTAATGCTGAAGTTTATATTGCTGGAGAATCATATGGTGGAGTGTATGTTCCAACTTTGACAAGAGTTTTGATCAATCGTATTCAAGTAAGCTTTGAGATCCCAGTGTGACAAAAAACCTTCAAATTCCAGTCCGGTCAATCAAACATCAAACTTCGCGGTATCTCAATCGGAAACGGTTTAGTCAGTGCTGTTAACGATGTTCGAACCCTCCCAGATTTCCTCTACTTCCATGGAATTTATGATAAACCGTGAGTTCTCCTTTCCACATATATCCTCAAATATATTTTCAGACAATGGGAAAAACTTCGCGCATGCTGCCCAGCTGATGATAGTTCATACGATTGTAAATACGATCAATACATTACTATTGATTCCGGTGTCAACGTCAAAGCCAAACAATATCCAGATAACCAAACTCTTCAAAATTGTGCCAATTTGGTTGAACAACTTTCTTATGATAGAAATTGGAGAGCAATGTGAGTTGATTCATTTTTAGAAATAATTCAACTTACCCTAAATACATTTAGGTACGATCAATACAATTTGTATCAAGATTGTTATGTTACCCCAAGTGGACAAGGAAGTGCATTCAGTAAAATTGACGCACAAGTGTCTCGCCTTGAAATTGAAAGAAGAATTATGCAAACCATCCCACAAGCCACACTTCAACATTCATTCCTTGATCCTCTTTCAACTGATGCGAATGGCGGTTATTCATGCTGGCAATTTGCAGCAATCTCAAATTATTTGAGTTTGTCACATGTTCGAGATGCTCTTCATATTCCAGATTTTGTTCAACAATGGGGATTCTGCAATGAGCTCAATTATGCGAACTTGTATAATGATACAACTCAAATTTTCACTGATATTCTCAATTCTGGATACAATCTGAAAGTTCTGATTTACAACGGTGATGTTGATACAGTTTGTAGTATGTTTGAAGCGCAAGGAATGGTCAATAATTTCGCGATTTCTAACAATTTTGTTTCAAATCAACCAAGAGCTGGATGGATGTATGGAAACCAAATCGGAGGATATGTTCAGAAATTCCAAAAGAATAATCTCACTATCGATTTATTGACTGTTAAAGGAGCTGGACATATGGTTCCAACTGATAGACCAGGACCAATTCTTCAAACAATCAATAATTTCGTTCACGGACAACCAAATTACAATACTTCAGTAACATTCAGTATGCAAAGACAACCACTTCTCGCGCAATTCACTCAACAAAATGAGGGACCTCTTGCGACATCCAATCCATCTACTGTCAATCCATCTGGTGCATCATCTACTGTTTCGAGCACAACAACAACAACCACAGTTGCACCAAGCAGTTCGGCTTCAACCACCAAATCAAGCACCACAACTACCACACCAGTTTCGACAACAACTTCTGGAACTTCTCAAATTTCAGCTGTATTCACAATCTTTGTAGCTTTCCTAGTCAATTATTTATTTTAATTTTCGGTTTTTTTTAGATGATTACGGTTTTTCATGAATAAATAATTAAATAAACAGTATAAGACTATATTTTGGGTTTCATTTCCAGAAAATTCTACCAGAGTCTAGAATTTTCTAGAAACATTAATAAGAAAATTGTTATTCATGAAGTGCACAAAAATTTTGAGCAAAAAATAAATGTACCCAATTATTTGGTTCCTATAAAAATGGAGACATTTGAGATGTTGGCACATTATTTCTTTCTCTCGACATTTTAAAATGTGAGTTCGCATTTTCAAAATAAAAATTCTCTTCGAAATTTTTGAAATTTCAGGCATATCAAAGCTATTGTTTATAACAAAACTAGAAAATTGGCTGGGAATACTGTGGATTTGGAACTTGGAGATAATGCGACTGTTGCTGAGGTTAGTGAAAAAAAGTTCAGCATTAAAATTATTTTTGTACTCGAATTCAGAATTTAAAAATTCCGAAATCTTTGAAAATCCAAAATGTTCGGGATTTTGGTTTCGATCAAAGCTCGAGAAAAATTCTTTAAAAATTTTGCGTGAATTTGAAATTCTGAATCTCAAATCTCCTTATGAGAAAAACTTTTTCCAGGCAAAATCAAAAATTGAAGAATTGACAACAGTTCCAGCCAATATGCAATGGGTTATTTTTGGAAGTGAGTTCATTTTTTCCTTTGAAAAAATCTTTAACTACAGTGGAGTTTACAATAAAGTTATCTTTTAAACAATAATTCCTCTTCCAACCTTTTCAGATTATCTTGTCTATATCTTGAAATTTCCAGCCCTCAAACTTGAAGATTCAAAACTTCTCCGCGATTATGGAATTCGTGATGGATACACAATCTACTCAACTCCAACAATAGTCGAACAACCAAATATGCCAAATCTTTAATTTTCAAATTTATTCTATTAAAATGTTTCAAAAGAATAAAATCAAGTTCTCAAATGAAAAATATGTTTATTTATTCATGCTCTTTTTATCCAACCTCTTTCTCTTTGTGTCAACTTTTTTCCAACCAACCAACACAAAATAAAAATAAAGTTGAAAAAAAAGTCAAAGCAAAAGAAAAGATGGGAATTCAGTTTCTTCTCGCGCCTTCTTCGTCGTTTTCTTTTTCTTCTTATTTCATTTTGATGATGACCAAAAAATAAAAAAAAAGAAAAGAGAAAATCTCTTCATTAGGACATGTTGTGTGTGTCGATTTGACGAGTAAGGCAACATGCTCATTTTCTTCACACTTTCTTGTTTCTTTTTTGTTTTGTTTTCATTTTGTATTGTATTGAGAGTCTTTGAAATGGCCGAGGTCTGGGTGCAGTTCTACAAATTCCAGGCCTTACCGGATGAAGATAGATATGTCTGAAGATTGTTGAGCTCACAAGAGAGACTCGATATGATTTTTTTTCTAAAAGTTAGTGTTCGATAATCTAGATTTTTTTTAAATTCTTAAAGGTACGAACTTAGCTCGATTTTTTTTTGAAGAATCCATTTTTACTGCTCCGATTTCTCTCTCTCTCTCTCTCTCTCTCTCTCTCTCAAATGTCTTCTGTACAGTTCCAAAATTGTTGGTTTGCAACAAAAGTGTGTAATTGGTATCATTTTCTTTTTTTTTTTTTTCTTGTTCATATATTGTTGCAATTTTCGATCAATTCTGTTTTGATACAAACAAAAATGGGAAAGAAAGTGAGAATTTAATTAGGGTCTGTTTGCTTATGCAGAAGAAAATGAAGATTTTGATGAGACACAAAAAAGTTTAATCAAATTTATGACGAAAATGAGCCTAGTATTACTGTAGGTGGAATGAGCACGAGCCGATTTTAAAAGTTTTTCGTATATTTGAAGGCCAAAATTTATTTTGGTGTTGGGAGAATAATGAATTTCTCCTTGCAAACTTCTCGAATTCAATTTTTTCAAATCTAAAAAATTTCATGTTAGATTTCCCCTATTTTGTTTGATGCAAGAAAGGTTCTTGTAATACAGTAATCTTTTTGTCACTGTAACGAAATACAGTAACAAAAAAGATTATTGTATTACAATAACCAATCTTACATTTTTTCGGCTTTTTTTTTAAATGTTAATACTATCACAAATCAGTTATCAGTTTGAATGAATTATTTCCCCCTCTTCTATTTATGCGCGCGCCGACAACTGACAGGAGGAGACACTCGCTATCTTTTTCATACAAAGTGGGCGGGGCTTATCACAAAAGAGGAGACAGGTTGCAATTTTCAACAGATATCTTTTCTACAACATTTTTGACAGAGATAAAGAACAGCTACATAGCCGAGTGGTTAGCGCCTCTGTTTTTCGTTTTTTTATCGCAGGATCAATTCCCCTCGCCTTCCGAACTTTTTTTTTTAATTTTTTTCTCTGGATTTGAGGTGTTATTTTTGATAGTTTTACCACGTTCATAAAAATAAAAAAGCGAGATGAATGCAAGATTGGAAGCAATTCAAATTGTTTAAAAAAAATCTGAATTTCAATGAAACAAATGTGTTAAAAAACCCATTGTTTTCCATGATTTATCCCAACAGAACAGCATCCTTGAAATAAACTAATATATCCAATCAATTGATGATCGAATAGATAAAAAAAGATGAATTGGTTTTTCCCATACCTTTTTCTCTTCTCCACTCATTTTTTTTTGTTCTTTTTTCTTCTTCCAAACAAAAATTGACATTTCGAAATCAACACAAAAACTTCTTGAGATATCTGTGTGAGTCAATAGAAAAAGCAAGCAGTCTTGACTCTTCCGGCTACTATAGCAACCAAAATTGTCTTGCGTTTTTAATGCGACTTACTACTTTTTTTTTTCTTTTTTTTTACAATTTATGTTAAGTGTAAGCAGGTGGAAATTGCTTTTTGTTTTTTTTTGGGTGGTCTTGGGTAGAAATAATGTTTCAAATAGAATTTACCAAAAAATTAATATTTTCTCTATGCAATAATCGTCGAAATTCAAAAATATTTTTAATTTTTTGTCTAAAAAAGATTGAAAATACTTTTTCGTTTGGTCAAAAAATATTATCCTATAGTTTCATAGGCAGATGGAAATTTCTAATTGTTAATTTTTACTCAAATTAAATGAATCTATGAAAATTTCTTCTGTTTTGTTCCGGATGTTCAAAATATTCTAGAAATTGTAAAACTTTTAGAAAAGGAGATACATTCTAAGTAAGTTTTCACACTTGAACTCATTTTGACAAGTTTTTAAGAGAAAATTCGAAAAATAAAATTGTTCCTCTAACTTTCTAGTTTCAAATAAAAAAAATCAGTAACCAATCAATACAAAAAAACTATATGTTTCAAATGAAAACAACTGCTATTTCTCTTTCCTTTCAATTTCTGAATGAAATTTCTTATAAAGAAATTCCCTATATTTGTTGTTTGTAACAAAAAACATGGTTCCTGAAAATGTGTAAGGTCGCTTTGTAAGCTAACACAAAAGCGGTATCCTTTTTCTCCCAAAATACCTTTAAAATTTTCACAAACCAGTTTTCTCTCCTTTCTAAAATCCCTGACTCATCTACATAGTTGAATAACTAACTTTTTGACCTTATTTTTCTCAATACAATTTTCTACAATACAATACAATACAAAGAGATACGCAGAGAAACATAAAAAATAAGAAAAAGAAGAAAAAGAAGATTTTGTTGCGCAGACAATACGAAAATTCCCACATTTCAATTCATAGTGAGGTATTATTTTTTTCTTCATTTCTTATTCCATCTACCTCGTCGCTTTATTCATTATTTGTTTTATTTTTTTTCTTTTTGCTACTTACCAGCTAGCCAACAAAAATTGTGTTTGGTTTTGTTTTTTCTAATTTGTGAGAAGTTTAGCGAGTGAATCATTGTTAGTTGCGCTAACAACTTGAGGACTTGAAAAAATCTCCCATGATTCATTTCAAAAAAAAGCTGTTAAAAAATTTAAAGAAATCTTCATTTTCAACCCACAATCCCATTAAACTCTACAAATCAGATAAGAGGACATTCTCACAAATATTTCCAAACTTTTACACATTCCTTCTCTTTTTCCCACTAGGGAATTGTATTGATTTTTTTCATGTTTCTTGTTTTGTTTCCTGTTTTTTCACCCCTTATTTCAAAATTAATAATAATTTTTGCAGAATGCCGGGAAGTGTAACAAGTGTTGAAACGAGTCCACAAATATTAACATATGTTTTCTCAGTGTTTGGACTTGTCACTTCATTAATGTTAACAACAGTTGGATATGCGAATAATGCTTGGATTGTTTTGACAAGTGCGCAGGATTTAGGTGAACTTCAGGTGATATTTTTTGGGCGCGGCTTTAGTGTGGGAAAATCCAGCTCGAATTAGAAAAATCAATATTTTCAGAGAGGAATACGAGGTCATGATTGTTATAGAAATATTACTAGTGATGATGATAATTTACAATGTTTACCTTGGGAGTTGGAAGATAAAACATCGAAGTTTCCAAGACCGTTCAATGGAATTGTACCGCCATCGGATTGTGAGTTTTTCGAGTTTTGAAAAATCAAAATTGAAATAGGATGGTTATGATTTTAATCGAATTAAAAACCTCACAAAGTTATCTGAAATTCAAAAATGTTTAGTTATTCAAAATTCTGAAATAAATTCATTTTAAACCGATTTTTGAATTTTTTTCTAGTATGAAAATTTTGAAAATCTCCGGGTTTCAAAATTGTTCGAATATTTATCAAAAATTATCGATTGCTAGTAACAATAAGTCTCTGATTTTTTTGGAAAAGTTCAAAATAGAATCTGCTGATTGTGAATGTAAATAATTCTCCAAAATTTACAGCAATCTGCTGGTCACAATACATTGCTCTCATCATTTTCCTCTGTCAATTTGCCTGGTTAGCCTATTCAATTGCACAATGTTGTAGTTCAAAAGCTGCCGATTATCTTCAAAAATACAGACTGAAACTATATCGATTATATATTGCTACATGTGAGTTTCAGATTTTGGGCGAGGAATCACCAGGCGGTTAAAATAGAGAAACCCAAGCCTGATTCCTGATCTTACTCCAAATTCCCAGACACTTCTATTTTTTTTTCAGTATGGCTATTCGCGATTCTATTCTTCTTTATCGTTTATTCTCTACATTTCAATGATTTCTACAAAATGAATGACTCAATAGTAAGTGGGATTTATTTTTTTTTTCGTATTTTATTTTCCCCAAAACGTCATTCAAGCATATATGTTACATATAAAAAAACCTGAAAAAATGACGTGAATAAAAAAAGAAATATATTTTCAGTTCGAGAAAAATTACGGAAATGGCATGAAAATTTTTCTCTTCGGTGGATTGACTTCAATGATTATTGCGTTCATATTTTTGTTCAAGGATGAATTGAAAGATGATTGGAATAAATCGTCGTTTTGCTGTTTAAGAAGACGACATCAACCATTGCCAACAAGAAATGATGAGACTGAAATGCATTGATTTCTTATTTTTGGAAAATTTTTGCTTTAGTAGTTAGGATTCTGGTGGTTTTGGAAAGAAGAGTGGGAAGATGACCAGGAAAAACTGTACCTTTGATCTACAAATTTTTTCCATCTATTTTCCAGAACAAAAAACAAAATCACAAGTTAGTAGAAGTTATCTTGTTGACAATCTATTTTTTTATTTTTCTTTCCTGGTTCCTAGTTCCATCAAATGACATCACTCTTCTTTCCAAACCACCCAAGTATTATATGCTCAAAATGATCTCGCCCGCTTTTCTTAACGCCCAAAAAAGTAGTCTTTCCCCCTTAGGACTCATTTATTGCGCGCTGGATTTTGCTCCTTTTCACCAAAAATCACATTTCACTACGTGTTAATAACGATTGTTTATGTATTTATGAAATAAATCATTTGGAATTTGAATTTGAGAGAATCATAATTATGAAACACTTATAGAGCCAAACCTACAGATTCGTTAAACTTCTGAGTTTTTTACCAAAAATTAAAGTTAATGATTCAAATATTTATGTAATTATCATTTAGGAAATTCAAGAGAAAAAGTATGTAAAACACAAAATTAGAATTATAGAGCAGTAAATCTGGAGCACGGACAAATTCGATGTCGACAAACAAAAGCTCGACAGCAGAAACATATCTTTTTATCCTCTTCTATAGAATTATCATTGTATTCTGGATCATCTATTTGATTTCGCGAAAGAAGCATTGATGTTGCAGACATCATCCCTGGAAAGTTTTTTTTGTTAATTCACACATTTTTTTAGTAGCCTCTTCAAACTGACCAACAATAAAACACAATAAGAAAATTGTGGAGAATATTTTGGCTGACATTTTTTAGTAATAAAAAAATAAAATAAAATAACAAGTGTGTAGGAGAAAACCCAAAAATGAAGTCGCTCCCCCTTTTTCGGATATCTACATTTTTTTCAAGAAAGCCACGCCCATTTTTCAACCCTTTTTACCATATAAAAAATATTGACACCCACAAGAATTTTACGCTGCTGAAAATACAGAACATGATTATTATTTTGGTTCTCATCATTATGACGAATTTTAAATTAATATTAGGTTATCCTCCAATTTTCAGGAACATATTTGGGTTATTTTCAATTTTAGGAAAGAAAAAATAAACCGGGAAGTATGAGTATTCCTGAAATGTTTAATTTCGCACTTGTCAATCAAATTGACCTCTCTCTCCCATTTTTAGATCAGAAATTTACGTATTTTTGGTTATTTTTAGGAAGTTAAATTGGAAAGATGTTTGGAATAGTAAATTGTGTGAATCATCAAGAAATACGTCATGGTGGAAAGGTCCTTTGGTGCTAAATGTGAGATCAGATTTGATTTTCAGGATATCTCAATTTGACCAAGGAACCACATTTTCATACAGCCAGGTCCTTGAATTTTCGAAAATAGAGAAGTTTTCGGAGTCCACAGAAACACAATTTTTGGTGGAGTCTGAGCAAAAAATATGCTCATTTGAAAGAGCATGTTCTAATTAGTATATCTCTTCAAAAAACGAAAGTTTTCACAAAAAATTTTTTTTAAAAAGTCGGCCGCCATGTGGGATCGAACCTTGGCCCCGCCCACTCCGCATGAAAAAGATAGAGACATGTGAAACCTGTCTTTTGTCGTTGCACGCAAAAGAATAAGAGGGGAGACGGTTTGTTACAAGTGATAATCGTTGCATTTGAACATCTCCAAAAAAAATGACGAAAACAAAAGTGCATGCACGATTGGTTTCTGTAATACAATAATTTTTTTGTTACTTTTTCAGTGGCAGGAAAATTGTTGTATTACAGTAACCTTTCTTGCATTCATGAAAAAAGAGGGAAATCTAACAAGAATTTTTTTGAGGTTTTGAAAAGGTTTGAGAAATTTGTTCTTGAGGAAAACGTACTTTAAAAAGGTGGAATCTGAGATAAAAAAGTTATGCTTAGTTGAAAAAGAATTTTCTAATTTGTACAATCCTTGAAGGATATTTTCTGGAAGCTTCTCAAACATTTGTTGAAAAACTTCAGAGTTCAAAAAAAAAACAGTGAAATGGCTTGAAAATCCAGTCATTCGAAAATTTGAAAAAAAAAAAAAAAAAATAATGACTTTTTTTTAAATCAGGAGACAAACTTTTGAATTGAAACTGATTCAAATAAATTTATTTCTATGTCAGACTCTACTTTTGAAAAAAAGTTTTGTTGAAAAATTGTTTTCAGATATTGTTCTTTTTTCAGATTGAAATTCGAACTTTAATATAAGTTTTTCGATCCAGAAATACGATTTTGTCCAATTTTTTCGAGATATTTTCTAATTAACAAGTGAATTTTTCATTCCTGGAGTTCTGTGATAGTTTCCAGTCATTTTTTACTCTCCCAAAATTTTTCCAGAATTTATTGACCTTTCGATCTTCCAGTAACTCTGAACACCCACATCTCCTCCATAATAATTCACTTCCTTCTTCAGATTTTGCAAAAAATGATGACTACTACAATTATAAATGTTTGTGTTTTGCTTTTCTACACTAAAATGAACTGAACTTTCACCGATCAACAGATATATATTTCACAAAAAAAGAGTTAGAATAACAAAAGAGCATCTGTTTCAGATTGTAAAAATCCATTATCCATCGCCATTATTTTAGTGATGATAATAATCCATCCATCCATCTGAAAAAATTCCACAGAAGAAAAAAAACGAGGCGCCAATAAAAGTTTCGTCTCGTCTCGCTTCGTTTCAATTCAAGCAGCTGCTGTGTCGAAATTTATTTTATTTTATTTTACGTAGGCGGGAGAAAATCTGGGACCTCTGGATACACATCAAAGATGATATGCGATGAAATAGTGCACAAATGCACACAGTTGGTGTGTAGGCGTAGAGAGAGAGTTTACAGCACTCTCTTCTTTTTTATTTTGTTGATACTCTCCCGGGCAAGAGACCACACCTCCTGCACTTTTCGTTTTCAATTCATTCATTCATATTTTTGTTTGCTCGCTGATTTTCTTGACATTTTCCATTTTTTCAGAACTTGAGCCTTTTACCCAACAAAAACAATCATGTCTGATGAAGAAGAAGTATAGTAAGTTCAAAAACAAATTATATGGGACTGAAATTAATTTTCTCTTGATTTTCAGCTCTGATGAAGAGGTAGAGGAGGAAGAAGTCGAGGAGGTTGAAGAGCCTGAACAGTAAGTTTCATCCTACATTATGGAACTAATTAAAAAAAAATCAATAATATTTTCTAGAGAAGAGACCACTGAAGAGGTCACCGCTCCACCAGAGGTTAAAGAACGTCGTGCTCCAGTTCAAGAAGAAAAACCACCAGCAGAGATGACTGAAGCTGAAATTGCTATGCTTGCTGCCAAGAAGCGTCACGAGGAAGAAGAAGCTGCTAAACTTCTTGACTACGAGCAAAGACGTGTTCTTGAGAAGGAGAAGATTGAGCAAGAACTTCGTGAGCTCAAGGAGAAGCAAGAGAAGAGACGCGCTGAACGTGAAGAAGATGAACGTCAATTTGCTGAGCGTAGACGTCAAGATGAAGAGAGAAGACGCAAGGATGAGGTAAATTTTTTTGTTTTCATAAATTAAATTCTTCATTAATTTTTTTTTCTATTCAGGAAGACCGTAAGAACAAGGCTGACGCTGAAAAGAATCGTAAAAACGAGGAAAAGACCCGCCGCCAACAAATGATGGCTGGAGCTTTCAATGGAACCCTTTCTGGAGCTCCAGGAGGTGGCCGTAACTTCACCGTTTCATCCAGAGGCGAGCAAGCCGCTCAATTCGGAAACTTGGCTCAAGGAGCGAAGGGAGGAAACGTGTTGAGCAAAGAACAACTCGATGAAGCTAAGAAGAACTTTTTGGCGGCTGTTTGCCGTAATGTTGATGTTTCAAATCTCATGCCAAATGACTTGAAAGAGAAGATCAAGCAATTGCACGCTAGAATTGTGAAGTTGGAAGCGGAGAAATATGATTTGGAGAAACGTCGTGAACGTCAAGATTATGACGTAAGTTTTTTTCTTTTTTTTTGTTTTTCTGTTCAATCGAAATATTTTCCAGATGAAAGAGTTGCACGAGAGACAACGTCAAGCTGCTCGTAACAAGGCTCTTAAAAAGGGACTTGACCCAGAAGAAGCTGCCTCATCAGTTCATCCACCAAAGATCACCACCGCCTCCAAATTCGATCGTCAAACCGATCGCAGATCCTATGGAGATCGTCGTTATTTGTTCGAAACTCCAGCCGAAAACAAACAACCATCATTGGTTCGCGGATCAGGAAGACCACCAGTTGAATGGGGACGCAAACACAATGAAGAACTCGAGCAGATCCGCAAAAATTTGGAACCACCAAAGTATGTCGAACAAGTCAAAGTCGAAGGAGCTCGTGCACCAGTCGAAGTCATTCCGTTAGTAGTTCCGACTGCTGATTTTGAAGAGATCACTGGAAATCCAAATGAGGGAGCTGAAATTGTTGTAGAATAAATTTCTATTATGCTTTTCTCATAAATGCTTCAATTATTATTGTCATATAAACATTTCATTCCAAAAATAATCTTTTTTTTTTCTCTAGAACATTTCTTTGAGGAGAAGATATTAAATTTCAAAATTGCCCTTCTCCCTTTTCATCCTTTTCATTTTGTGTAATTTTTTCTCTCAATCCATCAATTTTGGCTCAACAAAAACAACACAAGAATTATCATCATTTCTTATTTTTTTTGAAAAATGACTACATCGCACACAAAATATATATAAAATAAAATAATTCAAAAAATACAATATCTAATGAAAGAAGGAAAAGAAAAGTACAAAATATTTTGGTTACAAGGAAATATTTTTCACTCAACGTTTTAGAAGTCGAGCCAAGCTTTGTGAAAATTAAGTTATCATAACTCAGGCTAAAACTTCTTGAAAGTCCAGTAAAAAAGGTTGCCTTGTTAGAAAATTATATATTTTTTGGTTTACATAAATATTTATTATTGGAAATAATTATAGATTTTCTGCTTAGAACAGCAGAAAAAAGTGAATGAGATATATATATATATATAAATAATGGAAACATAAAATGACCAATTTATCTAGTTCCCATATTTCTGTGGAATTATGATTGAATACAGATGTTTACCAAAAACATCTGGTTTGTATCTAGAGAAATTCAAATGAGAGAAATCTAATGCGGGGTATGAGAGAAAATACACAAAAATTTTGCATAAAGACAGAAGAAAAATAATATTTGATTGAGACAAAGAAAAAAATTATAGCATATGAGAATTCTCACAATTATTACCGATTGTGATTCTTTTTGGATCTGGAGATGCATTTGTTGAAAGCATACTATAACCCTGATCGTTGGATTCACGTACACCGCCTGTAAAAAATGTTTTATAAAATTTCAATTTTTTATAATATGAGCAACCCGGTTAGTAAAAAAAGCGTTAAAAATTAGCAAGGCGCAAATAATACAAGCTTGAACATTTACATTTTTAAAATATAATTTCATCATTTTAGATGAATTTAACCTGCTCGTCACTATCTTCTCCAGCGTTTTCTCTGTGATCTGAACAAATATTATTTTGATACAGTATTTCTATGTAGATTGAACATTTAAAGGTACATTTAAACCATGCTTGCGAGATAAGTTACCTTTTTGAAGTGATTTTTCACAAAGTCGTTCGATCACTGCTGTCGCGATACTGTCACCATGAACATTTACAGTTGTTCGAAGTCTGTCGAGCATGAAATCAACTGGGAAGATCAGAATGAACAGATTTGTTGGTAGGCCAATTGCGATTAGAACCATGATCATTGTGACAATACCTGAAATTTGTTTTTGAAAAAAAAAATTTAAATTTCTGACAATTTTTTCAAATATTTTCTCAAACATTAGATCCGCTGTTAAAATGTTCAAGATTTCCAATTTTTAAATGTATTTTTGATCCTATCAAAAAGGTCAAAGCCTAATGAAATGTCAAATATCAAAACCTACCAGCTTGTGGAATTCCAGCAGCTCCAATCGATGCAAGAGTTGCGGTAAGTGACACAAGAATAACTTGTCCGAGCGATAAATCATTTCCAACACATTGTGAGATGTAGATTGCAGCGACAGCTTCATAAAGCGCAGTTCCATCCATATTACTAAAAAAACCCAAATTTTCAAACAATTCTATGAAAATAAGTTAAGCTAACTCACATTGTTGCACCAAGGGGTAAGACAAATCGTGTGACTCTGGGGTCAATTCCATTATTCTCTTCACAGCATTTAATTGAAAGTGGGAGAGTTGCAGAGCTGGAACTTGTTGCCAAAGCTGTCAATAAGGCTTGCGCCATTCCACCAACAAATTTCAATGGGTTTCGTCTTGCCAACTGGAATATTTTTTGAATTTTATGTTAGAATTCTAGAGAAAAAATCATCTTACCACAACGCAGAGTAGTGGAATGATAATGAAAGCGTGAATAGCCAATCCCAAAATAACTGTTATCACATAACCCATCAACCTGTGAAGTTCTTGTCCTGGATCTTTCATTCCGACGATTTGAGAAGCGATGAGGAAGGTGATACCAATTGGGGAGTACCTGGAAAATGTATTTAATGACTGAAAGTTTTATTTTTTGTCAAAAAATATCTCTTGAATGAAAACTGAAAAAAATTTTAATTCAAAAATCACTTACATAATAACCCATGAAATAAGTTGCATACTGCAAGCTTCCAAAGATTTGAAAAAATTCTTGAGTGGTTTCCCATCTTCACCAATAACTCCAATCACAATTCCCAAAGCAACACTGAAAACAACCAAACCCAAAATATTCATTCCATCCGATGTGATTTTTTCTGGCACTTCCGTGAACAAGGCTCGCTCTTCTGTAAAATTTTCCATTTTTTTTTTGAAAATCTCTTTGATTTTATTTAACCTGGAGATAAAACCATCGCAATTTCCGGAGGAATTTCTTCTGTACCATTGAAGAATTTTAGGCACATTTTTTGAGATCGGAATGTGGCTTCGATCAAGTTTTCTGGGAAGCAACTTCTGAAAAAAAAACCCATTTTAATTTTATGTTGTAAAATGTGTTGTTTTTTTGAGTTCCACTAACTTCATGAGATCAATGATAGTATCAACGGCGGTGGCAACACATGGAGTTGTTTTGACATTTCCAACGAGAGCTGTGACATCAGTTTGAACCCATTTACCAGGTTTGATCACCGTGACTAACACAATTCCTAGGAATACGGCGGAGAAGGTGGTTAGTGTATAATATGTCATTGATACAACTCCTAGTTTTCCAGCTGTTCCAGATTCCAGTGATGCCAAACTCGAACTGAAAATTAAAAGTTTGAATTCAATTCGAGACTCTAATCAGGAAGTTCCAATAACCCTTATCTATCGATAATTTCAGAAATTTTCTGAATTCTGAACGGAGATACTGATTGTGAAAAACTTTTTTTTTACATAATATTAAAATCGGTCATTACGCTTTTTTGCTAGAATTCAACTTTTTTTAAAGATCTTTCAAAAGTTCACTTAAAAGCGGAGTCTGATGTGAGTAAAAAATAAGTTATGCTAATTTGAAAGTACATCTCTTCAAAAATCGAACATTTTCACCAAAAATTAAAAAAAAATTCAAAAAAAAAAGTTGGTCGGCATGTGGGATCGAACCTTGGCCCCGCCCACCCCGCATCAAAAAGATAGAGACAGGTGAGACCTGTCTGTTGTCGTCGTACGCAAAAGAATAAGAGGGGAGACGGTTTGTTACAAGTGATAGTATTGCATTGAAAATATTTCCAAAAAAAAACAACGAAAACAAAAGTGCATGCACGATTGGTTGTTGTAAAACAATAATTTTTTTGTTACTTTTTCAGTGGCAGAAAAATTGTTGTGATACAGTAACCTTTCTTGCATTCATGAAAAAAGAGGGAAATCTAACATGAATTTTTTGAGGTTTTGAAAAAGTTTGAGAAATTTCTTCATGAAAAAAACGTACTTTAAAAAAATAAAGATAGAGTCTGATTAAAAAAACGTTATGCTTTTTGGAAAGAGCAAGTTCTAATTGGTAGAATACTCAAAAAATTTTATTTGGAAGCTTCTCAAACTTCAGTTAAAAACTTTTTTTCAAAGTTCGACAAAATAGTGAAACACCGTGTAATATGGTTGGAAAATCCATATGTCTAGTAGTTTGGAGCTGTGTTTCTCTGTCAATTTCGATTTTCATGAAACTTTGCCAATGGCTTTTTTTAACAGGAGACGAACTTTAAAGAAATTGATCCAAATAAATCGATTTTTAAAATAGTTACTGAATTTTATTCTAGAATTAGTTTTTCTTGAAGTTTTTTCTTCTCCTCCTTTCACCTCTCACAACATATTTTATTCCAAAATCCAGCTGTTCTGAAAGCCCATAAAGCAAAACCCTCAACACGATTTTTTTTTTGCATTGTGTCAAAAGTTCATTCTTGTTTTTCCCTGCCTCCCGCTCTATCAATATTTCACACAAAAAACTGAACGTTCAAAAGAGATAGAAGCACATTACATCAATTGTGTCATTTTATTGGTTTCAACAATTTGTCAACATTTTGCTGACGTTCCATAATATTGAAAAAAAGTGATACTTTAAAATGAGTAAGCTTATATATGTACGTCATCACCCAATTTGTGAGTCGTGAGAATTTTTTTTTTGAAGTTCCGGAAGAACGATGTTCATAGATCATCGCAATCGTTCGTTAAATTTTGTGAGCTGAATGTGAGCAAGAAAAAAATATGTGGGGTCAACGAGCATTTTTTTCTTATTCTTGCGAGAAGTCATTTTTTTGTAATAGCCGGAAATTGTTATTTCAAACCAAACTGAAGGAAAGCAAAAAAAAAAACCAGGAAAATTGTGCAACTTTTTTCTCAGTTTTCCAAAAAAAAAAACAACAACTCACATAATACTCGACATAATCATTGGTAGAATCAACATTTTCAACATTTGCACAAATAAGTCTCCCGGAAATCTCAAATACGATAAATGCCGTTTTGACCAGACTTTTTCCGGGTCTCGCAATGAGAGACCAAGCCCGATTCCGACGACGACACCAAGCACGGTGAAGATCAGCAACAAATTGTCTTTGGATAATTTTGCCATCTTCCTGGAATAATTTATTCTATTTTTCTGATGAAATTTTGGGAGAAAAAAAAAGACAAAAAAAAAATGAAAAAAAAATTTGATAAAGGTGTGGCTCGATTCAAAATGGGCGTGTTTTTTTCTGAATCTTGTGATCTCGAACAATTTTTAAAATAAAAAAAAATAGGAAGAAGTTGAAGAAAATCATCTGGGAATATTTCAAATATTTGTGGGATTTTTTGATCTACTGTCTTCACAGCATTCCAAGTTCAAACTATAAACATTTTGTAGATGAAAATATTCAATTCATCAGAATGAACAAGCAAAATGGGCGTGTTTTTTGATGAATTTCACGATCTCGAACAATTTTCAAAAAAAAAATGAAGAGGAAAAAGAAAATCATCTGGGAATGTTTCAAATATTTGCATACATAAAATTGAGCAGGCAGGAAGATAATAAACAACAAAACAAATATTGAGGAGCAGCAAAAAATGTTGAGATTTCACAGAAATCAGAAAAAAATGCTCATAGATATTGTATATATTTTTCTGGTAGATCAAAAATTTATTCGGATCAGAAGACTTTGCTGAAATATGTTTCCACCCCACAGAAACCCCATGCAAACTAAAAACGCAGAATAAAAAAGAGGTGTTACAACTTCTACTTGATTCAAAGGACGTTTCTTTCGTTTTTGTTGCCTACCTACAATTGAATGTGACACATAGTGCTTACTTGCTCTCACAAAAAATGTTAGTCTTTTTTTTTCGTCTTCAATTATTCTTTGTGATTTGAAAGATTCTGAAGAGGCAAAGAAAGACCACGTGAATTTATGTTGATGTGGCGGTCATGTGAAGAAAACTGAATAATGTTTGATGACTTTTTAATAGTTAGTTGGAATAGAAACATTAATCGAGAAAGAAAAAAGAGGTCAGACTAGATATATTTTTTTTATTTGAAAACTTATGGATATTCTTGAAAAATCTTTGAAAATTACGAACAATTTTCTCTGAAAACTTTGAAAAATTATTCTCTAATTTCTAGCTATCAAGCAAAAATATTCTGAATCACGCCTTTTCTTGACGTCGTCTTCCTACAAAATTTGTATTATGGCAAATACTACAAAAAATTATATTCCTGAACTCACATCAGAAATCTCGCTCAGTATCAGTATCAGAATCAGGAATTATAAATTCGATAAAGATCAGACAACCTTTTTATGTATCAGTTTCTGGAAAATTGCAACAGTAACTGTTATCAAATTAAATTTTAGATGTTTGATTCTTCCGGAAATTCTGAACAAAACACAACAAGACCAGGATCAACATCAAATTCATGGTTGAAAAATCATTGATCGCAAAAATTATTCTCCGAAATGAAAAAAAAGATATATGTATGTATATGTACATAATTAGTTGAGAAAAGGCATATATTATGTATTTTTCGAAGAATATTACTTGCTCACAAAAACTACATAAATGCAGAAACTACTCAATTTGAACTATGATTTTTTCTGACAACATCTCTCCAAAAAATTGCTATTCCGTTTTATGTGTTTAGGAAAGGAGCACTTTTTTGTTTTGTTTTTTATTCTACAAGTTGTGTTACCTAGATTATAAAAAAATTGCGCATTTTTTGAAATCTAATACAATCTGGTACAGAAATCGATAGAATTCAATATTACAAAATATAAATCGCACAGACAGGTCGAAAATGATTTTTGAAAAAAAAAAAGTGAGACATAAATTGAAATGTGTTCTATCAGCTGTCGTTTCGATGTGATTATACAATTTGTTAAAAAGAGAATAATCTCTCTCTCTCGGGAAAAACGAAAAAAAATATTTTTGGAGAGAGTTGAAAAAAACACTGGAAAAATATATATATTATTTTTTGACAAACTGCAAGCGGGGTACTTGACTGAATAATTCAATTTTGAAGCATAAAGAACGCGGTAGATCGAGGAGCAAGGCTAAGTGCCTCAAGAATTTCTTTTTTTTTATTAGAATGTTCATAGAATGTAGTCTGAAAATCATGTTGTTTTTCAGATTGCTTGCAATATATCATCTAGATTATTATTTTGTGATGAAATTTATCAAAAAAATTAAAATCACCCATATTTAATATTTTTCTACACTTACGATAAATTCAAAAACAAAAATGATGAAAAACGAAAAAAATAAGATTTTAGAGGATCATCTCTAAAAAATCCCGTTGGATTTTAGCTCGCTAACAACTCGGATAATATTTTCAAGAACTCGTGAAAACTAAAGAAAAAATGGGAAAAAAAGAAGTACAAAAAGGGCTTCCCCAAACAAAACTGTTCAAACAACATTTTTTGCTCATTGAGCAAGAGTGTTTATGACAGACAATCTTCACTTTTTTGTTGTGAAAATTTTTAATTATTTTTTTTTTGAACAAAAAAAAGAAGAAATGAGTGGTCAAGCCAAGGTAGATGATAAATCTCAATGAGAGCTCACAACGAGAAAAAATGCATATTATTCTCGTTTTTTTTTGGTTAAAAAGCTCAGCCATCAGGAAATTATTTCATACATACATATGTACATAAAATAATACTAATAATAATAACAAACACGGATGAAATGAAAAGAAAACTGAATTATGTATAAATATGAAAAAAATGAGAAAGCATAGCGAAAAAAAAAATGAAAAAAAACAGCAACATTTCGAAAAAAAAAAAGAGTTAAATGAGGGGCCTAAAACATGTGGTTTTTTGTTCTCTTTGAAATAATAAAATATGTATTTTTACGGGAGAGTGGTGGAAAAAAAGCAATATTAGTTTTTTTTGGGAATGAAAAAAGGCTTGATGGTTCAGTTTTTGTGAGAAAAATTATTTTTTATGGTTGGCATAAATTTTCTTTTGTTTTATTTTTCTATTATGAAAATGTCAATCGATAAGAGCTCGAGGAATGAAAAAATTCTATTCGAATCAGTTTTCATTCAAAAGTTTGTCTCCTGGTTAAAAAAAGCCATTGACAAATTTTCATAAAAATCTTTCAGGACATTTACACGATGTTCCACTGTTTTTTTTTTCAAATGAGCATTAGTTATGTTTTGCTCAGACTCCACCTTTAAGATGATCAATCTACACACAACCTAAGATCAACGTCAAATTCATAAATCACGATAAAAATTGAGAAAAAGCTTTTTTCATGCTTTGCTCTTTCGACAAACCTATGTACATAATAATGTCACTTCATATTACAATATTTCTAATCTGAGTCATTTTTTGAAGTTGCCGAAAAACGCACACATAATTTATTCTTTTCTTTTTGTCCGTTAGCTTTTCAGAAACAAAAAAGCTTGAGGTCTTTTGAACTTTTGGAAAATGTGCAACAAAAATTGAACTTGACAATTATAATACACACATGTATGTGCCCTTTTTAATGAATGAGGAGGAGACGATATATTTTTTGCAATTAAAATTCATGAGACTGAAGAAATGCGGAAACGCGGCCAGGGCTGGTCCGAAACAGGGGCTCAATTTGGCTTGGAAACAAATAGACTATGAAGAAAAACCAGCGGGTTTTTGGTAGATCGAAAAAGGATTTCTCCAAATCGATTTTAAGAAAATCTTCAAGATAGTTTCAGGTGACAAAAAATATTTGGAGTCATATTGATGTATCGATACAAAAGAAAATATATTCCAGTTCTTCGGAAAATGGGGGCGGATTAAAAGAGAACATTGTTGGAAAATTGAGAGATGAAATGGGACTAGCAAAAAAAGAGATGTCAAATTTCAACACAAAAGAAAGAAATTTGAAAATTCCAAACAAGCACGGCAAAAAAGTCTGGGGCAATGTGAGATGTTTGTTTCTCTTTTTCAAGAGAAGCGAAAAAAAATGGAGCTGAAGAATAAAAAGCGATCAGATAACAGCGCGACAAAAATTAGAAAAAAAATGTATTTGTTTCATTTTTCACATTCTTCAGCTTCCTGATTTTTTGCAAAAAGGGAAAACTTTTGCAATAGCTCATTTTCGAACATGTGTAGAAAACAAAGTCAAGTTGAAACCAAAAAATGAAGCTAAAAAAAAGAAAAAGAAAATATAATTAAAAAATGGTAATGACACGTGTGTGTTTGTGTCAAAAACAGATAGAATTTTGATTTTTCTCAAAAAAAAATATTGATGAACTTTTAATATTTCCGGTGTTTGGGGAATAACATATTTACTGTTCTGAATTTTTTGAAAACGAACTTGATAAAAATAGAAATTATGTTAATTGAAAATATTTTTTTGAAGATTTGTATGTTGGAGTTTGAGCCTCAAATTGAATATTTTTTCATTTCATAAAAACTGACCCTACAATTAAGATTAAAATTAAAGAATTAAGTCCGAGCAAATATAAGTTATGCTCATTTGAAAAAAGCATTTTCTAATTAGTACATCTCTTCGAAAAACAAACGTTTTCACAAAAAATCAAAAAAAAAAAGTTGGTCGGCATGTGGGATCGAACCTTGGCCCCGCCCACTCCGCATGAAAAAGATAGAGACATGTGAGACCTGTTTGTTGTCGTCGCACGCAAAAGAATAAGAGGGGAGACGGTTTGTTACAAGTGATATCATTGCATTTAAAAATACCAACAAAAAAAAAGATGAAAACAAAGTGCATGCACGATTGGTTTTTGTGATATAATAATTTTTTTGTTACTTTATCTATAGTAGCAGGAAAATTGTTGTATTGCAGTAACCTTTTTTGCATTCATGAAGAAAGAGGGAAATCTAACATGAATTTTTTGAGGTTTTGAAAAAAGTTTGAGAAATTTGTTCATGAAAAAAAACGTACTTTTAAAGGTGGAGTCTGAGCATAAAATAAGTTATGCTCATTTGAAAGACAAGCCTTAAAGGATTTTTTCAGATAAAAAACTTTATAATAAATTTTCAGGTCAAAAAATAAAACTTTTCCAAGATCTTAAGAGCAAGATCTTAAAAGTAATCTCGAAATCAACAAAAATTTCAGCACCCAACCTCAAAAATAATATTTATTCCCCGAAAACCAACCAGAAAAATGTAATCCCAATTTTGCAAAAACACAAAAAAGGAAGAAAAATGAGCAAAACAAAAGAAACAGTGTAGAGCAGCAGTTTTTCTTGCTTTTTATTATTATTATTATTCTTTTCTAGTCACGACGACAAAAATATTAAACTGCTCCATTTGACGTTTTTTTTTGTCGCTGCCTTCACACAGAAGGTTTCCGCTCTAGTGAATTGAAAATTGAAATAAACGGCATTTTTTTTAGACAAACACAGGAAAAAAAGAAGGGTGGCAATTTAAAAAAAAATGTCGCAAAAGTCATATGGTGAAGCAAAAAAAGCATGTGTATGCGTGTGTTTTTTAGAAAAAAAAATAGAAAAAACTTGTCAAAAATGTGTACAAAATTAATTATCATCTAATCCATCTTCTTGTTGGAAAAAAATATATATCATTTTTTTTGTTTTGCACAAGCACAAAATTCAAATTTATGTCTGTTTGGAGAATCTTGAATTACCTCCTACCAACCGGAAGATTTTTTTTTTTGATGAAAAAAATAACTCGTGTTTCATTGGAAAAAATAATAACATGTTGATTTTTAGTTTTTTTTTTGACGTATATAATTCATTTCAAAAAACAAAAAAATCTCAAATAATATATTATTAACATAAGTTGAATCAAAGATTGAGACAATTTTTGGTTCTCATGAGGAAAAATTATACTTCTACATACATATGTACTTCTTGCTTTATGGGTATTTTTCAGCAGGGCTCACAACAGCAAAAAAGGCTTTGAAAAAGAACAAAAAGTTGGAAAAATGTATGGGAAGTGCAGAGTTTTTGGAGAGTTTTCCCAAATTGTTGGATTGAAGGTGACAAAATGTTTGATCTGGAAAATTTTAAAAATTTCAAATTGAGTTCTTTATTTGCTGCACAAATTTTCAAACTGGAATAATAAAGATATAATTTAAAAACTTCAGAAAAATATTTTCTTTACAACTTATTTTGGTGGATTTTAGAATCGCGTAATTTTTTGAAAATTGAAAAAATTCAGGAAGTACTTTCAAATATCATTTTCATCGTCATCAGGTTTCCACGAAAAGAATTCTTTTTTGTTCTGAAAATGTTGGATTTTCAGAACTTGGCTCCGAAGTCCATTGGTTGAATCATAGATAAAATGCGAGGGAACAGTTCCAGCCGAGTTTTCAGATTTTTGAACATTCAAAAATTGAGAGGAATTTTCGAAATCTTGAAACTGAAAGAAGAAATAATAATTTTTCTTCTACCAAACTCCATGTTTTTCCTCAAAATTCCTCTAAACCCAAAAACTTCTAGACTTCTTTTCTTTTTTTTTGCTAAAATCGTAAAACCGAGCCAATCACAAAATTAGAAATTCAAATTTCCAGCCAGCTTTTCTTCTTCATCTTCTCTTGTTCTTCCTCCAAAAACCTTCAATTCTTCATTCAATTTTCAAATAAAAAACGATAGTCACGCAATATTTTATTACATTTCAATGTTTAGGTATTCTTTCAAATTCAAAATTTTACGAGAATTCATTTCAGTTCACTTAATTTTTTTGGTGTCTCCTTCTCTTTATTTATGCAGTCAGATATATACATTTCAATTAGTTCGGTTGTCCGGAAAAACAAAGGGAAACGAGCAAAAAAAGTAAATTAAGATTAGTAGTAGTGTCATAACATCTGCTACCTTATTTCCATTTTGTATTCTTCTTCTTTTTTTCATTTTATATAAATATGTATATATGAAAAGAAGTTAATTGTGTACATATTTGAAAATGTGTGATTAAACATTTATAATAATAGAGTTGTAATAAATTGTGTGCATTTTTATTTTTTGTGTATAATAGTAATACCAATTACACACATGAATATTTGTACATTTTTTCAAATTTATTGTCCTTTCAGTTCCTGCTTCACCAGAAATGAACCACAATCGCTATCGTCATAAATTCATTCGAAAAATATCATCAAATATGGATCAAGAGGTTGGTTTTTCTCCCCTTTCCACTTAAAAATTTGAAAAAAAATGAAAAGCTAGAACCAAAATCGTAATAAATTTTCCCAAAATTAGATTAGTGATTCTCAAGAAGTTCGCGTGACCCACAAAAATCTTTCAATATTCTTTTATAGTTGTTCCGATTTCCGAACATCTCAAGAGTCTTTTTTTCTGGTTTTGAAATAAGCTACAGTAGGTTTTGTTGTGGAAAACTTGGAGAAAACATAGGATTCCCACGATGTTTTTGGATAAGAAAAAAATGTTTACTTATTCAACATTTTATTTTTATTTTTATTTTCATTTTGTGTTTGGAAAAAAAAAGGTTTTTTGAGAAGAAAATGTGAAGTAAAGAAGGTTTTGATAATTCCAGCTATTTATAACTTTTAGAGATTTTTTTTTACTTTTTTACTCGAAATTTTCAGATTTTTTTTGTGGGGAGAAGACTTTGAAATTTGTTTTTCAGAGGTTTATGATTCATTTTTACTCTGAAAAAAAATTATTTGAATTTTCTGAATTTAATTTCCTTGAAAAATAAAGAACTTGAAAATATTCAAATTTTTGGACGACCTTATTTTTTGGAAAGCCGTGTTTTTCATATGAAGGTTAGAGTTAGCCTAATTTATCTGGGCTACACTTTTGTTATCCAAAAAATTGCTAAATTCTGAATCCGATCAAATTTTGGACTTTTTTTGAAGGGGAAATTTGCTTAAAGTTCAGATATTTTTCAGATTTCCAGAATTTTTTTCAATTTTTTTTTAAAAACGCGTTTTCTTCTTCTGATTTTCATCCGAAGGGGGCTTTCAGTGAAAAAAAATCGTTTTTTTTTTGAAAATCAGACTCTGTTTTATTCACTCGAAATTTCTAAAAAAAAATTCTCTAACAAGCTCCAAATATAGTTAAATACTACTAATTCTGAAAACAAAACAAAAAAACGCATAATCCATACCCATCACATAACAGCAAAAAATGTTTAGTGTCTTCTTCTTTTTTTTTGTCGGAACCGCATTGTGATTGTATTATGGGTACTCGGATGTGTGTGCAGCAATTTGCTCAAAAAGCACACACACACAACATATATGTAGATAGATCACAGCAAAAAAACCTCATTTTTTACTGCTCGTTTTTTTTTCGAAACAAAAATTTTCTCACCCATCACAAAAATATTCATGCGGTGAAAGTTGCGATTATTCGTTTTGACACAATTTATTTATTCATCCGTAGTTTTTTTTTGTTTCTGTGTTTTTTTTTCTTTTTGTAACATTCTCTATGGCAACTTTGTCTTAATTTTTTGAAGTTTTAGTCTTTTTCTAGGAAAAAAATCTAGATCATTATTTTTTATGTTAGAAAAATATCAATGTGGATCTTTTCCAAAAAAATATATTTACCTTAAATGAACCTGTGAGCCATCTTGGCTCAAAAGAGCTCTTTAACTTGGCTCGCAGGCTCATTTTTCAAAGAAAATCAAGGCTCCGCTGTTAGGAAAAAATCCAATCTCTAGAAACAATAAATTTTTTTATGATTTATTTCATGTTGCATTTTTCCACATAAACCTAGCCGCTTTTTTATCCTTGTTCTACCCAAAAAAAATTCAGAAAAACCCTAATTATACTACACATTTTCTAATTAGCAAAAATGTTGCTCTACACGCGATTCGAACATTTTTTCTAGTTGTTGCCACCACAAAAAAGTGAAAATTTGTCGTCTATTGTGTGACCGACAAAAGAGAGATACATAGATAGGATATTTGAGCACAATTACATATGTTCGTTGGAAGGCGGCATCATATATCATTTGGTAGGAAGAGAAAACGAGTTGATTGAGGGTGGACACCAAATGGGTGGGCCTGTTAGAAGAGGTTTGGTGGGAAGATGAATAGGTTGAGGAGTAGAGTAAAGTGTAACAATGTTTAGAACTTCTTTTATTACACCTGCTTGTGGTTTTGGATCACTTGAGCATTTGAATTTTATTGTAGTTCATAAATATAAGGATTTTTATGAAATTGAAAAATCTAGTGTGAGATTTTTTAAATAATTAACTAGGATTCATTTTGGTTTTCTTAAAATTGTTTTTTTGGAAACCTTTGAAAATGTTGTGTTCATAAATAATTCTGGTTTCACACTTGATAAACCAACTCATCATTTTTTATAGATTTTGTAAGTTAGGTTAAATTCTGAATATGAGAATTTCAAATATTTGATCTGAAATTTTATTCTTCTGAATTTTCAATGATTAAAAACTTGATTTTCACAAAACATTTTTTGTGATCAAATAAATTCTGAATATTTTCATTTATAAAATTAGCCAGTATTTTTTTCTTCAAAATAAATCTTGAAAATTCAGGAAGCAGAAATGTTTGAAGATTAGAATCTTCAAATTTAAAAATAAATTAAACAAAACATTTCTACTTCATTCACCTTGTGTTAGATTTTCATGTTTAAAATTTTTAAAAACGTATTTTTCTCACAATTTTCTAGAGTTCTTGTTGTTTTTTATTTCCTCACTTTTTCAAAAAAATATATGAATTAGCTTTCAAGCTAAATCCAGAATTTTTTTTTGAAAAGCTCTTTATACATATCAAATTTCATCTACTTTACCCTTATCCACTTCCCATTTTTTCCAAAACTGAAACAATACATTTTTTCAAAAAAAAAATCATGAATAATGAAAATATGTCTTTCTCCTCCCCCTCTTTTTCTTCCACCAAATAATAATAATAAAATAATTTGTGTGCATTTCTTCACCCTTTGGTGTTGTTCGCCATTCAAAATTTATACATATATCCGTCGCAACATATACTTTACTACATAGTTAGTATGGCTTCTTCCGCTTCTGCGCGCGCATAAGAATTAGAGGTCAACCAACAACAGCTGTGGAAAAGTTCGAGAAATTCATTTTTGCTTTGATTTGTTTTTCGAAATATTTTTAAAAAAATTGTATTCTGATTTCTCATGTCAAATCCTCCAAATTAATTTCATGTAACTTGAGAAATTATTTTTATTCATATGAAGATTTCAAGAGTAAACAAAGATTGATTTCAATATCCGGAAAAGACAGAAAAACACATTGGTTAGCCTCATTTTCATTTTCAAATAACTTTTCTTGAGACATCTTCATAACAACTACTTTTTTTCTTTCGAACACTTTATTTTTTGCAGATGAAAACATTTTGGGGGAAAACAAATTCCCCTTCAACTCTTCCATGCTCAATAAATATTCAAGATCCCAATGAAACCTATTCCTTGGATTGGAGAAAAGATGGACAACTTGTTCTAAGTGCCTTTACAAATGAACCTGGACATGTTACGCCAACTCTACAGGGTGAGTAAGAAATATTTATTGCAACAGACATTTTAACCCGTTAAGAATTCCCCAAAAATTATCAATTTACAATGAAAAAAATTGTCACCCGTTGTTTATTATTTATTTACACCGATGTTTGTTATCTGAAAAAAAAAGGTGTTGGTAGAAAAAAAGATCAAGGTGACAATATTAATGATTTTTGTTCGACTTACTTTGTGTTAACGAGGAGTAATCCATTTCCCGTCGATGAATATTAATCGATTCTGGTTTGACACACCGTAATCATTTACTGCCAGGAATACGATCTGGAAATTTTTGATCTTGAGAGCAGTCCTTCTAAAAAAAAGTCTGGGGAAAAAGCTTACCTCATCAACATTTTCAGTCGTGTATTTTGTAAGATTTGAAGTTTCAGAAGACCATTTTTCTCCGTTGAATCTTTTGTAGATATGATAAATCTTAAAAAATGTTAGGATTAAGGAGCGAATCAAGTTAGAGTAACTTCTGTAGAATTTTTGAATTTCTGGAGAAGTTAGTAGTTCTGAAGTTCGGTCTCTTCAGCTTCCCATTTTCAGCATTTTCCAGAACTTCCCACTTACCTTAGCACCTATTGATGGAGCCCATGTGAATGTGAATGTACCATCATTTTCAGAATAGGAGTTCTCAACATCTGAAACTGGTTGAGGTCGCAAATTCAGCGTTTCAGCTTGACATTGTCCAATCTGAATGTTCTATTAAATCAAAAATCGCTAGTCTTTCTACATACCTTATCATCATAAGATAAGCATGTGGCCAGTTCAAAAAAGTCAAGATCATAGCTGCCTTCACATAATCCAAGGCATTGATATGGAATCTGAAACAGTGAATTTTTTTTAAAGTTGCTTACCAATCTAAAAATTAAAAAAATAGCTAACTAACCTTGGATTTGATGCAACATGCAGCATTATTCATATGTGTTAAAGTGCATCTGAATAAATTGTGAAATTCAGTCATACACCTTGTCATTGGTGCAAAATTCGATCTTCGAAGTGGATTCATATTACACATTGATTTACAATGAGGTTGACTTATTGAATCCAAACAACATTCGTTGATTGTTTGTGGTGGGTTTGATTCTGGAGGAGAATCGGAAAATGAATGACTTTGAATTTCAATTTGTCCATATTCTTGAGATTGTCCTTTGATATGACATCGATAAACTGTGAAATCAGATGGTTGAAGGTTTCTGATTTCTAAAGATGAAACCATAAATCGCGGCGTAGTATCTGATGAATATTGTGTAATTATAAAACGATTTTGAGAATTTTCAATTATTTGAGTTCCATCGATAGTTGATTTTTCCCACTCAACAATCGGTTTTGTTCCATGAAGAACTTTCAAATGGCAAGATAATTCTGCACTGTCTGCTTGTTTTGGAAGTCGTTTGATTTTGTCGAAAACCAAAATATTTTTGGATAATGTGAAATGAATAATATTAGATGGTGTAGATTTATAATATTCATCGTTTCCTTGATAACTTTTACCATGAGCAATGACGAAAAATGAATAGGTTGATTCGCTTTTCAAGTTGTTTATTGTGAATTCCAAATTTTTGGTGGAATAAACACTTGGTGTATTTCTCATATTTCGACTTTCAACAACATGAACTTTATAAAAAGTAACATATCTAGCGTTTTTCAAAGGTTGTTTCCAATTAAGTCTCACAGAATTTTCACCAAGTTCCTCTAATTCCAAATCCCTTGGCATTGATGGACTTGAATTATGACTCGATTTTATACATTTATAAATAGCATCAGTATTCACAGAAAAACACGATTGAAAATACGCAATATTCCTAGTAGTATCATATTCCATCGTTCCATTACAAATACCAAAACAAGCCGAATCATCCGGCGATTCGGCTTCTTTTACACAACACGCTGTTGAATCTCTCCCATCTGCCAAACATGTCGAAATTTCCGGTAAATATGTTGCGCATGTTCGTCGCCCGTCAAACAATGAATAGCGTTCAAGATCACCTGGCGGGGCATTCAAATTACAAAGCGATTTTGCACAATGATGCGGAACACCAGCTTCCTGACAACATTGAATGTGTGAGCAATTAACGAAATGGGAACATATTATTATTATTAGTAGAAAATAAAATAGGAATATAGATATAATCATGAATGTTGTTTTGATATGATAAAATAAAATAAAAATGAAAATATTTATAATAACAATATTAATCAAGATGTGTTATGACGAATAGAAAAAGAATCGAATAAAATGGATGAATGTGGGATGAATGGCGGTTGAATTATACGATACAGGCAAAAAAGTAACGGCGGTGCCCGCCCGTCAATTGCGTTCATCTTCTTCTTTTTTCTTATTCATTTGTTCTCTCTCTCATCATCTTGTAGTAGAATGGTTTGGGGCGGACGGTCAATTGTTATTATTTTTATTTGTATTTATTTATTTTTTATGTACATTTTCCAATGTACATTGTTTTATCAGTGATTGAAAGAGGATATTGATATTATTACTAATACATTCATACATGTAAAACACAGCCAGCCAGTTTCAGATTTATACCAACAACAAAAAAAAAGAAATAGAAAAGAAGATATTTCTCGGCTAACATTGCAAAACCATTTTTTTTATCAGAAGTGAAAACCAAAAAAAAAGTAACCCTTTCCAGTTTATTAGCCAATTCTTGCAGGTCGTCTAGCTCGAGATGAAAAACTTGGTTTGACAATCCATTCGGTGAACAATGAAGATGCCGGAATTTGGCAATGTGTCGTCACAAAATTCTCAAAACAACCGACGAAACCAGAACGGGGAACATCTATCAAACTTGTTGTTAATGGTAATGAGATATGAGAAAAAAACATGTGACTAGACTATAGTTGTTTTTTTTAGTTTCACCAACGATCACATATCCGGAACATCGGCAGAGTATTTATAAAAAACATGGGAGTGATTTGAATTTGGAATGTCGTGCAGAAGGTGCACCTTCGCCAGAAATCACATGGTCCAGGGTTAGTTTGAGTCTCAGAATCTGGTCGGACCTCAACAAAAAAATCTAGGGCTTTTCCAAAAAAAACAAATTTTATCATACAAATTTTTGACACAAGCTTGATCTCTCATAATCCCTCAAACTTTCAGAACGATCAAATCATCAGCACATCTCCAGTTCTGAAATTATCCGATTTATCCGAGTCAGACAAAGGACCTTACACATGTCTTGCTGTAAACATCGAGGGAAATTCAACATCAACCTTTGATTTGAAATTTACAAGTGAGTGGATTTTCTAGGGTTGGAAATCTCTGAAATGAAAATTCCAGAAGCCACAACTTTGGACCTAATTCCAACAAATAAAACAGTCGTCAAGGGCTCAAATGTTTTCTGGCATTGTCATGCAAATTCTCAACCTGGAACGATTGTTTATTCCTGGCTTTATGATAAAAAACCAATCAAAACAACTTCAGCTGGTTTGAGAGCTAATATACGGGTAAGGCCTGAAGGCTTCTTTGAATTTTTATATTTTTTCAAAATCAAAACCCGTTTTTCAATTCAGAATGGCGATCTATCATTGCAAGATGTTCGAAAAACGGATACTGGTTGGTATAGTTGTGAAGCGCGTAATCAAGACGGAGAAACAAGTAGCACGATGGCTTTTTTACAAGTTCTTTGTAAGTCATCAATCATCACTAGTTACTATCCGAGATAACCAAAAAGTGAATCCGAATCCGATTCCAAATCCTTACTCTCACTTTTTTTCTGCCGATTATCATATTACTCAAACGAGAGTGAGAAGATGATAAGAATTTGGTTGTATTTCCACTTTTTTTTTCTATGTCAGGTTGTACTTTCATGTAGTACAAAAAAACGAAACACTTTCACTTTGACATATTCTCAAAAAAAAAACAAAAGTTTTTTGTTCTCCGGAAAATAGGGATGTTTTTTTTTCTAGATTCTCCTGAGCCTAATGCTTCACATCAACCAGTTCAAACAATTGCATCTGGCAAAAATATGACGCTTTCATGTGATGTTTCTGCAAATCCTCCACCTTCTGTTTATGTTTGGTCGAAAAATGGGCATTTTTTATCGTCGAAAACTGAAGATTCGATAAAAATCATCAACGCGAAACCCGGAGATAATGGAATTTATGGGTGTCAGGCTGAAAATATTGCTGGAAAAGGCCCAATTGTTGAGACACATATTATTGTGGCAGGTCAGAACACTAGAAAATTAATCGGAAAAATTTATTGAAATTTTTTATAGAGCCACCAATATTCTCTGTTCATCCACCAGCAGAGATGAAAGTTCGACAAGGTGAAAAATTATCTATCCCGTGTCAAGGTTTTGGTGATCCTATGCCTATTGTGTACTGGGTTAGGAATAAGGTAAAGTTTTCTTCAAAGTTAGGGAAACTCTAACTTTAAAGGAATATTTTTTGAAAAATCGTAGAATTTTTAAAAATCTGTTTCATCTTGAGGTTTATAGGTTTGAAATTTTTTAACAAAAAAAATTTCGAAAAAAATATGTTTTTTTACTAATCCAAAGATAGCCTAACTCTTTGTAGATGTTCGAATTTTTCCCCATCCTATTTTTTCTAGAAACGTATAAACCACTCAACTCTAAACTTCAAATCAATCGATCATTTCGATCACGGATTATACGAATGTATAGTGGCAAATTCAGTAGAAACAATAGTCACAAAAATGATGTTATTAGTTGAAAGCACTAAACCACAACCTTCCACCATGGTCAAATTCACATGTGAAGGAAGTTCGACAATGAAAATCAGCTGGACTCCTGGTTATAATGGTGGATACGATCAAACATTTGCAATCCATGCTCAAAATGAGATGAATTCTCAATGGGCTACTATCAAAACATCAAGATCCGACGCAGTTTTGGATCATTTAGAACCTTTTATTGCATATAAAATCACGATTGAGAGCTCGAATGTAAAAGGATCTACAAACTCTACAACTTTTAATCGGAGAAGTGAGTCTGATTTCTAATAATTTTTTCCTAATTTTTCGTTTTCTCACAGGTTGCACTAGCTTACATCCTCCAGACAAGGTATATTTCTGCGGGTATAATGAAATATGCTGGTCGAATTCTGAAGGAGCATCATCTTACCGAATCGAAAGTCTAACTGAACCATCAAAGAATTTCCAACAAGTTGCAGAAGTTTTTGAAAACTATTTTAGATTGGATGAAAAACTTCCAACCAATCGACCAACAATGTTCAGAATTCGAAGTATTCGACCGACATATCCACCAAGTGAACCGAGTAATCAACTCACTTTTGGGCAATCTGGTGAGACTTGATTAGGGATTCTGAATTTAAAAAAATATTTCAGAACAAATCAAACTTCCACTAATCATGTTAATGTCTGTATTTGGAATTTTCGCTTTATTCATCCTTGTTATTTTTGTATGGAAATGCATTGTGAAACGGAATAAGAATAAGAAAAAGAAGAGGAAGCCAAGCAGCACAGATTCTAGAGAATATGGAAAATTCACTTATGGAAGTAGTAGTTCAAGTCAACCGGGGACTGAAACATATTATGAGCCATCTATTAGATTGTGAGTTTTAAACTAGAAATGAAAATAAAGCTTAAAATTCTGGAAAAAAAAACAAAAAAACCTTTCTGAAAATACTTTTTCTCTGAAGTTCAAAAGAACCTGAGCTTACCCTAATTTTTTCAGATTGGATGAAAATAGTGAATGGCGTGCCCCACCAAGAGAAATGGAACCAGTATGTGTCAGATACCCGGTTAGTTTAGCTCCCAATTTCCCTCATCTCAAAATTTTTTTTCCAGTCTTTCCTTGAATACGACGATGATATTGGTGATGAGAATCCAATCGATGACATGTTCAGAGATCGATATATTCTAAGTGTTCAAGATCCATCACCTCAACTCTATCAAGATCTTCGATTGGAACGTTTGCGTCGAGAATATAAACAATCACAAATATAAATAATTGAATCATATGTTTTTAGATTGTTTATATTTCCTATTGAAACATAATCATATTTCGTTCGGGTTTCGCTTTTCAAAAAAATGACTGAACCAAAATAAAATAAATAAATTTATTATTCGTACTGCTGAATATTCCCATGCAAAGTGAATAACAATTATTATTAGTATAGTTCTCTTTTTTTTAGACCATTCCAAGAAATTTTGCAATGTTTGGTTTGTTGGGAGAAAAATCTGTTATATTTATTTTGTTTTTAAAGTTTTTTTGCACAAGAAATTGGCGTTGAACAATATTGTATAGATTTCGCAATAACTGTATGTACTTTCATTGCAAATTCCAAATCTCTTTCTCATCCCATCCCATTCCATCAAAAACAATAAACGGCCAAAAAATGCAGTGTTTTGAAATAAACACACACAAACACATGTGACAGTGTGCAGGTCCGCAATTGCGGACAACACAACACATTTACCGCACAAGTTTTGTGGAAAACAACGCCATTGAGTCATTCATTCGTGTGTTCGTTCGTTTATTTTTCGTGGTCGCTCTCATTTTTTCTTGTATTTTTTAAATATTTCATAAATTTCATAAGGTTTTTAGGGGATTTCTATTTATTTCTCATTTATTAATAAATAGCAAGATGTATATAAGCTAACTCTAAGTGAATGTGGAGTGAAATTTAAGGATAACCCGTGATTGACACAAAAACAACATGTGTTTTTTTCAAAATCCAAGTCCAAATTGAACATAAATATATATAATCATGATAAGTTTTCCCAACCAAAAAATATATCGTTTCGGCTCAATCAATGATGTTATCAGTATTAGTAGCATTCAAAATTGATAAGAAATATGTACCCTTTCATTTTTTGTGCTCTCCTCATTATCAAAATTCACCTTTTGTCTCTTGTCTCGCCTTTTTTGTCCCACATTAGTTAATATATCTAGATACTTTGTTAATATTTATTTACCAGAAAAGAAAACTACAATAGTCAACAACAAATTTCCCGTTTTTTCTCTCATTCTTGTTCATTTTTTCTATTGATTATTGTTTTTTCTTGCAGAAAATGATGTCAAAATTGGTAGTTCTTCTTGCTGTTTTGGCAGCCGTCAATGCTTCTGCTTCTCATTTTTACGTCTCGAACAACAATACTGGATCGACTTGTGTTATCTTTGATGGAGAATTCAAATTCAATCTTGTGTTCCCAGTGAGTTTTATCGATTTTTTTGACTCTAGATAGTAGTCACAGCCAAGCTCAATTAAAAATGAATAAATGTTCAGAACTCGACCGAAAAATACACCGCTGTGATCAATGAAACCTTGGAAGTTGATGGTGATTGCAACGCAGTTATCGAAAGCCAAGCCGCTCAAACTTTGACCGTCAACTTCAATCCTGATCAGCAATCATCAATTCATTCCAAAGATTGGCAATTGGAAATTGTTTTCGGATCAACCACCAACGAAGCTTTCAAGATCAAGGACTTCACATTGAAATCGCAAATCACTGACACTATTCCACTCTTCGCTACATTCAAAGCTGATCCAAAAAGTCTTGGAGATGTTTTTGCTACTGGAAATAGTGGATACAAGGTAACACTCAAATTTTCAAAAAATAAAGAAGTAGGAAGTCATCTTAAAATATTTTCAGTGCTCGGTCGCCACTCTTGGACTCGTTGGAGGTGGAAGCATCGAAGTTTCTGGAGCCAATGTTATCGCTTTCGCCAGCTTGAATGGCACAGAATTCCCAGCTCAACAAAGTGAGTTGTTATTATTTTTGTTTGAAAATCAAATATGAATAATTTTCTTGCAGCTTACGATGTTTGCTTCCTCGATTCTCGTACAAGCGACGTTGTTCCAATTGTTGTTGGAGCTTGTTTGGCTGGACTCGTCGTCGTTGTCCTTGTTGCCTATTTGATCGGACGTGCTCGCGCCAAGAGACAAGGTTACGCTAGCGTCTAAATCATCATAATTTTCTATCAACAATACTGATGATTTTTCTTCTTTTTTTCTCCCTGATCAGAACCGATTTTTTTTATGTTTATCCTCACCTTTTTCTAACGTGTAGCGAATTGACGTGGTAGTAGACTCGCTCTTTAACATTGTGACTTTATTTTTTTTTTGAAATTTAAATCATTCATTTTTCTACTTCCATTTTATTTTGTGCTTTTATATGATAACCAAAGATAATTCGAACAATAAAATTTTCACAATTTGAGATTTCGAAATGTTGTTACATAATCAAACAAAAACTTTTCGTAACTGTCAAAATTGAACTCATTCATTTTGAAATATTAAATCAGTCAGTCAGTACCAATTTCGAAACAAAAGGCGGGATCAGATTATCTTTAAATATCTGTAAATAAATTTCAAACTGAAAAATCTGATATGTTTTACCTAATATTTTTCCTAGCAATTTCAGCGTCAATTGCCTCACAGCATTTTTCAGTGCAAGATGAGAAAGGAGATACATGTTTGATTATGGATGGAGATTTTAAATTTTATTTGCAAATTACTCACATGGTAAGTGAAGAGCTGTGATTCATTTAGATTAAAATGAAATCATTCTTTTTTTTAGAATGAAACAAAAGAATATAATGTTTCAATGCAAGAAATCAAATATGTATCAGGAAAATGTGGAGAAGATCTCAATTATTTATCCGTTGAATTTGAACCAACGGATCATCAAAATGATTCTTCATGGAAAGTTTGGTTCTATTTTGATAAACCAGACAACGAAACTTATTCATTAGCGAATTATTCATTGAGCGTGACTCCTACAAATACAATCCCAACATCTGTGGTTTTTCAACAAAATAAAACTCACAATGAAATTTTTACTTCTGAAAACCATGACTTCAAGGTTAGTTCTTTAATAGTTCTGAACGTTTTTTGAAAAAAAGCTTCTCAGTGTTCAACGGTGAATCTTGAGCTTGAAGGCAATTCAAGAATCGAAATAAAAAATGCGAAAATTATCTTGAACGCCCATTCAAAGCAAGGTTTGTGTTATCGAGAAAAAAATCAGAAGGAAATGTCTTTTTTCAGAATTTGATGTTTGTTCTCGCGATGTTTATAGACATTCTTCAACTGAAAAGATTGTTATTATTGTAGTGGTGATAGTTGCGTTGATTGTTTTATTTTTCGCTGGATTGGCTTCTGTTTATCATCATGTTAAGTTGCGACGTCAAGCAGCATATCCAGCAATAAACTAGGATATATACTGCTTGTAATCTCTGATTTTTGAAATGAAAGTTGAATAAACACATACACAAACATTTTATTTTCAATAAAATCAAAATTATTTTTGCAGAAAATTATAACAAACATTTCATTTGAGATTTTCGATGCTTAGTTCGCTTTGAGTTCTTTCCAAATCCTCAAACGTGCACCCTTGTTTGAGCCCGTACAAAATGTAGATCATTTTTTGCAAAGTCAAATTTTTCTCATATTTAATCCAAGCGCGGCGTTGAAGACAATAGTCCATATTTTGAGAAGAATCGAACAACTGAAAACTTTTTGTTTGAATTTAAATTTTTATATTTTCAATTTTAAAAAATCATTATAATCTTACCTCGAGAAGTTGCTTCTTTCTAATTGCAACAATTCGAGTTGATTCAGAGATGAGTTCTAAAAAAAAATTTTCATCTCATTTTGATAAAATTCAAGCTATCCTATACCTCTGATCGAAGTCTCACTATTCGCAAACAGAAAATTTGTGCACAATTGAACTTGCATTGATTGATACAACTCATCTTGGTCGATTTTTCCAGCACGTTCCATTTTTTGCAAAACAGTGAAAGCGGTTTTCTCATTAATTTTGAGTTCAGACATTGAACAACGATTTTGCAGATTTTCTGCCATTCTAAATAAATTTGAGATATGGATTCTTCAAGAAGTTCAAAAAAACATACTTTTCAACGTCATTGAAATCGAACTCTTTTTGTTTAGTTTTCGCTTGCTCTGCTTCTACAAGAGTTCTTATATATCCAACTTCTTTTTCCGTCTCGAAATCCCGAGAAAAATCAGTTTTCTTCTCTTTTTTTGGGATAATCAGCATTTCTGGCTTTCTTCGGCGGGCTGAAAAATTAATTGTGGATTTGTTTTAGCCTTAATTTTTGAAAAGGAAAGGGTTTCGATTTCTAAAATCTGAAACTCAATTCAAAAGATTATTTCAAAAGTATGCTTGTAACATGTATTTTCAATGAAACCGTGACCAATTTCTATTTGGTTTTGAAAAAAATTATTTTGAGAATATCTACAATGACCTGTTTTTTCTTGAGGGCTCAAAACTTGCTCCAAAGAGCGAAATTGGAAGCATAATAAAATTCTCTGATCCAAAAAAACTACTTGTGACCTTAATTTCATCCACTTTCCTAACTGGTGAGTGAAAAAGTTCTCTTGAAAATTAGCCTACCAGAAATCTCAATGAATTCCTTGGTCGCAACAAAATTGTTGCGACTCGGCCCCGCAAAATATTCCAGAACCGGCGTGTATTTCGTCATATCCATTTTCGATCTTGTGTCTTTCCAATAATCAATCTCGTTTTGCAAACGTTCCAATCTTTTGTCAATCAAATCGACAGCTTCGTCTGAATTTTATTTTATTTTTTTTCAATTAGATAATTCAGGAAGAAAAACTTACGCATTTTGGCGCGACTGAACATTGTTTGTTTGTGAATTGCTGGAAAAATATTGGTTTTTGAGAATCATGAAAATTTGATCGAATTAAAATAATTGGCAGTTGAAGGAACAAAAATAATGTGTCTTTTTATCATAAAAAAGAGCTAGGGAATGTTTTGAGAAACGATCCACTTTACACTTTTTGTAAAAAAAAGAAGAAACAGTTTGATAAGGGTGCCTAAAGCCTCAAAACAAGAAAATCCAAGAAAAATATTTTTCATTATAAATTTTTCATAAAAGTGGAACATTTCTCGTGAAGTTTCTAATTAGATAAATTGGAAAAAAATCAGAAATCATTAATATTTTATTTGAAAAAATGTCACAAGAAGTAATTTCATATTCTATACAGAAAATTAGAAAAAACTGATTTTCTCTGGGCTCTCGCAATTTCAAGTTGTCTCTAATTAAATTTTAATAACGTTAATCAGCATTAATTAAATTTTGAGGAATTTTATATATTTTTGAGAGTTCGTGTAACTTGAAATTTTGTTTATAAAAAAAGAAAAATCTTAATAAAAGACTGTGTAAAATAAATGAATACATGTAGTGCAACAGACAGGGGCAATCACACATCTGTGATTACAGGGTGCGCCATAAATACCCGGACAGCTATTTATTCAATATATTTTTCCAAAATAGAACAGTTTTTTGTGTATGGTTTTAAAAATACTTAATTAGGCCCCTAACGAGTAAATTACAATCAAACTCTCTTAATTTGGTCGATTCTACGAGTTGGGAAATCTTGTAGAACTTTGGGGAAAATTTCATCTTGGCACGCTGCCATTTGTTGGACATATTGTCCCAATACTTGAAAACTAGGTTCTGTATAGTCTAAATACATGATTGGAGGTTTACCTAGAACCTTTCCAATAACTAATTTGAAAGGAATTATGCAATGGGTTCGTTTCTGACAAAAATAACATCAATTTAAAAACGTTGCTCAAATCGAAAAAATTGTTTCTCAACAGCGATTTTGGGAGATTTTATCTTTTATTGTGTACTGTGATTGGCTGGAGCACTTGATGTTCGTTATCGAGGTTGATTTTCATTCTTAGGTACATATATTAGTCCAGAAATACATTTATTTCAACTTTACTCCCAATTTTGACCCCAAAATCAATGGAGATCAATGATTTCTCCCAATGAAGCAGACTGTTCCAAAAATCTCCACCCAAACTTGGTGTGAGACATGGTGGACAATGTTATACTTTTTCTTGGCTTCTTGGGACTCTCTGACAACCCCTCAAACATTTTACAACTCAAATGAAGCCTTCGCAATAAAAATAATTTCATCCAAAAATAGCGAGACCACTTTTTCATTGTTCTGCGTGCCGTGATGAAATTTTCCCTGAAGTTCTACATGTTCTCCCGACTCGTAGAATTGACCAAGTTAAGAGAGTTTGATTTTAATTTACTCGTTAGGGACCTAATTAAGTATTTTTAAAACCATACACAAAAAACTGTTCTATTTTGGAAAAATATATTGAATAAATAGCTGTCCGGGTATTTATGGCGCACCCTGTATATTACAGAAATGTCTGGTGGTCTAGAGGTATTTATTCACAAGGAACTTGCCTAAAACTGTCTGGGTCACTTAGGAATGAACAATAAAAAGAAACGTAATAGAGTTACCACAACTATCAAAGTGCAAAGCAACTCTCTTTTTTTCTTCTCATTTTGAATACAGCTGCAACACCTGTCATCTACTAAATGATCATTTTTGGTAATCTTCCCAAATGTGTAGTCTCGGCTGGGTTTAGGCGGCGAAATGGAAGAGAATCTGGAGCAAGAAGCACGGCCTTTTTCATGTTTTCTGTTTCATTGTAGCCGCCGAATATGAAAGAATAAGACAAAGCTCAAGAAATGAAATTTATTTTTAATTTTTTAGGCCAGGTTAGCTTGAAAAGCTAGGAAAGACTACGAGAAATATAGAAAACTCTAGAAAAAAAACAAGAAAAAAAGCTAAGGCCAAATGAAAAAAAATGACCATATGAACACCACAAAAAAGAGAAAGAGAAAAAATAAAAGACGAAGAAAGTATGCACGTGTCAATGAATCACAACTATTCGTATGAACAAAAAAAGTTATAAACACAAAAAATGTGATTGAAAACTATCACACTAATGAGAAGCGTTTTTGAGTTATGGAAACTTTATTTCGGAGTGAAAGAGAAAATCAATTCTAAAATATAAAAGGCTGTAGAGCTGGGCAGCTGATTTTTTAGCAGTCGAGACCACCCACGAAGTTTTGATATTTTAAAAAAAATTGTTCAATCAGAACTAAAGACTGTGCGCGGCTCCTTAACATAGAGGTTTTAAAGGCGCTGCTGCTTGACAAGTAGTTTCTGAAGGGTTCGCTCCTTGGGTCTTAAAAGAGACTAGAGCAAAAAAATTGAATTAAAGAGTTTTACAACAAAATAAAGAAATTCTCTATAAAATCCTAGAAACAAATACATGTAAAGCACAAAATTCAATCGATTCATGCGAAAAAAAACAACATTATTGCTTTGCTTTGCAATATTCATGCATCATGAAAAAAGTATGTGAAAAACAAACAGTTTTTATTGGTTTGGTTCGGAAAATACTTTCATATCATATCAAATTAAATTAATTTTTTATCTGAAAAAAAAAACGTCTGAAAATTGATTCACCAGTTGATCGAAAATTTAACCCAACCACCGAGAAAAACCAGAAATCAGCTCTTGGATTTTTCAAAAAAAAAAAAACAATATTCATTTTAAAAACATGTCAATTCTGTGTTCGCCGGATGAAATAGATGCTTTGTTTGAAGGACGCGTTTTCAAATTAAAAAATGTGTTCTTTTCAGAAAAAGCACAAAGAAAAAATTATTCAAAATCATATGAATGTATACTTTTTTTCCCATAATTTTTCAACAATTATCTTCAGAGATAATTGTGAGATTTTCACGAACAATTATTATCTGGATAAAGAGAATTCCACAAAATTGTGAGTTTTATCAAAAAATCAAAAATTTAGGGAATTCCATAAAATTATAAACACATCAAAATAATTGTCTTATGGGTTTTCTAACCAGAATTTTCGAAATCGTATTCTTGATTTTATTTTCAAAAAAATTTTGTCAAGAATTTCACTTACTCAATTAAAAAAAATTCGAATTAATGAATTTATTGGCTCTAGAAAATTGTGAGAACCTGAATATATTTTTCCCCATAATTTTATCGAAAAAATCCAACAATTATCTTTTATCAAAGATAAATTCTGGTAAAGTTAATCAATGAGGAAATTTTTGTGCTAAGCTCATCATTTCTTATCACAAAATCAGAAATTTGGACATACCATAAAATTATGAACACATCAAATTAATCATTTATATTTTTCAAAATCGTATTTTTCCCATTTTTTGCACGAAGAAAATTTGTAGACATTTCACACGAGTTGATATCAAAATGTCTTATAAATTTTGATGTTGTCCAGACAATATCAATATTCTGAAACTTGTAAAGCAAATCTGCATCCCCAATAAAACATCTTAATAGTATTTCTAGCTTTTGTGCCAAAACCACACCAAAAAACCAGATAATAAAAAAATACAATTTGTGACTTCTAACCATTTTTCTCTCCTCCTCTCTCCTTTTTATCTTATCTTTGTTTTGCACAAATAGCATTCATTTGTTTATTGAGAAATGTCAAACTAAAAATATATTTTGAACAAATTAAAATAGATGAAAATGAATTGAGTTTGCAGGTTCGATTAATGAATATACCACCATGTCGCTTAGTTATCTTAGCAGGCATCGCTTCGTTTTGTGCCAATTGGTCGTTTGCGTTCCAGGTAATTTTTTGATTATTTTAAAATTAGGAAACCGGAAGAACTAAAGCTTATTGAAAATGTTCAGAATGCTTTTTTGGTAGATCAAAATTTTTTAAAATTCCAGATCACTTATGTGAACACATCTGTTGATACATTTTATGCATTGGCCAAGAAAGCATACAAAATCTCTAGAGGTAAGTTGCTTGACTCAATTTTTTTTACCTTAACCATGTTTTTTTCTGAAGATTGCGATTCTTGTGAGATGCCTGAAACAGAATGGTTGAATGAATGGAGTTTTGTTGTGAGCATGTTCTATCCTGGAACAATTCTTGGATTTTTGCTGGTAATTTTTTTTCTTCCCAGCTCATGCCTCGAAAAAAAACGAATATTTTATAGGTTCCAATTCTGACAAAATGGCTTGGTGTAAAACGTGCTCAATTAATCATGTGTGTTTCGGCGTCTTTGGGTGTTATTGTTCATTTTTTGGCGGTTTCGTTTATATCCCTTGGTGAGTCAGCGGTGTTTTTTGGGGGGAAAATAACTAGAAAAAATGCAGTTTTTTTTTCAAAAATTAGGGGACTCGTGGGCCTATGCAGAATAATATTTTGTAATAAAAAACATATTTTTCCTATGCAGAGAAACGTCAAAAAAATATACTGTTCATTATTTTGGAGTAGAGACAACATGAAATTGAGAGAGTGCAGACAGACAAATAGTTTCTTATATTTTTTGTTCGAAACATTAATTTGTCTGTCTGCACTCTCTCAATTTTACGTTGTCTTTTCTAATAAATTGTATATTTTGTTCTTTCGACGTTTTTCTGCATAGAACAAATATGTTTTTCTAATGTTTTTTATCACAAAATATTTTTACATTTTTCAAATTTTGAAATTCTGAAATTCAAATTTTTTTGGTTACGAAAAACATTCTGAAAACTCCTTTCTCTGTATCACTTTTATTTGTTTTTTTAACCTGTAAATTTTGAATTTCTAATTTTTTCAAGTTTCCGACGCGTGAAATTTTACAGCTAAACTATACAAAACTTAGCCTATATCTCATTTCCTTCTGAAATTTTCAGGTGAATCAAGTTTTGCAACATTCCTCTCGATTGGCAGATTATTAATCGGACTACAAGCTGGAAGTTCGCTCTGCCTTTTACCTTTATACATTATCGAAATAAGTCCCCCAGTTTATCGATCATTTTTAAATAATTTTCAGGTTTGTTTTTTTCTTGTGAAACATAGAATTTATTTATTTATTTAGCAATGTTCTCAATCATTCGCCACACTTCTTGGATTGGTTCTTGGATCTGAAGAAATTTTACCACTCGGGAATTCGAGGTAACTAAAATCTGATGTGAAAAAATGTATACACCATATTTTTTGCAGATTCACAATAATGCAAATCAGCGCGGTGGTTCCTGTTTTGTTCCTTATGGTGTTATTGCTGTTTACACCACCAACTCCAATTTATATGAGCACCTTTAGACCCGAATGTATTCATGAAGGTAATTTTGATTAGATAAAGAAACAGTTTTTTTTTGGAAGAAAAAGAAAAAGTTAACAGATAGTTTTTTCTTGTCAGGAGGTTGGAATCAAAAGTTTAAGAACCATTTTCGAAAAGGTTTAAAAATTCTGAAAGTGAAATTTTTGGAATCAAAAACATAAGGGCTAAAAAATGCTGAAAACAATTCAGAAGCCCAAAAAATATATTTTCAGCATCAAAATCTCGCGACTTCTATCATGGCAACGAAAGATCTGACGCATATCGTCCACTTATTTCCACCTACGACATCAAAGAACCCAAACATAAATCCACCCATTCCTCATTCTCATACAATCAAAAATCGTGGAAAAATTCGTTCAAGGGATTTTTGATCGGCGCCGTTGTCGCATGTTCGTATGCTTTCACTGGCGATGATCTAATTGACACATTTTCTGCAAATATGTTAATTGTGAGTGGAATTTTGAGATGAGATAAAATTTGGGTAATTATAGAATGATAACACACCTGCATCCAAACATCAAACAACGGATAGTTTTACGATTTTAGTGTCAGATGCTCTGGGATTTGTGCTTTTTGCTGCTTCGTTGATCGGTGTTTTCTTGGTGAGACATTTTTTGAGAGGGGAGGAGGGAGTTAGACAAACTTTTCTCAAGAGAGACCTTTTTTCTGTTTTTAACAGTGTTAAAAATATTCTGCCATTTTTAAAAAAAATTTTCTGTTTTTTAAAACTTTTGAAAACATAAAATTTTTCGATAACAAAAAAAACTTTTGAAATTTTGTTTTCTATTGAAATTTTGAGTGGTTGAAAAATCTCTCTTCAAAGTTTTCCCCAAAAAAATAATAACAATTCAGGCTGATCACTATGGTCGAAGAAAATTAGTTCTAATCGGATTATTCGGAACATGTGTTGCAAACATCGGCGCCGCTGTAATGTCTGAAAACAAAGTTATAGTATCTCTCTGTTTTGCCGCTACAAAAACTTTCATTGGTATTGGTTGCGGTGGTCCAGCATGGTTTTTGACTTCTGAACTTGTTGATCCAGAATATGCTTGGATATTCCAACCTCTGTCAACTGGGATATTATTGACGTCAACTATGCTGGAAACTTTTTTCTATTTGAGTGTTGATGCTATTGTTGGAAGTTACAGGTTTGTTCATTGTAATTAAGAATGTCTTCCTAATTTATGATTATTATTACAGTCTTTTGATATTGGCAGCCGGTCCTGCCCTTTTTTCTGCAATTCTTATTTATTTGTATCTTCCTGAAACAAAAGGAATATCAAATGAGGAGGTAAACAAGTTTTTTTTTTGATTTATCATTGTAAAATTTTTCTAGATACAATTCATGTTGAGATCGAATCGATTCAGTGGATTGGCTCCAAAAAGTTTCGAAGTTTCTGAATATTATGGAACCTTTGAGGATAATTCTTTCTGAATTTCATTTTTTTTTCAAATTGTGTACATTTTTCTCTACGGTGGTATTATTTAAATGATGAACTTCTATTTTTTGATAGATTACTACTTTATTGATTGAGATAAGTACAAAAATGCAAGAAACAGAAAATAATTAGAATTAATATCCTGGGGCGGTTCTTGGTGGTGGGCAGTGATCGCAACCTCCTGGTTGTCCAGTTTCTCCATCTGGTCCATTGTTTCCGTTGGCTCCTGGTTGTCCTGGGGCTCCTGGGGCTCCGTTGTCTCCGGCTGGTCCTTGTGGTCCTTGACCTCCTGGTTGTCCTGGTTGTCCTGGAGCTCCGGCTGGTCCGGCTGGTCCGTCTGGTCCTGGTTGTCCTGGGGCTCCGGCTGGTCCGGGAACTTCGACGACCTTTCCTGGGGCTCCTGGGGCTCCGGCGTTTCCTGGTTGTCCATCTCCTCCAGCATTTCCTGGGGCTCCTGGGGCTCCTGATCCTCCGGCGTTTCCTGGGGCTCCTGGTTGTCCATCGCTTCCTGGGTTTCCTGATGGTCCCTTTGGTCCAGCTGGTCCGGCTGGTCCTGGTGGTCCAGCTGGGCAATCGAAGCAGAATTCGTGTTGTGGAGCTGGAGTGGCGGCTGGTCCGTCTGGTCCATCATTTCCTGGTGCTCCTGGTTGTCCATCAGATCCATCTTCTCCGTCTGGTCCTGGGGCTCCTGGTGGTCCAGCGGCTGAAACTCCGCATCCGCAACATCCTCCTTGTTGTTGAGAGAATCCTCCTTCAACTCCAGCTGATTCATATCCAGCTTGACGGCGGGATCTCAAAGCTCCTCCGGTAACTTTAGCCAAAACTTGAGTGCGGGTAACTTCTCTCCAGATATTTCCTGATCGCGAACGACAGAAATCAACTTCAGATTGCATAACTGATTGCATATGTTGCATGTAATTGTACAACATTGGAACTGACAAAACACAGACCAAAGTGGCGACTGTGGAAACAGCAACTCCGAAGAAAGCCACACGGCGAAGAGAATGAGCTTCAAGCTCGAGTTGTTTAACGTCAGTCATCTGAAAAATTAAATTAAAAAAAAAAACATTATTTCTAAATTGAATACCTTTTAGAATATCCAAATGAAGTGAAATCACACCTGTCTTCTTCTCAATGCTGTTAGCTTATATACAACAAATGGGCGGAGATTGGTAAACAACTGTACACACAAAATATAAGGTATAATGAAGAGATAATGCTGAAGAAAATGACTTTTTTGTGAGGAAGCAAAAAAAAAAATCGACATCAAAGAAAAGAAAAAAATCACTGTTTACAGTACACTTCCTCTGTTTTAACCTTGTCATTAAAAAAAAAGACCACCCATGAGAAAATATTGAGATTTTTGATACACGACAAGCAGAACACACAATCCCCCCACTGATCCGATCCTGTTTCATTTTTTTGTCTATTGATTTTTACACAGTTTGGGAAGGAAGTTCATTGGAAACTTATTGCTGTAATAAGTTTATCCAGTGTTTTGAAATGTTGTTGGATTTGGAAGGAGAATTGATTTATTAGCAAATTAAAAACAATAATAATGCGTTTTTGGACAAGTTTTGCGATATATATATTTTTTGACACCTTTTCTTATGGACAGGAAGGAAGATGTTCAAGATTTATGACTTGGTTTTAATAAGCATAAAGAACATTTTGAAGAAGGATTGCGTAATTTGAGAACAATATTTATTGTCACGGTATTTTCATTTGGAAAAAAAAATTTGTCATTTTTTTCAGATTATGAATTTCAATTGATATATTGGAAAATTAGTTAAATAACAATTTCTGTTTAGAAAACAAGTAAGATTAGAAATTAGAAAAAAATAAAAATTGAAATTGGCCGCGTTATTTTATTTTTCAAGAGTTCTGAATTCTAGAGAATTATTTTCCTATAAAATTTTTTTGAACTCAAAAAATCAGTTTTTTTTTTCAAAAATGTAATCTACCTAAATTGACCAAGATGTCTTTCAGGAAATAATATGTTAAATACAAAAATTTAGTGAAGTTTGACCACAATGTTTGAACCTTTCGAAAAATTTTTAGAATTGGTTCAGCCGAAAATTTTAGGGATTTTTACCAAAGAAAAAAAGTGAGATTTGTGGCTAATAATGAACAATCCCAAAATTTTCAGAAAAAACTTCATATATTTTTTTGCAACTCAACTTGAAGCTGTCAATTTCTCATAATTTTCATTCTTTCAATCTTTCGAGAATGTATTTTGAACCAAATCAATCATAATTGTTTGAAAAAGGACCATATCTATCTTTCCTTTTCAATTTAAAAATTCGCTGTAATCTTCTTACGTTATTATTACACATTTCAACTATCGTTTACCCATAGATATTTCTTAGAAGTACTCTAAAAGTACACATTCGATGAACTTTCGATTTGTACACCCAGGCCGAAAAAGTGTTCCTCATCTTGCCAAAATTAATCAGTTTTTTACAAACTGCTTATTCATCATGATTTCAATTTTCTTTTTTTTTTTCATCGTTAATGAAAAATTCTTAACAAGTTTTAGTTACATTTCTCAATTTCTTTTACATATTCAAAAAAAAGGCCGAACATTTGGAAAATTGGAAAAATTGAAAAAATTACATTGAAATTAAAATTAATAAATAAATAGATCAAGAAGCAAATGAAATCAGATTGAATCGCTTTTATATCTGGCAAACAAGATTTGCCATTCTAGCCAAGATTTTAATCGAGATTATAAAATTTTAATAGACTAACACAACTTGTTTGAGTGGTGAAATATTATTTAACGACTTTGTTTTTCAAGATGTGCTAATTGCAAATTGCTTAATTATGCTGATATATCAAGCGGAAACAAGATTATAATCTGAAATTTTATAATACAACTTTTTTTTTAAAAACACAAGAAATGTTTGTCAATATTTTATTTTTTTCGAGGTATGAAGAAAGACAGGTAATACCAATAGGTATTCAAAAAAATACAAATTAATATCCTGGGGCGGTTCTTGGTGGTGGGCAGTGATCGCAACCTCCTGGTTGTCCAGTTTCTCCGTCTGGTCCATTGTTTCCGTTGGCTCCTGGTTGTCCTGGGGCTCCTGGGGCTCCGTTGTCTCCGGCTGGTCCTTGTGGTCCTTGTCCTCCTGGTTGTCCTGGTTGTCCTGGGGCTCCGGCTGGTCCGGCTGGTCCGTCTGGTCCTGGTTGTCCTGGGGCTCCAGCTGGTCCGGGAACTTCGACGACCTTTCCTGGGGCTCCTGGGGCTCCAGCGTTTCCTGGTTGTCCATCTGATCCAGCGTTTCCTGGGGCTCCTGGGCCACCTGCTCCTCCGGCGTTTCCTGGGGCTCCTGGTTGTCCGTCGCTTCCTGGGTTTCCTGATGGTCCCTTTGGTCCAGCTGGTCCGGCTGGTCCTGGTGGTCCAGCTGGGCAATCGAAGCAGAATTCGTGTTGTGGAGCTGGAGTGGCGGCTGGTCCGTCTGGTCCATCATTTCCTGGTGCTCCTGGTTGTCCATCAGATCCATCTTCTCCGTCTGGTCCTGGAGCTCCTGGTGGTCCAGCTGGTGAAACTCCACATCCGCAACATCCTCCTTGTTGTTGAGAGAATCCTCCTTCAACTCCAGCTGATTCATATCCAGCTTGACGGCGGGATCTCAAAGCTCCTCCGGTAACTTTAGCCAAAACTTGGGTGCGGGTAACTTCTCTCCAGATGTTTCCTGATCGCGAACGACAGAAATCAACTTCAGATTGCATAACTGATTGCATATGTTGCATGTAATTGTACAACATTGGAACTGACAAAACACAGACCAAAGTGGCGACTGTCGAGACAGCAACTCCGAAGAAAGCCACACGGCGAAGAGAATGAGCTTCAAGCTCGAGTTGTTTAACGTCAGTCATCTACAAAAAAATAAGGTTTACAAAATTTCGAAAAAATACAGAATTAGTTCAAATGAACTCAATAATAAAGAGAAAAATATAATAAGAAAAATGCTTACCGTTTATTTGAGAGATGAAATAAGACACCTATCAAATGAAAACCTCACCAATCTTTTATACTCAAAGGTAGGCGGTATCTACTGTACAACACAAAAACACTATAGATACCCGAGGGCGGAGTCCGTTCGTCAACAAAAAAAAAGAATGAAAAAAAAAAGAGAAGATCTGTTAAAATTCTAGATAGAGACATAATGAAAATAATGCAAAGAAGATAGTACCCGGTAAAGGTCGTAATATTATTGACTCAAATGAATTGATGTAATAATACGTATTCAATGTTCAAAAGACAGAAAGAATCTGAAAAAAAATCAGGTTGCCTAATGAAGGCAAGAAAAAAAAACGAAAGAGGAGAGAAACCTTTGTCGGAAAAAATGGAAAGTACCTTATTTCCTTGCTTTCTTCACTATTTTGCATACACATGAGAATCAAATAATTTACCACTTTTAGAAAGTCAGTCGAAACATTCTTAAAATTCCTGTTTTTTCGTCTCTTTTGATTGTGATGATTTTGTAGTGAACGAACATTTATCAACGTGGTGGTCGGAATGGAACGTTTTAAACATATTACGTATTTGTTTCAGTGGTAGAATAGTCGTTCAATGATTTTTATGGGGAATTTTAAACTCTTAAAAGTTCACAACTAGACAATTTGTTTTTTTTTGTTGGAATGTTCTTGAAATTTCTGTTCAAAAACTTGAAAGTACTTATTGAAAAGTTCAAAAACCTGGAAAACGTCATTTGAACTATTAGAATTTAGGAAATGAGGTGAAATAGTTATTTGCTAATTCAAAATATATAGTTTCAATTCAATGTTTTCAAAAGCCGTGAATCTTTCTGGATGGAATTATGAAGCTTGAAAAATATTGGATTTTCGAAAAAAAAAATTTCACAAATTCTTGGGGTTCGGTGATTTTTTTAAATTATCGATTGCTTTCAGAACTTGCAGAGCTGAAAAACCTTTTTTCCGGGATTTGCGATTTTTGAATCTGACTTCAGGTTGAGATCAAACTGTGAATTGTTAAATTCCAGTCGCCACTCATCCAGCGCCGGATTTTTAAAAGTGTCACACCGTAAACTGATGAGAAAAAGTTTTATAAACCTGAAAATATTGCAGATCAATTTTTGGCCGAGCAAGTTTTCCTTCAGTTATTTCGGCTACCATTTCCATGCATTTGAATCAACGAATGTTGAAAAAATTGTAGCCAAAGAGTACAATTCAAAAATTGCGTCACCCATTTGCAGTCTCTAATCAATTTCAAAAATATTGTCCAATAAAAAACAACACGCCATTTTCAACAGCTAATTTGAAAGTGCAAAATTGTCTTATTTTTGTATCTTATATTCATTCCACCAAAAGTGCAAAAAATGTGATTTTTGAAAATTCATTTGACTTTTCACACACAGTTGGGTTTCTCAATGCTTCTCCCTTGAATTTCATTTGAAGCAATGTTGAGTTTGAAATCTTTGTTAGATCACATGTTTACCATAAACAGATAGTTTTCTCACATCAAATAGCAAGAAAAGTTTTCAAATGAGAAAATCAAGGTGAGACGAAACTATTTTTCTTATCAAAATTGTAGATCCGATGGCAACAAATACCGTAGTATTTCTCTTCATATCTTTTTTTCTCAAAAATTCGAGAAAAAGTTCCCTGTGGGACGGGAAAAAATGGGCGGTTTCGAGACTGTCACTGAACTTTAATGTAACGATCACCCTACAAACAACAATTTTTGATGATTGTAATTTTGAAAAAAAAAACAGAAATCACGATTAGGTTGATAATATTTTATTTGTTCGAGGTATGAAGAAAGACAGGTAATACCAATAGGTATTCAAAAAAATACAAATTAATATCCTGGGGCGGTTCTTGGTGGTGGGCAGTGATCGCAACCTCCTGGTTGTCCAGTTTCTCCGTCTGGTCCATTGTTTCCGTTGGCTCCTGGTTGTCCTGGGGCTCCTGGGGCTCCGTTGTCTCCGGCTGGTCCTTGTGGTCCTTGACCTCCTGGTTGTCCTGGTTGTCCTGGGGCTCCAGCTGGTCCGGCTGGTCCGTCTGGTCCTGGTTGTCCTGGGGCTCCGGCTGGTCCGGGAACTTCGACGACCTTTCCTGGGGCTCCTGGGGCTCCGGCGTTTCCTGGTTGTCCATCTCCTCCAGCATTTCCTGGGGCTCCTGGGGCTCCTGATCCTCCGGCGTTTCCTGGGGCTCCTGGTTGTCCATCGCTTCCTGGGTTTCCTGATGGTCCCTTTGGTCCAGCTGGTCCGGCTGGTCCTGGTGGTCCAGCTGGGCAATCAAAGCAGAATTCGTGTTGTGGAGCTGGAGTGGCGGCTGGTCCGTCTGGTCCATCATTTCCTGGTGCTCCTGGTTGTCCATCAGATCCATCTTCTCCGTCTGGTCCTGGAGCTCCTGGTGGTCCAGCGGCTGAAACTCCGCATCCGCAACATCCTCCTTGTTGTTGAGAGAATCCTCCTTCAACTCCAGCTGATTCATATCCAGCTTGACGGCGGGATCTCAAAGCTCCTCCGGTAACTTTAGCCAAAACTTGGGTGCGGGTAACTTCTCTCCAGATGTTTCCTGATCGCGAACGACAGAAATCAACTTCAGATTGCATAACTGATTGCATATGTTGCATGTAATTGTACAACATTGGAACTGACAAAACACAGACCAAAGTGGCGACTGTGGAGACAGCAACTCCGAAGAAAGCCACACGGCGAAGAGAATGAGCTTCAAGCTCGAGTTGTTTAACGTCAGTCATCTAAAAAACAAAAATATGAAAATAATAGTGAAGAATAGAATTAAAAATTGATAAAAATGTAACATTAAAACAAGTAATGTGTGTTTCCTGTTTGAAAAATGGCTTACCTTTGTTGTTGATTGGAGAGATGAGACACCTACTGAATGCCATTTCTGAAATGTCACCTTTTATAGTCACGGTAGGCGGTATTTGCCACCGGGGTGTACACTAAACAATATAGTACATGTACCGATGATACGCAGATGTTTCTACATTAGCTGATTGAATAGAGACAAAAAACGAGGAGAAGCGGGAAGAAAAGAGATATGCCAAGGTCAAAAGCCTTACTGTTCTTCTTTCTTCTCTTCATTTCCTATTCACTCTCAACTTTTTTGTGTGTTATGTCATTCAATCAGATCACCATAAATTTCAAACGGAGAGGGGGGAGGATAACAAGGAAGTGATGTTGATCTTTTTTCTCACCTCTGGAAACAACATCTCGAACTTTGAATTCAAAAAAAAGAAGGTGTTGAGAAATTGAAATTAGATTTTGAATCTTTTAATCGGAAATATGTTGCTCAAAATTCGAATGAGCTTCAGATCATGGATTGTCGAAATTAGAAGAATGTTTCCCCCAATCGGAATAACATTTCGGAGTTCTGAAACTTTGAAAATATAATCAGTACTGAAAATCGGGCTCCCAATTTTTCAAAAATTCAATTCTAACTTTTGAACGTCACAGATCTTCATAATTTTTCAATAATTCTTTCAGATTACCATAGATTTTTTAACTGTTTCATTTTCAAAAATCTCGGAACTTTTTTTCTTCTCAACCCCATATTCCCGTTCAAATTCTCCGACCACCCAAATCTTCACTCTCCAACTGATAAACAAAACACAATTTACTACTATTTTATTATGTTTTCTTTCTGCAGAATCACGTTTACGGTGCTAACTTCCTCGTTTAATTTGTGTTTGGCCTTCAAATCTCGACCAAAAATAAATGAGTATCTGGTTTTTCTCTCAAAAAGAATGCAAAAATGATGTCAGAGAAATTTGAATTTGAACTTTTTCTCTATTAGGTTATCTCCATCCAATAATTTCATAGGTACAAAAGTTCCAAAGACTGTGAACCTGCAATTATTTTCCACCCCAAACGTTGTTGATCTTTTGAGTTTCCAAGTCAAGTGTAATAATGACTATACAATATTTGATCATAATTTCTTTTCTTTTTTAATTCTCAATCTTTTTTTTTTGTATCTCTTTTTTTTCTAAACGTAAGAAGTCACGAAACAGGCAATTGTTTTTTGTGTTGCCTTTTGCCACCACTCCTAGATAACATCTCGAATGATAAAACAATCGGTTCAACTTCCGAATTTAGCGGCTCGACCTTCAAATCATCCTTACCAAAACTTCCGCGTTTTGTTTTATTTTTAATACCGAAAAAATGGAATTAAAAAAAAATAAAATCAGATTTGAGGTAAATGCCCTTGGAAGCTCTGTTCGTCGGCTAAACGATCAAACAACACTAATTAATTGAGATATGTCTGTATGTATGTGAAATAAAATTCGGCATCTTTTGGTGTTGGTAGGAAAAAAAGCTTGTAATCATTGTTTTTTGTTTGTAATTTTGGACAACAAAAAAAGAAACAATATGAATGAAGAAAGCCATTTTGTTGCTGTAAGGTTGAATTTATTGTAACGTTTCTTTTTTTGAAACAGCTGATGATCATATGGTTTAAAGTCGTTTTCAGAAGCGAAAAAAAAAGAAACAATGGTGGGAAAGAAAACGGAGAAAAAAGACATTAAAATTGAAATATTTTGTAGTTAGGGACTTGGGAATTTTTCATAGATCAACTATTTTTTTCATTTTTGAATAACTGAACACGGGATTTGTTCTTTTTTGATAAAAGTTATTTTAATAAGTTTGTTTGTGCACATTATTGTTTGAGTTCACCCCAATGTTTCCTCATTTTCAGATTCTCTCAAAAGTTCCCAAAAACTATTCTCTCTCTAAAAAAAATTCCAGAAATCAGATTACATTAACATCAACAAACCAATCCATCCATAAATAAGTGTAACGGTTTCTGGATTTTCACTTTGGCTGATAGCTTTGATAGACATCATTTTCCAATTTTGTTTACTAGACATTTGAAGAAAAAAATGCTGTGTTTATTACAAAAACATTGCTGACAGAAAACAAAACAAAAATATAAAGTTATTCACCTTTGATCTACCATATTCTAGCAAGAAATTCAAGGATATCATATTTTCTTCAGAGATTTACCTTGTAAAACACCGTGAACAGATTATTACATACAAGAAAATAATGTACATATGACGTAACACGGAACACATGCACTCATTAGCGTAAATCTCATCATATCATTTGTTATTTTCACAGCTTCATCTCTCTCCTGAACGACATACAGCGCGAAAAAAAAAGATGAAACGATGTTAGCTAATTCACGTCTCTTTTTTTATGTTCATTGCTACAGATTGATGCCCTTGAAAAAACCGGCGAACCATGTTTGTGTCTCTCGATTTTTTATTGTATTTTTCGAGGGATTCGATTCTCTGGAAGCGATTTTTTGCGTGGAAAAACACTGGGAGTGAGTTTCTGAAAAAATCTATCTTTTTTTTCGGTTTTAATGATAAAAACCTCGTATGCTTCCTTGATGAGGAAGTTAATTGTTTTTATGAACCAGGGATTTTGAATTAGATTTACGGTAACTTTCAAAAACAAGCCACCCTTGTTATTGATTTCTCTGAAAAGGTGTTATACCAAGGGGATATCAGTGACCGACATTCTAACGGGACCAACATTCTTTGTTTCACGTGACAGCTACAAAAGTTCAAACTACAAATAAACCATCAGTGCAAGTTGTGGTGCTCTTTGAACAACAAGTTCTTCCGTTTCGGACAGATTATATCGTCATTGCCTTGCACTTGTAAAGAAACAAAAACAAATATTTACAGTTTCAAATTCTCACATATGGTATTTACACACTCACAAAGGCATTTATTAATTCATTCTCTTCTTTCAACCAGCCCAAAAAGTAATTAATTCAAGAAATCATATTTTACACTTACAACCTTTTTCTATTCTATTCACTTAAAATATACTTCCTTCATTCATTCATTCTCTCTTGCATATGGCAGAAACAAGAAAAAATATGCCAATGATAGAAAAATCGGATAAATTCAATTAATCAAACTATAAATCGAAGAACATGACCTCTTTTTTCCATCCCAAAAGTCTTCTATCCGGTTTATGAAACTTGTTAGACTCATTATTTATGTTGATTCGGCACTTTTTTACCTGGAAAAAGAGAAAAACAACAAGGTTGCAAGATTCTGAACGGTTACACAATCGGTTTTGAGATGATCGAATTATAATATACCTTTTTGGATGGAACTGGATCAAACAGGTTAAGCCGATCAGATTTGCAATTCTAATCATTACGTAATATTTTTTGAAAAAATCAGTGAAAGATGGGAAATTAGAGGAAGGATTCATAGAAAAAATGAAAAAAAAATAAAATCTGAAATCTGAAATATCACCGTTGGTCAGAAAAGTTCATATTTGGCTCAAAAATCTGAGGGCTCAACAAAAACTTCTGATGATCATATATATATATTCCGAATAAATTCTGATAATCCAAAATAGATTCTGATGATCATGGTAAATCTAAATTAAATTCTGAAATCCTAAAACTAACCTGAGTGAATCCTGAAAGATCGCAATAAATTTTATGATAAAAATATCCACAATTTTGATAGGATATTTTCAGAACATCGCTGTTTTTTTCAGATTGCGCTTTTGCTGCTATACTGTTTTTTTACTGACAAGAAATTCTGACATGAGAATACTTCACCAGAACCTTCTGTGAATTAAATCTCAATCTGAAGTTTGAGATGATAATTGAAATTTAAATTAATTATCAATCAATTAATTATATATATATACAAATAAATACAGCAACTCTTCATTTCCAGTTTCTCCCCACCAAATTCCCGTCATTATCAGGTCACGTCATTGACTTATTACTCATAAACGTAACTCACTTTTTAGTTTTCCCCCAAACAAACAAAAATGCTCGTTTCTCTCTTTTTTCCCGGTGGTAATATGTAATGGATGAGTCAGTATTATTATGTATTACAATAAATATTCGCTCGCACATGCGTCTCCTGCCTGCTTCTTAAGAAAACTGGTCTGTGCTCAATTTAATGCTCACATATATATATATATAAAATAAGCGGACGTGGAGCCGCCCTCCGTTTTATTTTCCGCGTCGGGAGTAATACGATTGATTTATAATTTTTTTGATATTGTTGCTCGATTACAAGTCTAGTATTTTTATAAACTAAAATTAATATTATTTTTTGATAGTATTTATTTCAATTCGCTATGTTGCGATTTATTTTAATATTTGCTTTTCTCCGAAATATAACGGGTATGTTTTTGACCTTAGAATTTGAGTGATTTTCAAAAAAAATTCTGAAAATAAAATTGAATTTGTGATCGATACTTCAATTTTTCCGGAAATTAAAAATAGAAATATAAATTTGAATCAAATGAGAAGAAGATCTGCTGCTCAATTTTAATATCAAAATCAAATATTAGCCAGGCAAAAAAACGCAGAATTTTCTTTCGCAGCTCAATTTCTTTCGCGCGGAACAATCAAACGTTTCAAGTGGTCAACAAAACATTCATCTTTTGCTCTTGTAAATATCATTCCAACCAATTTTTTTTGAAAATCTAGTTCAAGGGCAAAGGAAACAATACTTTAAGATATATATCAAAAGCGGTTAGAAGTCAGAACAGGCAAGCAGGCAGGGAGTAGAAACAAAAGCCAAGGTCGAACTCTTCCTCATAACGGTTCAAAGAACTACGTTTGGAATGTTAGTGGCTAACGTTTTTTTCAGCGAAAGGTAGAAAAAAAAGAAGAACAACGGTTCAATGATCAAGATAATGGTCACCCTGGAAATAACTTTTTCAAATGAAAAAAAAAAGAAAAAAATGACATTGATTTACAGGAAATGAGACTCCCAATATTTCTGGAAAAGTATGCATGACAGTTGAGAATTTGAGACCTGGAGACAATTCTTCACAATACTTTGAGTGTGCACCTTTGAGTGATGAAGAAGTATCGGGTTTTTCATTGAGTCAAAAGTATTTGGGTATTTGGAATCTTCGAGATTGTCCGAAAGATCATGAATTTGATGAGACAAAGCAAAGATGTATTGAGAAGAAGACTTTTAGAAGGTTAGATTTTCTAGAACATTTCTGAGCTTATATTGTTCTGCAGTTTCAAAACACGCAAAAAATCGGTGAAATTTTCGAGTTAGGAAAATATATGAATTTTAAATTTTAATTTGCTTCATAGTTTCAGAAACTCGTAAACAGACATAATCAAATTCATAAGATTTTTGAAGAAAACAAATTTTGTGTGAAAAATTGTTTTTTCGAGGGATTGCTCATTTTAATCAGCTTCAGCGTGTTTTGATTTTTCGAAGTTTTGAGTGCAAGATGATGTCTGAAATTTTCAGCAATCTAGAAACATGTTTTTCCAGACAACAAGCCGCGTGCGCTCAAAACTTCCAAGCCACCGGATGTTCTCTTCCCTGCAATTCCCCATCAAGTGTCGCAACTCAAGGATTGAATTGTAATTGGAGATCAGCCAATCTTCAACAAGATCCAGGAAGTTCTTCATATTTTTTCCAATGTGTCCCAACAACTCCAAGTGAATCATGCGGTGAATGGACTCGTATGGAATGCTCCAAAAACACTATATTTTCTGCTGATTTGAATGTTTGTGTTCCAAAAACTATTCAAAATGGCTGTGATAGCTCAACTCAGGCAGCAGTTTGTAATTGTGCAAAAGTTTCTGGCAGCTGTCCAGGAAGTTCACAATGTCAAAATGTGAGTTTTTCAGAGAAAAAATGAAATATTGATCTGAAATTTCAGAATGTTTGCTGTCAAGAAACCGGCAGTCTCAACTTGAACAACCTCATCCAACATCAAGCACCAAGTGGGTTAAAAATATTTTTTTTTGCAAACAAAAAATTTTTCAGTCTGCCCTGGAAGTCTTGTTCCACCTCTCGGATCCTGTAATGAACCATGTCCAACTTGTGAGTTCCATATACAGTTTCAGATTTCAAAAAAAAAAAATTTTAGATTCTGCATGTACTCCGGGAATTGGATGTTGTCCAGTTCCAGTCAATGAACAGCCAAATGGACTCATCAAAATTAGTGAGTTTCAAGAAAAAACATCCCAAAAAATTTTAAAAATAAAATAAAAATAAAATTCTCTAGCTCTATGCCCTGGCTCATATTCCCCGCCATTTGGAACATGTGGAAGTTGTCCTTCTGGTTCACAATGTAATCAGCAACTTCAAATGTGTTGCGCGCAACAACAACAACCAGACATTGTCTACAACGTTGTTCTGCTCTGCCCAGACGGAACACCTTCGACTACACCATGTTCAAAAGGCTGTGCAGCCAATAACGCCTGTTTCCAAGGGGCGTGTTGTCCAATCAGATGTCCAGCCGGGCAGAATGCTGTGGGTTTTTGTGGCTCAGGATCTTGTGGACTTGGCCAATGCTACGCGCAAACCACGTGTTGCCAGGAGGCTGTGAAGTTACCCGTCTGCTCCAATGGTCAAATCTCGCATAAAAGATGCTCCGTTGCTGCTGAATGTGGGCCAAACCTTGAATGCTCTAACAACGGCTGCTGTCCAATCCCATTCTGTCCAACTGGTGCGAAAGCTCTTGGAAGATGTTCATCAGTTCGAGGTTGCCCGGGTGGTCAAGCTTGTATGGAAGGTTTATGCTGTCCACTTCCACGTTGTTCAAATGGTATCACTTCCCTTGGAGTTTGCACAAGAACTCTTGATTGTGGTCGAATGGGTGTTGAATGCTCAAACGGAGCTTGTTGCCCACTTCCAACTTGTCCAAACAATCTTGTCGCTTCTCAAAGATGCTCAGCGGGTTGCACAAATTGCTGTCCCATTGGTCAATCGTGTATGAATGGGGGTTGCTGTGAACTTCCGTCGTGTCCAACTGGCGGTTTTGCTATCTCAATGTGTAGTGGAAATTGTGCAAATGGATTTGAATGTGTGAATAATGGATGTTGTGCTCTACCAAGATGTCCAAGTGGTTTGATGTCTGTTCAAAGATGCACAATGGGTATCGGATGCCCAGCGGGAAATGTAAGTTTTTTATGAAAAAACTTCGATGTATATCAGAAGTCTCATAATGTATTTTTTTTAGCAATGTGAAAACGGTGTTTGCTGTCCGATGCCAATGTGTTCAAGCGGTTCGATCGCCTCATCAGTCTGTGGAATGGCTAACGCTTGCCCTCTTGGTTATATCTGCGAAGGTCGTGGTTGCTGTCTAGAACCTCTCCCCCTCTGCCCCAACGGTGGACGAGCATCAATGCGTTGTTATCGCGGAGCCGAATGTCCCCCTGGATATGGTTGCACTCCACTTGGCGGATGTTGTCTTCTCTCAATGGAACCCGTTTGTCCTTCAAGATCAAATGCAGTTTGTCAATGTTCCCCTAATATGGGTTGCCCCAGTGGTTCATCGTGCACAATGGGAACTTGTTGCTCATCTGGTGTTGGTCAAATGGTTTCTTATAATGTTCCTGGAACTGGATGTCAAAATTCGAATCAATGTAATGGTTATTCAAATAGTTGTGCGCAATGCGTGCAAGGTGTTTGCTCTTGCGTCAATGGTGCTGCTTCAAACGGTGCAACTTGCGAGCAAATGCAGGCAACGATTCTGACAATGGCGAGAAATGGTTGTGATCAATATGGATCGCCGTGCAAATTCCTTCTCTCAACCGCCAGAAGACGCCCAATCTTTGCTCCAACTACGAATATGACCGAAACTCCACGTAAGATTGATCTTTTTTCTTAAATTCATACGTAAATTATGAATTTTCCAGTGTTCTTCAACGTTGCCGCCAAGCGAAAATGCGTCACAAATATTCAAAACTTTGAATCAGATTCAACTTGCCTACCAAACGAAAAATGTATCGATGGAGAATGTCGAATGTGAGTTTTGACAATGGGAAATTATAAAATTATAAAAATAAGATTTCAAAAATTTATAGGAAACTGTGGCCTGGAGAATACGGTTGTCAAACTGATACCGAATGTCAATCGAGATGTCCAAATACATATTGTGAGAAAAAACGAAGTGATAAAAATGTGGCACAATGCCAATGTACTGACGGCATGTTGTTATATGGAAGATGCTGTAAGTTATCCTATTTTCAGATTATCTTGAGATCCCTATCAAATAAATTGCTTTCAGTCTCTCAATGTCCACGTGGCTTCCACGAGTCTGGCGCTTTCTGTATGCATGACGACGAGGAGAAGTTCTGGCTAGATGCGGAAGCACAAGACAACTTGAAAGCTCTTCTCAATTCTGGAAAGTGCTGATCAATTTTCTGTAAATATTTGAAACTTCTAATTTTATTTATTGCCTTAACGTATTTTATTTATTGCCAAAATAAGATTTTTATTTGCAAATCTTCATTTCACGCAACAATCAGCAATATACAAACAATAAGAACTTTGAAAGTCTTGAAAACAATAAATGTATATACAATTTGGATCAAAAATAAAAGAAAAACAAAATCATGAATTAATGACATTTAATGTCCATTGTTCAATATCATAAACTGCTTTCGATGCTTCATACAATTCACTGTGAAAGTTCAACATCGCATGGAATCCATTTTCATAATTGATAGTTGTCGTAGAAACATTATCCTTCTCTAAACGATTCGCATAAATCAATCCCTCATCTCGCAAAATATCAAATTCGCACGTGATAACCAATGATTCCGGCATGCCGCTCAAATCTTTTCTCATAAGTGGCGAGAAGCTTGGATCCATCATAAATTTCTCGAGGAGTTCTTGAGCTTCATAGTTCTCGCTGACGAATTTGCGTGGGGCGATTGATGCATTGTTGTAGTTGCGCGAATTCTCGAGGACTGCTCCGTAGCCTGTGAGTTCGTCAATCTCTTTTCTCAATTTCTTTGCCACGTGTCCATTGGAAAGCACATTTTTGACGAGGTATGCTTTTTCATCCATATTGATGCCAGCATAAAACATATAGTAATAGGCGACAGATTCAGGATCTGAAAAAAATCAATAACTTCTATAAGCTAGCTAAATTCACTCACCAACAAGTGCATAACCATCAAGATGCGTTTCAAAATAGCGATAAGAAATGCTTTGCATGTCAGCCATTTGAAGAAGTGGATAAATGAGCACTTGTCCAGCGAGTTTTGGCACCGCTCCTTCTTCATTTCTACGTTGTGCAATAACAGTAGCCATGTTTCCTCCAGCCGAATCGCCCATAATGACAACTTTTGTTGTGTCGATTCCAAATTCACGTTCAGCGTTGGCGAAGAAATAATTGACAGCATTCTCACAATCGTGGATGTTTCCAGGGTAGACGGTTTCCGGAACGAGGCGATATTCGATGGAGATGAAGAGTGTCTTCATACTGCAAAAATAGTGAATATTTTATTGATTTTTTTTTCTCGGCAGAGATCTAGAGAGGTTTTCTGGTCAGAGTCACCCATTTTCCCGCAACAAACTCACTCAGCAGACATTCTTCTCAAAAGCGAGTCGTACATCTCAACACTGCCCAACGCAAAACCTCCACCATGAATAAAGATGACTGCTCCATTTGTCGCCGTTTGATTGTCAATTGGTTGATAAACTTTGACACCAACGCCATTCCAAGTGCGCCAAAAGGTGCGAATTGTGTCCGAGGTGCTGACAGTGAGTCCAAGAGTTGATGACAGGTGATTGAGAGCTAAACGTGTCCACCAAACCATGCTGCTTGGCTTTGAAAACATGCGACTCTGAAAATCAAGCATTTTCTTGCTAATCGATAAATTGTCAACTTACTGGATAATAATATGCGACACGAAGAGCTGGTTCAACAATATGCATGATAAATCGATCCATTTTTGTCTTACAAAATCCATCCGGAAGTGGTTTATACAGCGCAATTGATAAAACAGTTGACAGCAAAACAATACATCCAACATACTTCCAAATACCATTAGTTTTTGTTGCTTGCAGCATAATAAAACAGCAGACGAATAATAATTATTCACAAGAAAGTAGATGAGCGCAAAAAAGCAAAGACGACTGATTTTTGTCAAGCGCGTCCCTTCCTCCCCCTTTGACCCCGAGGTGCAAAAAAAACATTTCGCGGGGTGCGCTTGCTGTAGGTCAACACTGTGTGTTGTGTGTGGCCATGTGAGGAGGAGAACAAAAATGTTTTTTTTTTCTTGGAAGAAAAAATAAATATTGTTTTTTTTTGTTTGTGATAGATTTTCAAATAAAATCGTTATTTTTGTGATGGTTTTGATTCATTTTTTTTGTTTTGTTGTGTTGTAAATAAAATTCTTGTGCACTTTTTTTTTTGAAAAACTATAGGGTAAAATTGCGTTTTGATTTTTTTAATTTTCAGATTCCAAATGCCACCAAGAGAGCCTTGCGAAGAAAAACAAAATGTGCAACGTTGCGAGCAACAACAAAATGCTCAAGCTCAGGAGCTTCAGCAACAACCGCAGCAATTGCAAGAGCCGCAGCAACCGTTGGAACCGAGAAGAAGACGAGTTATGATTGGGAATGAGGAACTTGATGAGCGGGAAGAAGCTGTGATATTGGCGATTGCGAGAAATTTGTTGGTGGGTTTAAGGGGGAGGCTTTGTAGGCGTAGACCGAGTTTTGGGCTCAAGATTTGTTTGATGATATTCAGCCGCCAAAAAGTATTCTGAAAAAGTTCTGATTCGCCAGATGTTTTTTTCCAGAAGAATCTTCGGAACGTGAATTTTGTTAATACGTTTTTCTAAAATAATATTTTGAGCCAAAAACTTGACCGCCAAAGGTTTTCTTGTAAGAATCTGATCATTTTGAAAAAAAAACTTTTTTCAGGCTGCAGAACGTGGTGAGGTTTGAAAATCATAATGATAATTTTGTTGTTTCTGTTTTTTGAATAAATTTCTTTTCAACCTACAAGCTCTATGTATTTTTCCCACGACGATGACAATTATACAACAGCCGTTGATCGTTAATTTTTTTTCTGCCAGCCTTCTTTTTTCTCTTTTGATCACAGGTGTTCTGATTGTTCTTATGGAATTTATTGTTTGGAGAACGACTCATTATAAATTGTCATTTTATTTTTTTTGTCTTGCATTACATCATTTTTTCGGAGGGAAGAAATTAGTAATAGAGGAAAATGAAAATAGAAACAATTATTTTCGGAATTTTTAGAGAATTTGATTTTTGAACCAAGGAATAGAATTTCAACATAAAGGTTCTGAAATTGAATGTAAAATAATTCGCATTGCTATCAATCAATAAAAAATATTTGTTAAAAATATTAGTTTTATTGATGCTTCATGTGTAATTTATTCACGTTGTATAAATGCAGGAGTGTGATAAAAATAACAAAAAAAAATTGAGAAGATTGTGATTGACAAGAAAAAACCGCGTGGCTTCTTGGCATATGAAAAGCTCTCAAGGCGGTGCTCCTCGGAGATATAAAAAAAACCCTCAAGGGGTGGTTCCATGGAGTTAGGAAAAATCCTCAAGGGGTGGCTCCTTTACACATAAAAACGCTAAAAACGTGGCTCCTTGGAGTTATGTGAAACCCTCAAGGCGTGGCTTCTCGGTATATGAAAAACCTTCAAGGAGCGACTTCTTGGGATATGAAAAGCCTTCAATCAGCGACTTCTTGGCATACGAAAAGCCCTCAAGGAACGATTCTTTGGCATATGAAAAAAGCCCTCAAGGTCTTGCTCCTTGACACCTAAAAAGCCCTCGAAGCGTGACTCTTTTGCATATGAAAAGCCCTCAAGACGTGGTTCCTAGGAGTTATGAAAAGCCCTCAAGGTGTGGATCCTTGGGATTCTCAATCTTCATAAAAATATAACTTTACAAGTGCCAACATTTTTGTTTTACAAAAAATAATGTTTTTTGGTAGACAGTCGATTTTGGTTAATGGAATGTGTAATTTTTTGCAATATACAACATCTCTGGTTTTGCAGAATTCAATCAAAAACTAAAGTTTGCTTTCAAAATAACAACACATCTGAAATCTTTTCATGTTTATTTCATCAAATAAAAACATCAGATCATCCAGATGACTAAAAACGAATAATTATGAGACGTGTGCTTTTGGTTCTGACTTTCAACATTTCACAAAAAAAAAAGTAGATTTACAATAGAAACAGGGTAATAAAAAATATAAGACACGGTAGAGCATTGTCATCGTTATTTTGTTTTTATTCTCAGTGGGGACATACAAAAGACTTTTTTGGAATTTTGGGTTTTTTTGGATGAGAGAGAGAGAGAGAGAAAAGGAAAGGGCATGGTGGAACAGAAAAAAACATTGAACAGTAATAAAATTATAAGGCTTTTCAATGAGATGTGTGTGTGTTAATTTTGGGAAGTTTGATTTAAGCCTCGCTGTCATCATTTCCATCATCAAGTGGTCCTTCGATGTTCAATGTGAGTTCAACATTGGCTTCTCCGGCGTCATTCTTGATGTTGCAGGTGTAAGTTCCAGAATCCTTGGCTTTGTAGTTCTGGAAAAAACACATTTGAGTGTGAAGTTCAGAAAGAATACTTACGGTAAGTTCCAATTGAGCAGTCCAGTTACCGTTTCCTTCATCGTTGGTCTTGAATTTGACGCGGGATGATTCCTTAACCTTCTTTCCTTTTGGATTGATCCATGTGACCTAGAAAATAGAATTTTTTTAATTTATATTTTCAAAAAATCAAAAGCTCAAACTCACATTTGGGTTCATTCTAGCGGTATATCCAATATCGAAGCAAATCGCTGGTTCACCTCCGCTTGATGTTTGTTGAAGAATTTGTGGTTTTCTGGTGAATGATGGAGCTCCTTCTGGAACTTCGAATTTGACAGTGAATGTGGCGGTCAATTTGCCCGAATCGTTCTTGGCGGTACAGACGAATTGTCCGGCGTCTTTTTCTTTGGTTGGCTCCTTGATCTCGAGAGCAGCGTAGTAGATATCATTTGGCTCGCGGCGAAGGACAATCTTGACTCGCTCGTTTTCAGATACAAGATCTTCACCTCCCTGAAAACAAAAAACAATTAAAATCAAGATTTCATGAGGGGTGGTTATTGTTTCATCTCAAATCAACACACTGATCAATTTTTTAGCAACACATCAAGAAAACAAGCAGACATCCAAAAATTCCAAAAGGTAACAAACAAGAGAGATTAAAGTTAGTATAAACATATCTTTTTCATTCTCACATCATATGCTGAAACGTTTCCAACAATCACACGGTCTTTTTCTGGTTGCGGTACCTGTCCTCCTGGGTTGAGACGATGCCAAACAAATGTTGGTGTCAGTGTCGATTTGGCGCGGAACTCCATCACCATCACTTGTCCCTCATCGCGCGACGAAATTTGTGGCTTCTCAACGAATGTCGGTGAGGAGAATCCAGTCAATTTCAAGTTGAAATTTGCGTTTCCTTTTCCATGTGGATTCACAATGCAACATCTGTATGCTCCAGCATCCGAATCAGCCAATTCCTGGAAAAAAATTATTTAATTTTTTTTTCGGTGAATTTTAGAAAAATAAATAAATAATAATAATTTTAGTGTAACACCACAGTTCCTTTTGCTCCAGAGATATACATCCCTCACTTTACACACTATTATCTTCTTTTAACCTCCCGAGCCCCAACACACAAACCTTGATTGAAAGAAGTGCCGAGTATGAGTCGCCTCCCTTTTGTAGCAAATTTTGTGAGAATCGACCCTCGCTTTTCACTTCAGTCTGAAAAAAAAATATTTTTAATTTTGCTGGAATTTTCTGGGAAAGAAAAAGATCAAAGTTTTTGCAGCAAAAAAGCTGTGGTACTAATATACGTATTTGTTTAGGGCGACTTGAGCTTCTGTTCAAGTGCTAAAAACATGCTGTTGCAGGAAGTTTTGAAGATTTATTGATTTATCAAATAGATGTACTATTAGAAGGGAGAGATATGGAATTTTCTAGAGGTAGTTCTTAAATTCAAAAAATATCTAGAAACACTTTGATAGCCCAAATAGCTTCCAGGTCCTCCTGGAGTCCAGGAAGAAAAAAAAAGGGGATTTAGGGTAACTTACATTATCATAGAACCATTTGATGGTTGGAAGTGGTGAGGCATCAACAAAACATTCCAATTCCAAGGAACCGTCGTCGTTTTGACGAGCAACTGGTTGTTGTGGAAAGTGTGGTGCCTTTCCTTCTGGCATTCCTGTAACAAAAAACAATGATTTGGAAATTCTTTAGAAATGGTCTAGATCTTAAAGCACTTGTTTTACTTGTTTCACAAATATAAGGCTAAGATAAACATCGAAACAAGACAAAAAATAATTTTAAAAAATCAAAAAAATTATTATTATTTCATTATTATTATTAAAAGAAATCGAGAGCCCCAAGAAAAATGAGTGGAGTGAGGGTTGGTTTGTGTCGGCATTTGCGGGAGATACCCTCCTCCCCTTTCTCTCTCTCTCTCTCCCTCTCTTCCTCCCTCTTTGCCCCCAGTAGTTACACAGTGTATTGAATTAAAGAAGAGAACAAAATGATGGAATAGAGAGAGAGTAGAGGTGTGAAGAGACGCAGGTTGGAAGAGCGCCCACGCAGGATTCTCTTCGTCTTCTCTTTGCAGATTTCGGGACCTATGAGAGCGATGTATACATGTATTATAATCACTTAAAAGAAAAGGGGAAGATGAAGGAGGAGAAGAGGAAGCTCGAGACTTTAATCATAATAATCATTGATTTCTTCAAGTGTATGTTTGGCACCCACGCAGACACATGTTTCCAGAAATTCTTGTTTGAAACTATTATTGATCATTATGAAAAATTATTATAAACTGGGAGGAAATAAAGGGAAAGGAAAAGCACTTGACTTTAGCTAATTACATATATGGAAATTTCTCACAAGTTTTTTTCTCCGGGAAAGTTTAGAATTTCAAAACTTTCGTTAAAATTTTGGCGCCAAAAATTCAGAACTCCAAAAGTGTGCACTATTTTTGTGCCCAAACACATTTACCTTCCGGTAAACCTCTAAAAACTCTCATCATCCAAAGTGCAAACATTCCCCCGTACCACATTAAAAATCGCATTTGAGATGAAGATCTACCTACACATGTTCATTTTTTCCCCGCTAAATCAAAAAGCTGAAAGATTTCGACCAAAAAAAAATTTGTTGGAGGTGATATTTGAGACGAGATATAATATCATATCATCGAGTAAACATAAGATGCGGGCGCTCGTCTAAATATAAACTCAACGCACTTTATCGCGCAAGTATCTTTTTTTTTTGTTTCGATAAATATAATATTTTTTCGATAAGCGAAAAAAAAACATGATTCGAAATAAGTTGGATGGATATCGTCTCAAGTCGACAAACATTCATTTTGGATGGAAGAAGAAAAAAATGCGGCGACAAAGCATATTTGAATTCATTTTGACAAATAAAACAATGCGTTTTTGCTTTTCTTGCTAGATTTCTCATGTTGCCATTTTTCTTTGAAGTGAAAAATATTCGGGAGCGAAAAGGGAACAATAACAAGAAATTTTTTCTTAAAAACAAAACAACTGATAATCTCAAACTATCATTCACGGTTTCAAATACCGTCTAAATTTTGGAAAAACAGAGAATTAGCGAGAGTCATGTGTTCTCGAAACAAAAAGAAAAACAATATGTATTGAAGGAGTCAAAAAGGAGGATGAGGGGGAGCAAAACGAAGAAGAAGAAGAAGAAGAAGAAACCAGGAATCACAAGTCGTGACAAAAACTTCTTTTTTTTTCAAAATGCAAATTCAATTTTGGTTGCTTTTCCGGAAGATTGTTTTTCATGTTTCGTGTATTGGTTTTACCGTGATCATGAGAAATTAGAGAGGTTTTGAGATTCAGGGAAAAAAACAACATCTGGAAAAATTACGGTATCTTTTGGTTTCACATGTGTGAGATGCGATGGAGAACAAAACATGTGAGTTTTCAGATGTTCGGGAAAACAATAAATGTTTCTTGATTTTTAAAAATCAGACAGAAAATATAACAAAAGAAATAAATTTTTTTGTAAAAAAAAGTTCCAAATTTACTTTGTCTAACTATTTTAATTTATATCTGATTAAGGACTTCGCAAAAATTAGCTCAACTTTAAAATTTTTTCTAACATAAATGTTCATGAAAAATTTTATACAAAATGTTTGTAGTCTGAACTCAAATCATATTGTTTTTGGGAACATCGAGACAGAAGATCAAACAATTCAAGATGAAGATTCAAAAATCTAGCTTCTAGATCTTCAAAATGTTTGTAGTTTGAACCCAAACTATCTTGTGATAGAAAATTTGAAAAAAAGACTGAAAAAAATTCTGATAATCCAAGATCAGACATTGAGATGTTCAAATCCAAATTCTAGTTCTGTCGATCCCAATTTTTATGAAAATGGCTTATTCTAGCCAGGATACGAGCTTCTGAAATGAAAATGAAATTGATTCAAATGAATCGATTTTCATGTCAAAATCCACTTTTAAAGTTCAAAAATTCTATACACTTTTTTTCCGGAACGTTCGAAAAAATCATATCACTCAAAAACCAGCATTTCCTGCCTTTGTAACATTGTTTCAGAATGGCACATGTCATTTTTCTATTTTTCATTTTCATCTTCTTTTTCTTTTTCTTCGTCTTATTATTTTTTCTTTCGTTTCTAAATCTATTTGAATGGTTGTCCATCGACCCCACACAACACCACCCCTTTTTTCCACACACAAAATATCACCAACTGTTGTTGTCTCTATCATTTATTCGTTTTTCAAACAAAAAAGAAGAGAAGAAGTAGAAGAGTAGGAGGAAGATGTGGACATTGATTTCGTGGGGTTCAAAAACACAGGGACGAGAGTGGATATATGATCCAGAATATCTATATATTTTACACTTTTTGCGACCAAAAGGCGAGCAAGCGGCCAAAAAATGAGTGAATTCTTTGGTGATTAATTGATTTTTGAGGTTTTCTAGGAACACCCGGAAAATATCGAGATGATTACAAAATTTATAAGAGATTTGGAAAAAAAAGTTTTCTCGAAAAAAAAGGCTTCAGAGATATGTAATTATGGGGTTTATATTAGAAAATGAAATAATAAAATAATTTTTTCAGAAAACATAAATTTGTGAAATTTTTGAATAAAAATTGTCGAGACAGGTGCAGAGACTAAGATTCAAAACTCCAGATGTTTGAACATCATAAAAATTATTTTTTCTCAAAAAAATCAGAAAAAAAGAAAACAGAACAAAAAGAAACAAAAAGTACAACGAAAGTGTTGGTTTTCAATTTTTTTAGAGAAAAACATGCATGTATAGAAAAGAAGACAAAAAAAAACTGGAAACGAAATGAAACGCGAGTGTTCGTTTGAAAACAGATAATTACTATATTTACAAAAATGTTATCGGGATGTTTTGGCTTGGAGGAGTTTGAAACAGAGAGGTTAGCCAGAATTTTTCGTGGAATTTTTTGACTTCAAGATCATTTTCAGCATTGTTGAATTAGTCTATGTCAGTACAATTTTTGAAAAAAATAATTTTCAGCTATGAAATATTCAATTTTGCCAAATAATTTTTTCTAGATAAAAAAAATAGCCTAACTTCACAAAAAATCTCAAAAATTCAAACCAAAAAATGTTCCCCAGACAGGCTAGTAAAAAAATTTGAAAATAAAAATTCCAAGAAATTTTTTTACTTGAAGCATAATTGCAACTACATATGATATCATTGGGAAAAAGTATACATAGAGTCAAAAAAAATTCCAGAATATCAAATATCCAGAATCAAAATCCATGTTCCTTTTTTCCATTATTTCTCACACAGATATACATAATAATAACAATAAAAAATGAGGACAAGGCAAACATAAACATAAACTAAATAAAATAAAATAAAAATAGTAGAAATTGCAAAAAAAAAGTAAGTATTGTGTCATCGGCAAAAACGAGAGCGTATGTAGAGTACACATTGAATTTGAAACTTTTTTTGCTGCATTGGCGAGAAAAATGAGGAACAGACAAAAAAAATAGAAGAAAAAGAAAAAAAACTGCGAAAAATGTCCTTATAGATACCTCATCAAGATAAATTGCAAAAAAAAAAGGTTTTCAGAAGAATTGTGTCGGGTTGGCTTGGCGCACAGCAAAAAAAACGCTAACCGAAAATGACTGATTTGTCAAGTGGTTTTTTGCCTATTTCACCGAGAAAATGTCGGTGTTGTTTTGTCTATTGCTAATCTTTGAGTTATCCACTTTTTCTTGTTTTGTTGTTTTTTGTTTGAAAATGGAAGTGGAAGTGGAGAGAGAGAGATACACCGTGTAATTTTCTATCTAAAGATTTTGAGCTCGAAATTTTGATAAACAGAAAATCTTGAAATATAGACCAGAGACAAGGTAAAATCAAGAGAGCGCAGACAGAAAATCTAGTTTGGTCATTCATTTTCTAGTCTGATCCATTTCTCTAGTTTGACCTGAATGTCTACTTCTGGCAGAATTTCTAAAATATATCAGAGATAAAGTAAAATTTATAAAGTTTTTTTTTTCAGATAAGAAACCTATGATTATGTTTTTTTTATTTAATTACAGATTTTCAGACTTTTTTCGCCAAATCTCTGACTCAGCTCTAATTCAACTTACTTTTCAATCTAAACCGCATTCTGAAAGCGAATAGCACTGAAAAATAGAAGCTAGCTTGAAAAAATGCACTCAGAAATTCAGAATGAGAATGAAACAGTCAAAAAAAAGAAGGATTATATTCTCAAAAGTTCGAAAAAAGCGATCAGTTGGTTTTTTGTTGCAGAAAAATAAAGCAAAAGTGAACAATCGCCGCAACAAAACGAAAATAATATTATCATCAAAAAAGAAAATGACTCACGTCTATTATTATTTTATTCTTCATGCTTTTCCCTACGTTTCCGGGCGGGGAAAAATGAAATTTTGAAGAACACAAAATAATATTCATCTCATAGAAATTTGATTTCAAAAAAAAAGGTTTTTGTTCGAGAAGAAGAAGGTAGAGAAAAATGAAAATATCGCGGTATATCATGCATAAAAAATCGGCACAATAACAACAATAAACGTTTTTTCTTCCTCTTCTTCTCCTCTTCGCTATGAAATTTTACGCAAAAAAATAAATAAAAAACCGCAGCAACTTTGCTTTTACATGAAATTTCTGACAATTTTTTCATGTTTATTTGGAAAAATGTTTACTTTTTAATATTATTGAAAAATAAAAATGGAAAGATAGATAGATAGACGAAAAATACTCATACTCAAGGGAGATGTGAGATTTTTTTTTCTTTTTTTGATCGCACATTGAGGAACAAGTGAGAAAAAAGGTCATGTTTTGGCACTTGTCCATTAATGTGATTTTTGTCTTGTCTATTTTTTTGTACATATGTGAATTACTTGGGTATAATTTTATGTCCTTACATAGGTTTTAGGCACCTTAATGTTAGCTTTAATGGGAATATTTTTTCAATGGTGGAGTCTGACATAAAAATCAATTCATTTTAGTCGGTTTCATTTCAGAAGTTTGTCTCCTGGGCAAAAATGCTATTAAATTTTTTTTATAAAAATTGGAATTGACAGAGAGCTTCAAACTACTGTATATCTGGATTTTCAAGATATTTCACTTTTTTTTCGAAATAATATTTGAGAAGCTTCCAGAAAAAATCCTTCAATGATTTTACTAATCAGAACATGATCTTTCAAATGACCACAACTAATTTTTTGCTCAGACTTCACCTTGAAGGAGCATGTCAAGTACGGTAGGCCCTGCAGATCTAACACATCTAATTAGAAAACTTACCTTCTCGCCTAACTGATCTTTGAGTAGCAAAATCAATTCGTGTTTCAGGCCCTCCATCTGTCATAACAGTCATTCCAGTAATCCGATAATATGGAGTTTCATATTGATGACGATGTTGTTGTTGTTGTTGTTGATGTTTTCTTTTCAAATCTTTCGGCATTTTTTCGACTTTCTTGGTGTCTTCACGATATTTTCCAGCTTCTTCATGATGTTTATCTTTTCTATGGCTAGTTACATTTACTGTAACATCCGTTTCTCGTTGTTTTGCTTCCAGTTTAATAGCTCTTCGAATTTCTTCTATTGAACCTTCAGATTCGGAATCTGAAAACATTTTGGGGTTGAACAATGTTTTTGAGATGTAATGAAATCTATAGCTTCTGTAGTCTCTTTCCCTAACCGGAAAATTAATCAGTAAAAAGTAAGTCAAACTACTGTAGATGGCGTTAGCCAGCGAAGCCCTTCTAGTTCAACATAAATTTGAACTTCCAAGTTCACTAAAACGAAGTGCTAGCTATAAAGAGCACTAAATATGTTTAGAGAAACCAAATATAGTAAGATGAACAGGTGAAAAGCACTGAAAATTACTATTTCCAGCTGCGGGATTTTAGAAATTTTATGGAAATTTGTTTGAAATTTCAAATGTAATGTTGATAGAAACCTTAAAAAGTCCATAAATTTTCATGTTGAATTTATTCAGCATAATTATTTGCCCTAGTTTTTGTTGAGTTAGCCTATGTTAGTCATACTTACTCTCGTTAATCATAGTCATTATATAGAAAACATAGTCAAGATTATTCTTAACCATTCTGTAAATTTTTCTAGAAATCTGAAGGTTCAATATGGTCACTTTCAAGGGTCAGAAGGAGAAAAGTTTAATAACAGTAGTATGGAAGAGCACTAAAAAGTTTCAAAACACTAAATGTGTTAACACGAGTTAAAGTGTACTAAAAAATAGATGAAGTGCACTAAAAATTACACTAAAAATCACAATTTCCAAATGGGTGATTCTAAAAGATTTCTAGTTTCTAGAGAACTAACAAATTTCAAAAATCATCACTATCATGATATAATATTCCCCATAACTCACCTTTCTTTACACGTTTTGCCGAACCTTCTGATCGATTTTTTGACCGGCCTCGATTGTCAGTTTTACTCATTCTGTACAGATTTAGAGTTCTGCAAAAATATTCATAAAAGTTAAGAGAAATATATTTAACAAAACTAATAATAATAATGGTTCAGATTTTCTAATCTAAAAATATATACACTTTTCACCGTCTTTGAGAGGGTTTTAGCTTTGAAAGTCTATCTCCTATTAATCCTACGTTTGAAAATCGATTTTTACACCTCAAAACGTAAAATTAGAACTTCAAGAGCTTAGTTTTTGAAGGGCTATAACTACGCCAAAAGTGTGTTAAATTTCTGGAATTGAATAAGGAAAAATAGGAAATTTCCAGATCTACAAAACTCTATAAAAATCTTCTCAAACAGAATCGAACAAAGTGTTGAAAAAATTAAAAATTATCGAACATAAATTGAACTAGTTGCGCACAAGCGTGTCTTTCAGAGTCAGCATCAACGCTATGCTGCCGTCATGCACCCTCCTCAATTCTATCACTCTTTCTTCTGTCTCTCTCTTTTCATAATACTCTCTACCTCCTCGGTTTTTTATATGGGCGAGGGGCAGGCCTTAGATATGAAGATGGCGGGGCTGTCCTAAGAAGGAGAGAGCAACGAAAGACAAGACAAAAAAGAGCAATAAATGATGACGGCTCATTATAAGAGGATCAAGGAAGGAAGGAAAGGTATCTATAATTGGGGATTGAACAAAATTGCGTGTAAATATTTTTTGTGTAATTGGTTGGCGTGGCAGCTGGACAATTTGAAATGGATCAGCAAAAAAATCACGCAACTCTGATCGTTTGAGCATAAAATTTGAATTAATGTGTGTGTTTTTTTTTGTTTTCAGAAAACCTTTTTTAATAACTTACGGAAAATTTGTAACCATTTGAATAAAAGCTCTTGGAAGAATGAGAAATATATGTATGAACTAAAATTCATCTGCTCATTTGAGAACAAAACTTAACAAAGCATACACTACTAAATATGTATGTATATCCACTTTTCAGGTGAAAAATCGATGAATCGCAGAAACTCTGAAACCAAATCTCATTAACTTTTTTTTCAGTCAATAATTTTTGAGAATTCTAGATCCCCTAAAAGAACCATAAATCAGAAAAAATACAGTTTTACAAGTAAGTCAGCCAAGTTAATGAACAGATGAAAAAAATCGCCACATCTATTTCTCTAAAACCTCTTGGGTGGTCTATCTCTTTTTGTTGTTGAAGAAAACCCGCTCTATTGACGACAAATGTCCCTGTGAAGATTTTCCCTTTTCTCTCGAGTCTCTTAATAATATTTGTATGCTGCTATAATCTCAATGCCATCTATGACAGTTTTTCATACATTATTGATAAAGCACTCTTTTTTTTGCAAATGGAATATCGATTAGGAATTGGATTGAAGATTGTTTGTGTGTTTTTCATTATTCACAATCTGGAGAAAGTTTTTAAAAAAACAGTTCAAAATGAATAACATACAAAGTTCGGACCCTAGGTTCCTGCAAAAGTTCTTGTTTTCTTCAAAGTCTTTTGAAAATAATATGTGAGCTGTGGTTTTTGAATCATAACATTGATTTGATTTGTGATCGGAAAATTCTTCATAAAATTAACCAAAATTTTTACATTTTTCACAAGGCTGCAAGTTTTTTTTTCAGAATTATTGATTATTTTTTAAAGTGTCCCTGTGAAGACTCTCTTTTTCTCTACCGTCTCCTAATAATTAATGCATTTTGCATGCTTCTATTATCTAATGGCAGTTTTTCTATTGATAACGAAATGTTTTTTTTGCTAATAAAATATATCAAGGAAATATTAATTAAAAATGAAAATATAATGGACATGATAAATTTGCGTTGGAGCGCGATTGTCGATTTTTAAATGTGCTCGGGAAAATTTGAAGCTTTGAAAATAAACCAAGTGAAAAATATAAATTCAAAAAGGATTAGACATAAAACAGGGAGTAGAAATTCAAGAATTTCGAAAATTGAGTTCCAAGAATTTGGAATTTCAGCCAAACAAGGAAGAGTTTCAAACATAAATCTATTCAATCAAACTAGCAAATTGACAAAAAATCTCAAATAAAATCTACATATATAAACTCAATTCAACTATGAAAGATTAGCTCTGTTGTTTTTGCTAACTCAAAAAACCAAACATTTTTTTCCAGCATTTCTCGATAAAAATACAAAAAATTTTCGAATGTGATAGTTTTGTAGATCAAATTTCCAATAAAAAAAACTTATTCCGAGTTATACTTTGATTGAATTTCATGATAAGACTGAAACAATATGTTAATCTTATCTTTATTGAATTTGACAGTTTTATTTTGATTGAAGCAATATGGTAAGGTGTCAATCTGGAACACTATATAAACATGTCAGATGCAAATTGTAATCATTCTCACAATGAAGTCAATTATTTTGGCTTCTCTCATGGCTTTGGCCTTTGCGGCCTCGCCAGCCTTTGAGCATCAATTTGAGCCAAAAACTGAATATCACTATCAATTTGATGGTCTTGTTCTTTCTGGTCTTCCAACAAATCAACAAACTCAATCATCTCAATCTCGTATTTCTGCTCATGCTCGTATCCAATCTATTGATGATCGTCATATTCATATTCAATTGTCAAAGATTCAAATGGCTTCTTCAACAAAACAACAAGAAGATGAGAAATATCCAGAACTCCGTTCTTTGGAACAACAGGAAATTCCAGAAGAATATAAAACTCTTCTTGAATTGCCAGTTCGTGCTCAACTCAGAAATGGACTCGTTTCTCACATTCAATTCGATGGTGAAGATGCTGAATGGTCGAAAAATATCAAGAGATCTGTTTTGAACATGCTCTCATTTGTCGACCAACAACCAACTCAAGAACTTGAATCAGAAGATGAACAACTCCAATCATTCTTCACCAACGAGAAAACCATCGAAGGAGATTGCCAAGTTGCTTATACAATCACAAAAGAAAACGAGAAGAAGACAATCATCACCAAAACTGTCAACTTCAACAAATGTGATTCAAGACAACAAGTTGTTTATGGAAAACAATTCTCGGAAAATGTTCCACAACAAGAACAAGAACAATGGGAATCATTCAAACCACAAACTATTTATACATATATTTTGGACAACGAATTATTGACTCAAGTTGAAGTTCGTTCAATTTACACACACAATGTTAATGGACAAGAAGTTATGAAGACTGAAACTCGCTCAGTGCTCACTTATGAAGAGAATCATTCAATCAACAAACAAATCAGAAAGGTTAGTGAGAATATTTTTAATTAACAAGAACTTTGAAAAAAAAATCAATATTTTTCAGGTTGATGGAGAAGAAGAAGAACTTGTGTACTCCAACAAATGGGAAAAATCAGTCGAAGAATTCTTCAAAAATGGAGATTCTTCCAAGAAAAACCCATTCGATCAATTGCCAACTGAAAAAAAAATGACCATGTTGAAATCAATTCTTGAAAACATCAATGAAGAACAAAATGAATTGGAAACTGTTCATCAACTTGCTCGAATTGTCAAAATTCTCCGCACTTGTTCAATGGATGAGCTCAAAACCATTTATAAACAACATTTCACCACAGAAGAAACCAAGGTTTGTGAAAATAAATGTTATGCAATAAAAATTGAATATTTTCAGATTGATTCATTGATTGAACAAGCTCTTGCAATTGCTGGAACCAAAAACACAATCCAACATTTGTTGAACCATTTTGAACAACATAGAAACGAAGATAAATTCACTATTCTCATGAAATATATTCAAGAAACTCCATATCCATCTGAAAAGATTGCTGATATTCTTGTCGACGCTGCCTCCAAACAAAGACGAAACCTTTTAGGAGGACAAGCTGCTTGGCTCGCTGCTGGAGCTGTTGTTCGTGGAGTTGTTTCTCAAAATGTTCAACAAAATCAACTCATTCGTCAAGATACTCGTCAAATCAAACAAAAATACCAAAAAGTTTTCATGAACTTGTTCGAACAATCTGAAACAACTTATGAAAAGATTTTGGCTTTGAAAACACTTGGAAACGCTGGAATTGATCTCTCAGTCAATGAAATCAACACCATCATCAATGATCATCGTGAACAGATGATTGTTCGTAGAGAAGCTGTTGATGCTCTTCGTCTTCTTGACAATGTTATGCCACTCAAACTTCAAAGAGTTCTTCTTCCAGTTTATAAAAATCAAAGAAATGCTCCAGAACTCCGTATGTCTGCTTTGTGGAGATTGATTCAAACCAGACCATCTCAATCAGTTTTGGTCCAAATTGTTTCTCAAATGGAAAAAGAATCGAACCAACAAGTTCAACAATTCACTTATCAACTTTTGAAACAATTCGGCAAATCAACAAATCCACAATACAAACAACTTTCTGCCGATTGTCTTGCTGTTCTCTCATTCACTCGTTTCACAGCTCAACAATTCGAAAAAGTTCAAACAACCTATGCTCAACTTCCATTGTTTGCTCGCGATCTTCTTTCTGGAGTTCAAGCTGATTTCACCGCTACTTTCTCCAAGAATGACAAATTTCCAATCGATGTTCAAACTTCCCTTGAATCTATTTTCGGTGGAAACTGGAACAAATATTTGGTTCAATTCGGATTTACTCAACAAAATCTTCAAGACCTTTTCCGCCAAGCAATCCGAAACTTGGGATCAAGATATCAAACACGTGGAGATCGTTCGATTGATAGACAAATGACTAACCTTAAGAACTTGGCAGAGAAATTGAACATCAAGGCTCGTAACTACAAATCAAAAACGCAAGAAGGATTTGCTATGACTTATTTGAGATACAAGAACATTGATTCTTTGGTAATTCCAATCAGAGAACCAACCGTCAGACTTTTCCTCAAAGACTTGTATTCAATGGGAGAATACAATGCAGGATATCTTACACATAATTTAGTATTCACTCAATCTGCCTATTTCTATGAAACAATTCGCAAAGTCCCAACAACTCTTGGTCTTCCACTTATTGTTACTGGAAAACTCCCAACTGTTGCTACAATTGAAAGCCGATTGAATTATCTTAGAAGAGAAAGCAAAATGATTTATGAAATTCGTCCATCAATTGCTGCCACCCATGTTTACGAAATGAGATTGATGACACCATTGTTCGAACAAGGAGTCAAAACATTGCGATCAGTTCAATCATACACTCCAATCGATTTCACTGCTGATCTTAAAACAAGCAGACAACAAATCGAAATTTCAACCAAGATCAATGTTCCAGAAACTGAATCAGTTTCAATTCAAGTTTCAAGCCGTCCAGTTGTTTTCATCCGTTATCCAGGAACTTCAAGAGATGAATATGTTCCATCTGAAGAAAGAACTCTCAGCAATCCACAATGGGAAAAGAAAACTGAAAATATGGAACAAAATTTCAATATTTACGGACTTGAAATCACCACTCGTGGAAATGTTTTGAGACAATGGAATCTTCAAAATGCTCTTCATATTGATCAAGATTTCGAGCTTGTCATCAAAAACCAAAACAAGAAAGCTGCCGAATTCACATCAACTCTTGTTGCTAACTACCAAAGAAATGTTGAAAACTTTGATTTCGAATTTGAAAACCTTTTCGAAGAAGAATTTGATTTTGAAGGAGAATCTAATGAAGATCGCCGTGAAGCATTGGAAAAATTCGTCGAACCATTGAAAAACACCGAGGTTCACAAAAGCAACGTTGTTCTCACTCTTCGTGCCCCAGGAAACCACAAAATCGAACTCAACTGGGAAAACATTTTGCATCATTCCTTCCGTGCCTTGAAATCCAAACTTGATGTTGTTGTTTCAAACAAACAAGACTGGACATTGAATCATCAACTCAATATTTTGATTCCACAATATATTGATTCAATGAAAGAATACGAAGCAGAACCACACCGTGAACTTCTTCTCAACAATGTTGTCAGATGGGGACTTATCAAGAACACAAAGAAGAATCAACTCAAATTGAATGTTCAACTTGGACAATCTCAATCTTCACGTAAATACCAACAATACATCGAAAAATTGAGCAAAGCTTCCCAATGGGATCGTGTTTTCCAATTAGCTTCATTGAATCAATTGGATATTGTTGCTGAATACAAATGTGATGAACAAACTCAACAACAAGTTAAAAAACTTGTCGATCGTTTGACCTGGTATTTGAGCCAATCATGGAGTGCTTCATATGAACAACAAGATAATCAAGAGAATCGCATTCACTTGAGATCGATTGTTGATCCAATCACCCGTCAATATCTTAACTGGAGCCTTCAAACTCCAGAACAACAAATTCAATTTCTCAACTTTGAAAGACCAAAATTTGAACTTGTCTCATTCAACAAAATGATTCATCAAAAAGACAATCAAGTTTGCACTGTCTCACCAAAAAGAATTCAAACTTTTGATGACATGACATATTCTGCCCCACTTACCACATGCTGGTCAGTTATTGCCAAGGACTGTTCCGAACAACCAACATTCGCTGTTTTGGCCAAGAAAGAATCAAAGAAATCAAACAATATTGTTGTTAAATTCTACAATCAAGAAGATGTCTACGTTATGTCCAAATCTGATGATGAATTTGTTATTGAAAAGAATGGAAAACTTATGAGCGAATCGCAAGTTATGAATGACAATGAGTAAGTATCCATATTTTGCATTTTATAAAAAATTCATTAAAAAAAAATCTTTCCAGGTTCACCATCAATGGAGAACAATTGATTGCTGATTTCGAAAACATCAAGATTCAATTCAACGGACAAAGAGTTCAAACTAAAATTCTCGACACTTCCAGAATTTCACTTTGCGGACTTTGCGGAAACAATGACAACGAGGTACTAACAAATAAGAAAAAACAAATTTCAAACAATTTCTTCAGATTGACAATGAATTGAGAACCGCTGATGATAATGAAACTGAAGATATTGAAGAATTCCACAGATCATATCTTTTGAGAGATGATGAATGTGAAATTGAGGAAGATGTTGTTTCAAATAAGAATAACTATAAACAAATCAGAAGAATTCTTCAAGAAGATCATGAAAATTGGGCTGAAGAATATGAAAATGAAGAAAACAGAGATGAAGAGAACAGTGAGTTTCTCATCTTAAATAGAATCTTGATCCAAATACAATTTCAGACTTGATCAAGAAAACCGAAATCAAGGAATTCGCTCATCGCATCTGTTTCTCATTGGAAGGTGTTCCAGCCTGCCGTCCTCAATACGAAGAACAACAAAATGTTCAACAAAAAGTCAAATTCACATGTTTGCCAAGACACAAATCTGAAGCTCGTGTTTTGTTGAACAAATCTCGTCAACAAAATGTTCTTGAATTGAACAATTATCCAGTTTCATTCGTTGAATCGGTTACTGTTCCAACCCAATGTGAATATGCTTATTAAATGAGAGCTGTGCTCGCTATTCACTTTTTTTCACACGTGTAGTTTTTTCACTTTTGTAGAATATATAAAATTTTTAATTTTTTTCTTTTTGCAACAATTAATGATTGCCTAATTGAAAAAAAACAGGCTGATAAATAGTGTGCGTCAAGGTGAGCGCGCAGACAGCGAGAGAACTGTTCAGAGACACAGAGAATTGTGGTCTCGGCAGATTTTTTAAATTGTTTTTTTTCGAGTGATTTTTGAGTTTCACAGCGTGTTGCAGCTGTTTCAGCGTTCTATAAGATCGCCGATTTCAAATTCCCTTCAAAATTTCCTGACTTGAGTTTTCTCTAAATTTTCTTCCAAAATTGTTTATTATTTTGTCTTTTTATTTTGTTCGCAAGGATAATTTTCGGTTTTTTCAGATTTCAACTATGATTGTGATGTCAACAGATTTTTGAACGCATTGTTTCAGCCAAACAATGCGTTCGAACATCCCACAGTTGCAAATGTTGAAAATAAACGTAAGTTTCCATCGGAAAGTCATAATTATAACGATAATAATTTTTTTTACAGTTTATGTCATACCAAGTTGGCAAAACATCGGAACATAGCATCGAGAGACTTGATGTCAACAATCGGATCTTCCAATAAAAAAATAAGTGGGCAACATCAAGTGCCGCCAAACAATGCAAGATCATTTTGATATTTGGCATTCAGAAGTCACATTAACGTAAGTTTTCGTAGGAAAATGATATTTGTGAAAATAATCTGGTTATTTTTCAGGCTGTTTAGAAATGACTTTGCAACGAATCGGAACTTCGTCACATCAGCAAAATCGGTTTGGAGCAACATCATCAAATTGATGTTGCTTCCAACCGCTCTACGTCGAGCACAAGAGAAATTTTGTATTTTTTTTTGTCACGTTCACCTTCCGTGACGTCATAAATTATTATTTATTATTGATATTTGTCGAAATTTTTGCTTTGTGAATAAATAAATCAATCAATAAGTGTTAGTTTATCAGAAAGTTTGTAAGTCCTAGAAGCGGAAACCGTAAAAATCAAAAAATTTAAGTAGTTTTCAGCTAAAAATTCAAAAATACTACCACAAACTATAAAAAATTATTATTTTTCTTCCAAATTACCAAACAAGCGCACTCCAATTTCCGCACTGTCTATTACATTTTATTGCTCATGATCAACTGATAAATCTAAAGAAACATTTATTACCGTCCACGTAACAAACTGCTATTTTAGAAAAAAACGAGACTTTTTTGTTGGTGAAATAAATCATGTCTCAAAGTGGAGAAATATTGAAAGACGAATTCTGGGATGATGATGATATTGAAAGTGTTGAACCAGATGATTGTGGAAAGCGGTGAGTAATATTTGATTTTGTAAAAAATCCAGAAAAATATTTTTTCAGTTTGAAAGGTCTTCTGATTCGCGTTGCAATTTCATTATTTTTCATCGGATGTTGTACTGGAGCTATTATATTCTCATTCATCAATGGTGAAACCGGAACTCAACATGAAACCCATAGAGATGCTTCCAAAAACTTTTCAATTTTTATCGATCAATACAGTAAGAAAGAGGGATTGTATATTTTGACCTATAAACTTCCTGACGATGCAGAAGATGATCAAGAACCGGTAATTTTTCATTAAAATTTATTTGAGCGGATAATAATTTTTGCAGGCTGTTGAAGAATTTGATTCATTTTGGATTCAGAGTGACACAAATAAAACTCTTGTTCATAGAATCACGCAGAATGTGACGATTTACGCGTTTCCGACTCATTCATATTGGTATGATACAACAAATGGAATTGTGAGTTTCAGGGGGGAGGGTCCGAAGAACTTCGAAAATATCTGAAACTACAAGAGAGCTAAACCGCTGCTGCAGGAAAATCTCCGCACATTTTTATTGGTTAAATGAAAATACTATTTCCAAAAAAACTTTAGGTTTCAGAAGTTATTATCAAGTTACTGGAAGTCACTTCATTTTGGGAAATTTTGAACAATTTTTCAAGAATTGTATAGGAAAATCCCTCACTTGCAAAATATTTCCCCCTGTCAATAAGAAATAATTGTTCAAATGAACCCGATTTGTTCTCAAAAGTTTCCATGACAAACATCAATCAACTTATCACTCAACTTTCTGTGAAAAAACTTTTTTACAGAAATAGAAATATATTTTATGTGTATCAGAGAATGATCAAAAATCCAATTTTTTTCAGAAATGCACTTTCGATCGCTCAACAACTTATACAACTTATATTAACAGTTTGGGAATGACGTCACTTGTTAGAAATCATCAGGAATATGTGAGTTTGGGGCGCCAATAGCGGCTGAAGTTTTTGAACGATACAATCTCTTCTAAAACTTACCCTAACTCTAATTATGTTTTCCAGGAACAAACTCATCAAGGAGATAAAGTTTATGTCTATCAAGGAAATCCAAATGAAGTCCTGTTATCAAACGTAAATCAAACAGCTTTTCTAGTAACTGCCTATGCAGATGCTGTAACTGGTACGTAATTTTTTTTTTTAATATTTTTACTCCTAACAAAAAGTAAGAAAAAAAACTATTGTGGTCTATCATTTAGGTTTTTATAGAATTCGTTTCTTTTCCCATGAATATTTATTGTTTTGACCATCAAATGGCGAAAAAAAAAATACTTGAGAATATTTTCATGGAACTTTTTCTTTTTTCTATGCATCACTTGGGTACCTTCTTGGTTTTTGATGTTCCAAATATTTCTTTTGTTTTTTTAGTTCAACCGGATGTACAAATCTTTCTTGACTTTATTTTTTTCCAAAACTTTTTCTAAGCAAGAACCTTTATGTAGAATAGCAAGACAGATTCTAGAATTTCCGTTTTTCGCTGATGAAAAACCCAATATCCTGTAGGGTAAACAAGGTTCTCATCATTTCTTTTTTCAATTTGCATTGAATACTGATTCAATTTTTTGCTATTCAAAATTGCTTATTTATAAGAAAAGATATCTATATTTTTTTCAGGAGCATTGCTAGCTTGGGACACTTATTTCACAGCCGATGATCATAGTTCGGATATGGTTTATAAAGCATCATATGAATATAGTTCAATGACTCCAGCGAAACCAGATCCTTCCTGGTTTACGACACCTGAACAATGCTCACCTAATTAGTTTTTTTTAGTGATTTTTGTTGGCATAAATTGAAAAGGCTTCTTGTTTTTGAAGAGCAAATTTTTAGAGATGAATGTCTGTTCATAAAATAAAATTTAAAATGTTTTTAAAAATTTTAAATTGGGGCTCCCCCCCCCCTTTAAACTTCTATAAATTTCCAAAAATGATGATCGTTCCACGAAGAGCAAATTTTTGTTGTGGGTGGAGAGATATTTGACACCAATTCCGCATTAATTTTTAATTGACTTTGTATTCAAACAATTTTTTTGGAAGTTTTGAGCTGACAAACTTCAAGATCAAAACTGTTCATGTGAGTTCAATTCAAAAAAATTGTTCCAATTTTCAATGTAGTTGGTCCGCTTCTCAATTTTTGTCAAAAATCAAACATCTGTTTCCTCAAACCCTATATTATTTCCCGGAATTCTTGTGACACTTTTTTTGTTCGTAGGTCACTCATTTTTGAGTTCGCAACTTTTCTTTTTCCTAACATTTTTCTCATATCCAAAACACACTAAAGTCATTCAAGCATCTCAATCCATTCCCTATTAAACCACTTGATGTTTGTCCTTTTCGACCCTTAAAACTGAATAAAAAAGTCCATTTGTTCATCATGTGTGACTTTTTTATTCATTCTTCCATGAGTTCTTCTTCTTTTTCTCCTTGTTCCTCCCCAAAAAACGTCAATTTACGTTTAATTCACCTAATGGATTTGTGTTGAGGGCTGCTTTGTTTTGTCTCATGTTTCGAGCCGCAAAACAAAAAGAACATGTTTTCTAGTAGCCCGTGGAATAATTTTGGTTATGAACTATTTTTTTTGCTATTCGCATAAACATCCTTTGCACTCTAACTATAAATACATATAAAAAGATTTTGTTTCCAGGTTTTTCCAAAAAAATGTTCAGATTTCTGTTCAGCTTCTGCATTCTTTGCTTGATTTCGGTATCAATGGCAAAAGTTTTGAAAGTGAGTTTGATTTCTAACATCGAAAATCGGAATCAGAAAATAATTCCAGTGGCAACCAGTGTCATTCAATCGGGAACTCCCATCTTGGCGAACATCTCAGCGATCAAAACAGGTAAAATTTTGGGTTAGTGTGAATATTCTGTGAAAATAATTGAATTCTTCTTACAGATTCAGGGATATGGGCCATTATCCGCGTTTTCGGATAATGCATCAAGTCGCCCGCTTTTCTTTGGATCTTGGAGAAAACGATTTGATGATGAATAATTGAGAGAGAAACAAGTGTGCTTTAAAAAATGTTGCGACATGAATTTTTTGTAGATTGTTTGATTAATAAACAATATGAAACTGTTGATTGATTTGAATTATTTCAGAGTTTTTTTTTAACTTGTCACGATGTCAGGAGTTAGACTAAATCCGATAAATCTTTTTAAACGGAGAATCAGAAATATAAGGTACTAAATAATTTTTTTAAGTTAAAAAAATTATGTTTTCCAAGTTCTAATCTGCAAAAAAAATAGCAATAGGTAAAACATATTTATAATAAAAATAATGAGAATAAAAATGAGAAAAACTTGTTTACGTTGGTGATTATTGATTTAGTCGCACATTCGAAAAACGCATTTCGAAATAAATATTCCCATAGGTTTTATTTTTTTCAAATATTTATATTTAACCATGTGATATTTTATTTTTTGAACAAACTGAAAACTTTTTTTGTGAGAAGCTTTACTAGAAATCTGGTAGTTTTTTTTTCTTGATTTTGAATCCGATTGATCTGGAGTACTTGGAGAGAATCTTGAATTTCAGCCAAAAAATCCAAACTTCAAAAAGTTGCTCCCAGTGTCACTTAACTAGAATATTCTTCTTAAAGTCCGGCTTATTGCAAATTTTTTCCTGATAAAAAGAAATATGAATTTTATTTGGAAATACCGGATTTTATTACCGGCTTCAAAAAACTTTGATCAATTTTTTGGTCACCCTGTATTTGTTTATTTTCAAACAATTTTCATGATGAAATAGTTTTGAAATTTCCAAATTTTATTTTTTGCACATCATCTCTTAACCGCAAATCAAACAGATGTTCTTTCTGTCTGGCATTTATAACTTCTTATCAATCAGATATAAAGTTTCTAATTATATTTTGAGACGAACTTTCATAAAAACATATTTTTTGCAAGACATCTTTGTATCTACAATCATAAGGTATACAGCCTTATTTGACATATCAAAAAAGGCCATAGAACATTATCTTTTCAAGTCAATAACACATCATGCAAATACAGAAAAAAATGTGTTTCTTATCATCAAAAAAATTTTTGCTATTAAACTGCTACGTATCGTACCAATAAGTCATTCTTTTCAGAAAATTTGGATTCTTTCCAATCATTTTTTCTTCAATATAATGGCAGAATTTGAAGAAGAATGGTCAAAAGTAAGTCTATGAGAAATAAAAAATAAATACTGATGTGAGAATAGTTTAGATTGAGAATGGATACTTGATAATAAAATGGTACTATTTCCCAACAGCGACAAATTTGAAGATTGATATTGATAAAATTCTTGATATTCAAGTTCGAAGTCAAGCATCGAGTTATAAGAAGAATTGGGGATCTTCGTCTCTTAAAACTTGGTGGGCTTGTGACATGAAAAGGTGAGTAGAATGAAAGAGAATTAAAAAAAATGATAGAAATTGAAAGGGTTCTAGGCTCTCATTCCGAAAAAAAATGTCTAAAAAATTCTGGAAAATTTCCATACAATTTCGATTTTTTAGAAACGGTAATGAGAAGTTGTAAAATCTGAAAAAAGTAAAACTTTATTTTTAAAGTTTTTGCTTAAGATATTTTCAGTCAAAAAATTAGAGAATGATAACAAAGCAAGAGTCTAGTTCATAACTCGTTATCAAACCCAATTTTCCTCAAAAAATTGCATCATGGCCAGTTATAAAATAATATTTTCCAGAAACTTCCGTTCAAAACCCGAAGGTTTCCACAATGTCACAATAAACATTGGCGATACCTTCAAGAAAGGATTCACTGTACAAGATTTGAACAAATTCTTGTCGGCAATGCGGAAATATTTGAAAAATCAAAGTATTGTTTTCAAATAAACAAATTCATTTTCATTCCAATGAAAATGTTTATTCATTTCCTGTTTGTTTCATATTTGTACCAATGAATTTCGAAATTCTACACCGAACCAATAAAACATTTTTTGCAGATCTTATCATTGTTCTATTCTAGACTAATTAGATAAAATTTATTCTTTCAAATCATCCTGGAATCAAATGTCCTAAGTGCATTTCGCTCATAAAAATCATGCGACTACTACGTCACAGCTCGAAATTCTCTTATCAACAATGTGAATTTGAAAAAAAATACATAGAATTCAACAACAAAAACTTTTAAATTTAAAAATTCGAAAAAAAATCAGTTGGCTCAAGAATTTGTGTAGTTAATTTTGAATAACTACAGAAAATTATTGTGCCAAATGATTAATTTCCATTAGTATAGTAGAAGGAAAATAAGAATGAGAGAAAAAAATGAAAATGAAAGTCTTCTAGAAGGCTACGAATTTACGAATACAAAAATATATTTGAAAGAAAAAGCACAAGATTTTTATTACAAATCAATTTCTCACAGAAACTCCGTGAGATTCTCGCTGGTAGGAATAAATTGCAAAAATGTAATAATTTCTTAGCAACCAAGAAATTAGGCGTGAAGGGAAAATAAATAAGAATAAATAAGAAAGAAGAAGATGTGGAATACGACATTAACGGACATCGGTTTGTATGTGTGTTTTTTTTATAGAAGAAGCGAAACGTAAATTAGATGTAGACATGATATATTTGTTTCTGTTGGGTGAAATGAATTAGGTGGAATGGAGAAGAAATATGGGTAACAATTTGTATAGGATATTCTGGATTTGGTACCAATTTTTATATAGAAACTGTTAGGCCACATTTCCATATCAAAAATGAAAGATTGAACTTTCAGAAATCCAGGATTCTGAAAAACATTTGAGATTCCTGCAATTTGTTTTTCTTTTCTTTTAAATTTTTCTTCATCTTTTAGTTCCCAATCTCAACTTGTTGAAAATGAAAAACGCGATTTTCCGAACACCGCAAGTAATTTTGCGATCAGAGTCCTAAAGATTACGAAATCATAAAACTATCGTACCTTTTTTGCCTCACAACAGTCTTTGTTCGATGAAAATTTTTGCACAAAATTTTGAGCAGGGGTTTTATTATCTAATTTTCCAGTTCGGTTCTTCAATGTTCAAATCAGAATTTTAAAATTATGAACGTCTAATTCCAAGAATCCAATCAAAACAGATATCGTCATGGATACAAAGTACTGTTTTTTCTTAAAACTAATAGACCAAAAATTTATTTTCAAAATGTTTTTTCGCTATAAGTTAATTATAGTGTCTGACTTATCTCCATGGCAGTCTTTTTATGTATTTCAGATTGGATTTCAGACTTCACATGAATAACACAAGAAGAATAACAATGAAAGTTGATGCCGTTGGAGAAGACCACCCACGAAGAAAATCGTTGAAAAAATGTTCATCTCTAACAATAAAACCGTAAAATTTCCTATTTCAAATCTTCTGCTCTACTAATTTAAGATGCAATTTTTACTGGTTCATTTTTATGATTTTCAGAAAAAATTATGAGTCTATCCTGAATAAAATATTACATGAAACTATTTTTGTCTCATGCAGAAATATACTAATTTTTCTGGAATCTTTTTTATTTTTCGTTGCAGGAAAAATATATGCGGTTTTTTTGGTTTCCAAAATATTAATTTCCTTATGAAAAAATTAAAAAATAAATTTCAAGAGCGTTAACTTCACCCGAGGAAAAAGAAACTCTTAGATCTTCTGAAGAATTCGAATTCCAAAATTCCGCTATTTATTTTTTTTTTGCAGAAAATCCAAGAATCCCACACACAAAAACCATATTTCAAAAACCTCCAAACAAAAAATCCAATCTCATTTGAACTCTATTGTTCCACGGAATAAATTTCGAAAACAAAGCAAAACCAGAGAGTGAGTCTCTTCCTTATATTTTTAATCAAAAACTTGTTGTTAGAGCGAGAGAACGAACGTGATTTCATTCAACCCATAATTTTATTTTTTGTTATATTTTTGAAAAAGTCAACCAAAAAACCATCCATAATTGTTAGTTAGTTCTATTTGATTTTGGAGCAGAATGAAATCATTTTCTCATAAAACCCTTTTCATTTCTATTTTCTCAAGACAGACCCTAATGATATTCAAATCCAAATGGCTTGAAAGCAATGACGAAAAGACACCAAAAACCCATTGACACCCTCTAATCACATTTTACCCACCCTATATATGTGTGAAATACATACGAATACATAAATATTTTTATGACCTCCCACTAACATTTTTTGTACACTAATAAACATGAACTTATCAAGAAAGGGTGCTTTTTGAAACAGTTTTTGTCTTGAAATTCGATATCATTTTCAAAATGAAATGAAATCTCATGTGTGTAAATTTCACTTAAAATTCACTTTTGCTGCTTGATTTTTAAAACAATATTTTATTTATTTTATTTTATTTTTTATCCCAAAAAGTGATTATTGATGTTCAGAAGTTTTTTTTACATTTGCAAAAAAAAAACCAAGTGTTCGCTTTTTTAAAATTCATAAATAATCTTATGTTTTGCACTTTCTAATTATTTATTTATTCATTATATGTACATACATTCATTCATATTCGTTCAATTTTAGTTGTATATACGGTCAACTTGATAACAAAAACATCTTCTTCTTCTTCAAAGAGGCGTTTTTTCGTTAGATTTATGAGGGCTCTTTTTTTTGTTAAGATAAGAATTTATTTTTTTTTACAGTGCGAACAAAAAATGTGGCTTGGTTTTCTCATCTGTTCCTTTGTTTTCGTATCAATTTCGGGATTTTTGGAAGATGAAGCGATTTTCGATATGAATCGCTATCAAATGAGTTTCAAGGAGCAAGGAAGACATCACAGATTGTTTGAGGTATAATTTTGAATTGAGTTTTTTTTTTCAGGAAAAGGAACGATTAGTCAAATGTGGATTTTTCTTTTATTTAGAAATAGAAAACACATTTTTAAACTCATATTCCCAGACTTTTAAAAAGTTATTATAACTTACCCTAAATCTTCAAATTTTTCCAGAGTTTGCGACGACTGAAACATGAGGGAAGAGTGTCCTATTATACAATTGACTCAAAAAATCATCCCGATTTATTATTCAAAGGAAGTATTTCATGTGGTGACCAAATAGTGGAGATAATCGAAATCGAAGCATTCGTCAATGGGTATTCTGTTGGTCTGATCTCCAAAATGAACAACGATTACACTGTTACTGAAGATCTAGGAATTGACCCAAATCACTTGAGAAACATCAAATTGTTGATCAAACATAAAGGATGTGTGCCTGCTGACAAATATTGCTATGGTGTTAGCGAGTTCCACAGTTTCTTCAACCCAAGAACTTTCAATCGTGGAGAAGTCACGATTGATTTGCTGCGACTAAATTATCGGGAAGAATGTTATGGATTTTTCTCGCGATTCATCAGAATGTTCTGAATCTCAGAAAAATATAATTTATAAATAATTGTGTTGCTTTATTCTTTTCGAAAATGAACGAAATTGTGAACTTTATTTACGTGCTAATCAAATTTATTCATTTTGTGTACGATAAGAAGAAGAAGTGCAATAAACTGTGAAAATGTGAAAACGGGTGTTCTTTATTGAAATGCATTGTCTAACGGTAGCAAAGTGTCTGGGTCAAAATGTAGCGATAAAGAACGCATTTATTGTGCAACATTTTTGAGATCACGAATTTTTTGATAAAGAAATTGCGATAATGTGAATGGAACAGAAGTTCAAATTAATGAAATTTTAATGGTTTAGGGAAAGGGGATTTTTTCCGGGAATTTGAGATATCACATGATGGTGATAAGGATCTTTGTTTTGAAAAAAACGGAAATCAGAATCAAGGAGAAAGGATTTTTTTTTGAATTTCAGGCCAATTTTTCATAAGAACATACATCTAGATTATAATACAATCTGAAAAATTTTGCGATAAAAATGAAACACAATTTCAGTGAATAACAAAAATGAGTTTGAAAACAACGGATTAAAAAAAAAACTTCCAATAACTCAACAAAATTAATAAATTCACTATCCCCCTTAAAATATGGTGTCCAGAATTTATGTGGGGAAAGAGGAAACAGAACTTGCATGGTAAATATTTTCAAAAGAGAAAAAAATAAACACTATTGTTCTATGAAGTAAACATGTTTATCCAAATTCCAGAAAACAATCTACAAAGAAAAATTTGAAAAATCTGGTCTTGAAACGAATTTTTCTATAGATTTTCTATAGGAGACTGTGTATTTTCTATATTCAAATGTCTGTGAGTGCACCAAAAATGCGCCAACTTCAAAAAGCTGACGCATTCGTAGTTGCTCCCCTTTGGTTTATACTTTTATTTTCAAGTTTTCAAAGAGATTTTCTTTTTTTCTCATTTTAGCGCTATTTTCATCAAAAATAAATAGCAATCCATAGATAATTTTCTAAACTCAATGATACTTTGTTCTCTAGCACTCTGCACCCTCTTGTTTTTTGGTTTCTCTCATTTCTGGGTCATTATGGACATTGCATTGATTATATTATAATATAACACCTGTTATATAAGAAACTTTATATTTAGACATTGATCATTTATTTTTCCACATTCCACATTGTTCCAAATTGTGATCTCTTTTAGACCAAAAAAAGTTTCGAAAGGGCATCAATCAGATAGTTGTCTTGTCATTGAAAAAACAAAGTTTTATCAGTTTTATTACTAACTAAAATGCATATTTTTATCATATTGAATCGAATTTAAACAAAAACTTGTCGAATCTTGTTTCATATCTTTTCCATATCTCAAAGAACAAGGAAGCTTTTCCTAAAAGATTATAATCTTTTCTTTCATTTTATTTTATGCTTTTTTCTTTGAATCATATGTAACTTGCTATGAAAAAAGCAAAATTTCAAACCAAACCAAACCAAGAAAACAAAAAATTCCCGGCGACTTTTTTTCTCATGAATTTTCGATTTCTCCAAAATGTTTTACTCTTTTGTTAGTTTCCTTGAACTTTTTTTATTTTTTTGTTTTCAGAATGGTTGCGGAGTTGATCAGCGGGTTAGAATATTCGAAGAAGGTTTTGACTGATGTTGGTATTCATATTGCAGAGACCAGAAAATCGCATCCGAATTTTAATTCGGTTCTTGCCATTGTTCAGGTAAGCTAAGAAATATGAAGAAACTGGGAATAGGGTTTTGAAAAAGCAAATTTTATACATTTTTGAATAATCCTAGAAAATTGATTTTTTTTCTGGTATTTTATGAAATAATTTTATGATCTTCAAAATGTATTTTTGAAATATTTTTTTCATTTGAAAATCTAGTTCAGGGTCGTCTTTAAAAGTTCTGGAAGGGCCCCCAGACATTCTGAAGGTCAGGATTATAATTGAGCCTAACCTTACCCAGAACTAGGGCCCTAAAGAATAGTTTTCTTCAAAATTCTGGTTATCAGGAACACTTTCACTTTTGAAATTGATATTTGTCTATTATTAGAAGTTATGACAGATTCTGATTCTATTTTTTTCAGATTTGAAAAAATTCCCGCAATTTTCCAGGTTGGTAACAGATCCGATTCAAATGTCTACGTCGGCGCAAAAATCAAAAAAGCAAAAGAAATCGGAGCTGAAGGTAGATTGATCAAATTGCCAAGTTCAATAACTCAAGGAGATTTGGAAAGAGAAATCAAAGCGCTGAATTTGGATAATGAGATTGATGGAATTATTATTCAACTTCCATTAGATTGTAACAATAACATTGATGCTGATCATGTTATTGATATGATTGATCCATTGAAAGTGAGTTCCAGCTTCGCAAAATCCAAGATTTTCTCTTTCTTTCAGGACGTTGATGGTTTGACTCGTATGAATGCTGGTAGATTGATGAGAGGTGAACTTCAACGCACTATTTTCCCATGCACACCTTTTGGATGTCTCTATTTGGTTCAACAAGCCACAGGTATTTCCGAAGAAAAACTTATGTTAGCTCATCATAAAAATTTCTTCGCAGGTGACAAAAACTACGTTGCTGGTAAAGAAGTTGTTGTTTTGGGAAGATCGAAAATTGTCGGTGCTCCAGCTGCTCAACTTTTCCTTTGGCATCATGCGACTGTCACAATCTGTCATTCGAAGACTAAAAATATCAAGGAGAAATGCTTGCAAGCTGATATTTTGATTGTTGCCATTGGAAAGAAGCATTTTGTTAAAGGTGGGAGCATTTTTGGAACTAGGGATTGGCTGGAGAAAATTTTATTCGAAATAAATTCGATATTCAGAAAAAAAAAGTTGAAAATTACCTTTTCAAAATCGTAGATTTTTATGATATCTGATCTCAATTGGACTATCTGAAATCATGTTTTTCAAGTTTCAGACCTCAGCTCAGGTTTCAATAAAAATTTCCCTCACAAAATCAGAGCTCCGATTCAGAAAACCTGAAAAAGGCTTCCAGAATTTTTCCATAACTTCAGAGAAAGATCTTCTTCAATCAATAACTCTCTAATATTTTTCCAGGAGACTGGATCAAACCTGGCGCAGTTGTAATTGATTGCGGAATCAACGTCGATGAGCCAACGGAAGAAGGAAAGAAAAGCAAATTACACGGAGACGTTGACTTCGAAGCAGCCAAAGAAGTCGCCGGCTTCATCACTCCAGTTCCAGGAGGTGTTGGTCCAATGACAGTTGCAATGTTGATTCGAAACACTTTTGAACAAGCAAAACGCAGACGTCTTCATCATGAGGTAATTGTTTTAATTCGATCAAAATAATTTTGAAAAACGAGAAAGAGATAAAATCGACCCTGGTTGATTTTTTGACGATTTGTTCTTTAACGAAACAACAATTTTCGTTGATTTTATCAATTAAAACGATTAGAGAGAAGATAGAGAAAAGACAACGTGACTGTTCAAATGAGGTAAAAGGTCGACTTGGTTTCTTGATCATCGTGATCATTATGAACTTGGAAAATCTTGATGAAATGTATTCTAGACAGATTTATGCTTTAGATGTTGTGAGCTTGAAACGAGAAAAAAAAGATTTCTGAAAAAGTTGCAAAAAAATCCGTAGATTATCGAAAGAAAAATTTTTTTGATTTGAATTTGAATGAAAAAATTCTAATTTTTGTGGCTTTCAGCGACAATTATTCAACAAAAACTATAGTTCAGAAATCAGTAAATCATTCTAAAAATTCACAGATTTCTTGTTTTCTTGATCAGTTTGATCACGATGAACTTAAAAATCATGATGAAATAAATTTTAAAATGATCTATGCTTCAGATTTTGTGAACTACATTGAACTTTGAACAAAAAAGGAATTTGAACTCGAACAAAAACTGAAAATTCTCATATTTTCAGTACCAATATTTGTATGGATTTTTGAAGTCTTCAAAAATATATTCACTTTTTTTGCTTAAAGTTCGTCAAATTTTTCAAATTCACAAGCTTTTTTTATTCATCAAAACATCGTGATAGTGATTTGTGAAGCTTTTTTTTCCAGTTTGATGAGTGATGCACCATTTTGCCATACACAATCCGATTTGCTCAACATTCCCATTCCCATTTCCAATTTCACTTATCAATTGCTAAATACATATGTTTTCATTCTTAATTTATTGTAACTTTATTGTATTTTATTCACGCAAAAATAAATGATGCAAAACTTGAGTAAAAGAACAACAAAACGAGACACGAGATGTTTTTGTTGCCCCGGCCAACGAATAAATTCTCCCCCCATTCTCTGCGTCTCTCGCACACCTTATCACAATATATTTTGCCATTTTCTTCCATTTTGCATCATTTTTGGTTTGAATTTGTTGTTATTGTTGTGTTGCTATTTCTATCGGAGAATCGAATTATTCAAGAAGACAAAATGGTATGTTTATTGTTATCATTTGAGCATCAAAATACTTTTGATACTTTTGTTGTGTGTAGTATCAATGATAAGATTGACATGTTTTAACAACACTTTTGATTTTGGCAAATATTTTTTCGACCCTTTTTAGAAGAAAAATAATGGTAATAGTTAATATTTTTTCTCATAACCCATCATAATTTTTTAAGAGCACCTGGAACATCGAATATTTGAAACCAACTCTCTTGGATCCAGTGCCATCGGACATCGCAATTTCTCGATCTCAACCACCAAAAGATATCGAAAAAGTTGCCGCTGAAATCGGCGTCCACCCAGAGGAATTAGATTTGTATGGAAGAAAGAAAGCAAAAGTTTCCCTCGATATTTTGGAGCGTCTTCAAAATGTTCAAGATGGAAAATACGTCGTCGTCGCTGGAATTACACCAACACCACTTGGCGAGGGAAAATCAACAACAACTATTGGATTAGTGCAAGCTCTTGGTGCACACCTTCACAAAAATGTGTTTGCTTGTGTTCGACAACCATCTCAAGGTCCAACTTTTGGAATCAAGGGAGGCGCTGCTGGTGGAGGATATTCGCAAGTTATTCCGATGGAAGAATTCAATCTTCATTTAACTGGTGATATTCATGCGATTACTGCTGCAAATAATTTGTTGGCAGCTGCTATTGATGCTAGAATGTTCCATGAAGCTACACAAACTGATGAAGCTCTTTTTAATCGTCTTGCTCCGAAAAATAAGAAAGGTATAGAGATTTTTTTTTGATTGCATCTCTGAAACCTTTCTGCGATTCATAGGCTCAAAAAATTTTTGAACTTTAAACAAAATTTAAAAAATTCATCGGGTATATTTTTCCAAAAACTAGATCAAAAAAGGATTACATCGAAAACTTCGAGAAAAAAGTCAGAAAATAAGTTTCTGAAAAAGTTCTTGAACTAGATTATAGTCTCTCAGTTCACCTAGATTTCTCCAAAATATTTCTTCTTCCAGGAACTCGCCCATTGACTGAAATCCAACTCCGCCGCCTTGATCGTCTTGGTTTCGAAAGAGTTGACGATGCTGAACATCTCAGTGTTGAACAACGCAACCAATTTGCCAGATTGAATATCGATCCAGACACTATCACTTGGAATCGCGTCTTGGACACCAATGATAGATTCCTTCGAGGAATTGAAATCGGTTTGGGCAAAAATGAAAAGGGATTGACAAGAAAAACCCAATTCGATATCACTGTTGCTAGTGAACTTATGGCAATTCTTGCCTTGACAACATCACTTGCTGATATGCAACAAAGAATTCAGAGAATTGTTATCGGTTGTGATAAAGCTGGAAAACCAGTGACTGCTGATGATGTTGGTGTGACTGATGCATTGACTGTTCTTATGAGAGATACAGTTCGACCAAACTTGATGCAAACACTTGAAGGAACTCCAGTCTTTGTGCATGCTGGTCCATTCGCTAATATTGCTCATGGTCAAAGTAGTATTCTTGCTGATAGAGTTGCTTTGAAACTCGCCGGTCCAGAAGGTTTTGTTATCACTGAAGCTGGTTTTGGTGCTGATATTGGGATGGAGAAATTCTTCAACATCAAATGCCGTTATTCGGGACTTAAACCATCTGCTGTTGTACTTGTTGCAACTGTTCGAGCTTTGAAAATGCATGGAGGTGGGCCATCAGTGGTTGCTGGAACTCCTTTGAAACATGAATATCTTGACGAAAATCTCCCATTAGTTGAAGGCGGTTGTGATTCGAATTTGAGAAAACAGGTATTTTCTGACCTTTCTCTTCTACCACAAAAACAATCAATTTCAGATTGAAAATGCTAATAAATTTGGCATCCCAGTTGTTTTGTGTGTCAACAAATTTTCAACTGATACTGACAAAGAATTGCAACTTGTTATTCAAAAAGCCAAACAATATGGGGCATTTGACGCGGTTGTTTCGGAACATTGGGCTAAAGGTGGATCTGGTGCTGTTGATTTGGCGACAGCTTTGGTGAAAGCAACTTCTGGACCAGCAAAACCATTCAAGTATGTTTATACGGGGAGAAAGAAATGAAATGATTACAGATTTTGAAAAAAAAATGTTTCAGATTCTTATATGATTTGGATTTATCACTTGAAGAAAAAATCGCTACAATTGCTAGAGAAATCTATGGTGCTGATGGTATTGAATTATCCGAAGAAGCCAAGACAAAACTGGAAAGATATACTCAACAAGGTTTCGGAAAATTGCCGATTTGTATGGCCAAAACACATCTTTCACTCTCATCCGATCCAACTAAAAAAGGTGCTCCAACTGGATTCACCTTGCCCATTCGTGATGTTCGCGCTTCAGTTGGTGCTGGATTCATCTATCCATTGGTTGGAGAAATGACAACAATGCCTGGATTGAATACTCGTCCATGTTTCTATGATATTACAATTGATCCAGTCACTGAAATTATTGATGGACTTTTCTAAAATGTGATTTGATGATTTCTTATTGTTTTTTTTTTATTTTTTTTATTTAATGCTCTCGAATATGTGATTATAGTATAAATGTAAATAAATAGTACACTATTTTCAACTAACTATAAACTAGCATTAACTTGACCGGAAACACCCCAAATGACTCAATAAATGTTTGGGTGTGAACTCCGAGAGAAGTACATACAAATAAATAATGTGTGCGATAGAGCGCACTTTCTTTCCTAGTTTTAAGGTTTTAACGGCTTGTGTTTTTCACCAAAATATCCGTATTCGCGCACCAAGAAAATTCTAAACACGGAACTTTCAAGAAGCACCTTAGCCCAAGCGATTTAGCATATCTTGCCTTGTGGAAAGACAACCCCTTTGAAATTAACTAAAATTGTAACTTCTGATAAATCTAACCAAAGGTATTTGAAAACGTAAAGCGATTCAAAATCTCCACCGCCAAGACTCACTCTTCATTTGCAGAAATTGAAAGATTTATTAAAACGAATAAAAAAGGAAATGCAGAAAACTCGTATCATAATGACTCTCTCTCATTAAAGTTAATCTACTAATCAGTTTTCTTATCACTTAAAACACTCTCAACAGCATCGTTTCCACGGATGAACGATGTTTTTCCTTGGTAATCAAGTTTATCCGATTGACTTTTGACAAGACGTCCGACAGTTGGATATTTGAATTTGAATTGAGTTTCCCATTCGTTAGCGGTTTCCTGGAAAGAAATGGGAGATTTATGTGAAACGCGATCTGAAGTTCTGATTTACCTTCTCATCATTGGTCATTCCTTCGTGATCATCCCATTCATCAGAAACCGTATTCTGATTCATTGTTCCTAAAGCGCGAGTTGCATCGTGTCCCGCCAATTTCCCATAAGCTTTTCCAGGTCCATAAAAATTGATCCCTTTGCTGACGTCATAAATCTGTAAAATACGTGCGTTTATTCATTTTATTTTTTTTTTCAACACTAGAGATCAATAAAACAAACTTCCTCCTTTTTTCACTGAAAAATTCAAAAAAGACTAACCGTTCCATTGAGCCCAAAAAGAATATGTTGATTCTTAACTCCATCATATTTCTTGAGCTCCTCAACAGTCATATCAGTCAATGGCAAAAGTTCCAATTGTTTTGGCGGTGGTGGAAGTGGCTCTTCGGTTTTCATCAACCAGTAGAAAAAGAATCCCAAAATGACGACAATAAAAAGTGCGTCGTAAATTGTGAACTCAAACAACGATGCCCAATCCATCTGAAAGAAAGCAAAAGAATTTTCGGTGTGAATAAATAGACGAGGCTGAACACAGCAACAAAACGAAAAATGAAATATGAAAGTACAATTATCCGTTTACGGCAATAAATCAGAGGAAAAACATAATCCCACATTGTATAAATACATATGTTTTAGAGATCAAATGATCAAACTGTCTCGATGATACAAAAAAAACAATAAAAATAGAAAATAGCAATCCAAGATGTTGAAGATAAAAAAAAACGAAGCGCGAGACAGAAAAATAAAAACATTGCAACATATGAAAAAAAATGAGACAAAAAAGGCGAGAGAGGGAAATGCGCTCTAATGCAAAGTTGGACAAACAGAGTGAAAAAATAGCGGGGGTTACTTGAAAGTTTACTTTATCTTTGATTTTTCGCGGCAGAAACAATGATGATTGATAAAGTTTATTATTTATTATGAAGATCTGTGAAAACGTGACTTTACGAACTTTTCGATTTTCTTTCATCTACAAATTTTTTTTCTGACAAAAAACGTATGACTGAAGTTTTTTTTAAACCTCGGACTTTTTTTGGTTGTAAATCAAAGAGGCCGATTTTTTTCTGGTCTAGAAGTAAAAAAATCAGGCTCCAAAGAATCTGCGGGCCTCCCAGAAGCTTTATAACTTTCAACACGCGTCAAGTTCCACGTATGCCTAGCAATAATAATAATAATAAAAAAACAATATTTTCCCCCGAAACACCATCGATTTACATAATTTGATCAAAATGTTATTATACAGCAAAACTTTGTCGACACAAAAATAAAAAAATTATCAAAGACTGCTCGTAAAAACAAAATATTCTTTGTGTAAAGAAAACAAGTGAACAAAAGGCAAAAAAATGGGCAACCCGTAGGTTTAAACAGGGGGGAACATTGCATATTAAAGGAAGAAAAAATGACCTTGTTGATGCATATCTACATAAACCTAAAGTAAAAGAAAAAGGTAAAATGAGACAATTTGTGGTACCTACATACCTAGGTATGTTATCATTAAAAAGGCGTGCTATCGAAAACATACACACAAAAAAAAAGAAAAAAAAGAAACCTGTTGTTGACATAAAAGTCACAAGTAAATCATAGACCACAAAAAAGTAACGTCAACTACAAAACACGCTAGAAACTTTTAGAATTGAGTGTTCTCATTTGTATAGGAAAAGGTTGTGGCTTCGATTGATTTTTTGAACCAATCTGATGTGTCTCCAATAGTTGAGAGAATTCTTTCGAAAAGTGGAAGCGATGGATCTTGTTTGCGTAGTTTTGCCTGACGCATTTTTCTGGAAAAAAAACTCATTCTGAAATAATTTTAAGACAAAATCTTACTTTTCAACATATGTTGCAACAATGCCTTGTACAATAAAATACTCGTAGAAGATTGAGATAAGTGAGGCGATGATTGAAATGAGGATGAGTAAAATGCGGAATAAGAATGAGGGGATTGGCAAAAAACCCATCATATAATTGACAAATGGGATATTTGTGAGTATCATGACGACGGTTATCTGCAAAAATTTATAGATTTTTTCGGGTCAAGATTTTTAGAGATATCCAGTGAAATATATCTGTGATTATTGTGAATACTATGCAATTCAAAACACCAAACTGAAATTATTCTGCAAGTTCAAATTTTTTTTAGAAGTTTAATATATTTTAGAAAAACTGGATATAACTTTAATTAGAGAATTTTCGAAATGAAGTTAGATCAACTTTGGAATAGTGAAACACGAATTTCGGATTCTGAAGCTGAAAATATTTTAGATTCTGAAGCTGGAATTTTTGATTCTGAAGCTGAAATTTTGGATTCTGAAGCTGAAACATTTCAAAATTATATTTGAACCAACTTTCCTTTTCTAAATTGTTTTTGAAATTTCTGTATTATCTAATTTCAAATTCCCCCTAAATCTGAAAACTTACACTTCCAATGATTGCAATAACAATACAAAGTGCATGATTTGTAAATACAAGTCGACGATGAGGAGCTCCTTTGGAATAAACAAATGCAAATGCTAAATACATCAATGAAGACACAGCGAACAATGCAGTTCCCTGAAAATCATTTTTAAAAATTATAAATTATTTTCAGAACTACCAAAATCTATACCTCATAAGAAGTTGTTTGTCGTTCTCCTTCAATAACTGGTGAATACCAAGATTGAGCTTGAATAATGAACACCGAGATAAATTGCGATAGAAAATTGACAAGAAGTTGTCCAACAACAGAAAACACTGATGATATTGTAGCAAGTCGAGATTCTGGAGGGATTAAACTGAGCTTCTTTGCAGCTTGGGTGTTTCCAAGGAAAAGAGCGACGATGGTGATCAAGACAAAATCAACATATAGGAATTGACCATCGGAAAGATTACTATTAATCCAGTATAACAACATAACAGTTAAAAATTCGTTGAGAGAATATGCAGCCATATATTTGAAAACAGCAAAAGATGTGACTAATGCACATCGACCTTCCTTAATAACTTCTGGAACACATCGAATATCTGGAGTTTTTGAAGTGAATGGCGCTGCAATCGAAGCTTCAGCATCAGAAAGAGAGATTCCAGCATCTGCGGCTTTTAGAGCTGCACAATCATTCGCACCATCTCCACACATTGCAACTTTGTAATCAATCTAAAAAAAAACAATGAAAAATTAACAAATGAATTTGTCCGATACCTGTTGAAGTGACAAAATCAATCCAGCCTTCTGATCTGGCGCCATTCTTGCATAAACATCACAAACAGCAGCAAGGCGATTCAATAATTCTGGATATTCTTTTGAAACAACATTGTAAGTTGGACCAGCAATTGCTAAATGATATTTTGATGGTTGAAGATGGAGCTTTCTATCGAATTTTCGAACTGTAGAGTTGGTATCGATTTCTTCTTCGGAACTTGAGACGCTCTGAAAAATAACAGGGTTCGGACGAGTAGTTGATCTCCAATTTTGATTAGATCTCACCTCTGTAATCGTTAAAAGTGTTCTCCCAGCATGATCCTTCTTCGAAGAATCATGAGTAATAAGATAAGCCTTCTTAGTCGGTCGAATTATTCCAGATTCTCTTGCAACACTCATAGCAGTCAATAAATTATCTCCAGTTACCATAATTGTGCGAATATTGGACCTGAAATTCTCCAAATTTAATTGTCTGATTTTTCTAGATACTTACGTGAATAATTCATTGATAACACTCAATGTCACATCTTTCAATCGATTTTCCATCACAACCAATCCCAAAAGTTCCAAATCACATTCAATCTGGAATTATTTAAAAAATATCCATGTAATTCAATTATCACAAATCAAAAATCAAACCGTGTTTCTTGGAGCTTTCATAGCTTTTGCATAATTCATTTCGATTTTCTTGTAGGCAACTGAAATCAAACGGAATCCTTTTTGAGCATATTCATCAACAATATCTGAATAATTGCTTGGAACTGTTGATGGGTCACAAAGTGACATTATCATTTCCGGCGATCCTTTTGTAAAAATTTTTAGCTCGCGAACATTGTCTTCTGAAGCGGTGGAAACAATCACAGACATTCTTTGGAGAGCGGAACTGAAAATATAATTTTTATTCACATTTGTTAGTGGAAAAAAGTAAATTACCTGAAAGTAAATTGTCGGAAGATTGAATATTCACAATTATCCGGATAATGCGCTGAATGAACTTGTGGTGGTTTCAGAATTGTTGGCTGAACATTATCGAAAAGTTGAGTTTCCTCATCATTTGCGGCTGGCTCTTCGATAGTCCAGTTACTTTTCAAAAACAGAATTAGGTCTAATGGATCACCATGTAGAGTTCCATCAATTCTGGTCAAAGATTGGCATGTTGCAGCAGCAGTTATAATCTCAACGTTTGCTCCTTTAGCGCTCATTTTTGCTGGATCAAGATCATCGAATTCCTGAACAAAACCATTATTGAATTTTTCACCCATATGATCTCTAATAAAAACAAACCTCGGTGAATTCCGGATTCCCATTAATCTTCTTCATAGCTCGCAAAGTATTAAAGTTCAATCCATCTTCTGTCAATGTTCCAGTTTTATCAAAACAAACCACGTTAATTTGCCCGCAAGTATTGATAGTTGAAGGCGAGATGCAGTAAATATCTTTTTTCTTCAGTCTCAAATTGGCATTGATTATTCCAACAGACATTGCAGCTGGTAAAGCTGGAGGAACTACGATTGTGATGATATCCAAAGTTTTTATAAAGATATCGATGAAGGCTTCTTTTCTGTAGACCATAATGGTGATTGTATAGATGAAACCAATTCCAGCGATGAATGCGAGAAGAAGAATGAACTGAAAGAAAATCACATTTGGTATTAATTCCAGAAATTCCAGAATAAAAACTATACCTTGAACAAATCAGCCATGTATTGACTATCCATTGGTTTTGGATACATAATCGATCGAACCAATTGCCCTTTCAAAGTCGAAAATCCAGTGCGAACAGCAAGAGCCAACACTGGTTTACCCTCATAATTTCTAGTTTGAAGCAAAGTTGTTCCCGAAAAAAGTGTATGACGATTATGATTCTCTGATGAAAATCTGACTTCATCTCCACATTCATCAGCACCGGCTAATGGAACTTTTGTCACTGGAACACTTTCACCGGTTAACATCGCTTCGTTAACAATTACACTTCCATTGAGAAGAAGTGCGTCGCATGGGAGAATGTAGGAATGTGCGGGAAGACTGATTAGATCTCCAGGGACGATTTCATCTGCGTCAACTTCGATCATATTTCCTTCTCGTAACAGAGTTACTTTGTGAGCTCCACCAACCATTTCACGAACTTTCTTTTCTTGAACTCTAGAAAATATATTTTTCTAAATTAAAATTTCCGCAAAACCTACTGTACCTTGTTTGATACACACTAATCGCCGCGGAAAACACAGTAATAATAACAATAACACTGGCATAATATTGATAACTATCCGAATACCAAAGTGTGACGCTGAAAAATCATGTAGGATTAAAATTAGGAAACAAAAAATCTGAAAATACTTACGACATTGCTTGAAAAAGGTAAAATGGTGTTAAGACTTCTTGGAACAAAACTTTCAAAATAGGTGTTAGCTCAACTGCCAAAGAATTATAGCAATAAATGTGTCGTTTTGCGATAACTTCATTTGCTTCCAGTCCATATCTGTCATCTAGACGGCGTTTGAAAACATTGAATGGTGCCTGAAATTATTCCGAACGTTATTGGTTGATTTTTCGAACTTTGCGGTATCTTTTTTATTTTGAAGATAATACTCCTGGTTCAAAAAACGTGGAAACTTTCCAACGTCAAAATTAACTAACCACACTATCAATTTCTGCAGGATTTAGCCATTGTTGATCTTTTTCATACCAAATATATTTGATCTTCCGATAGAAAAAATATCGAACAGAGTGCACTTTTTCAGGATTTCCGTCGTGCTGAAACTCACAATTTTATGCAAAAAAAACTTTCGAAATTCAGAGTTACCTTAGGTCTAGTAGCTCCATTTTCCAAAAAATCGGTGGTTACTTTTTTGATGGTTTGAACATCGTGATTGTCTCTGAAAATGAAGTGAAGTAGAAAGTTTGTGAACAAAAAAAGTTTGAATTAATTATTGCATCAGTATGTGTTTGTGGAGTAAATGCGCTCTGTTTATTCTGCCACCAAAATGCACAATAAAACATCTGGTTTGTAAACTCAAAAATCACATGACGTGTCGGAAAAATGTAGCCTTTCTTTGAAATCTGACAAACTTTTGGGGTGGCTTTGAAAAACGTTTTGTTTTTTTTTGGTATTAAAAACTCTCTAATTTGTTTCCCAATTGTTAGATTTTCTCAAAAATGTTCATGAAACTTAAAAAATGTGCTAATTGCTACCAAATTCATTTTTCTAAGATACTGTGTTTTCTCGTTGTAACAATCCAATTATTTTTTTATAGAAAATAAAATAAAAGTCCAGGTGCTACAGCCAATTAACAATGAAAAATGTTTTTTTCGGAAATGTTATACAAACATTGAAAAATGTCTGTTGTGTGTGAATGATGCTTTTCTACAAACTAATTGACGAGACAATTATCAAAAAAAATTAGATTTTTTCTGTCTTCAATAAGTTCTAATACAAAAAAAACTCAAAATTCCGAAGCTCATAAAGAACTTCAAAATATTTTTAAACAGTGCCAACTTGTCGCTATTAATTTTTGATCAAGAAACTTTCTCCCAGCAACAAAAAACCCAAACTCACTGAATCATAACAACTTCAGCTTCATCATGAAGACACGGAACATATCTCACTTTAACCAACAAGCTTTTAATCCAATGTGCCAATAATCGATAGATTCCAAGTGTGCAAATTGATAAAATGAAAAAAAGGATACGTCGTGTACGAGTTTCACGATATGCGTAGAGGGAGAATTCTTCTTCTCCAACTTTCAATTTCTTTTTGTTCTCAATTTTATCCGGATTGTGATTTGTTGCTCCCATAACTTCTTCAATATCAGGTGGTTTGTTCGTTCTGTACCCTGGAAAAAAAGATACTTTGAAATTGAATTACTTAGGAACTTAGGAATTTGGAAAACTGAACTATCTGGCGCACAGAAAAAAGGAATAACATTTTGTTTCCCGCCCCTTTTTGGTGAGAAAAATTCATCAACTTACAACTAGGTTTTGGCAAAATATATAGAAAAACTTCGATGCAATTGTTATTATTTATAAATATAGAGGGATTTTTATCGTGAAACAGGTATAATCTCTTTTAGATAAAAAAAAATAAATAAAAAACAAAAATATGAACATGCAGAAAAAAAACACAAATCAGCTTACCTTTTGTAAAACTCGTGTCAAGGAGCGGTTGCCTTTCTTCTGTCTGAAAAAAAAAACAGTTTTAATTTTTTAATTGTCAGAAATATAGCAAAAATTTACCATTGTTAGAATAAAATGTTATTTTCTCGAAATTCAGCACATAATATTTCAACTGTTTCAAATAAAAGTATGTGTAGATCGTATCAATTGATTAGCAAAAAATAGATGGCTGTGAGGCCAAACTGATAACAAATTGACTAGTCAATTATTATTTAATTTGTTATCAAGTTATTGTAAGTTGTGCATAGGTAATGTTTTTTATTTGGAGAATATTGGGAATCTTTTGCAATATCTCGCAGTTTTGAAATATTGACTTTTATGAAATTTGTTTCTGGCTGTGAAAAATTGAACTTTTTGATCTCTTGACTAGGCAGATTACTCAAAAAAAAATTATGATTAGGGTATCTAGAAATTTATAATAGTTAGGAGCATCAAAATTGTGCTCACAGAAATCTTGTTGGATCTTTTTTGAGCACAGTAGAATTAGAATCAGCCCCATGTTTTGTAGGGTTAAGTTATTTTGAAGCTGAATTTCGAATTTATAATTTTTACATAAGAAATTCAAGCTGAAGTGTCCATAGTATTTTTCAGACTTATTTTCAAAACATTATGCAAAAAAAAACACAGCTCGAATTTTTTATCTGACAAAAAAACCAAAACACTTTTTTCCCACATAACAAAAAACTATTGTTTTTTTCTCTCACTAAAAGTTGTACTTTCCGACACAATATGTACTTTGCGATTAAAAAAAATTCTCATGAAAACTGTTTTGAGTGAATCATTATGTGAAAGAAAAAAAACCAACCAGAATTTGAAATTCAAAAATTGTACAAAAATGAAACTGAATGTGAGAATCAATATGAATTTCAGTTAAACTATGTCTAGACAATATATTTTTCAGAAATTTTATTCAAAAGAAATCTTGATGAATCTAAATTTAACTTTTCTGTTCTTTGATTTTCTTATCCCGAAAAATTGCATGTTTTATCAAACACACCCACAGTAGCCAACCACATACCTTTAACTCTGTATTTGATTTGCATTCACTAGAAGACCCAAAAGTTTGCGAATCTGGAAAACATTAATTTTTTCAAAACGAGGGGATGAAGTTGATAAAATCAGAAAAAAAAAATTCAGAAAAAATTGAAATTCAAAAATAACAGACTTCAAAAAAAAAATGAAATAATTTTTTAAAGTTTCTATTTTAAACTTCCTCATTGTCTTTTTCTCTAATCTTCAAAACAATCTACTTGGTTGCGATTCAAAAATCAATGTTTCAAAAAGTATCAACAACCTATGTACATTAAAAAATCACACAAAATCTCAAATCGAAGAAAAAAATTTGCGAAAAAAGTACATGCATACACCGAAATTATCATAAAAAATGTGAATCCTATTGGCTGATAACACAACATTTTTGGCAGCATTGCGAGAAAAAAATGTTTGGTTTTCTTCATTTTGAAAAAAAAAACGAAAATTTCGGGAAAATTCAATTTCAATAGGGGTCAAAAATAGTGCTATTGTTCGAATAAAAATATTATAAAAAATGAACTTTCAAAAAAAAAATCTGGAATAATTTTTCAAGAGTCTGTCGCAGGTTTCTTTGGCTCCAGGTTTTGCATGTTGCTATTTGAGTCAAAAAATTCAATTTAAATAAGGTTGCAATTCGAGTAAATTTTTTTTTTTTGAAAAATGACGCAAAAAATGAAAAAAAAAAGAAAAAAGAGATAGATATCCAAAAACGTGGATAATTATGTTATCAATTTGTTTTATATAATAATAAAAATAAAAATAATAATGTTTATTAATTTTGAACAACAATTGAAATTTATTGATAGATATGTTCATCAAGTGATGAACAAATAGTGCAAAATCTTCTGAAGAAATTATTTTTTGCTTGTCTCGTTTTTTTTCTCTTTCATACATTTTTCTTTTATGATGAACAATGATAGTTAATATTCAACTATTATTTTCAAAAGTTCAAGAAAAAATTATACTTGAGGAGGAAATAAAATAAAATAAAATAAAATAAAACAGAGTAGAATAGAATAAAAAAACATGTTTCAAAACACAGAAAAAAACTTAATCAAGCCATCAAAAAGATGAAAAAATGCGACAGACGATATCTCAGGATGACCAAACTATCTTTAAAAGCATTTATATTGCAAAAAGTCATGTGAAATGAGAATTTTCAGATTTTCCGGAACCAAAATTTTATATGGAAATGCCGCACTTCTGCGCCAACAACAGATCAAGTCACAAATCAGCGCCTAAGATTCGAATATTTTCCCACGATGTTTGATTCAAAATTAATTTCAGAGTCAATATTCCATATATTCTGACTCCTTGATCTCATTGTAGAACATTCAATCTATCTTGTCAAAAAAAAATCAATATTTTTGTTCCAAAAACAGATTCAAATTGAGCAAACCCTTCATGTTCTCTCTGAAACCTTCCTAATTCTCTAAAGCCCTTTAATTTCCACCCAACGCCGATTCTCGTAACCCAGGAGTCTCTAGCTCCAATTATTAATTATATTTTGCAAATTTGTTTCCCCATAATTTGGTGAAATATTAAAACTATAGCCTTGTGAGAATAATTATAGGTTTTTCAATATTTTCCATTCTCGATTTTCCACTTCAATATTTATTATTAATAATTATTATATCATGTGATACATATTTTTCAAGCTACAAATGAATGACAAAATATTTTAGTTTGACTCATATTTTTTGTAGTCTTATATAGATTTTTTTTATTTTTCAAAGCGTATATGTATTAATAATTTTTTCCAGTCTATTTGAAACTAGAAATCAAAACCAATAATTTTGAAAAGGATTTTGTGCCTCTCTTTTTTTCCCAAATTCACTTTTTCTCACACTGTAATGCATTTTGTTTAAAAAAAATAAAAAAGGAGCAAAATATTATGGATTATTTTATTTGTCTATACGATTCTTTCTGATTTGATTGAATTATTTTCAATTTTCTTATTGAATAAGTTTTGTATTGTTATTTATTGATAACGTTCAGACCTGAAACTTTTTTGGCAAAAATCAAAACCAGATTTTTATTATTTATAGATTCTATAGTTCCAGTAACTTGCCAATCGATATGACATTAAACTTTGAACTTGGAGATTCAGGTATATCACATTTTGCTGTATATTTTTAATGTTTTGATATTTTCAGAACTCGAAAACTGGAAAAATGAGATATTCATGGCTGATTCTTCTGATGAGATAATACAACTTTGGAGAGACGCAGAGAAGCTTGGAATTCCAATTGCTGTCAGAAATGTAAGATTTTATTTGGACCTGGTTTTGAGGGAACTTTTTTTTCAAAATCAAATTTTTGGAACTTGATAAATTTCTTAATCAAAATTTTCAAAAATTCAAATTGCAGAACATGTTTCTACAAACGGTGTTCTTCAACTTTTGCACATCTGATTGTGACCATATGATTGATTTTTTGTGAGTTTTTTTTTCCAATTTCTAAAAATTTTTCTCAACACTTCAAAATAAGTTTTACAGAATCATTGAATATGAGAAAAATGGATCGAGGGACACACTTTTCTCCGAATTTTCTTCCTACATCAGTGAAATTCTGTTCAACGAAAATAGCAAAAAAATTATAAACGAGTATAAAGGTAAAATAATATTTTTTGAATCTTTCATCTCTGTTTTCTTACAGATCAAATTTGGAGTTCAAAGTATTACAACGAAATCAAAAATTCATTTTCAAATCGATTATCTGAGAACAGAATTGATGTTTGGTGTACTTCTTTGATTTTGTTTGAAGATTTAATTCTTGAAAATGTTCAAATAATTGTGAGTTTCATAATGTTTGTTTTTTGTTTGAAAATTCAATAACTTTTCAGAACACTATCATGTCGCAAATAAAAATTTTGAATCCTCTTCCTGGTTGTATTGAATACATATTGTTATATTTGGCTGAAAATGAGAAACACATTTTTGAATCTGATGAAAGTATTGTTGTGGTTGAGATATATCTGATGAGCAAATATAAAAATATCAAAAGGAAAATGTTGAATCGAAAAAATCCGGAAAAATATTCGGCACGGAAGTTTTTTCAAAAGAGTAAAGTGTTATTGAGAACATGTTTTCCAACGGCAAGTTTCAAGTAAGTTGGGAGAAGTTACATTAATTTTGAAACAGTAATACTTTCAAAAGAGACCATTTCCAAATCGTTAAGCAACATTAATTTTTTCAGAGATCTCTGTGGAGTTGGAGATGTTGCCAGAATATTTCTCGACAAATGGATTCTAAGCTTCGCAAATCTCTCCATGCTTGGTTTGTTGAATCGCAGATTCAAATGGCGATGCAAAAATGAATCAAATCTTGTGAAACCTTCAAACTCAAGTTTTATCGATGGAAAAGAAGCTCTCAAGTTCATACCGTTTATCAATAATGAGTTTTGGATAGTTCAAAATGGCACGAAACGAACTCTTCTAACCAAATATTTTACAACTGTTTTGGAAATGATTTATTGTTTATTTTCGAAAATGAGATTCAATGGGAATAATATTCTTCGATTGTTTGGTATGGTTTTATTTTGATGAAAACAATAAGAGAACTTTTATCGTTTTAGGAAAACATGAATTCCTTCAATATTATGCAATTGCACTGGTTCATCTCAACAAAACGAAAGATTTCAATAAATTATATGATTACTGTGAGAAACATCATCAAAATAGGGGATGGTTTCTAATTATCAAAACGTGTGCACTGGTTATGGCTAAAAATAGTAGAGATTCAGGAAAAACACAACAAATTGGGTCAGAAATTCAAAAAATGCTACGTTACGACAATAAAGATATTTGCAAACATGTGAGTTTTTATAAAATAAACTCAAATTGAACCTAATATAACTGTTATTTCAGCTCCAAAAACGCCCTCGTTTTCACAATGATCGATTATTCATCAACCTTGTAAATAATACGGTAGAACAATCAAAGAAACGTATAGATTAATTATTAAATTGCTTTTTTTTGTTTAAATATGAAATGAAATGAAATTATTTATCTTACATGGGATTTCAGGTTATGAATTTCAGGCTGTAAACGAGATATAGACTTCTTTGCTTCACTGTCCAATAAATTACCTGTTGAAAAATTGGAAACGAATCCCAATTTTTCGAAAAAAAAACTATACAGGGTAGCCCATAAGTATACGACTCCGCGTTTTGAGATGTTACTGACTATTGGGTGTAATATTTCCGTCAAGATGTGTTTTCTTTAATTATTAGACACCTAATAAGCATGTTTTAATATAAATTCAATTTATGTTTCACTTGGTTCCAGAATGTGGTTCCGATTTGAGAAACAAAAATTGAGGCGCCGCGCCGCACGAGTCAGAGAGGTTCTGTGTATTATAAAAGGGCTCAGAGTGTGCCAATAACTATTAGTATTTTTGTTTAGAAATCTCAAATAGTCCATTTCAATATTCTAGAGCACAATTTATGAAGGTCTATCATTTTGAACTATCCGCGAGCCTTCGAACTCAAAACTGAAAAAATTACTTTTTCACCAATTTTTTGAAAAAATTAATTGTATTTAAAATCTCATACTTTTGTGTTAACTATATTCGAACTATGTTAATTACAATATATATAATCAATTTGATTAGGAGCTTTACCAAGGTTAAAAATGTTGTTTTTTATTTATTCCCAATTCCCGTTTATTTTGGTAAAACAGCAAACACGCTCTAACGCACACTTTGGTTCGCTCGCTCACGAAAAGAAAAAAAAAGGGAGCGCTCGTTTGGCATTCGTTTATTTTGTTGTTTCTCTACTAGTTGGTGTGTCTTATTTTTAGTTTATCTTTATCGTTTTTTTTCAAATTTAAAATATGTTTTATTGCAGGTAATAATGTCATCAAAAGCAATCAGCGAATTGTCCGGAAAGGAAATTTTGTACAAATACTTTGAAGGAACCGGACTCGTCAACTCGCCTTATGCTTTTCATGTCAAAGCTGGTGATGACTTCAATCAAGTTGCTGGAAGTTATGAGTGGTTAACCAAGGCAGAAGTGAGTTTTCTTACATCTATCAAAAGCTTAATTACACCTCTAATAATATCATTATTTTCAGAAAGGAATCATCAAGTTAGATCAATTGATCAAACGCTGTAAAGGATGGGGTTTGTCTAAAATTGGATCACCGGAAGAATTGTGCAATTGGTTCGAAAGGAATGTCAACAGACATTTACAAATGAGCAACTCAATTGGATTTCTTCACACATTCATTGTCGAACCATTCTGTGAGCACCAAGAATTCGATAAGATGTATATTGCGATCACCAGCAACAAAGAAGAGGATACACTCATGTTCTTCAAGCGTAGTGGTAGTGATATTGGAAATGTTGAGAGCAAAGCCAGATTCCTCAAAATCGCGGTTGAAGTTGACAATAATGCGATGTCTCCAACTGATGAACAATTGGACACACTTGTTGGAGTCGAGCTCCCAAATTTCGAAGTTGTCAAGAAGTTTGTCGATGTATTGTACCGGGCTTATAAAGAGCTTCACTTCACATACTTGGAAATCAATCCATTTGGTAAGAATGTTCGATCTGCATTTTCATAGCTTTCCTAATCAATAATCAAATAATAAAATTTCAGTGTACGTCAACAATCAAATCCACATCCTCGATCTTGCTGCAAAATTGGACGAGACAGCCAACTTCATCTGCTCGGATAAATGGAGAAGTCGCCACACTCCGATGTCTGCACCAATTCCACTCCGTTTCCCAGCTCCATTTGGTCGCGTTTTGACAGAAGAAGAGCGACTTGTCGCTGATTTCGATGACAGTACTGGAACCCCATTGACGATTCTAAACAGAAACAGTTATGTTCACACACTCTGTAATAAGGATGTTGAAGTGATTGCGTTTAAGTAAGGAGTTTTTTAAACTTACATTCATACCTTCAAATCGCCTGCCGCTCGCGTAGATCGTCTTTCCACCCGAATCGTTATTTTTTCAGAGATGCCTTTTATGCCATGGGAAGAGAGTGTCTGTTGGCATCATCGGGTGAATATTCCGATGATTCGTCGGTGTTACAAGTCTACAATCTTGCCAATAAAATCCTATCCATCATGACCGCAGGAAAACCAAAAAGAGATGGAAAAGTGTTTGTCGTCGGTGGATCAATTTCCAATTTCAGTAATGGTGGACAAAATTTTGAAGTGAGTTTTGTCAGAAAATATCAATTGAATCTTGATAATAATAATTTTTCAGGGAATCTCCAAGGCTATTCAACAATACATCCCCAAACTCAAGGAACACAAGGTCAAGGTTTATGTTCGACGTGGTGGTCCAAATTATCAAGAAGGATTGCGTTGTCTGAAGGATGCTGCCGCCAAGCTCAATTTTCCAGTCCGTGTTTTTGGACCAGAAACAGATCTGACTGCAATTTCCGGAGAATTATTGATGGGAATAAACATGGCTGAACGTCAACCAGCTTTACCAGAACCAACATCGACTGAAGTGGAACCTTTAGATCAAAGTACTTTCCGCGGATTGTTAGAGAATGGTACGAAGGCAATTATCTGGGGACATGAAGAAGAAACTATCCAGGTATGAATTTCCAACAAGATTTCTGTATCAGAAATGAATAAATAATATTTTCAGGGTATGCTTGAATACGATTTATTCTGCCGTAGAGATACACCATCAGTTGTTGCCTCAACATATCCATTCACTGGAGACAACACACAAAAATACAACTTTGGACAGAAGGAAGTTCTCATCCCCGCTTACAAATCAATGGCCAAAGCGTGTGCTACTCATCCAGAAGCAACAGTTTTGGGTCTTTTTGCCTCGAAAAAACACGCCTATGAAGTTGCCATGGAAGCATTGGAATTCCCTCAACTCAAAGTCATTGTCATCATTGCTGAAGGTGTCCCAGAGAATCAAACCAGGAAATTGTTGAAGGTTGCCGCTGAACGTGGTGTCACATTGATTGGTCCAGCAACAACCGGAGCCATAAAACCAGGTTGCATCAGGATTGGTAACAGTGGAGATTCATATTACAATACTTTCGCATACAAACTCAGCCGTCCTGGAAGTGTCGCCTATGTTTCCAGATCTGGTGGAATGTGCCGCGTATTGAACAACATCATCTCACAAAACTCCGATGGTGTTTACGAGGGAATTGCGATTGGCGGTGATAGATATTCAGGAAGCACCTATGTTGAACATATTGCAAGATATCAAGCTGATGATCGGGTCAAAATGATTGTATTGCTCGGTGAAGTTGGAGGCACAGAAGAATATAAGATTGTCGATATGCTCAACAGAGGAGAGATCACCAAACCATTAGTTGCTTGGTGCATCGGAATCAGTCAAGACAAGTTTTGTGACTTCACTCAAAGTGCTTCTTGCAAAAACGCCGCATTGCATGGTGCTGGAGCTATCGTTCCTTCATCATTTGAAGAACTTGGCAACAATATTAGCGAAACTTATGAATGCTTAGTTGCCCATGGAACCATTGTGCCATCATGTGTCTTTTCGCCACCTTTGTTCCCCAAAAATTGTATTTGGGAAAGAGAGCTGGGCCTTATTCGCAAAAAGGCATCCACAAGTTCATTTGCTGATGATCTTGGAGGAACATTATACTTCATTGGTGTTGATTGTTTCAAGATGGTCAACATTGGTGATTTTATTGGATCAACTTGGTTTGAGGTAAATCAATATTTGTGAAAATCAAAAATCAAATATTTGTGCATTTCAGAAATCATTACCAGCTTATGCAAATTCATTTTTGGAAAAGGTTGTTCTGTTATCAATCATTGCCGCACGTGATGATCGCGACACATACGTGTTTGCTCGCCGCGATATATGTCGCTTCGGTGGAGATATCGATGGTGCTGCTCGCCAATTTTCCAACGCGATGGACAATGGCTGGTCTCCAATGCAGTTTGTAAACGAGATGGAAGTCCAAAACAAGGATATCATGGGAATTGGACATCGCCGCAGGAATGTACGTTTTTTTTCCAAAAAAATCTGCATGGTTTTCATTCTTTTCGTATTCTACATTGTATTTTTTGCTTCGAAACATTTTTCACGACATTTTTTTTTTGAAAATTAAAAGACCCGTTAAAATCTACTCCCCATCTTGTATAATTATTTTTTCAGATCAACATGTCTCGAAAGAATGTAGAAATCCTCAAAAAAATTGCCTTGAATCGATCGAAATTCACACAAGAAACTCCACTTCTCGAATTCGCACTGGAAGTCGAAAAAATCACAACTGCCAAGAAGTCAAATCTCAGCCTCAATGTTGATGGTATTATTGGTGTCATTCTTGTCGACATTCTTCGCCAAAGCAAATTGTTCACACCAGCCGAAGCTCAACAAATCATTGAAAGCGACACTCTGAATAGTCTTTTGGTTATTGGCCGACGCATATGTGTGATCAAACATTATTTAGAATAATCTCATTGGAACTTCTGGTCTTTATCGTCATCCATGGGACGATATTTCATATATCATGCCAGAAAGAAACTCCTAATTATTTTTTCATTTATTATTTTGCATCCCCTCGTCATTTACACATTCCAATTCTCTTTATTTTTATTTATTTGCTTTTTCCCCTTGCCTCAATTTTAGTTTTTTTTTCAAACATTATTGCAAATATTGTACAGATTTATTAAATGGAGTTTTTAATAAAGTTGACTGAAAATTGATTTTTCATTCTCTAGAAGTGTTTTTTTTTCAAATTTCAAAACTATATATCATTCATTCTTGAACTAACAAAAATGTAAAGAAAATAAAAGTTAAATTCCCATTATCTTACTTGACATGTCTGCATCTCTTCTCTTTTCCCATAGTGTCCCTGTGAAAAGACGAATAGCGCATAGTCATAGCGGAGGCATGTTTGGCAGTTGTTTATATTTTTTTCTTGTTTTTTCTTTGAGTTCGGGATTTTTTTCATAGGGTTTCACTATTTTATACTCCAAATATCAGAAAATTCAAACATTTCCCCGCTACTTTTTGAATCTACTTACATTTTTTTTAAATACCTTATTAAAAATTTTATTTATCCTAACTTCACTTCCACAAAAACGTAAAAAAATACATTTTTTTCTGCTTGCTGATTTTTCTTAAATGAAATACAGTTAATGTAATTCAGGTGAAAATGGAAGAAGCAAGTGAGCCAAAGAAGCCGCGTATTTTATTCGATGGTGAAAATGAGTTTCCAACAAATAATGAAGGTAAGGTTTTTCTAAAAATTTTTAGAATTTTGAAATTGAAATACCCTAACTCGTAAAATCTCTATTTAAAAAATCTATAATATTTCTAGAATGGATCAAATATGTGTTGAGTGCAAAAGATTTGGATATTGGACATGCTCGCTGTTTGACAATGCGAACATTTCAACAAAACAAAACGGAGCATTTGGTGAATGTGAGTTTTTCCAGAAAACAACACATTTTCAGTTTTCATTTTCAGTGTTTGGAGCTGCACACCTTGACGAGATTTGGAGATGATGATTGGATGGTGAAATTTATCAATGAGAGGTTAGTTTTTGCTCTGAAGGAAGCTTGAAAGTATTCTTTTTTAGTGTTTTGGCGGAAGGTCAAGTATTTTGGAAAGAATTTGTGCTCTATGCTTCGGATTATTTGTATAATGTGACAGAAATTGAAGAATTGAATCATTTCAAATGTAAGTTTTTTGTTTTTTTTCAGTGAAAACCTGGGTTTTCTTTTCCACAAACATAAATTTGGGTTTTCAGATGCTTTCAACACAAAAAAACCAAAAGAAGATTGGCTCGATGTTTTTGTTTCAAGCGCTCATAACAATCCAGAAAAAGCAGCAGAAATTTATGCGGCATTTTGCATGTTGTATCCAGGAATGTCTGGAAAAGTTGTGGTAAGTCGAATTTTATCATCACACACTTCTAGAACAAAATCAAAAATTTCAGAACAAAGCAATAACTGCAATAATCAAAAAAGGAAATATACCAGGATGTTTGGAACTATTCGTCAGATCAATTTGTGCATTCCCGCTGACTGTAAATTTTAAGCGAGATGATGGAAGTTCAATTCTCCGAAAATACATCTACCATGTTTTCAAGAAATTTGTTCAAGAACCCGATCCATATATCGAGAATCCGATGGGTATTTCAAAAAGACGATTAGATCAAGCACAGGAAGATTTTCTGAATACAGCTTTAAGACCATCTGCAAGGATTATGAACAATTTGGGTTCAATGTGAGTTTTTTTGTTAACAAGCAACTTTATTCAGTTACAAAGTACCAAGACATACATAAATTATGGTACAAGTGGAAAATCAGTTGGTAGAGTGAACGTATCTTCCGGCAATGGTTTTTCAATGTCCGTGTACATTGCGAGATACTCATAAGCTCTACAGATATCTACTGATCCAGATGGGGAAACACAGCTGAAAAAAACACAAGTCCAAAGCGTGTTTAACATCTAGGACCTTAACAATAAGCCCGGACCTGGGCCTAGACAGATCATAAGTGTTCCCATTAGAGTAACATACAAGTTGGTAGAGTTACAATAACCGCAGCAGACACATTCCTCACAACTTTCCTCATCCCAACATCTCGGCCCAAACTGCCGCCAGCGTTGCGCTCCAACTCTTCTACGCGAACCGCTGTCTGGACTGACAGTTGGAAGCGGTTTGAGCTTGTCGATAACCGATTGCTTCACATGGAGCCCAGCGAATTCCTAGAATAGCATTCTCAATGAAAACAATTAATTTGTCTAGAACCCACTCTCGAGAGGCTTATATGCTGTGAATAGCAGAAATAGAAAAAAGTGAGCGCCAAAATCAAAACTCGCATTTTGGGACGAATATGACTTGTGCTGCCATCTTTTATATTGAAACATTACTAAAAATTACTATGTAGTATTTGTGAAATGTCATCGTCTAGCTATACCGTATTATAAATGAACCTGCACTTTGTTTGAGCTCTCAAAAAAATGCTTTCAAGAATCACAGAAAAAATATGAGGAATCCTGTTATGTTATTGTGGGGGGATCTTTTAGAGTTTTCTCCATCTCCCTGATTTCCTCAAACATATATATTTCCCATCAATTTTCAGGAAAGGAAAATCTCCATTGGATGTATTTCTCAAAACTCCGGAAACTGTCGAAATCAAGCACAACATGGAATTGTTTCAAACATTCTTCTTTGCATATTTCCGAATTGGAATGTTCGATTTGGTCAAAGGTTATCATTTGATTGCTTGGAATCGTTATTTTGATGATCGATATTATCATGAGGATAATTCATGGATTTTTCCTTCTGGATTTGTTGCAAGTCCGATTCGCTGGAAAACTGAATGGGATTATTTGAATGATATTCCGGAGAAGGACAAAATTAGAACGGTATGTTGATGGTTGTTTGAGGGGTATTTTTGAAATGATAATTTTCCCGAGGGGTTTTTTCCCGAGGCGTTTTTTTTCTTGATCTTTGAGTTTTTTGGTTCTTTCATGAGCTCATAACCTTATTTTTATACAGTTGCCCTGTTCAGAATTTGTTCATGTTTTTTTTTTCAAAATCCGGTATCCCAGCTATCACACAAATAATTCCCTTGTTGGCGAAACAACCAAAAACAATAATAGTTTTTCAGAATGTCTATGCCAAACAATTCAAAATGTTGAGCAAGTTGTTCGAATTTTTCAAATTCTCCGATAAATTTGGATTGCTTAAGAAATACGGTAAGTACACAAATCTTCAAATTATTGATTTTGTAATTAGTTCTCATTTTTCAGGACAAGATGAATTTGTTCAATATTTTGCAATTGCTCTAACATACAATGAAGAATATGAGAAATTCGACAAACTCTTTGATTTTTTCAATGAAAAATATACAGAAGGCAATGTGTTTTTATGCCTGAATATTAATGCACTTTTGATAGCCGCAAAACGAGAAAATTTGCGAAAAGTTATCGATTTGTGGAAAAAGATTGTGAAATATTGTGTATTAGTTGATAAGCTAGAAGCTCATCGGACGAGTAAATATGTAAGTTGAAACTTTAAGGTTTTACCACCAACAAGACTTCTGAATATGGAAAAATAGGGCAAATTTTTAAGCTCTACAAGATGATCAGGCTCTAGAAAATTCCTGATTCACCCGAATACTTGAAGATCAAATTTTTTAATTTTTTGCAGATGTTCAAACATCCTCGATTCGTTGGCGCTGTTCATATTTCTGACATCGCCACCAAAATTCTTCGAAACTTCTTGTTTATTCAAGCTACAAAACAAGGAGTGGCAGGATTTGAGAAATATGGAACACTTCTTTTATTTATGGCAAGAGCGAATTGGGATTATTTTGTGCCTTTCAATATGATGCATGAATTAATCAATAACATCCCCGAGGAAAAATTTGGAAATCTTTTGAAAGAAAGTTTTCCAACGTTGACGGATATGTCGAATTCTGCACTTTGGGAGTATATTTATGAAAAGTTTCCGAGTACTCATGAAACTTTCTTCACTAAAGAGTGAGTTGAATATGGGGAATTCTGAAAAAAAATGAAGTTTTGTTTTAAAATTCAAAAAAAGTTCAAGATTTGAGCAATTTATTTTTCAAAAACTTCGAAATACTTTCACATGTTTATTATAAATGATAAAAATATAAAAATTTACAGACTGATTAGTGGACTTTATCAAAACAAGCCCTGTGAAGTCAATTTTGCCAAAACTCTGCTAGAAAAATTGGAAGCAGATGATCCGGTTATGAAATGTATCAAATAGTCGATTGAATTGTTTATTTTTAAAATATTATTTGATTTTTCCTTGTATTACTGGTATTGTTTTTTTCTTTGAATCTCACTGTTCGAATAAATGTTTCAAACATTGTGTTTTTTATTCTGATTCAGCATCAAATTCTGATTTTCTCAGAAACAACCATAACAAGTTTTGGTGTTTCATGATAATAAAGTGCATGTTTTTTCATAAATTGAAAGTGAACTTCAAAATCATCATTTCAAAATTTTTTATGCAAATGTTTTTTTCTGATCTCTTAGACGTTTGGGAATTCTCGAAACAAGTTTTGTGTCTGATTTTGAGAATAGTGGTGTTTGAAAAACATTATAATTTGAAGTTAACCATGCAAATTTGACGAAAGGACTCCAGGAAAATCGACTGAATAAAGTATAACAATTTCTGAAATAATTAAAGAAAAATATTCACAACTGACCTTGGGCATAGGTCAAATATAATCATTTTTGTGGTCATCACTCAATTATTTTTGAACGCAAAAAATGCGAGAATATATCGTACAAAAGCTCGCCTTAAATTCGGAATACATAACAGAGAAATAGTGTGTATATTCGTGTGTATATTCGAGAGACGAAGACGAGAAACAGAGAAATAGTGTGTACATACGAGAGAGGCAGACAGCTAGAATTTGGACGATATATTTTAGCATTTGTTGTTATATATTTTACTTAGGACACAGCAATAGAAACTCTCTTCACGTTTTTTCACTTGAAACTTTCCAAAACTTTTTCTAAACTTTCTCTAAACTTTTTAAACTTGTTTCTAGGTCATTTATGAACATATATCCCTTCACGTTTTTTCACGTGAAACTTTTCAAAACTTTTTCTAAACTTTTTGAAATTTTTCAACAAAAATCGAAATTTCGGTTTTTGTTGAATTTTCTAAACTTTTCTTAACCTTTCAAAACTTTCTCTAAACTTTTTAAACTTGTTTCTAGGTCATCTGACAACATAAATCCCTTCACGTTTTTTCACGTGAAACTTTTCAAAACTTTTTCTAAACTTTTTGAAATTTTTTCAACAAAAATCGAAATTTCGGTTTTTGTTGAATTTTCTAAACTTTTCAAAACTTTTTTCAAAACTTTCTCTAAACTTTTTAAACTTGTTTCTAGGTCATCTGTGAACATATATCCCTTCACGTTTTTTCACGTGAAACTTTTCAAAACTTTTTCTAAACTTTCTCTAAACTTTTTAAACTTGTTTCTAGGTCATCTGACAACATAAATCCCTTCACGTTTTTTCACGTGAAACTTTTCAAAACTTTTTCTAAACTTTCTCTAAACTTTTTAAACTTGTTTCTAGGTCATCTGTGAACATATATCCCTTCACGTTTTTTCACGTGAAACTTTTCAAAACTTTTTCTAAACTTTCTCTAAGCTTTTTAAACTTGTTTCTAGGTCATCTGACAACATAAATCCCTTCACGTTTTTTCACGTGAAACTTTTCAAAACTTTTTCTAAACTTTCTCTAAACTTTTTAAACTTGTTTCTAGGTCATCTGTGAACATATATCCCTTCACGTTTTTTCACGTGAAACTTTTCAAAACTTTTTCTAAACTTTCTCTAAACTTTTTAAACTTGTTTCTAGGTCATCTGTGAACATATATCCCTTCACGTTTTTTCACGTGAAACTTTTCAAAACTTTTTCTAAACTTTCTCTAAACTTTTTAAACTTGTTTCTAGGTCATCTGTGAACATATATCCCTTCACGTTTTTTCACGTGAAACTTTTCAAAACTTTTTCTAAACTTTCTCTAAGCTTTTTAAACTTGTTTCTAGGTCATCTGACAACATAAATCCCTTCACGTTTTTTCACGTGAAACTTTTCAAAACTTTTTCTAAACTTTCTCTAAACTTTTTAAACTTGTTTCTAGGTCATCTGTGAACATATATCCCTTCACGTTTTTTCACGTGAAACTTTTCAAAACTTTTTCTAAACTTTCTCTAAACTTTTTAAACTTGTTTCTAGGTCATCTGACAACATAAATCCCTTCACGTTTTTTCACGTGAAACTTTTCAAAACTTTTTCTAAACTTTCTCTAAGCTTTTTAAACTTGTTTCTAGGTCATCTGACAACATAAATCCCTTCACGTTTTTTCACGTGAAACTTTTCAAAACTTTTTCTAAACTTTCTCTAAACTTTTTAAACTTGTTTCTAGGTCATCTGACAACATAAATCCCTTCACGTTTTTTCACGTGAAACTTTTCAAAACTTTTTCTAAACTTTCTCTAAGCTTTTTAAACTTGTTTCTAGGTCATCTGACAACATAAATCCCTTCACGTTTTTTCACGTGAAACTTTTCAAAACTTTTTCTAAACTTTTTGAAATTTTTTCAACAAAAATCGAAATTTCGGTTTTTGTTGAATTTTCTAAACTTTTCTTAACCTTTCAAAACTTTCTCTAAACTTTTTAAACTTGTTTCTAGGTCATCTGACAACATAAATCCCTTCACGTTTTTTCACGTGAAACTTTTCAAAACTTTTTCTAAACTTTTTGAAATTTTTTCAACAAAAATCGAAATTTCGGTTTTTTGTTGAATTTTCTAAACTTTTCAAAACTTTTTCAAAACTTTCTCTAAACTTTTTAAACTTGTTTCTAGGTCATCTGACAACGTAAATCCCTTCACGTTTTTTCACGTGAAACTTTTCAAAACTTTTTCTAAACTTTTTGAAATTTTTTTCAACAAAAATCGAAATTTCGGTTTTTGTTGAATTTTCTAAACTTTTCTTAACCTTTCAAAACTTTCTCTAAACTTTTTAAACTTGTTTCTAGGTCATCTGACAACATAAATCCCTTCACGTTTTTTCACGTGAAACTTTTCAAAACTTTTTCTAAACTTTTTGAAATTTTTTCAACAAAAATCGAAATTTCGGTTTTTGTTGAATTTTCTAAACTTTTCAAAACTTTTTTCAAAACTTTCTCTAAACTTTTTAAACTTGTTTCTAGGTCATCTGACAACGTAAATCCCTTCACGTTTTTTCACGTGAAACTTTTCAAAACTTTTTCTAAACTTTTTTGAAATTTTTTTCAACAAAAATCGAAATTTCGGTTTTTGTTGAATTTTCTAAACTTTTCAAAACTTTTTCAAAACTTTCTCTAAACTTTGTAAACTTGTTTCTAGGTCATCTGACAACGTAAATCCCTTCACGTTTTTTCACGTGAAACTTTTCAAAACTTTTTCTAAACTTTCTCTAAACTTTTTAAACTTGTTTCTAGGTCATCTGACAACATATATCCCTTCACGTTTTTTCACGTGAAACTTTTCAAAACTTTTTCTAAACTTTCTCTAAGCTTTGTAAACTTGTTTCTAGGTCATCTGTGAACATATATCCCTTCACGTTTTTTCACGTGAAACTTTTCAAAACTTTTTCTAAACTTTCTCTAAACTTTTTAAACTTGTTTCTAGGTCATCTGACAACATAAATCCCTTCACGTTTTTTCACGTGAAACTTTTCAAAACTTTTTCTAAACTTTCTCTAAGCTTTGTAAACTTGTTTCTAGGTCATCTGTGAACATATATCCCTTCACGTTTTTTCACGTGAAACTTTTCAAAACTTTTTCTAAACTTTCTCTAAACTTTTTAAACTTGTTTCTAGGTCATCTGACAACATAAATCCCTTCACGTTTTTTCACGTGAAACTTTTCAAAACTTTTTCTAAACTTTCTCTAAGCTTTGTAAACTTGTTTCTAGGTCATCTGTGAACATATATCCCTTCACGTTTTTTCACGTGAAACTTTTCAAAACTTTTTCTAAACTTTCTCTAAACTTTGTAAACTTGTTTCTAGGTCATCTGACAACGTAAATCCCTTCACGTTTTTTCACGTGAAACTTTTCAAAACTTTTTCTAAACTTTCTCTAAACTTTTTAAACTTGTTTCTAGGTCATCTATGAACATATATTTCTTCACGTTTTTTCACGTGAAACTTTTCAAAACTTTTTCTAAACTTTCTCTAAACTTTTTAAACTTGTTTCTAGGTCATCTGACAACATATATCCCTTCACGTTTTTTCACGTGAAACTTTTCAAAACTTTTTCTAAACTTTCTCTAAACTTTGTAAACTTGTTTCTAGGTCATCTGACAACGTAAATCCCTTCACGTTTTTTCACGTGAAACTTTTTCAAAACTTTTTTCTAAACTTTCTCTAAACTTTTTAAACTTGTTTCTAGGTCATCTATGAACATATATTTCTTCACGTTTTTTCACGTGAAACTTTTCAAAACTTTTTCTAAACTTTCTCTAAACTTTTTAAACTTGTTTCTAGGTCATCTGACAACATATATCCCTTCACGTTTTTTCACGTGAAACTTTTCAAAACTTTTTCTAAACTTTCTCTAAACTTTGTAAACTTGTTTCTAGGTCATCTGACAACGTAAATCCCTTCACGTTTTTTCACGTGAAACTTTTCAAAACTTTTTCTAAACTTTCTCTAAACTTTTTAAACTTGTTTCTAGGTCATCTGACAACATAAATCCCTTCACGTTTTTTCACGTGAAACTTTTCAAAACTTTTTCTAAACTTTCTCTAAACTTTGTAAACTTGTTTCTAGGTCATCTGTGAACATATATCCCTTCACGTTTTTTCACGTGAAACTTTTCAAAACTTTTTCTAAACTTTCTCTAAACTTTGTAAACTTGTTTCTAGGTCATCTGACAACGTAAATCCCTTCACGTTTTTTCACGTGAAACTTTTCAAAACTTTTTCTAAACTTTCTCTAAACTTTTTAAACTTGTTTCTAGGTCATCTGACAACATATATCCCTTCACGTTTTTTCACGTGAAACTTTTCAAAACTTTTTCTAAACTTTCTCTAAACTTTGTAAACTTGTTTCTAGGTCATCTGTGAACATATATCCCTTCACGTTTTTTCACGTGAAACTTTTCAAAACTTTTTCTAAACTTTCTCTAAACTTTTTAAACTTGTTTCTAGGTCATCTGACAACATAAATCCCTTCACGTTTTTTCACGTGAAACTTTTCAAAACTTTTTCTAAACTTTCTCTAAGCTTTTTAAACTTGTTTCTAGGTCATCTGACAACATAAATCCCTTCACGTTTTTTCACGTGAAACTTTTCAAAACTTTTTCTAAACTTTCTCTAAACTTTTTAAACTTGTTTCTAGGTCATCTGTGAACATATATCCCTTCACGTTTTTTCACGTGAAACTTTTCAAAACTTTTTCTAAACTTTCTCTAAACTTTTTAAACTTGTTTCTAGGTCATCTGTGAACATATATCCCTTCACGTTTTTTCACGTGAAACTTTTCAAAACTTTTTCTAAACTTTCTCTAAACTTTTTAAACTTGTTTCTAGGTCATCTGTGAACATATATCCCTTCACGTTTTTTCACGTGAAACTTTTCAAAACTTTTTCTAAACTTTCTCTAAACTTTTTAAACTTGTTTCTAGGTCATCTGTGAACATATATCCCTTCACGTTTTTTCACGTGAAACTTTTCAAAACTTTTTCTAAACTTTCTCTAAACTTTTTAAACTTGTTTCTAGGTCATCTGTGAACATATATCCCTTCACGTTTTTTCACGTGAAACTTTTCAAAACTTTTTCTAAACTTTCTCTAAACTTTTTAAACTTGTTTCTAGGTCATCTGTGAACATATATCCCTTCACGTTTTTTCACGTGAAACTTTTCAAAACTTTTTCTAAACTTTCTCTAAACTTTTTAAACTTGTTTCTAGGTCATCTGACAACATAAATCCCTTCACGTTTTTTCACGTGAAACTTTTCAAAACTTTTTCTAAACTTTCTCTAAACTTTTTAAACTTGTTTCTAGGTCATCTGACAACATAAATCCCTTCACGTTTTTTCACGTGAAACTTTTCAAAACTTTTTCTAAACTTTCTCTAAACTTTTTAAACTTGTTTCTAGGTCATCTGTGAACATATATCCCTTCACGTTTTTTCACGTGAAACTTTTCAAAACTTTTTCTAAACTTTCTCTAAACTTTTTAAACTTGTTTCTAGGTCATCTGACAACATAAATCCCTTCACGTTTTTTCACGTGAAACTTTTCAAAACTTTTTCTAAACTTTCTCTAAACTTTTTAAACTTGTTTCTAGGTCATCTGTGAACATATATCCCTTCACGTTTTTTCACGTGAAACTTTTCAAAACTTTTTCTAAACTTTCTCTAAACTTTTTAAACTTGTTTCTAGGTCATCTGACAACATAAATCCCTTCACGTTTTTTCACGTGAAACTTTTCAAAACTTTTTCTAAACTTTCTCTAAACTTTTTAAACTTGTTTCTAGGTCATCTGACAACATAAATCCCTTCACGTTTTTTCACGTGAAACTTTTCAAAACTTTTTCTAAACTTTCTCTAAACTTTTTAAACTTGTTTCTAGGTCATCTGACAACATATATCCCTTCACGTTTTTTCACGTGAAACTTTTCAAAACTTTTTCTAAACTTTCTCTAAACTTTTTAAACTTGTTTCTAGGTCATCTGTGAACATATATCCCTTCACGTTTTTTCACGTGAAACTTTTCAAAACTTTTTCTAAACTTTCTCTAAACTTTTTAAACTTGTTTCTAGGTCATCTGACAACATAAATCCCTTCACGTTTTTTCACGTGAAACTTTTCAAAACTTTTTCTAAACTTTCTCTAAACTTTTTAAACTTGTTTCTAGGTCATCTGTGAACATATATCCCTTCACGTTTTTTCACGTGAAACTTTTCAAAACTTTTTCTAAACTTTCTCTAAACTTTTTAAACTTGTTTCTAGGTCATCTGTGAACATATATCCCTTCACGTTTTTTCACGTGAAACTTTTCAAAACTTTTTCTAAACTTTCTCTAAACTTTTTAAACTTGTTTCTAGGTCATCTGTGAACATATATCCCTTCACGTTTTTTCACGTGAAACTTTTCAAAACTTTTTCTAAACTTTTTGAAATTTTTTCTAGGTCAAACAACATAAATCCCTTCACGGTTTTTGTTGAATTTTCTAAACTTTTCTTAACTTTTTCAAAACTTTCTCTAAACTTTTTAAACTTGTTTCTAGGTCATCTGTGAACATATATCCCTTCACGTTTTTTCACGTGAAACTTTTTGAAACTTTTTCTAAACTTTCTCTAAACTTTTTAAACTTGTTTCTAGGTCATCTGACAACATATATCCCTTCACGTTTTTTCACGTGAAACTTTTCAAAACTTTTTCTAAACTTTCTCTAAACTTTTTAAACTTGTTTCTAGGTCATCTGACAACATAAATCCCTTCACGTTTTTTCACGTGAAACTTTTCAAAACTTTTTCTAAACTTTCTCTAAACTTTTTAAACTTGTTTCTAGGTCATCTGACAACATAAATCCCTTCACGTTTTTTCACGTGAAACTTTTCAAAACTTTTTCAAAACTTTCTCTAAACTTTTTTAACTTGTTTCTAGGTCATCTGACAACATATATCCCTTCACGTTTTTTCACGTGAAACTTTTCAAAACTTTTTCTAAACTTTCTCTAAACTTTTTAAACTTGTTTCTAGGTCATCTGACAACATAAATCCCTTCACGTTTTTTCACGTGAAACTTTTCAAAACTTTTTCTAAACTTTCTCTAAACTTTTTAAACTTGTTTCTAGGTCATCTGACAACATATATCCCTTCACGTTTTTTCACGTGAAACTTTTTCAAAACTTTTTCTAAACTTTCTCTAAACTTTTTAAACTTGTTTCTAGGTCATCTGACAACATAAATCCCTTCACGTTTTTTCACGTGAAACTTTTCAAAACTTTTTCTAAACTTTCTCTAAACTTTTTAAACTTGTTTCTAGGTCATCTGACAACATAAATCCCTTCACGTTTTTTCACGTGAAACTTTTCAAAACTTTTTCTAAACTTTCTCTAAACTTTTTAAACTTGTTTCTAGGTCATCTGACAACATATATCCCTTCACGTTTTTTCACGTGAAACTTTTCAAAACTTTTTCTAAACTTTCTCTAAACTTTTTAAACTTGTTTCTAGGTCATCTGACAACATAAATCCCTTCACGTTTTTTCACGTGAAACTTTTCAAAACTTTTTCTAAACTTTCTCTAAACTTTTCAAACTTGTTTCTAGGTCATCTGACAACATAAATCCCTTCACGTTTTTTCACGTGAAACTTTTCAAAACTTTTTTCTAAACTTTCTCTAAACTTTTTAAACTTGTTTCTAGGTCATCTGACAACATAAATCCCTTCACGTTTTTTCACGTGAAACTTTTCAAAACTTTTTCTAAACTTTCTCTAAACTTTTTTAACTTGTTTCTAGGTCATCTGACAACATATATCCCTTCACGTTTTTTCACGTGAAACTTTTCAAAACTTTTTCTAAACTTTCTCTAAACTTTTTAAACTTGTTTCTAGGTCATCTGACAACATAAATCCCTTCACGTTTTTTCACGTGAAACTTTTCAAAACTTTTTCTAAACTTTCTCTAAACTTTTTAACTTGTTTCTAGGTCATCTGACAACATATATCCCTTCACGTTTTTTCACGTGAAACTTTTCAAAACTTTTTCTAAACTTTCTCTAAACTTTTTAAACTTGTTTCTAGGTCATCTGTGAACATATATCCCTTCACGTTTTTTCACGTGAAACTTTTCAAAACTTTTTCTAAACTTTCTCTAAACTTTTTTAACTTGTTTCTAGGTCATCTGACAACATATATCCCTTCACGTTTTTTCACGTGAAACTTTTCAAAACTTTTTCAAAACTTTCTCTAAACTTTTTTAACTTGTTTCTAGGTCATCTGACAACATATATCCCTTCACGTTTTTTCACGTGAAACTTTTCAAAACTTTTTCAAAACTTTCTCTAAACTTTTTTAACTTGTTTCTAGGTCATCTGACAACATATATCCCTTCACGTTTTTTCACGTGAAACTTTTCAAAACTTTTTCTAAACTTTCTCTAAACTTTTTAAACTTGTTTCTAGGTCATCTGACAACATATATCCCTTCACGTTTTTTCACGTGAAACTTTTCAAAACTTTTTCAAAACTTTCTCTAAACTTTTTAACTTGTTTCTAGGTCATCTGACAACATATATCCCTTCACGTTTTTTCACGTGAAACTTTTCAAAACTTTTTCAAAACTTTCTCTAAACTTTTTAACTTGTTTCTAGGTCATCTGACAACATATATCCCTTCACGTTTTTTCACGTGAAACTTTTCAAAACTTTTTCAAAACTTTCTCTAAACTTTTTTAACTTGTTTCTAGGTCATCTGACAACATATATCCCTTCACGTTTTTTCACGTGAAACTTTTCAAAACTTTTTCTAAACTTTCTCTAAACTTTTTAAACTTGTTTCTAGGTCATCTGTGAACATATATCCCTTCACGTTTTTTCACGTGAAACTTTTCAAAACTTTTTCTAAACTTTCTCTAAACTTTTTAAACTTGTTTCTAGGTCATCTGTGAACATATATCCCTTCACGTTTTTTCACGTGAAACTTTTCAAAACTTTTTCTAAACTTTCTCTAAACTTTTTAAACTTGTTTCTAGGTCATCTGACAACATAAATCCCTTCACGTTTTTTCACGTGAAACTTTTCAAAACTTTTTCTAAACTTTCTCTAAACTTTTTAAACTTGTTTCTAGGTCATCTGACAACATATATCCCTTCACGTTTTTTCACGTGAAACTTTTCTAAACTTTTTTAAACTTTTTCAAAACTTTTTCTAAACTTTTTGAAAATGTTTCTAGGTCATCTGACAATATATATTCCTTCACGTTTTTTCACGTGAGCATTTTCTAAACTTTTTTTAAACTTTTTTAAACTTTTTTCTAAACTTTTTCTAAACTTTTTGAAAATGTTTCTAGGTCATCTGACAATATATATTCCTTCACGTTTTTTCACGTGAAACTTTTCAAAACTTTTTCTAAACTTTCTCTAAACTTTTTAAACGTGTTTCTAGGTCATCTGACAACATAAATCCCTTCACGTTTTTTCACGTGAAACTTTTCAAAACTTTTTCTAAACTTTCTCTAAACTTTTTAAACTTGTTTCTAGGTCATCTGACAACATATATCCCTTCACGTTTTTTCACGTGAAACTTTTCTAAACTTTTTTAAACTTTTTCAAAACTTTTTCTAAATTTTTTGAAAATTGTTTCTAGGTCATCTGACAATATATATTCCTTCACGTTTTTTCACGTGAAACTTTTCAAAACTTTTTCTAAACTTTCTCTAAACTTTTTAAACTTGTTTCTAGGTCATCTGTGAACATATATCCCTTCACGTTTTTTCACGTGAAACTTTTCAAAACTTTTTCTAAACTTTCTCTAAACTTTTTAAACTTGTTTCTAGGTCATCTGACAACATAAATCCCTTCACGTTTTTTCACGTGAAACTTTTCAAAACTTTTTCAAAACTTTCTCTAAACTTTTTTAACTTGTTTCTAGGTCATCTGACAACATATATCCCTTCACGTTTTTTCACGTGAAACTTTTCAAAACTTTTTCTAAACTTTCTCTAAACTTTTTAAACTTGTTTCTAGGTCATCTGACAACATATATCCCTTCACGTTTTTTCACGTGAAACTTTTCAAAACTTTTTCTAAACTTTCTCTAAACTTTTTTAACTTGTTTCTAGGTCATCTGACAACATAAATCCCTTCACGTTTTTTCACGTGAAACTTTTTGAAACTTTTTCTAAACTTTCTCTAAACTTTTTTAACTTGTTTCTAGGTCATCTGACAACATAAATCCCTTCACGTTTTTTCACGTGAAACTTTTCAAAACTTTTTCAAAACTTTCTCTAAACTTTTTTAACTTGTTTCTAGGTCATCTGACAACATATATCCCTTCACGTTTTTTCACGTGAAACTTTTCAAAACTTTTCAAAACTTTCTCTAAACTTTTTTAACTTGTTTCTAGGTCATCTGACAACATATATCCCTTCACGTTTTTTCACGTGAAACTTTTCAAAAACTTTTTCTAAACTTTCTCTAAACTTTTTAAACTTGTTTCTAGGTCATCTGTGAACATATATCCCTTCACGTTTTTTCACGTGAAACTTTTCAAAACTTTTTCTAAACTTTCTCTAAACTTTTTAAACTTGTTTCTAGGTCATCTGACAACATAAATCCCTTCACGTTTTTTCACGTGAAACTTTTCAAAACTGTTTCTAAACTTTCTCTAAACTTTTTAAACTTGTTTCTAGGTCATCTGACAACATAAATCCCTTCACGTTTTTTCACGTGAAACTTTTCAAAACTTTTTCAAAACTTTCTCTAAACTTTTTTAACTTGTTTCTAGGTCATCTGACAACATATATCCCTTCACGTTTTTTCACGTGAAACTTTTCAAAACTTTTTCTAAACTTTCTCTAAACTTTTTAAACTTGTTTCTAGGTCATCTGTGAACATATATCCCTTCACGTTTTTTCACGTGAAACTTTTCAAAACTTTTTCTAAACTTTCTCTAAACTTTTTAAACTTGTTTCTAGGTCATCTGACAACATATATCCCTTCACGTTTTTTCACGTGAAACTTTTCAAAACTTTTTCTAAACTTTCTCTAAACTTTTTAAACTTGTTTCTAGGTCATCTGTGAACATATATCCCTTCACGTTTTTTCACGTGAAACTTTTCAAAACTTTTTCTAAACTTTCTCTAAACTTTTTAAACTTGTTTCTAGGTCATCTGACAACATAAATCCCTTCACGTTTTTTCACGTGAAACTTTTCAAAACTTTTTCTAAACTTTCTCTAAACTTTTTAAACTTGTTTCTAGGTCATCTGACAACATATATCCCTTCACGTTTTTTCACGTGAAACTTTTCAAAACTTTTTCTAAACTTTCTCTAAACTTTTTAAACTTGTTTCTAGGTCATCTGACAACATATATCCCTTCACGTTTTTTCACGTGAAACTTTTCTAAACTTTTTTAAACTTTTTCAAAACTTTTTCTAAACTTTTTGAAAATGTTTCTAGGTCATCTGACAATATATATTCCTTCACGTTTTTTCACGTGAGCATTTTCTAAACTTTTTTTAAACTTTTTTAAACTTTTTCTAAACTTTTTCTAAACTTTTTGAAAATGTTTCTAGGTCATCTGACAATATATATTCCTTCACGTTTTTTCACGTGAAACTTTTCAAAACTTTTTCTAAACTTTCTCTAAACTTTTTAAACGTGTTTCTAGGTCATCTGACAACATAAATCCCTTCACGTTTTTTCACGTGAAACTTTTCAAAACTTTTTCTAAACTTTCTCTAAACTTTTTAAACTTGTTTCTAGGTCATCTGACAACATATATCCCTTCACGTTTTTTCACGTGAAACTTTTCTAAACTTTTTTAAACTTTTTCAAAACTTTTTCTAAACTTTTTTGAAAATGTTTCTAGGTCATCTGACAATATATATTCCTTCACGTTTTTTCACGTGAACCTTTTCTAAACTTTTTTTTAAAATTTTTCAAAACTTTTTCTAAACTTTTTCTAAACTTTTTGATATTGTTTCTAGGTCATCTGACAATATATATTCCTTCACGTTTTTTCACGTGAGCATTTTCTAAACTTTTTTAAACTTTTTAAAACTTTTTCTAAACTTTTTCTAAACTTTTTGAAAATGTTTCTAGGTCATCTGACAATATATATTCCTTCACGTTTTTTCACGTGAGCATTTTCTAAACTTTTTTAAACTTTTTAAAACTTTTTCTAAACTTTTTCTAAACTTTTTGAAAATGTTTCTAGGTCATCTGACAATATATATTCCTTCACGTTTTTTCACGTGAACCTTTTCTAAACTTTTTCTAAACTTTTTCAAAACTTTTTCTAAACTTTTTGATATTGTTTCTAGGTCATCTGACAATATATATTCCTTCACGTTTTTTCACGTGAACCTTTTCTAAACTTTTTTTAAACTTTTTTAAACTTTTTCTAAACTTTTTCTAAACTTTTTCTAAACTTTTTGATATTGTTTCTAGGTCATCTGACAATATATATTCCTTCACGTTTTTTCACGTGAGCATTTTCTAAACTTTTTTAAACTTTTTTAAACTTTTTCTAAACTTTTTCTAAACTTTTTGATATTGTTTCTAGGTCATCTGACAATATATATTCCTTCACGTTTTTTCACGTGAGCATTTTCTAAACTTTTTTAAACTTTTTTAAACTTTTTCTAAACTTTTTCTAAACTTTTTGAAAATGTTTCTAGGTCATCTGACAATATATATTCCTTCACGTTTTTTCACGTGAACCTTTTCTAAACTTTTTTAAAATTTTTCAAAACTTTTTCTAAACTTTTTCTAAACTTTTTGATATTGTTTCTAGGTCATCTGACAATATATATATTCCTTCACGTTTTTTCACGTGAGCATTTTTCTAAACTTTTTTAAACTTTTTTAAACTTTTTCTAAACTTTTTCTAAACTTTTTGAAAATGTTTCTAGGTCATCTGACAATATATATTCCTTCACGTTTTTTCACGTGAACCTTTTCTAAACTTTTTTTAAACTTTTTTAAACTTTTTCTAAACTTTTTCTAAACTTTTTCTAAACTTTTTGATATTGTTTCTAGGTCATCTGACAATATATATTCCTTCACGTTTTTTCACGTGAACCTTTTCTAAACTTTTTTTAAACTTTTTTAAACTTTTTCTAAACTTTTTCTAAACTTTTTCTAAACTTTTTGAAAATGTTTCTAGGTCATCTGACAATATATATTCCTTCACGTTTTTTCACGTGAACCTTTTCTAAACTTTTTTTAAACTTTTTTAAAATTTTTCAAAACTTTTTCTAAACTTTTTCTAAACTTTTTGATATTGTTTCTAGGTCATCTGACAATATATATTCCTTCACGTTTTTTCACGTGAGCATTTTCTAAACTTTTTTTAAACTTTTTTAAACTTTTTCTAAACTTTTTCTAAACTTTTTGAAAATGTTTCTAGGTCATCTGACAATATATATTCCTTCACGTTTTTTCACGTGAACCTTTTCTAAACTTTTTTAAAATTTTTTCAAAACTTTTTCTAAACTTTTTCTAAACTTTTTGAAAATGTTTCTAGGTCATCTGACAATATATATTCCTTCACGTTTTTTCACGTGAACCTTTTCTAAACTTTTTTAAAATTTTTCAAAACTTTTTCTAAACTTTTTCTAAACTTTTTGATATTGTTTCTAGGTCATCTGACAATATATATTCCTTCACGTTTTTTCACGTGAGCATTTTCTAAACTTTTTTAAACTTTTTTAAACTTTTTCTAAACTTTTTCTAAACTTTTTGAAAATGTTTCTAGGTCATCTGACAATATATATTCCTTCACGTTTTTTCACGTGAACCTTTTCTAAACTTTTTTTAAACTTTTTTAAACTTTTTCTAAACTTTTTCTAAACTTTTTCTAAACTTTTTGATATTGTTTCTAGGTCATCTGACAATATATATTCCTTCACGTTTTTTCACGTGAACCTTTTCTAAACTTTTTTTAAACTTTTTTAAACTTTTTCTAAACTTTTTCTAAACTTTTTCTAAACTTTTTGAAAATGTTTCTAGGTCATCTGACAATATATATTCCTTCACGTTTTTTCACGTGAACCTTTTCTAAACTTTTTTAAACTTTTTTAAAATTTTTCAAAACTTTTTCTAAACTTTTTCTAAACTTTTTGATATTGTTTCTAGGTCATCTGACAATATATATTCCTTCACGTTTTTTCACGTGAGCATTTTCTAAACTTTTTTAAACTTTTTTAAACTTTTTCTAAACTTTTTCTAAACTTTTTGAAAATGTTTCTAGGTCATCTGACAATATATATTCCTTCACGTTTTTTCACGTGAACCTTTTCTAAACTTTTTTAAAATTTTTCAAAACTTTTTCTAAACTTTTTCTAAACTTTTTTGATATTGTTTCTAGGTCATCTGACAATATATATTCCTTCACGTTTTTTCACGTGAGCATTTTCTAAACTTTTTTAAACTTTTTTAAACTTTTTCTAAACTTTTTCTAAACTTTTTGAAAATGTTTCTAGGTCATCTGACAATATATATTCCTTCACGTTTTTTCACGTGAACCTTTTCTAAACTTTTTTTAAACTTTTTTAAACTTTTTCTAAACTTTTCTCTAAACTTTTTCTAAACTTTTTGATATTGTTTCTAGGTCATCTGACAATATATATTCCTTCACGTTTTTTCACGTGAGCATTTTCTAAACTTTTTTAAACTTTTTTAAACTTTTTCTAAACTTTTTCTAAACTTTTTGATATTGTTTCTAGGTCATCTGACAATATATATTCCTTCACGTTTTTTCACGTGAGCATTTTCTAAACTTTTTTAAACTTTTTAAAACTTTTTCTAAACTTTTTCTAAACTTTTTTGAAAATGTTTCTAGGTCATCTGACAATATATATTCCTTCACGTTTTTTCACGTGAGCATTTTCTAAACTTTTTTAAACTTTTTAAAACTTTTTCTAAACTTTTTCTAAACTTTTTGAAAATGTTTCTAGGTCATCTGACAATATATATTCCTTCACGTTTTTTCACGTGAACCTTTTCTAAACTTTTTTAAACTTTTTCAAAACTTTTTCTAAACTTTTTGAAAATGTTTCTAGGTCATCTGACAATATATATTCCTTCACGTTTTTTCACGTGAACCTTTTCTAAACTTTTTTTAAACTTTTTTAAACTTTTTCTAAACTTTTTCTAAACTTTTTGAAAATGTTTCTAGGTCATCTGACAATATATATTCCTTCACGTTTTTTCACGTGAGCATTTTCTAAACTTTTTTTAAACTTTTTAAAACTTTTTCTAAACTTTTTCTAAACTTTTTGAAAATGTTTCTAGGTCATCTGACAATATATATTCCTTCACGTTTTTTCACGTGAACCTTTTCTAAACTTTTTTCAAACTTTTTCTTAACTTTTTCTAAACTTTTTGAAAATGTTTCTAGGTCATCTGACAATATATATTCCTTCACGTTTTTTCACGTGAACCTTTTCTAAACTTTTTTAAACTTTTTTAAACTTTTTCTAAACTTTTTCTAAACTTTTTCTAAACTTTTTGATATTGTTTCTAGGTCATCTGACAATATATATTCCTTCACGTTTTTTCACGTGAGCATTTTCTAAACTTTTTTTAAACTTTTTTAAACTTTTTCTAAACTTTTTCTAAACTTTTTGATATTGTTTCTAGGTCATCTGACAATATATATTCCTTCACGTTTTTTCACGTGAGCATTTTCTAAACTTTTTTTAAACTTTTTTAAACTTTTTCTAAACTTTTTCTAAACTTTTTGATATTGTTTCTAGGTCATCTGACAATATATATTCCTTCACGTTTTTTCACGTGAGCATTTTCTAAACTTTTTAAAACTTTTTTAAACTTTTTCTAAACTTTTTCTAAACTTTTTGATATTGTTTCTAGGTCATCTGACAATATATATTCCTTCACGTTTTTTCACGTGAGCATTTTCTAAACTTTTTTTAAACTTTTTAAAACTTTTTCTAAACTTTTTCTAAACTTTTTGAAAATGTTTCTAGGTCATCTGACAATATATATTCCTTCACGTTTTTTCACGTGAAACTTTTCAAAACTTTTTCTAAACTTTCTCTAAACTTTTTAAACTTGTTTCTAGGTCATCTGTGAACATATATCCCTTCACGTTTTTTCACGTGAAACTTTTCAAAACTTTTTCTAAACTTTCTCTAAACTTTTTAAACTTGTTTCTAGGTCATCTGTGAACATATATCCCTTCACGTTTTTTCACGTGAAACTTTTCAAAACTTTTTCTAAACTTTCTCTAAACTTTTTAAACTTGTTTCTAGGTCATCTGTGAACATATATCCCTTCACGTTTTTTCACGTGAAACTTTTTAAACTTGTTTCTAGGTCATCTGTGAACATATATCCCTTCACGTTTTTTCACGTGAAACTTTTTGAAACTTTTTCTAAACTTTCTCTAAACTTTTTAAACTTGTTTCTAGGTCATCTGACAACATAAATCCCTTCACGTTTTTTCACGTGAAACTTTTCAAAACTTTTTCTAAACTTTCTCTAAACTTTTTAAACTTGTTTCTAGGTCATCTGACAACATATATCCCTTCACGTTTTTTCACGTGAAACTTTTCAAAACTTTTTTCTAAACTTTCTCTAAACTTTTTAAACTTGTTTCTAGGTCATCTGTGAACATATATCCCTTCACGTTTTTTCACGTGAAACTTTTCAAAACTTTTTTCTAAACTTTCTCTAAACTTTTTAAACTTGTTTCTAGGTCATCTGACAACATAAATCCCTTCACGTTTTTTCACGTGAAACTTTTCAAAACTTTTTCAAAACTTTCTCTAAACTTTTTTAAACTTGTTTCTAGGTCATCTGACAACATATATCCCTTCACGTTTTTTCACGTGAAACTTTTCAAAACTTTTTCAAAACTTTCTCTAAACTTTTTTAACTTGTTTCTAGGTCATCTGACAACATATATCCCTTCACGTTTTTTCACGTGAAACTTTTCAAAACTTTTTCTAAACTTTCTCTAAACTTTTTAAACTTGTTTCTAGGTCATCTGTGAACATATATCCCTTCACGTTTTTTCACGTGAAACTTTTCAAAACTTTTTCAAAACTTTCTCTAAACTTTTTTAACTTGTTTCTAGGTCATCTGACAACATATATCCCTTCACGTTTTTTCACGTGAAACTTTTCAAAACTTTTTCAAAACTTTCTCTAAACTTTTTTAACTTGTTTCTAGGTCATCTGACAACATATATCCCTTCACGTTTTTTCACGTGAAACTTTTCAAAACTTTTTCTAAACTTTCTCTAAACTTTTTAAACTTGTTTCTAGGTCATCTGTGAACATATATCCCTTCACGTTTTTTCACGTGAAACTTTTCAAAACTTTTTCAAAACTTTCTCTAAACTTTTTTAACTTGTTTCTAGGTCATCTGACAACATATATCCCTTCACGTTTTTTCACGTGAAACTTTTCAAAACTTTTTTCTAAACTTTCTCTAAACTTTTTAAACTTGTTTCTAGGTCATCTGTGAACATATATCCCTTCACGTTTTTTCACGTGAAACTTTTCAAAACTTTTTCAAAACTTTCTCTAAACTTTTTTAACTTGTTTCTAGGTCATCTGACAACATATATCCCTTCACGTTTTTTCACGTGAAACTTTTCAAAACTTTTTCTAAACTTTCTCTAAACTTTTTAAACTTGTTTCTAGGTCATCTGACAACATATATCCCTTCACGTTTTTTCACGTGAAACTTTTCAAAACTTTTTCAAAACTTTCTCTAAACTTTTTAAACTTGTTTCTAGGTCATCTGTGAACATATATTCCTTCACGTTTTTTCACGTGAAACTTTTCAAAACTTTTTCTAAACTTTCTCTAAACTTTTTAAACGTGTTTCTAGGTCATCTGACAACATATATCCCTTCACGTTTTTTCACGTGAAACTTTTCAAAACTTTTTCTAAACTTTCTCTAAACTTTTTAAACTTGTTTCTAGGTCATCTGTGAACATATATCCCTTCACGTTTTTTCACGTGAAACTTTTCAAAACTTTTTCTAAACTTTCTCTAAACTTTTTAAACTTGTTTCTAGGTCATCTGACAACATATATCCCTTCACGTTTTTTCACGTGAAACTTTTCTAAACTTTTTTAAACTTTTTTCAAAACTTTTTCTAAACTTTTTGAAAATGTTTCTAGGTCATCTGACAATATATATTCCTTCACGTTTTTTCACGTGAAACTTTTCAAAACTTTTTCTAAACTTTCTCTAAACTTTTTAAACGTGTTTCTAGGTCATCTGACAACATAAATCCCTTCACGTTTTTTCACGTGAAACTTTTCAAAACTTTTTCTAAACTTTCTCTAAACTTTTTAAACTTGTTTCTAGGTCATCTGACAACATAAATCCCTTCACGTTTTTTCACGTGAAACTTTTCAAAACTTTTTCTAAACTTTCTCTAAACTTTTTAAACTTGTTTCTAGGTCATCTGACAACATAAATCCCTTCACGTTTTTTCACGTGAAACTTTTCAAAACTTTTTCAAAACTTTCTCTAAACTTTTTTAACTTGTTTCTAGGTCATCTGACAACATATATCCCTTCACGTTTTTTCACGTGAAACTTTTCAAAACTTTTTCTAAACTTTCTCTAAACTTTTTAAACTTGTTTCTAGGTCATCTGACAACATATATCCCTTCACGTTTTTTCACGTGAAACTTTTCAAAACTTTTTCTAAACTTTCTCTAAACTTTTTTAACTTGTTTCTAGGTCATCTGACAACATAAATCCCTTCACGTTTTTTCACGTGAAACTTTTTGAAACTTTTTCTAAACTTTCTCTAAACTTTTTTAACTTGTTTCTAGGTCATCTGACAACATAAATCCCTTCACGTTTTTTCACGTGAAACTTTTCAAAACTTTTTCAAAACTTTCTCTAAACTTTTTAAACTTGTTTCTAGGTCATCTGACAACATATATCCCTTCACGTTTTTTCACGTGAAACTTTTCAAAACTTTTTCAAAACTTTCTCTAAACTTTTTTAACTTGTTTCTAGGTCATCTGACAACATATATCCCTTCACGTTTTTTCACGTGAAACTTTTCAAAACTTTTTCTAAACTTTCTCTAAACTTTTTAAACTTGTTTCTAGGTCATCTGACAACATAAATCCCTTCACGTTTTTTCACGTGAAACTTTTCAAAACTTTTTCAAAACTTTCTCTAAACTTTTTTAACTTGTTTCTAGGTCATCTGACAACATATATCCCTTCACGTTTTTTCACGTGAAACTTTTCAAAACTTTTTCAAAACTTTCTCTAAACTTTTTTAACTTGTTTCTAGGTCATCTGACAACATATATCCCTTCACGTTTTTTCACGTGAAACTTTTCAAAACTTTTTCTAAACTTTCTCTAAACTTTTTAAACTTGTTTCTAGGTCATCTGACAACATAAATCCCTTCACGTTTTTTCACGTGAAACTTTTCAAAAACTTTTTTCAAAACTTTCTCTAAACTTTTTAAACTTGTTTCTAGGTCATCTGACAACATAAATCCCTTCACGTTTTTTCACGTGAAACTTTTCAAAACTTTTTCTAAACTTTCTCTAAACTTTTTAAACTTGTTTCTAGGTCATCTGACAACATATATCCCTTCACGTTTTTTCACGTGAAACTTTTCAAAACTTTTTCTAAACTTTCTCTAAACTTTTTAAACTTGTTTCTAGGTCATCTGACAACATAAATCCCTTCACGTTTTTTCACGTGAAACTTTTCAAAACTTTTTCTAAACTTTCTCTAAACTTTTTAAACTTGTTTCTAGGTCATCTGACAACATATATCCCTTCACGTTTTTTCACGTGAAACTTTTCAAAACTTTTTCTAAACTTTCTCTAAACTTTTTAAACTTGTTTCTAGGTCATCTGACAACATAAATCCCTTCACGTTTTTTCACGTGAAACTTTTCAAAACTTTTTCAAAACTTTCTCTAAACTTTTTAAACTTGTTTCTAGGTCATCTGACAACATAAATCCCTTCACGTTTTTTCACGTGAAACTTTTCAAAACTTTTTCTAAACTTTCTCTAAACTTTTTAAACTTGTTTCTAGGTCATCTGACAACATATATCCCTTCACGTTTTTTCACGTGAAACTTTTCTAAACTTTTTTAAACTTTTTCAAAACTTTTTCTAAACTTTTTTGAAAATGTTTCTAGGTCATCTGACAATATATATTCCTTCACGTTTTTTCACGTGAACCTTTTCTAAACTTTTTTAAAATTTTTCAAAACTTTTTCTAAACTTTTTCTAAACTTTTTGATATTGTTTCTAGGTCATCTGACAATATATATTCCTTCACGTTTTTTCACGTGAGCATTTTCTAAACTTTTTTTAAACTTTTTAAAACTTTTCTAAACTTTTTCTAAACTTTTTGAAAATGTTTCTAGGTCATCTGACAATATATATTCCTTCACGTTTTTTCACGTGAGCATTTTCTAAACTTTTTTTAAACTTTTTAAAACTTTTTCTAAACTTTTTCTAAAACTTTTTGAAAATGTTTCTAGGTCATCTGACAATATATATTCCTTCACGTTTTTTCACGTGAACCTTTTCTAAACTTTTTTAAACTTTTTCAAAACTTTTTCTAAACTTTTTGATATTGTTTCTAGGTCATCTGACAATATATATTCCTTCACGTTTTTTCACGTGAACCTTTTCTAAACTTTTTTTAAACTTTTTTAAACTTTTTCTAAACTTTTTCTAAACTTTTTCTAAACTTTTTGATATTGTTTCTAGGTCATCTGACAATATATATTCCTTCACGTTTTTTCACGTGAGCATTTTCTAAACTTTTTTTAAACTTTTTTAAACTTTTTTCTAAACTTTTCTAAACTTTTTGATATTGTTTCTAGGTCATCTGACAATATATATTCCTTCACGTTTTTTCACGTGAGCATTTTCTAAACTTTTTTAAACTTTTTTAAACTTTTTTCTAAACTTTTTCTAAACTTTTTGATATTGTTTCTAGGTCATCTGACAATATATATTCCTTCACGTTTTTTCACGTGAGCATTTTCTAAACTTTTTTTAAACTTTTTAAAACATTTTCTAAACTTTTTCTAAACTTTTTGAAAATGTTTCTAGGTCATCTGACAATATATATTCCTTCACGTTTTTTCACGTGAACCTTTTCTAAACTTTTTAAAATTTTTCAAAACTTTTTCTAAACTTTTTCTAAACTTTTTTGATATTGTTTCTAGGTCATCTGACAATATATATTCCTTCACGTTTTTTCACGTGAGCATTTTCTAAACTTTTTTAAACTTTTTTAAACTTTTTCTAAACTTTTTCTAAACTTTTTGATATTGTTTCTAGGTCATCTGACAATATATATTCCTTCACGTTTTTTCACGTGAGCATTTTCTAAACTTTTTTTAAACTTTTTAAAACTTTTTCTAAACTTTTTCTAAACTTTTTGAAAATGTTTCTAGGTCATCTGACAATATATATTCCTTCACGTTTTTTCACGTGAGCATTTTCTAAACTTTTTTTAAACTTTTTAAAACTTTTTCTAAACTTTTTCTAAACTTTTTGAAAATGTTTCTAGGTCATCTGACAATATATATTCCTTCACGTTTTTTCACGTGAACCTTTTCTAAACTTTTTTAAACTTTTTTCAAAACTTTTTCTAAACTTTTTGATATTGTTTCTAGGTCATCTGACAATATATATTCCTTCACGTTTTTTCACGTGAACCTTTTCTAAACTTTTTTTAAACTTTTTTAAACTTTTTCTAAACTTTTTCTAAACTTTTTCTAAACTTTTTGATATTGTTTCTAGGTCATCTGACAATATATATTCCTTCACGTTTTTTCACGTGAGCATTTTCTAAACTTTTTTTAAACTTTTTTAAACTTTTTCTAAACTTTTCTAAACTTTTTGATATTGTTTCTAGGTCATCTGACAATATATATTCCTTCACGTTTTTTCACGTGAGCATTTTCTAAACTTTTTTAAACTTTTTTAAACTTTTTTCTAAACTTTTTCTAAACTTTTTGATATTGTTTCTAGGTCATCTGACAATATATATTCCTTCACGTTTTTTCACGTGAGCATTTTCTAAACTTTTTTTAAACTTTTTTAAACTTTTTCTAAACTTTTTCTAAACTTTTTGATATTGTTTCTAGGTCATCTGACAATATATATTCCTTCACGTTTTTTCACGTGAGCATTTTCTAAACTTTTTTTAAACTTTTTAAAACTTTTTCTAAACTTTTTCTAAACTTTTTGAAAATGTTTCTAGGTCATCTGACAATATATATTCCTTCACGTTTTTTCACGTGAGCATTTTCTAAACTTTTTTTAAACTTTTTAAAACTTTTTCTAAACTTTTTCTAAACTTTTTTGAAAATGTTTCTAGGTCATCTGTGAACATATATCCCTTCACGTTTTTTCACGTGAAACTTTTCAAAACTTTTTCTAAACTTTCTCTAAACTTTTTAAACTTGTTTCTAGGTCATCTGTGAACATATATCCCTTCACGTTTTTTCACGTGAAACTTTTCAAAACTTTTTCTAAACTTTCTCTAAACTTTTTAAACTTGTTTCTAGGTCATCTGTGAACATATATCCCTTCACGTTTTTTCACGTGAAACTTTTCAAAACTTTTTCTAAACTTTCTCTAAACTTTTTAAACTTGTTTCTAGGTCATCTGTGAACATATATCCCTTCACGTTTTTTCACGTGAAACTTTTCAAAACTTTTTTCTAAACTTTCTCTAAACTTTTTAAACTTGTTTCTAGGTCATCTGTGAACATATATCCCTTCACGTTTTTTCACGTGAAACTTTTCAAAACTTTTTCTAAACTTTTTGAAATTTTTCAACAAAAATCGAAATTTCGGTTTTTGTTGAATTTTCTAAACTTTTCTTAACTTTTTCAAAACTTTCTCTAAACTTTTTAAACTTGTTTCTAGGTCATCTGTGAACATATATCCCTTCACGTTTTTTCACGTGAAACTTTTTGAAACTTTTTCTAAACTTTCTCTAAACTTTTTAACTTGTTTCTAGGTCATCTGACAACATATATCCCTTCACGTTTTTTCACGTGAAACTTTTCAAAACTTTTTCAAAACTTTCTCTAAACTTTTTTAACTTGTTTCTAGGTCATCTGACAACATATATCCCTTCACGTTTTTTCACGTGAAACTTTTCAAAACTTTTTCTAAACTTTCTCTAAACTTTTTAAACTTGTTTCTAGGTCATCTGTGAACATATATCCCTTCACGTTTTTTCACGTGAAACTTTTCAAAACTTTTTCTAAACTTTCTCTAAACTTTTTAAACTTGTTTCTAGGTCATCTGTGAACATATATCCCTTCACGTTTTTTCACGTGAAACTTTTCAAAACTTTTTCTAAACTTTTTGAAATTTTTTCAACAAAAATCGAAATTTCGGTTTTTGTTGAATTTTCTAAACTTTTCTTAACTTTTTCAAAACTTTCTCTAAACTTTTTTAACTTGTTTCTAGGTCATCTGACAACATATATCCCTTCACGTTTTTTCACGTGAAACTTTTCAAAACTTTTTCTAAACTTTCTCTAAACTTTTTAAACTTGTTTCTAGGTCATCTGTGAACATATATCCCTTCACGTTTTTTCACGTGAAACTTTTCAAAACTTTTTCTAAACTTTCTCTAAACTTTTTAAACTTGTTTCTAGGTCATCTATGAACATATATCCCTTCACGTTTTTTCACGTGAAACTTTTCAAAACTTTTTCTAAACTTTCTCTAAACTTTTTAAACTTGTTTCTAGGTCATCTGACAACATAAATCCCTTCACGTTTTTTCACGTGAAACTTTTCAAAACTTTTTCTAAACTTTCTCTAAACTTTTTAAACTTGTTTCTAGGTCATCTGTGAACATATATCCCTTCACGTTTTTTCACGTGAAACTTTTCAAAACTTTTTCTAAACTTTCTCTAAACTTTTTAAACTTGTTTCTAGGTCATCTGTGAACATATATCCCTTCACGTTTTTTCACGTGAAACTTTTCAAAACTTTTTCTAAACTTTTTGAAATTTTTTCAACAAAAATCGAAATTTCGGTTTTTGTTGAATTTTCTAAACTTTTCTTAACTTTTTTCTAAACTTTCTCTAAACTTTTTAAACTTGTTTCTAGGTCATCTATGAACATATATCCCTTCACGTTTTTTCACGTGAAACTTTTCAAAACTTTTTCTAAACTTTCTCTAAACTTTTTAAACTTGTTTCTAGGTCATCTGTGAACATATATCCCTTCACGTTTTTTCACGTGAAACTTTTCAAAACTTTTTCTAAACTTTCTCTAAACTTTTTAAACTTGTTTCTAGGTCATCTGTGAACATATATCCCTTCACGTTTTTTCACGTGAAACTTTTCAAAACTTTTTCTAAACTTTCTCTAAACTTTTTAAACTTGTTTCTAGGTCATCTGACAACATAAATCCCTTCACGTTTTTTCACGTGAAACTTTTCAAAACTTTTTCTAAACTTTCTCTAAACTTTTTAAACTTGTTTCTAGGTCATCTGACAACATAAATCCCTTCACGTTTTTTCACGTGAAACTTTTCTAAACTTTTTTAAACTTTTTCAAAACTTTTTCTAAACTTTTTGAAAATGTTTCTAGGTCATCTGACAATATATATTCCTTCACGTTTTTTCACGTGAACCTTTTCTAAACTTTTTTAAAATTTTTCAAAACTTTTTCTAAACTTTTTCTAAACTTTTTTGATATTGTTTCTAGGTCATCTGACAATATATATTCCTTCACGTTTTTTCACGTGAACCTTTTCTAAACTTTTTTAAACTTTTTCAAAACTTTTTCTAAACTTTTTGATATTGTTTCTAGGTCATCTGACAATATATATTCCTTCACGTTTTTTCACGTGAGCATTTTCTAAACTTTTTTTAAACTTTTTTAAACTTTTTCTAAACTTTTTCTAAACTTTTTGATATTGTTTCTAGGTCATCTGACAATATATATTCCTTCACGTTTTTTCACGTGAGCATTTTCTAAACTTTTTTAAACTTTTTCAAAACTTTTTCTAAACTTTTTCTAAACTTTTTGAAATTGTTTCTAGGTCATCTGACAATATATATTCCTTCACGTTTTTTCACGTGAACCTTTTCTAAACTTTTTTAAACTTTTTTCAAAACTTTTTCTAAACTTTTTGATATTGTTTCTAGGTCATCTGACAATATATATTCCTTCACGTTTTTTCACGTGAGCATTTTCTAAACTTTTTTTAAACTTTTTAAACTTTTTCTAAACTTTTTCTAAACTTTTTGAAAATGTTTCTAGGTCATCTGACAATATATATTCCTTCACGTTTTTTCACGTGAACCTTTCTAAACTTTTTTAAACTTTTTCAAAACTTTTTCTAAACTTTTTCTAAACTTTTTGAAATTGTTTCTAGGTCATCTGACAATATATATTCCTTCACGTTTTTTCACGTGAACCTTTCTAAACTTTTTTAAACTTTTTCAAAACTTTTTCTAAACTTTTCTAAACTTTTTGATATTGTTTCTAGGTCATCTGACAATATATATTCCTTCACGTTTTTTCACGTGAGCATTTTCTAAACTTTTTTTAAACTTTTTAAAACTTTTTCTTAACTTTTTGATATTGTTTCTAGGTCATCTGACAATATATATTCCTTCACGTTTTTTCACGTGAACCTTTCTAAACTTTTTTAAACTTTTTCAAAACTTTTTCTAAACTTTTTCTAAACTTTTTGAAATTGTTTCTAGGTCATCTGACAATATATATTCCTTCACGTTTTTTCACGTGAACCTTTCTAAACTTTTCTAAACTTTTTTAAACTTTTTCAAAACTTTTTCTAAACTTTTTGAAAATGTTTCTAGGTCATCTGACAATATATATTCCTTCACGTTTTTTCACGTGAACCTTTCTAAACTTTTTTTAAACTTTTTCAAAACTTTTTCTAAACTTTTTCTAAACTTTTTGATATTGTTTCTAGGTCATCTGACAATATATATTCCTTCACGTTTTTTCACGTGAGCATTTTCTAAACTTTTTTTAAACTTTTTAAAACTTTTTCTTAACTTTTTCGAAACTTTTGGAAAATGTTTCTAGGTCATCTGACAATATATATTCCTTCACGTTTTTTCACGTGAACCTTTTCTAAACTTTTTTTAAACTTTTTCTAAACTTTTTCTAAACTTTTTGATATTGTTTCTAGGTCATCTGACAATTTATATTCCTTCACGTTTTTTCACGTGAGCATTTTCTAAACTTTTTTTAAACTTTTTTAAACTTTTTCTAAACTTTTTGATATTGTTTCTAGGTCATCTGACAATATATATTCCTTCACGTTTTTTCACGTGAGCATTTTCTAAACTTTTTTTAAACTTTTTAAAACTTTTTCTAAACTTTTTCTAAACTTTTTGAAAATGTTTCTAGGTCATCTGACAATATATATTCCTTCACGTTTTTTCACGTGAACCTTTTCTAAACTTTTTTAAACTTTTTCTAAACTTTTTCTAAACTTTTTTGATATTGTTTCTAGGTCATCTGACAATATATATTCCTTCACGTTTTTTCACGTGAGCATTTTCTAAACTTTTTTAAACTTTTTAAAACTTTTTCTAAACTTTTTCTAAACTTTTTGAAAATGTTTCTAGGTCATCTGACAATATATATTCCTTCACGTTTTTTCACGTGAACCTTTTCTAAACTTTTTTAAACTTTTTGATATTGTTTCTAGGTCATCTGACAATATATATTCCTTCACGTTTTTTCACGTGAACCTTTTCTAAACTTTTTTAAACTTTTTCAAAACTTTTTCTTAACTTTTTCGAAACTTTTGGAAAATGTTTCTAGGTCATCTGACAACATAAATCCCTTCACGTTTTTTCACGTGAAACTTTTCAAAACTTTTTCTAAACTTTCTCTAAACTTTTTAAACTTGTTTCTAGGTCATCTGTGAACATATATCCCTTCACGTTTTTTCACGTGAAACTTTTCAAAACTTTTTCTAAACTTTCTCTAAACTTTTTTAAACTTGTTTCTAGGTCATCTGTGAACATATATCCCTTCACGTTTTTTCACGTGAGCATTTTCTAAACTTTTTTAAACTTTTTAAAACTTTTTCTAAACTTTTTCTAAACTTTTTGAAAATGTTTCTAGGTCATCTGACAATATATATTCCTTCACGTTTTTTCACGTGAACCTTTTCTAAACTTTTTTAAACTTTTTCTAAACTTTTTCTAAACTTTTTGATATTGTTTCTAGGTCATCTGACAATATATATTCCTTCACGTTTTTTCACGTGAGCATTTTCTAAACTTTTTTTAAACTTTTTAAAACTTTTTTCTAAACTTTTTCTAAACTTTTTGAAAATGTTTCTAGGTCATCTGACAATATATATTCCTTCACGTTTTTTCACGTGAACCTTTTCTAAACTTTTTTTAAACTTTTTGATATTGTTTCTAGGTCATCTGACAATATATATTCCTTCACGTTTTTTCACGTGAACCTTTTCTAAACTTTTTTAAACTTTTTCAAAACTTTTTCTTAACTTTTTCGAAACTTTTGGAAAATGTTTCTAGGTCATCTGACAACATAAATCCCTTCACGTTTTTTCACGTGAAACTTTTCAAAACTTTTTCTAAACTTTCTCTAAACTTTTTAAACTTGTTTCTAGGTCATCTGACAACATAAATCCCTTCACGTTTTTTCACGTGAAACTTTTTCAAAACTTTTTCTAAACTTTCTCTAAGCTTTTTAAACTTGTTTCTAGGTCATCTGACAACATAAATCCCTTCACGTTTTTTCACGTGAAACTTTTCAAAACTTTTTCTAAACTTTCTCTAAACTTTTTAAACTTGTTTCTAGGTCATCTGTGAACATATATCCCTTCACGTTTTTTCACGTGAAACTTTTCAAAACTTTTTCTAAACTTTCTCTAAACTTTTTAAACTTGTTTCTAGGTCATCTGTGAACATATATCCCTTCACGTTTTTTCACGTGAAACTTTTCAAAACTTTTTCTAAACTTTCTCTAAACTTTTTAAACTTGTTTCTAGGTCATCTGACAACATAAATCCCTTCACGTTTTTTCACGTGAAACTTTTCAAAACTTTTTCTAAACTTTCTCTAAACTTTTTAAACTTGTTTCTAGGTCATCTGTGAACATATATCCCTTCACGTTTTTTCACGTGAAACTTTTCAAAACTTTTTCTAAACTTTCTCTAAACTTTTTAAACTTGTTTCTAGGTCATCTGTGAACATATATCCCTTCACGTTTTTTCACGTGAAACTTTTCAAAACTTTTTCTAAACTTTCTCTAAACTTTTTAAACTTGTTTCTAGGTCATCTGACAACATAAATCCCTTCACGTTTTTTCACGTGAAACTTTTCAAAACTTTTTCTAAACTTTCTCTAAACTTTTTAAACTTGTTTCTAGGTCATCTGTGAACATATATCCCTTCACGTTTTTTCACGTGAAACTTTTCAAAACTTTTTCTAAACTTTCTCTAAACTTTTTAAACTTGTTTCTAGGTCATCTGTGAACATATATCCCTTCACGTTTTTTCACGTGAAACTTTTCAAAACTTTTTCTAAACTTTCTCTAAACTTTTTAAACTTGTTTCTAGGTCATCTGTGAACATATATCCCTTCACGTTTTTTCACGTGAAACTTTTCAAAACTTTTTCTAAACTTTCTCTAAACTTTTTAAACTTGTTTCTAGGTCATCTGTGAACATATATCCCTTCACGTTTTTTCACGTGAAACTTTTCAAAACTTTTTCTAAACTTTCTCTAAACTTTTTTAAACGTGTTTCTAGGTCATCTGTGAACATATATCCCTTCACGTTTTTTCACGTGAAACTTTTCTAAACTTTCTCTAAACTTTTTAAACTTGTTTCTAGGTCATCTGTGAACATATATCCCTTCACGTTTTTTCACGTGAGACTTTTCAAAACTTTTTCTAAACTTTCTCTAAACTTTTTAAACTTGTTTCTAGGTCATCTGTGAACATAAATCCCTTCACGTTTTTTCACGTGAGACTTTTCAAAACTTTTTCTAAACTTTCTCTAAACTTTTTAAACTTGTTTCTAGGTCATCTGTGAACATATATCCCTTCACGTTTTTTCACGTGAAACTTTTCAAAACTTTTTCTAAACTTTCTCTAAACTTTTTAAACGTGTTTCTAGGTCATCTGTGAACATATATCCCTTCACGTTTTTTCACGTGAAACTTTTCTAAACTTTCTCTAAACTTTTTAAACTTGTTTCTAGGTCATCTGTGAACATATATCCCTTCACGTTTTTTCACGTGAAACTTTTCTAAACTTTCTCTAAACTTTTTAAACTTGTTTCTAGGTCATCTGTGAACATATATCCCTTCACGTTTTTTCACGTGAAACTTTTCAAAACTTTTTCTAAACTTTCTCTAAACTTTTTAAACTTGTTTCTAGGTCATCTGTGAACATATATCCCTTCACGTTTTTTCACGTGAAACTTTTCAAAACTTTTTCAAAACTTTCTCTAAACTTTTTAAACTTGTTTCTAGGTCATCTGTGAACATATATCCCTTCACGTTTTTTTCACGTGAAACTTTTCAAAACTTTTTCTAAACTTTCTCTAAACTTTTTAAACTTGTTTCTAGGTCATCTGTGAACATATATCCCTTCACGTTTTTTCACGTGAAACTTTTCAAAACTTTTTCTAAACTTTCTCTAAACTTTTTAAACTTGTTTCTAGGTCATCTGTGAACATATATCCCTTCACGTTTTTTCACGTGAAACTTTTCTAAACTTTCTCTAAACTTTTTAAACTTGTTTCTAGGTCATCTGTGAACATATATCCCTTCACGTTTTTTCACGTGAAACTTTTCAAAACTTTTTCTAAACTTTCTCTAAACTTTTTAAACTTGTTTTCTAGGTCATCTGTGAACATAAATCCCTTCACGTTTTTTCACGTGAGACTTTTCAAAACTTTTTCTAAACTTTCTCTAAACTTTTTAAACTTGTTTCTAGGTCATCTGTGAACATATATCCCTTCACGTTTTTTCACGTGAAACTTTTCAAAACTTTTTCTAAACTTTCTCTAAACTTTTTAAACGTGTTTCTAGGTCATCTGTGAACATATATCCCTTCACGTTTTTTCACGTGAAACTTTTCTAAACTTTCTCTAAACTTTTTGAACTTGTTTCTAGGTCATCTGTGAACATATATCCCTTCACGTTTTTTCACGTGAAACTTTTCAAAACTTTTTCTAAACTTTCTCTAAACTTTTTAAACTTGTTTCTAGGTCATCTGTGAACATATATCCCTTCACGTTTTTTCACGTGAAACTTTTCTAAACTTTCTCTAAACTTTTTAAACTTGTTTCTAGGTCATCTGTGAACATATATCCCTTCACGTTTTTTCACGTGAAACTTTTCAAAACTTTTTCTAAACTTTCTCTAAACTTTTTAAACTTGTTTCTAGGTCATCTGACAACATAAATCCCTTCACGTTTTTTCACGTGAAACTTTTCAAAACTTTTTCTAAACTTTCTCTAAACTTTTTAAACTTGTTTCTAGGTCATCTGTGAACATATATCCCTTCACGTTTTTTCACGTGAAACTTTTCAAAACTTTTTCTAAACTTTCTCTAAACTTTTTAAACTTGTTTCTAGGTCATCTGTGAACATATATCCCTTCACGTTTTTTCACGTGAAACTTTTCAAAACTTTTTCTAAACTTTCTCTAAACTTTTTAAACTTGTTTCTAGGTCATCTGTGAACATATATCCCTTCACGTTTTTTCACGTGAAACTTTTCAAAACTTTTTCTAAACTTTCTCTAAACTTTTTAAACTTGTTTCTAGGTCATCTGTGAACATATATCCCTTCACGTTTTTTCACGTGAAACTTTTCAAAACTTTTTCTAAACTTTCTCTAAACTTTTTAAACTTGTTTCTAGGTCATCTGACAACATAAATCCCTTCACGTTTTTTCACGTGAAACTTTTCAAAACTTTTTCTAAACTTTCTCTAAACTTTTTAAACTTGTTTCTAGGTCATCTGTGAACATATATCCCTTCACGTTTTTTCACGTGAAACTTTTCAAAACTTTTTCTAAACTTTCTCTAAACTTTTTAAACTTGTTTCTAGGTCATCTGACAACATATATCCCTTCACGTTTTTTCACGTGAAACTTTTCAAAACTTTTTCTAAACTTTCTCTAAACTTTTTAAACTTGTTTCTAGGTCATCTGACAACATATATCCCTTCACGTTTTTTCACGTGAAACTTTTCAAAACTTTTTCTAAACTTTCTCTAAACTTTTTAAACTTGTTTCTAGGTCATCTGTGAACATATATCCCTTCACGTTTTTTCACGTGAAACTTTTCAAAACTTTTTCTAAACTTTCTCTAAACTTTTTAAACTTGTTTCTAGGTCATCTGACAACATATATCCCTTCACGTTTTTTCACGTGAAACTTTTCAAAACTTTTTCTAAACTTTCTCTAAACTTTTTAAACTTGTTTCTAGGTCATCTGTGAACATATATCCCTTCACGTTTTTTCACGTGAAACTTTTTGAAACTTTTTCTAAACTTTCTCTAAACTTTTTTAACTTGTTTCTAGGTCATCTGACAACATAAATCCCTTCACGTTTTTTCACGTGAAACTTTTCAAAACTTTTTCAAAACTTTCTCTAAACTTTTTTAACTTGTTTCTAGGTCATCTGACAACATAAATCCCTTCACGTTTTTTCACGTGAAACTTTTCAAAACTTTTTCTAAACTTTCTCTAAACTTTTTTAACTTGTTTCTAGGTCATCTGACAACATATATCCCTTCACGTTTTTTCACGTGAAACTTTTCTTAACTTTTTCAAAACTTTCTCTAAACTTTTTAAACTTGTTTCTAGGTCATCTGTGAACATATATCCCTTCACGTTTTTTCACGTGAAACTTTTCAAAACTTTTTCTAAACTTTCTCTAAACTTTTTTAACTTGTTTCTAGGTCATCTGACAACATAAATCCCTTCACGTTTTTTCACGTGAAACTTTTCAAAACTTTTTCAAAACTTTCTCTAAACTTTTTTAACTTGTTTCTAGGTCATCTGACAACATAAATCCCTTCACGTTTTTTCACGTGAAACTTTTCAAAACTTTTTCTAAACTTTCTCTAAACTTTTTTAACTTGTTTCTAGGTCATCTGACAACATAAATCTCTTCACGTTTTTTCACGTGAAACTTTTCAAAACTTTTTCTAAACTTTCTCTAAACTTTTTAAACTTGTTTCTAGGTCATCTGACAACATATATCCCTTCACGTTTTTTCACGTGAAACTTTTCTTAACTTTTTCAAAACTTTCTCTAAACTTTTTAAACTTGTTTCTAGGTCATCTGACAACATATATCCCTTCACGTTTTTTCACGTGAAACTTTTCTTAACTTTTTCAAAACTTTCTCTAAACTTTTTAAACTTGTTTCTAGGTCATCTGACAACATATATCCCTTCACGTTTTTTCACGTGAAACTTTTCAAAACTTTTTCTAAACTTTCTCTAAACTTTTTAAACTTGTTTCTAGGTCATCTGACAACATATATCCCTTCACGTTTTTTCACGTGAAACTTTTCTTAACTTTTTTCAAAACTTTCTCTAAACTTTTTAAACTTGTTTCTAGGTCATCTGTGAACATATATCCCTTCACGTTTTTTCACGTGAAACTTTTCAAAACTTTTTCTAAACTTTCTCTAAACTTTTTTAACTTGTTTCTAGGTCATCTGTGAACATATATCCTTTCTTGTTTTTTCACGTGAAACTTTTTCAAAACTTTTTCTAAACTTTCTCTAAACTTTTTAAACTTGTTTCTAGGTCATCTGACAACATACATCCCTTCTTGTTTTTTCACGTGAAACTTTTTGAAACTTTTTCTAAACTTTCTCTAAACTTTTTTAACTTGTTTCTAGGTCATCTGTGAACATATATCCTTTCTTGTTTTTTCACGTGAAACTTTTCAAAACTTTTTCTAAACTTTCTCTAAACTTTTTAAACTTGTTTCTAGGTCATCTGACAACATACATCCCTTCACGTTTTTTCACGTGAACCTTTTCTAAACTTTTTTAAACTTTTTCAAAACTTTTTCTAAACTTTTTCTAAACTTTTTGATATTGTTTCTAGGTCATCTGACAATATATATTCCTTCACGTTTTTTCACGTGAACCTTTTCTAAACTTTTTTTAAACTTTTTAAAACTTTTTCTAAACTTTTTCTAAACTTTTTCTAAACTTTTTGATATTGTTTCTAGGTCATCTGACAATATATATTCCTTCACGTTTTTTCACGTGAGCATTTTCTAAACTTTTTTTAAACTTTTTAAAACTTTTTCTAAACTTTTTCTAAACTTTTTGAAAATGTTTCTAGGTCATCTGACAATATATATTCCTTCACGTTTTTTCACGTGAACCTTTTCTAAACTTTTTTAAACTTTTTCTAAACTTTTTCTAAACTTTTTGATATTGTTTCTAGGTCATCTGACAATATATATTCCTTCACGTTTTTTCACGTGAACCTTTTCTAAACTTTTTTTAAACTTTTTTAAACTTTTTCTAAACTTTTTCTAAACTTTTTTCTAAACTTTTTGATATTGTTTCTAGGTCATCTGACAATATATATTCCTTCACGTTTTTTCACGTGAGCATTTTCTAAACTTTTTTTTAAACTTTTCTAAACTTTTTCTAAACTTTTTCTAAACTTTTTGATATTGTTTCTAGGTCATCTGACAATATATATTCCTTCACGTTTTTTCACGTGAGCATTTTCTAAACTTTTTTTAAACTTTTTTAAACTTTTTCTAAACTTTTTTCTAAACTTTTTGATATTGTTTCTAGGTCATCTGACAATATATATTCCTTCACGTTTTTTCACGTGAGCATTTTCTAAACTTTTTTTAAACTTTTTAAAACTTTTTCTAAACTTTTTCTAAACTTTTTGAAATTGTTTCTAGGTCATCTGACAATATATATTCCTTCACGTTTTTTCACGTGAGCATTTTCTAAACTTTTTTTAAACTTTTTAAAACTTTTTCTAAACTTTTTCTAAACTTTTTTGAAATTGTTTCTAGGTCATCTGACAATATATATTCCTTCACGTTTTTTCACGTGAACCTTTTCTAAACTTTTTTAAACTTTTTTCAAAACTTTTTCTAAACTTTTTCTAAACTTTTTGAAATTGTTTCTAGGTCATCTGACAATATATATTCCTTCACGTTTTTTCACGTGAACCTTTTCTAAACTTTTTTTAAACTTTTTGATATTGTTTCTAGGTCATCTGACAATATATATTCCTTCACGTTTTTTCACGTGAACCTTTTCTAAACTTTTTTAAACTTTTTCAAAACTTTTTCTTAACTTTTTCGAAACTTTTGGAAAATGTTTCTAGGTCATCTGACAATATATATTCCTTCACGTTTTTTCACGTGAACCTTTTCTAAACTTTTTTAAAACTTTTTCTAAACTTTTTCTAAACTTTTTGATATTGTTTCTAGGTCATCTGACAATATATATTCCTTCACGTTTTTTCACGTGAGCATTTTCTAAACTTTTTTAAACTTTTTAAAACTTTTTCTAAACTTTTTCTAAACTTTTTGAAATTGTTTCTAGGTCATCTGACAATATATATTCCTTCACGTTTTTTCACGTGAACCTTTTCTAAACTTTTTTAAACTTTTTCAAAACTTTTTCTAAACTTTTTCTAAACTTTTTGAAATTGTTTCTAGGTCATCTGACAATATATATTCCTTCACGTTTTTTCACGTGAACCTTTTCTAAACTTTTTTTAAACTTTTTGATATTGTTTCTAGGTCATCTGACAATATATATTCCTTCACGTTTTTTCACGTGAACCTTTTCTAAACTTTTTTAAACTTTTTCAAAACTTTTTCTTAACTTTTTCGAAACTTTTGGAAAATGTTTCTAGGTCATCTGACAATATATATTCCTTCACGTTTTTTCACGTGAACCTTTTCTAAACTTTTTTTAAACTTTTTCTAAACTTTTTCTAAACTTTTTGATATTGTTTCTAGGTCATCTGACAATATATATTCCTTCACGTTTTTTCACGTGAGCTTTTCAAAACTTTTCTTTTTCTAAACTTTTTATATAAAACCTTTTCTAAACTTTTTTTAAACTTTTTGATATTGTTTCTAGGTCATCTGACAATATTTTCCTTCACGTTTTTTCACGTGAACTTTTCTAAACTTTTTTAAACTTTTTTCAAAACTTTTCTTAACTTTTTCGAAACTTTTGGAAAATGTTTCTAGGTCATCTGACAATATATATTCCTTCACGTTTTTTCACGTGAACCTTTTCTAAACTTTTTTAAACTTTTTCTAAACTTTTTCTAAACTTTTGATATTGTTTCTAGGTCATCTGACAATATATATTCCTTCACGTTTTTTCACGTGAGCATTTTCTAAACTTTTTTTTAAACTTTTTTAAAACTTTTTCTAAACTTTTTCTAAACTTTTTGATATTGTTTCTAGGTCATCTGACAATATATATTCCTTCACGTTTTTTCACGTGAGCATTTTCTAAACTTTTTTAAACTTTTTAAAACTTTTTCTAAACTTTTTCTAAACTTTTTGAAAATGTTTCTAGGTCATCTGACAATATATATTCCTTCACGTTTTTTCACGTGAACCTTTTCTAAACTTTTTTAAACTTTTTCAAAACTTTTTCTAAACTTTTTCTAAACTTTTTTGAAATTGTTTCTAGGTCATCTGACAATATATATTCCTTCACGTTTTTTCACGTGAACCTTTTCTAAACTTTTTTAAACTTTTTCAAAACTTTTTCTTAACTTTTTCGAAACTTTTGGAAAATGTTTCTAGGTCATCTGACAATATATATTCCTTCACGTTTTTTCACGTGAACCTTTTCTAAACTTTTTTAAACTTTTTCAAAACTTTTTCTAAACTTTTTCTAAACTTTTTTGATATTGTTTCTAGGTCATCTGACAATATATATTCCTTCACGTTTTTTCACGTGAACCTTTTCTAAACTTTTTTAAACTTTTTCAAAACTTTTTCTAAACTTTTTCTAAACTTTTTGAAAATGTTTCTAGGTCATCTGACAATATATATTCCTTCACGTTTTTTCACGTGAACCTTTTCTAAACTTTTTTAAACTTTTTCAAAACTTTTTCTAAACTTTTTCTAAACTTTTTTGATATTGTTTCTAGGTCATCTGACAATATATATTCCTTCACGTTTTTTCACGTGAACCTTTTCTAAACTTTTTTAAACTTTTTCAAAACTTTTTCTTAACTTTTTCGAAACTTTTGGAAAATGTTTCTAGGTCATCTGACAATATATATTCCTTCACGTTTTTTCACGTGAACCTTTTCTAAACTTTTTTAAACTTTTTTTAAACTTTTTGATATTGTTTCTAGGTCATCTGACAATATATATTCCTTCACGTTTTTTCACGTGAACCTTTTCTAAACTTTTTTAAACTTTTTTCAAAACTTTTTCTTAACTTTTTCGAAACTTTTGGAAAATGTTTCTAGGTCATCTGACAATATATATTCCTTCACGTTTTTTCACGTGAACCTTTTCTAAACTTTTTTCAAACTTTTTCTTAACTTTTTCGAAACTTTTTGAAAATGTTTCTAGGTCATCTGACAATATATATTCCTTCACGTTTTTTCACGTGAACCTTTTCTAAACTTTTTTAAACTTTTTCAAAACTTTTTCTTAACTTTTTCGAAACTTTTGGAAAATGTTTCTAGGTCATCTGACAATATATATTCCTTCACGTTTTTTCACGTGAACCTTTTCTAAACTTTTTCAAACTTTTTCTTAACTTTTTCGAAACTTTTTGAAAATGTTTCTAGGTCATCTGACAATATATATTCCTTCACGTTTTTTCACGTGAACCTTTTCTAAACTTTTTTTAAACTTTTTGATATTGTTTCTAGGTCATCTGACAATATATATTCCTTCACGTTTTTTCACGTGAACCTTTTCTAAACTTTTTTAAACTTTTTCAAAACTTTTTCTTAACTTTTTCGAAACTTTTGGAAAATGTTTCTAGGTCATCTGACAATATATATTCCTTCACGTTTTTTCACGTGAACCTTTTCTAAACTTTTTTCAAACTTTTTCTTAACTTTTTCGAAACTTTTTGAAAATGTTTCTAGGTCATCTGACAATATATATTCCTTCACGTTTTTTCACGTGAACCTTTTCTAAACTTTTTTCAAACTTTTTCTTAACTTTTTCTAAACTTTTTGATATTGTTTCTAGGTCATCTGACAATATATATTCCTTCACGTTTTTTCACGTGAACCTTTTCTAAACTTTTTTTAAACTTTTTGATATTGTTTCTAGGTCATCTGACAATATATATTCCTTCACGTTTTTTCACGTGAACCTTTTCTAAACTTTTTTAAACTTTTTCAAAACTTTTTCTTAACTTTTTCGAAACTTTTGGAAAATGTTTCTAGGTCATCTGACAATATATATTCCTTCACGTTTTTTCACGTGAACCTTTTCCAAACTTTTTTTAAACTTTTTCTAAACTTTTTCTAAACTTTTTGATATTGTTTCTAGGTCATCTGACAATATATATTCCTTCACGTTTTTTCACGTGAACCTTTTCCAAACTTTTTCAAACTTTTTCTTAACTTTTTCTAAACTTTTTGATATTGTTTCCAGGTCATCTGACAATATATATTCCTTCACGTTTTTTCACGTGAACCTTTTCTAAACTTTTTTTAAACTTTTTGATATTGTTTCTAGGTCATCTGACAATATATATTCCTTCACGTTTTTTCACGTGAACCTTTTCTAAACTTTTTCAAACTTTTTCTTAACTTTTTCGAAACTTTTGGAAAATGTTTCTAGGTCATCTGACAATATATATTCCTTCACGTTTTTTCACGTGAACCTTTTCCTAAACTTTTTTTAAACTTTTTCTAAACTTTTTCTAAACTTTTTGATATTGTTTCTAGGTCATCTGACAATATATATTCCTTCACGTTTTTTCACGTGAACCTTTTCTAAACTTTTTTCAAACTTTTTCTTAACTTTTTCGAAACTTTTGGAAAATGTTTCTAGGTCATCTGACAATATATATTCCTTCACGTTTTTTCACGTGAACCTTTTCTAAACTTTTTTCAAACTTTTTCTTAACTTTTTCGAAACTTTTTGATATTGTTTCTAGGTCATCTGACAATATATATTCCTTCACGTTTTTTCACGTGAACCTTTTCTAAACTTTTTTCAAACTTTTTCTTAACTTTTTCGAAACTTTTGGAAAATGTTTCTAGGTCATCTGACAATATATATTCCTTCACGTTTTTTCACGTGAACCTTTTCTAAACTTTTTCAAACTTTTTCTTAACTTTTTCGAAACTTTTGGAAAATGTTTCTAGGTCATCTGACAATATATATTCCTTCACGTTTTTTCACGTGAACCTTTTCTAAACTTTTTCAAACTTTTTCTTAACTTTTTCGAAACTTTTGGAAAATGTTTCTAGGTCATCTGACAATATATATTCCTTCACGTTTTTTCACGTGAACCTTTTCTAAACTTTTTTCAAACTTTTTCTTAACTTTTTCTAAACTTTTTGATATTGTTTCTAGGTCATCTGACAATATATATTCCTTCACGTTTTTTCACGTGAACCTTTTCTAAACTTTTTTCAAACTTTTTCTTAACTTTTTCGAAACTTTTGGAAAATGTTTCTAGGTCATCTGACAATATATATTCCTTCACGTTTTTTCACGTGAACCTTTTCTAAACTTTTTTCAAACTTTTTCTTAACTTTTTCTAAACTTTTTGATATTGTTTCTAGGTCATCTGACAATATATATTCCTTCACGTTTTTTCACGTGAACCTTTTCTAAACTTTTTCAAACTTTTTCTTAACTTTTTCGAAACTTTTGGAAAATGTTTCTAGGTCATCTGACAATATATATTCCTTCACGTTTTTTCACGTGAACCTTTTCTAAACTTTTTTCAAACTTTTTCTTAACTTTTTCGAAACTTTTGGAAAATGTTTCTAGGTCATCTGACAATATATATTCCTTCACGTTTTTTCACGTGAACCTTTTCTAAACTTTTTTCAAACTTTTTCTTAACTTTTTCTAAACTTTTTGATATTGTTTCCAGGTCATCTGACAATATATATTCCTTCACGTTTTTTCACGTGAACCTTTTCTAAACTTTTTTTAAACTTTTTGATATTGTTTCTAGGTCATCTGACAATATATATTCCTTCACGTTTTTTCACGTGAACCTTTTCTAAACTTTTTTAAACTTTTTCAAAACTTTTTCTTAACTTTTTCTAAACTTTTTGATATTGTTTCTAGGTCATCTGACAATATATATTCCTTCACGTTTTTTCACGTGAACCTTTTCTAAACTTTTTTCAAACTTTTTCTTAACTTTTTCGAAACTTTTGGAAAATGTTTCTAGGTCATCTGACAATATATATTCCTTCACGTTTTTTCACGTGAACCTTTTCCAAACTTTTTTTAAACTTTTTCTAAACTTTTTCTAAACTTTTTGATATTGTTTCTAGGTCATCTGACAATATATATTCCTTCACGTTTTTTCACGTGAACCTTTTCTAAACTTTTTTTAAACTTTTTGATATTGTTTCTAGGTCATCTGACAATATATATTCCTTCACGTTTTTTCACGTGAACCTTTTCTAAACTTTTTTCAAACTTTTTCTTAACTTTTTCGAAACTTTTGGAAAATGTTTCTAGGTCATCTGACAATATATATTCCTTCACGTTTTTTCACGTGAACCTTTTCTAAACTTTTTCAAACTTTTTCTTAACTTTTTCGAAACTTTTGGAAAATGTTTCTAGGTCATCTGACAATATATATTCCTTCACGTTTTTTCACGTGAACCTTTTCTAAACTTTTTTCAAACTTTTTCTAAACTTTTTCTAAACTTTTTGATATTGTTTCTAGGTCATCTGACAATATATATTCCTTCACGTTTTTTCACGTGAACCTTTTCTAAACTTTTTTTAAACTTTTTGATATTGTTTCTAGGTCATCTGACAATATATATTCCTTCACGTTTTTTCACGTGAACCTTTTCTAAACTTTTTTCAAACTTTTTCTTAACTTTTTCGAAACTTTTGGAAAATGTTTCTAGGTCATCTGACAATATATATTCCTTCACGTTTTTTCACGTGAACCTTTTCTAAACTTTTTTCAAACTTTTTCTTAACTTTTTCGAAACTTTTGGAAAATGTTTCTAGGTCATCTGACAATATATATTCCTTCACGTTTTTTCACGTGAACCTTTTCTAAACTTTTTTCAAACTTTTTCTTAACTTTTTCGAAACTTTTTGATATTGTTTCTAGGTCATCTGACAATATATATTCCTTCACGTTTTTTCACGTGAACCTTTTCTAAACTTTTTTAAACTTTTTGATATTGTTTCTAGGTCATCTGACAATATATATTCCTTCACGTTTTTTCACGTGAACCTTTTCTAAACTTTTTTAAACTTTTTCAAAACTTTTTCTTAACTTTTTCGAAACTTTTGGAAAATGTTTCTAGGTCATCTGACAATATATATTCCTTCACGTTTTTTCACGTGAACCTTTTCCAAACTTTTTTAAACTTTTTCTAATCTTTTTCTAAACTTTTTGATATTGTTTCTAGGTCATCTGACAATATATATTCCTTCACGTTTTTTCACGTGAACCTTTTCTAAACTTTTTTTAAACTTTTTCTAAACTTTTTCTTAACTTTTTCTTAACTTTTTCGAAACTTTTGGAAAATGTTTCTAGGTCATCTGACAATATATATTCCTTCACGTTTTTTCACGTGAACCTTTTCCAAACTTTTTTTAAACTTTTTCTAAACTTTTTCTAAACTTTTTGATATTGTTTCTAGGTCATCTGACAATATATATTCCTTCACGTTTTTTCACGTGAACCTTTTCTAAACTTTTTTAAACTTTTTCAAAACTTTTTCTTAACTTTTTCGAAACTTTTTGGAAAATGTTTCTAGGTCATCTGACAATATATATTCCTTCACGTTTTTTCACGTGAACCTTTTCTAAACTTTTTTAAACTTTTTGATATTGTTTCTAGGTCATCTGACAATATATATTCCTTCACGTTTTTTCACGTGAACCTTTTCTAAACTTTTTTAAACTTTTTCAAAACTTTTTCTTAACTTTTTCGAAACTTTTGGAAAATGTTTCTAGGTCATCTGACAATATATATTCCTTCACGTTTTTTCACGTGAACCTTTTCTAAACTTTTTTTAAACTTTTTGATATTGTTTCTAGGTCATCTGACAATATATATTCCTTCACGTTTTTTCACGTGAACCTTTTCTAAACTTTTTTAAACTTTTTGATATTGTTTCTAGGTCATCTGACAATATATATTCCTTCACGTTTTTTCACGTGAACCTTTTCTAAACTTTTTTTAAACTTTTTGATATTGTTTCTAGGTCATCTGACAATATATATTCCTTCACGTTTTTTCACGTGAACCTTTTCTAAACTTTTTTTAAACTTTTTGATATTGTTTCTAGGTCATCTGACAATATATATTCCTTCACGTTTTTTCACGTGAACCTTTTCTAAACTTTTTTAAACTTTTTGATATTGTTTCTAGGTCATCTGACAATATATATTCCTTCACGTTTTTTCACGTGAACCTTTTCTAAACTTTTTTTAAACTTTTTGATATTGTTTCTAGGTCATCTGACAATATATATTCCTTCACGTTTTTTCACGTGAACCTTTTCTAAACTTTTTTCAAACTTTTTCTTAACTTTTTCTAAACTTTTTGATATTGTTTCTAGGTCATCTGACAATATATATTCCTTCACGTTTTTTCACGTGAACCTTTTCTAAACTTTTTTAAACTTTTTGATATTGTTTCTAGGTCATCTGACAATATATATTCCTTCACGTTTTTTCACGTGAACCTTTTCTAAACTTTTTTTAAACTTTTTGATATTGTTTCTAGGTCATCTGACAATATATATTCCTTCACGTTTTTTCACGTGAACCTTTTCTAAACTTTTTTCAAACTTTTTCTTAACTTTTTCTAAACTTTTTGATATTGTTTCTAGGTCATCTGACAATATATATTCCTTCACGTTTTTTCACGTGAACCTTTTCTAAACTTTTTTTAAACTTTTGGAAAATGTTTCTAGGTCATCTGACAATATATATTCCTTCACGTTTTTTCACGTGAACCTTTTCTAAACTTTTTAAAACTTTTTGATATTGTTTCTAGGTCATCTGACAATATATATTCCTTCACGTTTTTTCACGTGAACCTTTTCTAAACTTTTTTAAACTTTTTCAAAACTTTTTCTTAACTTTTTCGAAACTTTTGGAAAATGTTTCTAGGTCATCTGACAATATATATTCCTTCACGTTTTTTCACGTGAACCTTTTCTAAACTTTTTTCAAACTTTTTCTTAACTTTTTCTAAACTTTTTGATATTGTTTCTAGGTCATCTGACAATATATATTCCTTCACGTTTTTTCACGTGAACCTTTTCTAAACTTTTTTTAAACTTTTTGATATTGTTTCTAGGTCATCTGACAATATATATTCCTTCACGTTTTTTCACGTGAACCTTTTCTAAACTTTTTTAAACTTTTTCAAAACTTTTTCTTAACTTTTTCGAAACTTTTGGAAAATGTTTCTAGGTCATCTGACAATATATATTCCTTCACGTTTTTTCACGTGAACCTTTTCCAAACTTTTTTTAAACTTTTTCTAAACTTTTTCTAAACTTTTTGATATTGTTTCTAGGTCATCTGACAATATATATTCCTTCACGTTTTTTCACGTGAACCTTTTCTAAACTTTTTTTTAAACTTTTTGATATTGTTTCTAGGTCATCTGACAATATATATTCCTTCACGTTTTTTCACGTGAACCTTTTCTAAACTTTTTTTAAACTTTTTGATATTGTTTCTAGGTCATCTGACAATATATATTCCTTCACGTTTTTTCACGTGAACCTTTTCTAAACTTTTTTAAACTTTTTCAAAACTTTTTCTTAACTTTTTCGAAACTTTTGGAAAATGTTTCTAGGTCATCTGACAATATATATTCCTTCACGTTTTTTCCCGTGAACCTTTTCTAAACTTTTTTCAAACTTTTTCTTAACTTTTTCTAAACTTTTTGATATTGTTTCTAGGTCATCTGACAATATATATTCCTTCACGTTTTTTCCCGTGAACCTTTTCTAAACTTTTTTCAAACTTTTTCTTAACTTTTTCTAAACTTTTTGATATTGTTTCTAGGTCATCTGACAATATATATTCCTTCACGTTTTTTCCCGTGAACCTTTTCTAAACTTTTTCAAACTTTTTCTTAACTTTTTCTAAACTTTTTGATATTGTTTCTAGGTCATCTGACAATATATATTCCTTCACGTTTTTTCACGTGAACCTTTTCTAAACTTTTTTTAAACTTTTTGATATTGTTTCTAGGTCATCTGACAATATATATTCCTTCACGTTTTTTCACGTGAACCTTTTCTAAACTTTTTTCAAACTTTTTCTTAACTTTTTCTAAACTTTTTGATATTGTTTCTAGGTCATCTGACAATATATATTCCTTCACGTTTTTTCACGTGAACCTTTTCTAAACTTTTTTTAAACTTTTGGAAAATGTTTCTAGGTCATCTGACAATATATATTCCTTCACGTTTTTTCCCGTGAACCTTTTCTAAACTTTTTTCAAACTTTTTCTTAACTTTTTCTAAACTTTTTGATATTGTTTCTAGGTCATCTGACAATATATATTCCTTCACGTTTTTTCCCGTGAACCTTTTCTAAACTTTTTTCAAACTTTTTCTTAACTTTTTCTAAACTTTTTGATATTGTTTCTAGGTCATCTGACAATATATATTCCTTCACGTTTTTTCCCGTGAACCTTTTCTAAACTTTTTTCAAACTTTTTCTTAACTTTTTCTAAACTTTTTGATATTGTTTCTAGGTCATCTGACAATATATATTCCTTCACGTTTTTTCACGTGAACCTTTTCTAAACTTTTTTAAACTTTTTGATATTGTTTCTAGGTCATCTGACAATATATATTCCTTCACGTTTTTTCACGTGAACCTTTTCTAAACTTTTTTTCAAACTTTTTCTTAACTTTTTCTAAACTTTTTGATATTGTTTCTAGGTCATCTGACAATATATATTCCTTCACGTTTTTTCACGTGAACCTTTTCTAAACTTTTTTTAAACTTTTTGGAAAATGTTTCTAGGTCATCTGACAATATATATTCCTTCACGTTTTTTCACGTGAACCTTTTCTAAACTTTTTTAAAACTTTTTGATATTGTTTCTAGGTCATCTGACAATATATATTCCTTCACGTTTTTTCACGTGAACCTTTTCTAAACTTTTTTAAACTTTTTTCAAAACTTTTTCTTAACTTTTTCGAAACTTTTGGAAAATGTTTCTAGGTCATCTGACAATATATATTCCTTCACGTTTTTTCACGTGAACCTTTTCTAAACTTTTTTCAAACTTTTTCTTAACTTTTTCTAAACTTTTTGATATTGTTTCTAGGTCATCTGACAATATATATTCCTTCACGTTTTTTCACGTGAACCTTTTCTAAACTTTTTTTAAACTTTTTGATATTGTTTCTAGGTCATCTGACAATATATATTCCTTCACGTTTTTTCACGTGAACCTTTTCTAAACTTTTTTAAACTTTTTCAAAACTTTTTCTTAACTTTTTCGAAACTTTTGGAAAATGTTTCTAGGTCATCTGACAATATATATTCCTTCACGTTTTTTCACGTGAACCTTTTCCAAACTTTTTTTAAACTTTTTCTAAACTTTTTCTAAACTTTTTGATATTGTTTCTAGGTCATCTGACAATATATATTCCTTCACGTTTTTTCACGTGAACCTTTTCTAAACTTTTTTTAAACTTTTTGATATTGTTTCTAGGTCATCTGACAATATATATTCCTTCACGTTTTTTCACGTGAACCTTTTCTAAACTTTTTTTAAACTTTTTGATATTGTTTCTAGGTCATCTGACAATATATATTCCTTCACGTTTTTTCACGTGAACCTTTTCTAAACTTTTTTAAACTTTTTCAAAACTTTTTCTTAACTTTTTCGAAACTTTTGGAAAATGTTTCTAGGTCATCTGACAATATATATTCCTTCACGTTTTTTCCCGTGAACCTTTTCTAAACTTTTTTCAAACTTTTTTCTTAACTTTTTCTAAACTTTTTGATATTGTTTCTAGGTCATCTGACAACATAAATTCCTTCACGTTTTTTCACGTGAAACTTTTCTAAACTTTTTCTAAACTTTTTTTAAACTTTTTCTAAACTTTTTGAAATTGTTTCTAGGTCATCTGACAACATAAATTCCTTCACGTTTTTTCACGTGAAACTTTTCTAAACTTTTTTTAAACTTTTTCTAAACTTTTTGAAATTGTTTCTAGGTCATCTGACAACATAAATTCCTTCACGTTTTTTCACGTGAAACTTTTCTAAACTTTTTCTAAACTTTTTTTAAACTTTTTCTAAACTTTTTTGAAATTGTTTCTAGGTCATCTGACAACATAAATTCCTTCACGTTTTTTCACGTGAAACTTTTCTAAACTTTTTCTAAACTTTTTTTAAACTTTTTCTAAACTTTTTGAAATTGTTTCTAGGTCATCTGACAACATAAATTCCTTCACGTTTTTTCACGTGAAACTTTTCTAAACTTTTTCTAAACTTTTTTTAAACTTTTTCTAAACTTTTTGAAATTGTTTCTAGGTCATCTGACAACATAAATTCCTTCACGTTTTTTCACGTGAAACTTTTCTAAACTTTTTCTAAACTTTTTTTAAACTTTTTCTAAACTTTTTGAAATTGTTTCTAGGTCATCTGACAACATAAATTCCTTCACGTTTTTTCACGTGAAACTTTTCTAAACTTTTTCTAAACTTTTTTAAACTTTTTCTAAACTTTTTGAAATTGTTTCTAGGTCATCTGACAACATAAATTCCTTCACGTTTTTTCACGTGAAACTTTTCTAAACTTTTTCTAAACTTTTTTAAACTTTTTCTAAACTTTTTGAAATTGTTTCTAGGTCATCTGACAACATAAATTCCTTCACGTTTTTTCACGTGAAACTTTTCTAAACTTTTTCTAAACTTTTTTAAACTTTTTCTAAACTTTTTGAAATTGTTTCTAGGTCATCTGACAACATAAATTCCTTCACGTTTTTTCACGTGAAACTTTTCTAAACTTTTTCTAAACTTTTTTAAACTTTTTCTAAACTTTTTGAAATTGTTTCTAGGTCATCTGACAACATAAATTCCTTCACGTTTTTTCACGTGAAACTTTTCTAAACTTTTTCTAAACTTTTTTTAAACTTTTTCTAAACTTTTTGAAATTGTTTCTAGGTCATCTGACAACATAAATTCCTTCACGTTTTTTCACGTGAAACTTTTCTAAACTTTTTCTAAACTTTTTTTAAACTTTTTCTAAACTTTTTGAAATTGTTTCTAGGTCATCTGACAACATAAATTCCTTCACGTTTTTTCACGTGAAACTTTTCTAAACTTTTTTTAAACTTTTTCTAAACTTTTTGAAATTGTTTCTAGGTCATCTGACAACATAAATTCCTTCACGTTTTTTCACGTGAAACTTTTCTAAACTTTTTCTAAACTTTTTTAAACTTTTTCTAAACTTTTTGAAATTGTTTCTAGGTCATCTGACAACATAAATTCCTTCACGTTTTTTCACGTGAACTTTTTCAAAACTTTTTCTAAACTTTTTTTAAACTTTTTCTAAACTTTTTGAAATTGTTTCTAGGTCATCTGACAACATAAATTCCTTCACGTTTTTTCACGTGAACTTTTTCAAAACTTTTTCTAAACTTTTTTAAACTTTTTCTAAACTTTTTGAAATTGTTTCTAGGTCATCTGACAACATAAATTCCTTCACGTTTTTTCACGTGAAACTTTTCTAAACTTTTTTCTAAACTTTTTTTAAACTTTTTCTAAACTTTTTGAAATTGTTTCTAGGTCATCTGACAACATAAATTCCTTCACGTTTTTTCACGTGAACTTTTTCAAAACTTTTTCTAAACTTTTTTTAAACTTTTTCTAAACTTTTTGAAATTGTTTCTAGGTCATCTGACAACATAAATTCCTTCACGTTTTTTCACGTGAACTTTTTCAAAACTTTTTCTAAACTTTTTGAAATTGTTTCTAGGTCATCTGACAACATAAATTCCTTCACGTTTTTCACGTGAAACTTTTCTAAACTTTTTCTAAACTTTTTTTAAACTTTTTCTAAACTTTTTGAAATTGTTTCTAGGTCATCTGACAACATAAATTCCTTCACGTTTTTTCACGTGAACTTTTTCAAAACTTTTTCTAAACTTTTTGAAATTGTTTCTAGGTCATCTGACAACATAAATTCCTTCACGTTTTTTCACGTGAAACTTTTCTAAACTTTTTCTAAACTTTTTTTAAACTTTTTCTAAACTTTTTGAAATTGTTTCTAGGTCATCTGACAACATAAATTCCTTCACGTTTTTTCACGTGAAACTTTTCTAAACTTTTTTTAAACTTTTTCTAAACTTTTTGAAATTGTTTCTAGGTCATCTGACAACATAAATTCCTTCACGTTTTTTCACGTGAAACTTTTCTAAACTTTTTCTAAACTTTTTTTAAACTTTTTCTAAACTTTTTGAAATTGTTTCTAGGTCATCTGACAACATAAATTCCTTCACGTTTTTTCACGTGAAACTTTTCTAAACTTTTTTTATACTTTTTCTAAACTTTTTGAAATTGTTTCTAGGTCATCTGACAACATAAATTCCTTCACGTTTTTTCACGTGAAACTTTTCTAAACTTTTTCTAAACTTTTTTTAAACTTTTTCTAAACTTTTTGAAATTGTTTCTAGGTCATCTGACAACATAAATTCCTTCACGTTTTTTCACGTGAAACTTTTCTAAACTTTTTCTAAACTTTTTTTTAAACTTTTTCTAAACTTTTTTGAAATTGTTTCTAGGTCATCTGACAACATAAATTCCTTCACGTTTTTTCACGTGAAACTTTTTCTAAACTTTTTCTAAACTTTTTTTAAACTTTTTCTAAACTTTTTGAAATTGTTTCTAGGTCATCTGACAACATAAATTCCTTCACGTTTTTTCACGTGAAACTTTTCTAAACCTTTTTCTAAACTTTTTTTAAACTTTTTCTAAACTTTTTTTAAACTTTTTGATATTGTTTCTAGGTCATCTGACAATATATATTCCTTCACGTTTTTTCACGTGAACCTTTTCTAAACTTTTTTAAACTTTTTCAAAACTTTTTCTTAACTTTTTCGAAACTTTTTGAAAATGTTTCTAGGTCATCTGACAATATATATTCCTTCACGTTTTTTCACGTGAACCTTTTCTAAACTTTTTTTAAACTTTTTGATATTGTTTCTAGGTCATCTGAACTTTTTGATATTGTTTCTAGGTCATCTGACAATATATATTCCTTCACGTTTTTTCACGTGAACCTTTTCTAAACTTTTTTAAACTTTTTCAAAACTTTTTTCTTAACTTTTTCGAAACTTTTGGAAAATGTTTCTAGGTCATCTGACAATATATATTCCTTCACGTTTTTTCACGTGAACCTTTTCTAAACTTTTTTTAAACTTTTTGATATTGTTTCTAGGTCATCTGACAATATATATTCCTTCACGTTTTTTCACGTGAACCTTTTCTAAACTTTTTTAAACTTTTTCAAAACTTTTTTCTTAACTTTTTCGAAACTTTTTGAAAATGTTTCTAGGTCATCTGACAATATATATTCCTTCACGTTTTTTCACGTGAACCTTTTCTAAACTTTTTTAAACTTTTTGATATTGTTTCTAGGTCATCTGAACTTTTTGATATTGTTTCTAGGTCATCTGACAATATATATTCCTTCACGTTTTTTCACGTGAACCTTTTCTAAACTTTTTTAAACTTTTTTCAAAACTTTTTCTTAACTTTTTCGAAACTTTTGGAAAATGTTTCTAGGTCATCTGACAATATATATTCCTTCACGTTTTTTCACGTGAACCTTTTCTAAACTTTTTTTAAACTTTTTCTAAACTTTTTCTAAACTTTTTGATATTGTTTCTAGGTCATCTGACAATATATATTCCTTCACGTTTTTTCACGTGAACCTTTTCTAAACTTTTTTTAAACTTTTTCTAAACTTTTTCTAAACTTTTTGATATTGTTTCTAGGTCATCTGACAATATATATTCCTTCACGTTTTTTCACGTGAACCTTTTCTAAACTTTTTTTAAACTTTTTCTAAACTTTTTCTAAACTTTTTGATATTGTTTCTAGGTCATCTGACAATATATATTCCTTCACGTTTTTTCACGTGAACCTTTTCTAAACTTTTTTAAACTTTTTCAAAACTTTTTCTAAACTTTTTCTAAACTTTTTGATATTGTTTCTAGGTCATCTGACAATATATATTCCTTCACGTTTTTTCACGTGAGCATTTTCTAAACTTTTTTAAAACTTTTTAAAACTTTTTCTAAACTTTTTCTAAACTTTTTGAAAATGTTTCTAGGTCATCTGACAATATATATTCCTTCACGTTTTTTCACGTGAACCTTTTCTAAACTTTTTTAAACTTTTTCAAAACTTTTTCTAAACTTTTTCTAAACTTTTTGAAATTGTTTCTAGGTCATCTGACAATATATATTCCTTCACGTTTTTTCACGTGAACCTTTTCTAAACTTTTTTAAACTTTTTCAAAACTTTTTCAAAACTTTTTCGAAACTTTTTGATATTGTTTCTAGGTCATCTGACAATATATATTCCTTCACGTTTTTTCACGTGAACCTTTTCTAAACTTTTTTAAACTTTTTCAAAACTTTTTCTAAACTTTTTCGAAACTTTTTGATATTGTTTCTAGGTCATCTGACAATATATATTCCTTCACGTTTTTTCACGTGAACCTTTTCTAAACTTTTTTAAACTTTTTTCAAAACTTTTTCAAAACTTTTTCGAAACTTTTTGATATTGTTTCTAGGTCATCTGACAATATATATTCCTTCACGTTTTTTCACGTGAACCTTTTCTAAACTTTTTTTAAACTTTTTCTAAACTTTTTCTAAACTTTTTGATATTGTTTCTAGGTCATCTGACAATATATATTCCTTCACGTTTTTTCACGTGAACCTTTTCTAAACTTTTCTAAACTTTTTTAAACTTTTTCTAAACTTTTTCTAAACTTTTTGATATTGTTTCTAGGTCATCTGACAATATATATTCCTTCACGTTTTTTCACGTGAACCTTTTCTAAACTTTTTTTAAACTTTTTCTAAACTTTTTCTAAACTTTTTGATATTGTTTCTAGGTCATCTGACAATATATATTCCTTCACGTTTTTTCACGTGAACCTTTTCTAAACTTTTCTAAACTTTTTTTAAACTTTTTCTAAACTTTTTCTAAACTTTTTGATATTGTTTCTAGGTCATCTGACAATATATATTCCTTCACGTTTTTTCACGTGAACCTTTTCTAAACTTTTTTAAACTTTTTCTAAACTTTTTCTAAACTTTTTGATATTGTTTCTAGGTCATCTGACAATATATATTCCTTCACGTTTTTTCACGTGAACCTTTTCTAAACTTTTCTAAACTTTTTTTAAACTTTTTCTAAACTTTTTCTAAACTTTTTGATATTGTTTCTAGGTCATCTGACAATATATATTCCTTCACGTTTTTTCACGTGAACCTTTTCTAAACTTTTCTAAACTTTTTTTAAACTTTTTCTAAACTTTTTCTAAACTTTTTGATATTGTTTCTAGGTCATCTGACAATATATATTCCTTCACGTTTTTTCACGTGAACCTTTTCTAAACTTTTTTAAACTTTTTCAAAACTTTTTCTAAACTTTTTCTAAACTTTTTGATATTGTTTCTAGGTCATCTGACAATATATATTCCTTCACGTTTTTTCACGTGAGCATTTTCTAAACTTTTTTAAAACTTTTTAAAACTTTTTCTAAACTTTTTCTAAACTTTTTGAAAATGTTTCTAGGTCATCTGACAATATATATTCCTTCACGTTTTTTCACGTGAACCTTTTCTAAACTTTTTTAAACTTTTTCAAAACTTTTTCTAAACTTTTTCTAAACTTTTTGAAATTGTTTCTAGGTCATCTGACAATATATATTCCTTCACGTTTTTTCACGTGAACCTTTTCTAAACTTTTTTAAACTTTTTCAAAACTTTTTCAAAACTTTTTCGAAACTTTTTTGATATTGTTTCTAGGTCATCTGACAATATATATTCCTTCACGTTTTTTCACGTGAACCTTTTCTAAACTTTTTAAACTTTTTCAAAACTTTTTCAAAACTTTTTCGAAACTTTTTGATATTGTTTCTAGGTCATCTGACAATATATATTCCTTCACGTTTTTTCACGTGAACCTTTTCTAAACTTTTTTAAACTTTTTCAAAACTTTTTCTAAACTTTTTTCGAAACTTTTTGATATTGTTTCTAGGTCATCTGACAATATATATTCCTTCACGTTTTTTCACGTGAACCTTTTCTAAACTTTTTTAAACTTTTTTCAAAACTTTTTCAAAACTTTTTCGAAACTTTTTGATATTGTTTCTAGGTCATCTGACAATATATATTCCTTCACGTTTTTTCACGTGAACCTTTTCTAAACTTTTTTAAACTTTTTTCAAAACTTTTTCAAAACTTTTTCAAAACTTTTTCGAAACTTTTTGATATTGTTTCTAGGTCATCTGACAATATATATTCCTTCACGTTTTTTCACGTGAACCTTTTCTAAACTTTTTTAAACTTTTTCAAAACTTTTTCAAAACTTTTTCGAAACTTTTTGATATTGTTTCTAGGTCATCTGACAATATATATTCCTTCACGTTTTTTCACGTGAACCTTTTCTAAACTTTTTTAAACTTTTTCAAAACTTTTTCTAAACTTTTTCGAAACTTTTTGATATTGTTTCTAGGTCATCTGACAATATATATTCCTTCACGTTTTTTCACGTGAACCTTTTCTAAACTTTTTTAAACTTTTTTCAAAACTTTTTCGAAACTTTTTCGAAACTTTTTGATATTGTTTCTAGGTCATCTGACAATATATATTCCTTCACGTTTTTTCACGTGAACCTTTTCTAAACTTTTCTAAACTTTTTTTAAACTTTTTCTAAACTTTTTCTAAACTTTTTGATATTGTTTCTAGGTCATCTGACAATATATATTCCTTCACGTTTTTTCACGTGAACCTTTTCTAAACTTTTTTAAACTTTTCGAACTTGTTGCTAGGTCATGATTGGAAAAACGCGAACGGCAAATTTCAACTTCTAACTGGAGTTATCTCTTGACAGAGTTCTGATTCATTAGAAAACTGATCCTTCTTGATGATGTGACTATATTTACAATCATTTCCATGAGAATTACCATGTTTAGCTTCAAAATTGATTGCGAAATTTTGCTCATATCATTTTTTCATTGGGCAATCTCTGCGTTTCCAGCATAAATACAATATTTTTCGGATTATGAAATATATCGTTGACCACGCCTATTTTCTTGTTGAAAGTGGGCGTGGCCTATGAAAAATCAGGGCATAAAAGAGCGAGGAAAATCCAAAAATTTTCATTCTCAAATATTTCTTCCTATTCTCCTTCTTATATTCCTCATATTCTCCCTTGTTCCCCAGAGCCAAGACCAGCCAAATCTTGAACCTTTTCAGTTCTCCCCACTTGCACAAAGATTTACCCCTTCCCAACCCAATAACTAATCTTCAGTCAACTTGTAGATGATACCAAGTGTCAGTCCAGCTTTCAGATATATTTTATAATCAACCCCAGAGACCCTTGGCGCTTCTGAGTTAAGGCAAATCACCCTCCAACTCACTCCAGTTTTTGAAGAGATACCTTTAAAAATGAACCTGAAATTGTACCTAAACCCTCTCCCGATTTTCTCCAAATTAAATCAAAACCACCCTTTGCCTAGTTTGAATAATGGTAATTCACAATCAGCAAAATTACGTAGTCCTTAACCTTCATTTTCTCTTCCTTTCTCCTCAGCTTTTACAATTATTCTGATCTCATATTTCAGATCACCCAAACCCTTTTCAACTTCCCCAAATTCAAAAAAATGTCGACAAAGAAAGTACTCTCGAATGCTGTAAGTTTGAAACAAAGCGCAATCTTGCAGAGCCCCAAGAAATGATTTTTCAGGCCAAGGAGGCACTTCATCATGCCGATGAACTGGAGAAGGAGGCGAACCGTCGCAGAAGTCTTGAGGTTTGTTGGAATAAAATTCTCATATCAACATAAATATATTTCATTTTTCCAGAGAAAGTCCAAAAATTCCACACCCTCGTATAAAGAGGATCGGACACAATCATGCACAACTTCCCGATCCAACTCTCGCTCACATCACTCCAATTCGACTTCTGGAGGAGCTTCAGGTAGCAGCTCATCAAGAAGCCGCTCCAGACGATCATAAAATCACTGCGGTTCTTCTCAATTATTTCACTTCTTGTTCCCTGTCCCCAAAAAAACAAAAAATCCAAAAAAAACTTTCTACTGTCCCCTAAAAAACAAAAAACCCCAAAAAAATTTCGAGCAACTTTTTTCTAGTCCATTTTTTTCTTTCCCCATTTTTTCACCCGTATCTTCCCTTTTTCCAAATCAACGTGTTCAATTTTTCTCCAAATTCTTCTCTTTGAATTGAGTTTCAGCTCAAGTAAAGAATCCCGAAGAAAACTTATTCAATTTTCAAATTATTTCCCACTGTACCCGTATTTTCCCTTTGTGAATTTCAATTTTTTTGTATTCTGCATTTTTCGTATAAAAATTAGTTTAGAAAACAAAGTTTTCAATTCACAATACTTTGGATTCAACTTACATTAGCTTCCCGGTTTGAAAAAAACACTAATTTAATTTTTTTAATCTGGAAAAATAGTTTGAATTCTGTTTAAATTTTCATGAAAAATAAACAGTTCAGAGAAAAGCACATCCACCAAAAAAAACTCGTGTAATTGAACCAATTTCTCAACAAAAGGCAGAACACAAAAACAAGCCCCGCCCACTTTGCATGCAAAAAATAGAGACGCGCGCAGCCTGTTAGTTGTCGGGGTGCGCAAAAGAATAAGAGGGGAGACAGTTAATTCGAAATGATGATTGTTGTTTTCCTACAATTAAAAAAAAATAAAGAAACGAAGTGAATACAAGAAGCATTTTGTATAACACTAATCTATTTTGTTACTGTATTTCGGTGGCAAAAGGATTAATGTATTACAAATCTTTCTTGTATTCATGAAAAGAGGGGAAACCTAACAATTTTTTTTTTCACAATTAGATTTGAAAAAGTTTTTGAGTTCGACGAAATTTCGTGGTTTCCGATGTCATTGAGTTTTGTAATTTTTTTGTGATTTCCAAATTTTGGTAAGATGCAGCTCATTTTTCAATTAGTGGAAGTTTTTTCAATACTTTTACATCTAGAATTTCAATTTTTTCTTCTTTCAAACTTTGAACAAAAAATGGGAAGAAAATGGCAATGTTTCTGATTGAGAACAATTATTTCCGATTGAGAACAAACTCATTTTTGGATGAATCATTGGGCTGTTTATATTTTGAGCTGTTTATATATATTTAATCATTGGGCTGTTTATATATATTTTTTCTCTTTGAATTGAGCTTCAGCTCAAGTAAAGAAACCAGAAGAAAACTTATTCAATTTTCAAATTATTTCCCACTGTACCCGTATTTTCCCTTTGTCAATTTCAATTTTTTTGTATTCTGCAATTTTCGAATAAAAATTAGTTTAGAAAACGAAGTTTTCAATTCACAATATTCAGCAATTTTTTAACATTCCATACAAACTACAAAAGCTTGATCGATGACGTCATCCATGGTAAAATTAGGAACCATTCCTGATTTTGCCACAAGTCATTTTTTGACCAAAAAACTTGAAATTATTCATGAATTCGACTGTTATTCTTGTGTTCAACATCTTTCGAAAACATCAATAAATGATCTCTCATATTTGTTTCCCTAAAAAAAACTATGAATCATCTTGCATTGCTCATCATAAAAAATCAATGGATCGCATAACTGTTTCACTATTTGTAAACGTATATAATTCCCGTTCAGAAGTTCAGGCGTTGTGGGTGGTCTTCGTTCAAAAATCTCTGAATTGTTTTCATAAGCTCTGTTTTTCTAAAGACAATTTTTACCTAAAAATTTTTTTCAGAATATTAGTTTGTCACAATTAATAGACCCCTTCCCCGAATTCTTGTTTCAAAGAATTTTATCTGAAAATCAATACATGAACTTTGTTTTTTCTCCTAAAAATATATGACTCACATCTTGCTCATAGCAAAAAAAACAGAGTCAAATTCCCACAAGTTTCTCACAGCCCAATGATTCATCGAAAAATGAGTTGTTTTAACTGTTCTCAATCAGAAACATTGCCATTTCCTTCCTCATTTTTTGTTCAAAGTTTAAAAGAAGAAAAAAATCAAATTCTAGATGTAAAAGTATTGAAAAATGAGCTGGCATCTTACCAAAATGAATTTGAAAATCAAAAAAAAATTACAAGACTCAAGGACATCGGAAACCACGAAATTTCGTCGGACTCAAAAACTTTTTCAAATCTAATTTCAAAAAAAATTTGTTAGGTTTCCCCTCTTTTTCATGAATACAAGAAAGATTTTGTATTACATTAATCCTTTTGCCACCGAAATACAGTAACAAAATAGATTAGTGTTATACAAAATGCTTCTTGTATTCACTTCGTTTCTTTATTTTTTTGTTAATTGTAGGAAAACAACAATCATCATTTCGAATTAACTGTCTCCCCTCTTATTCTTTTGCGCACCCCGACAACTAACAGGCTGCGCGCGTCTCTATTTTTTGCATGCAAAGTGGGCGGGGCTTGTTTTTGTGTTCTGCCTTTTGTTGAGAAATTGGTTCAATTACACGAGTTTTTTTTGGTGGATGTGCTTTTCTCTGAACTGTTTATTTTTCATGAAAATTTAAACAGAATTCAAACTATTTTTCCAGATTAAAAAAATTAAATTAGTGTTTTTTTCAAACCGGGAAGCTAATGTAAGTTGAATCCAAAGTATTGTGAATTGAAAACTTTGTTTTCTAAACTAATTTTTATACGAAAAATGCAGAATACAAAAAAAATTGAAATTCACAAAGGGAAAATACGGGTACAGTGGGAAATAATTTGAAAATTGAATAAGTTTTCTTCGGGATTCTTTACTTGAGCTGAAACTCAATTCAAAGAGAAGAATTTGGAGAAAAAATTGAACACGTTGATTTGGAAAAAGGGAAGATACGGGTGAAAAAATGGGGAAAGAAAAAAATGGACTAGAAAAAAGTTGCTCGAAATTTTTTGGGGTTTTTTGTTTTTTAGGGGACAGTAGAAAGTTTTTTTTTTGGATTTTTTGTTTTTTTGGGGACAGGGAACAAGAAGTGAAATAATTGAGAAGAACCGCAGTGATTTTATGATCGTCTGGAGCGGCTTCTTGATGAGCTGCTACCTGAAGCTCCTCCAGAAGTCGAATTGGAGTGATGTGAGCGAGAGTTGGATCGGGAAGTTGTGCGTGATTGTGTTCGATCCTTTTTATACGATTGTGTAGAATTTTTGGACTTTCTCTGGAAAAATGAAATATATTTATGTTGATATGAGAATTTGATTCCAACAAACCTCAAGACTTCTGCGACGGTTCGCCTCCTTTTCAAGTTCATCTGCATGATGGAGTGCCTCCTTGGCCTGAAATATCATTTTTTGGGGCTCTGCAAGATTGCGCTTTGTTTCAAACTTACAGCATTCGAGAGTACTTTCTTTGTCGACATTTTTTTGAATTTGGGGAAGTTGTGAAAGGTTTGGGTGATCTGAAATATGAGATCAGATTATGGTGAAATCACTGTATTTTTTTTTGCAATTCGAGGGAGACGCAGACTTTAACGTGTGCAGACAAATCTCTCGCCGAAAAAGGGGGAGAAATAGTGTGTGGCAGACACACTGCGTGTCGAGACCAGCGACTGTCTGCGTCTCCTCGAAATTGCATTTTTCTATTAGGAAAAAACACAGTGAAATTTGGCCTGGGATAAGTTTAGGAAGAAAGAGAGAAGCACAAGATCATTGAAATTTTTTGATTGTGAGTTAACATAATTCAACCTAGCCAGAGGGTGTTTGAAAATTAGACTTAGAAAGGCTGTTTCGGAAGGGGGATTCGTTTATTTGATTTGATTTGGAGAAAATCGGGTCACAACATCAAAAAGGATCAGTTTTATAATGAATCAGAACTATGTCACGAGATAACTCATGTTAGAAGTTGAAATTTGCAGTTTTGACGCGCAGGATCGTGTTCAGCTAGTCAAAAACTAATAGAAAACTTATATTTCTAAAGAAATTACAACTTCAAGTTAAAACAATTCCCTTTAAACGGCATATAGTGATTATCTTACCAAGGCTTTCGAAAACATTGAAAAGAATTTTTTTTCATTTGGCAGGTGCATTTTTCATTCAAAATTCTTCAGACCAATTAGATAATTGTTCATCAAAAAGTTTCACAAAAGACCTTTTTGAACAGAAGAACTTTTGCTTAAAAAAAAACATATTTTTAGAAATCTTCAGGCTGTTATACAAACTAATGAGCTATGATTTTTCAAAATGCTATTTGTTTTCAAACAATCAAACTCTATGGGTGGTCTAGCTTAATCTCATGAGAGGTTTTTTTTGAACGACAATTCTCCCTACAATTTTTTTTGAATATTCAGTTGCTGAGAACTTCTTTATTTCCGAATTATTAGTTAGCTGAACACATTTTTCTAAAAATCAATTAATTGTCCCTTTTTTTCAAAAAAAAAAAACATCTATGACTCATATTGCATTGCTCGTGGTAAAAAAAGACTTTTTTTTGTCTTCCAAGATATTCTTCAGGAACCTAGAAATTCTAGTTCAGAATTTCAGGCGTCGTGGGTGGTCTTGGTTCACAAATCGATGTAGTTCCTTTAGATTTTTCTCATAAGCTGTTTTTTTTATAAAGTCAATTTTCTACTACAATGTTTTGCTGAATTCCCAGTTGCTAAGAACTATATTTTTCCGAATTATTAGTTTCTCACAATTAGTTTCTATAAAAAAATTTATATGTCTCGATATCTTTTCCCAAAAATCAATAATGACTCATATCTTATTGCTCATAGTAAAAAACGACAGAGTCAAATTCCCACAAATCTCTCACAGCCCAATGATTCATCCAAAAATGAGTTGTTATAATTGTTCTCAAACAGAAACATTGCCATTTCTTTCCCATTTTTTCTTGTGTAAAGTTACAATTTGTTCGATCATCATTATGATTTTTTTGGCGACCGTACAATTTTTTGCTCATTTATTTTTTTGTACTAGTTTTTTTCTATATTTCTAAACTCACAACACATTTACTGATTGTGAGGGACCAGAGAAGGATCTAGAAAGTTAGGGTAACTTCAGAATAGTGATACCTCAATATTTCTGTTTACTAGTTCTGCGAGGTCAGAAAAAAAGATACAATTTCAGGTACAAAAATATAAGCTTCTCATAGTACTTTTTACTTAGTTTTTGTTTTTCAGCTTTCCAGTTTATTCCATTCAAGAAACCAGGAATATCGATTTTGATTCGAGTTTCAGTTACTTTATTCCAATTCTCTAAAAAAAGCATCGGTCAACATGTTTTGAACAAAAATATCGATTTTTCCCAATTGTTTTTCCCAGTTTTCTTAGCATACTTTTTCTCCGCCAGTTTTCCTCCTAAGGACACCTGTTTTTAAATAGGACGATTTTTTCTGGTGAAAAAATACCACGTGTAAGTTTTTTTTCCGGAACACAGATGTGAGTCACTCCAAAATCGAAAATTTGGAGGCGGAGCCTAGTCTTCCTAGTCGTCACTCTCTCTCTCTCTCTCTCTCTCTTTCTCTCTCCATATTTTTTTTTTCATTTTTTTTGTATTTTTTCTTTCGGGAGAACTCTTGTTTTGTATTTTTTAAAGATATGTTTCTGTATCTGGTCTTTTTTTTCAAATTTTTTGAGCTAAGCCCTGCAAAGATAATTTCACATAAAGGTATTTTTTTTAATATACATAAATTAGTTCACAATCAGAAAAAACCAGAAAGATACAATTTTGGGTACAAAAAATTCATAAGCTCTCATAGTACTATTTTAGCTGCCCTTTTTTCCAAAACTAGCAATATTGATTTATTTTTCGCACGCAAATTATTTCCAAATCTTTCGGAGGATTTTTTTCTTGAAACTTTTTTCTCTAAATCTCTTATTTGCCCGCTGAATTTCGTCACATCCATGTCTCAAAACAATTTTTTTTGATGTGTCATATCGATCCATACAAATGTTACTCCAAGTTTCGAAAAATGGGCGGAGCTTAGTCTCGTGTTCTGCCACTCTATTCATATTTTTTTCACAAGTTTTCGAAAGACACCTGTTTTCATTTTCCTTCTAAAAATGTACATCTGGACCAAAAGCCGTGTTCACAGATATATATTTTCTAGTTTTCGAAACCGATCAACCTTTACTAACGACCATTTTAGCGGCAAGCTAATTTTTTTCATCCACTTTTAAGAGCTTCCCGCTTTTTATGAGGATCATCAGTTCTAAAAGCTTTTTTTTTTTTCCAAATTTTCATTCCTAACTTTAATGGAACCCAACTCATAGCTCTTTATAATATAGTTATTCTAACCTCTCGCAAGAGAGGTTTTCCAAAAATTGTTCTATGGGTCTTATAAAAGGCCCTGTTTACTAGTGGACAAAAACATATCCCTTCTCTTCTTCTTAAGTGAGCGCATTCACCGGCACATTCCTGGACACACCACTCGCTATGCCTAGCATTAGAAATGGGCGGAGTCACCTGTTGATGAAGGATTTTTTGAGAAAAAAATTTTCTATAATTTTTTAGAAAAGGTTGACAATTGTTCACTACAATGTTTTTTTTTGAATTTCCCAGTTGCTAAGAACTTTGTTTTTTTCCAAATTATTAGTTTATTTTAAAAATTTATATGTCTCGATATCTTTTCCCAAAAATCAATAATGACTCACATTCTATCGCTCATAGCAAAAAACGACAGAGTCAAATTCCCACAAGTCTCTCACAACCCAATGATTCATCCAAAAATGAGTTGTTATAATTGTTCTCAAACAGAAACATTGCCATTCCTTTCCCATTTTTTCTTGTGTAAAGTTACAAATTGTTCGATCGTCATTATGATTTTTTTTGGCGACCGTACAATTTTTTCACAGCTTTTTTTCTGCTCATTTAGTTTTTGTACTAAACTGTTACTAACGACCATTTTAGCGGCAAGCTAATTTTTTTTTCAAAATCTAACCAATTTCTCATCCACTTTTGCGAGCTACCCACTTTTTATGAGGAGCATCAGTTCTAAAACTTTATTTTTTCAAATTTTAATGGAGCCCAACTCATAGCTCTCTCTCAAAAACATTATTCTAACCTCTCGCAAGAGAGGTTTTCCAAAAATTGTTCTATGGGTCTTATAAAAGGCCCTGTTTACTAGTGGACAAAAAACATATTCCTTCTCTTCTTCTTAAGTGAGCGCGTTCACCGACACATTCCTGGACACACCATTTGCTATGCCTAGCATTAGAAATGGGCGGAGTCACCTGTTGTTTACAAACTAGTTGTGTGTGGAAGAGAGGAATATTTTTTGAGAAAAAAATGTGTTATAATTTTTGAGATTAATTAGTTCACGTCACTTTTTTTCTATGCAAAAAAACAATGATTATGTTGAAATTGATCACATGAGCCAAATCCCACAATTACAATTTTTTGTTGCCACACACACACGAAACCTATTTCAAACCTATCATTATTTTTATTTAATATCATTCTTGCACTAAAAAATCAGACAAACACGCAATTTTTGCTTTTGATTTCATTTTCAGAATTCATCAAAATTTCTATTATTTTGCCAAACTGAAAATTAATTTTTCAGATTTTCGGGAAGCTCACCGAGATTTTCTAAAAAAATTCAGAATTTCTAGAAAAAATGGCTCCTTAGGCTTAGGTTTAGGAAATTTATTTTTTATTAATTTTCAAATTCCGAAAACCTTAGATTAGGTTCAGAAGTTCAGAGTTCCTATCCATAAATCAATTTCTCTGGTCGGCTTTTCCAAACCCTAAAAATTGGTTATAAAAAATCCCAATTTCTTTGTTCTTCTTTTGTGCAAAAAATGAAATATGCCTATTGTATAAACACTCATAAATCTCAAAATACTGTCAGTTTTTCTCTCAACTCGCATTTGTGCCCCCGAATTTCTTTCACCTATATGTATTTATATTTTTTCAGAAAACTGAAAACTGAAAGCTGCTGAAAATGAACAATCTGAATTTCAATTTCGTTTTCCACGTCCGAGATGGTGAAGACGGAGAACTCAGAGAGGTTGGAAATGTTCAAGGTGTTTTGAATGGAGCGGGATTGTAAGTTAGGCTAAATATGTAGATTTTTAGATACCTGAGATTATTACAGGGCTGATGTTCAACCCGGCGAATTTGCCGTTCTTCATCGAGCTGATCGAGGTGACAATCAGTGAGTTGAAAATTGAAATTATGTAGATTTTTTTTAAATTTCAAAATTATGTTTCAGAAATGGTGGTGGCTTCGATATCATCAATCCAGTTGGTGCAGTCAATGGACAACAAGATGGCGCGGTTCAAGATCTTAGACTTCCGCTTTTGTGAGTTTTTTTGAAATTTTGGGCTCCACAGGTTGGGTGAAAAGGTTCCAATAGGCTATTTTTCATCCTGTCAGGATTTACCGGGCCTTTTCAAAGTTAAAAAAATGTTAGGATAAGAATTGCTCCTCAAACTTGATTTTCTGTATGTTAAATTTTAATTTGTGCGTGTTATAAAAATTGAAATTCTTGAGGAACACCTTTACCTTATTCATATTGCATAATTTTGTTTGGAAGAAACACTTAGCCTTCAAGTTCCTGTAACTCTCAATCTCATAAAGCCAAACCCAAAAGAATTTTTCAGCCATCCCCAAATCGGAGAACAAATCGGTCATCGTGTCGTCCTGAACATGTTGCAAAACAACGGAGTTCATAACGTTGGACCATACCCTCTCTACCCTTTCCAACGCACATATATGATAGAATTTGCAAATGGTGGTATGCATGGATTTCCAGATATTATTGAAATCGATCCGTTTGGGGCTGAAGATCCAATTTTTCTGTGAGTTTAGCTTCATCAATCAATAATTATGTATAAAATAAATTATTCCAGGTACGGCCCATTTTTGGAGAGACTTATTAGACGCGATCCAGGCGCAGCAGGGCCGCAAGGAGTTATTCGTGGACCACAAAGAGCAAATGGGTAAGTTTTAAATATCTAAAGACCAGGACCACCCACGATGATTTTTTGTAGAGCTCCAGCTCGCGCTGCTCAAGCAGCCCCTGCTGGTGCTGCTCGTGGTCGTCCAAATCGTCGCAACCAACGAGCTGGACCAAACGTCGTCAACAATGGTGGACGTCTTGGATTTAATGCGGCAAGATTGAGAAATTTTCAAAGATATGATCCACGAGACAACTTTCCGTTCCCATATCATCTTCATCACTTGTTCCAAAGAATGGATTGTCAAGGGGATGAATATAGATTTGGACCGATGGGAGAGATCAGATGCTTGGTGAGTTGTTGTTGTGAAGAAAATCAATCGATACTAGACTTTTGCGACATATTTCTAGTGATGGAAAAAATATTGATTTTTATTTCAGGATCCAATTCCATGCATCAGATGCCAAATTCTCAGCCAATAGAGTTTTGGGCTGCTTTTCATCTTCCAAGTTCTGCTTTTTTCATCCTAAACTTATTTAATCAATCTTGCATATTTAAACTTTTTCTTGCCTAATTTTTACATTTATTAACCAGCAATAATCCCTGCCCTTTTCCTATTTATCCACCAAAAACTTCTTCTAATAATCGTATCTATATAATCTTGCATATGTTAACCTAATTTCCCTTATTTATCCAACAATATTTATTAATCTGCAGAATTTTGTGTTTCAAATAAAGTAAGCTTCGAAAAATTTTGTTCAAATTATTTCACAAAATCTTCAAGAATTCTTGTGAGAAGTATTGATTTTAAAATTGAAAAATTAAATCGTGAAGCTCTAATCAAATTAGTCTTCTGAAGTGAAGCTATTGATTCGCCAAATTTGAATGATCTAATGTTCAAGTTCAAGAAAATGATAACAGTTCAAATTAGTTTATTAAAAAATCTAAATCTGCACGAGCTCTGGTAAAAAATTTTTAAAGGGTTGGTGTTTTCCTGGTGAAAAAATCGTCTGCAAAAAGGCGTCACCGTGTTATTTTCAAAGTTGTGTGCAAACACACGCACGAAAATTCAAAAACGAGTTGTGCGCTAGAGCGCATTTACTTGCTTTATTTCGTAGGTTTTAACTCGCTTGTGTTTTTGAGGAAAAACATGGGCTGAATTGATACTAGAATTTTTTCTAAAACTGGAAGCTTCCAGGAGCACCTTATTCCTATCTAAACCAAGCAAGATTCCCTGGCGGAGCACCAACCCTTTAATAATTTTCTTCACAGGTTTGAGAAAATTTTCAGGTTTTTCAGATTTTGTTAGGAATTCTCTATTTCAACTACAAAACGTTCAGATGAAATTCTGAAAATATAAAATATTTAAAAAAATAATTCAGAAAAAAATATTTTAGCAGGTCCTATATACATAAGAGAACTTGTAATAACATGTTTAACCACGAAAACTTTTTTATGAATTAATTTTTATTGAGAATTGAAAATCTGACAATACTTGTTTTTATTTTTCATTTTTCAAAACTAATTTATTCAAATTCCCTTCGAAATTCCATTTTTTTCCTTCAAAACCCATATTTTTCCCTTCAAAAACTACTCTCTTTCTCTAAACCTCTCTCTCTCTTTTCTTTTCTCTCTCCAAGAACAAGACAAATAAATGCAACAACGATTTTTCCTTTCTGTTCGCTGGGGCGCGTTTTCTCTATTTCTATGTGCGTCCCTGAGAAAGCAATGTGTCTTTTTGTCAATGACTGGCGCATTTTTTGTTCGCTTCCTTTTTCAAACATTGTTTTTTTCGTTGCGTTGCGTTGCTTTTCTTTTTTTCTTTAAAGTTTCACCTCACAACTCTTAATTTTTAAATATTTTTCAGTGTCATCAAACATGAGTGACCGAAGTAGCAAGCGTGTTTTCCTGGAAATCACAATTGATGGGCAGAAAGAGGGGCGAATTATTTGCGAGCTGTTTGATAAATTGGCGCCAAGAACTGCGGAAAACTTTCGAGCACTTTGCACTGGTGAATATGGAAAAGTTGGAGATGTCAAGTTGACTTATAAAGGAGCCATTTTTCATCGTGTTGTTAAGAATTTTATGATTCAGGTTGGTGATTTTTACAAAATGATGCTGATATTTTTCACACAGCCTGTCTTGCTATAGCTTCTGAGCTTGCATTTGATGAAATTTATTGGAAGTGATCCCAAAATGTTCATTTTGAGCACTTACTGAGCTCCAGAATTATTTTGAAGCTAGAATTTGGTGCAGAAATAGCTCCAAAATCCATTTTCCATATATTTATTTTCTTTTCTGAATCCAGGACCATTTTCAGCATGTTAGAATTAGTATGTCTATCTGAATTCATCACCCCCCTCCCCTAAAAAATCAATACATTTCCATTTAGGGAGGTGATATCACAGCTAGCGATGGAACCGGAGGAATGTCAATCTATGGTCGAACATTTGACGATGAAGAATTTATGGAATCACACTCGGAACCATATTTATTGTCGATGGCAAATCGAGGTCCAAACACAAATAGTTCACAATTCTTCATCACGACAGCAATCGCAAGACATCTTGATACAAAACATGTTGTTTTCGGGCGAGTTGTGAAAGGCAAAGAATTGGTGGATAAGATTGAGCAAATTCGTGTGAATGATGCATCGAAGCCGTATCAGGATGTTATGATTACAAATTGTGGGGAGCTGTTTAAGAAGTCGAGAGCTGAAGAAGCACAAGTGTAGGTTTTGGAAATTTCTTTCAAAAAATCAATACCTTTTTTTAGAATTGATGAAAACAAGGATGAATTTCTCGAAGAAGAACAAGCCTCCGCAGTTCCAGATGTATCAACAGTCAAAGCCGAAGATTTGCCACCAGAGCCGAAAACTCGAAATTGGTTGTTGCGTAGATCCAGATCTAGATCTAGATCCAAATCAAGAGATGATAAAGAGGAATCAAGTAGTAGAAAACGGCGAGATTCGAGAGAGGAAAGACACAGTCGTAAACGTGATCGAGATGATTATTTTGACAGAAATCGGGAGGATCGATTGAGTAAGAGAAGTCGGAAGACGTCTAGATCTCCGGATAGAAGAAGAAGTCCAGAACGTAGTATTAAGGTGGGTTTTTGGGGAAGTCTCATAGAGTTTTAATAATTAAGCCTGAAACATCCAGGCTCTGAAGAGGCTTGGGAAAAAAATCCAAAGGTTTGAATCATATTAGTGCGCTAAAATTGCTGACATTTCAAAATTAATGACTCAATCTTTTTACTGAACCCTGAAAAAACCATAGAAAATTGAAAATTTTCTAAAATTTTCTTAAATCTCAACGTAACTCTCTCAAAATTCTATCAAAAAGAGTCATTTTCAGGGTTCCTGAAACTTCAGAAATTTTTTGATTTATAGAAGAGTTTTTGAATTTTTTGAATTTCAAATTTTGTTAGAAACAATTTCTTTAAGTCCCGACCCCCACCTCCAGTCTAACATTAAGAATATTCAAATTCATTTTTTCCAGGATCGAATCACACGAACACAAAACGGAGGAAGTGGCGGAACCCGTGTAAAAGGACGTGGAACACCCAGATTCCAAAGAGACAGAACTCCACCACATTGGAAACGCGAGGAACAAAAAAAGACGAGTCTCGACGATTATTATAGTGGTGTCAAAAAACAAGAGGAGGAAAAGAGAATGGCGGATGCGAAGGAGAAAAAGGATCAGGAAGATCAGAAATTGAAACGTCGTGAAGAAATGGAAAGAGAATTAGAATTGATGAGCAAGAAACAGGAGAAGAAAGATGATGGAAGTGATGAATATGATGAGGATGATGAGGATCGAGTTGATTTGGAAGGTTCGGATTCGGATTGAATTGTTTTTTCATTGTTGAAAAATTTATTGATTGATTATTTATTGGGTATTCATTGTACGATCTTTTCCAAAAATCTAAATTTTTTCTTATCGGTGATAAAAGATGTTTTACATTAGTTCCATCTTTATGTTTTGAAAGTACTTGTCTGAACTTTGGAGCTAAAATTTGAGCTTATGTTCAAAAAAGGTTCAAAAAGCTATGAGTCACCAACAATAATTGGACACATAATAGCTGAAAAACAGCTGTTTCAGAATGGGATATTTTCAGATTTATTGCAGAGTCTTCGAAATGAAAAATGAAAATTTTTCTGTGAATTTTTCTAACATAATGTCCCTCAAGAAATTTCAAGTTTCCTTCAATATTTTCTCTGTCTTCTATATTTTCTCTTTTTACAATTGATCACCGAAACAAACACGGTGGTCTTTTTTTCTAAATCTCTCTTATTGACATAGTCATTCAATCAAGTTCAACCTACAAACATTTTGAAGACTAATTGTTCAAGTAGTAAGGAATGAAAATATTGACTCAAACTTTCAAACTACATACAACTCGTTTCAAAGAATATTTATTTAAAGGAAGAGTTGCGAAGAGTGTAGTCTACTTTTTGATAGTTTCGAAAATGTTTCTGATGTTTTTCAGAAAAACATTTCTTGATTCAAACAAAATTGTGTGTAAAAAACTCTTGGCTAGTGTGAATTACACAAACTGCTAATTGCGAAATAGTTATTTTGTGACTATGTCAGCTTTTTTATTGATTTGACTCACGAATGAACTATTCACGTCAGACATTTTTTTTTTTTTGAGACACGTGGTTTTTTGTATGCTCGAATTATTTTTATTTAACAAGAGAGCAATATTTTCTAATAAATAAAAACAAAAAAAAGGTTTTTCTCGTTCCCAACTTATTCCCAAAAGCAAATCCAACCTTGAAAACACATTTTCCAATGAGACGTGACAAAATCGACATTAGTTCACTTCAAATCAGCAAAATCACACAGTCTAGACTATCTTCAATCGAAACTTCAGTTTTTTTCGAATTAGTCATCCTATAAAACCTGTTTTAATAAAAAAAATAGAAAATATACGTTTTTCTTGATAAATAAATAGATGATATCATATCTTTTTCGGTTTTTGGATATTTCATTTTCTATATTTAGTTAGGTTTATTAGACATATACAGTAGTAATGGAATAGATGAAAAAAAAATTGATTGATTGATTGTTTTTTGTACTAATTGAAAATCATTTAACTAAACTCTTGTACCTATTGATCCAGAATTTTTTTTCTGGAAAAGGTACATTTTTTGGCGAATAATTTGTGCCTTTCTAAGTATTTTATTGGTTTCTTCTACAAACATACATACTAAACACAGCAAAACCGCTCTATTTGTGTTCTCAACCTTATCTCGATTCCTTTTTTGCCCTTGCTTTTTTTATCATTTAGTTATTATTAAGAAAATATGCTGCTCAAAATATTTTTGCTGTTGAATTGTTGTATTCTGGCTATATTTTCAATTATTCCCAAAGAAGATGTTGAAGTTACAATGGATACAGAGAAAAAGAAGTTTGAAGTGAGTGAAAATTATTATTCAAAATGTAATAAAATTGATAACAAAATAATTTTAAGACATCAAAAACCGGACAATTATATTTGCAAGCTAGAAATATGCAATCATTTCAAATTGTATTTTCAAACACTTCTATTATGTCACAAGGTTTGTGTTTTGTTTTCTGCATGCACACTTTTTATGATTATCTATTTTTTTGAGGCGCTGTTGATTGTCTTGTCCAACGATCAGGAACAGAAAGAGGTCGAATACGTATAACTGGCGAGAAATTTGGAAGTGTTTCGATGGTCCATTTTATTGTGAAAGTGAGATTTTTGCAAATTGAAATTTGAAGAAATGATAAAATAAAAATCAATAATTTACCTATAAAAAACTATTTTCAAAACAAATATTATTTCATCTAAACAAAAGTATCTTTAAAAAAATTGTGCCAATTTGATTTTTTTTCGGAATTTTTGCACAAATAGTGTTTTTTGAAACAATTAATTGCAAATTTTTTGATCTACCGGATTTCTTTTGAATATTATGAGATCAATTACACAGTGTGAAATTATTGATTTTTCATTTTATATTTTTCAGAGCACTATGACTGGTCGAGTTCGTTGTGTTTCAAGAGTTGATGAATCGCAATATTTCGAGTTTTATTTATTCATATCAGGTATTTTTAAAATTTTTTTAAAATTTTTTTCTCTCAAAAATAGTTAACAATTTTCATAGGTGACCCTGAAATTTTTTTCGTGCGTAACATTCAAAATCATGACAAAATTAAATCAAGACTCGGAATCGAATGTATTGGAGGATATTATTCTGAAAATGTCACTCTGAAAATCAATGGGAAATCAACGAATGCTTCCTATAATCCGATGTGAGTTTAAATTATGTACTTTTTTTTCTAGTGTAAACAATAAGCTCTTTCTTATCGATGATGCAAAACACTGATCTTATCAGCCAATTTTTTTGCAGTTTCGGATTCTCAATCGATTCTTCGAAATTTGTGGGACAACAATTTTTGGAGTGCGAAAAATGGATTGATTCAACAACGAATGATGTTGTTTCTCAAACTTTTGGGGAAGAAGCCAAAGTGTTTGATCGAAATTTCGAAGTTGAACTGGTAATGTGCGAATGAAAAAAATTTGAATTTATTTTTGCAAATTGTAGAATGAGAAAAATGATAGGAGCCGCGTTTTGAGATGTGTGACAACGTCGAATAACACTGAACAACTGCAGAATGTGAATGTTTTTGTTTCTTGTAGAAGCAACAAATATTGTGCAAAGGTATGAGACAAAATCAGCTTGAAGAAAAATAATTTGCTGTCTTGAAGTTTGGTTTTATCACTCTCGTAAAACTTTTTTTTCAACTTCATTTCAAAATTTTCAGTTGGAGCGTTTTCAAAATTCAAGCAATCTCATAACATATGCTCTGAATATTCCATATTATATCCCTGAACCAATGACATTTTCGTGTGTTTATATCCTAAATCCATATAGTTCAATAGTCCGTGCATATTATGTTGAACCAATAAAAATCTCCAAAGTTCCATTAATAGTGGCTATTGTGCTCATTCTGCTCGCCCTAATTTCTTATGGAGTTTATAAAGTTTACAAAAGGTAGGTTTTTGCTATTATTTCTATCTCAAATATTTGTTTAGGCATTTTGCAAGATTCCGAGTCGCTGATACGGAAATCAAAGTGATTCCTCACTCCGATTTTGATATTGATGAGACGAAAAAAATTGGGAATGGTCACACTTCAAAAATTTATAAATCAAAAATGCCAGAAAAAGATGAATTAGTTGCGATTAAATGCACTTCAATTAAAAATAAATTGTTAGAAGAGATCAGGATTTTGAGAAAATTGGATCATCCAAATATCATCAAACCAATTGCAATCACAAGAAATGAGCAGAAATCTTGGTTATTTAGACCATCGATTGATGGAATTGTCTTGCCTTATTTTGAAAAACAATCACTTGATGAATATTTGCCAATGTATTCTTGTGCATCTGGAATTGATATGGGAAATCCTTTAGATCTGATGTTTGTAAATGAGAAAAATCGCGATGATTATTTAACAACACTTGATCTTGTTTCGTTCGCCTGGCAAATTTCTTCTGCTTTGGTTTATTTAAAAGAGCAACATGTGAGTTTTTTATTGATTTTTCAAAGGGGGGATGGCATTGGTTTATTTGAAAAAATTTCAAAGTTCAATTGAACAGTGAAACGCCGTGTAAATTGGCTTGGAAGTCCAGATGTACAGTAGTGTTTTTCTCTGTCAATTCAGATTAAAAAAAAATTGTCAATGGTTTTTTCAACCAAGAGACGAAATTTTGAATTGAAACACACTCCACCTTCAACCCTCCCTCTTCCCATCAAACTTTTTCATTTTCAGTGTACACATCGAGATTTGGCTTTGCGAAACATCTTGGTAACAGATTCAGGAATCATAAAACTAATCGATTTCGAACGCTCAAAAATTGGAGATTCTCAAGGAAATAGCGAATTCAAAAAATCACTTTGGAAATGTTGGAAAAAATATTCTAGAAAAGCGATTCCTTTCAAAACTTATCCACTTGAAGCATTGGAATGTTATGGATCTTATACATATTCGGTAAGTTTTTAAAATCTAGTTTCAAATTAATTTTTTTGATAATACTTTGTTTTGTAGTCAGAAGTATGGGCGTTTGGAATCGTCTTACTCGAATTATTCTCTTTCGGAAGTGAAGCATTCCCAGATGTTCAAAATCCAATATCTTTTGTCAAATTTTTAAAGAGATCGGTTAAATTCGAAAAACCAATACATTGCCCTCAAGAAATGTGAGTTCACAAAAATATTGAATGAAATTATTTTGAAAAATTTCAGTTTCGACAATGTTATAACACCGTGTTTATGTAAAGATGTTTCTAATCGTCAAGAAATTGCATGCAGTGAAATTTTGTTGCGCGAATATTTTTTGAAATTATCAGCTGCGGTGAGAAATAGCTTTGTGTGATTGAAAAATTAAATTTTTTTTTAGAAATTCCAAGACCTCAAGCAAGAAATGAACAAAGAATCAGAGCCACAACCTTCTAAAGGTTGTATTTATTCAAGATGGAGTGATGAAGTTGAGCTCCTAAGTCGATCATGAAAGAAAAATCATTAGGAGAATAATTGTACATACTTACCTTATCAATTGTATATATATATAATATCAAATTGTGACGGGTTTTTTTTTAAAACAATATTTATGACTTTGTGCGGAAAAAAAGATTAATAAAACAACACTGGATTGATTAATTAATGAATTATAATTAAAATTAAAATCACAAATTAAATGTACAATTTTGCAAAACAATATCTAACATTTTCAAACTTTGCTTTTCTGCCAAATTATTATTGATACATCCTGGAAATACTGTGGTTAAAGAAATATCAGATTTTGTTTTTATTTGATTATTATTTGTTGATTTGTTTGTTGTTTCCAGTGGAATATATATCTGAAAATAAATATTATTCGTTTTAAAAAATTATTATTTCACTCACATATTGCACCGTATACCAAGTTCCAGATTTTCCAGCTACATTACAACTAAAAGTTTTGGTCGGTTGAAGAGTCAAAATATTCTGAAGATCTTGCTTCAATTCATCAGAAATATGCAGAATTTCTTGTTGAAGACTGTTGAATTGAACTCGATATGCATACATTTCCAAAAAATATTCGGATGGTTGTAAAAACTTTTTCAACTGAATTTCATCTTCTTGACCACCGATTTCTAGAGAACTGATAAAATTGATTTGTTGTTGTTTCAAAAATTTGTCCATAAATTGATCGAATAATGGAAGTGTTGTTTTGTTAGCATGTTGGATACTGACACTGCATAATTCTTGAATTAACGAATTTGTTTGACGTTTTGCATATGAAAGTAGAATATCAAGTTTGTGAGGGACAGTCTGCAGAAAAAACATTTTATGCTCTGTCCGATTTCTGCTCACAAAATAAACGTTACCTTCTCAGACATAGAAACCCTTGAAAAAATCGACGAATTCAAAGACATTGTTGAAAATGCACTTCGAATTGATCCAATTGAAAATCTCGATTCCGATCTTGGTTTTTCTCTCTCAACTCCATTAATCTCTTTGATCTCTTGCTCGATCTGCATCCAGATACTTTTGAAAAACGACGAAGTTCTATTGGGATTCTTGAGGAACGCGGTTGGATTTTGCTCTTCAGTTTTTTTGTCGACTAACAGATTTTGAATGTCTAACACTGTTTTTCGAACTTCTCGTAAGTCTCTGGAAAAAAATTGAACTTTTGTGATGTTATGAGAAATGGAAAAAAATTACCTACCTGTTAAGGTCCGTACTTTTTCGAATTTGATCAATTTGCTTTGAAAAAAGATATAAATATCGGATCAAGATGTTTTCTGATGATTCAATAAAAGAAACAAATGTCAGATTTTCTAAAATTTGATGACTTATGACGTTGATATAATAAGGTATAACACCAATCGTCGAGCGGAGCCAAAACTAAAACAAAAATATCATAGCTCTAAAATCAACCTGAAGACTAACCTGACTAATTTTATTTGATCCAGAAATTGAGTTGCTGATAATATTCGATAAATCACTGATATTCACACTTGTCATAATATTCGAAGCAGTTTCCGAGCTGTTGAAAGTTGCAATTATATCTCCATGACTTATTAGAAGACTTCGATTATTTCCGATAAATACGCTTAATTGGGAGCATAATTTTAGAAAAATATTTTGAATCCGTTCAACTTTTGAAGAATAAAATATCATTCTTTTGATATCAACAAATGCTGAAAAATTCTTTGTTGGGAATTTTTTGGGGTAGAAAATTCCTTCAGACAACTCACGCTTTGATCTGAAATTCCCAATTTTCGCCCTGATTTGACCCATCATTTCTTTTGGTCTCTTAACCGTTGTCAAATCTGTGTTGCAAAATGTTATCAGAGGACCAAACCCTGATAAAATACTTCGCTCCACCATTTGCAACATATCCTTACGATAATTTTCTCTGCAAAAATAAAAAGTTAGGGGCTCTTCTGAAAAATTATGAACTCACTGATCTGCAAATGATAGAATCAGGTAGTTATCATAAATTTTTGAAAATGAAATATTTCCAAGGATTGATGAAAGATGATTAATTGGATCTTCATTTCCATCGGAAGATGATCTGTAGATCAAAATCAGTGGCAATAGAATATGTGAGATTTCAGATGAATTGAATATGATTCCAGATTTTTTCCGTTGTTTTGTTGATGTCGCTTTCAATGACTCGTTATCTGTATTTAAAATTTATATGATAGACTTTAAAAGTTCAATATGAGTAGGTGTTAATCGCTATGTTAAACTTTTTGAAATTTTTTAGATACAAGACATAATCAGGAGTAAAATGACGTGAGCTATGTATACTTAATTCAAATCGAACTCACGAAAATTATTTTTTGAAAAAAATTCACAACTTGTACCAGTCCTTAATAACTGTGAAATTTTTAAAAAATATAAATTTCAACAAATATTTGATTCAGAAACTATCTGAAATTGAAGCTCATTTCTCCAAAATTCAAACATTCGATAATCAATTTTGAGATTCTCAAACATGTTATCTAAGATAACGCTCAAAATCCCGTGACACACTATCAAAAGCTCCCAGATCTTCCACATACCATCAGTCGAATCAGTGCATATTCCACTGGAAGTTGATGCATTGTCCAAACTTCGAAGACGAATTTGTTTATGGACCAATTTTTGAAGTCGCAACTTGAAAAATTATTTTTTTTTACAAAAAATCATTTTTCAAACTTACCTTGAAGCTCAAATCACCATCAAGAAAAATCACCGAGTTCTGATTATTAACTAAAACATAACCAAACATGTTTGTCTAAAAAAATAAGTAGTAATATTTGTAAATGATACAATATGTTATCAAAGAAAAAAAAGAGCTATTCGGGGGGACTAAAAGGGAAAGGGGGAGGTTAAAAGAAGAGTGCAAAGTGATCAATAAATATGCAACTTGTGATAGATCACAGCACACAAAATTGAACTGATTAAATGTCTGGTCGCAAAAAAAAAAATTGAAAAATGTACTGTAGTTGCCTTTTAGACCCATTAAATGTTTATTTCAAAATTTTCGACTTTTTTTTGATTAGATTGTTAGATGCAAGTTTTAATGATAGTGCAAGCCGGAAGTAGAATTTTTAAATGAGAGTGACGTGATGCAATTTTGAATCTGATAAGAAACTAGAAAATTCTAGAATATAAACTCAATTTTGAGATTTCCAACTTGAAAAACCTTTGGAGTTCAAACCGGAATTGGTTGATTTGAGAAATTGACGTGAAAAGTTTTCAGTTCTAAAATTTCTAATAAGCAACTAGATTTTTTGATAATTGAATTAGAGGAATTTCAACTTATGCCAAATAGTCTGGTCCGAATTAATTAAGATGGTCCAAATCTATTGAAAAACTTGGCCCCAGTTCAATTTGCGCATTCAACATATCACCGTCTTTCAGAAATCCTTTAAAAAAAAATGATAAAAAACTCCCTGACCTCCCAAAAAATCGTAGAAAATCAACATTTTTCATTGAATTTATTATTTATATAATTAAAAGTACAACACCAAATGCATAGAATGAATAAAATAAGCAAAATCTTATCGCATTTTAAAAAGTGCGACACAAAACACGAGAATTTATACACAAACCATAAACTAGATTTGAAAAAAATAAAGAAGAAAAGCAAGCAAAAATCTCAGATTATACCAAAGTTGTTAATCAGAATTGAGATCAGGTTATTTAAATGTGGAAAACAATCGAAAAAAAAAGAGTTTGGGGGAAAATTCGAGCAAATCGATCTCGACAATAATATGATGCCTATTTTCCAGCTCACAATCAAATTCAAAAAAACAATGAGTAAAAATATTCGAGTGAAAAATCAATAAATGAACAAAGTGGATTGAAAACACACACACACACAACACGCCGTTTTTTGATAAGAATTTGATAAAACGAACTCATGTGACGTGATCTGAAAATAAATAAAATTTGAAAAATAACGGAAAATATATATACAGTTTCAAGTGGGAGACAGATAACATGATGAAAGTTGACGCTTTGATTTTCTTTGTTCTATAAAAAATCATACAGTTTTATTTTTTTTCAGTCATGTGAATGTATCATTATCATATTTTCAGATGATAATTATAGTGGAGGTTTTAGGCTCAATTTTGTTTTAACCTCAATTTTTTTTGTGTTTATGGACAGAAAATTCATTTTCCCAAGTTTTCACCCTCACCAGCTCCCAAAATCCTACCAAAACTGCTCACCAAATATTCTCTACGTAGCTTCTGCAGTTGTCATCGCTGTCAAGGCATTCAATTCCGGCGTGTGTTTCATTTGTTTCATTGATGGTTTTCTCTTATGTTTCTCTCTTCTCCAAAGAACCGCCGATGACAACATCGAGAGAATAATTGCACCAAGAGCCATCCAAACTGACACGAAAAATGAGAGACGATTTGGCTCTTCAGAATCTTGTGTATACACGATTGCTGGAAACATGTTTTGTGATTTTGTAATTTTTTTCAGAGTTGATTTTCTTACTTGTAATGAAAACTCCAACAAAAATAGCCAAGCCGTTCAATAAATTTGTATATCCATAAGCATATGATAATTGGGAAGGTCCAACGAGAGCCACAAGGAAAGGAGCCATACAAACTTGATAAAACGCTGAAAATTTATTTTGTTTTCAAATAATTTTTTTTGGATTTTGGGAAACTAACATATTCCAAATCCAGCTAAGAAGTTCTGAATTCTGAAACTCAACAATGAATAACAGAAATATGGTGCAGCCAATGCTGATTGAGCCAAAAGATATGCGAAGAACATCATTAATCCGATATGAATCTGTAAGAAATCATCTGAATCTAGAGACTCAGATCAGCTGAATTCTGAACTCCAAACATCCAACCCACCCATTCCGATCCAATCAAGCAAACAATCGCAATTCTTCCAACAACACTCGCAATACCTTGCCAACTATAAACTTCTTCTTTTCTGGAAAAACATTTTTTTTCAGGTTTTTTGATTAATTTTGATTAAAACTTACTCTTCAATATTCTCAATTTTCATCAATTTCAAAATATTTGTATAATAAATGAAATTGACTGACGACGCCAAGAAGACTGACAATAAAAATAGGATAACTTCAGTTTTTTTGAAAATCTGAATAAACGTGATGAGTGAATGTGAATGTGAATTCCCAAGTTACCTTAAGTCCGTACATACAATCCGGTGAAGAAGATCCCCGATCAGTCGGCATTTTGGTAACAAAAAATCCCATAATAGCACAGAAGACGTAAAATATCGCTATCAGGTACCAGGAAAATTCCCAGCCATACTGTAATTATTGAATAATAATCATAAAATTGCAAAAAACTGAAACTCACATTAGTATTTATCAGTTTGAAAATTCGTGGCAAAATGAAAATACCAACAGCAGGACCAATCATAATAATACCAAGGGCTCGATTCATTTTCTTTTTGAAATATTCGCATTGCACGGAGATGATTGAATTTCGCATTATTCCACATCCAAAACCTGAATTTTTTTTTAAACTTATGATATATAGGCTCAGGTTATTCAGAAATAAAAAGGTTTCAAAGTTAGAGGTGGGCTCTGACATAAAAATCGATTTATTTTAATTAATTTCAATTCAAAAATTTTATATCCTGAATAAAAAACCCAAGACAAATTCTCATAAAATTTGACAGAACTCCAAACTACGAGCCATTTTACACGGGCTTTCACTGTTTTTTTCAAATTTTGAGAATTTCAACTAATATTTCAAAAAATTTCAGAAAAAATCCTACTAATCAGAACATACTCTTTCAAATGAGCATAATTTTTTAAAATGAGTTTGGATATAAAAAATTAACTTGAAAAAGTTGTCCAAAATTATTATTCAAGTGAAAAAACCCTTCTTTTCCACAGAAAACCTCTCATTTTGCCCCCAATCCAAAACTGACTTACCGAAAAATCCAGTACAAATCATCAATAAATAAATCGAAGGGCATTGTGGACCCAAAACCATTCCAAGAAATGAAAAAGCAGATCCAGTTAAAATCGCCTTCCTTGCACCACACTTTTTATAAAACCATGAGATCAAAGGCCCTGAAAATTCCAAAATCTTTTTAATTTCCAGAAAAATTCCTCAACAAACCCGTCAAAAGACTTGCAGACATTGGAACTGAAATAATTGCCAAATCTGCTTGAGCTTTTGTACAATTGAAAGTTGTTTCGACAGGTTCAACAAAAATGTTCATCACCTATAAAAAAAATTTTAATACATATTATGTACATACATATCAAAGTACTATTATTTTATGAGTTTTTTTGGGAAAGATCATTTTTTCTTCATCTCATATCATACGTGTAATTTCATAGGTTTTTTCAAAAAGAGAGGAAAAAATTGTCACATTTTAGGAATTATCATCATCAAACTTCACAGGTGTAAATTCGATCACAAATTATTCAAAAATATGACATTTCTTGATAATATAAGATGTGTGCAAAGGTCAATCGTAAAGTTTTATTTTTTGCTTGTTGTTTTTTCTGAGAAAATAAGAAGCAAAACAAAATGCAGTGTACTTTTACAGCGTTTTGAGAATTGGAAAAAAAGATGAAGCCTATTATTGATTGAAAATGGAATTTTTACAATTCTGAATTTCAGAATTTTTGAAAAATCAAATAGAAATAATTTGAATGAGACCGGAAATTGGGCAATTTTGAACTTCTGAATTCCTGAAAGTTTTTTTAATACCAAAGATTTTCCAAAATTCAATTTTTCAAATCAATAAAACTTTTTCCTTTTGAAATTCCCGAAATCAAGTTTACTTGGAAATATTACCGAATAATTCTGGAGATCTGACTCAAATCTTTAAATGGAACAAAATCTAGTGGAAATGAAAAGTTCAGAGAAAAATATTTTTGATCTACCGTAGAAGTTTCAGAACGTTTCAGCTTCTCGATGTCGAATATTTCCTTAAGTCAGAACTAAAATGAGTCATCCAAATAAAAAGTGAGAAATAAAATTCATCCCAAAATTTAGAGCTTGCAAAATCCCAAAAAAAATTTTTAATGAGACTAGAACTTTCGAAAATACAATCCTTGGGGGTTTATTATTCTAGAGATATCCTAACTTCAAAAAAAGTAAAATTTTGTATTACATCATCCCTCTTCCCCTTCAGATGCAAAAAATTATGCAACAATCAGTAGCAGTTGATTAGGACAGAGAACATTAATTCGAACAAGCAAAAAAAAATTGGGAAATAATCGGCTTACCATTCGTACTCCACTTTCAGCAAACAATATCAGAAATCCAAAAATGACAATGTAGAAAAATCGAAGTTCTGATTTCGGCTCTTCTTCCTCTTCGTCAAACGCAAATTTTATTGTGCGAGGTCCACCCGGCGGTGGACCACGTCGAACATGATTAGCACCCCGTGCAATACCCATTCACACAGATATACCAGATTTGTCGCACGAAAAAAAAAACAAATCAGATGTCTGAAGTAGGTTTCTGAAGGATCTCTGAAAATTTCCAACAAAAAAAAGTGAAACCGAAATATCAAACTGCGAAAAAATGAAATTCAACTGCTCTTTCGCACAACATTTCTCTTATCATCGATATGCCGTGACTGTTTCGCTTTATGGTTCTTTTTTCCTTTTTCCCTCTTCATTGCAAAAAAACTCTTGGCCAATTTGATCGAAACGCACCTCATAAAGAAATCTCTCTTTTCAAAATTTAATCATGGCGGCGGTTAAATCAAAAAGAAAGGAAATACACACGTTTTATTTGAAGTTTTTTTAATATTTGATAGCAATTTGAAACATTTTCTCATGGCTAATTTGTACTACAACACTTGATTTTTTTATGATGATAGCAAAAATCATCGACTATCGATGATATTCGAAAGACCAATTGATAATGGCTTCTGTTGGAATATGACGTCAATAACATCATAAGAAAATTTTTTAATGAATTTTTTTTTGAATTGAGCATTTGAATTGAGCAAACGCGCTCTACCGAACACTTTGAACTTCGATAAAATTTAAATAAAAAGTAGAGCTTTTTTTTTGAAAAATTGAAAATCAAGAGATTATAAAATCACGTTTCTAAACCTTTTGTACGCGCTCAGTTCAAACTACTAATTTCATCTAACTGATAACAATAGGTCAAAGTGTAATAGAGAATTCTCACTGGGCTTTTGATGAGGCCCAAAGCCCTGAAAGATTGGTCCAGAACAATTTTCTCGTAACTAGACCCACAATTTTTAAGTAATCCAAAAGCCCAAAAGAAAAAATAATCCATTTATGCAGAGCGAAAAAATATTGAGCACCATGAAAGAAAAAAAATATTTGAAAAACTGGGGATAAAAAACAAAAGGCACATGTAAATGACAAAATATAACAAAAAAATGCCGCTCTGAAAAAGAGTACAAAGACAAAATAAATTATGTTATGGCGTAGATTGGTGGAATAAAGAAATTGAAAAAAACAAACAAAGAAATTGGAAAAGATATCTATACGTCAAGAAGAACAATGCGCAATTTATCAGCGAGAATTTGAGCAGATTCTGCAATTTCTCCGGCGTTTGAGGAGGGACTTTGACATTTTGCGCTGAGTTGCTGGAAAAAATACATTTCAGTTTTTAATTTTTTGTAATTCAAGAAAGTATGCGCTTACCACCAGAGAATCGATAAGTGATTGAATTTTATCATTTGAAATATAATTGGGGAGATGTTGGATAAGAATATTGACTGCAGAGTAGAGCTGAAATAATTTAATTAGGGTAATTAATTAGTTAATTGATTATAAAAACTAAACAAAAATAAAAAAAATCTTTTCGGGGCTCCACAAAACTCGAAGCATGATCTACCAAAAAAAAAAAAACATGATAGCTTATTTCGAGCTCAAGAAAATTTAATTGTGCGGTGGAGCATGTTTGCTATTTCAATATCAAAACTCACCCCATCAATTGTAGATTTTTGTGTATTCCCATTCTGCCCTTTCTCAATCAATAATCGAATATATTTAGTGATGTGCTCTCCTTGTTGAATAATAAAATTCAATTCATCGCGATTTCTTCTCGATGGTCTTGCTGAAGGAGTTGTCTCAATAACACTCTCAATTCTCGTTTCAACCGGTCGAACATCATTCGAATTTCGTCGATCACTTGAACTCGATCTCCATCTCGCTCCACCGCCATTTCCATCGATGCGATCTTCACTCTGTCTTGCGCCATAATATTGGATTGGGATGGATCTTTCTGTTGAATCCGCTCCGAATGGTGAGGGAATTCGACGATTCACATTGTTCCTGTTGATTTTGTTGATTTCCTCCTTCAATGAGAATAATTCGGCATTGATGTTTGAGTTTTGTGTTGTCAAATTGTGAACAAGTCTGAAAACAAAAATATAAAAATGAGGATGAAATTCAGAAATTCGGGAAACTTACTTTGTCAAACTCTCATTCTTCTTTGTCAAAGCATGAACAATATTTTCTGTGGCGGCCAATTTTTCTTTGATCTCAAGAATATCATCAAGAGAAATTTTCTCATCGATAATATCATCATAGAGCGGTTCGTCATTTGATAGAGGTCGAGTTACTGGTGGAGAGCAAGATGGAAGAGCATCATCACATTCAGATCTATCAAGATCAGCTCTTCTGAAAAAATTTCCACAAATTTTTAATTTTGATCTGAATCAAAACAGAGATATCTGATTTTGAATAATTCCATTTTCTGATCATGAATCTGAAAGCTATGCTCGAAATCCTAACTCAATGTCAGAACAATATCTAAAAGTGAATTCAGAATTGGATTTCTTGCTTCCTAAAATTCTAAAACCCTTCTCCCAAAAAAAATCCCACGTTTTTGGTTTGGTTTGCAGTCTTGGTGTAGATGTTGTCATTGTTGCCGGCTCTCCATTAAATCTCCGTTTTTGCTCTCTAATCATATGATATATAAAACATTCGAAAGCAGCAAGGCTCATTTTTCCGAATTTCTGTCGTCTTTGATTTCGAGCTGCGCAGAAATGTGGATTCGGCTGGAACAAAATTAGAATTAGTTTTTTTTGTTAATATAAATAAACTTTACTTACCGGTAAAAACCAGAGATTCGGTTCAGTGTTATTTTCAACATGAACTTTAGTGTGCCAAACAGCCAAATTGTCGCGTCGATTAATTTCATCATAAAAATCCTGACTCATTTCGTAGAGTGTAGAATCCGAACAATGTAAAATGGTCTCTTGACAAGTGTCGAAATATTTGAAAGCGCGATTTTTGAATTGGTTAATTGTTGGAAGGTAGAAATGTTTGCCAGCCGAATGATCAGGTTTTCGTTTGCAAAGGAAATAGGTGAATCTGTCGGTGAAGTAAAAATGCAGTCGGATTAATTGATTTTGATTTATGATCTGTAATTAATTGGGGCTGATTAGAAATGAAGAAAAAAGTGAATGGGTATAAGGAAGTTTGTCAAAAGTCACTAGGAATTTACAGGCTGTGAAATTTCGATTTTCTATTTTTCTTAAACTTGGTTCAGATTGCAAGTTTGATTTTTTTTTTTTGGAATTTTTGTGAAATTACAAAAAAGTTTTTGATAAGATCAATTTTTCAAATCTTAATTTTTTGGAAAATTCAGATTTCTGAAATGAAAATCGATTAATTTGAGTTGATTTTAATTCCAATTCAAATTTTATCTCCTTGTTAAAAAAGCCATTGGCAAATTTTCATTAAAATCGGAATTGGCGGAGAAACACAAGCCGTTTTACACGCTGTTTCACTGTTTTTTCAAACTTTGAAATTTTTTAACTAATTTTCGAGAAGCGAAAAAATCCTTCGATAATTGTATCAATTAGAAAATGCTCTTTCAAATGAGTAAAACTTTTTTTGGAATATGCTAAAAATGTTTCCCTAAAACCCCAAAAATCTTACATTCCCATTTTCAGTCGCAACTTGATGAGCAAGTAAATTTTGCTTATTTCTAATCGCTAAATCAGCTCCATACAAAAACAACAATTCAATCTGATTCGAATTCCCTTCTCTTGCCGCAACATGCAGTGCAGTATCTCCATTATCTTCATCTTGATAATTCACATTGGCGCCAAGAACGAGAAGCCTGCAAAATTTTGATTTTGATATGAGATTCTCAAAAAAAAGATACCTCAAAGTAACATTAACAAAATCACTTCTCGCACAAGCAATCAACTGATTGTTCAAACTATCCTGGTTTTCACCAGCTCCCAATTTCGGGATAAATCCTTGAATACAATATTTTTCCTTGACAAACATTTTTGTGATCTCTCCAGCTTGTCTGAAAACATTTAAGATTAATTTTTGAATTTACAGAAAATATCTGAAACTCACGGATAGGCTGGCTTTTTCCATTTTGTTTCAGACACTGTGTTTTCCCAGATTTTGTTCGCATTTGATCTGAAAATTATTTATATAAGATGAAGTTGGAAAAATTTGAAATCTGGAAAACTTACTTGTGTAATGCTAGAAGTAGCCTCAGATGTTCAATATCCCAAGATTCGGTTTCAATAAATTGACAGAAGCTCACAGATGGACCTGAAAATAACAATCGCTAGATTAATTGATGGAAATTAGATTCTGGGACCAGAAGTTCAAGTCACAAACATTTTCAATATGATTTCATATTTTTAGAAATTATATTTGATGTTCAGGATTTGTTCTGGGCCTGAAAGCTTCACTGAACCCTAAATTCTAAAATTGAAATGTTCAAAACCCTCCTAACTCTCATTAGAGCCCCAAAATCCAAAAAAAACCAACCGAGATACGTATGTTGTGCATAACAATCTGAACATACAACAACTCCTCTTGTCAACGATGCCCATTTTGCTGATAAAAATCCACAATCTGCACACGGACCTTTTTTTAGCTCGTTTTGTACTGAAAATTTTCAAGTTAATATTTTCAATTTTCACATTTGAAATTTTATTAACTCACTTTCTGATCGTTCGTTGTTCATTACACCTGAAAAAAAAAAGAATTTTTCTAACATAAAAATAATTTCAAAAAAGTATAATCTTTACTCTCTTTCAGTACAAAAAGAAAAGAAACACATCCTCCAAATGTACTAAAGAAAAAAAAAGAGAAAAAAGAGAAAAGTTTTGTTGGGAGATGCAACAAATCAACGAAAAATGTCCAGTGATTAGCGTCCGCGTTGCACAAAATGTGCGCCAGCTGCCCGCTTCATTGACGCATTTGTTGTTTGCGCAGTTTGTGTGGCATTCAAATATATTTCTCCCTTTATCAATTTTTTTGGTTTTTGAGTGTATAGATTAGTTTTTTTTCTTATATTGATAATTACAGTTTTTAAAGCTGTTAAAATGTTTTTTCCAGGTAAACTAAATCAAGATGGAGAAATTTCTCCGATTGATGTCTAAGGATGATTGGATTTATACGGGTATTTTACTATTGTCATTTGCAACAGCGTTTTTTTATTCGACTTCGTCCGGATAATATTTTGCTGTCTGGTGGAATTGGCTTCTCGATGGCCTTGGTTATTTTGCGTGAGTTTTTTTTCGAAAATAGATTTGGGAAAAATAACAGAGAATATGCTTTTTAAATTGAAAACAGACCTAATTTTAAACATTTATAAATGAAACGGAAAATTTTATTAATCTCTATTTTTAGTTTGAAATATTGTGAACAGTTCTGAAAATCTTTTTAAAGTTACAATTTAAAAAATCATTCAGGAAATAATAAAAATGAGCCCATTCAGACAAAATGTTTCCTTCTAACCCTCACTCATGAAAAATATTTATTTATTTCAGGCCACAAAATCGTCTATTCTTTAATTGGTGTAGCCTTGGTTCTTCTAGCCCATGCAATTGTTCCAAAACGGTAATTTTTTTTCAGAATCTATAAACAAATCAGCAAATTTTTTCAGTCAACAAACATTGATTGTCTTTATCGGAACGTTCACCTATTTGATGATTGTTCGATTTATTCATATGATTTTGGATGTTGATGAAGTTTTGAGTCATACAAATGTTGTGCAACTCATCATAACTTTAAGGGTGAGTTTTTCTCAAAAGGAAACCAAAAAAATATTCTAAAAAATTTTTCAGGTGATTGGATTAACATTTGAAATCTCCGACTCTGAAAATCCAAAAAAAGACGAGAATAAGCGATATCTCACTGATATTCCTGATACTTTACACAAACTTGCATATTTCTATCATTTTTGTGGATTATTTACCGGCCCATATTATACCTATCAAATGCTTTTAGATGCACAAAATCCAATTTTGAAAACTTGGGATCCGAAAAATGAAGTTTTGTCGAGAATTTATAGGCTTCTCTGGTCCGTTCCATTATTCATATTGATCAATTATTATTGTCCATTAGATGTGAGTTTTTTTTTGAAAACGGAAAACGGTTTCCTTAAAAAATAATCTTTTGAAATTTTTTTTAGACAATTCGAAGTGATGATGTTTGGAATGTTAGTTTTCTGACTCGCCTGGTTTATGCTGCCCTCATTTTCATGGTTTTCAAAACTAGAGTTTACAGGTATGTTTCTATCAAAAACAATCTATGAAATAGCAACCCACAATCATAAAAAAAAATTCCAGTGCTTGGGCGATAGCAGAATCAATTTGTGTAGTTCTCGGAATCGGAATCTATCCATCTGCAAGTAAACCAAGAATCATTGTTGGACCAACTGATATCAAGGAATATGAAAGATTGAAAAATACTGAAATTGTGAATGTTGATAGTGAAGCAATTGTAAATTTGGATATTCCGATGGTTGAATTTTCGAATGGTTTTAGAGATGGAATGAAATCATGGAATCGATCTGTTCAAACTTGGCTAGCAATTTATGTTCATTCGAGAGTCAAATTTATGCGAGTTGAGATGACAATGTTGGTTTCGGCACTTTGGCATGGGGTTTATGCTGGATATTTTATGTGAGTTTTTTGGGATGGATTGAAGTTTGACATAAAAATCAATTTTTTTTAAATCAATTTCAATCCAAAAGTTTGTCTCCTGTTAAAAAAGCCATTGACAAATTTTTATAAAAATTGGAATTTAAAGCTCTACTGTACATCTAAACTTTTAAGCCACGGTGTTTCACTGTTTATTTCGAAATTTGAAATTTTTATACCAATTTTTGAGAAGCTTCCAGAAAAAATATTCTTCAAGGATTCTACTGATCTTCCAAATGAGAATAACTTTTAAGTTTAGTTTTAATTGAAATTTAATTTAAAATTTTAATTAAAATTTTTGCTTACATTTAGAACCTTTAAATAAAAAATTGTCTGAAAAAAGTCTTTGTGGTTTTAAAAATTCCAAATTGAACTTCAGGGTTTTGAAATTTCATTATTTCCGAACCCCTTTCGAACTCTAGAGCCATGTTTTTCATCCTGGATCTTGATAATTTCGATGTTCAGGTCCATCTGTGAAATTTACAGAAATAAACTCAACAAGCAAAATTTTGAAGTAAATTTTTATGTTAGTATAAAATAAATCAAGATATTCTTGATAATTTTATCACGAAAAAATGATCACGCCAAAAAAATTAAAAACAATAATTTCCAGGTCCTTCGGAGTTGTTGCAATGTGTGCAAAATTGGAAGATGTCATTTACCGTTTAGTCCCAGTCAACCCGGAAACAAATCAAAGACCAGCCTGGTTTAGATATTTGTGAGTTTTTTTGGTGAATTTTGGATCGGAGACTGCAAGTTTTTCCATCAATAAAAATCGTAATACCCAAGATTTTCCAGATACATTCATACAATTCGTTGCCGTGGATTCGAAATGCTCGCAACCGGATTTCTTCTCAAAAACGGCGCCGATGTTCATCGCTTCTGGTGCTCGATTTATTATTGGTTGCCACTTCTCACCATTCCATTTTACATCTACGATCTCCTGTATCCAGCTCCAAAAAGGGATAAAATAAAAACAAAGTAGTCTGTGTCAATAAACAAAATGTACTATCCTATCCATGTTTTTTCCAAATTTCAACAATCCAAAAGGTGAAGTGGCTGGAAAAATTGCTGAGCAGCAGCTGTCCACACAACAATTCGTACAAATAATTGAACGTCCTAAAAGGATCTTATATCCTCCCTGTATAGAAAAACAACGCATCGATGATGAATAATATCACGATTGAGGAAAAAAACGGCTAGTATTATTTTGCTTCCTCAAAAATAAACATTGTGTAAGGGGCGGCGAAGATGTTTGTGTATAAATAGTCGAGCGGGTCGCGTTTGAAATGGACATCTCGTTTAGCGAAAAATGATGATGAACACTAAACTTTTCGTTTTGATTACTCTTATTGCTTCCTGCTTTGCTGCTCTTACAAGAGGTAAGAGCTTTTCGTGTTTACCTAAACTCAGGGTTGTACGGGAAGGGCACCGGGAAAGGGGGGAGCTGAAATTTCAAAAAATATTTTTGATCTATGTACCTTGAGAAAATTTGAAAAAACAATTGAATCTACGAATTCTGCGCTCAACAAAATTTGAGAAAATAATTAGGTTTCAATATTTGAAGCTTCCCTGAGTGACTCCGGAATTTTTTAAATTTGAAAACGGGATGAATAGCGCAGGCGGTTAGTTGTCGGACTTCCGATTTGAAGATGCCAGTTCGACCTTCCCTTGCGGCAGAATTTTTTTTTCATTTTCTGCCCGCGGGCTCTTGTAAAGCTCAACAATTTTTTTTTAAATTTCAGACGAAATTTTCCAACGTGCCGTCGGACCATGTATCAATGACAACTGTCAATCTAAACACGTTTGCTATTATGGGCAATGTGTACCAGAAGGAATCTCACCACCAATGGCAGCTATTGATTTGAGTAAGTTCAAAACCCCCCTCTTTTGATCTAATCAAGATATACTGAATAATTCAGGCACCGCTGTTGGAAAATGTCAATTCGGAGGATTGTGCACAGCTGAAAATACCTTCTGCCATCAAGGAAACTGCTATCCTTTCTGAAAATTTGAATTTTGATTATTGATTTTCTGTACATAAAATAATTTAAGCAAAATTTATCGTTTTTTTTGGGAAGTTTTTTGGCTCAAAATTTGTAAATCTGGAAAATTTTCCAGTTTTACAAATCCATGATTTTCGAGCCAAATTTCATGATTTGAGTGTGAAATTGATATTTTTCATTCATTCTCGAAGTTAATTTGAACATGCTGTTTCAAATAAGAATTTCTCATTTCTTTTTCGCTCAGCATCCACCTTAAAAACACTTTTTTGAACATCCCAATTAATCCAACTCAATCTCAATGCCAGAAAAAAAAACGGCACCAAACTGTCTAGTTGAATATTTCACCAACACCATTATGCAAAGACAGAAAAAAACGAAAGGTAAAGAAAAATGCGAAAAGTCTTTTTTATGTTTCCGTCGTTTCTCCTTTATTACCTTCATAACTGTCAATGAGCATTACGGTAATCGAAAATAGACGACAAATTAACGACAGATGTTTTTGAAAAAATTCAAGTCAATTATTTTTATCTGAAAATTTCTAACTCTGATGTTCCAGAAAGTTGAATAAGACTTCAGAAGGCTTCGGAAAGCTTCAGAAGGCTTCAGAACGCATCAGAGTACTTCAGTAGAATTTTAGAGCCCTCAGAAAATTTCTGAAAGATTCAGATATTTTCAGAAGATGACTCCTGAATCCATTTATCATTTCAAGTTCGAAATTTTTTATCCCATTGAATTTCAGAAGGTCTTCCGGAATCTATTGCTCATTTCATTTCAGATTTTAAATATAAATGTTGAATTTCGAACCCAATTCAAAATAATTCCCGCTTTCCAACACCATAAAATTGTTTTGTTCCCATTTCCCTCCATTTTCTTATCACCAATCAAAAAAAAATAGAAATCCAGAAAACCTGTCACTCAAAACACTTTCACTCATCTCAAAATTCATTCCAAAACTATCACGTAAGAATGATGACAACACATCTCATCATAATAGATTTGGAGGGATGAATATAAATAGATAAAACCCTACCCCTAATTACGTAACAAAGGTGAGAGAAGGTTAAAAAGTGCGAGATGAGATGGAATGATAAATGGACATTTTTATGTTGTTGTTCGACCTACCGATCGACCGGTAATTATTTTGCGACCGAGTGAGTGAAGTGAACGCGCGCGCGCGCGCGAAACACCGTGTAACATTGATTGATGAGCAGTCATTTCAATTGGTTTATCAAAGGCTTTGATCTTCAAATGTCAGGCAAAAAACATGAATTGACTTGGGTGGAAAATTTTACGAGCATTTTATATTGCTCGTAAAGCCAGGTTTAGTTTATTGGTGAATGAATGGTGGGAGATTTGAATTCGACAAGTTTTTTGGAAAACAGCTGGCATTATAAAACTTTTTTGAATGAGGTTTTGAAGAAAGTGGAAAAGTTTTTTGGAACAGATAAAGTTGACGAAATTTTCTGAATAGATCTTTAAAAATTAGAAAAAAATACTTGTTAAAATAATTTCCTAGAAATTTCAAATATTGGAAAAATCATATGAAATTAATTCAAAAATAGTAAATTTAAAGATTCTAAATTTTCGCACAAAAAATTAACAAAATTTTCAAAAAATCGGAATTGATAGAGAAGCTTAGTTCCAAACTACTGTACATTTAGATTTTCAAGCCACGGTATTTCATTGTTTTTTTTTCAAAATTTGAAATTTGTTAACCAATGTTTGAGTAGCCTCCAAAAAATTCTTCGAGAATTGTAATAACCTATTTTGCTCAAACTCCATTTTTGAATGATCAAATTACACTGTGTGTTATTGTGCAAAAAAATCAATAATCAACCAAGTTTATTAAAATAAAAATAATATTCCACAAGACAGTTTGAATGCAAAAAGGAAGAAAAAAGAAGTCAAAAAACATACATGAAAAAAAAAACAGAAAAAAGATGAGAATTAGAAGTATTTCCATAGAGAAACATTTTCCAAAAACAACCAGATAAATTTCGAATGATATGAAACAGGGATTGGATTTTTCATGAAATGAAATGAAATGAAGAAATGAGACGGGCGAAATGTCAGTTGAAAAAGAAAAAGAAAAATGACACTTCATACAAAAATCGGACTGATGAAAACTATATATTTATATTTATATTTATTTTTTGGAAAACAGTTTCAGAAACTTTTCTCCAAAAATATTCCAGAAGTGGGAAAAATGTCATTCGGTGTGCAATTCATTCTGTAGACCAAAAATCACAAGTTTTTCAATTGGAAAAAAGATCAAAGGTCTACGGAATGATAGAAGTTGAAACTTTGGAACAGGAAAGAAAAAAGGAAAAAAAATGAACACTGGGAGAAACATATGATAGAAAAGCTCATAAAGATGGGGGGAAGACCAACCAGGAAAAAAGAAATAATATTTGGAAATGTATTATTGCATAAAGTTTTAGCCTAACATTGATAGGAGATGAAAAATAACCCAAATTTTTAATGGCAAGAAGAAAAAAAGGAGAGGCGAGCTGGCGACAAAACTATTATTGTCTCCAATATTGTGTCGGGTCATGTGTTTGTTGTAAATCGCCAAGTTCGTGCATTGTTGGATTTCCGCCTAGTGCGGATTGATCGATTGAATTGAGCACTGCTGATACCGGTATACTCATTCCAGGAGTTATTGTTGAAAGATCTAGAAAATTTTAATTTTGTGATTTTGATTTCAGAAAATGAATTTTTATCTCATCTTTAAAATATTCAGAAATTTCTTCTGATTTTTGCTAGAATTTCATAACTTCGAAAATGTTTTTAAACTTTCAGATCTTAGATTGAAAAAGGATTTTTGAAAGCTAAATTTCAGAACATCGAAATTTCCCGATTAAAAAAGGGTTTCAGATTAAGTTTGTGCTAAAACTCAAAACTTCCAAAGTGTTCTGAAATTTTCAGAATCTCTTTCTGGTTGAAAACGCTTTCCGATAAATTTTGTGCCGAGACTCAAAATTTCAACAGTTCCAAAGTTTTCTGAAATTTTCAGAATCTCTCTCTCTGGTTGAAAAAGATTTTAGATGAATGTTGTGCTGAAACTCAGTTTTTTTGGATTTTTAGATTGAAAAAAAAAGGTTTCAGATTAAGTTTGTTTTTCAAAATCTCTCGAATCTTCCAGATTATCAGGAACCTCACTAAAAATCTACCACTTTTTTCAAACTACCGTACTCCTCTCTCCTCATTCATTCAAAAATCCCATACTTTTTAACTACCCCTGTCAATCTTGGGATATTTCTTACCTCTCATTTTATATAAGAGGGTGGATAGGTAAACGTATGTATTTGGACATAACATAAATAGGAGGTGACAGCACCCGGCATATGTCACACGACGACACAAAGAAGAAAGAAAGAGAAATAGAGAGTGGTGAGTGAGGAGGATTACGGTATTGGAATGTTAGGGGAAAAAGGAAAGATATTTATATTTTTATTTATATATAATAAATATATGGTTTTCTACTTTGGTTAGGATTTGGAATGAATTTCAGGTTGAAGATTTTAGTCTACAGATCTTCCTAGAAGTTCTACAGATTATTTTTTCGAAAACTAACCTCCAACTGCAGTTGTTGCTGGACTCATTGATGGTTGAAATCCATGAGTATTCGTTGACATGGTTCTCGCATATGGTTGGAAATTCTGGAATGACTGAAACAAAATTTATTTGAAAAAAAACTGCCTCTTAATTCTAAACTCACATGGAATGCTTCATATGGTGATCTTGTTGCTGGAAACATATGATGTGCACTAAAATCAGCTGTTGGTTGATAAGGTGCCATTCCTAGGCCAGCATTTGCAAACCCGAATCCATAGGGATCCATTGTTTGTTGTGTTAAACCAGTATACATTTGACTTGTTGGTGGCACAAAATTCGACGTGGATAAAGCGGAAGAACTACTATTTGTAAATCTGTTTGGTGTGGTTGCCGGCGATCCTAATGAATTCGCCATCGCACTTCCAGGCGCTGAAGGTGTTGGTGTAGGCGTTCCATTTGATAGGGATTCCATATTGCCGCCGGAATTTCCAGGACGTTTATTCCGCAGTTTTTCCTCACGCCTCCATTTTGCTCGTCGATTTGAAAACCATACCTGAAAATGTTTTTATTGTTGAAAAATATACATAAAAGACATATGTTTTTATTTCTCTTCTAGTAGATAATTCGATAAATTATGACTTTGTTTGCTAATCAAGATTAATTGCCAAAGCTTCTTTTTGTCTCTGTCTCTTTTTTTTTTTTTTTTTGAAAAGGGTCCAAAAAATATTTTATTTGTTGTTCCAAACTTTCTAAATACCTATAGACCCAGAAAAAAAAATACAAACAACTACAAAGGCAAAAAACAGAACCAGTTTGGACAAGTGTGTCGAGGTGACAAGGGCTCTTGAAGACCCCGATGGCATAGTTTTGTTCAACTGTTAAAAAAACCTTTTCTTCTTTTTTTTCTTTCTCGTTTTCGATTTTAGCCGGCCTGGCCGGTAAGGTAAAAAAGACATAAACGAGAAGAAAACAATTGCGTTTTTATTAGTTCAAATTATGTATTTACAATGCGGAGAGAGAATGACTGGACTTTTTTTTGGGAACATGAAAATAAATGAAATAATGAATACAGAAATCTCTGTAAGTAAGTGAGGTGACAAACCTGTATTCTAGCTTCTGGGAGGCCGATTTTTTGCGCTAATCTTTCACGTGCAAAGACATCTGGATAATGGGTCCTTTCGAATTCTGGAAAAAAAAAATCATAATGTGGTTTTGGGGTGAAGAAGGGAGTTTTAGGTTCATTTTTAAAGTAGGAACATGAATTTCGTGAAAAATTGGAATTTTTTAGGCTTTAGATGGATTTTGGAAGCTTCTAGAAGCTTCTAGAGGTTTTTCCAGACTCCCCAAGGCTTCTCAGGGTTTCAATAGGCTTTCCAAAGCTTTTCTGAATTTCAATAGGCTTTCCCAGACTTCCCAGGGCTTCCCAAGGCTTTCTCAGAGTTTCCAAGGCTTCTCAGGCCTTCTGAGGCTTTCCAAGGCTTTCTCAGGGTTTCAAAAGGCTTTTCCAGACTTCCCAAGGCTTCTCAAGGCTTTCTGAGGGTTTCTCAGATTTTTAAAAATTCTCCCAGGTTTTTCCAGAAAATTCCAAGCTTCCCCAGGCTTCCTCAGATTTCTAGAGTTCCCCAGGAAACCCCCCCAAAAATCTCCCCCCAGTTCCTCACCTTTTTCAAGAGCCTCAATTTGCTCCTGACTAAACGACGTGCGATTCCGCTGCAGTTTTCGTTTTAGTCGCATTCTCGCCTCAGCCGCATCCTCATCCGGGTCATTTGGCGGCTTTTGGTCATCATCTGAAAAATACATAATGATAGATGTGAAAAAGGGGGCAGGTGTGTGAAAATTTTGATGAGCTAGATAAATAGAGCTCCTGCCGGAAACGCTTAATGCAACTAGAGAGAAGACCGGACATCCGTTACCATTTTTAGTGATTTTACGAATAGTGGCAGCGACTCTTCGAGCAGCAGCAACAGCAACAGAATTAGTTGGCGTAGGATTATTGTTGGCCAATGGTGTCTTGATAGACACCACCAACGGAGCGTGGCTGGTTGATATCATCTCACTCTCTACGATCAGAGACTGTATATGACCATCAACTGATAGATAGATGGAGGCGGGACCCCAGCGCAGCGCGTCAACTACCAAAAAATGTTTTTGGATGGCTGACTGACGTTTTTCTCTTATTCACTCCCACCTCTATCTATACTGTACTATTCAATTTTTTTTCAAAAAAATAAAAAAATTTTGGCGCGCGCGGGAAAAAAAGTGATTTCTAAATTATATGTTCTACAAATCACCACTGACTCATAATCAATTATGTCGGAAATCATCGAAATCGATATCGGACACAATGTTTTTATTGCAAATTAACACAAATTAGGAGGAGAGAAGAAGATGAAACTTTTTTCTTTGAACTTTGTCAGATTCAATTTCATCAATTACGCTGGAAATAATCAGCGTGGGAAATTGACTTTTAAAGAAGCGTTGAAGTTTTTTCCGAAGCTCTATTTTAGAAAAAAAAGGAATAAATAAGTGTTGCAAAATGAGATCTGATTATACAAATTAAATAAACTTTTTGCTTAACTCGTATTAGCGATTGATCACATCTTGGCAATGTTTCACTGATGGAATATAAATCCGCACGATGCATAATAAATATATTATTATGATTCAAATAATAAATATTGTTATTAGACGAAATATTGAATGCTTCTTTAGATAATCGAATAAATCAAAATCAAAATCAAATCAGCAAGCTTCCATGTCAATTCGTCCAATCTAAGCTCAGGTGAAGCTCAAGAAAGCTGCTCAGAAGCGAAGCCCCGAACAAAAAACAGTTCTACTCCTCCAATCGGCTGGTTGTCACAAGCAATCAAGATCAGAAGAGGGGGAAATAGGCAGAAAGGGAAGTCGATGACGATGAAGAAGGGAAGGGAGGACGACGATGAATTTTCGGTAGAGATAGTGAGAGAGCGCGAGAGATGATAGAACACACACGGCGCGCTAACCAAAGCCTACAACCAATCATAGCGCGATAAGCTCCGCCCCCACAATTTTTTACAGTAACCCTTTTCAAACCGATGAGCCATGCTTCTCCCTTTTTCTACTTGACTCTTAAAAGGGAACAGCGAAAAAGCTAATGGAAGAAGAAGCAGAAGAAGAAAAGTGGAAGAGCAAGCAAAATGAGCCCATCATAGATGTGTATATACAAATCATGCTCCTTTTAGTAGTAGCCGCCGGGGCTCTTTTTGTGGTGCCATAAACAACTATAAATCATACTATTCGAATCGTTTCGTTTGATAACTGAATAACCAAGTTGACTTGGGGTTATCAGATAAACATTTTGTGTGTGTGGGGGAAACAATGCGGTGATGCGTGAAATGCAACGCGCCCGCGCGCAAAGATGGGACAACTATGACAAAGTGATTTGCGTTTCTTTTGCGAAAAAAAATATTTTGGGGTGATGAAAGGTTTTTTTTTTGTAATGATGTGTGTGGTTAAAGAATAAACATTAGATAACAGACTGTGTTGAGGGGTGAAATTCTGAGAAAACTTCGGCTCGGCTCAAATTTTGATATATATAAAAAGGAACTGAATTCTGAAGGTTCTACTGAATCTGAAAATCACACAAGATTACTTTGGATCATCCTGAGCAAGGCTTGACCATAGCTTTCCAAAATTAAGAAACGGTAACAGTGGTAGATCAAAAAATTCTTGGGAAAAATGTACAGAAGTTCCTGATATCAAGAGAACCCAAAAACCGAAAGAAAACTAAAGTATGGTCGACGACACCACACAGTGAAGAAACACAATATCGAAATGAGAAGACGCAAAATTGCGATTATGGTTGTTGTCTTAGTGAATAAATTAAATTAGTCGCTCGATAATTCGTTTAGTAAACGACAAAAGACATGACCAAAAAGTCACTGTTTTGTGTTTTTTTTTTGTCATTTCATTTTTCATTTGGTATTGATTTCACCTAGCTTCCATTTTTTATTTCATAAAATTCTGGAAATTCTCTAGTCTGTTCATTTTGAATTTGATAAGCCCCCACAGTAGGCAGCTGGCGACTACGGTAGTGTACACCAGGAAAAAAACAGAACAGGTTTTGTCTTTTTTCGTCTTTCTAATTTTTTTTTTTGAAAAAAAAATATGATGGAACCTAGGGGGAGATTTTTAAAGAAAATTTTGGAAAATTAAAAAAAATATTTTGAATTTAGACAATTTTTTGGATAAAGTAGAGAAGAAGTAGCTCAGTGGTAGTGTTGGCTGCTGGCAATCTCAGGGTCCCAAGTTCAATCCCCGGCACCAGCTTTTCCCGATGTATCCAACCCTAATTAAGAATTCAACGTCCGGAATCAGCCACAAGCTCAAGAAATCTTCTAGGCCCAAAAAAATCATAGATTTTTGTGCCTAATGTAAAATCACATTAAATATAGGTAAATATAACTTGTTGAAACCGAAAAAGAGGAAAAATGTCGTGAAAATGCGCGAATAAGAGGAGGGTTGAGGTGAACGGGAGTAGATAAAATACAACGATATTGTCATTTTAATGAATCATCAAAAATTGACCTGCCTACCCCATCTTTGTCCCTCTTTTCCTTGTATGCATAAAATTTATGTTGTCTCATTAAAAGTTTTATGATTTTTTCGACAGCTAGCTAGCCACTAGGCTCTTCTAGTTTTTTGTCCTTCCTCTCCGCGATTTCAATTCCACATGTGTTGTTACATGAATGGTTTGATAAGAATCTTTCCGGATGAATGAGTGAATTTCATTATAACGAAACACACAAAAAAACGTATTTTGTAAAGGGAAAGATGTTTTTTGTACATTAAAAGGGAGTGATGATTTGTTTTATCACACATTGATTAGTTGATTGATTGATTGTGACATGTGTGAAAAGTGTTCGATTGGTTAGTACTGTATTTACAAAATGTCACGAGTTTTTTTCTTCGTTTTTTTTTGAAACAAGGAATATTTGGAAATTTTTATGTTGAGAAATATTTCAACTTCAACTTTTGATAAATAGTTCAAGATGTTGCTTGAAATCAAACTCAAAACCTGAAGTTTTAGGAAAAAAAACTAAAATTGTTTCTGAAATTTTGTTCCTATGATTTAGAAAATACGGTTAGCTTTTGGAAGTTCAAATGTTTTTGACAAAATTGTTTTAATTCATATTATGAAGAAAATTAGAAAAAATTTGGCTTCTCTTCAAATATTTCCCAAAATTTCCTCATAACAGTGAATTCTAGAATCCCATCTGACGTATTTCAAAAATCAAAAAAAAACATAAAGATAATTGAATATTTTCGCTTACATATGTAATCTATGGTTTTCAAAAGCAGCTGAAATAAATAAATAATCTTGCTCCACATTCTTTCTTCTCAAACTCTAAAAAGTAACATGCAACACTACCTCTCCACCAATTACACTTTTTGCTCTAGAACAACCTATCTAGAATCGCAAGATTTTCTACTCACAGGTCTTCATGTTATTTCTGCAATTATTTTTCCTCTAGAAATTCTGGGATTATACCTGATTTTGAAAGTTACACCTCAAAGAATGATGAATACTCGAAATATTCTATTACAGCTTCATTTATGGTACGTGAGAAATCTATCTGAAAATCAAAATAATAATTTTTTCAGCACATGTATTCTAGATTTTGGATGTACAATTTTATGCGTACCTCATTTGTTCCTACCAGTTCCAGTTATATTATTTTCCGGAATTTTGTACAGAATCGGAATTCCGCATAATCTTATAGCCTATTTTGGGCAGTTTGCAATTTATGGTAACTTGATCAGGCTTATGCATCTTATGTAAAAAAATCTGTAATTTTTCAGCCATGGGTATTTCAATAGTGATTCTATTTCAAAATCGGCACAGTGCAATCATCACATTAAAATATAAAATAACTAGAAAATGGACTTTGATTCTTTACTACACTTATCACTACATTTTCGGTCTTCTAATTCCAATCCCATATTATTTAAATGATGTAGATCAAATCCAGAGTAAAATGGAATACTTGAAAAATTGTCCTTGCCCACCAATTGAATATTTTGAAGATGATTCAGTTATAGTTACAACAAATATTCCACTTTTAACGATTTGTTGTTTTTTGATCGGTGCTAATGTGGTTTTCAATGTGCTCTATTTTCTTATCTCTGCTGCTTATCATTTACTAAGGCCGGAAAATGCAGCAGCAGTTTCTAGTAAAACCAGGAAGCTTCAACTCAAGTTTTTATTTAAAGTTACTCTACAGGTATCATGTTGGAATTATATATATATATATATTCTCAAAAAAATTCCAGATCTCAATCCCATTATCAACAATAATTTCGCCGGGAATACTGATGTTCTACATGGCAGCCACTGGAACATGCAGTCAAATAACAGGCAATATTATTGTATTGATTTTTGCGTCACACGGTGTTTTGTCACATTTATCTTTGATTTTTGTACATACACCCTATCGTGAACATATGTATTTTTTGATTTTGAGAAAACCTAAAACTGAAAAAAAGGACTAGTGTTGCTGTTCTTACTAGATATAACAAATAAAACTTGAATTTATTTTTTTCATAGATCTCATGGCTGCCTGGAAACTTTTTCAGAAATATTTTCCGATTTTCAGAAGCTAAAGTGATTTTTGAACTAATCATTGCTTTTTAGAAAAATTCACCTGCTTGGAAAAAATGTGTGTTTTCAGACAAACAAAAGATAATTATGGATATCTAATTTTCAGAATTGTCTACATCAAAATTTCGAAAATATTTTTCCGGGAATAAATTCACCTCTGAAGAGAATACCTGCAGCGGTTCGATAAAATATGCGAGCCATGATCGAATATGTTTTTGATTTGATGAAATAAAATAAAATGAGAACAAAACAAAATAATGCTTGAGGGGTTTTACTGTACATTATTCAAATCAAATCATAAAAAATGGAATATTTTTGTAATCTTATCAATGTTTTTTGGAAGGAAGAAAGAGCCTACGCGTTTTTTGGGAAAAAAGGGGGACCGGCTGAAAATTTGAAAAACTTGGATAGAATTTATGATTCAAAATTCTTCAGAAGGTTCCAAAAATTTTTTTAACGATTCAAAATGCTTCACAAGGCTCCACAAAATTTTTCAATGATCAAAGAGGCTTCAGAAGATTCCACAAGAATTTTCAATGCTTCAAAACGCTTCAGAAGACTCTAGAAGAATTTTCAATGATTCAAAAAGCTTCAGACAGTTCCACAATAGGTTCTTATGATTCAGAAAGGCTTCAGAAGGCTGTAGAAGAACTTTTAAAGATTCAAAAGGCTTCAGAAGACTCCACAATTTTTTTTGATGATTCAAAAGGCTTCAGAAGAAATTTGAGAAATGTTGAGTTGATATTCAAAAATGTTGGGCTCAAAATCAAAATTTGGGTTTCTAGAAAATTCTCCCTCAAAAACAACTGTGTATTTTACTTAAAGAAACCTTTCAAACCCTTTCTAAAAACGTGTAATAAAAAAAAGTGCGCCAAAACTAACCGTCAAATTCATCGCCCTCCTTCTTCGGCTCAACCAATGCTTGTTGTTGAACTTGCGCAAAATTCAAACCAACCGCAGCTCCACTCATTGGCATTGTCCATTGATTATACCATTGTGTATTATATCGAAAAACAAACATTATTACAGTAGTTATTCAAAACGTTTTGTTCTCTTTTTCTTTTCCTTTTTTTTCTAGCTAATGTGTGCATGGGAAGAAATTGAATTTTTGCATAAATTAAATCATAAAAAAAGTATTGCGGCATTTCTAAATCATTTAGTGCATACATATATATATATATGTATATATGATTTTTCTTCTTTACAATCGAGCTTTTACAATTTGAGAAGATGCAAAAGCGAGTATTTTTTCATTATGTTGGTCCCTGGGGACTGCCACTTACGAGAAATGATTATCGACAATCCTTAATCGATCGTAGAATTCGGATTGCATTGCTTGCTGTTCTTTTTTAGCGGCAAGATTTCGAAGAACTCGATTAATTGACGAAACCTGCAATCAACATTAATTGAACGAACAAAAAAAAACAACTGGCGGGGAGTACTGTAGATGAAATAAGAAAGAAGATGGGTTGGTTGACATGATAAAAACTGAAACTGTAATCAGTATTTATCATTCATTTTATTTTTAAAAGGACAAATTGTGGGGAGGAGTTTAGTTTTCTTGGATTTTTCCGTTTCAGCGAAATTTTTGTTTACAGTACAGTACTTTCAACGAAAACTTCACTCACACTCGGAATAGTTTCAGCATTGCAAATATTTTCAGTCAGTAATTTGTCTCGAATCTCCCACGCAAAAATACTTGGCTGATCCCGTTTATACTCTTCTATCTTTTCAACTACATCATTTGTGGCTACCCTGCAAAAATATTATTTTTGTGTTTAGATTTTGATGAATGTTTTGATGTACCTTGGCTTAGATCCTCCAATTGCTCTCGGTCGAATGGTTCCAGATTCATAGTATCGGCAGAGAATCTTTGAAACGCATCTGGATAAAAAAATTGTTTAATAGATTTTTTGGCTCAAAGTCTCATGAAAGTTTCGATTCCTAAAAACCCTAACAGAATGATCTTTACAAATTCCTTCCAGATCCCCTGAAGCCACTTTTTAGCTAGCTATTGTACTTTGAAACCTAATCTAAAAGTCCACTAGGTACGGTATCTCATATCTTAAAACTACATCAAGTCACTAAAAAAATTGACACAAAAAGATCATAATCATTTTGAACTTTTTTCTCGAATCAAATTGAGTTGATGCTAATCAAAGTACAGTACTCTTCTTGGTGAGAGTGTGAGAGACGCAGGCACCTCTGCGTCTCTATCACCTTCTCTGATACTCCGTGCTCTTACCCATTTGAAACTTGTAAAATACGACTAATATCACAAGGCCGACAACCATTATGTGCCAAATCGACAATCTTTTGTCGAGTTGCATCCGGAAGTGGACGGCCATTGACAAAAACTCCGCCAAGTTGATTGACACCAGTGTGTCCGCCATCTGTAAAAACATTTTTTGTTTTTGAAACTTTTTTTTTCTCGTATTGTTTGTAAAATTTGTAATTATTATTATTGTTACTATATAAATATGTTGTAACAATTATGGGAAACCAAAACAAAACAAAAACAAGAGAGAGAGGGAGAGCCAAATCAGATTTGGTCAATGATTGTGTACGGGTCAGTGAGCCAAAGTGTCTCATTCTAACGAGCCGGATGTTGCTTTATAGAACCTCTAATTATCTTTTTGTTTCTGGAGTTAGAATTGAGAATTGAGAATCGATTTTTGATAGTGAGATAAAAAATTAATTGGATTATGCGATGAAAGTGTCGGGGAGAGGATTACTGTAGAGACAGAGGGAGAGAGAATGATTTATTGATTTTTTTGAGAGTTGTGTTAAATCGGGGAATGAACAACGTTTTTCGAATTTGTGAAATTAAACAACGGTATTGAAATGTTTAAAATAAATTTGTTGTATTTTTAAAAGATTTTTCAAAAGATTTTAAAAAATTTAAAGGATCACAATCTTCCAAGAGAAATTATGGGATTTTTGATTCTAAAAATTTTTAAAACAAGATTGCTGTAGGATATATCAGAATTTATCGATTTTTTAAAACTTTGAGATCTGGAAAATATTTGTTATACTGTATTTTTTTTTGAAAAACAAATTTTCAAATTATCGATTTTTGAAAAACTTTCTGGATTAGATCAACAATATTTTTCATAAAACATTATCGATTAATTAATTTACAAAATTTTCCATAAACATTCCTAGATACCTTTCAAAGCAAATATTTTCCTAACATAAATAGCTACAATATTATTATGTACCTTTACATAATTGCGCAATAGGAGGTAGACTAATCTTTTTGGCTGCCTTTTGCAAAACTAAGCTCTCCCGACATGGAATTAAACTATTAGCGAGTCGGTGTAATAAAAAAATACCTTTGCTATGTATTTCTGTTGTGTTTTTCTCATCTACATATGGCTGTCACTCAAAACACTCTGTTGGAAGCCAAATAATAATAATTGCGTAATATATCTATCGATGTTTATCAGACAAATTAGAGTCCCCCTATTTTTTTCTAGTTTTCTATTTTTTTTGTGATGCTAAAGTGGTCCAAACAATATTTTATGCACACACACATTGTGACAATTTATTTCATACATATATGAAAATAAAAAGGGTCGCGCTTCCTATGTGCTCATAAAGGTGTGAAATTGAGCTCGAGAAAAAAGAAAAGAAAAGAAGAAGAAATTATTATTGAATGTGAGCACAAGAATAAAGAGCAACATGATATTTAATTCTTGCCTTGTCTTTTTCAAAATTCATCCCTTGAAAGTTGATAGAAATAAAAAGAAAAGATGAAGAAAACGTTTTTTTTTTGGTGACGAAAACGACAATAACCGTTTATTTTTATGAGGCTAAAAGAGAACTGTCATTGCGGCTTGGTGGATGAACATTTTTTTCGACACCAATGTTCGCACGCAGAAAAAAAAGTTCGAGGTCGTTTTTTGACACAATTTTTTTGAATATTCAATTTTTTTTGGAATCAAGAGAGGTATTTGAGAATTTTCGACCAGACTTTTAGTTCAAACTGAACCACAAAAAATTGGGGCAATATTGAAAGTGGATTCTAACTTAAAAATTGATTTATTTGAATCAATTTCAATTCAAAAATTGGTCTCCTGGTTTAAAAAAAAGCTATTTAAAATATTTATAAAAATCGGAAAAAACAGCTCCAAACTACTGTAAATCTGGACTTTCAAGCTGGTGTTTCACTGTTTTTTAGAACTTTGAATTTTTTTAATATATGAGAACCTTCCATAAAAAATCTTTGATTTTAGAACAAGTTATTCTATTTTTGGTTGAAAAATCAGGTTCAGAATTTCTGAAAATCAGGGATCCCCTTCCTCACAAATTTCCAAAGTGTTTTCCAAAAAAACAACAAAAAAATTGCATTTTTTCTCCAAGCTCAAGAAAGATAATTCAAATTGTTGTCGCGTCAAAAAAGCAATTTGAAAAAGATTCGTGCAACTAGATTATATGTATCTATCTCCTTTTTGATTTCAAGCTTTTTTTTTGCTTCTTCTTCCCATTTTATATATTCGTTTTCTTTTTTGTCGCATTTTCAACGAAAAGAAGAAGAAAAAGTCGTTTTTCTCAACATACAGTCACAATCGAAACGAAACAAGATGAACAATATGATATGAATCGATAAAAATGGGTACTGTACATGTGGAAATTGAAAAAAACGCGCGACTTGGAAAGAAGAGTGCAAGATTTTTTTTTGTTTTGAGAAATTTTTGTTTATTGTTGGAATATTTTTTTTGGATCAATAAAATTTTTGGCAACATTTTTTGGAAGGTTGAATCAATTATGAATGGGAATTGAAATTGAAACAGGAATTTTTTTATGAGAGGTTGGAAAAATTGGAAAAGTATATATTTAGCTCGAAAGTTTTACTGTTTCAGAAGAAAATTTCAGATGAAAATATTGATCTCAAAAAGGAATGAAAATGAACATTTATTCTGAAATTTTTAAAATTAAGATGAAACTTTATACATATAAAAATATTTGTTGCTTGAAGTTATTCAAAAAACTTAATTTTAGCTTTCAGAAGTTAAGCTTGATTCATTTTTCAACAAAAAAAAATTTCAAATGAAACTTTTTTTCTGAAAATGGAAATTTTGAATCAGAAGTTTTTAATTTTAAAAACTCAGCTTGCTAAATTTCAAGAAAAAATAGCTTCAGTATGAATAAAAAAGTTTTAAACAGAAAATTGGTAAAATAAAATAAAAATAAAAAGACAGAATATATTGATTTAATCAGAATTCATTGAAGTATGTAAAATTCAGAAAATTAGGAGAGAAAAAAAAACAAGTAGGAATAATCAATAGAGAAAAAATAAAAGAGACAAGATATGTTTTCTCAAAAATCAGTGGAACTGAAAGGCAGGCTTCCGAGTTTCATCCCGGCTCATTGAGCAAATTCTTCTCTCCCTTCTATTTCCCCCCAACAACGACGACTTAACAAAGCGTGACAAATTTCATGTTTGTTTCGTTTTTCAGAAAAACCCTCCAAAAAACATACCTTCAGAGTTCTCATAGTTACCGGCAGCAGGCATTTTGCTTGGAATATTTTGATCGTCGTCCACTGTCATACGTTGAACGCTTGGAACGCGAGCACGCGTCAACGAGAGACCTGGAAAAAATATTTTTAAAAAAGTTAAAATTTATTTCAAAATTTTTTTAAAATTTTCAGCTCTGCAACAAACACATATGAAAAAAAATAAATACATTTTGTTACCCCCCTATATAAGGTAGTTAAACTATAGAAAGTGCTTTGGAGACCCCCTGAGTGTCTCATGCCATATGTCTTCTTTTCCTATTGGACTACAACACATTTCATCTACCGTAGTCAACTCCGCCCACTCTCGTTTTTCTCTCCCTCTTTTTTTGCATGTCTTTTTCTTTTTTTTGAAATTTATTTATTTTCAACTATTTTATTGATTTCTCGGGCTAATTTGCGCAGAAGTGCAGCAGTTTTGAGCAAACTCTAGAATTGGAAAAATTGAAGATCTTTGAGCTAATCTCAATTTCTTCACCAAACCAACACAGTATTTTAAAAATTAAATTTCAAGAAAAACAGAAAACAATTTAATTCTAGGGTTTGATTTGATAACAATTAATCATTCAAAAAAATTACCCATCCAAGAATTTTCAAGACGTTTTTTCAAATTCGTGTCCAAAATAAGCATTGCAGAATATTTTTTTCAGAAGAAAAATAGGTAGGCTGCGAAAAAAAGTTCTAATGACGTTCTTATAAAAAATTTTAAACTAATGAGCACATGATTAAGAAAAAATCAATCAAGCGAATCAAATCTCACTTGAAAACCCGAGAAAAAAAAGAAAGGTATACGAATTGCATAATCAACAAAAGTAGCAGTCAAGGACCATAAAAAATAGTGACAGTTTTTTTCGAGAAGGACCATCGAGGATTATTATTTAACCAACAAGGACTTCCTATCAGATAAAAAATACACACGGAAAATAAAAGATTTGAATCTACTATTGTGTCGATCAAGTACTGATAGAGTAGAGGTTGGACACGATAATTGCGTCCGGTAATGACAATTATTTGATGAGTAGTGGCAGGCAGGTAACTGTGAGATCCGGAAGAGTATTTGGGGGGGAAGAGGAGAGACAAATATGTGAACAATTGTTATATAAGTGTTGGATAATGTTTTGGGAAATATGAAATGGGTGTCGAGAAAGTTTTTTTGATAAGGAAAAGGGTTTTGGAATTTTCCTACAATGTTGGGATAACTTGAGATTGAAGAATCTTTCTGACAAATGTCAGATTTTCCGCCCGAGAAAAATACCTTGGTTTAAAAATTACAAACACAAAATTTAAAGGTGAAGTCTGACATAAAAATCAATAAAGTTTTAATTCAAAAGTTCAAAAATTCAAAACTCCTAGAAAAACACAGCTCCAAACTACTGTATATATGAATTTTCGAGCCATTTTACACGGTGTGTCACTGTTTTTTTGAAATTTTTCAACAAATGCTTGAGAAGCTTCCAGAAAAAATCCTTCAAGAATTGTATTGATTAGAAAATTCTCTTTCAAATGAGAACAGCTTTTTTTGCTCAGATTCCACCTTCTATAATAATTTTGAAGTTTTGGATTTCAAGATTGAAAAATGTTTCCAGAAATGTTTCGAAAAGTTTTTTGAGAGAAAATAAGATTAAAAAATCAGAAATTTAAGAATTAATAGTTTCAGGAAAAAATTGAATTCAAGCCAGAATTTAAATTTTTCAAAAAAAATTTTGAATTTTCAGGATTTGACAAAAAATGATTCTTAACATTTCTGAAAACTCTAAGGGCTCGGAAAATCACAAAATCTTGAGAAAAAACTGTGGGTTTTTCTCAAAGATTTTTTCTAATTAGGCAGACTGGAAATGAGAAAAAGGGCTAATGAACTTTATTTTGAGAGATTTGTGTTGGAGAAATATGAAGTTCAAATTTTTCATTTTTTTTGTAGAACTCAGTTTGGAACTAGAGGAATAAATTCGAAAACTCGATAAAAAACTACTGAAAATTTTCAGATTTTGGAGTTTATTCTAGCAATTCTCATCAGAAAAGTTCCCTTGTCCAACATTTTTTTCCAACTTCCTAATTAAAATATCCTCCTCCTCCTCCTAATTAATCATCTCACTCACCGAACATATTTTTGCTCCTCAATCAATCATGATGTGTTCATATTAATAAGTGACTGCGAAGAAAAAATAAGAGAGTATTAGTCACTTGAAAATTGTTGCATCAGAAAGAAAAACGCTCAGTGAATGACACCCCATAACAACAAGGATTTGAGAGGCGATTGAAATGTACCAGATGGTCCGGCTAATGAATCGTTTCACAAAGTGATCCCCCCAAAAATAAGAAACTGCTCCCCCCAAAACCTACAGTAGTTTTTTTCATTCTCATCTAGTTTTCCCTCACCACAATTTGTACATACAAATATCAATCAAAAAGTGAAGGTTTTTGTAAAAACTACAGTACTCCTTCTCTTTTCCCCCGAAACAACTTTGTTATGAATTCCTTTACCTTTCTGTCTAATTAGAAAATGGTTGGTGCCTGCGCGAAATTATTATTACTATATAATGAGAGAGTGAATACAATAGATGGTGTTGGATATCAAAACCGTAACAACAAAAAAAGAAAGAAAAAAGAGATGCGCCCAAAATTGGCGGATCCATTATGGTAATGGATTTTGGGAGGTTTTGAAGTTATAATACCAGAATGCATTTTTGTTTTGGTATACTGTAGAATTCAGGAAATTCAGTAGATCAAACGGTCACTTTTTGGGAAAGTAGGTAGCTCAGGAGTTGCTGTCAATCCCAGGGTCTCAGGTTCGATTCCCGATGCTCTTGAGATTTTTCAAATCTATTTTTACCCCCCTAGGTATACTGTAGGTGTATACTTTGCACTTCTCACTTTTTTTCTAAAAAAGTGCAAAATCATGCGTCATGTGTCTTAATCATATCACCGTGAAATTCATTGAGCCGAGCTCATCGAGCCCATCATTTTTCTCTCGACAAAAACAGGAAAGGCCCAAAAATGAACAATACAAAAAATTGTTGATTGACCCATAAACTAACATAACATATGTTTTGTTTTGCAACTAATCCTAGCTTCTAAAAATGGAAGCCGACACCGAGAGAGAACAAATCTGTTAATTAGCTCCAACTCCGAAATGACATGTGTTTAATAGATGGGTTTGAACAGGTAGGGGAAGTAAATGTGCTAATTTTTTTTGTTTTTGTCGGAAGTGAGAGGAGAAGAAAAGACATACGGTAGGTATTGTGCAATATTGTGAGAAGGTAATGAAATTATGGGGTTTTGATTTAATACTTTTTGTGGAGCAAAATAAAAATGGAAACGGGATTGTTGAAGGGGGATTCTAGAAAACCCGAATCTTTTTTTGAAATATTTTGAGAACTACAAAATTTGGTAAAAGCTCTCTCACACTGAAAGCTCTGGAAAAAAATGGCTCTAGAGAAAGCCCACAGAGATAATTTTGAGAAGTTGGGATAACTTGAGACTGACAAAATGTTTGGCTTTGAAATTTAAAAATTCAAGAATCCGGCTCGAATTTATTTTTCAACTCCCAACAAATCTACAGTATTTACAGTTTTTGAAGCCCGATAAATCGAAAATTCAGAACGTCGATCTGAATTTTTCCAAAAATTTCTAGAAAACAAAATGAAAATGCTCATAAAATAATCTTTCAAAAAAATCAGAAAACCTAATAACTTTTTAGTTGCTCTTGAGATAAAAATCATTGCCATTTGGCGAAATTTTTTTTTCCAACAACCACCCAAAAAAAAACGCCAAACTTGGACACGAGGCCAAGAGAAAATGATTACTTGTAGAAATGTGTTCGAACAAAGACCCAATCAAACACAACAGTTATGACATTCTCCTTCACTTTTTCGATCAACACAAAAACGAACAGCGGGTGGGTGGCTGGTTGGTTGGCGAACCTTTTAATGGGTGTCAATTTTGAAAAGCGAACGAAATGTTGGAAAAAAAAGAACAGAGGAGCGTGTGAAATGAAATAAAACGGATTGATTGAGGCAAAAAAAAGTGTGGTGGTGGGATATAATATGTATTGGTGACATTAAATAACAGCTTTCATTCACAAAGTTCCTTTTTTTTGTCTGAATTAGAGGGTTCGAGAAAGCTTTTTGCTCTTCTCACTTTGCGGCTGGTAGTTGTGAGATTTTCAAGATCAGCAGTAAGCTTCTGAAATTTGGGCCACGTATTTTCCGAAAAAGAATCCTGGGAGACCAAAAGTTTTACTCTAGATCAGGTTCCAAAATATTTTTTTTACTCCCCAAAAGCCCCTAACTCACGTTTGCGACCCATTTAAAATCGATACTTCAATTTCAAATTCAAATTCTAGAAAAAGTGTCTAATATTCACGCTCTTCTGAATTTGTGCAAAATCAAAACTCAACAACTGGCAGAGAATTTTAATAAGAAAAGAAGAATGCACTAATTAGGAGATAATGAAGGTTGCCTTCTTATTTTGGTTGTGTACTTACATATTAGTATGATTTTGTTCTAGATTTTTTGCAAGGGAAGAAAACATTGATTTTATATGTGTATCTTACGATTGGAAAATAGATGTTGTGAAATATAGAAAGATCCTGTTGGAAAGTTTATTTTCAAAAAAATGTGGCAAGACTTGCTTGAGTTTCAGCTATATTAAATTGAATATGGGTTTTTTCAGAAATCTAGAGCAAAAGGAAAATTCAAGCTACAAAAAGGTTTGAAAAATTCAGGCTCTGGAAAAAGCTCTTGTCATTCAAGTTCACAAAATAATTACTCTGACGAAAACAAAATTAGTCTCACAGAATTTTTGGATACGGAGATTTTTGTAAACTAGAGTACATAGAAGGAAAAATCAAATGAAAATTCAGATTCTGGTATGTGAGCTTGATCATATCTGGAAAGCTTATAATCTGAAAAAAATCACACAAATGTTATAAGTCTCACAGAACTTTGAAGTATAAGTTGAAGTTCATATCATAACTACAATTTCAATCAGTCTTCCTAATAATTTGAAAACAGAAAAATTGAATGTTCACAGTCAAGTTTCAGAAAATTCCAGAAAGTTGAAAATGCGTTATGAACTATGAAGCTTCATAATCATAAAATCTGGTATAAAAATCACCGGAAGATGATATTAGTCTTGAAAATTCTAAAGGAAAAGTTCAACATATCTTAAAAAAAGTTGTTACTTCATTTTTCAAAGATTATCTTTAATAACTCTGCTGAAAATGTCTGAAAAAGTGTCCCATAAACTTTCTGAAAATGAAATAATTTTCTGGGATTTTCGAGAAAAATTTAGGGCTTCAAGGTACCTTAACTCTTCAAATGAATTTTGTTTTGGTTCCCACATTTCTGAATTTCAAGGAACTTCATCGATATATAATAAATTCAAAACCTTACTTGAAAATGAAAATCATTGTCAAAAACTCAAAGGAATACTAGTAAATCAAGTATTTTTTTTCGAAATGAGAATGTATTCTCACATATAGTACCAAATCAATATTCCACATTTCAACGAAAAAAAATAATTTTACAACTCACCGACCGCACGTTCTCTCTCGGTTGACAACGCTTCAGTTTCCAGTAGATCGCTCGAACGTTTTTATTCACCTATTCAGGTTGTACTCAATCTGAAATCGAATGTATTTGATTCAAAGAGCAAGCAATTAAAAATTTCAACAAAAAATGAAAAACAAGAAGGTCTCTAATAAAGTAGATGCGAGAAGTGAGGGAAAACGTTTCAAAACTTCTTCTATTCCTCGTTTTGCCTCATATTCAATGTGTTGTTTGGCCAATCATGTTCCAATAAGGGCGGAGTTATGGAAGAGGAATACTATATGGATTATTGATGGAGGCTGGCAGCAAGCAAAAGTAATTCACAACTAGTATGAATGTAGGTGTCACGTCTCTTCTGACAGACAGACAGATGTACAATTTGTTGTATATAATAGGGAAGTGAATGGATATAGGGGCGATTTTTGTTGAATTGAAGAGAAAAGGTGGATTTGTTTTGGGTGTTAGAATATGGTTGACTTATAAATAATTATGAGAATGACAATTGTTGGTAGCTAGTTTTGCCCGGATTATCGGATTTGGAGATGTAATTTAGATTGTGCACTTGTTTTGTGTTGCTCAGAGCTGATTTTGAGCCTGGATTATTATTTAATCTATCATTTGATCTGAAACTGGCTATTTTATCAGTTTCGAAGTGATTTTCTGAATCGTTTTCAGAAATGTTTCGAAAAAATTCCAGAACTTCAAGTCTAATATCACCCGAGTACTGTATATCCTCTCAAATTGTTCCGAGACCATACCATTAAACAAAATTGAAACCGTTCCCATTTGGCTTTCACAGCGAATACCGTACTTGTGAATTTTAAGCCTAAGCTTTTGGCCTTTTTTTCTGAAGTTCTGTGCTCATTTACAGTCAATCAATAAACATTTTTTTTGAACCTTGGAGCCACAATTCTGTGCTCTTAAAAATAGGCTCATGAAAATCTAATCAATCTTTTCGAGTATCTATAAAATCTGAAACATTTATTTTTTCTTGCCAAGTTTTTGAGAAGATTTCTGAAAATTTTTATTACTTATTTTCAGATCAAATTTCAATTGGTTCTATTCTCAAATTCTTCTGTAATCCTTTCAAATCAATAATTCTTTCCAGGATCCATATATTTTTGATCTTTTATTTTTGGACTTTTATATTGTCTAGTTTCAAGTTCCCAGAACTTTAGATCTTTGATATCTTGTCTCTTTAAACATCACAATCCTACCGATTACTGTAGTTTTTCATCGAGAAAAAAATATTCCTCAAAAAAACACACTCCAGGAAAAATGAATAAAAATCAGTTATTTTCGACCACAAGAAAAACAAGCGAAAAAAAGAACTACGGTAGTTTCTATTCCAAACAACAAAGGAAACGAGCAGAAGAAATGCATTTTTCTTGAAAAATTCCTCGGTGTGGTAGGAGACTCTGTAAAAAAGAAGACGTCGGCAAAGAAAATGAAGAAGCTCGGAAGTCAAAATGCGAATTATTCCGCTTCACGAATTTATGCCGCTACATGTATGTATGTGACTTTTTGTTGGACTGTGCCGTGTGCTTTTTGAAAAGGGAAGAGGATTCTGAAAATATCAGGAAGATGCCTGGAAATCCCTTTCTTTAATAAAGTTCCCCTACGGTACTTTTTGGGAAAGTCTTACAAATGTTTTTGAGTTGGAGTATACCAGAAATGTGTTCAAAGATTATTTCACAGAAAAAATCTTTTTTTGTATTGTGGAAAATTAATTTTACAAAATTTTCAAAATTTCTGTGAAGAATTATTATTTCTGTGAATAAATTTAAAACTTCTATTGAAACCTGAAATTAAAAGCTGATGTCTGACAAAAACAACATTTTTGCTCCCCAACATATTTCAATAAATAAAATTAAAAAAATATTCTGGAGCATTTTTATTAGAATCTTCTTATGCTTTAAAGTTTCACGGTGTTTTCTGAGCCATCTCAGCTCTTCTCTGAAAAATTCTCTGCTTTCTCTATCACCCGAAATACCCATGCAAATTTCTTCTTCTTTTTTTTTCCTATGTTTTTTTCTTGACTGTGTGACATTCAAAAGCATTTATGATATATAAGAAAAAAAAGACGATGAAAAATGTTTTGTGAATTATCATACGCTTCAATGGTCATTCGAAATGAAATGTGTTATTTTATTTTATTTTCATTTTTATTCGCGGATTGGTCATTTTTTGCCTTCAAGGCGAGACTTGCTGTTAATACGAAATCCAACCAACAAGGTCAGAAGGGGTTTCGAAAAAATTAGATTAAGAATCAAGTTGATTTCAGGAACGGATATATGTTTGTTATGTTGTCTTGAGCATGTATGAAATTAGGAGAGCAGCCAAAAAAACAGGAAACCAGATGCAAATAATGTTCAGTCAACCGATGTTCTAATATTGTACACTATTTGTGTTCAGTTTCTCATTCAGAACGTTGAATTTGGGAAATTTTCAGATGTTCAAGCAAAATATTCATCATGTTCAAAAAAAATAAAGCATAAGTACTGGTACACATTTACAATTGAGATGAAACTGGAATTGTAAGAATCACAAAAATAAGCTGACAAAAACCTACAAAAAAAGAAAAATAATTTAAATAATTACCGGAAAAAATTCACAAGTGAGAAGAAGACAAAAATAAATAAAAATCAAATTTATACACATTCTTCCGAAACACCAGCAGACCCATCAACAACATTTGAGCCCGATTGAACAACTGTATTATATGGCTCTTCGAAGGCACCCTGGAAATTGAAAATACAGGGTGGAGAAACAATTTAAAGGTGGAGTTTGTGAGCTAAAACATTTTTTTTGTGCATCACATAGGTAAATTTGAGGCAGTTGAACAGCTAATTTTTTGGGGGTCGTAGATTTTTTTTGTATATTTTTGTAATGGTTGATTTTCAGAAATTCTGACATGAATTTCAGATTTAAAAATTAGATTTTTCAGTCAGAATCCGAACTGAAATAGGCCGAAAATTCTTATTATACTTGATTTCAAACTTTCAGTATTTGGGAAATGATTCTGTAATTTTAAGTTTCAAAATTGATGTTTTCAGTCAAACTTTAACTTTAAGCTAAACGTAGATTTTCAATTGTCAATTTTTTTTCCGAAATTTTTTCAGAAACGAAACTTTGGCTGAAATCCAGATTGCCCAGATGGTTGATTTCCAGAATCTCAGATTTCAAAATTAGATCTTTTAGTAAGAATTCAAACTGAAATTGGCTGAAAATGCTTATTATGAAAATTTTCAGAATTTCTTAGATGTCAAAATTGAATTTTTAAATGCAAATCTGAACCTTGGTTTTCGATTTTCAGCCAAGCTTTATGTAGAAACGTAATTTTGGCTGAAACGCCTCAAAAATTGCACGGCACAACAAAAACCTTTTCCCTACAAAACTCCAAATTCAAACAAAGCTTACTTGATATCAAAACAAAGTACGAGAAAAAACAACAAAGGTGCAATAGAAATAGGCACAACAACATCTAATCCGAATCCTCGAATGGTGTAGAAGTTTCACCCTGAACAATAGCACAGCACAATACAAAATGAAAAATAATATTTTTAGAAAAACTCACCGCTTTTTGACGATTCGAAGTGAGCAATGAAGTGAGAGGTAGACATAATGGAGGAAGAGTTTGTTCGAGGGATGGTGTAGCGTGTGTCAGAAGTGGTTTCATGAAACTGAAACAATTTTCTTGAATTAGAGGCATCTCTGAAATTTGTATAACCAACCTTGCATCAAAATGATACCACTTTCTGGGTAGGAAAGCTTTATCCCAAGGATTGAGGCCGGGTGGGGCCATTGAGACTGGAACATTTGGATCGTCTGGATTTTCAGATTGATTTAGATTATTCATGCCTCTTTCGAGCCGCTGGCCTTCTTCGATTGCATCTTTTCCGTGTCTGAAAATTGGAAAATTTTTTAAAAATTCAAATCAGTGAATCAACCCCTAACAAACTTCCAAATTTCTCCATTTCCAATTTTTTCAGAGCTTCTCCTTTCAACCCAAACCCTAATTAAAATCCCCCGCTAATTAAGGGTTGCACTTTTCCTCGTGATTCATTTATATTTTATATTTATATTTATTTTTAGCTCAAAAAGAAAAAAAAACTCACTTGATTTTCAAATAATCAATCATCCACGCAGTTAAACCACCATTAATGAGTACTGTGAAAATAACAACGGCAGTAGTTGTGGCAAAAATAATCTGACGATTTTCAGTGGCTGTATTTCTTGCTGCTAATGCAAATGCCATTGCTCCCCTCAATCCAGCAAATAGAATCATATGTTGATATCTGGAACAAAAAAAGTTTTATTAGGGATATGGAAATTTGAGCTGTTTTTTTCAGTAGAAATTCAAGATTCTACCAAATAAACCTCCAAAAAATTTGAGTTCCGAAATGTTCCGTCTTGAAAATGATGATTAGAAATACAAATTTTGAATACATCGGTCTTCTGGTATTATTTTTGCAGATAATTTCAGAAATTTTTCAATCCCTTTATTTTTCTAAAACATAATTTTTTTTAAAAATCTTCGTATTAATGAAAAACTATTCAAATTCTAAAAACATTTTTTCAGTCCCTCCAAAAATCCGCAAAAACTATACCGTTTTGGAATCTGCGGACGTCTTCTTATATTCAACACAAAACTGAGCGGATAAACAAACATCGCTCTTGCCGCAGTAATCGAAATCAGCGAGAATAGCAAAAATCCAAAGTTCCATTTCTGATTATTTGTCACAAATACACTAACTCCAATATAGCAGAATATAAAGCTTTCCATGATAAAACTTATCATCTAAAAAAAATTCAAAATAAAAAACCTTCCGAGAAAAATTTTTAAAACTCACATGGAAGAAGTGTTTGGTACTGTTTTGTGATTCGGTTGATAGATTATTATATGTATAATGAGCTTGAGCGATACCGCAGAATAGTACTGATACAATTCCAGTTAAACCACAAACTTCGCCGAGTAAAAATGAGATGTATGAGATGAGAACAAATAGAGAGCTTTCTAACAATGGATGTTCGGCGATGAGAGTCATTTTTGTGACGAAGGCATTCAAACATCCAATTCCGAATCCAAGGGTCAAAGAGCCGAAAAATACTCCACCGAAACCGGCGACAGCTTGTCCGACATCGTGTAATGTTATAGCTTCACTAGCCGTTGAGAAATTTTCAATGACTCTGGAAATAGATCAAATTGTTTCTCTAGATTTTTTAGAAGGCCCAGAGATCCTATGAGATTTTCCTGATTGTTCTAGAAATTCGGAAAAATATAAAAAGCCTATGTAATTTTTCTCAAATTTGTAGAAGACTAGGAAAAAATTCAGAAATGGATATCAGATTTTTCATCTAGAATATCTGTGTTTTCAAAACTCCCGGAAGATTTCTGAATCTTCAGGAAAATAATCTTGGAGGTCTAGGAGTTTCTGATTTTTTCTTAAAATTTCGAAAAAATATCCAGAAATCTGAGGAGATGCTTCTACTTTTAGAAATCTAGAGAAAATTTCAGAAACTAATTTTTTTCAGATATTTTAACTGCATATTTGAAACCTCTCCATCCATTTTCAAAAAAAACTTACTGTGACAAAACTATCGCAACCGCATCATTCAACGCAGATTCGCCAAAAATCAGCGCAAACAAATCCGCTTCAACGTTCATCTCATTGAAAACTGATATAATTGTAACAGGATCAGTTGCAGAAATCAAAGCTCCGAAAAACAAAAGTTCTTTGAATGTGAAGCCCATTCGGAAAATTGTGGTGAATATAAACATCAGGAATCTGAAATAAGATTATTTCAAAAATTACCGGTGCACAAAAATTTAAAAATTAAAAAACGTACGCAGTTCCAAAGCATGAAATGGTTGTTCCAATAAATACAATCGCCAAAATACTCCCAATATTTCTAAAGAAATGGCGTTTTTTCAAAGAATATCCAGCATTGAAAATGATCGGTGGGATGAGCATATTGAAAAAGACTTCGGGAGAAAATACACTCTGAAAAAAATATTTTGAAAATAAAATGAATCAGCTGAAAGTTCCAAAAATCCTCACCTTTTGCTCAATCTGTTGCTCCTTTCGTTTTCTCTTGTCAGCAAAAAATCCTTCAATAAGCTCGTAGTGAAATGAAACTCTTGATCCACCTTCAGGCTTCACCTCTAGCATCAAATAATCTGGTGGTTCTTTGACGATTGTCCGATTTTTTGTGATAACATCGAAGGTTTGCGATTCCAGTAATCCGAGGCCAAAATATCGGATGACAAATCCGATAAGCAAGCCTGAATATGTATTTTTTTTTTTATTTGTTTTTTTGGAAAAAGTTAGCCAAGCTTAATTTTGCTCTGAAATTCCGTCAAAATTACAGAATTAAAATCAAAGTTCATTATCAAAAAAAACCCCCAAAAATTCAAATTTCCGGCAATTCATCATTTATGATAAATTACTTATTTTCAGCAAAGGTGAAACCTTTTGATAACCTTTTTTCCGGAAATTGAGAAAAAATTTATTTTTATCAAATTCAAAACCTCACCAAAAAACAATGTAACACCACTTTCATGAATAAATCGCAATCGATAATGTTTGAATGCCCAAGCTGTTAGCACAATCAGAACCATTATTGAAACATATGTTAACAAGATAATCGTATCCATGTGGTGGATATTTGTTGCTCTCTGGAAAATTACGAAGTTAAGTTCATATGATCTGGCAGATTTTTAAGACAAATTCTAGTTTCAATTTTGTTTTCAGAACAGCTCTTGAGTTCAGGAGCTCGAAAAAATCTTCTAAAAAATGTTTTGATCAATTTTTTATTATTAAAAAAATTTTTGTGAAAGATTCGTTATGCCAAAAAGAAAATTCCTATCAATTTCAGCTCATTTTCAGCCCGATTTTTTTCGAAAAAAAGAAAACTCACTCTTTGAGCGGCCATATCGAGGCGATTTTCGGTTGCGTGAACATTTTGAATCAAATACAAAAAATACACCACCAACAGCAAAAAATGTCTCATCTTTGCAATTTTTTCGCCATTCGTTTGGTTTTTCTGAATAAATATGTAAAATAAAATATGTGTTTGGTTGAAAAAAAGAAAAAAAGGAAAAAATGTGAGTTGGTATTGCGAAACACATTGAATAACTGGTTGGTGTGCAAGAAACACAAAGAAAAAAAGCAGAGAGAAAAAATAATCCATACTTGTGTTAATCAAATAAAAGGTTTGAAGAGAAAAACAGCGACAAAAAAACAACAATTGATGTTTATGAAAATGAAAAGATTATATCGATTTTTGTCGTGTCTGCAGCAAAAAAAGGAGATTTTATTAGCAAACATGTGGATTGAAAATAGATTTGAACTCAACGCGTTTTTCTTCTTTTTTTTTTTTTTTTTTTGAAAAAAAATACATTTTTTTGTATGTATACTATATGTATTTCTCCAACATATTTAGAAAGTGAAAACAATATCTTTAAAAATCTAGATATCTTATGTTAAGTCGATTTTCAAACCTAGCAATAGGAAATTTTGGAGAAATAAAGAGAGAGAGAAAGAAAAAGAGGGGGAAAAGAAAAAGGGGAAAATGAACACAAACAAATAAAATGAGAGAACAACTCATTGTCTCAAGACTTCGATGGAAAATTGGTCAAGACGCCCCTTTTGCACATTTTCCGATGAAAATTGGTTTCATAAAGGGAATAAAATATGAATTGTTTTTATTTTGAAGAAGACAGAGAAAAGATTGTTTTGAAATATTATTCAAATTTTATGGAGGTTAGATAGAATGTTTCAGAAATCTTATTTTTTAGAGATTTTCATTAATCTTGTCAGTTTTAAAAAATTAATTCAATAATTTTTGAGAAGTTTTTTGAGGTTCCAAAAGACACGGCCAATCACGATTTTTATTAACACATCAGATGTTCTGAAAAACATGTCATAATCTGAGCAAATGCGCTGCTAACAAAAATCAAACCCTTCAAATTTCGCAAAAAAAAATTCATTTGGATAAAAACCAATAGATCAATGTGTATGAGAAGAAACATAATTAAGAAAACTTGCTACTAAAGCTAAGAAAAAAAAGACAAATTAAATATTGAGATTATCAGGCAATTTGAGGAAGGGGGTGGTGTGGTGGGATAAATTCACAAGAACGGGAAAAGAAAACAAAAAAAAATAATATTAAAATGAAAATTAAAATTGAACAACAATCCATAAAAAGTGAGATCACGAATAAATAAATTTAGAAAAAAAATGGGTAACAAAACAATGGGAAAGTGGGAGAATTGGGGAGAATACCTGGCAATATTAAAATTTTTGTGGGAGGAGAGGATAAGGGGTTCTGGAAAGAAACAAAAAATAAATAATAATAAAATTGAATTATTTTCTTATAAGATACATAGTTTTAATTAAAAAGGAGGAGATAGTGAATTATAAAAAAAAATTAATTATGACATCCTGCTCAGTGAATAAAAAAATTGGGTTTGGCATCGATGGAACAAAAAAAATTAGAAGTTGGTTTCAAAGTTGAACATCATCTCTTGTTGCTCATTTACACCAACTGTGTCAGCCAATTCAAGTTGACGTTTACGGCGAGCCTGGAAAATTGAGAATTCGATTGATTTAACTTCGGAGAAGATCTTTTCTGATCTCAAAACTCACTTCAGCTTGACGCAACAACATCAATTGCTCTTCTTGCTCATCCTTCTCCTGTTGTTTTTTATTGTGTTCAATGCGTCGTTGTTGAGCAATTTCAGCCTCTCTCGCCTCCTTTTCACGACGCTCCTTCTCTCGTTGACGCTTCATTTTTTCAGCGTCCAAATTGAGATTTTCGGGAAGAATTTGATCGAGAATCGAGATTGAGGCGTCAAAAGTTGGATGAATCACTGGCATATTCTCAATTTTCGCATGACCTTTGGGGTGGACATAGGAGCGAGCGAGAATGTCAGCTGGTGAGTTGTCTTGCGCTGAAATTGAAATTTTTTTTTTTGAGATTTCAAGTTGTGGGGAGGCTTCGAAATTGGATTCAAATTCAAACTCACATTCAGGTTTCGGCGATGCAGTACGAGATTTCGATCTTCTCATATTCATCGGCGTTGATTCACGTGTCACAGATCTGACCGAAGCTGGTCTCGAAATAGTGGCAACCGGTGAAACTGATTTCTTCTTTGGTGGTTCAACTTGTTTCTTCGGTGGTGGTTCAACTTTCTTCTTTGGTGGCTCTTCAACAAGAGGGTTTGGGACTGGAGTTGGCTCCTTCTTTTTCATTCGATTTGGCAACGGTGTCTTCTTACGCGATGTCAATTCATCCAATCTTGGACCTGCATGGAAAAATTTATTACTAAAAAATATAATAACATCAACTTTTGTGGTGGAATATCTGAGAGAGTGAGTGAGAGGGATTCAGAGAAGAGATTTTTAAGAAAGTCTAAGATTCTGAAAGCCCTCCTTTTCCAAAAACCTGCCAAATTTCCTATCAAAAAATCATTTTGTATGTAGAAAAAGAATCATTTTATGAAACAATACATCGGTCAGATGACACGTATAAATGTGGGGGGTAAATAGAGATCAAAAAACGTAAAAAAATGAAAGATTATCTTTCATAAAAATGCATGCAACAAAGATAATTGCATTTGATATAAATAAAATAATTTTAAAATCAATTAAGTATGATTATCAGAGGTAATTTTGTATTTTTTTTTTGCAATTAAAGTCAGATGCTTTTGTAAAAAATTTGTAGAAGATCGGAGATAAGATTTGAGGTATTTGAAATTGCAATTTTCAGTTCAGTTCAGTTTACGTGTGCTTTACAGAGAATTTAGGACAACTTTGATTTGAAGACAAACAAAAAGACGGTTATTCACGGGTATTATTTTTTGGATATATATATATATATACAACGTTCACAATCCTAACCTTCAGAATCAGATGAATCACTTGAAGATGATGAACTGGAATCCGATCCGGAGCTTGAACTTTCAGAGCATACAAGACGTGGTTTTTTGATGGGTGGTACTGGAGCAGACGATTTTGCCGAGATTTTTCCAATATCATTCAATGTTGGGATTGGAGCATTCAATTCTTGCAATTCCGCTTGAATTTCTTGCTTCTTTCTTTCAGCTTCAGCCGGGTTCTTGATAGCTGAAAATTGAATATTGTTTAAAAATATTTGAGGGAGGCTAGGGACATAAAGAGTTAGACTAACTTTGAAACAATCAAGGATGTTTTCTCCTGGAGAAAGTTTACCAAAGTTCCTCTGGAGGTAAATTTTGAAATACAAATGTAAAAAATAAACTCACGCATCAATTTCTTGGGCTTCTTCTGACAATTCAACTCAGCATTAACATATGCTTCGAGTTCACGAAGTGTAACATTATCCAATTGCTCAAAATCAATCTCCATCTCTTCATTCCAAGCCATTTCAGTGTTGGTTTTTGCTTTACGAGCATCAATGATTTTGACAACTTCGCTGACTTGATTTATCTCAAGACGGCTAATTTTGGCAGAAAGATCAACTTTCTCGTTGTATGACATTGGTTGGTTGACCGAATCGTCTTCCGAATCAAACTCGTAGATTTTCTTTGGAGCTAGATTCTTCGGCTTGTTCTTTGATCCTGGGCGGCGACCTCTGCGAACAGTTCCATCGGGGAGTTTTGGCGGTTCGACGGGGACAACTTCAGCAGAAAGAGTGACTGATGGACGGCTGACGCTGAAAGTTTTTGTTTTAAAAAATCGGAAGTGGGCTTCACAAAAAAAATACCTCTTTTTAACTGGAGCTGGTTTTGGTGTATAAACTTCCATCTTAACATCATCAAAAACTTTGGGAACTGGCGCACGAGAAGACGAACGAACCGAAGTTGTTGGTGATATCATATCATCACCAGATGTCTGAAAACAAAAAGATTTAATTTCAAAATCTTCCGAAAAACAATGTCACTCACATCATTTGACGAATACGCAGCGCTTGGAATTCCCAAACGTTCCATTTGAATCAAAACAGCATTGTCGACAATTGGCGGGGTTGTTCCGTTCAATTTTGCTTCACGTCGATGAAGAAGCGTTTCATACATTTTCTCGTGAAGTGCACGCAATTGGTCAACTCTTTCCGAGGCTTTCTTCTGCTCAGTTTTAATCATCGATAGAACGCTGTTCAATTTTTCATCGTCATTCAAATCAGTTTGAACAGTGAGTGGAATCATATCGAGATAATCATCTTCAGCTGGGCAATCGCGAAATTTACCCTCGAATAATTTCAAGAAATCAACGCCGTGAACATAAACATCTGTATTTGGAGCATTATACACTGAACAGTTTTTGGCAATCTGAAAAAAAAAGGATTTAAATTAATCCCAAGGAAAAATCAAAACCAACCAATCTGATATCTTCAGCAAACTCATGTGGAGTCGCATATTCTTTACGATCCAACTTCTTTTTAATTGTTGACAAATCCATTGGATGTGTGATGATTTCGAAATAGTCATTCAAACCTAATCCGACAACATCAACCGGTTTGTAGAATGGCCACATGAAACCGATATATTTACGCGAGTGCAATTCGGTGAGCAATTTTTGACAAAACTTCATCGCTTCTGATGACTTGGTTTTTCTTTGGGGGATTGGTGTCATTGGAGTGTTGTAGTCGAGGAATAGGTTGGGTTTTTTGACTGGACGTGATGATTCGCGGCGTGAATTGATCTGAAATAAGAAATATTGATTGGAGTTTGGGGATTTTCGTGAGGTTGTGTTTTTAGGTGGATAAATTCTATTGATTTTGGGGCTCTTGCGATCACAAAGAGTTCTAGAACCGATATTACAAAATTCTTATCAGTGAGGGGGTAAAAATAAGATCTTATTCAGCGGCTGAAAAAAACCTATGAATCTTCAAAAATCTTGGAAAGCCAAGATCCAAGCTCACCTTTGCTGCCGAAGTTTCATCATCAAATGTTGTTGTATCAGCCTTGCGTTTGACTCCAACTTTTGAAGAAGTCGCGACAGTTTCCGGAATGCTTGAAGATGTTGAAGCCAATGGTTCATTATCTTCTTGCCCATCAATAATCGAGCTATCCGCATCTTTTTGCTGAATTGAGACAACCGAAGATTCACGGCTTGGCGAATCTGAAAACATGGATTTTCATTATTGAATTTTGGTTTCAATTTTGAAATTCATTCAAAAATAAACAAAATCAAATTCACAATGAAACTACATTGGATAAAAATCAGGAAAAAATGTATACCTTTGATCAAATCAGTTGGTTTGATATTTTTCTCATCGGGAAGTGAAGACACTGGAAAAACAAAACAGATTTACAGTCACAACAAGAGGAATAACAACATCGGGAAAACCAAAAATTCTCGTGAGAACTTACTGGCTCTAGTTGCCCGATGAAAATGGTCAATCACATGTTTATCTTCTGGTGTAAGCTCTTCGTCTTTAACCTTATTCGGATCGTTATTGATGTTCTTATTTTTCTTCCCTTTTGGGCCACGTTTTGCAGCTGTTTTGATCATCTCTTCTTCCTACAAAACACAATATTGATTGATTTTTTTTCTGCAACAAATAAAAAACTTACAACTGCAGGCAGCTCATTCAATCGTTTCAAAACATATTCTTCAAGTTGTTTGGCCATTCCATAAACTCCAAAATGTGGTGGATTGAAGGTGTAGCAATTGTTGAACATTCGCATGAGATCCTGAATTATACATTTGAAAAAGAGGTTCGATTTGGAAAGTGAAATAGAATCTTACCTCAACGGCCTCCTGTGCATTACAATAATAAGTGTTTTTGACGCGAGTCATAATTGTGGCAAGATCCATCGGCTTCTTGATGACTTTGTGGTACTCCTGGAATAATATTTTTGTATAAAATTAATTTCGTGAGAAAAATATCACTCCTGAGTTACTCTAACTCCCTTTTTTGAGGCGCTAAGGGTCTCACGCCAATTTTGGGGAACTTAAAGTAAAAATTCTCAAACTCACCGGAATTTGAAGAGCAACTGCATCAACAGGAGCTCTAAAAGGCCACGAAATATTTTTCTTCCAGGTATCCTTGAGTATAACATTCAAAAGGTATTCCAATTGATTTGTATGTTTTGTTGGTTTATCGGCTGGTGCATGAATTCGAGGCTGTACAACACCATTTACTGGACTCTGAAAAAGTATTTTTGAGGAATTTTTTTCAAAAAAAAGAAATGATTTACCTGTGGTGGAGAATCCCATGGATTACCCTTTACATCATCAACATCATTATCCTCAATAGTTGGAGCGGCTGAAGGTGTTTCTGTATTGTCTGACGAGTCGTCTGCCATCTATAATCAAAATGTCTGTGATGATAATAAATAAAAAATGAATCGATCGATAAGTTAACCTTGTACACATAAAGCAAAACATTCTTTCTTTTTTTTAAAAAAAGAAAAGAAAACAAAGAACAATGTGTTTAAGGTGATGATGATGATGATAATTATCAGCCGTCAAGAAAAAAAAACATAACACGAGAAGATAAAAGTTGCGAAAAACGCGAGGAAAATCCTGTTACAATCAATCGCAAACGCCAAGAAGAAGAAGAAGAAGAAAAAAATACACACACACACACAACACAGCGAGACGATGCGATAGGCGAATGAGAAGAGAAATGAGTGAGTGCACATGGAGCGAGCGAAGAGAGAGTTGCGAGAGTGAGAGACGCCCAAAGACATTCGGTGCGCTCTCCGTCTCTAACCCACATTTCTCGGCGTCCCTTTCTCTCAATGAATGCCACGCGAAACAACGGCACATCGACCTTAGTCTTTGCTTCTCTCCTATAGCTGCGTCTACCCTATTGGCTCCGCCCCCATTTTTTGTGTGTGTGTGTGTGTTCTGTGAGTGTAGTTTGAGTTGTAGTAGAAAGACGACGAGTTAAAGGGAGGAGAGTGCATAGTGTACCCCCCTGGAAGAACATTGAGGAGGGGGGACACACAAAAAAACATGCAACATAACTAACAAGCAGGGGGAGAATAGGAAAATGGGAAAAATATGCTAGTTAGCCGTGTTCAGAAGGGTATGAAATATTTATTTGAACAAACAATTACGATATCAGAATATGTATATACATATTTCTAGAAAAAACTTTCCCAAAAAATATTATTTTTCTAGACAAGACAAGATAGCAGACATTGATAAAACGAAAAATTTAAAGAAAATGTTTCTCTTTTATAGAGCCCCTAAGGGCTCCGCCCATAGAATTGTAACACGCAATTATTATATATTAAAAAGAAAGCACAAAAAATTTTCTCATTAGTAAAGTAGCGACAATGTTTTTATTGAAAATTGAGCATTTCAAGGTCATTTGAAATATTTGTGAGAAAAAAGAAAGAAGGAGTCAAAAATAAATTTATTGCGTGTAAACAATTTGTTTTAAAAATTGTTTAAAGCGGCTAGTTGAAAGCTATTTTTTTGGAAAATTGACCGGAGAAATGAGAAAAATCTAAACAAATGACTATTTCAACCTTTTTTAAATTTTGTTGTGGAAAATGAAAAGGACACCAAATTTGGGGAATAAATCCTTATTTTACAAAAATTTAGCTTCTTTGATCAAAGTGAGATTGAAAAGAGGTCTCTGAATTTTCTCGAAATTAATTAAAGAAAACGGGATTCACAAATTTTTACTTGAAAACAAATGGAGGCGGCTTGTAAAAAGTGACCTAAGCAAAACAAAAGACCCTGAATTTCGAAAAGGATGAAATTTGATTAACTCAAATTTCAAAGGCGCAACCCCAAAAATCTACTCACTTCACATATGGGAAATTATAAAAAATAAGTCCTACTCTCCCCAAACAAAATCATTATTATTATTACCACTGGGCACTAAACCCGGGGATAATCCTCGTCTACACCTGTCCCACAGACACCTGCAGGTTGAAAGTCAACAAAACTTATCCCTCGAAAGAAAAAAAAATAGGAAGCAACCAACAACAACAAAAAAATAATATTTCAAATGAGAACGAACACCTTGTCCATTAGAGCGCGCTAACCTTGTTGTTTGCTAAACAATAAGCAGTGCGCGCGCGGTGGGTTGTAAACGAAATCAATATTTTATTTATTTTTTTTTGGAGAAGAGAAGAGAATGAATATTAGGTTTAAATAAGGTAAAAGACATGAAAAATTGTGAAAACCGTATCAATTAATTAAAGTTGAATGAAAATACTTATTAAAACATTGTCGCTTTATTGAATTTGCACGTTGGTGTCTGAAAAATGAAAGAAACTTGTAACTATGCCAACAATGGTTGTTACCATGACATTACATTTCTGCCAATAAACAAGCCGATTTTTATTTATTATTCACTTGGCTTGTGATAATTATATATTCTTACCGGTATTGAGGAGAGATCTGGTTCGAGTTGCATATCATTATAAGGTAGATAGACATGCGAGTACGAAATTAATTGCTTTGTTGAGAATACTGGAAATTATTGGGTAAGAGAAGAGGAAGAGAGGGATTAGGAGAAGAATTTTAGAAGTTTATCTTGAAATTTGGCTTGAGGGGTAGAACAAAAAAGATGTCTGGTAATTTTGTTGACACAGAAACATGTGAATTGCTCGAGATTTTTCTAGAAATTTTTTGAAACAAAGTCCCATAGAAAATTCTAGAAACATTTCCAAAAAAAATCGTAAAATCCTTACCTGAAAACCAGAAGACATCTTTCATATCAATTCTACCAGGTAGTCGCAAAGTGACAGTTTCATTGTGATATTTTTTCAATGATTGGCAATCGAAACTTTTTGAAATTCTAAAAATAATCCTGCTAATAAAATTCGGAAGTTCTACAAGTCTGAATTTCTATTGCAAAGTAAAAAAAAACTAACGGATCAAAAAGTGGAACAATATGTCCATCAACATTCGGCAGAATATCTTTCCCAACCATAAACCACACTGAATTATCATCCGACAAAAATGAAAAATTGTTGATTCGAATTGTCTTGATATCAATAATCTAAAAAAACATCAACATTTCTTTCCACCTCAAAATCCCTTACCTGTATAGATCCAGAGCTAATATTATAAGCCATGTTATTTGGTGAAAGTGGTCGTAGTTGAATAACCTTTGGAACTTGGAAAAGTGGACCATTTGGTAGTAAAATTGAGGCAACAGTTTCATTCCTTTTATGATCACGGAGTGCAATCCAATTTAGATCACTGAATGATTTTGAAGTGGGGAGAGTTATCATAAGTGGTTGGAAACCGGCATACCAGTCGAGGGGTAGAGGGGTCTGAAATTTGATGAATTTTTTTCTAGCACAAATCTTTTTTGAAAAAAACCAACATTTGAATCCAATCGATCATCCTCCGGTTGTTGAAGTCTGAAACCAGCAGGAATCGCCGAAACCATATCTTCTTTCAAATTTTGAATATCATTTTTGCCTGGCTCCAATTTCACAACACCTCCTTCCATTATCAATTCAATCGGTTTACGTTTCAATTCTTCTACGTCTCTGCGTTTTCTCGTGTGATTTGCAACGATTGGCAAAACTCCAGCTAACATTTTCACAGAATTCACATTTTCTCGAGGTCTAGCTTCAATTGCCTGGAATTTTAAGACATTATGGTGGGGAGCCTGTGGAATATTTAAGTTACCGGAAGTTCTTCCAAGACAAAAACAGACATATCAATTGGCACAGGTTTCACATAGAATCCATTTTCAGACGGCACAATGTCTTGCAAAATATTTCCGCTGGCAGTTTTTGGTCCCATCCAGAAGGTCACATTTTCTGGAAAAAAAATATATTAAGAATTAAAAGTTTGATGTTGTGAGCTTACCATTCAATAAACTTCCAGGTTGGAAAACAAATTTTGAAATGATGATTTTCTTATCATTCACAGCCCAAAGAGATCCAGAGGGATGCAACTTTTTCTTGAGGTTTGGCTGGAAATTTTTATGAAACATTTTTGGAATTTTCAGCTACATATCTATAACTTACTGTTTCAGCAAAGCTTCCCAAATATTTGCCATAATATGGTAATTTGTCTGAAACTGTCACAACTTCAGCAGATTTTGAAGGGCGATTTGATCGGATCCACTCAATCAACCTATTTTCTTTCTCCTTCTTTGATTCTTCTGTCAAATCATCTTTGACAAGCATTTTAATAGCTGGTGAATCCGCGTCAATTTCTCCCGATTGAATTGCAGCTTCGAGCATTTTTCGTTGCTCGGCTGGCATATTTTCCAATAATTTCAACGAGTTTTCTCGATCTTTTGTCAATTTTGCAGTTGGTTTGAGTTCATCTGTCGGTGCTTCTTCGACTTTTTTTGAGACAATCGCTTCAACAGCTTTATCTTGTAATTGTTTATTTTTGAGTGAATCATTTAAAGCAGTCGCAGCATGATTCAATAATTTTTCAAACATTGAAGGTTGCGGTCTCGAAGCAGATGATGTAAATTGCGTCAACTCATCATGCGCAGCAGAACTCGTTGGTGGATTACGCGACGGTCCACCTCTCAACGCTGACGTCATTGCTTCAATCAATCCTCCTCCCCCGCCACCGCCACCTCCACTATTTTCACCTCCACCACCAACACCTAACAGGTTTTTGGCAAGTTTTGTGATTTGTTCCAAAGATGCGCCATCTGCCAATAGTTTTTCGAAATATTGGGTTTGTATTGGTTGGGGAAGCGATTGAATTGCGCCGGTTCGCGCTTGACTTTGAGAGAATATTGAGCTGACAATGTTGGAATCCACTGCTTTTTCATAAATTGGTGCGTTTATTCCATTTTCAGTGAGCTGAAAAATGAGTTTTTTCTGTTTTTTTTTAATGAAATTTTGATAAAAATAGTTTGGATGGGTTGAGACTAGATATAAGATTTAATTTTTTTGAAAATTCAGGAACTTTCAAGGTAACTCTGAAATTGTATTTTAAAAACCTGAGAATCTGAAAAATTTTTTGAAGTCTTCAAGTTTCAAATTTCAGCACCAAATTTGTCGTAAAACTTATTTTCTCCTGAAATTTGTGCATTTACAGAAAATCTAATAACTACTTTTAACTAGTTACTAAAACTGAAAACATCTTAAAAAATGTTTTAAATTTCGAAAAAGTTCAGAAAATTTTTTTGAACAATTGTCAGAATTTTTTTTCAAAAATTGAGCTATATTGAAAACTAAAAAAAGCGGAAAATGGAATTTTCACTAAAAAAACCAAAAAATGTCCGGCACAGGCCTGTTACCCTCCCTTTAAATATCATACCGAGCTCCATTGCGGTGCCGCCGCAGCTGCTGCATTATAAGTATTTGCGGCATGTGCTAACGGTTTTCGATCAGTCAAATACCTCGGTTGACCATTCTCCCAACTTGCTGCATACATTGGAACGCCATTCGGAATTGCCACAGACTGAAAGAGAAGTTTTTGAAGTTTAATATCGCCTTCACGACCTCTGTAAAATTTCAACTCACAGGAATTTTTGCAGCAGGTTCTTGTTTGGGCCGCATTTTCATAGAAATTCTCGGTGGAATTGTTGGTTTTGGATCGATTTCTATAATAAAAAAATTTAAAAATCAAAATTTTCCAACAAAATTATGTGTAAACCTTCTGTATACTTTCCCAATCTTGTTTCCAAAAACTCTTTTCTTCTAAAATCGGATGGTTCTGCTGGCAATCGTCCTCGAATTTGTGGCCGAATCACATTTCTCATCTTATTTGTTCTCCCATTTTCCTCAACACTAAAATTCGTTTCGTTTTTTTTGTTGCTAATGAAAATCCTATCAAACCTCTCTGGCAGATGCTTTGGTAAATATTCCGGTTTCTCATAGCTACCACTAAAAAATGAGTTCATTGTTGGATCGGCGGAACTCATTAGGGAAATGTCTTCTTTCTAAAATGAAAAAAAGCTTTTTGTTGGTTGATGTGAGTCTTCATTTTAATGAAAATGAAAAAAACTCGAAAAAAATGGGGAGAAAAGGGACCTGAACTAGTTGTTTGGCTTTGTTCAGCCGTCTTTGATATTGGGACCATGGAATGATTGCGGCAGGTCGCAGTTGATTTTCATCGCAAAATACGAATGCTGAAATTTTATAGTTTTATGGAATTTGAAGGTTATTTAAATGTGGATTCTGAAAAAAAAGTTTTTTTTTGAAACCCCAGAAGCTTTGTTCCCTCCTTTTGAGATTATAGGCTAACACAGTAGATTAACCCAGCTCTCTCCCGTATTTTCCCCCAATAATCTCTTTCATTTTCATGTTCAACTGTATTATAGTTTTCACTTTTTCCCCTCAAATGTTGGTCAATATAACACACACAACTGTGTAACGCTCTAATTACGCGCACATTGAAAATTGCTTGCTTATATGAATATTTTGGTGATGATGTCCTTGATCTCGATAATCACACAATTTTGAACCGTTATTTATTTGTTTTTGCTGGCTGTAATATATGGAACGGAACCGTACAGTTTTGTACGATTTCAATCTAAAAGGTGATGCAAATATTACAACTTTTTGGATGATTTTGGTGGATTTTTTATTGGAGAAGGGGGAAACTATACGAAAAATTTTAGATTTGAAATTTGTGAAGTTGGAAAATGTGGACCAAAAGTTGCGGAAAATCTAGAAAATTATTTAGAAGTCTCTGCTATAGTTTATAATATGAATTTTCAAAAATTAAAGGTGGATTCTGAGCAAAAAATGGTTGTGCTCATTTGAAAGAGCATGCTGTGTTTTCCGATTTTTTTGAAATTTGTCAATTTTTTTTCAAATTTATTTGAAATTCAAGATTTTCAGGATCCAATATTTTTGTTACGAATTGTGAAACTCCAGATTTTGAAAATCCTCATTTAAATTTCTCATACAGAATTTACACAATCAAACCTCAAACTATTCCAAATTATATGAATTTTATTTTTTCCAGATATCAAAATATATATACATTTTTCAAAAATAAAAAAAGTTCCTATGAAATCCTGGGTTGAATTGATTTTCTGAAATCCTAATCTTATTGTAGATCCCAAAAACCCTCTGCCAACAAAAATTCGCAACATTTCAAAATAAAAAAACTTACGAAGTAATAAAAATAGAAAAGAAACCATGAATAGGCGATTCCGTAAATAACGGCCTTACTAGTTAGACAGACACTGACCGACACTTTTTTTTCCGTTCTTCTTTGAAAAGGCGGTTGTTTGGTAACCAGAATAATATGTATGTAGTATTCGGATGTACTAAACTAAAATGGACAAAAAAGGTAGAGAAAATGGGCGGTGCGGATAAATGGTTGGATGAATAGAATAGCCGCGCGCGCGGATTTTGTGTGAATGAAAAACCACAGGATTGGACGTAAGCCAAAAAATTGTGAAACACGGCTTATTTTGTGGGGCTATTTGATACATAATAGTAGGTAGATCAGAAACCGGATATTTGGAAAAACGATGAGTCAAAAAGCAATTTTTTGGCTTGGAAAACATTGTGGTGAAGGGGGAAATGGGGATGAAATTATTACTGTTTCTGTGATTTTAAGATTTTAGGTGGAACCTGATGTGAGAAAAAAAATGAATTATGCTCATTTGAAAGAGTTTGTTTCAATTAGTAGAATTCTCAAATATTTTTTTTTGGAAACTTCTCAAATATTAGTTGGAAAATTTCCAATTTCGAAAAAAAATGAGAAACACCGTGGCTTGAATGTACAGTAGTTTGAAACTGTGTTTCTTTGTCGTTTTCGGAAGCTTTTTTTTAACCAGGAGACAAACTTTTGAATTGAATTTGTTTCGAATAAATCGATTTTTTGTTAGAGACTTTTTTGTCAGACATCTTTAAAATAACTCAAATTTCGTGGGAAAAAAGTTGAAAAAAACATGAGATTTTGAAAAATATCCGTTTGCTTCACAAAAAAACACAATCAACTTCTGATAACTTTATTCAGATCAAATATATCAAAGAGGTAGATGGACAGCATAAAGGGTAAGATTATGGATAGATTATTATTAATGTACATAAAAATGTCTGGTTCCTATTGTTATGCTAAATTCATGACATTGTCTTGACTCGCTCCATATGCATTGTTATAAACAGCAAATTCATGTGGAATAACATTTGAATTTTGATATCGATCAGTGATGAATGTTTTGATAGAATCCCTCTTCCAGACAAGTAAACTGAAAAGTCAAGTATTTATTGATTTTTTTTAATTTAAAGGTGAAACTAACCCAACCAACAAAACCACGAGAACAATTAGCGCATTTCGAACATAATGTGTATGTGGTTGTGATGCCACCTGAAACGATTCACAATCCACAACAAGATGAAGGTGTCGCGTAAGTATATTCAGTTCGATCATCTTTGGTTTCCAGCTATTTGCGCATGCAACTTTCAATCTTAACCAATGACTTTCGTGAATAACCACAGTGAGTGATGTTTCATTCGATCTCGCACTATTCGCCACCATTCTTCGATCTTCTGAATATTCAGAAAAAATGAATATATTGTATTGATCATCTGTTGGCTTGAATTCTTTTTCGATTTGGTCCCAATAATCCATTAAAACGGTATGGATGATTGCTGAAGTTGGGGTGATTGCAAATGCAAAAATTGTTGCGCAGAAAACGAGACAGAGTTTCATAGTTGAATCTGGAAAAAAGAAAGAGTAGGTAGGTGAAAAAGAAATGCTACTGTGAGGCATTTTTTAGTATATATATACAATAAAAAAAAGTTTCACACAAAAATTACGGTTGTCTGATTGGGCGGGAATATTTTTGAGAAAAACAACATCCAATTAAAATATACAATTTTCACATGAGGAATTATGAAAAAATTGAAAATTTTGACACGTGGATATATTTTTTCAGATATAGTGATCTCAAACCGCAAAATATTCAAATGACTCGAGTTTTCATACAATCAAAAATTTTTCTCTGGAAGCTTCTCGAACATTAGTTAAAAGTTTTCAAAATTCGAAAAACCAATAAAACACCGTGTAAACTAGCTTCTAAATCTAAGTAATTTACGAAATTAATTGAAAACAGATATTGACTTGGAAAATCGGTGAATTTCTCGATCAATATTTGAAAATGTTGCAAAAAATAGGTATAAAATAGTTCTATTGACAAGAAATTTTCAGAGGATGACAAAATTGAAATTTTAAATTTGGAGCCCAACTTAGAAATACAATAAAAAAGTTTCCCACCAAAATTACGGTTGTCTGATTGGGCGGGAATATTTTCGAGAAAAACAACATCCAATTAAAATATACAATTTTCACATTACAAAAAACACTTGAAAATTTTGACACGTGGATATATTTTTTACATACTTTTCGACCAGGAAACAAACTTTCGAATTAAATTTGTTTCAAATAAATCTATTTTTATTTTACAAGAAAAAGAAGAGATTTCAAATTATTTTTGTTTCGTTCAAAAAATACAGAATTTTAACTTGTAATAACTTTATTCAGATCAAACATAATATGAGGTTTATTAAAGAGGTAGATCATTAGGGACAGCATTAAGGGCAAGATTATGAAAAATTATTATTATGCATAAAAACTTCTGGTTCCTATTGTACTTGTTGTTATGCTAAATTGACGTCTTGACCGTCTTCCGGTTCATTTTTGAAAATAGCAAATTTCTGTCTTGACTTTCGATATCGATCAGTGATTAATGTTCTGATAACTTCCCTCTTCCAGACAAGTATACTGAAAATTAACTCATTTATTGATTTTTTTAGTTCAAGAAAAACTAACGCGACCAACAACACCACGAAAACAATCAGCGCTCCTCGAACATATTTTCGATGTGGATATAAAACCGCTTGAAACGAATCACAATCAACAACAAGATGAAGGTGTCGATAAGCGGCCTGCATTTCTAGCAACATTGGTTCCGAGCTATTTCCGCACACGATTTTCAATCTTAACCAATGGTTTTCGTGAATAATGACAGTGAGCGATGTTTCATTTGATTTTGCATGATTGCGCACAATTCTACGATCTTCTGAATATTCAGAAAAAATGAATAAATTGTATTGATTATCTGTTGGTTGGATTTCTTTTTCGATTTGCTGCCAATAATCCATTAAAACGGTTCGGATGAGTGCAGAAGTTGGGCTGATTGCGAAAGCAAAAATAATTAAGACGAGAAGTTTCATAGTTGAATCTGGAAAAAAAGAGTAGCTACCGTGTTTTATTTTTTAGAAATTTTTTTAGAAATTTAATTAGAAAAAAGTTTCCCACAAAAATTACAGTTGTCTGATTGGGCAGGAATATTTTTGATAAAAACAACATCCAATTAAAATATACGATTTTCACATGAGGAATTATAAAACAAATTGAAAATTTTTACACGTGGAAATATTTTTGTTAGAAAACACTGTGCTTCTAGAAAATTTCAAAAATTTCTTCAGAAAATGCCAATAAAAAGTTGAAAAGACTAAAATTAAAAAAAAAAGGTTGTCTGAAAAAAAACATCTAAACAAAACAACAAATTTTGCTCAAACAGCACACCAAAAATAAAAACTCCAAAAAATTCCCCACATTCTTCCCGGGAGATCCCATAAATCTTCCCATAACACTCAGGATAAATAATTCATATCCTTGCAATTTTTCCAACGACACTCCGCTTGCATGTTGTTTAGCAAAGGGTCTCGACACGCGTCCCTTTCGGAATCGGCATTTTTTGAGGATATACTTCATTTATCTTGGAATATGCATATGGATGTTTTATTTTTGACACTTTTTTTGAATATATTGATTATTTAGTTTTTCTTGGTTGAGATTTTTTGGGATAATAGTGATTTGGAGAGGATTTTTGAAAAAAAAACAATGGAAAATCTTATGTTTTCATTTGTGGTTTGATTTTTTCGCTCAAAAATTGTACTTTTTTTCAGTTTTTTTTCGAATTGAGGATTTTCGAAAATTTATTTAAAACTGTGAAAATGTTTTCACAATTGTGAACTTCATTTGTAAATTTTCATCAGTTGAAATCTGAATATATTCCCTCCATTTTTCTGAATCAAAAATCTAGATATCCTGTAACTGAAATTTGAAACCTTTCTCGCTTTTAGACTCCAAAAATATTTTTTTTTATATATACAGAACTCTTTTTCCATTCAATATATATTCAATCATTTAAATGCGCCGAAAGAAAATTGAATCAACAACCTGAAAATTGAATATTTGTCGGTCTTGTCTGAAAATCATATTCCCCCTTTTCTCCCTTATTTTTTCTTTTACATTCATTTTACATATGTATATAGAAAAAAAAACAAAACAAGAAGAAGGTAATAATATTGTGTGCACAAAGCTCATTTTCCATCATGTTTGCCCTTGCTCCTTTTTTTCGGACCACACATATATAATCGTTTTTTTTTTTGACATCGTTTTTCCTCTTTTTTTTTCTTCTTGCTCCATTTTCTGTTTAGCTCTTTTTTTGCTCGAAATGACTTGTCACGTTTTATGTGTTTCCTGTTTGAATGATCCGAAATTGACCAGACCTTTGAAGAATGTTCAAGCTATGGGCGGAGCTGGGGCTGAAGAGGGCTCTGTAATTTTGTGGTTACAAAATTCTGAAGCCTTTCTTAATCCTAGGCATTTTCAGACTAGTAATCCTAGGCAGACTTAAAAATTAGAGAAGTTTTGGAATGAAATTTGAAAAGCCTAAATGGGATCTGATCTCCGATGATCCAATTCAGTAACCCAGCCAAATTTCAAAACGTCAAGCATCCCTGTGTCAAAAAATACATGTTTTTTCAACCAAAGCAACAAAAAAAACCACCAAATTAGTCATTTTGCGTCCCTTTCATCTCTAATTTTTTCTTCGTCTCCTCGTGTTGGCCCCGCAAATTTTTCTAATTTCGACCTGCTTTTCTCGCTTCGCAAAGCGCCCGAAATAACAAATGCATGAAATATGTAATATAAAATGAGTCTTCAATTTACATACATATTTTCTCATGTCATCTCTATGTTTGTCTAAAACTTTGCACTTTTTTGTTTCTCGTTCTGTTTGCAGTTTTTCTCGCTTGCTCGCTCGCTCCATCTTTGGGTTGCTTTTTTACGATTAGTCATTTTTTTTGGTTCATGTTAGTTATTACGAAACAAAAATGAAACGTGTTTGTTTTTGTTGCATAAATGTTCGTCGCATTTTTCTTATTGTTATTATTTAAGATATGATATCATTTTCGGCTCTTCTTTGATGCCTTTTTCTATTTGACTGACCTAATTTCTGAAAGTTTGATTGTAAGTTAAGTTTTCCTGTTGTGAAAATCATAAAACACTTTTCAAATTTTAGTAGCTCTGAAAATATCTGATTAGCTTTAAAAAGTTTATTTTCAACATCAGGTTTGTTTGATTTATGTATAAAAAATGAACCAAAACTCAAGTACTAAATTGATTTTTTTTCGAATTTACTCAATGATTTTTGAAAACTATTTGTTTGATTTGAGTGTGGCGGAAAAAGGATTTTCAAAATTTTTGATATTTTGATTGAATGTGATTAGAAAATTTTATGAGAAATCCGATAGAACTTTTCGAAAATGGTAATTTCACTTCGAAAAAACCTAAGAGGTTCTTGACCTTCCCGAAAATTTCTCAAAACATTCACATTGATTTCAAAACAGTGTTCACTGTGTGAATTACAACTTTTTGAAAACTTTTAACTTAAGTATTGATTGAGAATATATTTTCCTGAATTTTTATTGATTGTTTTTATTTTTAGAATTTTTCGAAAACTCAAGTTTTCAAAAAATTCTATCACATTTCTATGATTTGGTTCAAAACCACCCTTGAAATACGGTAGAAAACTACATTTTCTAGGTATACTGTAGTTGTAAATGTGTCAATCACTCCCACTAATTATTCATCTTATTACATCTCCAAAATTATGTAACTTGTCAAGTGCAATCAAATTTTGAATCATCAAAAATCTTTAACAAAAAATTTTGATTTCCAAGAGAATTTTCTGGTCACTGATCCCCTTTGTTTTTGAATTTTTCACCTTTTAAAATCCCCGAAAAATTGTAAAGTTTCTTCTAAAAATATTCAGCCCAGAGTAGTTTTAATCAAAAACCACTCACTAATTATTTATCTCCTCAATTACATAACATGTCAAAGTGCAAGTCTTTCTATGTACTATTTCTCCATCTTTTTTTTCCTCGAAAAAAAACCCCGAAAAATGTTGGATGGCCGTCGTCGTTCTCTCGTAGTACTACTAGTAATCGTAGTATCTTCTTCTTTTTCTCTATTCCCACCATTTTGCACCCACACCACTCTGTTTTATCGATTCAGCAAGCATTTCCTCTCTGCTTCTCTAATCTCTCTCACTCTGCTTCTCTCTCCCCTCGTTTTTTTTTCTCAATGGTCCTCTCATTTTGGTTCAGTTAGCCAGTGACCGTAGAGTGTGTAATTCGAAGGGAACGAAAAAAGAAAAAGCTGGAGAAGAAGCGAGAGTGGCGAACATATAGTAGTGCTCTTCTCTTTTGTCTTTAGTTTTTCTCCCCTTCTCTTTACTCATTCGCGAAAAAAGTTGTTGCCTCTGCTCTTCCTCTTCTTTTTCCCCGCCGTCCGTTTACTTCTTTGTAGACTGACTGACTGGACAATATATACTTTATGTTGTATTTTTCGCCTTCCTGCCTGATGATGCTTTTCTTCATCCTCCTTTTCTTATCTTTTTGAATCACCAATCAGTTGTCTTCTCTGCCTGTTCCATCTTTCTTTTTCTTCATAAAAATATATTTATATATATATATCTATCTATTTGTATACATTCACATACATTCTTCATTTTTTTTTCGAGGATGAATGAACATGTGTAGTCTTAATGAAAATGCTCTTTTTTTTTTGTCTGGCTCAGAATGCGCAACATTATTTTTTTTCTAGATTTTTTTAGAATCCGAAAGATTTTCATATATATTTTTGATTGTTATTTTATTTTAATTTTGTTTCAGATTTCTTCCATGAGTTCCAGGAACTTTCTAGGTCCAAATTTCAGAAAGTCTCGATCCCATTGAAAATCTGAAAAACTGATTTTTTTGGTCCAATTTTTCAAAAGCTGGATTCTTTTTTCAAAAGTCCATATATATTTTTGAGTGTTCTTTTATTTTTATTCCAGATTTTTTCATGAGTTCCAGAAATTCTTGGGCTCTGAGAAATCTCGGTCCAAATTTCTTCAGCCCTCTCTGAATTTATCTGAAAATCCGACTGAAAAAAAGGATTTTTTGGGTCCAATTTTCTTTCCAAAATCTCGTTTTTTTCCAAAAATCGTAGTGCAGAATTTTTCCAAAAATTTTTCAATTTTTTCTAATCGATAAAAAGAGCAGATGAAAATGAATATCTAATTTTTAGGCGGGTTTCATTTTATCGAATTCACAATTGTAGTCGTTCTGAAAGTGCATATTTTTTATGGGATAGGATAGCTTTTCCCCCTTCCCCTTCCCATTTTCCATCGCGTTTTTTTTCGTACATTTATAATTGTAGGTTAGCCCCAATTCCATCCGGACCTTTTTTTAGATGACTATATATAGCAGGACAAAAATAATGTTTTTTTTCTAACAAGGTCGTTTTGTTTTCGAGAAAAAGTTCTCATTCATTTTTCACATGTGTATGTATGTAATCTTGTTATCATAGCAGCGAATTTCCTTCCGGTTAATTTGATTTTTTCGCCGTTGAAAATTGATTTTTTTGCAGATTTGAAGGGTTTTTTGTTGAAAAGAGATGATCGAAGCCTGAAATCGCGAACAAAAGTGAATAGGATAATTTTGCCTTATGATTTTTGGGTTGGTCTAGATTTGCCGTAAATCAAAAAAAAAAAATATTTTTTTCAGTCATAATGAGTTGGAGCAATGGTACAATGATGTGCGATGTAATGCCAACAATAACTGAAGATGGTGTTGATCACGGTGGTCCGATTGATGAGCAGACCACACACGATGCAAATATCGAGCAGGTTTGTCTCATTTATTTTTTTATGACTGGAATAATAAATTTATGTTTTTTCTTTCAGCTTATGATGAATATGTTAGAAGATCGCGATAAACTTCAAGAGCAGCTCGAACAATATAAAATTCAGTTAGATGAAGCTGGAATGAAGACGAAGGATGTGGAAAAAGAGCGAGATATGTTGAAGAGACAGTTTGAGATGCAAACTCAACATCTACCTTCGGTTAGTTCAGAATTTCAGGTAGATCAAAAAAATATTTTTTTTTAAATAAATTTCTGAAGTTTTTGTTGATAATAAATCAGACAGTTTTACAACTCAAAACGAACATTTTTTTCAAATAATTCATGGCTTCTGATAAGAATAATTTATCTAGGAGCTGCAAACAATGACACGGGAATTATGTACAGTTAAAGAGCAGTTATTGGAAAAAGACGAAGAGATTGTTGAATTGAAAGCTGAACGAAACAATACTCGACTACTTTTGGAACATTTGGAATGTCTAGTTTCACGACATGAAAGATCATTACGGGTTACTGTTATGAAACGACAAGCTCAAAGTCCGGCTGGTGTTTCATCGGAAGTTGAAGTTTTGAAAGCGCTCAAATCACTTTTTGAACATCACAAAGCTCTTGATGAAAAGGTTCGAGAGCGTTTGCGAGTTGCGATGGAACGTGTAGCAACGCTTGAAGAGGAACTGAATATGAAAGGTGATGAGAATGCATCGCTGAAAGCTAGAATTGCAACATTTGCCGCTGAAGCTGAAGAAGCTATGGTGAGTTGGGGGGAAAAGCGAAAGAGTAATTAATTGACATTTATTTTTGTGACAGGCGTCAAACGCGCGGACAAATGGTTCAATGAGCAGCGAGAGCGCTAATCGGCTTATTGAAATGCAAGAAGCTTTGGAGAGGTTGAAAACCGAGTTGTCGAATTCATTGAAGCAATCATCGGAAGTCACTAATCGGTGAGTTCAAAGAGGGCGATTTTTGGAATTTTCTAAAAAAAAAAATGTTTTTTTTAATTTTTTGAAAACCCTTTTGAGATTTCCTGCCCCCTTTAATTATGCAGATGTCATTAATTTTTCAAAATGTCAACCTTCTCTTTTCAGAAACACCGAACTGGAAGGAAGTTTGACAGATTGTCAACGAGAAATGCATGCGGCACAAGAAACAATTACACGATTGAAAAATCAAATTTGTGAACTTGACGCGCAGCGAAATGATCAAGACACCCGAATAAACACATTGGAAAGTCGATCAATGACTGCACAACGAGAAACAACTTGTATCCGAGATCTCAATGATAAATTAGAACATCAATTGGCTAATAAAGATGCTGCTGTTCGATTGAATGAAGAGAAAGTGCACTCCCTTCAAGAGCGACTGGAACTTGCTGAAAAACAATTGGCACAAAGTCTCAAAAAAGCAGAATCTCTACCATCAGTTGAAGCTGAATTGCAACAAAGGATGGAAGCGTTGACAGCTGCTGAACAAAAACAATTATCAGCTGAAGAACGAGTTCAGAGACTGGAAAGACAGTTGCAGGAAATGTCAGCGGAATTGGAAAGAGCTGTACAACGGGAAAGAATGAATGAGGAGCATAGTCAACGATTGAGTAGTACTGTTGATAAATTGTTGTCGGAATCGAATGATCGATTACAGTTGCATTTGAAAGAACGAATGCAGGCGTTGGATGATAAGAATCGGTTGACACAACAACTTGAGAGTACCAAGAAGATTTATGATCAAGCTGAACGGATTAAGGAACGTCTGACACGGGATAATGATACACTTCGACAGGAGATTGAAAATCTTCGACAACAATTGTATAATGCTCGAACTGCTCAATTCCAATCAAGGTTAGTTATTTTTTGAAAATTTGGGAGGTAAAGTTTCTCTGTAGATCAAAAATAAATTTCAATCTGGATTTTTGTTGTTGAAATTATTGATTATCAGAATCAAACTGACTTTCTTTTTTCTCAAATCTGAAAAAAAATCGGGAAAATTTTATTGTGAAAAAATTCCAACAAAATTTTATCAAGAAGCTTTTACAAATGTTCTCAGATTTAGGATAAGTTCAAATTATAAACTTCAAAGTGGAAATCTACTTTAGATCTAGGCTTTGAATTTGTCAAATCTATTTTAAGATCTGCAAAGACCTGAATTTTTTTTTGAAAATTTTTGAACTTTTTCAGCTGCACCAGCTGCAGATCTACAGTATCACCCAATTATAAAAAATAAATCCACATTATCCAAAAAAAAACTTTTTTTTTCAAATTTCCAGCTGCACCAGCTGCAGAATTATCTACAGTATCACCCAATTATAAAAAATAGATCCACATTATCCAAAAAAAAACTTTTTTTTTTCAAATTTCCAGCTGCACCAGCTGCAGAATTATCTACAGTATCACCCAATTATAAAAAATAGATCCACATTATCCAAAAAAAAACGTTTTTTTCTCTTCAGAATGCACGCGATACCGTATAATCAGCCAGCTGTGGTTCAACAACCGCCACAAACCTCATATCCGGTTTATAAACCGACACCACCTGCATACGCAACAGTTGGTGTTCGGCGACCAAATAAGGGACGAATTGGTGCGTTGCAAGACGATCCGAATAAAGTGCAAACTTTGAATGAGCAAGAATGGGATCGATTACAACAAGCACATGTTCTAGCAAATGTACAACAAGCCTTCTCGAGTTCACCATCTTTGGCAGATGTTGGTTCATCAACACTTCCACGCGGTGCATCAGTTGTTCAACAACAAGAGGAGATAATTTCGAATCCATTGAATGCGGCAAACAATCAAGATGCTCATATGCTTGCTTCAATGCTACAAGATCGATTAGACGCGATTAACACTGAGATTCGATTGATTCAACAAGAGAAACATCACGCTGAAAGAGTTGCTGAACAATTGGAAAGAACGAATCGTGACTTCTATGACGATCAGGGTATTTCGACGAGAAGTTCGCCGCGTGGAAGTCCGCAATTGGATGTGATGCGGGGTAAATATAATACTTTGCCGGCGAATGTGAGCGGTGATAGGAGATATGATATTTATGGAGGTGGGAATCAGCAATATGCGGATGATTCGATGGTGAGAGATCTTGATTATACACCGAGGCGATATAATCGATATGATGATGTGAGTTTTACAATCTGTGACATTTGAAAATCAAATCTATAATTTCAAGATTCCTAGGGGTTTTTTTTTTGATGATCAGAAAAGCGTTTTGAAGCCTGGAATAAGATTGAAATCCCAAAATCAGTCCTGAAATTCAATAGTTCAGTAAATAAAATTAGACCAAAAATACAGGAAAATTTAAAAATCAAAAATAATTCCAAAATTTCAGATGCAATATGAGGGAGATCGTATGAGTCCAGCTTCATCGGTAGCTTCATCCACTGATGGTATAACTGGAAAGAAAAAACGATCAAACAGTTCAAGCGGGTTGAAAACATTAGGCAGATTTTTCAATAAGAAGAAAAATTCATCAAATGATCTCTTCAAGTGAGTATATTCCTTCCTCATCCTCCCAAAAAATCAATAAATTTTGCAGACGAAATGGTGATGGTTACTCGGATGGTGAAGCATCTGGAAACGAAGGTCAAAAAGCAGATTATGATCGAAGAAAAAGGAAAAAGCACGAATTGTTAGAGGAGGCAATGAAAGCTCGAACACCATTTGCACTTTGGAATGGACCAACAGTTGTGGCGTGGCTGGAATTGTGGGTTGGAATGCCCGCGTGGTATGTGGCGGCTTGTAGAGCGAATGTGAAATCTGGAGCGATTATGTCGGCGTTGAGTGATCAGGAGATTCAGAAAGAGATTGGCATTTCGAATCCGTTGCATCGATTGAAATTGAGATTAGCTATTCAGGTTGGTTTTTTTCAAACTAACTTCTGATTAGATTATTGATTTTTGCAGGAAATGGTATCTCTAACTTCACCATCTGCCCCTCGAACAGCTCGACTAACATTAGCTTTCGGTGATATGAATCACGAATATATTGGAAATGATTGGTTGCCAAGTCTTGGCTTGCAACAATATCGATCAGCATTCATGGAATGTTTGTTGGATGCCAGAATGTTGGAGCATTTATCAAAACGAGATTTGAGAAATCATCTTCGAATGGTTGACACATTTCATCGTGCCAGTTTACAATATGGTATCATGTGTTTGAAAAAAGTGAATTATGATAAGAAGGTTTTGTCGGATAGAAGGAAAGCTTGTGAGAATATTAATAAAGGTATGTTTCTTATTGTTTTCTCGTCAAAATTTGTTTAAAATTCAAAATTTTGCAGATGTTCTTGTATGGTCAAATGAACGAGTCCAAAGATGGGTGGAAGAAATTGGATTAGGCGCATTTTCTCGAAATCTAACCGATAGTGGAATACACGGCGCTTTGATTGCGTTAGATGACACATTTGATGCTCAAGCATTTGCATATACTTTACAAATTGGTTCGCAGGACATGCAAAATCGACAGGTAAGGGAGAAGATTCGGAGCTCTTCAAAAATAGATTTTTTTGTTTTACCATACACTTAAGTGTGTAAATAATAGTTTTTGTTATGGCAAACTATATGAAAAAGTTTGGGAAAGCAGGGAGGGGTTTAGAACAAAATTCAAAATTTCAATTTTTGAGTATGAAAAAAATGAAATTTTGAGCATGAAAAAATAAAAACCTTTTCATTCTCGTTTTCAGAATCCCATTTTTCTAAACCTTTCTCTTTCCAAATCAACATTTCTACAATTCATGAAACCTAAGCTTAAGCTTCTGAAAATGAGACGCAAAATTCTGAAGCTGAACTTCCGATGTTCCGAATTTCGAAAAATCAAAACCATTTTTCATTGATAAAATTTCAGAAAATAAAATTTTCACTGTTCAGAAACCTAGCCTACAATTCTGAAATTAAATTGCTTCAACTAGATTTTGAGCTTTGAAAAATCAGAACCTCAACTCTCCAAAAAACCCTCATATTTTCAGCTGCTGGAGAAAAAGTTCAATTCCCTAATCGTCGAATATCGCCAAGCAGCAATGATGAAAAATCCACATGCGGTAATGTGAAAGCTGAATTTTCATGTTGTTTTCATCGTTTTTCTCGTGTTTGTTTTGCTCACTTTGAATAAGAATTAGAACATGGCTCATTCAAATTAATAGATTTTTTTTTTGGTTTTTTTAATTTTTATAATTTGCCTAACTAAGATTCACACCGGTTGTTGTTATAATATCAGACAAAAAGCTCCATGACTTGCTAATTTTTATGTTTACTTACTATTTATTGATTTATTTTCTGACGTCTTGTCCTACTGGTAATCCATTTTTTTCTTGTGAAATATTGTTTTTTTGGTGACCGTTGCTAACTTTTGTTTGATTTTTTTGAAAATACGATCTCCCTAATCAACCAGTTTGCTATAAGACGATTTTTAATTTGTGAATATTTAGAAACGAAATGGTGGTGATCGAGATCGTAGAAATGAATCCATAGCAAGATCTTACGAGTTACAACTATACACTTAAACCGTCTTTCTTCAACAACAAAAAATTCGATGTTTCTAACTAGTCCCATTTCAATTTTTTTTCTCATACAAAAGCCGTGTCATTTTTTTTTGGTGACTATGTAGACAATAATTTGCTCTTCGCACTTCATATCCTGAGTTTGATTAAGCTTAAAAAATTGAAAAAAGACATAATTTATTCGGCATATTTTTTTTTGCAAAAAATACGTGAATGACTCTGGTATAAATACTTATCTTCATTCTTGTTTCCCCCATTTTTCTGATGAACAAAAACATTCCTTTTATCATCATTTTGTTTTTATTTTTCTTGAATAATAAATATTTATGATCTGAATTAATTTTTATTTTTATTTTATTTGAAAAACCGTAACAAATACTATTATGATTTTAGAACCTGCATTGAATTGAATAGAATTTTAATGATGGGAAAGCTTAGAGGAAATAAAAATATGTTATGAAAAGGGAGAAAGAAATGATGAGATTAAATGGATTGAGGGTGGAAATTCGGGAGACTAGAATTGTCGAAGATCGCTCTTCCAATGTTGTTGTGTACAATCGGACTGGTTTGGAATGGGTTGCAATCTGGAAGAGGAATTTTTCTGATAAGTCTGTTGTGATTTTGAGATATTAGTTTTTTTCTGAAGGCTTTAATCTAGAGATTTTTTTCAGAGTTCAGAATCTCAACTTCAGAGGCTCAAACTGAAACTGTTCTGAAAATCAATACAATTTCTATGATTGTCAGGCATTGCTCATATTAAAAATCTTAACTCACCATTTTCACTTCCGCTGATTTTGCCTTTGGTCTAGGATCATGTGAACCTTTTGCGAGATGATAGAAATTACACAGATGACTATCACAAATACAATGTTTCGTCAATATTTCCGAATTATTCCCCTGTGTTTCTACAGTGCAACCAACGTTCACTTTCTGCAAAAAAAATCATTTTTTTCAGCAAAAAAAATTTGAAGTTACCTCATCATCATCCACTTTGATACATCCAACTTGCAATTCATATCTTGGCCTTGAAACTCCTATGAAGTCTTCATGATCTTCGTAGTTATGTTTATATTCAGCACTTTCTAGAACTATTTCGCTTGTGGTTAGGGAGATGAAGCAGAAATGTCCCTCACAGGTTGAAGATCTAGAAAATTTTAGTTTTGTTTTTTTCTTGAAAGAGCAGACTAATCTGAATTGATTTTTTTAAATCAGAAGTTTGACCAGATCTACTCCAGAAATGTCTCTTACTTTGAAAAAACTTCTTGTCCAAATGGTCTATGCGCTTTGTGGACCAAACTATAACAATAATGTTGACTATCCTTGCGTCGATCAATAACTTGTTTTTGCTGGAATTATTTTTTAAATTGAATCATCGTGTCTTGAAAAAACTCACTCGATATAATTTTGTCTTATTCATATCGTTACATGTTCCAGATGGATCGGTACAAACACATCCATTGATAACGTGCGATAAACTTGACTCGTATCTTTAAAAAATTATGTACAAATTTTGTTTGAAAAACAGATTTGCAAACTTACCTGGTGCATAAATAACCTCCTTGATAATGGAGATAATCATCAGTTCTCAAGAACGAAGGAAGTCTTGGATATCCCAAACCACAACCTTGTTCATTTCCATCAAAGTCAACGATACAGTAATTTCCGCGGCATTTATTGGTGCATCCCGCGTCGCAATCATCACCGTTCATTGAAGAACAAGAGCAGCATTCGACGGATGGGAGACGGGTGGGGATGTACATGTTCAGCTGGAAAATGTTGATCTATTTTTTTTTCTTTTATAGGGGGATGTTAGCCCCCAGGCAATCAATATCTGAAATTTGAACTTGAAATTTTTCCTAGTTCAGAATATGAGTTGGTTCTCAATCGATCAATATTAAAATTCAATCGAATCAATTTAAATTCAAAAATTCGTCTCCTGGTTAAAAAAGCCGATGACAAATTTTCATAAAAAAGAAAAATATTTTGAGGATTGTACTAATTAGAACTTTTTCTTTTAAATGAGCAGAACTTATTTTTTTCAAATTCTGAAAAATTATATCATTTGTTCCTGATTTGAAATCCAAAAAAATATTTCTAGAATGCTCAATTTCAAAGTTTTGATTTCAAGTAAAATTCAAAATTTTCAAATTTTTTCCCAATTCTCAATAAAAAAAAGTTGCATTAGTACAAAGTTTGTCTATTTTTTTTTCATTTACTCATTTCATTTCATTTCAAATTCCTCTACCCCGAAGCAAAGTTGTCATCTTTGATCCATCTCATTTTAACCTCACACGAAACGTTTGAAAAATGAAGAAAAAGAAAAAACACTTCCTTATCCATTGTATTTGTGCAAGAAATGCTCACCTTATGTCGAGTGTTACATTCATTTTGATCGCAAAAACAGTGAATTGCATCTGTATTGCTCGCATATTGACAACCTCTTTGTCCAGCTGGGAAATCGGATATGCATCCTTTCTGAAAAGAATATTTGAAATGGTGTTAGTAGAAAAGTGAAAAAGACAAGTGTTACCTGAACAATAGCTGTTTTTTCATCGGAGAAAATTTCAATTTTTGCAAAACATGCTTCAGCTGAACATTGCTCATTGGATGGAGATTGACAATCACAATTTACTGGGTCGACCTGGAACATCAATTTTTACTGGATAAACTTTGGGGGTGTCTAAAAAACCAATAGATCCCAGGAGGTATCAGAAACATACATGAACTGGGACTCCGAATTCAGAGGGAGGCCCTTAACTTTTGAAAATGTTAGGGAATTTCATGCCTTTAGAGGCCAAAACCCCACAAAAAATTGGTTAGGGGGGGGGGTTATCTTTTTGAAAATATTTCCTGGAAACTCAAGGGTCCTTGGAGCGACTAGTCTGATTGACTCTGACTTTCCTGTTCGATTTTGGAAGGCCCAGATTTGAGCCCAGGCTTCAAAATTGAGCTACAGAATAAATTGAGCCCATGGGTTTGAAATAAGAATCAGATTCATCAACCCAGGCCGAGCTTGGATTTTTTTCTCAAATTTTTAAAACCCAGATCTGATTCCGAGCCCAGGCTTTGATAACAAGCTTCAGGATGAAACTTCTAGAACTCAAACGTCCAACTCGGATTTTGAAAAATCAAATCAAACCAGGCTGGCATTTTTGAAAGCCCGAACCTCAAGCTTCTAACAAGGCTCTGTGTTCTGCAGCTATAATTCAATTAATTATAGCTCTGCACACTCAAAAAAAGAAAAGCAAGAAAAAAAAATCGACTTTCAAGTTTATACTAATGTAAAAAACAACTTGAGATTGTACGATTTTTTTCATAAATCTTCTGAAAATCGAAAAATAACTCACTTTTCCGTCGATTGTTTTACAATATGTTAAACATGAATGGCATTGAATCGCATAAAACCCATCAAAATTTAGAAGCAATAAAATTAGAGGAAAATATTTTTCAAACATCTTGAAGTCTGGAAAAATGTGGGGAAGATTAGTCAGTTAGGTCAAGTAAAATTGGATATTCATGAAAAACGCCAAAAACAATATTTAATTCATCACACACAATACATGCGAGTATGTTTCTATCTAATTTTATTTTAAAAAAATACTTGAGAAAAAATACAAAGATGAAGAAGAAAAATTGGAGATATGTACTCAATGACGCGTGAAAATTAATCATGTTAAAAATTATCAAGTGAATTCCAAAAAATCCGAAAAATATTGCAAAAGTCGTAAAGAAAACAGAAGAAAAATGAAAAGTTTTGGTTGAAAGTGATAGAGAAGGTCGTTTTGTTATTTATTGCGAAAATTGGGACATGATGAGGTTTTTTTTATGATTTATGGGATTTTGAAAATTTTTGATCTACCAGAAAAGTTTTGGTGAGTGAGGAAAATACATATATACTATTTTTGATTGGGCCAAAAATAAGAAAAAAACTCAATCAAACCAAAAACGACAACAAGTTAAAGTTGAGGAAAAGGAAAAAGATTAAAAATGGAATGGAATGGTCAGCTTATTTTACTTTACTCAAAAATGTGTACTACATAACGTTCTTCTCATTTCCTTTTTCCTCTTTCTTTCTTTTTCTTTTCTGATCCTCCCTCTTCTTTTTTTTTTGTTAAAAAGAAGGGTTCTTTACCCGCCCTTTTGTTAAAGTGAATCGGGCAATGAAATTTGAAACAATTTAATAAGTGGGTGGATATTTTTGTTGACTTTATATTTTGAGAGCATTTTTTTTGGAATTTCGAATTTCGAAAAGGTATCATTTTCATGCCACATGGAAAATTTTGTGCAAACTCTATATAAAATGACTCTGCTTGGCAATTGAAGATTTTGAAAAGATGAAACATTTTCAGAAATTTGCTCTTTTTTAAAAATGCTCACAAAACCCGTCTGAAGCTTAAAAATGAAGCAAATAACTTTATGAATTCTGAAAACTCATGAGAAAACCCTATAATTATTCATTTCTTGTTAGATAAAAACGTCAACATCCCACGAATACCAAATTATTCAGCGAATAAATTTCAGCACTTTCTTTCAATTAATGTGTTCCTGAATTAATGATTTCTAGATGTAAGATATATCAAAAATAACTAGAAAATTTACATTTTTTTGAAAGTGACAAAAAAATAAATAAAAACATGGGAAGTGTCAGAAACTTATCCAAAGTTTCAGGACATATATATAACATAAATGAACAAATATTTTTTTTTCCTGAAAAAAATCCAAAGTTCAGAGCAAAAAAATAATGAAGTTAGGAATTTTTAGTTTGAAATTCAGTATTTTAATTAATGTTTTCCTGGATTAATTAGGATGTATTTCAAAAATAACTATTTGAAAACCAAAAATTCATCTAGTGTAAATAAACACATAGAAAAAACAAAAATGTATGAAGTGTCAGAAACATGTCTCCAAAGTTTCAGAATATTTTTTAGAAGAAGGCTGATGTGAGAAAGAAGTAAATTTATATTAAGAGTTGCGATAACTTTGGAGCACAAAGTTTAAATTAATCTTGAAATTGGGGCTGGAATTGACAAAGAAGTTGCCCTGCTACTAATATTGAATAAGTTAGCCTAAATCGACTTTGAGACATAGAAGAATTCCCCTTCAATGCAAAAAACATCAAATGTTTTTGATTTCAAAAATCCTAACTTTTGAGAGCACCGATTTCCCATTCAGCCTTTCCCTGAATTTGACAAAAAATGTGCAAAAGCTAAAAAAGTACATGTTTTCTGCTAAATCGAAACATGTAAAAGTGCAAAAAAAGTTCAAACAACAATTAAATCAAAGCATGAAAACTTGAAATCGTCAGAATATCTCAATAATAAATCAGTCGACCTCTGTCCATGTCCTCAGAAAAAAAAGGAAAAAAGAAAAATAGCCCAGAGGGTATAAATTGTCATAGTATATAGCTTGATTGGTCTATCGGGGTGGACACTATCTTTTATTTTCTATCTATGTCTCGCCGCTTTTCCCTCCACCCTTTCCCCCTTTTTTTTCAAAACATACACCAAAAATCTTTGACATTTGCTTGTGTTGTCAAATCTAAGGAAGTTAGTCACAAAAAAACATAAATTTACGCATATGAAAACAAGAAAACGCTGAATAATGATTATCTTTTGAGAAGTTGAGAGTATACATCCATCATTTTTTGTATGTTTATGAAGAATAAGTAGTTTATTTTTGGTTTATATCTCCATTGGCAACATCGTTTTTTGTTGGATTAGATGAGGGTTTCGTGATTATTTTTTTTTGCAGTTGGACATTCAACTTTTGCATGAAGTTTGTGAATGAGTTGAATTTCAAATGTAGATTTGTCTCACAGGCCATCAGATTTTGGAAAATCAAAATGCTCATTAAAAATAGATCTTCGACATTTCTAAATTTTTTTATTAGCCATAGGAACCAAACTACATATTAATTATCCTGGTAGAGTAGTCGCTAAATTTTCAACATAAACTCGATTTTTACAACATTTACAACAACTCATCATATCTCGTAATCTTTTCCAATGTGAAATTGTGTATGTGATTGGAAATAAATTAAAATTTGTATGACTTCGGCATATCAATAATTGGATCATAGATTGAGTGTAAGGATCTGGTGTTTGGATCAGAAAAAATACGATTATTCCGATTATTCGGAGAATGTAGTGAAAGAAAAGTGGTAAGTTTTGAAAAATGATAGCAAGCTCTGATTTCCTTCGAGTTTCTGATAGAATGTGACGATTTTTGCGAATCGCATACAGCAATATAATGTGTATTGCAAGAGAAAATGCTGGAACTATAATCTCAGAACAAGCTGACATATAAAATGGAATTTTGTATTCCTGAACAGAAAACATGAGAATATGTGGACAAAATTTTTGGATCTCACCACTTTTGCTGATCCGCTTTTTGTACATTCAAAATTACCAGTCATCATCGCATAAACTGTGCAGTTTTCGATATAACAATTAGTAAGATCAAAAAAGTTTAATGAAATTATCCAAAAAACTATCAAAGTGAGAATTCGATTCAAATATTTTCCTTGTACATATTTTTCCAGTTTCTCGAAATTCAAAATAACTATAATTCTCTGAACGCCGATAAGAAGAAAAAATAACATATTGTTACCATTTCCACCAAATATATGAGGAAGCGGGAAAAGAGTTAAAGGGTTGGTGCTTTCCTGGTGAAAAAATCGTCTGCAAAAAGGCGTCACAGTGTTGTTTTCAAAGTTGTGTGCAAACACACACACGAAAATTCAAAAACAAGTTGTGGGCTAGAGCGCATTTACATGCTTTATTTCGTAGGTTTTAACTCGCTTGTGTTTTTGAGGAAAAACATGGGCTGAATTGATACTAGAATTTTTTCTAAAACTGGAACCTTCCAGGAGCACCTTATTCCTATCTAAACCAAGCAAAATTCCCTGGCGGAGCACCAACCCTTTAAAGAGAATAGCAATAAAATGAAGCCACAATCCGTACAACCACCCGCAAATATCAATGCCACAAGTACAGAGAATGTTAGACTTACAAAATAAGCCAAGATAAAAATATATATATAATTTTGTAAATTGGGTAAATTATACTTTTTCTTTCCTCATCTGGAGTTGTGTACATCAAAATAACGAATGGTCCAAAACATAAAAAACCGAGTCCAGTTGGAATATAATTAATCAAATATTCACCTGGATTTTCTTCAAAATCATTGTTGTCTGTGATGTTTTCCAAACTCATGTTGAAAAAAAATCAAGAATGAATAGAATGATAACTGAAGTTGATTATTTGAACTAATATAATTATAATGTACATATGCGAGTTAACATTTAACAAGGAACCGTTTTTAATTTTTTTCTCATAGCAAACCTTTTGGCCTCACAACTTTTATAAATAAAACAGTTGATTAACGACAATTTTCTTTAAAACTCTCTTTGCTGGCTTGAACTTTGCCAATGTTAGTCTCAAGCCTAAAATTGTGATAAATCTTGATGTCAAAATGAAATCATTGAAACAAATATACACGATTTTATTCATTTTTACAAACAATTTATGCTTAAAAATAAGTTTTGTTAAATATTCAGGCGATGAATGATAAAATTTGATCTTTGAAATGTCTGAATTTTTTGTTTGATCTGAAACTAAAATCAATTATATGTAACTCTACCTAGCTTTTTAATTTTCTGGCATAGTAGTTGCTAAATTTTCAACATAAACTCGATTTTTACAACATTTACAACAACTCATCATATCTCGTAATCTTTTCCAATGTGAAATTGTATATGTCACTGGAAATAAATTAAAATTTGTATCCTTTCGGCATATCAATGATCGGATCATATACTGAGTGTATGGATCTGGTGTTTGGATCAGAAAAAGCAAAATTATTCCGATTATTCGGACAATATAGTAAATGAAAAGTGGTAAGTTTTGATAAATAATAGCAAGCTCTGATTTTCTTCGAGTTTCTGAGAGAATGTGACGATTCTTGTGAATCGCATAAAGCAATATACAGGGTGACAACAAATTAAAGCGACAAAAGTTTACACTGTTTACACAGTAATCACGGAATGATTTTTCATGATTTCATTGCTCAACTTTTCTCAAAAACCATCATTTTATATCACCTAATCAGTATACTAACTTGTTTATGAACACAAAAATTTTCACAAAGTTGGAAAGCGATCGTTTTAAAAATTTCTCTTTTTTACGATTTTTTCAATTTTCGATATTTTAAGAGCTAATTATTTGAGCTCTGAACGTAATATTCTACAACTATAAATTTTTGTTTAGATAAAGTAAGTATTGAGGAGGGTTCAACACAAATATTATAACAGGTATCCGACTTTTGAACTTTTTTGGATGTGGTTATTTGGAACCACCACTTGCGAGTATCACAATTTCATTTTTCGAACAAATTGAAATATTGAGATAAAATTCCAAGATTTATAAGAATGCATGAATGTAAATTGTCTCAATATTATCGAAAATTGTTGAAAAAATTTTGAGCATGAATCCTCATCATTAATTAGAGTTATTAACGGATTATCAGAGTCAACTGATGAATTTGAAGAAATTATGATTTTTAAAAAAGTTGCATTTTTTTCAAAATTTCTGTTTGAAAATCATATTTGTGATCTAGGAACCTTCACTAAACATCTTTGGGACAGTTTGAAGCAGTAACATCGTTGAAAAAATATTATTGGGAGAATTTTTAATTTTGACTGGATTTGAAAATTCACAAAATTCTAAAAATTCATGATAATTGAACCGCGGTGGATTACTCATTTGAACATTAGGAATTATTATAACTGTGAAAAAGTGTGTATTATGATCTAGAAAAACTATTTTGAGCAATAAATATGAAATTTATCAGCCAGGGAAAATTTTTGCTGTACAAAGTGTCTAGCGAGTACGGAAATATTTTTCGAAACTCTTCAAATGTCAGGAAAAATATCGGGAACCTTCCGAGAACTCTTGATATTTTTTCTGTGTGGTCCTGAATAGTCAGAATAGTCCCAAAAAAAATTTCATAGAGATCGGTTAAGTACCACGGTCGCCAGAGTTAGTTTAATTTGTCGCTATAATTTGTTGTCACCCTGTAATGTGTATTGCAAGAGAAACGACTGGAATTATGATCTCACAACAAGCTGACGTGTAGAATGGAATCTTGGAATTCTGAAAGAATAGTTGAGAATATATAAGTGATAAACATTTTATCTTACCACTTTTATCGACCTGTTTTTTTGCACAATCAAAATTATCAGTTAAAATTGCATAAACTGCACAGTATTTTTCAATAGGACAATCAGTAACATCAATCAAATTTGATAAAACCATCCAGAAAACAATCAAAGTGAGAGCTCGATTCAAATATTTTCCTTGTACATATTTTTCCAACTTCTCAAAATCCAGTATAACTATCAATCTTTGAACACCGATGAGCAGAAAGAATAACATGCTGCTACTATTTCCACCAAATATATAAGGAAGCACAAAAAGAGTTAAACGTAATAGCACTAAAAGGAGGCCACAATCCGTACAACCACCCACAAACATCAAAATAACAAGTACAGTGGATGTTAAACTTATAAAATCCGCCAAGATGAGAATGTATATAATTTTGTAAATTGGGTAGATTATACTTTTTCTTTCCTCATCTGGAGTTGAATACATCAAAATAACGAATGGTATTAAAAAATAGCGAAATATTCCATTTGGAATAGAGATAATCAAGTATTCACTTGGAGTATCATCAAAAATGTTGTGTGTGTTGTTTTCCGAAGTCATTTTGAACAGAATCAAGAATGAATTGAGTGAAAACTGAAGTTGATTATGTGAACTAATATAATTATAATGTACATTTATGAGTTAACATTTAACAGAGTGCGTTTTCAATTTTTCTCTTAAGACAAATATCAAAAAATTCGGAGTATATTCACAATTAGTAAAAATCTTAGCCTCACAACCTGAATCTCTCTTTACTGGCTTGAACATTGCCAATGTTAGTCTCAAGCCTGAAATTGTAACAGATGCCAGAATGAATTCATCAAAAAACAATTTTATTTATTTTTACAAATATTTTCTCGGCCAAAAAACGACATAGCTCGGGGCGACTCGCTACACAATTTTCGAGACTCGTTTTGTAGCGAGTTGCCCCAAACGCGCCTCAAAAGTGGCGAGTGCCGGGCAACTCGCTACAATTTTTGCCCATTTTTTAAATCATGGTTTTTATGCTTTTTTTCCGGGATTTCACAGTGATTCATTTATTAAATGGCCCATATAAATGTAGGGTAATAGAACTACAAGTAGATCTACTTTTGCTCCATAAATACAGTTTTTGAAAAATGCTTCTGGACACCCTCCGAGAGAGTGGATCGGGGCGAGAACGGGGCAAGTTGCTTCACGCTCGGGCGAGTCGCCCCAAGCTTGCCCAAAGAGCCTCGGGCCAGTCGCCCGAAACGTGTAGCGACTCCGCCCCGATTGGTAGCGACCTCGCCGTTTTCTGCCCGAGTTATCATTAAAAATAAGTTTTGTTAAATATTCTGGCGATGAATGATAAAATTTGATCTTTGAAATGTCTGAATTGTGTTTTGTTTGTTCTGAAACTAAAAACTAAATTATAATTCTACATTTCAATTTCCAGGAACAGAAGTTGCTAAATTATCAATATAAACTCGATTTTTGGAACATTTACAACAACACATGATATTTCGAAGTCTTTTCCAATGTGCAATTGTATATGTCACTGGAAATGAATTGAAATTTGTTGAATCTCGGCAAATCATTGATTTGATCAATGACTGGATATATGGACTTGGTGTTTGAATAATAAAATAAAAAATAATTCCAATCATCTGAGCGATAAAATAAATACAAAGTGGTAAGTTTTGAAAAATGATAGCAAGTTCTGATTTACGTCGAGTTTCTGATAGAATGTGACGATTTTTATGAATTGCATGAAGCAAAATAATATGTATTGCAAGAGAGACTGCTGGAATCATAATATCAAAACAAGCATACGTATAAAATGAGGTTTTAGATTTCTGGAAAAAATAACAATTTCGTATATTTTTGTTGAAATTATCGTCTTGTTTTCTTACCAATGTCATAAATGCGTTTTTATTACACTCAAAATCATTCTTTATCGTTGAATAAACTGCGCAATAGTTTTGAATTGGACAATTTGTCAAATCAATAAAATTCAAAGCAATTGTCCAAAAAATAATAAAATTAAGAGCTCGATTCAAATATTTTCCTTGTACATACTTTTCCAATTTGTCAAAATTCAAAATAACTACAATTCTTTGAACGCCGATGAGTAGAAAAAATAACATATTGCTACCATTTCCACCAAATATATGAGGAAGCACAAAAAGAAATCCATAAAATACTCCCAAAATTAATCCCGGATCAAGACAACGTGTATACATAAAAGCAGCAAGTAGAATGTAGATATAACTTGAAAAATAGCCCAGGATAAGATTGCATATCGTTTTGTAAATTGGGTAGATTATACTTTTTCTTTCCTCATTTGGAGTTGTTAAAACCAAAATAATGAATGGTATAGAACAATAAAACCCGATATCTCTTGGAATATGATTTATTAAATATTCACCTGAAGAATTCCCAAAATCATTGTTTTCTGTGCTGTTGTCCAAACTCATTTTTTTTCAACAAAATAAAAAATGAATAGAGAAAAACTGAACTAAAAAAATGATTATAATGAACATGTGAGTTGACATTCAACGTGGAAGCATTTTCTGAGGAAAACATCTAAAAATTTCTTAGAAATTGAGGGTTTTCTGGTAAGTACAAGAATCGAATTTTAAAACATAATAATTAATATTTTTATTGTTAGTATAATTATTAATAATTAATTTTTTTGTATAAACATTTTTATTAATAATTCTGTTGTCTCACACGTCGATGTGTATATTCTGAATTGTAAGAATTATCAGAATTTCCATATTCTGGAGTTGTTGAAGAAATTGAAGAATCATGACGTGGAATTCAAAAAAACTTGAAGATTTTCCAAATTCTTGTTCAATATATCAAAGTATTCCTTCAGTTGATCTGTGGGACTATAGCATAATTTTCGCTTCTCAAAGCCAAGTTCCATTCCTTTTAAAATTTCTTCGAGTTGTTCTTGAGCCAATTCGATTTTACGCGACAAATCCCACTTATCCAAATTCTGTTTAGCGATCTTCAACCATGAATTGTCGTCCAATTGATTTTTCACTTCTTTGAACTCTTCTTTCCATTCGGGATGTGGAAAAGTTGTAAAAAATTCTGCTTTGATATCATCATGAATTGTAATCTCGTTTTTCGGTTCGAAATCAACGATTGCAGTGTTAATAGTCCCTTTCCAAACCCCTAAAATCAATCAATAAATCAATAATATTCAGATCTCTGAAACAAACCGCAGTTTTGTAGGTGTAGATCGGCAATAAATAGAAGCAATCGCAGCAAAACCAGCTGAACGACCATATCAGCGGTAAGACTATTCTCTCTGATAACTTGCTCCATGAGCTCAAAATTGTCTTCCCAATTTGTGGCAATGTACCTAAATGCTGCTATATTTACTTGTTACTAATATGTATAAATCCTTACACACTTGTTTTTGTTCCAGAATTGATGATGGGTGTAACAATGTGACATTTTGGTCCGACGCCGATCAACTCCATCAGCTTGTAGCAGTATAGTTCGTTGATGTCCGGAGGATGGCCCCAGCTTTTGTCTGGTCCAAAATGGTGACATCTGAACGTTACAGATCAAAAATAAAAAACAAATCAAAAACATACTTGATGTAGTACTTCGAAACCAAGTCTTCGCCATGGATCCGAACAAATGCCAGTGTACTAGTAGATCTTCCATCTAACTCGAGATCTTTGTCTTCGAAGTTGCAAATAAAATCGGATTCTTGACTTCCTCTCTTCAGATCATGAAGACGGTGGAAGTATTGTTCTGCCGCATCACGAATCAAATTGATGTCCCCATCGGTCCAAGAGGCGACTTCAGAATGTTTTTGTTTTCGATAGTCGTCGAATTGAAGGTAGACATCGAAAAAGCCAGATTTCATTAAAACTTCGTGATATCTGACAGCATCTCTTGCGTTTTCACCTTTGTCCGAGCGTTGCTTTAGCACTAACTCAACACATTCTTTGTACTTGAAATACCATGGAAGATGAGTATGTTGCTGAAAATAAAAAATTTTACAGAGCCATTTTACTATTTTTTTATTACAGAATTCACTAGCTGCATGGTATAGTATACACTTTTCCATTTTGCACGGTGATTTATTGCGGGGTGGCCCGCGTGCAGCCCAAATGAAAAGTGAATTCTAAATTTAAAAATTCAACTTACAACAACTATTTCTTCGCCAAACTTGATGTCTTGAATAGGACGCTCAACAACGGGAAGATCTTCACCACGGAATTGAATTTGTTGATAATCGGAAGGAATATACGTCACACTCTCAATCAGCTTCTTCAGATCAACACAGCGAAAAAAAATTATTTTTTTGTACACAAAAAATTCGTTGCGGAAATTCAAAAAAAAATAGGCGGAGTTTTCCACGTGCAACCCCTGGCAGCGTCTTTCTGCAATATTATTGCATGTGCGCACGGTTTTTGTGTGTTCTCCCCTTTTGTTTTTTGTTTTTTTCCTTTGTGTGTGCAAACACTTTCTGTTTTGCGCACCGTACCTCACGGAAACAGAAAAAATAATTTTTTTTCGCTGTGATCAAGATATAGAATCTGAAAATACATAAAAAAAAATATGGCAATAAGAATAAATTATTAAAGTTAAAAAACCTTATTATCGACTTCGATAACCTTGAACAAACGATCGTCTTTTTCTCCAACCAAACGAATGTTGAACACGGTCATGTCTGAAATCAAAGAATTAATTAACAAAGTAAACTGAGCAAAAAAAATACGCCATGGGAAATCACGAAAAAATCTCAATTACAACCAAATTCATTAAAAATTTCAAGTTTTTTGATCAAAAAATGACTCGTGGCTAAATTAGGAATGCTTCCTAATTTTGCCATGGATGAAGTTTCGAAAAAAAAATTATTTAATTGTTTTTTCGCAGATGAAGGATTTTAACAATAAGTGAGAGAAGACGCCAAAAAATACCAAAAATAAAAGATTTTTATGGTGTGTGAGAGAAGGAGGTGGGGAAGAAAGTGGGATATACAAACAACAGGCAAGCGGAGTGTTGTTGTTTTATTTTTATTTTGTCTGAATGTGAGTAAGAATAACCCTATTAGTACAGAAATCGAATTTTGAAGACATAATAATTTATTTTTTTGTATCAACATTTTCATTAATAGTTCTGCTGTCTCACACGCCGATGTGTATATTCAGAATTGTATGAGTTTTCAGAATTTCCATATTCTGGCGGTGGATGATGAAATTGCTCATTCAAAATTGCTCTGCGTCGCTCCTGAAATTTTATTTTTTTTTGACGTCATATTCAAAATAGTGATTCCACCTACCTCTTCAATAAGTTTATCAGTTTTTAGTTTAATAATGACTGCACCTCCGATGAGAAGTGTGCCAAAACCTAGAACTGCAGATAGCACAATTACTAGAGCCAGCATGAGCGCGTTGGTTTCTGAAAAAATATGAATTTTCAGGTAATACCTCGGAATACTTACCAGTTATCACAACAAGTTTGATTATCTCATTATCCTGAAGTTGACTAACTTGCACAATTTCATCAGAAATTGTGAAATCTAATTCTCCATACTTTGAACATTCTTGAATCATCAACGCAATTTCATCAGCTGTCAATGGCTGAACTTCATCGCTCATCGCAACAGTAATTGTGAAATTGAAAACAATTCCAAAAAATATTTTCGCATTTTTAAATCGATATTCCGAAATCTGAAAAGCTGTTGCAATTGATTGTGTCCATTTTTTAGCAATGTCATCGGAATCCGTTCCGAGTTGTGATAAATACGAGCGATATAAACTCATTGTGATTTTCCTTGCATTTGAGTCCCCGGTTAGATCTGCAAGATTTTTTTTTGATTATTCGTTTTCAAAATTTCGTTTTCTTACTTACTTCTTGTAACAACCTGATAACTAAAACTGGTCACTGTTATCACATTCAACAATTTTTGATATCTAATAGTCCTCGCGATTGCCTGAATCGAATAACTATTCGATTTCTGACCAACTTTATAAGGTGGACGCAAAGTTGCTGATATTGTTCGATTCCCTTTATTCGATATTTTCACAAATCTCCTGTTTCAAGAAAAAAATTGAAAAATTGAGGTCACCCTGTATAAGAACTCACGAGACATCAACTTCAGAAAGCTGTGCGATTCTGATGAAAAGTTTGGCTAGATCATCGGAAGAAACATCAACATCAATGACCATAGTTATTGAGATCTCATTGTGGTCTGGGAGAGGATCCGGAGTTGGAGCATTCACATTGAAAACTCTGGAGAAAATTCAGTTTTATGTTGGAATATAATAAGTTTTGGCAGTTCAAAAATCCTATTCATCATTTTGCAACAAAATTTTTGTAATTTCTAATTTTTTTTTGAATTCTGAAACGGAAATTTAAAAAAAAATGGGTCAGTATATTTTTAGCTGCGGTGAAACTATCAGCTGAGCTGACATTAAAATCTTGCTGATTAAACCCAGAAATTCCAGCCCTGATATCATATATCCTCACCCAATAATCCCTGGCGATGAACAATTACATCTAATAAAAGTGTTGCTGTGTTTTGTAAAAGCGTATTCCGAACTTTCACAAAGTGTTGCATCCCATCCCACATGTTGGTTGAAAATCACACACTAAAAAATCATTACAGAATCTGAAGAAGAATCTAAAGCAAACTCACATCATAGTAATAAATTGGTTTATAATTGGTTACCAGAATATCAACTGTGTACAATATTTGTCCATTAGAAATAGTCACTAATGTTCCGGAAACTGGATCAATAAGGCTGATCTGAAAATGAGGGTTATCTGAAAATATGTTTAAAAGATCAGTTGTCCCTTTCTTACCTGATAGAGATCTGAAACTGATCGATTAGAATTCAATTCTGAAACCCCTGAAAACAAATATGTATTCATATAAGAGTTATCATAAATCGAAGTTCCATTAATCCACGCGGAACCAAGACAAACATGTTGGCAAGTTGTTGTGCCGCATTTCCAATATTGGAAATATGAATCAAAAATAATCGGAAAATTCTATGTTTGTTCTGACAGTTCCACTGATATAGAAGTTTCCCGTGTAATTTTTCGATTTTGGATTGACGCTTTGACTTTGAATTGATGTGTAGCCTGAACCATTTGCTGACATTATACGATCAGAACTTTCATCTAATTGAACACAAAATCCAGTAAGGAAATCGTTGATATTCAAGAAATAGACATCAATCACAGGTTTATCTTTGACGATCAGGATATCGTATACTTTCAGCAAATCATTCGCCTGGAAATTGATTTTTTTTTAATTAATTGTGAATAATTATCAAACCTCAGATTCTGTAGCTTTATAGGTTTTTGTAGTTGTTGCCAAAGTTGTGGATTCTTCAGTGGTTGCTGTTGCAACTGCTCGTTTTGCTCTTGTACCACTTGATGACGTAAAATGCCCGGATATTTTACGATATTCAGAGAGAACATTCATAACAGATGATAATATTTCACTTGAGACAACTGGCATTAATAGATTTCCAGCTTTGATAGCTTCAAGATATTCAGAACTTTCGTTTGTTTGAGAAAGTGAATCGAAAAGAAGAAGCATAACTTTGTCACTTAATGAATGATCAAAATCATTTGTGCATAATTCTTGATTTAATGAATGGATTTTTGCGATTGCAGATATCATATTTGCATTTATCACATCATCATTTATCAAACTCATCAAATATGAAACAGCGACTGTTGTATTTGATGGTTTTTCAACTGTTATAATGTCAGATTCTCCTGTGACACAAGATCCTAAGCGATCACAAACTTTCAGCAAAGCAGTATGCCCAATTCGCTGTTCACAAGCATCTGTGAGGTTTTGGGTAGTATCACCAGCTATAAAATTCTCCAAGATTTTTTATCAAATTTTTAAAAGCCTACCTGATGAGAAATAAAATTGAATCGACTTTACAGTACTCTTTGTTAGCCAGAATTCTGATGTTACATTATTCTCAAAATGAGTCTTAAACCCGAATTGATAACTCAACGGTAGATCTTCTTTATCATCATTCCAACCATCGCCAACAGAGAATTTCAGAGCAGTTTCAAGAGCAATTACCGGTTCATCATATGAAACATCAATTTTTCCAAGAGTGGGAGGAGAATTTGTGTATAAAAAAAGATCAGAAAATGAAGCACCATTTTGATCAGTCGCCCATAATCGTATAACAAATGTTTTTCCAGTCAACAATCCAAGCCATTCAAATTTTTCAGATGATGCTGGAGGGATTGTGAGTGATACCGCGATTTGTGCATCCGATGGGAGATTTTCAATAATTGTTGTGGGATTAGTTAAAATTGATGAGATGTTGAAATAGCCATAGTTAGAATCGCGCACAACTTCCCAAGTTAAATTTATCATTGATGAAGATGACTGGACAACTGCTTGAATTCTGTAAATAGGATTACTGTAGATTTTGGCGCCAAGAAAATTTGCCCATTTTGAAATCAAATTTCAACAGGTATTGTTCCGAATGGATTTCGGGGACGCGAAAAAAAGTTTCGAAAAAATATTTCTTCTGAAATTTTCTTCCAAATTTGCCTTACCTTATATAATCATTCACATTTTGCTTATTTTCAGCCAATCGATAAAACGAAACATCGGGAAGATTTGAAGGCGCAACAGTAACAACACAAGACGAGCTATCAGATGAATTTCCAGATGTCACATTCACCGTGAAATTCATACTTTTATTCTGATTATGTTTAAGTTTCGCGGCAGAAATATACAAATATGATCTATCCCAATTCACTTTGTTGAACTCGCAATCATTCAGAGTTTCTGAAAATTCCAGATTAATTTTTATTTTATTTTTTTCATGTAGACTAACCATTGAGAAGTACACAACTCCATTTATATTCAAGGTTGGCATTTTTCTCATTCTGATCATTTGCGTTCGCATAAATTGTCAAATCTCGATCCAAACCAATTTGTTTTTGAACACAATCAAGTGAAACAAGCAAAGGAAGTCCAACATACTGGAATCAAGGGAAGGGGTAAAAATTAAGCATAAGGACCTTAAGGTCTTTAGACTTACATGAATTGTTTTTGATTCGTTAGATGAATAATATTTCTCTCCATTATATCTGGCAATCAATGTGACATTGACATATTCTTCGATGCCATAACGGAAGGCCTGAAACAAAATCGGGCTTGAGAAGCTGTAGGCTTCAAACTTGAGGGCCGGCTAAAAAGCCTAACTCACTGGTAACTTTATGCCATCATCAGTCGATTTGCTTTCTCCATTAATCTGCCATTCATACTGTACATCTTTCGGAAGCAAGCTATCATTACACCGTTGAAAATTCGGATTCGCATGCAATTTCAACCCGAAAGATGTTGGAGTTTCATGTTCATATCCATCAATTTTCACAGAAAATACGAAACTATCATCGACGAGTTCAGTGATTAGAAAATCACTTGTCGTGCATTTTCCAGCAATGTTACAAGCTTTTACAATTACTGTGTTTTGAGAAGAGAGCTGAAAAGAAAATTGTTTTTTGAAAAAAAAAACTTTTGAAAAACAAAAAAAAAGGAAAATCTAGTCTCACGTAGTCTCTGGGAACTTGTAACAATCGATCATTTGTTTTGCTAGCCAGATTTTTCATATCATCCGTTCCGTTTAGAACCGTCCATTCGAAGGTTAAAGGTAAAAACCCATTTCCAGAAATCTGCTTCACTTCGAATTTTGCAGTTTTCGCACACGATGCGATTTCAGATTGATGGGAGACTGTGAAATTCGGAAAAACGGAATTTGTTGAATATTTTATGAACGCAGATTTTGCAGAGAGTCTGGAAGTCGGGTATTCAGGTAGATCCAGAAAAAACAGAAAAACTCACTTTGTCTTCATTTCTTGTAAAACAGAAATATTTGGATTTTTGCCAAATTTAATTGCCACATTTTCACCATCACCAAGGCAAATCGCATTGTCCCCAAAAATATTGGAACTCTCCATGAAACTCGAACAATCGACGATTCCCATTGGAAACGAAAGATTTTTGTTGACTCGTTTGACAGTGAAACCAAGAAGATCATCAGTCATTTCAATTGTGAAATCATTGAGGATATCGATTTTGACTTGAGGAACACTGGAAAAAATTTTGAGAAAAAAAAGGATTGGAGATGACAAACTTTTTTGTATCCACTGGACATAGTTGAACCAAACTTGATGAGATGGGAATACTGACACAATCCTGAATAACATACATTTTGTTGGTGAATAAAACTTCGAAACTCCTTCAAGCAGTGGCTGCTTGACATATGAAAAGCCCTCAAGGCGTAGATCCTTGGTGCGATGTCCAAAGTAAAAAATATAGCAAAAAATGCGAGAATATATACAAAGCTCGTCTTATATTCGGAATACATACCACAGAAATAGTGTGTCTTATTCGAGAGACGCAGACACGAAACAGAGAAATAGTATGTATACTCGAGAGACGCAGATAGCTAAACTTTGAACGGTATATTTTCGCATTTTTTTGTTATATTTTTTACTTTGGACACCGCATGGAATATTAAAATCCTTCAAGGCGTGGCTCCTTGACATATGAAAAGCCCTCAAGGAGTGACTTCTTGGCATATGGAAAGCCTTGAAGGCGTGGCTCCTTAGGATATGAAAAGCCGTCAAAGCATGGCTCCTTGTGATATGAAAAGCCCTTAAGATGTTGCTTGTTGGCATATGAAAAGCTCTTAAGGTGTGGCTCCTTGTCAAACATAAAGCCCTCAAGGCGTGGCTGCTTGACATATGAAAAGCTCTCAAGGAGTGGTTCCTTGACACACAGAAAGCCCTCAAGTAGTGACTCCTTGGCATATGAAAAGCAAGCCCTCAATGCGTGGCTCCTTGGCATATGAAAAACCCTCTAAGCATAGCTCCTTGACATATGAAAAACTTTCAAGGCATGGTTTTTTGAGATATGAAAAGCCATCAAGGCGTGGCTCCTTTGCATATGAAAAACCCTTAAGGGGATTCTCCTAGGCACATAAAAAGCCCTCGAGTAGTGGCTCATTAACATATGAAAAGTCCTCAAGGCGTGGTTTAGACTCCACCTTCAAAGCCAAAAAAAATCTAACCTTTGTACAATTTGTATACGAAAAATACGAAGCTCCCCGAATTCCAGATCTACTCAACTGGTCCCAAACAAACGGTAAAACCACCAAAGAACTGTGTAAACAACTTATACTTGAGACTGTTTTTGTGTAGAAAAACTGATATTCAGGAGGTATTATCAAAATCTGAAAAAAAATTTTTAAGTTACTGGAAAAATAACATTCAAAAAAAAATCCCTACGCGATCAGGATCTTCGGTGAATTCCGAACCATCAAAACAATAAACCGAAGAATTATCGATGTTTTGTGCGAATTCGATGCTATTTTTGACTTCGATTGGATGTTCAGAATCATCGTTGGGGGAGATTTTCCACTGGATTGTGTTATTGTCACCAGCGTGAATCACCTGGAATTTGAAGTCAGATCTTTTGTTTTCAAAAATCCAAACCCACCAATGCTGCGATTGATACATTTTTCTGCAAGACCAATTGTCCCAATAATTCACTCAATTTACTTCTTGAAGATGTATCCGAAGTTCCATCCAAATACGGAAAACTTGTCGAATTTATTTGAACACTATTCGAATATTGAAATTGTGCAGTTTGAAAAGTGATACAATTCGAGCCAGATGTGTAACACTGATTGATTAGAATCGCAGAAACTTCGAAAATAATTAAAATTACGATTAGCAAAAACTTCATGAGCAGAGCAGAATATAGTGTAACTCTATCCGAAGTTCATGCCGCGCGTGAAAAAAATAACCAAAAATGAAAAAAGAGCTGATTATGAGAGCCAGCTCATTTTTTCACATTGCTATCACTATGGTTACTCTCAAATTATGTGCTTGATTGTTTTTTTGTCAGGTTTCAAAGTTATTTTTCATGTGTGTTTTTATTTTTTATTTATTTTTTATTCGGAGAGGAAAATTTACATATGAAGGTTTTTTTGGGGAAAAAATTTTGTCATTCAACTTTGAAAAATTGTAGCTACAAAAACTTTTTTTAAAGAATATGGTATTGAAAAATAGTTCCAGAGAAGATCTCAAGGCTTGTATTCTTGTCAAAGCTGACTTCAACGCGTGGCTGCTTGTCAGAGAGGTTTTCAGAGCGTAACTCCTTGTTAGACATACCTTCAAGGCGTGGTTTCTTGTCAAAAGTGACCTCAAGGCGCGGCTCCTTGTCAACAAACACCTCAAGGCATGACTCCTTCAAGCTGTCACCTCAAGACGCGGCTCCTTCTCATAAAACACCTCAAGGCATGACTCCTTCAAGCTGTCAACCTCAAGGCGCGGCTCCTTGTCAACAAACACCTCAAGGAATGACTCCTTCAAGCTGTCAACCTCAAGGCAGAAATTCTTGTCATAAAACACCTCAAGGCGTGACTCCATCAAGCTGTCAACCTCAAGGCGCGGCTCCTTCTCATAAAACACCTCAAGGCATGACTCCTTCAAGCTGTCACCTCAAGGCGTAACTCCTTGTCAGAAAACACCTCAAGGCATGACTCCTTCAAGCTGTCAACCTCAAGGCACAACTCCTTGTCAGAAAACATTATCAAATTCCAAAACACAAAATGTTGATAAAATTTTTTATTATTTTTTGTTTGATTCCATTAAAAAATACATATGAGCAAGACCAATGTATTAGGACAATTAGAAAAACAATTATTCAAAGAGGTATAAATATATTATATATATTAGAGACACAAGAAAAATGATGATTGTAGGGCAAGTTTCAAAATCAGAATAAGTGCCATATCAACCAGGAGAAACCACGTTCAATTGTTTAAAAAAATTGGTAAATGGATATAAATTAGCTGCATAGGATAGACAATTTGGCACCATAAAAAACAACGAAGGAAGATCAAAATGTCATGAGTCAGTTCATATTTTTTCTTTGAATTTTTTTAAATATAAATTCAAGTTTTAAAAAAAATATATGGCATTGATTGGAATGAAGAGAAAGAGAAAGAGAGAAAAACTGTTTCAGAAACAAAAAGATGACAAAAAAATATGAAAAAGAATCGGGATTACGCGTAAAATTCTTTGGTAGATGCTTTTGTGTAGGCATATGTTGCGTAGGGCCTCGTCTGTTTTGGCTCGTCTAGCGCATATGATCCTTCATCTTTTTTCCTTATTCGGAACACAACAAATAATACCAGTAGAATTGCAGTGATGACAGCGACGAGAACACCTCCAGCGATTGCTGAAAAAAAATATTGATTGAAAAAGTTATTGATTTTTTTAGGATGGGAAATCCAGGTTTTTTGAAAATTAAATTCAGGAAAAATATTGACATAATAATTGAAATTTTCCAAGGTTTTTTATTGTGAGATTTTCGAGTTTCCATAACTCGTCTTAAAACTTCAGGTGACTGTATTTTGATTCCTCCAGAGTCTAGGTGATTTTTCATTTGAAAATTTTTGAGTTCCTGTAACTCGGTTCAGATTTCTCCTATTTTCAAAGTCACAAAATAATTCCACAAGTAAAAATATAACCTAAATTTAAAATTTTTTGAAAAACTTTAACTTAAAAATAGGCTTAAACTTAGGCTAAGTTAAACTCCAAAACATTTGAAATCTTTGGTTTCCAAATCCTTCCAATCCCAATTATAATTGTTTTTGACAACCCCGGAAATTGGAGCCTAATTGGGTTTATGGATTATAAATAAAATAATTATTTATGTGCCAGGTTCCCTTTTTCCTGGGCCCTCAATTTTTCAAAAATTTTCATTCTCATTTCCCTCTCGGTAAAAATGAAAAGAATTGAAATAGTAATAATAATAAAAATGTTTGCGTGTGTTTCCTGCCAAAATGTTTTTGGGTGTCCCCCACTTTTCAATACATGTGTGTGTGTGTGTCGTAAAATCAAATATGCACCCTCTATTGTTCGCCCCAACGAACATTTTTCTGACAACTCTCTTCATTGTCGCGCGATTTTTGGGTCTCCGGGGATTATCATTGGTCACTTTTCAAATATTATTCTTGAACAACAACAAAAATATCCGAAGTTTTGGATAGGAAACTGGAAATTTTCAATGGAAAATGACAGAGTTTTTTCAGGCTAAAAGCTTGCTTGAAGTTGAGCTCAGAATCAAAAAAAATTTTTCGGAAAAATTTTATGAAGCTAATTTTTTATTGTTTTCAAAAAATAGGATAGTTTCAAAAAAAAATGAATAAACTTCTGAAATATGAAGCTAAAAAATTTCACTGACAATGAAATCGAAATTTGTTTTTTTCGAAATTTGAAAGTTTTCTGAATTTGTTTTTGTGTTTCAAAAAATTGCAGACTTAGAATTTTCTCTCAGATGAGTTTCAGCCTATCAAACTTCCAAGCTGAACCTTTTTTTTGCATTTTCCAAGCGTCAAAAATTTCCAGATCTTCCAAATTTTCAGAAAATTTCCAAGAAAAACCCCACAACAACATCATCAAAAAAATCATCTTGTGCGTGTGTGGCATCTGTCATTGATGAGCATTTATGTTGTATCGCAAATTGATTGATTGCGTATACCTTTTGTTCATTTTTTTTCAAACTGGCCACAAAAGATATTCTTTGTAGTACAAACAATGTGATAAATTGTTTGGTTTTAGAGAAAAAAAGGAGAACTACACAAAGGTTCTGGTTTCTAAGCGAAGCCAAGCCAAAAAAAATCAATAAATGTTGCGGCAAAACTTCAAAGGACAATTAAACATTGTAAAGTGCTCACATTCACTTGTATTTTAATCCCTACAATTATGTATAAACCTCAAAAAACTTTCCCGCTTTCTGGTTTTTTTTATTCTTTTCTTATGAGATGAGATGAGGAAATTTGAATAGCAAAGCAAAAATTAATCATTTAGCGTTCAATTTGTCACCTGGACCACCCATTAAGAAATAAAAATAATAAAAATTTTACACATCACATTTTCATGGCGGTCACTTTGGGCCTCTTGGCCAATCGTAATAAAATGTGAATAAATAACAACAGCACATACCTGCATAGAATCCATTAGTCATCGTTTCATGGAACGGTGAGAATGGGCCAGACGACGAGATTGTTGATGTTGGATGAGTCTTTGATGGTGGCAAAGATGGGCTGCTTGTGGTTGTTGTTGTTGTCCTTGGCGTTGATGATGATGATCTAGAAATGGGCATGGTTGGGAGGTTTTTTATGGGGTGCTAGATAGATTGGCTAGGTGTTGAATTAATTGGAATCGAGAAGGACATCAAGAATAAAGTTCGACCAAAAAGTTTCGGAATAGGAAAATCTTGGATTCGATGAACTTATTCTCAATCTATAAAGGAGGTTTCCCAGATTTTGAAAAAAATCTCGAAACCTCTAGATTCCGATTCAGATTCAGATTTAGATTCCAGATTTGAAAAGAGAAAAAGTGACTACAAATAACATATTTTTAACTTTCTGGTCCCAGGGGCTTAACTAAAGGTAGAAACATATTTTTGATGTGCTCAGAAATCCAAAGAGCTCGAAATATTCAGATGAATTTTTGATCTACCCCCCTTCCCAAATCCCAGAATCCCCGAAAAAACATACAATGAATGAACAATATGTGGAATTTGAGTTGTAGTGCTAGTTGTGAAGATATCCTCATCATCATTAATATTTTCATCGGCAAAATCATCGTCGTCGTCAACATCTTCGTCATCTTCATCTTCATCTTCATCATCGTCATCGTCGTCATCGATTTTAACTTCATCTGGCTTCGCAGCTGGCACTGGGACTGGATACAAGTTCTGAAAATAATTCCGAGAATTAAAATCTGTTTTTCAAAAAAAAAAATCAAATCTTACCGAAGATGCAGGTGTTGTTGTTGGCTTCGGCACAAATTTCGGCTTGGCCACGGCTTTCGGTGGAGTTCCTGAACCATGGAAATCATCGCCATCTTCATCATCAGTTGGATAACCTGAGCCATTCGTTTCAACATCGGCTAACCTTCCGTGTGGTCCGCTGGCACTTCCCTCCACTTCCTATAAATATTTTTTATTTTTTATTTTCACCCATTTCTTAATGAATCTTGTGTAAATATTGGAAAATCTTCATATATTTGTTTATTTGAGTTAGTTCTATATCATTTATTATTGGGGGTAGGAATTGGATGAATAAAATAATATCAATATATATAAAACTATTTGTTTTCCAAAGAGAAAGAAGAAAGGTGTGGAAAAAAGTAGCAAATCAGATTATTTTTCCGTCAAGAGGATTTTACGGATTGCGGGAAAAAAAATGAATTTCGGGAAAAAAAATTCGCACCTCCGCTTTATTATCAATATTTTTATATGATATTAGAGCAGACGGTGAAAATCAGGATTTTTGAAAGAAAAAATTGGACAGTTTGAAATTAAATTTTTTCGAAAAATTTAAAAAAAAAGTTCCCTTTCAGTAAAGAAAAGTCAGCACTCTCTCAACAATCTTCAAGATTTTGTAGATCAAAAAAATATTCAAAAAAAATCCTCACCTCTGTTTTATTAGCATTCACATTCGATATTAAAGATGTTTTTGATGTGGCAGATGTTACACCACCTTTTGTAGTTGTAGTTGTAGATAACGTTGATGTCCCCCCAGATTTCGGCTGATTCGCCCCATCAACAATAGTTGTTATCAAAAATATTAGTGCTAAACAACATATCCTTGCGCAGCTTCTTCTCCTTGTTGACATATAATAATTGATCATAATTTGAATTCGAAACAAAAATATATTGTTTTGTTCACACTATCCCTACTCAGCCAGTCGTTCAACTGACTGTCATGTCGTGTGGGGTCTCAAATATAAAGTTTTTTTCTTGTTAAATGACCAAGGCTAGTTGAATGCAATACACACCTATAAAAAAAGGGTTTTGACTTCTCGAAAACAAAAAAAAGATGATCAGAAAAACCATAATAATAAATTTTAGTTTAGGTTCGCGCGGCGACAAAAATTACAACATCAACGGTGGGAAAAAATGGAAAATTCTTGGGGGGGATAAAGGTCGGTCAGTTAAAAAGGCGAAGAAGAAGAAGGGAAGGGGAAAAAGTAGTAGCTAGTAAGTAATGAGATGGGAAGGGGGGATGAAATAAAATGAGTAAAAGAGGCCGTTGTTGTATATACTCATTTTTGGGGGGAGGAGAAGAGGGCTGTGGCTATTTGAAATGAAATGAAATGGAATGGACAAGAAGACAAGTGAATGAAAAAAAAAACACGGGCGAGCGAGCGAGAAAGGAAAAAAAAGATGAGGATGAAATTGGATGAGTTTGGAATTTGGAATTGATGTGAGTTCTTTTTAAAATTGAATTGAAAAAGTGTAAAGCTAGGTGAAGGGAACATTTGAGGACCTTGGGATAAACTTGAAAGTTGAATTTTTAAATTTCAAATCCGCATTTCAATTTTCTAATATTTTAAGTTGATTTGAAACTTCAGATTTTTTTGGGAAAATGGAATTTCAGATCTGAATGAAAAATTGAATTTTCAATTTTCTAAGCCTCTGCAAATTAACATTTATCAATAAAATATGCTAGGAAATTTTGAAAATCTGAACACTGAAAATTAGAGATAACTTTGAATGGAGAGAGTGTAGACATGAAATTCAATTTCAAAAAAAATTAACACGAGGAAATTTTAAATTAATTGGGCCTGATAAAATTTCCAAAAAAATAATTCAAAAATTCAGTTTCTGAAGTTCCTCGAACTCTAAAAACCTTATCTGACTCCCAAATTTTTTTTCAGAATCTTGTAGATCAAAAAATAACCTTAGAATTCTAATATTCTATGGACCACCCAGTTTTTTAAGTCTCGAAAATTTCTAGTTTCAAAATCAAAAAAAAAAATTTAATGAGCCTTATCAAACATCATTCCCAGCAGCTGATAAGAACTTTTGTTCACTCATGAGTCAAAAAAATTCCTCGCCAAAAAATGATTCTCTTTTTGTTTTTCCTAGAGAAAATAGCAAGCTCCACCCATGTTTCTTTTTCCGAAAAAAAAACTCTACTCCAGTCAGTCAGCGTAATAAAAAATAAAAAAATCAAAAAAAGTTTTGAAAGACGCAAAAAATTGAGATAAGAGAAAAAAGAGAAGAAATGGCGTCCAGGAAAAAGTGGAGAAAAAAGAAAATGTGTATCAGATGATGACCTCTTTTCCCTATTATTGTTATTAATTTGAAAACGCAAGCGGGAAAGAAAGAAGGCAGGCAGAAAGGCAAGAAAGTGGGAAGTGAGATGTATAGATTTGAAAAATGATTTGATTTGATCAGATTTGAATGGATAAGACAATGGATTTGAATTAAAGATGATTCATGTTGAGAAAAAAGATTTTAAAATATTTCACAACATAAAAGCTCAGATTTGATATCAAAATTGTTTCACAGATTTTCGATTTAACAAGAAAAATTGAAAACTTTCGTGAGCCTGGAACAAAAGTTCACAGCTTTTCAAGCAACTCGAACAAAGATATCATATTACAAACAAGAAGCAAAGAATATTTGAATGAAAAAAGATTGAAATGGAATAAATAAAGTAACAAATAGGAAGGCGGAGAAAAAGAAAAGAGCAAGGAACCGGAAGAAATCAAATTGCGGGGGTCGGAACACATTTTGCAAATAAAATTTGAATAATTTTTGGGGAGAAAAAAAACAACAACAACAAGGAAAGTTTTTGGAACTTTTGAAGAGAATAAAACATTTTGATAGAAATTTTTAAGAGTTTCAAAATTTTGGAAATTAGTTCAGGAAATTTTTCGAATTTCTAAAAAATCGAGAAATTTTTTAGAGAAACAATAAAAAGCAAAAAATTGGATAGCGATTTCAAGGAGCTTCGAAATTTTGAAAATTTTTTGAACACCAGAAATCAAATATTTTTTAAAAAAATTTTGTTTTTATTATAAAAATTATTTCTCTACTTTTGTACTCTGAAGATTAGACTGCATTTTTAAATTTTTCAAAATTATTTTTGATAGATGTCTGGTTTCAAAAATCAAAAATTCTGGGAACTAAATTAAGAATCCCCTTTAAAAAAAAGCACAAGATTTTCAAAACTTTCTTGAGCCAAGGTTTACAGCTAAGCTTCATAACTTGGCTCAAGTCGATTCTGGTTCTAAAAAGTTTGAGCATAAATTTCAGAATTCCAAATTTCCAGCTCTCACATCACACTCTCGCTTAACGAAAAAAAACAACTTGTGGTTGAGGGAAACACACAACTCGGCAGAAAATCGAATTACGTATTGTGGGCAGTTGTGTTCGGTTACGCGGCCCGTCACTATTATTGTTAGGGCGCCCCAAAAAAATACTATACAGAAAAAATAGAATGAAAATGAAAATAATAACAAGGGCAATGATATTGTGTTGTCATAAAAAAGCGAACGACGCCAAAAAGTATGAAGTATGACCAAGAAGGGAACCTTTTTTGCTTAACACTAGAAAAATCGATAATTTTTGAGAACCCAAAGATGTTTTCTGACCAAAATCGATTTCAAAAATCTAGCCCTGATATTATACTAGTCATAAACCAAAAACGAACGCGTTTCAATTTGGAAAAGGAACAAAAAGAGCGACCACACACACATACAACAACAAAATGACCATGTTCCTTTTAGTCGCGTCAATTTAGAAGAGTTGACATGGAGAAGAACAACAGAAAACGGGGGGAGAAACAAAAAGAGCAGATAAATGGGAGGGGGGAAGAGAGCTCATATTTGAGCAGATGTCAAAAAACCATTGACACCCCGTTTTGGGAAGATGGAAATATAGAATGACTGTTTGTATAATAATTATTATATGATATAAATATTGTATTATTTATTTTTGGAATACCGAATGTAAATTTATAAATGGGAGGACGAGCGAGGGCTTGAAAATCTGGATAGAAATTCGAAAATATTTCAAATTTGATCAGAGAGTTTTCCAAAATCAGATCATTGGGAAGAAATATCCAATGGGATTTTGAAAATTTGGTTTTAAAAAATCTAGCCAAAAGTTCATAGTTTGCTTCTAGAAAATCAGATTATTCTGGTCCGATTCAGATCTATGGCCCTTCAGATTCAGAATTTCAACGTTCTACATAGTTCGAGTTGTTTAGGCTCTACAGATTTAGTCACAAAATTAGGCTTTAAAGATTTTTAAGCGAAACGTTAAATTTCTGGGCCAAAAGGTCGTGTTCTAATTTGTAGAATCCTCAAAGGATTTTTTTCTGGAAGCTTCTCAAACATTAGTTAAAATTATCAAAGTTCGAAAAAACAGTGAAACACCGCGGCTTGAAAATCCAGATGTACAGTAGTTTGGAGCTATGTTCATGTCAGACTCCACCTTCAAGCTCACAAATTTTCTTAACATTTTCTAGGCTTCTACTTATGTTAGACCTACATATATAAACCAAAAATAAACATATGTCAAAAAAAGAAAGAAAAAAAATTCTTACAGTTGAACGACTGAATAATTGAACCAATATGTGTATGCCAAAACTATGCTAATTATGATAATAATGTTGACCACATCAAGCAGAAGCACAAACAACGCGAAGAGTGAAGAGACGCAGAGAAAGGAGCCACGAATTAATTTGTGGCGCGAAAAAAAAAGGGCGCAGGAGCGAATGAAAAGTTGAAATATATTTTATTTCTGTCAGTCAACGCACAGGGAAAAAAGATATAAATCTAGTTGACCTGGCACATGGGGGGATCTTGATAACACACAAAAAAAAACAAATAAAATTTGGAAGGATTTATTGTTATTATGATTTTGGATTTTGGATTTTGAATTCAAATCAAATCAAATAAAATGAAACAAAAACGTACATAAAGTATCGAAAAACATATGAATTTATGCGCGCATATGGATGATTCTTGTCAAGAATACGAATAAGAAAGGGTGAAGGGTGCTAAGAAAAAGATAAGAGAAACAATTGTGGAGAAGGAGAATCCAGAGAGGTTAGATGGAAAAGGTCAGCGGCGTACTCTTTTTTGGGTGTGGACCGATAACGTGTCAGTTTTTTTTGTGGATTGGGAAGAATATGAGATCTAGTAGATGAACACAAGTTTTTGACACTTTTGAGCCATTCATAGAGTTTTGCAAGTGTCATTTGCAGAAAAAAGTTGTTTTTTGAAAAGATGAAGATAATCAAACTTCAGAAAACATTATCTTTCAAGATTTTGTATCTTCTTCCAAAAATTATTACAGATTCAAAATTTTTAAATCAAATTTATTTTCAGAAAATCTATTGTCAATCCGAAAATAAAAGAACCCTCGTTTGAATTGGCGCTCACGTACAGTAGACTAAAAATGACGTGACACATGCACATCAAACTGGTTGGCAAATAGCCAGCGTGTAAATTTCGCAATTGACTCCACAATTTTGCGAAGTCTACTGTAGTGTTGGTTTCCTAGGCCATTTCGGTTCTCTTCCAAGGTTCCTTTTTTTCGGAATGACAATATAAACCCGGTTTTTGATGGATTTGATTTTCAGATCAGTTAAAAGACATTCAAAAAATTAAGTCAAGTTTCAGAAACTTCAGATTTTGAGATCAATTTTGAGCAAAACTCCACTTCCAAAAAGTGCTGACAAGCTTTCCCTTCCCCAAAAAAAATTATGAAATCATATATCTTTCCAAAATATTTCGAAACCCAAAAAAATTACGCAATAACCTTGCTTTCCTTTTATTCTATTATTCAAAAACTCTTTCTATTCATTAAATAAAAATAGAATAAAATACGTAAACATTAAAAGAAGCACTTAAAAATATAAACATTGGGGCAAGAAAAGTAATATCATCATCATCATTATAGATGCACCCAAAAAAGAAAACAAATCTCTTGAAAAACAGTATTCTTTAGCAAACACTTTACGAAGAAATTCAAGTAGACCAGCAACAAAAAGCAACACGGAATTGGGTCAAAACCATATGGTGTGGAAAAAACACCAAATGTTGGGCATTTTTTGAGATTAGAAACAATGAGATTTAGAAAAAAACAATTTTGATCTACCTAAAGAAGTTAAGGGTTTTGTGTGAAAATTTCAGAATGTTAGGTCAACAGAGAATCTAGTACAGGTCAATAAGACATATTTATACAACAGTCGTCTCAAGAATTCACGCCTTCAGAATTTTTATGTGAAGGAGCTACCCCTTCAAAGCCTGTATGACAAGTAGCCGCGCCTAGAGATCACTATGGCAAGGAGTCAAGCCTTGAGAGCTGCTATGAAAAGGAGATGCTTCCTGAGAGCTTATAGGACAAGAAGCCGCGCTTAGAGATGATCTACACTATCCTATACGTTTTTTGGGTGAATAAAATGATGAACGAAAAAAATCCTCGAGGATACGAATAAAAAAGCTTGAGAAGGAAATCGAAATTTGTTGAATATCATATTTCTTCTTTTTCTGCTTTTTTGCATTTTCTTGAGCAGCCAAGTAAGCGAAAAAAAAATGGAAGAACTTTTTGCAAAAAAAAACCGACGGAACATACATACAAACACATAAAACTACATGTTATGGGATTATGGAAATGTATGTTCTAAAGAAAAAAACACACACAATATTTGCCTCTGTCTTGAGATATATTTCTGACGTGAATACATATTTTTGTATGGAACAAAAAAAAGCGAAAAAAATCCTGACAAAAAGTGCTTTTGTTCCCCACAGGAAGAAGAGGGTGTAAAGTTGTGTTGTTGTGTTGAAAAAAATATATATCTCAAGACGAGTCAGTTTTTTTCAAAAAAAAAATAGGAAAAGCTGACACTTTTTTTAATAACCTGAGATGTGTCAAGTCTGGTTTTTGATGTCGCTTTCTGTGTTAGGTGATTAAATTTTTATGATCACTGTTTCAAACACTTTTTTATGTGAATTTAGTGTAAGTTATTCGCAGATGAGAAAATGGAGAGATATTTTAACATTGGGTGGGACTTTTATTGATTTTTTTTCGTTAGGAAAAAAAGTTGAAATTGGATCATCCAGAAAAATCGGAAAATAATTCTTGAAAAATCAGAGGAGTTCAAAAAACCTGGTAAGATTCAGAATTTTCGAAAAATGGTCCGGGTTTTTTTCAGAACTTTTTTTCAAATTCAAAGTTTTTTCGATTTGATTTTTGGTCCGATTTCTTTGTGAAGTTCGAATTATTTCAGAAGCTCTGATGTAGAAGCTCAGAAATTTTAGGCTAATTCAAAAAATATATGAAAACAGTAAAAATATTTTCCAGGTGAAAAAAAATTCCACCTGGAAGCCTATCTCCAAAACTAAAGCTAAAAAAAGAAACACTTTATAATTTATGCAAGATTATACAATGATCAAAAATTCTCAATTACAGCCAACTAAAAAAGAAAAAAAGGCAGACGAAAGTAACTCACACATTCATTTGCTTTTTCCATTTTCCTAGGGTTTTTTTTCAATCTCTTTTTTAAGTATACTAAAACAGCTGTCATTTCGTCGTGCGTTTTTTCCGTGAAAGGAAAAATCGGAAATCTATGTATGTCTTCAAGGGGCAGCTGTCGAATTATGTTTTTTATGTAGTATGTATGTATGTACAAAAAAGAGCCAAAAAACCCTTCGAAATGAGCTTTTTTGTCAATACAACCAACGAATTTAGTTGTAAAGTGCACAGATTATCGCAAGAGAAAAAAATAGAAAAAGAAAAACACACTCATTTTCTCGAGCTAGAAATTAGTTTGTGGAATTGAGTGGAATGGCAAAAAACAGAACACTCATGATTTTTTGCTAGCATGTGTTGTTTTTCTGTGAGAAAAAAAAATAGAGTTCTGGGTGTTCCGGGATGAAAATAAATGAAGAATGACCAAAAATTGTTTGAATTTTGGCAGAAACTTGAACATTAGGGTGAAATTCGGGGCTCAAGATGTTAAGGACTATTTTTCTGAAACACCTGATTAAAATTTCTGGAACCTAAAAATGTCTCAAAATTCTGGAGCTCAACATTTTAGAGTCATTTCAGACTTGGGGCAACTCCTGTGAATTTTGTTTACAGAAAGCCCCTTAAAATTCAGATAACAAATCCAGTGAATAAATTACACTAAAATGGAAAAATTCAGTCAGAATCCTGAACCTGGAGTATCAGGAAAAATTTAACTTAAAAAATGTAGAAATTTGTGAAATCCAAGTTTCAAAAATTGAATGAATTTTTTCTAAAAAAAAACACGCACATTCCAAATCTGATAAAAATTTTTGAAAACAAAAAAAGCTTCAAATTCAGTAAAAACCCTAGTTCCAAACAACTTTACTAGGTGTTCCGGGATCAAAAAGAAACAAAAAATGACCATTCATTGTGACCACAACAATAGGTGCTAAAAAAACTAATAATAAAAAAAAGAACTAGAAAGCAAAACAGTGGGTGGTCTTTAGGATTAACAAGTAGACCACACACACTCACAAAAAAAAACAAAACAAAAAAAACGGCAAGAGCAGGAAAATATTAAGAAAAAAGAGGTGCCCTTGTAGAAAGCCAAGAGGTCCATCTGTTTTATTAGCATTACGGCGGGCGCGTTCTATCGATTCGTATTTAGCTCTCCGTCTCTTAGCTCATCGCGTGTTATTTCTTCACCGCCACACACTAATTCCGTCTGCGTCTCCATACTATCTCACTTGCGGGTGATTGGTGATGAATGACATGCAAAAATGGGAAGAAAAATGGGAAAGGAGAAGAAACAACAACAAGAACTTTTTTTTCTTGTAAGGACAAGTTTGAATACATTTTTGAGGAGAATGAGAAAAATTCGAGATCTTGGAAAAAATCTCGGATTTATTTTAAAGGTTAATTTTGTTCTGAGCAGTTTTCGAAACTCCAGAATTTCCCGCTTTGAGAATGAAGTTCTGAAATCTCACAAGAACTTCAGAAATAAATTTGAATTTCATTCTGATCTTTGAAAATTTGAAATTTGGAATAGAGAATTTTGAAAAAGTTCTGGTTAAAGGGGTTGTCCTTCTACGTCGAAAATCAAGTCCGCAATAGTGCGTCACTTTTTAAGACTAACTATAAGCAAGCCTAAAATTTATTAAAATCAATTTCCATGGTTGAAAAATGTTAGGAAATACGTTTCGCGAGAAATACACACAAATAAATTATGTGTGTGAAGAGCACAAATGTTTTTTATATGCACTAAAACCTTAAAACCTAACAAAAACATGAACACAATCGTGAAAACTCGCTCTAAAATCAAAATAAAATATGGAATGTTTCAGGAGCACCTTAGCTCTGTCGAATGAACCCAAGTTTCCCTGTAGCAAGACAACCCCTTTAAAAAACTTCTGATTTTTCTATTTCTCTAAAAATAATGCTTTCAGAAAACAATATTTTTTTTTTGATTTTTTGATATAAAAACTTTCTGAAGGTTTAAAAAAGTTTTTGGAGATTATTTTTAGAATTTCAAAAAAAAAACAGTTTTTCTATCCGAATCTTTGAAACTTTTTTAAAACGCAAAAACAAAAAGTAAAGAAAACCAACACAAGAAACAACAACAATAACTTTTTTCTCGTAAGGACAAACTATGAATAAATGTTTGATGAGAACGCAAAAGGTTCTTCTTCTTCTTCTCCCCAATTATTTGATATTCATGTTTTTTTCATGTTTTACTGTGGGAAAGTTGTTGTTTTTTGGGTAGATGGTATTTATTTTGATGATTTACTACACCTTAATTCTATTTGTTTAACGAATAATCATCAAGTTTACGAGTTGGGCAGATACTGTACTTTTCCGGTGAATTTGCATATATAAATATGTGGGAAGGAAGTTATTTTGGTTATCATAGCGGTTAAAGGGAACTTATAGAAAATGTGTTATAGAGAAAAATATCTAGAGCATCCTTGTGAATGCCAAGCAGCTACAGTACTCAAACCTTAAAGGAACATAGTTAAAAAATATTTTACCAAAACAAAATCCAGGATTCTATTCAGGATGATTAAAAAAATTAATTTTGACAGAATTTTCTCTAAAAAAATAGAACCCGAAATTATTTTCTATAAATTGAGATTTTTCTAGAAAAAATTGAAATTTTGCTAAATAAAAAGGTTCCTATTTTTAATGAGATTCATTTTCAGATCAGTTACAGAAACAAAACTAGCAATTCAAACTTTCCTCATGAAAATTTTTAATTACAATAATTAATCCACAATTCAAAGCATTGGACAATTATAGAGGGAAAATTTAAAAGTCATGTCATCAATCTTATTTCAAAACATTTCATATTACAATATATTATTATAATATTTAGCATTATTCTATTCTATCCCATTCCAATTTCAAAAAAAAAAAATGTGAGAACACCCTCTAATTATAAATAACGTTCGTTCGGGTCAAGTTTTTTCTTGGCTGGTTTTCTTTCTAATAGGATTACAATAAAAGAATGCCATTTTCTGTACAATTAGGAAATAGGGGAAATAAAGATTCTGCAAAAATAAACATTATACATAGATAGTAAGTAAAAAACATGAATATTTATGAATTTACATGAAAAAATAGTAAAACTATGTATGTAAACAGTAAAAACGCCCACCTGAAAATGGGGTACTTGAAAGAAATAGCAGAAAAAAAAGAAAAGAAAAAATGGTTGCTCAAACAGACAAAATAAATATATGCTGTTCAAAAATTGATGGAGATTTTTTAAAGAGTTATTGTCAATCAAATGTGTTTTTTGGAAAATAAAAATATGAAAACTAATGTTCGGAAATTTTTCAGAACTTTTGAAACTTGAAAATCCGGAAGTTCTGAACTGCTAGATCAACATTAACTTTTGAAAATTAATCAAATTTTCCAGGAATCCCTAAAAAATTCCCAACCCATCCTGAACCAGAAGGTTTAATTATTCATACAATAATTAATTCGAGGGGGGTTAGGGAGATAATTGTATTAGTGTTCCTAATTATTTTCACACTATGGAACGCCACATCAAAAATGAGCACATATGGGTTGATGAGCAAAAATATACAGGAGGAAAAAAATAATATGGAGGGATTTGGAAAGAGGGGATAATGATTAGATGGGGGAGAGACTGAAGATGGAAATCTAAGATTTGGGGATCAGAGATCTCTGAAATGTATCTGGGCTTTTGACAAGAAGCCACGCCTTTTGAGCTTTCCACATGTCAAGGAGCCACGCCTTGCGGGCTTCTCATATGTCAAGGAACCACTCCTTGAAGGCTTTTCATATGCGAAGAAGCCAATCCTTGAAGGCTTTTTATATGCCAAGGAGCAACGCCTTGGGAGCTTTTCATGTGTCAAGGAGCTACTCCTCCTCCCAAATATGAGCACATATGGGTCAATGAGCAAAAACAGACATGGTTTAGGCATAGCACACGCAAAAAATATTATGGAGGGATTTAGAAAGGCAAGGAGAAGACTAATGATGATGATAAAATATTATTATTATGTAACGGGGCGTAAAAATGTGACATTGATGAGTGATTGATGAAGAATAAAATGAAAATATATTTATTTTCTACCCGATCGACCCCCGGTATAATCAATTTATTGTTGAATACATACGTTTCCTTTCCTAGAATGAAATATATATTATTATAAATAGATAGATATATAAATGGAATGGATAGGGAAGAGGGAGAATGGTCATTTTGAATTATTGTTATTCATATGTAAATTGACTGCATTTATTTGAACGTTGAAGAAATATGAGTAACATTTGGCAATATTTTGGGATAAAATACAAAAGGATTTTGGAAGATATCGTTTTTTTTAAATTCTTATTATTAAAATTTCTTGTGTTGAAATAAACACATTTCATAACACTTTCTAGAAAAAAAAACAAAAATTGCACTTTCAAATTCGAAACAACTCCAAAATTGTAACACTTGAATTTAAAATTTTTTGAATTTAAAATTTATTCCTGAAGTTATCGAATTTTGAAACTATTTTTAATAAATTTAAATTTTTAAACACATGTTTTCAATGATGTTCTTGTTACTTTCCCTAGATTCTTATGATCACATCAATTTTATTTTAAAACATCAGAATAATTTGACATCACTTTGAATATTCCATACATTTTTATCTGCAAAAATTTTAAATACAAAGTAAACCTACTTATTGGAATGATATCATCATTCTCTGATTTTTGTGATAGCCAGATTTTTGGGGGCTAAAATTATCGATTTTTCAACATCTTCAGCTTCAAAACTTAGCTAACAGGTTAATTTTTGATCTTTTTTTTTCACTAGATTTTTATGTTAGATGCTTCTCAAACAAGAATCAAGAAAATTCAAAAATCATAAAACACTAATAAATTCCCAAATTTCCAAATTTCTCACAAAACCCAAACAAAACACCAATAAATAAAAAAATCCATGTATTCGTTCCGTCAATTGCCTTTTATTCTTTTCCTTTCTTCCACCAACACCAATATATTTTACAATCGGTTGTTCTCCGACCAACTACTGTGTCGGCGCCATTCACTCTGATCTTTTTGTGTTGTGTTTCTCAATAAAATTTACAACTTATTGTTGGGAATATACATAATATATGTATGTTTTTGTATGTGTAGTTGAGGGTCCAAATACCCAATGGAAAAGACAACAACCCTAAATCATTGTTTTATGAACTGGTCGCCGACTTTTTGGGGAAAGACAATTTTGTTTGGTTTTTAAGGGACTAACAGAAAATACATATTCGAGTGTAATCGAAATATGGACAGTTTTTCATATGCCAACGAGCCACGCTTTGAGGGCTTTTCATATCCCAAGGATCCTCTTCTTGAGACCTTTTATATGTCAAGGAGCCACACCTTGAAGACTTTTCATTTGTCAAAGAGCCACGCCTTGAGAGCTATTCATATTCCAAAGAGCCATTCCTTGAGGGCGTTTCATATCCCAAGAAGCTTCTCTTTGAGGTATTTTCATATCCCAAGGAGCATCTCCTTGGGGGCTTCTGATGTGTCAAGGAGCCACGCCTTGGGGCTTTTCATGTGTCAAGGAGTGGTTTCTTGGCAGATGAAAAATCCTCAAAGCGTGGCTCCTTGACACATTGAAAATCAATCCAAATTTCACGACAAAAATCTTTCTGTCTGCATTTTTCACAAGAAATTCTAACAAATTAGAATTTATTTTTGAAAAAAATTTTCAGAGATTCCAAAGATCCTTTTTTTTCCAATCTAGTTATTTCTGCACTAATCTAAAAATAAATTTTTTTATTTCATTTCAATTTATTTCCTTCAATTTTTGATCACTCCAAACTTTCATACGTATTATTTTCATTTTTTTCCAGTTATCTATTTATGTATGTAATTTCCCAATATCCGTCCCTCGTTTTCATTCTAGTTTTTCCCAATGCACAAAATATAATGATAAAAAATCGTAGGTTTTTTTTTTGAATGCTTGGAATATATATTTTTTATCATCACTAATTTGAGGCAGTACAATCCCAAGAGATTTTGATTTGGATTTTTTTTGTTGGAAAAAACAACCGAAAAATGTAGTCATAGTGATTCACCAATAACAAATTCATTATTCATTTTTGAAGAAAAACAGCGATGCACGGATTTTCAAAAAATAAAGTGTTTCATAAAGAAATTAGATGATTTGGAGAAGATAGGAGTAGTTTTCAGGAAAAATGATTGTGACAACAAGGGATGATTGGGGAAGTATCCCTTTTTCAAGGAGCCGTGTCTTGAGAACGTCTTTGTCAAGGAGCCACGCCTTGGGACTCTACTATACAGAGCTTTTTTTCTAGTTTGCCTTCCCAGATCTTTTTTCATGATGTGATGAAACAAGTTCTCAAACAACACAACAAATAATTGGGTTTACACATGTATTTGTTTCACATTTGAAATGGATCAAATTGCATGGGCGTTAGGTACCTTTTTCTATGTTTTTTGGTGGTATTAATACTAATAATAATCCAATTTGAATGAACAGAGTATATTATGTGTTTTTGTTGTTTCACAGATGTTTTTAATGACCTTACTTTTTTGTAGTGAGTGTGAATGAATGGCTGGATTGAATGAAATAAATAAAATAAAATGAAATGAATTGAGGGGTGAATAGAAAAAAGAGAGGAAAATGTGAAATTTGTTCAACACCTGGACGACTTTGGAGACTTCAGATTTGAAATTGAAGGGGTCGACAAGATCTCGGCTCAAAATCATGAATATAAATTTGGCTCAACAGATTTATCAATGAAAATTTCTGTGGCTTTGTCAAGGAGCCACGCCTTTAGATCTTCTATGTCAAGCATCCACGCCTTGAGGACCAGCTTACCCAATTTTAAGATAAAATCCGTTTTTGATATCAGAACGTGCAGATTTAAATTTCAGTTTCTGAACCTCAAATTCCAATTATTGAAGCCATGAATTGTAACTACATTTTACTCATTTTTTGATTCTTCATATATCAGTTCCAAAAAGTACAATTTCTCTCGAATCTGATATTAGCTAACAGTATAATTAAAAATATTTTCTGAGACAACCTTTAAAAATTTTCCGCTTCCTGATCAAAAACCTTCAAAGTGCCCTTTCAACATGAAATATCTTCCTTCCATCTTCCAAAGCTATAAAATCTTTTTTATATCTAGAAAACAATTTTTTGCAGAAAAGCAGGCAGATTTTTTCCAGACCTTTTTAATTTTCCAAGAGTTATGAAATATTCATATTCATTTTATGAACCCCCAATTGTTAAGTCGTAAAATTATTCATAATTTTTTGACTGGAGGCATGTGACAAGAAATATTCATCATTAGAATATGAATTATAATTAATTGGAAAATCATTGTGATTACGTGGCCATGATTTGCTCTTTCAAAAGTACATTTTTCTGATATGGGAACATTTCCAACGTGTATTTTCGAGTGTGGTGATTCTAATTGTTTTTCCCCTAGACCTATAGCCATTAAACCATTAGCTCTTCAGACACAAAGCACATTTATTTCTCGAAAAATGACATTTTTCAAATTTCGTGCCATATTTCATTAATTTTGTGTGGAATTTTCAATGCTCTATTCTCAATTCTCAAATTTTTTTCGTCGTCAATGGAGAAATAACATCATTTGATAAATCGAAACATTTCGACATTCATGAAATTCGCGAAAATTCCTTGGAAAACATATGAATTTGTAGGGTGTTTTCAGACTATAATTATAGTTTTGAACAAAATTCATAAGTTTGAGTTTGAAATTGGAGTTTGTACTTCTGGAATGTTCAAGATAACAACTGATTCTATTGAAAAATCTACAGAAGGGACAAGGCTTCAGTTAGACTATAATCTAGTGTCTATCATAACCCTAAGATCCTAAGACTTCCTTGTTTTCTTGCAAAACCCTTTATCCAACAAATTCCTTCAATTTCAAATGTAAGGAGGTGTAAATGATTTTTGAGATTTTTCAAGAGGTCCGAAAAAGACTAGAGATATAATAGGATTTCGACTAAAACACATTAACCGAAAAAAAAAGTATTTGTTTGTCTCTTTTTGACAATGAGAAAAACAACGTCTAATCCCCGGCTACCGTAATCAGTATTGGTCATTTTTTGTACTAAATTATTTTGTTTTTCTTGTGGAATGTTTTTGGATCACTTTGGTTATAGAGAAATGAAGAGGTTTTATGGAAAAAAATAGATAAAAATTCAAAAAATACAAGAATTCCTATTAGAAAATCCTGATATTTTTCAAAGTTAGGGAAACTTCAGAAAAAATTGGAAATAACTTGTCGGTTTTTTTGGCAAGGAGCCGTGCTTTATGGGCGATCTTGTCAAGGAGCCATGCCTTGCGGGACACCTTGTCAAGAAACATCTCCTAGTACCAGGACACATTTTCAAGGAGCCATGCCTTGTGAGCTTTTTTGTCAAGAAGAAGTACCTTGTAGAACACCTTGTCTAGGAACAGACCCTAGTAGTAGTACCTGTCAAGGAGCCATGTCTTGTGGACTTTCTAGTCAAGAAGCAATGTCTTGTAGATCAAATTCTCTAGCAGCAGTTCCTTATGGAGAATTTTTCACTAGAAGACGTGCCTTGTGAACCTTGTTCAATTTTTTGTGAAACTCGTTTTTAGCTTTACTTCCAAATCCTTTTATTCTCTCAAAACCTTTTTACAGATCCATTTGTGAAAAAATAATCTTGTTCATTTTTTTCAAAGCATTTTCCGCGACAAAAAAAGGGGGCCGACCGACCAAAAGCTTTCTTTTGCTCCCCCCTCTCGGCGGAATATTTTCGCTATATCCAAAAGACGGCTCCGCCCCTCAACTCTTCATTCATTGCACCAACATGTCCTTCCAGCTCACGCTGTTCACCGTGCTCCTCATATTTATCGCTATTGTTCTTGGTAAGGGCTGATTAAGGAATAATTAATTAATTATGATTTTCAGGACAACATGTTGGCTCCCAACCAGACTCGGCTGAAAACGAAGCTCTGCTTGCTGCAGATGCTGACGAATTCAACTCGTTGATGGAGTACCTTCAAGTGAGTTTTTGAGATAATGTCTAACATGAGTAATATTTTTTTTGAAGAAAACCAATCCGAACGCGGTGAGAAGTATGCAAAAACGTTGGGCAAACCAAGTGAGATTTGGAAAGCGCGCAAGTTGGGCCAGCTCGGTGCGATTCGGATGAGATCGCAAAATCCGAGGAGGATTCCATTTATCAATCACAATGTTAACACAAAACAAAATCTAATAAATATTATAAATGAATTATGCAACATACCTATGCAACATCTTTTAATCTAATCAACATCTGATTTCGACAGCAACATACTACATACATCACATTTGTCTTCTCTTCTCGATTATTTTTGACTTGACTCTAACTTCATTTTTTTTCTTGCCATGTGTTTTTTCTTTGATTTTTTTATTGATCCACATACATTATTATACAATTCTGTTATTATTTATCCACCCAACACAACATTTTACCCCAAACCGCACAGTTTTTTACCAAAACTGAATTTTTATTTGCTTTTTTATGAATGATTAGCAATAAAGTTTTGCAACTTGTTAAAAATTTTGTGAAATTTTTTTTGGGAGAATAAAAAACAATGAGTTGGTTAGGAATTCTGGAAATAGTTTTTGGTTTGGTGAAAACAAGAAAATATTTTCCAGAGTTTTTTTTCGCATTCAAAATTATATTTAAAAAAATATGTTATGAGCCTAGAGCTCCAGATTCTGAAAATGCTCCAAATTAATCCAGGGCTCAAAAAGTTCTAGAATACATTTTTTAAAATTTAGAATTAAATCTGAACTAGAGATTTTTTAAAATTTTCAAAACATAGGGTTTTTCAGAATGAATATCTGAACTAAAGAATTTCAAACCTCAAATCTGAACTTGAATTTTTCGAAATTTTATTGGAGTTTTATACAAATTAAAAAAGGTTTTTCAAAAACTCAATTAAAAATTAATGTATTTAAAATTTCAGATCATGTTTTTCAAAATTCAAGAGCTCTAAAACTTGGCTCCGCATTCCCATAAAGAATTTTCAACCAATTCCAGAAAACGTTTCCTTGTTTCAAAAAACCACAGATCTATGTAGTTCTATTTCCGGCCAAAATCTTCCTTCCGGTTCACACTTTTTTTCTCTCCCACCATTTCTTCATTTGATAACGAAACACTCGACTCAAAAACCAAAACTCATTAGAATATTCTGGATTTCTTCTGACAAATCTTTTACTCGCAAAACACATGAATTTGAGCGGGGTTTCCGGTTGTGAATTTTAATGAGTGATGAGGGTCAAAGATGAGAAGATGAAGAAGGAGAAAATTGCAGCGAAATCAACAACTATTTCATTATTCTATCGTGTAATGAATTTGTTTTGTGAATTCATTTAAAAATGTTGATAAATTTTGTTGATCTACATAATTTTCTCAATGGGGAAAATTGATTTTTTGAACTGAAATACAGATTTTTTCTGGAAAAAAAGTTGAATACATAATTTCAAATCTCATGTTTCCGAGTACGGTATAACTCTGCATCTCTGACTTTATTTTGAGACGCAGAGAAACAAAGTCTAAGGCTCTTTTACAGAATGAATTTCAAGAATATTTCCAAGGATTTTTTTCGCATTTTGTTTCTGATTTCAATGATTTTCCGATCTCTGAAGCCTAATTTCAAAAAAAAAATTTAATTTCGGTTAATTTTTTAATACCAAGAAAAATTCAGAATTAATCTGAAACACAATTTTTTCAGACTTCCGGAAAACAAAGTTCTCTCTCTCCTAAATGATATCATTTTCTCGCACTTTCACAGAATTTCATCACAAATTAGTTTCGTGCGATCTGTCGAAAGAAAAAAAATCGAGTATAAAAAATTGGAAATTTGATCAATTACAGTTGACTCAAATTTCTTGCTACGCATCGCGTAGCAAATTCTCATTTTACCACTCTCATTATAGGAAAAATAACGAGAAGAAGAAGAAGTGTTTGAGTTGGATAGAGGAGAGGAAAATTATGATGATGATGATGATGGTTTTTTTTCTCACTTGCTTTTATTATTTTCAGGAGGATTTTTCACATTCTATTCATTCATAATACAAATGAGGAAGGAGGGAAGGAGAAAAAGTAAATAAGAATTTGAAAAAAAAACAAAATTAAAATTGCACTAACTTCAGGCGGGGGAGTTAGCCTAAGTGCGGACTTGTGGAAAAAAAATCAGACCTGAACCATTTAGAGAATTTCTTTGGAGGTCTTCGAATTTGGATAAGATCTAATTAATTGGGCCGAACTTCTATTCTGGACTTCTATTCTGGAATTCTACTTTCAAAATCCTAAAATTTAAATTCTAGAGTGGCCCAAACCAAACCCGGACCTTTTCAAAATCCATGAATTTTGTCTCTTAAACTTCCGGGTTACAAGAGCATCATAATTCCTAGAGCAAAGAAATTGTTTTGTTTTTTTTCGCAATAAAAAAATGAATATATTAATCATATTTATTTATATATTACAAAATGTGTATCAGCGGGTGAAAAGTGAAATTTTTTGGGGATTTTTTGATATTTAACAAAAAAAAACATAGAAAAAAAATTGAACAAGTAAAGTTATGCGTAGATGAAAGATTGTACATAAAAAATGGGAGGACTAGAAAAGTATGAATTCAATAATTAATTTCAAAAAAACAGTAGCACCACGTAAAAAAGTGTGATTATTAGGCCAATTTTGATTTAACGATTGATAAGCTCTCTGACTTCTTGGAATGAGCAATAAAGGTATTCGACTAATTTTTCTTTGTCAAATGTGTGATAAGATGAGCCAAGTTTTGATGACATATCGATAAGGCGATTATTATACCCATCCATTCTAGATAAAGCTTCTCTGAAAAAAAACATTTGGAATTATCAGGGGGTATTAATTCTGGTATAGATAAAAATCTCAAAAATATACATACCTGAATCTAAATTTACTATGCGGCGAAATCTGTTCACCATAAACCGTGCATTGTGAATGGAACTTCTTCACAGTGTCACAAAGACGAATAAGACTTTGAACAACTTGTTCAGTTGGTTGATTATCGAATATTTTTCCTTTGCAAACAAACACAATTTCCTCCAATTTTTCACCGAGTTTCAGAAGACTTTCTTTGTTAACAGTTTCATCATCGATAGATTCTTCGGGTAGAACAGCACGACGTCCTCCTCTTGGTGGTGGCACCATGAATGGGCGAGTTTTTTGGCTGGAATCGGAATCTAGCATTGAGAAGCGTTTGGCAGATTTGCGTTCGATGACGTTTTCGCGATATGGGACTTCTGAAAATAAAAAGATTTAGATTTTAAGAAAAAAATTCGAAAAAGATTTGACAATTTATCTCTTGATTGGTTTTTGCGCGGATGAAAAGTGCAGTGCTCCCAAAATTTTTGTGCAGCGTGAAAATTTTTTCAGAATATTTTCATCAAAATCCGCTGAAAACCAATGCATACTTCACTTTTTCGTGAAAAAGATGTGCAGTGAAATGAAAAAAAATTTGAAAATTTTTATTAGCTTCCCGCCCGAATGGAAATTTTGGTTTGGGCGGGAATTTTTATTTGAAAATTTTTGTACAGTATCCTTTTTGGACACGTCTCGTCAGGCGTGGGAGTGCTTAAAATATTTTAAAAAAAACTTTAGGGAGTTACTTAAAGTTGAGGTCAAATAATTTTTGGGTTCAAAAAAAATCTGAAAATGAAATTTGATGAAGAACAGAATAGAATATTAATTTTCAAAAACTCTGACCAAATTCTCGAAAAAAAAATATTTTAAACAATTTCCTCCCAGATCTAACCTTCAGAACTAACCTTCAGTTTTTGGGGTACTTGTATCTGCTGCACCAAGCTTCTCAAATTTACTAGTAATATCTCGAAGTGATTGAGTTCTATGCATTCCAGTTGTCTCATCCTCCAAAACAGTTTTCTTCCCATTTACTTCATTATTATTCGCCTTGAATCTTTGCAAAGTACTAAAATGCGGTGGAACTGTTGGCTCTTTCGTTTGCATCGAAGATGTCGATGATGTTGCTGAACTTTCATGTTTGTCCAAAACTCCCGAACTTGCTGAACTGTTTGGACATTGAAGTGAAAATGGGCGATGTGGTTGGAAGGGGAAGACTTTTTGTGTGACGAGTTGACGGATTCGTGCTTTGTCTGTTGGAACAGGCTCTTTCTCGTCTTGCAGAGAAGTTTCTCCACTGCTGGATTGTGGCTGCTCTTCGGATTCTCTTGAAACGTGGCGGAGGTTTCGGATTTTTGCTTTCAATTCTCCCTCGGCATTTGGTGCTGGTTCATTCTGAAATACATCAAAATTTGAGAAAAAAAACTCAGAGGGGAAATCTAATATTTTTGACATCTATTCATTTGAAAAACCCGTGAAATTTTCAATTTCCCTCACCTTAACGACGTCAATTTTCCTGGTAACCGCTTGTTTTGCTCTCCATGATCCACCTCCGGTAATTTCCGGCTCAGAATGTTCTTTGGATTCGTTCAAAACAGAAAATGAGGAGTTTGGTGATGGCGAAACAGGCGACGGACTTTTCCCTTGTTTTTTCGACATCGACTCGGTTGGTGATGATTTTTTGTTCAAAGATCCGAAGAGATTTGTTGGACTTTTGACTGGTTTTGGTGCATTCATAGAATCTGAAAGTTATTTTATGTTTCCGATTTGATTAATCAGGAATTTTTAATAAGAATGACTTACCATCCGGTGTATCCGAATCAACATTATTTGATGTTTCAATTGGTTTTTTGAGCTTCGAGCGGATTTGCTGAAAAAAAAAACAATTTGTTTAGAAGATCATGAGTAGAAGAGAGATGTTGATTAAAAAACTGAAAATCTAGATTCTGAACAAAAATTTGAACGTGGCAAAGTTCATAAAGTTGTCACTAGCTCCAGAAATAGTTTCAGATTTCAAATTTTTCCTGAAAATGTTTTTCTGAAATTGTAAAGGAATCTGTTGAAGAAATACATTTTAATTTAATTTTTTTTCAATTATTAAATATTGCCAAAGTGGATTTTTGTAGATTCTGACAATATAGATCCGATATTTTTTAATCTTAAGTCCTTATCAATGAAATTATTAAAAACCAACCTTCAAAAATGCATTTTCACCATTTCCACCACTAACAGATCCAATCTTCACATAAGCACTCGAATTCATCGAATCCGGCAATGGCAACGCATCAAGTGAATCATCCGACACAGTTCGACTCATCGAAGATGACCCGGCTCCTTCGGTGTCCGCATCAGTTCCATCTTTCCATCCGGAAGTCTCACTTTTCCGCAAAGAATCGAGATATGCATCGATTCTTTGACCTTTCGGCATTGTTCCACCTAATCGACTCACTGCTTTTCTCACATTCTTCTCAGCAAGCGGTGTGATTTCCTCGTGTTCTGCAGAGAAATTTATTTGAGGAAGGGATTGACAAGAATAAAGTTACCTTCAGATTTCGAGCTGATATGTTTTGCATTGGTGTTGAGAACTGATTTCAATAGTTTGGGTTTAGCAGCCTGCTAAAAAATATTGATTGGAAAATGTTTAGGAAAAAAATAAAGAATTTCTTACATGTGGTGGGAGTGGTAGTTGTGATCTAGAGTTGAGAGGTGAAGCTGCGCCATTATCACGGAAGGATGACATCTGGAAAAAAATTAGAATAATTTAGGATAAGGTTTCGAAAAGGTCATCTGTTAAAGACTTCTGGAGAAATTTTGAATAGATTCTCTCACGTTTATCAGAATTTTTCACCCAAAAATAATAGAAGCTTACCGTCATTTCACTCATATCCGAATTCGAGTTTCTCGAAATCGAATGAATCATATCATTATGAATATTATGCCCGTATTTATCATAAGTACTACTTCTTGACAACGAATCATTAACCCGTCCATTCGATCGTCGTTTATCTCTCGAAGAATTCTGCTGCAAAATCTTGGCAACCTCCTTATCCACATCACTACCATTCTGATTATTCATCGTCTCCAAATTCGAATGAATATCCCGGAATCTTGGACGATCAGATGGTGACCAATTCCAACATTGAAGCATCAATCGATAAACCGATTGTGGACATCCAGTTGGTGCATCCATTCGAAAACCTTTTTCGAGTAACCCGTAAACATTTGATAATTCAACACCTGGATACGGCGCCATTCCATATGTTGCGATCTCCCATAACAGAACTCCAAATGCCCAAACATCACTTTTTGAGCTGAATGTATTAAATGCTAGTCCTTCTGGAGCAGTCCATTTGATTGGGAATTTTGCGCCGGCATGTGCTGTATAAGTGTCTTCTCTCATAAAACGAGCCAATCCAAAATCAGCAATTTTGACAACATTTTCAGGGCCAACCAGACAATTTCTAGCCGCCAAATCTCTGAAAAATATGTTTTTTTCAAATAAAATTGATAATTCATACATTTTTATTATGACAAGTAAACAGAAAACATGAAATTAAAATTCAAATTCAAATTAATTAGTGGTGATGATGATGATGGTGAAATGGGTTCATATGGTGCATTAAACCGTGTCTATGAGAATGCCGGTGAGATTCTTCCATAACAACAACTTGTGGTTGAGCAATCATCGGTTGGACCATCGGGGCAGCAGGCATAATATTTGGTTGAACACCGTAACCAACTCCCATTGGGTATGCAGTTTGAGGAGGAGGATGATGTGGATAAGAATTATTCATATATGGATTGTAGTTGCAGGCCATTATTGTAGAAATCACAAAAGTGAGTAGGAAACTGATAAGAAACGATGAATGAGTGAGGTGTTATATAGTTATTTTTGACGCTGATGTCTTGTGTAAACATTTCAAGTGTTATGAAAGCTCGAAAGTTCAATGAGTCATAATCCCAGAGTTTTTTGATATATCGATATTGTCAAAAGTTATGGGAAAAGAAAATGATAACTTTTGCTAATAAGGTTGTTAATCATTTCGATAAAAAGAAAGTTAAAAAATCAGGATGAATTTTGAAAAATTGAATTTCAGATAATATTCAGCGTAGTCGATTTACTCAAATAGCATCAGGAAAAAACTTTTGATTTTGGAATTTTCATCCGAAAAATAAAAATTTCCAAAATTTTTCAAAAGTTTTTTGTTAATCTACTTCTAGTAAATCGACTATGCTTATGAATTTCTGAAATTTTATTTTTAAAAAAAATTCAGAAGAGCATTTTTAAAATGAGCTATGATATCTGCCAGGGCTCATTTTAGGCATTTTTTGACTCCAAGGTCGAAAGTCGGATCATCCAAAAAACTTTGCGATTCTCAAAAAATCATTAAATTTTAAGTGTTGGGTAGAAAAAGTTCCCTTGTTTTTCCATTCAGACAGCATGAAATTTCTGATCATCAAAATTCAGATTTTTATAAAATTCCGGAATTCCCTATGAATCATTATCAAATTTCACAATTTTAAACCGATGAGTCATTCATTCTAAAAGATCAAGACCATAATATTTTTCTCGAATGTTTACACAAGCCGCAATCAAAAAATAACTATATAACACCTCAATCGCTCTCATTTCTTATCAGTTTTATATTTTTCTCTGCTTTTCAACTACACAATGGCCTACAATTACAATCCATATATGAATAATTCTTATCCATATCCACCTCAAACTGCATACCCAATGGGAATGGGTTATGGCGTTCAACCGAGTGTTATGCCTGTTGCGGCGCCAATTGCGGCACCAATGATTGCTCAGCCGCCTGTTGTTGTTATGGAACAACCATATTACCATAATCATCATCATCATCACGGATTTATGAGTCACTTAAATCCCTTCCATCATCATCATCATCACCACTGTTAACTCTTCATAGATCTTTTAATTTTTTGTAAATTTATGAAACTTGTATTTTTTCTAAATAAATTTCTTTTACCAACGTCACTTTTCCAACAAAAAAAATCTTTGATCTTTTTTATGACATACCTATGAATAAAGTGCCGCGATTCTAAATATGCCATTCCAGATGCAATTTGTGTGGCCATTTGGATAAGTATAACAGGTGGCAGGTAACTTTTATCGGTTTTTCTGAAAAAAACATTAGTTTTTTTTCTCAAAATTGTCAGCTGTTACCTCAAATAATCCAATAAATTTCCTCTTGACATATATTCAGTGATGATGAAAAATGGAGCTTCTCTTGTGCAAACACCAAGCAATCTGACAAGATTTCGATGATTCAAATCTTTCATAATCGCAGCTTCGGCTAGGAAATCGTGAAGGGGCATCGCGTCTTCTTTCAAAGCTTTGACAGCAACTGTGGTTCCGTGACGCTTCCAGAAGCCTTCGTAAACATCTCCGTATTGTCCACCGCCGAGTTTATTGTGCATTATGATCTCTTGACGATCGATTTCCCATTCATCGGATTGGGTTGGAGATAAGGAGAAGACACCGCGGTTTTTGTCTTTTTTGTTTGCAGCATACATCAGGGTGCCTGAAAAATAGTGGTTTTGAGATTTTGAAAAAGATTGATCCAGTTGAAACACATTAATTTTATCAAGCAGGTTTCGGGAATCAAATCAATATTTTCACCTTCAAAAAAATCAATAACTTATTGTTAAACCTAAAAAAATATGTTTTTGGAAATTTAGAAAATTTTTGGGTATTTTCCAGAAATGTTCACAGTTGGAACTTTTCAAAAAAATTTTCTTTTGAAAATGTTGAGAAAAGCATTTTGAATTTTAATTTTCAAAAATTCACCGAAAGGCTAGAATCAGTTCGGATAGTATTTAAATAAATTCAGATCTCCAGAGGTGTTTTTATGAGAAACATCTGGAGCTTCTGAATCCCTGGATCCGAATTTTCTGAATCCCTGAATCCGAATATTCTGAATCCCTGAATTCGGATATTCTGAATCCCTGAACTCTACTAGAAACTAGATTATTTCTCGAAAGAAAAATTGAAAATGAAACTTGATTCAAGAATTTTGAAAAAATTGGATCAAAATCTTACACAATATAAAATATTTCGAAAAGTTTTTTTGATACAAAAAATTGGAAAAAAATGTTTTGATATGTTCCGAATCAATTTTTTTATTGTAAAAATAATGTTTTTTCTCTGAATCATCCGATTTTTTCTCAGAAAAATAAAAAACTTACAAATCAATCCATCTGCATGCACACTGTGGTGATGAATAAGTTCAGCTAAGCTCTTGAATTTGACTTCTTGAGTGATAAAATACCGTTCCGTATGATCAACATTAATTCGATAATGATAAACACGTCCATCGTGTCGAACCGAAATCGAATATTGTCCAATACTAGTCTCCGATTCTCTAACAAGAAACGATCCCGTAATTCCACTTTCCAATATATATTCCGAATCGCTACGCGAAATTTTACCATGATACCACGTATATTTATCCAACGAATTGAAAGGCGCTATAAAATTGCTGGGCACCCAACCAATTTGTCCGACTCGTCGTTGACTACTCGCATCACTACGTCGCGATGAATACAAACGAGCTTCACACCATTCGCCAGTTCGATTATAACCAAGTACCCGAATTTGATCACCCTTTCTTAATGACAATTGCTCTTCGCCGACACCGTGAAAATCATAAAGTGCAATGAATATTGGTGTCGTTGACGATGACGACATCATACTATTCATTTCATCTGCGTTGTTGGATTGGTGTAATAAGGAATTTGTTGAACTGCATGCCACAAGATCCTCTCTGCAAAAATATAAAGAAATTATTGTGTGAAAATGTTAAGATGTGAATGTTGAAAGTGAGGCAACGGCGTGGTTCTGGCCGGTTTGAATCAAATAAAATGAGCGGCGCGATACCGGCTGGAAAATCAGGGCTTACAGATTTAAAGAAACGAACGCCAGATCAATATATACTCTGTGATCTACCGGCCTAATAATTTGAAATCGGATAGAAAATCGGTGCTGATTTCGGCTTCGAGTCGATCTCGGTTCAAAATTTCGTTCATTACCGATAAAAATATGGCACGGTATGTGGAAAAGCTCTCACAAAACCGATTGAAAAAGCGATAGGAACACGGTTTATAAAATTCGGCTGGAAATTTAAATCGATATTTGATTAAAATTTAGCACAATATCGGCTAGAAATTGGGACCAGATCGATCTCAAAATTCTAAGAGCTACCAGTTGAACCTTCGATTCCGTATCGGCTCAAAAATTCTGCTGGAAACCGGATAAAAATCGGTTTAGCTCCGGATTCAAAATCAGCTCAAAGTCGGCCTATGAATGGCTCAAAATTGTTTAAAAATTGTCAAGACGGCTCAAAACTTCGAATTCCAAATTTCAGAGCTCGGCTCAAAAAATCGGCTGCAACCCGGCGCCAAGCCATTACCACACTATACTAGTATTCATATATGCACAAAAACAAAACAACAATATCGAAACAATTGACAAATAAACATACATATACGAAGAGAGCGGAAAATTGAGGGGAAAAAAATGAATGGGAGACAGGGACAGGACGTGTTGACGACAGATGATTCATGAATATACTATGAGGAATTTTCCAGGGGGGAAAAGAAGGCTAGGTAGGGTTATTCATTTTTTTGCACTTTAGCGTCCATTATAAAAAATTGGACACGGGGGAGATGAGATTTCCCTCTAATATGGAAAATGTTTTCAACATTTTAAAAATTTAGATTCAAAATTTTATCACAGACAGAAAAAAACATAAATTTTCGGTGATCAATATAATTTATGACCATCAAAATTTTGACACCATGAGATAGGCAGCGAGAGAGTGTGGGTCTTGGAGAGACACAGAGAGAGTAGAGACGGTATTTTGGGAAGATTTTCTTGATCGCGTCTAATCGATAATGTGACTTACCCTAATTAGTATTATGGAAAAAATATTTTTAAAGAGAGTGTGGGAAGTGAAGAGAGTACAGATTTTTGTGAAATTTATCTTGGTCCCAATAGAATATTGTGCACTAAAAAATGAGCAGATGGTTCATTGAATTGGAGAAGAATTGAATAATGAATTCATGGATTTTTGTGTGGAAAATAATTAGATCTCAAGTTTTCCCTGAATGAAAATTGGGAAAAAAACCAACAGAAAATTGAAAGAGTTCCAAAAAAAAATTTTTTTTCAATGTCAGTTTCAAAAAAAAATTAAATATTAATTCCACTCAACTCCTAACTCACAATGAATCAATTGTAGCGCTGATGAAAAAAATGCTCTCCGCCAATTTCTGATGTAAATAGTGGATTGGTGCCAATTGTGAGGTGGTGGCAGATGGTAAACTTATTGTCGAAGTCGACCAGGTTGTCTCACTAATTTTTTTTGCTGGCCAATTTGTTGACGATTTTGATTTGTGACGTCGACGAGGAAGCACTTTTTTTCGTCGCTTTTTTAAATCAATCAAATCACCGAAGATCATTCTTGATATTTTTTCAGGAAAAAATTTGTAGATCAAAAATATATTGAATAAAAAAATAATAGAAAGTTCAAGCTCGACAAAAGAATAAATTCGTGCGAGAATGAGTGATGTGAGGCCGGCTGTTCATCAACAATAAAGTGAAAAAGATTTACACATTTCACACAAATATGATTTATACACCTATCATCATTAGATTGATGATCATCTAGTGGCCGGCCAAGAAAATCTGTGAGCCATTATTTTTTTTGGGAAAAAAGTTTGGGTAGGTGTTCAATCTTTGTCACTTGACATGTTTCTACGGGTGTCCAACTCTGATTTATTATGTATCTCTTCTGCTGTTCGAGCTCATATATTATTTTCTGGCGAGTTTTTTCTGTGACAAACAAATATGTTTAATAGATTGTTCAAAATATAAAATGAGAGAAAATCCGGAATTTTTGAGGCGAATAAGAAGCTGCTTTGAATTTTGGAAAACTATCTCAATTAAGATCAAAATCTAAAATTGTATTAAAATTTGACTGTAATTCTGAAGGTCTGTAACTCATCAGTACATAAATAAAATTTTCCAAAATCTGAGAATAGGACGTTGCTCAGGTTAATAGAGTTACTAAAAGAATAAGTTATTTTTTAAAAATCAATTTTTCTGAAACAATAAATCATAGAAATTAAAATTGAACACAAATTTTATTTTGAAAATTTATAAATTTATAATTTATCTTGCCCTTTAAATTTAAAAAAAAAAATTTTAAAAACTAAATTTCAAAAAAAAACAGAATATTTTTTTCAAATATCTCTGAATTTTTTTTCGGAAATGATAGTTCGTAAATCAACCACCCCTGAACGATTTTTTCCTCGGAAAATTGAATTCCAGGTGAGTTTCAGATCTTTACAATCACTGAAAATATTGATTATCAGCTCGAATTTACTCAAAAAAAAATTTCTATCAAATGAAAAATCTAGTAGATCAAACTCCATACGAAAAAAAAACACAAAAAATTCACTAGAATATGCAAATTCTCTCCATGTTCAATTTATTCTGGACCTAATTCCAAGTTCAAAATAAAATTGAATTAAATAGAAAATTTATTTCGAAAGAAAAGTAGTAAAAAGAGTGCAAAAAACTAGTTTGTTTGATATTAGGATAAAGTTGAGTTGATAGTAGTGTTCAATCATTAATTAAACATTTTGAGATGAGTGGGAGATTTAGACAAAATGCAGAAGAAAAAAAACTGTTTGACTTTCAAACTTTGATGAAACAATTTAAATTCATGGAGAACAGAAAACTGAAAAAACCGGAAACTGTCAAATAAAATGGCACAAGTTATGAAGTTTTTTTTGCCATCCAAACAAAGTTCAACTAGATTTCAAGTATACCTATCAAGCAAACATCAAAACTACCAAATATAGAGAGGGTGAAAGCGGAAAAAGACAATAGTGAGAAAAAATGTGCACCGACCGACGGTTTTTGCTTCTTCTCCTTCTTTCTTGTGTATATATTATTATTTGTTGCGCGAGAACGATTTGAGAAATAGAAAACAATAGGAGACGCAGATGAAAACGACAGGCAGAGAGAACGGGGGGATAAATATTATTATTTATATTGCTCACCCGTGTGAGGAACAACACAAGAAAATGAAACAAATGATTTTGGTGTCTGGTGAGAAGGAGAAGAAAGGAACACCACAAAATGCCTATTATTATTTGTCTCTGGCGATTTACATAACATTCTTTTGAAGTTTATATACTTTTTAGGCGGCATGTAAGAAAAATGAAAGGGGCTTCAGAGAGTCGAGCTTAGGGCCGGGCTTATTCACAAAATTCTTGGTGAGCTTCCTGGAAACCTTTTTAAAAGTGGACTCTAACATAGAAATCGATTCATTTGGATCTCCTGGTTGAAAAAATCCATTGGAAAATTCTCATAAAAATTGGAAACACAGCTCCAAATTCTTGTGAAATTTCATGCCATTTTTCCTTGTTTTTTCGAAATTTGAATTTTTAAACTAATTTTTGAGAAGCTTCTAGAAAAACCTTTGATCTAGAATATGCTTTTTCAAATGAGCACAACTTAATTTTTGCTCAGACTCCACTTTTAATAAATCAATAAATCAATCACTCAATTGCTCAGGTTATAAATTTTTAGTATAAAATTCCAATTCTGTATTTTAAAGCCTTGGTTATTCTTGCTTGAAGAAACCTTTTTTCAGAAAAAAAATCAGAAGCCTCTCTCAAATCCCCTAAAAATATTTGAATCACTGGAAAATTACATGATCACATCAGCACAGCAAAAAAAACCAAACACGGATAATTAGGAAAAACGGACGGACACAATAAACAAATACACAAAACAGACTTGTCTCAACACATACGTACCTGCTATTTCGGAACATTGAGCTGTCATTATTGAACGTTCGAAATGTGTCAAGTGAAGCTGGTGGACGGGACATCTGAAATCCGAGGAAAATGTTATGGATTGGTGATGATTAAGGTTGGGAGATCAGAATTTTTGATGTGAAATCATAAAGTTCAATTTTAAAATGAAATGAAGAAAATAAGTAATAAAAGATTTATTTTTGAGAAAAATTTTGAAAAAAAATCTTTAAAAAATAATTTCAAGTTCAAATTAACAACTTTTTAGAAAAGTTTCAAAACTCGATATTTTTTTCAAGAATTTCAAAGGAATTTTTTTCAGAAACCAAATTTAAAGAGGGTTTTCAGCAACAAATTTTATTAAAAAAATTTATCACCAAATTTTGAAAAAAAAAATAAAACTTTTCACAGTTTCCAGAAATTCAAATTTTCAGCTGTTCCACTTTTTTCACAATTTTTTTCTCAAAATTTTGAACTTGTAAAAATTCCCCCAGCAAAAAAAGCAACCCACCTCTGACTTTGAAATTGGCAATTTGAGCCCCGTCACGGCCCACTCGTTTGAATCCGAAAAATTGTCGCCGGCTGCAAAAAAGAAAAATGAAAAATCACCTTGTTTTATGAGGTATTTTGTGATAATAATAAGAATAAAAATAATATTTCTGGCGTCGTAATTATTATCAGGAAATAATAAAAATTATGTATTTGAATGAAACATACACACACACACAAAAAATGTTGAAAATGTGGATTTTTTACAATGAGTGGAGAAGATTCTTGACACAGTTTGATTTAATTTTGTTTATTTTTGAGAAAAAAAATGAAGAATCGAATTAGATTAGAGATAATGTGAAATGAAGAGATTCCAGAGAAAAAAATGGAATTTTTTTTAACAGAGATTAGGGGTTTAGAAAGCGTTAGAAGGCTTTAGGGGCTTTCAGAAGGTTTTGGAAGGCTTTAAAATCCACCAGAAGGCTTCAGTAGTTCATACAACTGAAAATTCCGGAAAGAGCATTTTTTGCAAAGTCAAAATTCACTAAAAACCCCGTCATAAAGTACAGAGGTTAAGTATATCATTGACAAGCCCAAGAAAAAAAGAAACACTCAAGTATAACAAAAAAAGATAAGATCAAGTTAACTCATAAGTAGTGCAGGAACATAAATATGTACCTCCCAAGTCAAAAAAAAGTGCTCACACATGAAACAATGCACGGCCTTTTTTCTCTATTTCTCTACCTCCTATAATATTTACAAAAGAATTGGACCACACCCTTAGCGATGCGATGAGTCGGAGTCTGCTACTAGCTAACTACTAACTAAATTTTTTTTTCTCGTGTTGATCTGCAAATATTGGGAACGACTGACTGACGGGAAACGAAAGCCAAATTACATAGATAACATCGTGGGAGGGAAAAAAAGAGAACTTCAAAGAAATTGTGTTCTTGGATTTTTGGGAGGGGGAGTTAAACTAGTTCTTTTGTGGTATTATAGATTTCCTAACCTTTTTTAAATGAAATGAAAAATTTGGGAATGTTTAAGAGAAGTAGAAAATTTGTGGGAAAAATATCAAGAAAAAATCTGGAAGCCAGACGTTTCCCACAATTATCCCAAAAAATTTCAGATCAGAACTTTTATTTTTTCCACAGCGTAGGGTCCGAAAGCTTGATTTCAGCAGCAAAATTTAAAAAAATAAATTTTGAAAAATTTTAAAAATTGAATTAAATTTAATAATCACTTTTTCAAAAAAATTGAACAATTTTTAAAAAAATATTTTTCCGATTTTTTAATTCGTTGGTTGAGCTCATTTAATAATTAATTTTCTATTTTCAAAACTTCTAATTAGAAAAACTCAACTAATTAATGAATTTGCTTTTCCCAAAAAAAAAGTTCATCAAGTTCAAACATTGTTTATTTTATTCTTTTTCATTTCGAAAAAAAAAACTTTGATCTGATTTCCTGGGTAGAATTTCGAGCTTTGGAATTTGAGATGTCCCTTTAAAAAACCTGTAAGTTCAGTTTAAACTACACTATATTTAAAAAAAAAACTGAACTTCAGCAGTTGAAAAATAAAATTTAAAAAAAAATGTTGAAATCGCTGAGTCACCCAACAAAAAACAAGGAAGAATTTCGAAATCCCTCATTCCAAACAAAAAACACATATACAACAAATTTGTCTCTAAAAATGGTGTCTGCAATAAAAACGACAAGTGTTGTATTTCATTTGTATTCTATTCTTTCATGTGGTTTTTTTTTCTTCTGGTTGTGTCCTCTTTGCTAATTGAATCGACACAGAATGGAATAAAAAGAAGAAGAAGAAGAAGGACAGAAGTGCTTTTTCTTACTACTTTTTTGTTTGGATTTTTTGGAAGTAAAAGAGGAAATAGAAACAACAACAACACAAAACTTTTAAGTTTTTTAAGTTAAAACTTTTAAAAAACATTTTCCGGTAGATCAAAAATATTTTAAAATTTCTTCAGATGAATTGATTCATTAGTCAAATTTTGAAAATTCAAAAAAAAATTTTTTTGAATATATATTTTAAGTTAACTAAAGCCTGATTTCATGACCGAAAATTCCCCAGGCGAATTGCCAAAAAAGAAAATAAAAATCAGGAATAGAAATTGCGCAGTGAATAGGCAAACCAAATTTAATCCTATCAACACTGCGTGTATACAACATCATAAAAATGTTTCAAAAACAAAATCAAACATAATTTCTTTGTGGCAAAATAGGGTTTGGATGCGATTTTTTACCACCCATGCAGAAAATTAAACTTCCAAGGTCGTAAGATTGTTCCAAAATGTGTGAAAGTTAGTTGCCTCTGAATAATAGCCCTATTATTTCATTTTTTCTATGATTTTTCTAGTAGGGGAAACCTGCAAATCTAACTCAAGCATGCTCCTTTAAAAATATAAATTTAATCAGAAAAAAGTGTGAAGAAAAACATATTCAGAATTCTGAATAATTCAAAACTACTAGTCAAAAAACGGAATTTTTTTTTCGCTTCGAAAAACAAATAATGAAATTGTGTTGTATAGTATCAAATTTTTCTATATACATACATTTTTATATTTTGAAAACTGGAATTTTTTTTGATACAAAAAATGAAATGTGATTATGATGAAAATAACAATGGAAAATTTTTGTTAGGAGAAAAATTGAAATTGGATTTTCGAGAAAAAAAGTAGATTGGACCAAGTTGGAGTAGTTAGCCTAACTTTTCCAGATCTTGAAAACCAGGAATTTTCTCTTCTGAAAAGGGCTTCTGAAAATCGGAGCTGGGCCAATCTTTTTTCAAAAAAAATTCAGAAAATTCGCAAGGCTGTAAATTTCCAGAGCAAAAATTTCAGAAAAATTCTAGTCAGAAAATTTTCCCACTGATATTTTTCAAAAAAAACTTCAGAAAACTTCCAGCCAGAAAATTTTTCACTGGTATTTTTCAATAAAAAAAATTTAAAAAAATTTCAAGACTCAAAATTTTCCACCAAATAATTTCAAAAAATTGTAGCCGAGAATATTTTTAGAGAGGAATTTTCAGAAAAAAATTAAGAAAAAATATTTTTGATCTACCCCAAAAAAATTTCACGGGAAAAAATTCTGAAAAAAAAATCAAAACTAGAAAAAGGGTTAGGTAAAATAGGTCATTTCTGGTTGAATTGATTTGGCGCAAAAGAGTCAATAATATAATATGTATATTGGGAGAAGAAAAAACCTTCGATTTAACTAGTTTTGGGTGGCGGGATGAATGGAAAGTAAAAAGGGGAGAAAAAAGAACGATGTGGGGGGAGAAAGAAGGATATGTGACCTCTTCTGCGTCTCTATCATCCCTCTTCAATATCTTTTCCTTTTCCTCGTTCGAGTTTAGACCATTCGCATAAATAAAAATGAAAAATGGAAATATTATATGAATATTGGAGGATTAGAGCAAATCTAGTCCAAAAAAGAGCAAAGAGAATGGGAGGAGGCAAAAGAGAACACAAATTGAATTTTTTATTTTGAAAGAGAGAGAGAGAGAGAGAAAAGGGGGATTAGACTATGCTGGTCAGTTTTTGAGTGAATTAGATTGATGAGAATTTTGTGCATAATTTCTATTTTGTCCATATGTACTTGGAAAGGCACAAAAGTTATTTATGTTTAGCTATTATTGTGAATGACCTATGCATGTTCCTTTGAAAAAAATTTGATCTACAAAAACTTGCTATTATCGATTGATTAATATCCTAAAATTCAGAAGTTTGGAATTTTTCTTTAAAAAAAACTTCTATAAACCCGCAGAAATTTGATCTACAAACATATTGCAAAAAAGGTAGATCAAAACATATTCACCAAATCCAGAATCAAAATTTATTTTTTCAGATCTCTATAAAATCTTTTGAAGGTACTGTTAACATCGAAATCTCTACAAGCTTTATAAATTTTTTTCGTTAAAAAAATTGATCTACATAAAATTTTTAGAATTGTTTCCCCAACAGAAAAATGTACCTTTCAAAATTATTTTCCTTTAAAAATGCTCTTTTTTCTTCAGATTTTTGAATTTCTACTTCATTTCATATTCAAAACTTTTCAAAAATTATTTATTTATTTTTAAGTATGTTCAGAGTTTTTTTTAAGTGGGAAAGAAAGAATGAATGTCAAGTGGAACGCTCTGTTTTTTCTCGATTTTTTGCTTTTTTGAGGATGATGAAACTTTTTTCCTGAAGACTTGGAAGAGAAACTGAAATTCTGGAATTTCAGACAAACCTCTCATTTTTGATTATGAAATTATAGGGTTCAGGAAAATTTATGGCACTTTTTCTGGTGGAAAAACACATTATTTCAGGTATAGGAATTTGTGAATTTCAAAATTCTAATAGGAATTTTTCGTACAGAAAATTATAGGATTCAGAAAAATTTATGACATGACTTTTATAATCATGTACATTTTTCTCGATGTAAAAAATTTCAAATTTTTTCTAGATCAAGTTATTTTTCTAGGAGTTTTCTTGGATTTATAGAATATATTTTCAGAAACATTTTTGATCTACCACTATTTTCAAAAAAAAGTGTCATTTCTCAATAATTTTCCCTCAAAAGACCCCGAAAAACTCACCAATCGATTTGTCGCTTTTTTCAGAGTGGCTTTGATTATGACCCCTGAAAACATGAAATTCAAATTATTTTTCGAAAAAAAGTTTAATTTTTACTCTAAAAAATATATCCTAGGCTATAGGTGGAACAGTATAAATATTTATTTAAGTAGCTTATTTGACAACACAAACTATTTTGGTCTATTTCTATTTGTATGTGAACAAAAAACTTACATTTTTCCGCGTGTCAATTGTATTGTATTTTTAGCAAAAGTTCATTTGAATTTCTGAAAAAAAATATTTTTAAAAAATTTTCAGGAAAAATGCAACTATTCGGAAAAAGTGAGTAAGGCAGCGACGAAAAAAAACAAAAAAGACGAGAGAACGCCAAATAATGGGGGGAACAAAAAGAGACTGGCTGGTTTGCAGAGGGGGTGAAAGGGAATTTATGCGAATGGAGCGCGTTTGCAACCGCCAAGCCGCTTTACTTTTGCGACTTTTTTTTGTTTGTGTGTTGGCTTGGGTGAAGCGATTTCTGGTAAAATTATTATTGAAAAACTTCGGATTTTCTTGAGAAAAATTTGAGATTCTGGATAGCATTTTGAATTTTTTGGGCAGTCTCCTTACAAGGAAACCTTTTTTACTCAACACTTCAAATCATGATAAAATTTGGTCCATGGACAGCTTTTGGGACCATAAGAACACCCTAAAAATTTTAGTCTCCCAATGGACCTCTGAGCCAAGTTATGGGCTCTCAAAAGTTCAAAAATTGCCAAAATTGGCTCATAAAACACGTCATAACTCAATTTTCGATCATTTTTATCAAAAACTGAGTAGCAGATGATGATCAGCGTGGGCGATTTACCCAAAAAGCATCAATAAATCGAATTTTCAGAAAAATTTTTGATTTTGAAAAAAATAATGGGGCACATATGAATTTTCAGCTCAAAAATAAAAAACTTCAAAATTTTTCGAAATAAAGTTTTTTATTGATGTACTTTTAGGTAATCGACTATGCTGATCAATATCTGAAACTTCATTTCTCCAAAAAAAAATTTTGAAATGGAGCTATGATGACTTTTATGACCATTTTTAGACCTTTTTTGAACTTTTGAGAGCCCAGAACTTGGCTCAGAGGTCCATTGGGAGACTGAAATTTTTAGGGTGTTCTTATGGTCCCAAAAGCTGTCCATGGACCAAATTTCATCATGATTTGAAGTGTTGAGTAAAAAAGGTTCCCTTGTTAGGGTTTTACAAGTCCTTAGGATGTTAAGGTAGAGATTAGGGTTAGACACGTTTTTTGGGTGTTGAGCTAGACCTAAGCGTTAGGCAAGTTCTCAAGATGTTTAGCTAGACTTCAGGATGTTAAGATAGACCTTCCGATAAGGAGTTAAGCCTGATCTTAGGATGTTAACCTTAGTGTTAGGCAAGTCCTTAGGATGTTAAGGTAAACCTTGAGATGTTAATCATGATCTTAGGATATTAAGCTTGACCTTAAGATGTTAAGCTGAATCTTCAGATGTCAAACTAGACCTTAGGATGTTAGGCTAGATTTTAAGATGTAAAGCTGAACCTTGAAATGTTAAGCTTAACCTAAAGATGTTTAGTTAGACCTTTGGATGTTAAGCTAGACTTTAGGATGTTAGTTTTGGGTCCTCATAATCCAGATTTTTTCAACCTAAAAAATATCTGATTCTAGCCGAATCTCGTTAAATTCCAAAATTTCAACCATCATTTGATTCTCAACCGTTTTGTTTATTTGTTTATTTTCAAGTGTGGCAGAAGATGAGAAAAAAAAATTGAAGCCGCTTTTGTTTTTGTTCTTCCAAAAAAAAAAATCCAATAGTCGAGCGAAAAAAAATAACATTTTGGAACTTGGCAGTTGTATACATAAACACTTTTGTTTTGTTCTTCTTTGCCAATTTTTTTCAAAGCAAAAAAAATAGCCAATAAATTTGTTTTTGGAAACTGAATTTGAGAAAATGTGTTGAGAAATGATAAAATAGAAATCTCTGAAAGGCCTGAAAAATTGAAAAGCCTTCTTGAAAACAAAAAAAAACATGAGATATTTTGAAAAACAAATTTGTTAGAAAAACTCATGGGAAAATACACATTTTCACACCATAAGGGAACAAAAAAGAGAAACAAAAGAAAAACGGAATGTTCCCAGCCTCGAATAAATGGGAATGTACTACTAGTAGTAGTAGGAAATGAATGTAGGAATGTGTGTAAACAATGTTTCATCGTATTTTTTCTTTCTGACTACCGCCGTTGGCAATTTTTGGCGGGAAAAAAGAAAAATGCACGGAAATTTTGAATTTATTGGAATATTTTTTTGGGAACGAGGATGAGATTCATGATATAGATTTTGAAGATAAGCAATCTTGTGGCTGAAATTTCAGATTTCTTACAAAAAATTTTGCAAATTTCAAATTCAAAATAAAATCTTTAAAAAAATTTCACAAAAAAAGAAAAGAAAATCGTTTTCAAGGAGAGGTCAGAAACCTATAATTTCAAAAAAAAAATCATAAAATTTAAAAGCACCCTATAAAAATATTTCGAACGTGGCAAAATTCTTTTTTTTTTGGAAAACTGGATTTTTTGGTACTTCAATTGAAGTCTGGAAAACTCGAAATTCAAAAATATAATTATTGAAAATAGACTTAAATTCTAGGCCAGTTTTCAATCCAAAAATAGTTTCCAAGCAACAAAATTTCAGAGGAAAAATCAATTCAATAATCAATTTCTCTAGTGTCCGCCCTGATAATATCATGTTCTTTCACAATTTATAAATATTTAGATAACCTTTTTACAATTTCGAAACATTTTTTTTGAAAAAAAAAACAAAAATGAGTCATTGAAGACTTACCCTAAGTCTAGCTTTTAGAATCTTCCTACCAGCAACAAGAAAAAAAAATCAAAATACAAAATCAGCCCATTATATTTTTTCAAAAATTTTTTTTTGAATATTTGGATAACCTTTTAGAAATATGTACAACATAAAAATTTCGATTTCAAAAAAAATTTTGCCAATCGAAAAACAAAAAAAATGAGTCATTAATTTCAATCTGCCTCCCATGCTGCTCACAAAGAGAAAAAATGCTGCCCTCGTTTTCTCATTCTATGAATTAAAATAAGAAGAACCAGGTGGTGCACGTGTTTATGTCATTTTTTATGACTCGAAGATTTTTTTAGAATAAAAAATAAAAATTATATTTGATTCGAGATAGAGAGAGCAAAAATTTTATTACGAAAATATTGTGAAAAATATTTTATTTATCATTAAAGTGCAATCGGATTAAAAATTTTAAGCGTGATAAAATGAATGTATTGGAACGCTTTTGACACATTTTGGAAGAGAAATGATAATTTTTGGGGGTATATTATATTTTTTTTTCAAAATAAAAATTTAAAAAAATGTTTAGAAAATGGATGAAAATACTTGTACTCTGATTATTCAACATGAATATAATATATATGAATTAATTAATGAAATAATTAATGCAAAAGGCAACCAGTTTAGCTATAAACAGTAATAAGTTGTTCGTATTGTGAATCGATAACCGAGTCGATATGCTCAATAATTGGTTTTGTTGTGCAAGTCCAATTTTGTTCGAAATTATTTCGTTGTTGCTCGTCGTCTAATTGAGTCAAAGTTTGAGCATTTTCTTCTTGTTGTGCTTCTTTCAATTTTTGTCGTTCTTGTTGGCGATACCAAACATTTCCACCGTATTTTGAGACGGGGATATCGGCGGCTTTGGCGATCATACATTGAATTCGCTTGGCGAAATCGACGTTGTCTTCTCCGATGTTTCGAGTTTGCATCTCTGGAAAATTATGGGATATTTGGGTAATTTTAAAAATGAATATAGAAGTTAAGGCTAAAAGAGACCGTGATTCGAAATCAAAACTCTTCAAACACCTTTGGAGGTCTCTAACTCATCTGAAAATCAAGTTTCACGGCAGTTTATCAAATACAGTAACTGTAATAGCATTTTCCAGATGAATCAAAATTTGAATTTTTCTGAATCACGAAAAATTATTCCAGAAACATTAAACAATTTTTTGAATCTTGAAAATCCCCAGATGTGGACTAGAAAACCAAATATCTCTGATCAAAGGAGCCGACAAAGTTTACTGTATTTTTGTTTTTCTCTTCCACAGTTCTTTTTGAAATTCATAGTTTTCTCTGAAAAATTTTAAGTTTTTAGTGAACTAGATTTTCAGATCAGTTACAGATTTCTAGAACGCGAGTTTTCATAAAACATTGATTTCCAGCTGAAGTTAGAAGAACTTCTAGGTATTCAGCCCTGTAATAAAATCTTACCAAGATATTGAATATCATAGACCAATGCCCATCCTGTCATTGATCTCAAAAGATATGTGTGGAACTCATCCTCAAACCAGAAACCATCGCCATATTCTGGATTTTGTCTGCAATAATAAAATTCTCAATTCATTTTTCTCCAACTTCCGCTAACTCACTTAATAGCAACTGGATAAATATTAATACCATCTTCAAACGCAGCTTTTCTAAATTGCAAAACTTGTGTGTTATTTGAACAATAACCTTCTGGGAATAATAAAACTGGACCTTCTTCCTGTAAGGTTGTAAACTATTTATTGTTTTTTTCTCGCTAAATGTAAGCTCATCACTCACTTTTGCGATTCGCAGAACATCTGCCAAGAAATTTTGTCGTTCGTTGCTGTTTTTACGTTCTAACCACAAAGAGGGACACAGCTTTTCGACAAGATGTTCAATGAGGCCTGAAATGGCGAATCGAATTGAATATTTATGTGTGGATGTGTTTGATTTTATTGTCATTTAGGAAATATGTTTTTGTTGTGGTTAGGTTTGGATTTTATGATGAGAAAGAGGGGATGATTTTGAGAAACTCATTTTTAAAAAATGGGGGTGAAAAAATAATCTAAAAATCCAGAAAAAAATTCGAAGATTAGTCTCAGATTCAAAATTGGTTGGACAACCTTAGAATCGGCCCGATATCCGATTTTGTGAGTTCGATTCAAAATTTGACAAAAGTGTATTGAAAACTATTTCTTTAATGGATTTCAAGAAGGTTGCTCCAGATGGAAATTACAGTAAACTTTTGACTTAAAACTGTTTTGTTGAACTTTTCAGAAATACGAAACCAGCACGCCAATTTCTATGTAATTTAACACCTAACATGAGCAATGCGTAGAAAAATTTTAGAATCTGCAGTTCGTAGTAGCTCTAGCTTGCTTCAGGTTTTTTTTTTTGAAAAAATTGCACCTGTTTCGATTCCGCGAGCAGATTCAAAAACATTTTTTGAGAAATTTTTGAAGTTTTGAATGAAAATTTGATGCAAGAAATATTCGGAGTACATTTGACATTTTTACAAATTTTCTAGGAACTTTTTTTCGGGAATTTTTCTATTTCAGAGATACCCTAACTTCCAATACAGTTTTTGTTTACTCACCAATAATTCCAACATGTTTCTGTCCAGTCACAACATATCCATAAGAGCTACCATGCGGTGTGCCAGCAAACAAAATCTGAATATCATTTGGTGTCAAATGATTAGCCACCGCAACTCCAGGTTTTCTCGGGCGATTTTCCATATTTTTATAGCTCGCAATCAATCCCATTCCAGAACAGAACAAACGGCAATAAACAATTGCTACCCAGGTTTTCTCGATGTTTGTTAATTTCTGAAAAAAAATATTTATTTTTTTTTTTGGTTTTTTTTCAAAGATTCTCCAAAATTCTTACTTTAACCGATGCATAGAATCCAGCAATGGCAACAAAAACAAAAGACGAGACAAGAAGAGCAATTCGAACCGGAAGAAGGAATGAAACTCTGTAAAAAACCCGAATTTTTTGTTGTATGCACTTTATCTTTATCATTCAATCAATCATAACATTGATATATGAATCAGAACACAATCACAATCATATTTACTTTTTCATGTCTTTGAAATATATATTTTTGTTGACACTGACCTGAATAAGAGGCATAGATAGAAAATCGCAGTTTGGAAAGGGCTCCAGTGGGCGAGCGGTTTGAGACGGAGTAATGTTTCGTGTCTTGATGGAGCTGTTGAGAAACATGATCCAAAATCACCCTGGAATATGAAGGAGGATTTCTGGGGATTGGAAATAGAAGAGGAATTGGGGTGGATTCAAATAGAAACAGGAAGATAAATGTTCTGAAGAAAACATTTCCGAGACTTCAATTTTGAAAAAAATCGTCAGTTTTTTAAAAGTAAAATCTGACTTGAGCTATATTTTTATTGATTGAACTTTTGAATTTCTGAATTGGATAATTTCAAATCAATTCAGATTCAGAAATATTTGAACTCTCCCGATTTCTTGAATCTAATTTGACCCTCAGAATTTCTGAACCTCTTGAACACTTCCAGAATTTGAAAGATTCTGTGATTTTCCTAGCCAATCTACCCCAATCTCTATGAACTCACATTAACAATTGAATCCAAACCACTCTCGATTGTCTTGACTGGAAATTCCATAACATCTTGACTATCATTTTCATCGCTCTAAAAATTTGAGGATTATTTTGAAGAAACTTGTATTTCAAAACTAACTGAATGATGTTCTTGATATTTGCGAGGTTCAACATATTCAATTGGATCTGGGAAACATGCCTGAATTCTAGAGACCAATTGGAGATAGAGGTGTGGAAGTCGACCCCAGCTGAAAAATCAATATTTTTTTTAAATGAGCAACAAAGAACTCACTTTAATCCACAGAAAATTAGGGTAACTGTCGCGAGAAATGCGCCAATCACAATACTCAGATAAAGGTAGAGAATCCCAAGAAACATTGCTGAAAAAATATTTAATTGATTTATTTAATATAAAGTTGAAAAAATAGAAACAAAGATGGTTTGCAGAACAAAAAAAAGGTAAAACCTTTTTATCAATGATATGAATTGTTGTTATTTGATTTATTGTAGACGGATTTACAAGAACAAAAATGAAAAAGGGATTGATGAAATAAGAAAATATGTATGGAATGGAAATGGGCAGATCAAAATATGAGCGAATGATGTGATTTATCGTTATATAAGAAAATATAACAAATAGATTATATTTTATGTGAGAATTTTGTTTTTTTTTGTCGTTGGTACAAAATCATCAGATAAAAAGGGCAGGCAGAATTTATACAGAACCAAAAAATAATGAGGGTGGAATAATTGAAAATGAAAATTTCAGAAATATTCAAATAGCACCAAATATTTTTTAAAAGAAAATCTGGAGTTAGGAAATGCTTTTTGAAGAACATTTTTAACAATTAATTAAGGTTAAGGTAGAAAAATAAATTTAAAAAAAATATCGAAAAACAATATTTCTCCCGAAAAATGAAACCCTTAAGCCACCAAAAAAAACACAAAGATCCTAAATACTTGCACCCAGTACATTTCCACCCAGACACCCAGACACACAAGAAAAAACACGCCGATATTTGATCGATCTTTTTTTCTTCTTGTTGATGGCTATCTGCTCTCAATGGTCCCTTTTTCTCTATTTTTTGTCTCTCATCGATTAATAAAAAACACTTGGATCAGGGTAAAAATAACACTGATTATCATACATTTTTTTTACATTTTCACATTTTTCAAAAAAAAAAATTGCATTTTTGAGATTAAAATTTGTGACCTTGAGTGAGTGAACTAACCAAAATAACAAGGAACAAGCGAGAAAAAGTGCAATCAAATCTGATTTTATCAAATATGAATGGCTAACAATTGACATTATCAATTGACTTTTATGATGTTCAAATTTAATAGATTGTGCTCCCGGTTTTTATTGGAACTTAAATACAATATAAAAATTTCGGGAAAAAAACGAGTAGAGAAAAAATGAATGTAATTTTACCGCAATGATAATTTCATGGTTTTTTCGAGAAAAAAAAATTCAGGACTAATTTTAGACTTCAGAAGCATCTTCAGATCTTCAAAATTATGTTATGAACATTAAAAAATATGCTAGTAAATCTCAAAAAAAAACAAAAACACTGATAAAAATATTTCAAATTTTTTAAATTGACCTCTCTTTCTCTCTCTCTTTTTAGAGGGTCTAAAGATAACCATGTGAAAAAAAAAACAATGATCAATAAAATGAGTCATAGGGCAAATATATATTTTCTAGGGCATCGATGTTTTTCATGGTAGGGAAAAAAGTACACACAGACAATCGAAAAAAAAAATAGTTTTTTTCTCAAATAAAAATAAAAAAAGTCTTGTTGAAGAATCTTTGTTCTTCAATGAAAGTGGGGTGAGAGAACACTTTTTGAAAAAAATGATGAAAACAATATTTATTTTTGGATGTTTTATTTTATAAACATATAATCAAGAAATAGAGAGAGAGAGAGAAAAATAAGTCAGTGAAACAAAAGTGATCAGATCAAGTTATGATATGAGCAACATCAAAACTTGATTTATAAAAGATTTTTTTTCTTTTTTTTTCCGCTATCATTTTCGGGGAATCACCACATGTTTTTTGATAACAAACCTTATCGCGAAAAATAAAGAACACAGATATTCTCTGCTCCCAAGTTCTTTGATAATCGATTTCATAAATGGAGGGAAAAATGGTTTTGTTTGTTTAGAAAATGTTACAAAACATAGAACAAATCATGATTTTTTATTTGAAAAGACAAAAAATGTTTTAGGAATTTGGGAGAAAATATGGGATACAAAAACTTTGTAAATTGAGGTTCCATTGATTTTTCATAACTTCAGAATTTTTTATTGAAAATACAGAAGCTCAAAATCTACAGTTAATTGTCTGAAAATCAACTGGAAGATGTTCATTATTATTGATTTTTAAAAATTTCATAAAATTTTCAAAAATGGTTTTGTTTGTTGCAACATGATACAAAACATAAAACAATCATTTTTTCCAAGAATTTCTGGCCAAATATTTTTGATTAAAAAAATTTCTCAATGGTTTTTGGGAATGTTCATAGAGTTTTTCACGCTCTCAAAAAATACTACAGAAAATAAATACTACAAAAAATTTTGTGCTCAAATAGAACTTTTTTGAGAATTTTCTGAACAAAACGTCCAAAAATGCCATTGTTTGTTCAAAAAAATGTAACAAAACATAGAACAAATCATATCATATTTTATTTTCCAATAAATATTTTCTCCCGAAAAATTCCTGGTCAAAGGGCATACGAAAAATCCAATTTTTTATAGTACAAAAAATACAAAAATCACGCGTTTTCAAAAAATTAATATCTACATACATACATTAACAAAAATTTTATTGTTTTTTTCAACTTTCATTATAAGGTGTGAAATGAGAGGACACGCTCTTTTATGACATTTTTCGTGATAACAAAATTCCAAGGGTCAAGGTATGAAAAATTTCGAGGTAGAAAATTGGAAATGTTTTTTGGGTGGCCGGGGGCTAAAATCTGAGTTTGAGAATGGAACAAAAACAGATTTCAATGTTCAGTTTTAGTTTAGAAAATCAATTTTTTGTGCAGAGGTAATTGTATTCGGTGGAGAAAAGAAAAAAAATTGGTTTGGGTTGAAAAAGTTTAGATTGAACAAAGAAAGAGCAGTGAAATTTTGAATGAAAATTGAAAATTGTGAATTTTCTTCTTGTATCATATTTCAGTTTGTTTCGTAAAAAGGACCAATTAATATTTCTAGAAATAATTTTCATGTTGGAAAAAGGAAAAAGGAGCTTTTAAAATGTACAGAAATTTCAAAACACAAAAAAAAACAAAAAATGAATACATATGACTTTCGAAACCTGAAAATGAAAACTCAAATTGACATTTTTCGAAAAATTACATTTATTGTTTGGATGATTTCATAATACAAAATTTCAAATTTTCTTGATTTTACATTTTTTTTCTAAAATTATTTTGAAAAATTGTGAACAAGGTTGAAGTTTCATTAAAATTTGAACTGACTAAAAAAGTTGAGAAAAATAATTTGAGTTAAAAAAATTTCCTGAAAACATTTGCTGGTTCTAAATTTAGAAAAAAAAAACATGGGAACAAAGAAATGTGTATTTTCAATGGATATTGTTTTTCAAAACATTTTTTGTTGTTTTCGATTTTTTGTAAAAAAAAAGAACTATGGTCAAAACTAAAGTAAACATTTCTGGAAAATCCTGATCGGGGCTGAGTTACAGGAATTCTAAAATAGCTGCATTTTTCATCAAAAATCAGATCTTGAGGACTTGAAATTTCACGTTTCAGATCAACCACTAACCTTCATTTACCTCAATTCCATTTTTTCAGACAACATAAAACATCAAATTTCGTGAACCACGGATGAATGTGATGAATTAGAGCATTTTTTTCATAAATCCCTTAAAAGTGCACCTCCATTTTTTTCTCAGACTAGGAAGAAGAAAAGATTATCATCTTTTTTTGAAGTGTGGTGTGCTCTTCAAATTCTTATATATATTTTTTGGAATTAAAACTTCCAGATATTTCGGTAGTTAGTGTAACTTTGAAAACTCCTTTTGAAATATATGTATTTATTTTGAACACCACATAAAATGGAACAAAAAAAGAACGTTAATGTGTTTTTGTTGCATCCTGAACAATTTCATTGTTTTGTAAAACCACAGGAAAATTCGCATAAATCAAACCCTACAAACCAACCAGCCAATATGTATGAATGTCTACCCATTTTCATTTCACCTTTTTTCGAAAAAAAATTCGAAATCCCATTTTTCTTGGTGGTCTTTTTGAATTAATTAAAATTCTCGTTAAATGTAACAACTTTTTTCTCGTTGTTGTTGTTGCGATTTGAAAAAAAATGATGGATAAGTTTTTGGTTTTGATTCCAGTGGGATTTTTGTTTTTCAGAAACTTAAATTCATCAAATTTATTTTTGCAGATTTTTTTTGCGAACTGGAATTTTTTAAGATTTCTAGAAGTTCCGTTTTCCTGGTTTCTGAAACCCCTAAAAGTTCACTGTTTTGGCAGGTGGAAAAGGTATAAATCCCTGAAATAATTTACATCAGTTTAAAATTTATAATGATTATTTAATTATTAATTTGAAATGCGTCATTAAATTGTTCCCTCAAGTGAAAATCTGATTCATCTGAACTAATAGGGGAAAAAATTGTTGCTTTGAAAAAAACATCTTGGACTTCAAAGGTAAATTCTTAGATTTTTGGGAGAATAATTTGCGAGAAAAGCCCTGAAAAAGAAAAGTTTGTTGGGATTTTGTGAACTTTTCTACGTCCCTTTGAAAATTTAAATCATTCTTAAAACCCTAATTTCTGAAAAATGTACCATCACCTTAACTTTTTTGCACTCAGAAATATTTTAGGAAATTTTAAATGTTTATTTTTCATTAGGTTGTTCACAAATATAGGCTTCAATCCTTGAAATTTAAGATTCATGATACTTTTATGAAGGTTCTGAACTTAAAAATTTTCAAATCCAAAAAAATTTCAATCTCTGAAATGTTTCAGTTTGAAATTCGTCACGCCTCTCATTGAAAATCTGAATTCTTTTTGCTTTTTTTTTCCATCTCTAAACTTTTTTGAAAAAAATTTTTGTTTATTTACAAATACATGTTTCAATCTTCAAAATCTTCCAGTTTCAGATTTATCATAACTCTTATCTGAACTCTTTCTGCCCTCAAAAACCCCTAAACTTTTGTGCAGTGTCATTCCTGATTTGTGTGTGTGTGTGTGTTATTTACAAACAACGTCGAATTGTTGTTGTTGACCGAACGTTGCTCTCTTTTCTGCCCATTCTATTTTCAGAAGGACGTACGTGCTCCAAAATAGTCCGTGCGTCCGTTTATTTTTTCAGTGCTAGCCCGCCTATTGGAACGGCCGGCCACCCTAAGAATTGCAATAGAGAAGAAAAAAACGCGAACACAACAAACACAAGAGAGACAACAAGAATGTTGCGAACACGTTCGATCAGAGGTCGAATATGGCATCGTTTCTTCTCTCTTCTGAACGGCCGAACATCTTGGCTGGCTGGCACTGAATGATACTAGGCGGCGCCTCTTCTCTCCGCCGCACTTTCAAAATGATGAAATAGTGCGAAGTGAGTAGAGGAGAGGACAACATTGCGCCACAGGCTCATAGTGTTGCCTGCAGGCCATTATGAAACACTAGAGCATTCGGGCGAAAGAGATAGAGAAACACACACACACCCGTTCTTTTTCTTCATGTTGTGTTTGTATGTAAAGTATAAACGAACGGGGAAGCGAGAGAGAAAGAGAAAATGTTGCCATTTTCTTTCAAAAAAGAGAACAACGAACTTCTTGTGTTGTGTTGTTCTTTTTCTCTCCACACACACACATACACTACGCATGAAAAAAAAATGTTGCGAGCGAGAAAAGAGCATGGAGAATAGATAAACTGGGAAAAAAAATGAGAAGAGATGAGCGGCCCCTGTTTAGACAGGAGAGTGCCGAACACTACCATTTGGTCAAGTTTTTGCTTCCGTCCGAAAACTGAATCACATGAAACAAATAAACAACAACAACTTTTTTTTGGATTTTTGGATTTTTATTTTTTTTCTGGAACCTTTGGCTTGGGGTTGAACTTTTTTATCCAGAATTTTTTGTAGACATCCAGGCTTCAATTTCTCTCCCGAATTTCCTAGTCCCTGAATTTCTAGATCAAAAACAATTTTTTTCTCTAAACATCTCACTCTTCCTTTGAATTTTGTTGATTGAAGTCCCACCCCCAGTTCTCAAAAAAAATGCGGGGAATTTTTTCGATTTTTTTGTGGATGATTTTTTGAGAATATTCAAGCCAGGGATTTTCTAGCTTATAATTTCGGCCTTAACTTTGGGATAGTTTTTTTTAGTTTTTTAATTTCAGAGAAATATTTTAAGGGTTCAATTTTTTTTGAATACCGTTTGAAGATCTTTAAATTATTCTCCAAAGATTCTGAAAAAATCTTTTTCCACATTTCAATTTCTCTTCTATTTTGAAAACTTTTATTTCTTTGTGAATTTTAATTTTTTTTTTCTGGTTCAGAACTTTCAAGACAAGCTTCATTCTAGGCTTTGACCTCTATGATTTACCAGAACAATTTTTTTTCCGGAATCCAAACGTGTTCTTTAAATTTTCTCTCAACTTCCCTAATCCTTTTTCAGCCATCTCTCCCCCAGCAAAAAAGGGGAACGGCACTCATATGATTCCCAAAAATGTACTTTAATTTCTAGCTCCAAAAAAATACCGTAATATCACGGTGACACCTCAAAATTAGTCAGATTTTCCAGAAATTTGTTGTAAAAGTGCATGCACTTTTTCGTCACTTCAAAATTTTTATTCAATTATTTTTTCCTGCTCGGATTTCTTCAGTTCAAGGAAAAATGTTTGCACTAACTAAAAAAAACCATAAGATGATAAATGTGTAAAATTGAAGAGGTCAATATCTCTCTCAATTTAAGATGAACGCTTTTTTACACAAAAGAAAGAATGGCAACATTTGCTGCTCCTTTAAATTTGTGCACTTTTCGCCAATTTTTATCTTTTTTTCTTACAAAATACAATAAAATGGCGTTCTGATTTTTGTTGGTCAGCAAAAATTGTTGCGATGTTCAAAATTCTTATCAAATAAAAGAAATATCTTTGAGTTCACATGATAAAAGCAACGTTGAAACGAAAGAAATTATGATAAGCAGTACTATATAGATTTACAACAATAAAAAAAAAATTGGGGTTCCCTGTATTCTGGTAGATCAAAACATTTTTGATTTATTTTTGTTTCTCTCTTCTCACCCTTTTTCATTCAACACCTGTATTTGTTGCATTTTTCGCCCCAACCAAGGAAGGCTTTTCATTTCATTTCTTCTTTTTATTCGCCCTTTTACATGCATTAATCCGGTTTTTTTATTTCTTCTCCGAAAAATCCACGCTTATTGTTTTTTTCCTTGTTTCGTTTAAAATAATATTATTTTTTTTTTGAAAAAAAAACGTAGGAAAAGATAAACTTATTACAATTTGTCAGGTATTTAGGTCAATTTTTTTGTTATCTTTGGATCTGATCTACAGTTTTTCAGCTGATTTGAAAAACTTTTTTGTTTTCTCAAGAACCACTAGACCTTCAATTTCAGTTTCACTGTTTCTTAATTAATTTTCCCTTTTTTTTTAAATTTCATGAAGTCGAACTTTTTTCTCCCTGAAAATCCCCATTCAAAAAAATTGTAAAACTCTAGATCTTTAACAGTGTTCATTTTCCAAAACCAAAACCCACAATTATTTAGTCATTTTGAAATTAATTACAGCTTATGTTAGCCTAAAAGTTCATAAAGTCTAAATAAATGTTACAGTCTGAAAATTATAGGATTTGAGCTGAACTTTTTTCTGGATTTAGGGGATTTTGGGAATTCCGAAGATCAAGGGGGTTCTAAGATCTTGGAATTCTACAGGATCTAATTTTCAACCTGAAGATTTATAGCTTCTGAAATACAGAGATTCATGACTTTGCCTAACTTTCTTTTCTGTACATCTGGGTCTTAGCCTTTCAGAAACTCTGTAAGTCACGTCTGAAAATCTGATTTTCAGGATTTATGCTCCTACTAATTTTTAATCCACTTCAGTGATTCTGAAAGGAAGATCTACTGGCCCATTTTCTAGGATTCTATTTTAAAAATGTAATTTCATACAGAACCCCCCCCCCATTTTAAGACCTTCAGAACGGAAACATTTCTGATCTACACCAAAAAATTTCCGCAACTAGTTCAACATAAATTACACACCTACATATACCGCATAAAAATATATATCTAACAAAGAATCGGCGCGCAAAAAAATTGGCGTGTAACCCGATCGCTGTTCGTAACACAACATTTTATTTCTTCTTCCTTCTACACAGTTTTTGTTGCGTTGTGTTGTGTTAAAAAAATGTTTGTTCTTCCAAAAAAAAACGCGAATCTTCATCTTTATTTATTTCTCCTTTTTGCCTTGAAATGAACACTTGCCAATGTTTATTCAGTGCTCAATAAATGTTCGTAGCGTGGCGTATGGCATCTTCTCAACAAAAAACTGCCGGCTGGTTTTTCCGTATAAACAATATTCTTTTTTTTTTGCTTTTCGAACCGCGAACTACTTATTTTCTTGCAACATTCCGTTTTTGTTGCGTTTTTTTTTGTTTCGAATGAATGTTGCTGTTACTTCCTCACCCCCTACACTATTGACATTTTGTCTACTCGTTTCTTATTTTCTTTTTCATCTCTTCTTCTCGTCATCTCGTTTTTTTTGGTTCGGTTTGGTTTTTTTTTTGCCTCCCCTGAACTTTTGTTGTTCTTCTTTGCATTCTTCCCTTTCATCTTTTTTTTCTGTCTTGTTTATGTTGCACTTTATGGAATTTGGGTCAGTCTAGGTGGCCAATATGTTTTTTTTTTCAAATGGAGAAGCTACCGTATATTAATTTTTTGAGATTTTTTCACAAAGACCTTGAGATTTGTTTAGGTCAAATTTTTTGGGGAATTTTTGAATGTAGACTTGATAGGTTTTTTCAGATTTTTTTATATAGATTTCTCTGGATTTTTTTCTTGAATATCAAATCTAGAAACTTTTGGGATTTGTGGGAAAGATCAAAAATATTTCCCGGGATTTTTTTAAATTATGACTAAATTTTCAGAAATGTCTCCTTTTCAGAACAAGAAGAATATTTTTTATTTTTAAAATTTTTTTGTCGAATTTGCATTTCTCTCAACCTAATTTTTTCCGGGTTATTTTTGAGAAATTCCTGAAATCTTTAATTTTTTTTTCAAAATGTCTGAAATTTCTTGAATTGATTCACCCTTTCCCCGATTTTCAAGATTTCCAGAATCTCTCTCTCTTAAAGAACATCATATTTTTATGATATGTATGGGGATTATCTTTATAGATAATCTCAGGTCTTAAAATGTTTGCGTTATTATTTGATCCAATTAATATTAGTCTATCCCTGACACGGAATGTTCTAAATCATTTGAGGATTTGAGAATTCCAGAATTTTTGTCAGTAAAGAAAAAAAAACCCCCAATTTTTGAAACCTTAAATATTTTTCTGCTCAATAAAGCTCGCATATTTTTTTCAAAAACCTATAATTAAAATTCACGCAATATTCAAAGATCAAAAAGTTTCACACTAACTAAAACACACAAGAAGATCAGATCATAAAACACACAAAAACTCGACTGATCGTTTTTTTTTTATAAAATGAGCAAATACCATTTTTTCTGTCTTCTCCTATAAAAAATGTATATTCATTGATGTTTCGTCTCTTGTTTCTTATTATTTTTATTCTCCTCATTATTATTCGTATGTTTAACAACACCTCTTTGGATGGACTAATTTAGAATTCTCCTTTTTTTTCAAACACTTTTTTTGAGTCTTCTTTTTATTCAGAAGAATGAACATTTGATAATAAAATAAATAAATTTCCAAAAATAAATAAAAATAATAACAATATGTCATTGACTCTTGACATTTGTACTATTGCTCAGTCTGCATTCATTTTTCTCTCAATTTTTTCGCAACGTTTTTTGCTCACAGGCTTGCTCAAAAGTGCATTTATTTCTGTTCATCGATTTTTTTGTGTAGCGGAAAAAAACGCGCCTTTTTTCGTCTTTTGTATGTTTATCGTATCGTCCTTTTTCGTGAGTTCACTTTAGAAAAAAACAAAACTGGATTGTCTTTGGATTTTTTGAGAAAAAAGAAAACATTTTGTAGTCTGAAGCTTGGCTGAAATTCGGGTGGCTGTACTTGGCACAAATTTTTTGTATTTTTCTTTTTTTGAGACTTTTAATGAGCAGTATTTTTGCACTTTGGACAAAATCTTTGAGAGTCTGCATTTATTCAGAAAACTTTTGGAATTTTCTCTGATTTTGGAACTTTTTTCTGATGATTTTTGGAATTTTTTTATATTTTTGAACTTTTTTTGGAAAACTGAAAACTGATAAAAAATTTTGACATTTCCTGAGGCGATTTTTTTTGAAAACTTTTTTCCACATTTTTCTTTTTCTCTGAATCATCTCATAAAGTTTTTTTTGTATTTTCAGAATCATTTCTAATATTCTTTTATTAGGCCCATTAAAATATTTTCCTACATTTTCCTCAATTCAAAACTTTCTTTTTTTTCAATTTGAATCCCTTGCCTTTCCATTCATTCAAATTTGAATGAAAAAATAATTGGGGTTTTAAAACAACTTCTCACATTAATGCTAATTATAGGCTCTTGAAAATGAAAATGTATCAATTTTTCAATCTTCTAACAATAAATTAGGTTCCCATTGATTGATTGATTGAATACGGTGTTTGATTTACTAGCTATGTAATTCTATTCAAAAATGTGCATCTGCGATTTTTTGAACTCATAATTAAATCTTGTCTGGCACCTGCCAAACTTTTTTGAGAAATTTGTTTCTTTTCAATTCATATTGTGTTTTTCATTCACTTATTTATCTATTTATTTGGCACATCTGCGGTTTTTTGAACTCAAACCTCAAATCTTATTATATACAATGTGTTTATGTCTACTTTGCACCTGCTACTTTTCGCAACTTATTTGAGAAAGAACAGTTGCTCTCTTCTTTTATGAAAAAAAAGAAAAGAATGGAAATGGCACCGTTCGTTTTCTTTTTGTGCTTCGTTTTGCTTCGCAACAAATACCTGCGATGCGATAAAAAAACGAGAGAAAAAAAAATTGAAAAAAGAAAAGTTTACCATTCGGATCTCGCACTTGTTCTGTTCTCATTTCAACGAACGCCTCTTTTTTGCTGCTCATTTTTTTGTTTATTTTTTTTGTGACTCGGACTTGTTGGGTTTATGGGCCTCTAAAATTTTATTTTGATAATATTAGAGACAATGTGAAAAGAAGAGAGCCCAGACATAATTTAATTTATTATTTATTTTTCTAGTGTTCTTCTAAAAATCAGAGTTCTCATACAAAAAGATAATTTAATTTTTTGTTTGAAAAATATTTGAGAGACGCACACATTGAGAGAGATTTTTTGTATTGACCGCGACGCACACGCGTCGCAGGCAAATTTGAATTTTTTTTACCTTTGACATATGTTCGAAATCTCTTGAGAGACGAGAGATTTTTTGTATTGACCGCAACGCAAACGCGTTGCAGGTTTTTGACTCTTGATTCCTCTTTGACAATATTATTCTGTATTAGCCCTGGATTCTCAAAAAAAAGTTCCTGATCCCCCTGGAACCTTTTCATTTTATGTTGTCTATAATCAAAAATTTTTTCTGAATTTCAGTAAAACGCCTACCTCCAGGCCCTATATGTCCATATTTTCTCCCAAAACATTTTTGGCATCTTGTAGCAGCACTTTAATTAAATTGAATTTCTCTTTCTTCGCGTTTTTGTTGCGTTTTTTTTGAAACTCTATGAATATTTGATGTTTCTTGTTCCATTGTTCCGTTTTTTCTTCGTTTCAAAAAATGAACATAATTTTTAATAAGGATATTTGCAGCTTAGTTGTCAAAACGGGGCGCGCGCAGCTCGGCGCGCAATTAATGGGCCCGGATGAAACGTTGAGCATGCCGGCACCATGTGAAGACACCACAATAAATGAACCGGTTATACGAAGGAAACGAGTAACGAGAAGGGTGAGTTGGGGGAATTTTTTTTGAAGTTTGATCTTCTGAATTAATAGAATAGAATAAAATTTTCTAGTAGAATTTGATCCGCTGATCATGATTCGATTGTCAAAAATTAGTTAGCTTAACTCTAAAAATGAGTTTTGACGTGGCAAAGTAAATCAGGTTGACTTTAAGAAATCCTCCAAATTTTGGACCAACATCCACGTTTAGATCTGAAATTCTAAACATTACTTTAGAAGCTGTTCAAAAAGCTCACAAATCTGAAATTTTTATAAATTTTAATAGCGTCTTCATAGATTATTTTATGAGTCCTACAAATTTCCATATTTTTGTTTCAGAAAAATTAAGTTTTCTGAAAAATGTTTCAGTAACTCGAAAATGTTTTTCAAGTATTTTAGCTTGACCTGAAAATAATTGTTATAGACTTTTGAAAATTTGCCACGTCATAACTCATTTTCAAAATCAAAATATCCAAACCCCCAGAAAAATATTTTTTTTTCAAAAAAAATCATCGCTCAAATTAGTTTTTCCCTTATTTGCACTTTTTCCATTCTATTTCTAGTTTGGTTTTTTCTTGAATTATCATTCTTTCTGCATACGTGATTGCCTTGATGTTGCACTTATAAAAACGATGAAATGTCTGAAAATCTTGACTCACTCGATTACTTTTTGCCATCCCTGGGGGATAGATTTCTCAATAACAAATTAATTGGTGTTCTTTTCCAGTTCGAAATCTATCATATCATTATTTTTTGACTTGAGGCTTTTTTTGCTACTTTATTCGAATTATTTCTAGATTTTTTTGATTTGAAAAAATGTATCAGGTAAAATCAAGATTTAGAATTTGAAGTTCGAAATTTCAAAATGAAATGAAAAATAGATATTTCCAGAATTTTCGAAATTCTGAATACTTCGAAATATTTCTGAAAATCTTAAAATTCTAATTTTGACCATAACTTCTGAAAAATTCTCTAAAAAATGTTTCACTCAACCTAACTATATTCTAGTTTTTCGCAAGAAGAAAAAATTACAACATGAACAAAAAAAAGTTACTTTAAACTTCCTGCAAGTCGGATTTTTTCCTCTGATGTTTTGATTGTTGATTTCTCCCAAGTTCTAATTTTTTCTGAAAATCAAAATCAAATTCATCATTTTTGATCTTTCCGATAAATCATATCATATGATTGAAAAAAAAAACATTTTTTCCTCATTTCATTTCAAAGTGCAATCCTTGATTAAAAAATTCTGTAATTGAAAAATAAACCAAAAAAAGTTCAGAATACGAACTAGACAAGAATTTCCAATCTATCAAATGTTTCTGTCTGAAAAATGGTTTTTTGACTGATGACAATTGACCTTTGTCCACGAAAAAACAACTAAATGGCAACATCAGAAATCAAGCCAATTTATAATTTTGGAACCCAAAAAAAACAGTGTGACCAGGAAAAAAAGAACATCAAAGAAAATAATTTTATCAATTTTTCTTCAAAGTGCAACTTGCCTGCCTGCCCATCACAGAAAAAAAGTGGGCATCTAGAAACAAACCAAAACATTTGTTTCATTTCATTTCTAACATCCGGACAATATTTTCGGCTGCTTTTTTTTCGAAATCTAGAATTTTCTGATGATGTTTGAGCAATTGCCTAATATTTCTTATGATGAGCAACAACACTTTTTTGACTATTGGTTTCTTCCTGATGAGGTGATTAATTAATTGTTGGTTATGTGAGCGAAGAAACTTTGTCAGCATGTCTGGAAATTTCCTTGGGGAATTTTCGAGCCCGAAGTTATGATAAATACCCCAGAGAGTTGTTGTAAATTGATCCCAAAGGAGGTCTAGATTTGTCTGGAAATCATTTTTTTCTGATGTTCAGATGTTGTTTCTTGAATTTCAGAGAATAAAGTCTGGTTGAAAACTTCCAGAATTTCCAGAAAAGCTGAAATTTCTGATATTTGAAATATAAAATCAAGTGACCATACTGAAACTTGAGGTAAAAATCAAGTTTGTGTATAGTTTGAACTTTGGAGCTCTAAAACTGCCCTAGATTCATTTTTCTGATGTTATGATCCTATTCAGCATAGTCATATCGACATTTCTTCTAAATTTCATTCAAAATTGATTTTTGAACCCTTATCACCCCTTTAGTTTGAACAACTAGGCCAAAATCTGATAAATCCTGAACTTTTTCCGAATATGTGCAATTTCAGAATCAAATCTGAAACCCCAGATCTTCAGCTCCCCCCAAAAATTCCGATTTTTCCAGAGACACAGAAGAAATGTACAGAAGAACTGTCTCAGCCCACCCAATAGCGATGAAGATGTGAGTGTTTTTTTTTTCTGGGATCCAAACTCATCAGAAGAGCATCTATAGTTACCCTAACTTGAACATAATTTATTACCAAGAATCGCAACAACCTCGTTCTTATTAGACAACAATCAGGACAACAATAAAACTAGGAATAAGGAATAAAAATAGAGAATAATAAGAACATCGATTCGCGTTCCTCATCAGGTCAGCACAACCTTCCACCAAAACTTGTCAAACTATTAAGATTAATGTAGTTCACTCGAAAAAAGGAGAACAGCAGCGCATAGTTAGTTAGAAGATCTCTGTGTTTTTTTCTCGCTCACCACCGGCATAGACATAAGTGCTCTAACTATTCAATTTTGCATTCGCATCACATCGCATCGCTTCTTGTTCCGCCGTTCCAAGGTCACTCTTTTTTTGGCTGCTGCTGCTGTGTGGCGACCCCCAGCGACTACCAACAACAACAAAAAAAAACTTACAAACAACTTTTTTTTTGACTATTTATTGTTTATTCATTTTTTTCCTGGATTTAGTTTGGTTTATTAATATGAGTAATGGTGTCGCATCTAGACAAAGACATACTTCTTCTAATATTCCAATCAGTCGATTGTTGTCTTTTGATAAAATGTTGGCAGCGTTAAGGGTGAGTTTAGTGCTCTTCTGGTGATTTTGGCGGGGAAGGGGGGAGAGCATGCGGGAAGGGGGAGGGGAGTAAAAATTCGGGAATGGGGGAGGGTCCAGGGCAAAAGGGGGATCAATCAAATTCTGAAAAAACAACATTTTTCATATGATATGATGAAGAAAAACATCATCATCATCTCAATTTTTCCTCAAAAAAAGATCAAAAACAGTTCAATCTGAACCAAAAACTTCCAAGAAATCTTGAATTTTCGGCAAAAGAATCGGGCCAAGTTCGACTTTTTGAGAAGAATTCTGGGTCAGATCTGGAATTTGGACTATTTTTTCCAAAAATTCAGATTTGGACAACTTTAGGATTTTCTGAAAACCAGAATTTCTCTGAAAAAAATCTTGACTCTTTTGATTCTCCGATCTTCACTGAATCAAAAAAATTATGATTCACATTTTCGGAATATTTTTCAGCTCCTGAATAAAATCCAAAAAAATCTTGATCCCTTCCCAAATTCTCCAAATTTTCAGCAAAATTTCCTCAGGTAAAAAATATTCGTGACATATTCATCCTCTTCCATGACTTCAGAACCCCATGACTTCAATTAACGTTTTTTCCAACAAAAAATGGGGGGTTTTCTTAAAATAGCTTCTTGAATAAAAGAACACTCAACAAAATGGTAGTCATGGTTTTCCAACTTTTTTTGAGACTTTGTTCAGAATCGATTTCACTCATGATTAAATTTTCATTTTATCATTATTTTCAGCTTTGTTATTTTCTCAACATGTGTATAGATTTTTGAATTTTTGGTTGAGATCTTTTAAGAAATTTTGGGTTCTGATTTTCTGATATCTATTTTTTTTTATTCTTGTGATCAGAAATGGTAGGATTTAGTTAAGTGGTAGTGGTGGCTTCTGTCAATCTCAGGGCCATGGGTTCAATGCCCAGTACCAGCTTCTTTCCCAGTTGTAAGTGAGTAAAGTTTTTGTGAGCTCAGAACTTTGTCACCCTAAAAGCCATCTATAATTTTATTGATTTCTGAACTCTTGAGGCCTTCCACATGCGATATAAAAAATAAATAGTATATAAATTTTCCGCGCGCCGCTTCGACCTACATATAGGTTATTGTAAGTAGCGCACAAGGTCTTTTTCGGGCGCCAGGAACACTTTTTGAGAGCGACAGCGCAAGATTGAATGTTGCGACCTTGTTTATTTTCTCTAACTCTCTCTCTCTCTCTCAATTTTCGCAACACAGGAAAAAAGCGAACAGCCACAAAATAAACTATGCGAAAAATGAGAGATGCGCGAGAAGCCATGTATGTATGTTCATTAATACGAACGGACAGATGAGATACCATATACCGTAACAAGTTTTTGCGATGTTGTCCGACACGACCTTCTAATTTTCTTCTTCTTGAAGAGAGACAACAAAATAAATTTCCTATACATATAAAGGTGTATAATTAGCAATATCATCATTGAGAGAAGAGAGAATTGCAAAAAAAAATGTTGCGATTTTTTGATGGATACTGTAGAATTCTGTTGTTGATGATGATAATTGATATTGACAAGACAATGTTGCACTTTTAAAAGAGTTCAAAGAAGTCGGGGAAGATTTGAGCAGCACAACAAATAATTATAGGGTTTGAGGATAGGGGTTGCTGGAAATCATTTCAGTTCTTTTTTATTTTAAGCTGACAATTTATGATTTTTTTTCTTCTATCTCTTATATGTTTTTCTTATGTTAGAAATACGACTTGGAGCAGAAATTTGCTGAAAAAAAAACAAAGATTTAGCTTTTTTTTGATTTTCAGAATCTGAATCAAGATGTAAAAATTTAACAAGTTCTGACTGAATTTTTTTTCAGAAACTTTTCAAATTTCAAACTTTCAGATAATTCTTAAATTCTAGAAATCTCAGATCACTGAATAAAAAATTGAAAAACAAAGTTTTTTTTTCAAATTTCAAGCTGATGTGAGTTTTCTGAGTTTAACATTATCAAATCACTGAAGCAGAAATTTAAAAAAAAACAAAAATTGATATCAGGTGTTTTTTTTTCAAAATTTTATGAATTTTCAAAAAATCCTGTCCTAATTTTCTCCGAACCAAAAAATTCAAAAATCCCAATTTCCAGCAGCCAGACAAAGATTTATCAAAAATGATTTATTTCACATTGTCCCAAAATCCCGTAGCTTTTCGGAACACATTGACATTTTTATAAGAAAAAACCAGGGTGGTCAATACTGCGGACACCAAAAGCATATGCAAAATTTATGCTTCTTTGTTGGCGGGTTTTACAAACTGTGCCAATTTTTTTTCACTTATTTGACAGGTTTATTGAATGAAAAGCTCAGTTTTTTCTCGAACTTGGAATGTAGAAAATTTTTTTTTTAATTTGAAAAAAAATAGTTTGAATAGGTTAATCAAAAAATATATTCTAACTAGAAAATATTTGAATTTATCATATTAATTTTTGTTAGAAAAAATTTCTTTGCAAAAATTGAATTGAAAGGTTTTTTGTTTCTAAAATCCGTATTGTTCCTTTCAAATACAACAAAACATTCGCAACACCCAAAAACTAAAAACATTTTTGTTCTCTTTTTTTTTCTCGGTGTTGCTTTTTCTGTTCTTCGTGGTAGGTAGACCCCCGGTTAGTATGATGACAAGCGCGCGGCAGACTGGCAGCAATGTCATTTTCAATCTCTCATTTTTCTTGATAGCCATTTTTGAACACTTTATTCAATTTTTCGCGGCGCGGAAATTGGGAACTTCTTAGATTTTACAAGGGTTTCTTATAGTTTTAGGTGAGCTGATCAGGGTGTCGTGAGTTTTAGAAGGTTCAAAAATCAATCAGGAATTATTTTGAGGCTCACATTTAGTAGAAAACCTAATTTTTTAAAGGTAATATTCACGTCACTGTGATCAGCGCAGAAAATTTTGATCTCTTATTTTTTTACAGTCATTTTTGAACACCAAGAAACCAAAAATAATTTTTTTCCGAACATCACAATGTTTTTTGCCCTTATTTATCTAATATTTCAATTATTTGTACATAAATGTTGCAGTTTAGAATAATTTTGGCCAATTTCAATGTCTCGATTTAAAAGAACTCAAAGTTGAGCTTCATTTCTGATCATTTTTTCTAAAAATGATTATTTTAGGGCTAGACTTATTTTTCACCAATGTTTCTTGAGAATAATGATTATTTTTTTTATGTTTTCGAAATATATTGGCTAACCAAAAAACCTAACCAAACCAAAATTGATCATATTCCGAGATAACAATAAAATTTTTCGACAAAAGTTACGTTCTCTCTTTTTTTTCGTTTTTTTTGCCCTTTCTTGAAAATAAAACCAATATTTTGATTTAACAGGGTATAAAATGTATCAATTTTCTTCAAATTCTTCACAGTCTGTAGATCAATTTAACTTCGAAGTTCATCAAAATTCTTTTGAATATCCGAATAATCCTAGTACCAGTAATGGCTATCAGAATATGATGTATTTTGAAAATCAACAATTTTTTGATAATGGTTATTCGGGTGGTCTGATTTTACATCAAGATGAGATCAGTTTCACTGATCCGCCACCACCAACATCTAGAAAATCGATTAAGAAAGAGGTTGAGCTTAATTTTGAGCCTGAAAGGCTTTTGAAAAATGTTGAAGTGAAAATTGAAGTCATGGATGAAGGAGTTGTTGATGAGTTCAAAAAATTGGAAATTCCGAAAGAATGGGTGGAAGAGGATAAATATGTCACTGAATATTTCAATTTTGAGGAATTGCAGTCTGTGAGTTTTGGGAGAAGGAAGGGATTTTCTGGGAAAAGAGGTTTGAGAGAAGAAATTCTGGAAATTCCGAAATTTCGGGAATCTTTTTCAATTATAGCATTTTTGAACTTGACCAGTTTCCCATTTAGATTCAGATTCGGATCATGAAAAGGGAGTTATCCAAAATCCAATTTTATCACAAAATTTCTGAATCGGAGCTCATTTTTGAATGGTCCTAACTAAACATTGAAACATTTTTGAATTTTTCTAGCACAGCCTTTCAGGGTTTTCATTTATTTTTCCAAAGTACATTTTTCATTTTCCAAAACAAGGTTCCCATAAAAAAAACAATGAAACTCTTTCGTTTTTCCCATCACATCTCATTTTATTCGCCCGCTTTCTAAATAGTGTGAAAATAAGATTTTTTCTCCATATTTCAAAAAAAGTGCATGTTATTCGATTTCGAAATATGTTGTTTTTTGTTCGAAATACACTCTCTCTCACATATCCAATTGGAATTTCGAAAAACAAAAAAAAAAAGAAATGAAATGCGAAAATCGTGTCATTCGATGGAACCAGTATACTGTACTTGTCGTTGTTGTTTTTGTCCTATCCAGAGATAGTAGGTCGAGAATCGTATCCCGCCTTTTCTCCAACAACAATTTCGAACACCTTTTCTTTTTTGTTCACTTTTTTTTGTAGCGATACAAATCTAGTCTGAGAATTTTAAAACTTATAATTTTCTACTTTTGCTTAAAGTTTTAGATCTGAGTTTTTTCTGGAGCATTCTGGAGTCAGCTCTTCCGAAATTATCAGAAAAGTTAGGTTAAATTCTCTATTTTTTATTTCAAGGAGCTATGCCTTGAGGGATTTTCATATCTCAAGGACCCAGGCCTTGAGGACCTACGCCTATGTTGTTCTAGTTTTTTTTTCCAAGATTCTATCTCATCGTATTCCAATTTATCGCAACTCTAGTCAGTTCAGGTGTTCTACTTTTCCCCTCGAGAACATTTTTTTTCTCAAAAAATAAAAAACATATGTTTCTAACCCACTAAAAACAACACAGTATCTTATCAAATTTTGTGTGTGTGTGTGTATTTTTTAAATTGTATCATTATGTATTTTCAAGTTCTGTGTGTGTTTTTTTGAAGACCTTTAGGAATAGGCGGGGTTAACTACAGTAACCTGGGGGGTTTTTGAAAATTTTTTGATTTTTGAGACATTTTTTTATTTTTGAGGTTCCATAGAAAAACCTGAAGTACAGTAACCCAAGGGGTTTTAAGAGTTTATTTTGAAATTATATTTTCTAGAATTTTGTTAATAAATTGTGGCTACAGTAACCAACTCTTTTTCCAAATACAAAAAGAGAATTGTAGTTTGTTAGATCTGATATCAAATTTAAGACTACAGTAACCCGTTTTCCAAAAAATTATTTTTCAATATTTTACTTTAAAAAACTCAGATCTTAAAAAAAATACACTTAAATTGTATTTTTAAATTGGAATACAGTAACCCAAAAACATTTTTCCAATTTTCTGAAAATTTCACACTAACCGTTTTCAAAAGCTTTTTCTGAAATTTTTTTCCAATAAAACCTTCCCTAGAACCTTTTCAAGTTGAATTTTCTCCCCATCTGTTCATAAATAGAACACCAAAGTTGTTTTTCATTTCGTCCCTCGTCCTTTTTTTGTTGCCACACACACATGAAAAAAAAACACATCGACACAACCAAAAATCAGCCGAAAAAAAAAGTTTGTTTTTCAAGTCAGTCACTCTCAGTTCACAAGTCCACCAGTGCACAAACAATTCCAGTTTTTTGTCGGGCACTTTGCCAGAAAATTTTTTTGGGGGGTAAACATTGTTTTGATATAAAAAATAAAAAAATAAAATAGCTGTAGATTTTTCATATTTTTTATACTGTGTTGTTTTCGCAGAAAGGAATAAGAATATATTTTTTCTCCTTCTCTCTATATTTTTTTTGTGCTGCAGTTGTTGATGTTTTTCGCTTTTGGCACACTTTGTGTATATTTATGTATGTTCGGCGCGCGCACGCCGATCTGAGGCGAAGCGCCCTCTCGTTTAGTACTAGTACTACTAGTAAATATGTTGTTGTTGTTGTTGTTGTTGTTGTTTGTTATTTTCTTCTTGGTTGGTTGGATGGATAGATTGGCTCGCCTAGGCTGTCGTCCTCAATGCCCGAGGCACACACATACACAAACAAAACTAGAACGACTTTAGTACTATTAGTTTTTCATTTTTTGTGTCTCTCTCCGCCGTTCCAAAGCCAATTGTTTATTTTTTCTGTTTGACTGGACTCGATTGTATAGTTTTTTTTTACTTCATGTTTCAGAATTATCATGCTGGAATTTTGAATAGTCTTCTGAACTTCTAAGATGTCTAGGCTCTAGGCTCTTCAGGTTTTCTGGGTTCTCAAAATTTCTAGACATCTAGGCTCCCTAGACTCCCTAGGCTTTCTAGGCTCTCTAGGCTCTCTAGGCTTTCTGGGTTCTCAAAACTTCTAGACATCTAGGCTCTCTAGGCTCTCTAGACTCCCTAGGCTCCCTAGACTCCCTAGACTCCCTAGGCTCTCTAGGCTCTCTAGGCTCTCTAGGCTCTCTAGGCTCTCTGGGCTCTTTAGGCTTTCCAGATTCTCTAGGCTCTCTACTATTTTTTAAAGTTAAGTTGACACCTGACTTTGAAATATATGGATGTTTATCTTCTTTTTTTCCTCCAAACTCAAATTCTATAAGTTCATCAGTACTTTTTTCCCCGATCATATTTCATTTGGGGCAAAAATAGTTTTTCCTCCCAAATTTATAGCTTTTTTCTGAAAAAGATTATTTTGGCAAAAGCTAATATTGTTGATTTCCTGAACATCTAAATACATTCCGAGGAAGAGGAGTTACCGTAATTCATGACGCTATTTTTTGTATCCACTGCTGGCTACATTTATTTCTTGTTATGAAAACATTTATCATTTCCTTATTTTTTCCAATCAGAGTACAGTATATATATTTTTATGATATGATATGAAGAGAATATGAAAAAAATAATATTATGAGTGAGTGAGCTACCGTAGTCCGAATAGGTTGTTGTTATTCATGCTTAATTAGGAACTCGCCTCCTCTCCTCTGCGCATGCGGCAGACAACAAACAAATTTGATAATAGATACAAGCCCCAAGCTCACTCATAGTTATTGTTATTCTAGACAAGGAAATTACAGTAATCTTTCCCTCTCTCATGTTATTATGTGAGTGTGTTTTTTCAACCCAACCTCGTTCACATTTAATTATTTTCACTTTGCGTCTCGACAACAATTTTTTTTTGGTATTTTATTTTTTTTTAGTTAGTGTATGTTACGACACCAGAATACCTGTTTTTTTCGAAATATAGATAGGACAGGGTTGCCACACATTAAAAACAATATCAGACCTTTTTCTGAAAAATAATTATTTATCATATCTAGCTAAAATAATATGTAAATAAATAATAAATCCAAATCCCTCAAGACATCTCTTCATCAAAAATAATATTTAGCGATTCCATGGAAAAACAGAATAGTTAGTAGCAGTAGATCAAAAACAAAATTCTGTTGTGTACCAGTTTTCCTTCTTCCACTGAATGCACTTTGTTATTTTTCACCATCGCCGTCTTCTTTCATAAATATATAAATACATACACACAATAAAAAAATGGAGAGCACCTACAGTAGTACTTTAACAGGACGATTGTTTACAGTTGTTTTCTTTTGGATGCACTTTTGATGCACTTTTTATTTTTTTCAAACACACACACACACACCCCTTTTTCCACGTAAACGAGTCCACCATTCTCTATGCTGCTTGTTGTTTTTCTGTTTTTTTTTCTTTCTTCTTTCCGCCCTTATTTCTCCCATATATGATATTATACAAATATTTTTTAATTAACTTCGTGGAAAACATAACTTATATTGTCTGAAAATGAAAACATTTTTTTGTACATCTAATCAATTTTCAAATAACAATTGTTCCATTCATTTTAAATTTCACGACCTTTTATCCAACGCCGGTTTCATTACTCATTGTGCAATTGGGGAGGTCTTTTTTTTTGTTTTTTTTTCTTTTTGTTGGAGTGTGAATAGAATAATTTATCTAGACACACTCCTACTGTAAGTGGTTATTTTTTTGCTGGAGGAGGAATAGGAGAAAATCTGAAATTTCTCTTCAGGATTCGAGAATCTCTATAAGCTTCAAAATTTTTCTTGATCAACAATATTGCTCCTACTGTATATTTCTGAAAATTTTTGGAATCGGAATATCACAATGTGTAATTAGGCCTCAAAATTGTTCCAGGTAGATCAAAAATACTCATTTTTGATTTTCGTTTTTCCTACCGTCTGAAAATTATTTTTAGCTGAAATTTTGAGCTCTGAGCTTTTACAGTTTTCTCTAGCTTTCTGGTAGATCAAAAATATATTTTTCTAGATGTTGTCCTACTGTATTTGAAGAAATTTTTTCGCTGAAAATTTTGGACCCATAATTTTACAGTGTGTGTTTTTTCCCGATCTCGAACATATCCAGGCTTCAGAACTTTTTATGTAGATCAAAAATGTTTTTCCTACTGTATCTTTTCTCTTGAAATTGCCTCCTAGGATTTCACAGTGTGTAATTTTTTCTTGGTAGATCAAAAATAGTTTTTCTCGAAGTCCCTTCGAATTCTCCAAGCCCTTGAAAACATTTGTAAAACCATATTCTCTTGCAAAAATTGTTTACCCAAAAAAGGGCGAACTCAAAATAAACTCTCATTTTTTGCATCTCCACCGCCAGCGCCCTTTTAAAGTTCGAGTTAGTCCAAAAAAAAAATCCCCGGACGGTACTCATTCTCAACTTGTTTTGTTTTGACTGAAAAAACAAATGTGCTACTGCTTTGCCAATTGTTTTTCATCATCTTCATCATCATCGTTGTTTCTTCTTTCTCAAATCATCCACACATCAAATATTTGTTTTCGCCCTCCCCCCTGAGGGGGGGGGCCTCGTCCAGTCAAGTTAGAAACGAGGGTGAAAAAGACTGACTTACTACTATATCATATTTTTTTGTGTGTCTCTCGTCCCCTTTTTACCGTATACTTTGTTGTTGTGTCGATGTCGTTCGAAAAGTGAAAGAGAGCGTTGGAAAGAGCATTGAGATAGAAGAGAGTTTGATGGGAGTGAGAGGCGGAGCCGATTTGCAGATGTGAGCCGACCAATCGCGAGGCAATGTTTTTGCCTGTTCCATCCCTCTATGTCTCTTATTTTTGTGTTATTTTCTTTCTGCCTCCCTGCCCCCCAGGCGGACGGGATTCCTTCCAGCAAGATGAAGAAGAAAAAAAACGAATGACACACAACAGACACATGAAGAAAAATAAGAGGTAGAGAGAAAAAGTGAACGTGAACGGACGAGAGTACAATGAAAATAACATAGACGCCCCGATAGATAATCGAGGTCTCGTTTTTTTTTTCTTTTTTTTTTCTCCCCCTTCACTGTCTGAAAAAACAGACCTGACTAGAACAACATGACTCTTTTTGACCGCCTGATCGACTCTATCATTTTTTAAAGGTGTACTGTAGATTTTTTGAATTTCACAATTTTATTTTCATGATTCTGAATCATCTGAAAACAATTTTAGAGCAAAGCATGATTTTTTAAATTGATTCTATAATTTCGAAATATTTTTTTGTTGGAAAGTTTACTGTAGGTTTTCAGAGTTTCACTATCTTTAATAACATTTCCTGATTCTTTTAGAAGAATATATAGAATTTCAAATTCTTAAGAAAAGTTTTTTTTCTGAATTATCTATGATTGCGATCTGTGGCTCAAGACGACAATTGTTCCATTTCCCAATTACTTATGACCTCAGGTGTTCACATGTTTTTTTCGATGAAAATATTGGATTTTTTTTAGTTCTGATCTTTAGTACGTGAAAAATAATATCGATCTGAAAAGAAGTTAAATTTTCAGATAAGTTTTGTTGACTTGAAACATTTCTCTGTAAAATGTGAATCTGAAAAATTGTTTGGCCCTCGCTGGTTTTCCTGATTCCTAGAATATCTAGAAAGTTCAGATTATCTGAAAAATGATGATTTTCTCGGAACTACTTTGATCATAGGTATTTACATTTCTTGTTATTCGCTGATCTTTAGAATTAACTAAGAGTTCAGATTCTTAGCTTGTTTTGAGATCTTGTTCTCCGATTTCCTGAATCTGGTAAAAATTCAAATGAATTCTCAAATTTTCGAAGTTCAGAATTCTACATTGCTGTGTTTTCCCGATTTCCTCATTCACTATAGAATCTTCCAAAGGTTCAAATATTGATGTTGAACTTTCCTGTTGATCCAAAACAGTTCTGTGAAATATCGATCCCCTAGAAGTTCAAATTTCCAGCCTGAACTTGTTGAGTCTCCCAATTCAAACAAATCTAGTATGTAGTTCTGAAATTATCGATCCCTCCAAAAAGTTCAAACATTTTTCACTGTGAACTTTTTCAGTACGTTCTTCTGAAAAACTAGTTGTTTTCGAAGGGACTGTGAGTATATATTTTGGTTATGTCTCTTTTTTTGCTTCGTGTTTTTCTATCCGTCGTCGTCGTTGTTGCCTATTTTGAGGCGGCGAAAAACAAGTTTTGTTTTTCAGCCGGGGGGACACGAACGCTGCGCAGTCGAGCATCGATTTTGAGCATTATTTTCGTTTTTCTGTTTTTTTTTCAGTCAGTCAGTCTCAGTCCGTTCGTTCCTTTCGTTCGTTCGTCCGGACGAGCAGCGAACATCGTCTTCTTCTGTCGTGTTTTCGTCTTCTTCTTTCATCGTCGTCTTCTTTCTTCGTCGTCATTTTGGTGTGTGTGTGCCTGTTTTTTATTTTGCTCCTTCATGTTATTTTCTTTTTTCCGTTATTTTTCGTTTCTCTTTCTTCCTTCTTCCTTTTTGCATCACATCAACAACAAGAAGAGTCAAAACAAGTGCTCATTTCGCTTTCTGTAGAGATGCATTTCAAATAGATTGATTCGGCCGGAATACTGAATAGCACTGTAATTAGGAACATCGTAGTTAACAGTCTATTGTTAGAAAAAATCATAATTCTGCTCATTTTTCGATGTGCGAAAGATTACTGTATCTTTTTTATTTCTCGTAGTTCTATTGTTGTTCCTTATTCAAAATTATTGAACTTGAACAAATCTCTATGAAGCTCTCAAAAATATGTTCTCATTTTTTGAATCATTGGATTTTTCGAGGTTCTTAGAATACACTGTGTGCTTCAAAATCTAGGTTTCAAATTTTCTGAAAATTTAAAAGTAGATCAAAAATAGTTTTTTTTTAATTGTAAGTTGAATTTTGGACGTTTACACTTTAAGAATTTCTGAAATTTTTGAAAAAAAAACATGAATGGTTTTCACGGTAGATCAAATCCTCTACTAGATCTTGTCAAAATATACTTTAAGAATTTCTGGAATTTTGAAATTTGAATTTTAAAAACCTGAATTGTTTTCACGGTATATCAACTTTTCTCCTAGATCTTGTCAAATTTTTCCAAAAATCTACAGAAATTCCTAATCAATAGTTACTACTCTACTCTGTTATCATCTATTTTCTCAAAAAAACATCTATCAATAATAAAAGTTTCAATTTTTATTTTCATATCATTTCATTTCATTTTCATTTCAATATCTCCAATCTTTAAAATTATTATTCATATTTGTTGTTTTCTGAACGCTTAACTTACCGTATCCTTCAAATAATTGTTATTTTTCGCCGTATGTTATTTGCCTCTCTCAAAAAATTATACATACATTTTGCGTTATTTTCTTAAAGGCAGCCCGCGTCAGCTGGTGATTCTCAATGCGCTGATAATCAACAAACGGAAAACGCCGCGAATGTGAATCAAGCATATTTTCACCCATAAGGAGTCAAGAATTGTATCTACCTCATTTTCTATTTTTAATCAAAACAATATTTGTAAACCTACCTCTCAAAACCAAACTTTTTGTATCTCGAAACATTCCAAACCTACCTCGAATCTATATATTGTGTATATCAAATCAATTTAAAAATGGCTGATAATTTGTTATCATCCCCAAATTACATCAACTGGTCAATGTTGAAATTCTATGGAAAGGTTTGTTTTTGCCCTTCCGGCATTGTTTTCTTTCGCAAAAATTTCGTGTCATCTTTTTCCGAGAAAAAACAACATTTCTTTATGACACAAAACAAAAAAAAATTGAGAAGAAGAAGACGAAAAAAAAAATGTAAGCGCGCTTGACAAAATTCGAGAATTATAACGGTGGGAAAAAGAAAGAGACACACAGAACACAACAACACATATTTTTTCCCCGCCGCTCAAAAACAGTCCTTTTGCCCGGCATTGCCCTTTTCGTTATTTTGTATTATTTTTCGATCTAGAATATTATAAAAAATGAATTTTCAAGATACTAACTATGTGTATCGTTATTATTTTTTTCAACAATTAATTCAGTCGTTAGCTCAATTTTTTGTAGGTCAAATATGGGCGGGGGTCTGGGGGTAGGGCCCCAAGGGGGAGGGTCCAGGGGAGACCCGGGAAAGATTTCAGAAGAGATCGGGGGCCCAAAAACACTCTTGAAATTTTCAATCAATAATTTTTTGCAGCCGCAAATGAGCACCCCCGATGATCCTGTCATCCATAGTCCACCATCAATTGGAGCCGCGCCTGGAATGAATGGTTAGTTCAAAAAATGCCGTGGAAGAGAATTGGTTTTCTAGGCCATTTCATAATCGTATAGTTTTTGAAAAAAACAAAAAGTTTTTCGAAAAACAAGAACGAAATAATCGTGAGAACATTACTGTAAGAATTAAGAGCGAGAAAAAAATAACAATTTTTATCCTTTCATATTTAATTCTCTTCCGGATAAACAACATGAGAGTGAAAAACAAAATGTGTGTTTTCTAGGATATCACGCAGCTGGCCTGAAAGTAGAAGAACCATCAGGCGCTTGCGGTTCGCCAGACGACGGCAACCTTGACTCATCATCCGATGAATCGCGACGTCGTCAAAAAACATGCCGTGTTTGCGGCGACCATGCGACCGGCTACAATTTCAACGTCATCACTTGCGAGTCGTGTAAAGCGTTCTTCCGTCGCAACGCGCTTCGACCAAAAGAGTTCAAATGTCCGTATTCGGAAGATTGCGAAATCAATTCGGTCAGCCGGCGGTTTTGTCAAAAATGTCGGTTGCGAAAGTGCTTTTCGGTTGGCATGAAGAAGGAGTGGATTTTGAATGAGGAACAATTGAGAAGGCGGAAAAATTCGCGATTGAATAACACCACATCGAACAAACGACCGCAACAACCATCGTCACAACAACATCAACAAAATTCACTTGGACATCCAGCTGTTGCAGTTTATGTGAGTTCTGGGAATTTTAAGAGGAATTTTCAACCAATTATTTTTCAGCAACAACAAACAAGGCCGTTGCTAATTGAAAATCAGGTAAATAGACCACCCACGACGCATTGTTTTTGAAAAAAACTGTGCGGCAGTTTTTCGTTTCAAAAAACTAGAGGGTTTTTCCAACAAAAAAAATGAATTTAATTGTGTTTTTAATTCGATGATTCGATTTTCTGTCATTCTGAACCAAAAAAAACCAAATTTTTTTCCAGATTCATCATATGACACCATCTCGGCCGAATGTTATGCCACCATCTTTAATAAGTCCGCCAGGAGGGCAAACATATCCACTAACTTCACCAGTTGGATCAACGTCTTCAGATTCTCCGCCATCAAGAAATCTGACAATGATGCAACATAATGGGGATAAGAATCATGACGGTGTAAGTTATCTGAAAATCGGCATCGATTTTTTCGAGTCGGGAGAAAAAGAATGGTGTTTTTACCTTTGTTTGCAAAATGTGTGGTCATTATTATGTACATATATAGGAATCTAGTTAGATTCACAACTAAAATTTTGAAAAAAATCAAAGTATACACTATCATATATATCTTAACACATTGTTGTAATCACTCTGTTCTCTTTTTGCACATATACACATATATAAATCCACCGAAATTTTCGAAATCATTTCCATTTCCATTTATTTTTTGAATGCATTAGTGTGATTTCATTTTCTAGTACGATCCGAATATCATGCGAATCACATCATTGCCCAGTGAGGAGAATCTTCTTCTTTCAACATCCACCGTCTGCTCGCCAACTACAAATATTCGCCCAAAGTTTGATCAAAACGGAAAGGTAAAAACTGTTTCTTTTTTCTCAAACCGACTAATCCACTCTTCTCTATGATTTTTTTCCAAATTTTTTTTCTTCTCCTATTTTTTATGTTGGCTATGTTTGTGTGTCCCCCCCCCCCATGAAAAACCTGGATTGACATCATCATTTTCAGACAATTTAAAGTCAAAATTGATTTTCTATAGGTTGTCCTCTCTGCCGAAGAGTACAAGCAACTTCTTGCCAGAATTCCGGGTAATCAAGTGCATCCGGGTATGATGACTGATGATGAACCGATCTCGAAACGGTAAGATTTGCAGATTGCGATTTTGTAATTAGTATTCAAATTTTGATCCTTAAGCGATTTCTCTGTGATCTCTTGCTAATTTTCTCTCGATATGCACGCTAAAAAACAGCCTAAGCGAGCAACACAGCTGAAATAGTGCTACAGTATTCAAATTCAAATGGTCCTGAAGCGACTATTTGAATTTGAATACGGTAGCACTATTTTCTCTGTGAAATTTGAGGGATCGGAAAAAGGTCAAAACACAGCTGAAATAGTGCTACAGTAAGACAAGTTTTCTCGATTCCAAAATTAAATTAGTGTGAGAGCAACTATATTTCATTACAAAATCTGAATCTGACGAGGGAAGTGTGTGACCAGTCCCCGGAGATTTTCAATGAGACCTATGTTTTTAGGTCAGTTTTTCACGCTGATAAAGCTCCTGTTTTCAGTTTTTGCTGAACGACTCTCTGAAGAGCCCAAAAATGGGCCGAAAGTTGAGAATTTCCGGAAAATCGCGTTTTTGAGAGCCCATAACTCATGTTAGAAATTATTTTTATGGAAAACTGAATTTATCACGTTGTTCAGGAGGTTCGATTTACCAAAGTCACAAGTTTTGACAAAATTTTCCAAAAATTTTCAAATGTGCAATCCATGACCTGAGCCTATTTTCTGAGCCACAAAATTTTTTTCTGAAAAATTATGGACTTACTAATCAAAAATTTGTGACTTTGGTAAATCGAACCTCCTGAACAACGTGATAAATTCAGTTTTCCATAAAAATAATTTCTAACATGAGTTATGGGCTCCCAAAAACGCGATTTTCAGGAAATTCTCAACTTTTGGCTCATTTTTGGGCTCTTCAGAGAGTCGTTCAGCAAAAACTGAAAACAGGAGCTTTATCAGCGTGAAAAACTGACCAAAAGGACATAGGTCACATTGAAAATCTCCGGGGACTGGTCACACACTTCCCTCGTGAAAAAATCAATTTCAAGCTGAAAATTCCAAAATTTTTTCAGAATTGCATATGGTTGTAATAGTCATCCAATGCCGCCATCCAACACAACTCCACCATACAACGCACAAATGGCTGAAATGTCTCTAAACCGAAACAATTCCGCACAATATCCAACCGGAAATCAACCATATTTCGATATCGCAACATTCGGAATGGGAATGGCAACAGCAACAGGAGGCGGTGACGCGGCTGAAGAAATGTTCCGCCGTATGAACTCCTTCTGTGATACTATCATTCAATCAGCGTTGGATAGCCCGGAAAATAATACACCAAATATGGCTGAAGGTGCACAACAACATATGCCGAAAAGCGAGATCTTTGATATTGAACAGCAATCGCATTTCCCAAATTCTGACACAAGATTGAATTATCAATTAAATGCGGCTGAATTGAAAGCATTGGATGTTGTGAATGAAGCGTTTGGTGGAATGGATGATCAGATGGAGCAGGGAAGACAACTTCAATCATTCTTGAAACCCAATAAAACACCAGCAGATATTATGAATATTATGGATGTTACAATGAGAAGATTCGTAAAAGTTGCGAAGAGCGTCGCTGCTTTCCGCGAAGTTTCACAAGAAGGAAAATTCTCATTGTTGAAAGGAGGGATGATTGAAATGTTGACAATTCGTGGTGTCACACGATATGACGCGGAAACCAACTCCTTCAAAACTCCAACCATCAAAGGTGTTAACGTTTCGGTCAATGTTGATGATATGTTTGCAAAATTGAATGCGAATGCACAAGCGCAAAAGCAGAAATGTTTGGAATTTTTCCGATTTTTTGATCAGGAAATCAAAAGCAATGAAATTGCGGTGCATTTGGTGATGTTGGCTGTATTGTTCTCTGTGAGAAATGATCCGCCAATGAGTGAAAATGATGTTCGAATTGTCGAAAGGCAACACAATCACTTTATGAGCTTACTGAATAGGTATGGGCAATTTTTTGCAGCTGGGGAGCTATTTTTTGAGCAAACTTATTCTGATGTGAGCAAAAAATGAGCTATACTCATTTGAAATAGCATCTTCAGGGGGCAGAATTTTCAGATTCTCAAATTTCCCTATGAAAAAATGAGCTACAGTATGCAAGTTTCAGTAACTCAAAAACCTCTGACCCCTTTTCACAGATTTTGATCTACAGTAATCCAGGCATCTTCTTTTAAAATTTCACGTTCATAATTTTGTCAGTTCATAATTTTGTCAAATTTTTGGCTAACTCAATTTCGAAGCAAATATTTTTGAATTTTCGGTACCGAGATCTTTTTGAAAAAAAACCACTGAAAGTCGCTTGAAATGAAAAATACTGCCTGAAACACTTCAAAAAATCAATAATTTAAATTTCCAGGTATTTGGAGTCGCTGTATGGCGAAGGAGCTCGACGCGTTTGTGAACGGTTACCAAAAGCTCTTGCAATGTTAAACGTAAGTTTCTCCGAACCCTCAGAAATTCCAAAAAAAAAATCAATATTTTTCCAGGACATTGCGAGAAACGCGGGATCACTATTCATGGGTACTGTTAGATCTGGTGAAGCTGAAGAACTACCAAAAGAGTTTTTCAAAATTGAATAAACAACAACAACAACAACAACAAAATAGTAATAATCAAAAAAAAACAAGTCGAAGTATACACACACCAACCAAACCACATTTAATGTCACTTTACGTGTATCCCCCCACAAAAATGTTTATTGTATTAACACCCTTTTAGCCATTTTCTTTCATTTGTATTTGTTTATTTTTTATCATTAGGACTTACTCAAGATCATATCACTATCGCTTGTTCGTTTTATATTCATTTTTGATTACTCATTTCGAGACCATAATTCGGAGATTTCCCAAAATTATTCCCCAAAAAAAAAAACAAAAAAAAACCCAACCCACACAAATTGTCTCCTCTTTACGGTTATTCCCTCAATTGCGAGTGTATAGCGGTCTCCGGTTTTCATCTCCTCTTCATTTCGAAACTATCTATCTAACCCCGGTTTAGGATTTTTATTCTATCTCTGTTCCCATCTCCCATCTCCTACCAAATTTTTTTTTTTTAAATTTATTTTGTGATTCACTCACTCGTGTTTTTCTTCGTCGAGTGTCTGCATTTTCTCTCTAAAATTTTTCTGTGTAAATGTGTTAATTTATCGTTGTTTTGTGATGCCTTTAGATATTCTCCCACCCCTGCACCCTTCTCTGTCCCTTTAATTTCCTCCTCTTCTGTACCCTCACCCTGTTTTTTCCACTCACTGGTTTATTTGTTTTGTATACTATATAGAATACGGTAATAACCTGAAAATGATTCATTAGATGATATTTGTTAAATACTGACCCAAATGATTAATATACAACACAAAACCTCGAACTTTTTGCACTACCTCACCATAAACACACAAATCTAGCTCTTCTATTTGATATATACATATGAATATATATATAACACAACTGATCACCTCTACTTCTAATATAGATTCTATTCATTTCCTTTTCCTTTTCCTCCTCATCTCAACTTCTATACCCACATTTTTCCCCCATTTTTTTTTTCAAAAACAAAACAACATTTCACCTCTCTCCCCAAAATGTTGCCCTCTAATATTTTTTTCTTTGAAACAAACAACGATTACCTAATTTTTTTTGTAATCCTCAATTTTAGTTTTTTTTGCGTGTGTGTATTTCCCCCGATTTTTTTGCCCCACATTTTTTTTGAAATAGTCTTTTATGTAGGAATATGGTTTCAAAATTTTATTGTACCGTTTTGCAAAAAGTTAATAAAAATTTCAACAATCTGAATTTGACTTTGGGTATTTTTTTTTGGGAAGCAAAATATTTATTAAGCTATTTTTGAAGGTTAAAGGTCGTGAAAATCCGGCAGAAAATCAGAGACAACGAAAAATAAAGATACATTTTTTAAAATTTCATAGTTAGGATAAGTATCAATTTATTAATGCGGTTCATTACAAAATTAAGCTTATTAACATTAATTCATCAATTACAAAAAAAATTACAACGTTTGAATATATATGCCCATAAATACAGTATACTTGTAAATTCGAAAAAAAAATTATGTTTGAATTCCGAATATCTCGTTAGAAAGTGGCTGGTTATCGTTTTTACGCTTCATTCCAACAAACAAGGCAGCCGAACCTTTTGCGATTTCCTGAAAATTGAATTTTTAGAATTTCTTATAACAGCTACAGAACTTTTCCTGATATTTTTCCACCCATGAACTTACTTTCAACATTTCCAAAGCATCTGGTATTTTGTCAAATATCTTATGTGCATCATCGCCATATAATGATTCCAAGTATCTGAAATTTCCAATCAACATTTTTCAAAATTTTTAATCTAGTTTACCTTCTCAATAAACCCAAGTAATGGTTATGTTGTGTTATAATAATCTCCTCATCTTTTTCATTGGGTTTCTCCATTTCTCTCACAGTAAACAACACTGCCAATGTGAAAATTTTCATGGCCAATTTATTGGATCTCACTTCAAGATCAAGAAAATCAAAAAACTCCAAACATCTGCCTTGCTGTTTGCTACAACTCGAACAATCATTCAATTTCGAGAACATTTGTTGAATGTCAACTGAAGCATTTTTAACAGTTGGGGTGTCAAATGAAATCGTTTCCCAGTTGTATAATTCAGCACCTCGAACTGTCATAATCTCAATCATCCCTTTTTTTCAACAAAGCAAATTTCGAATCCGTTGATAATTCTCGAAATTTCTCCACTTTTTTGGCTATTCTGATGCAGCGTTGCATAACAATTTCGATCAAATTCAGAATATCGGAAGGTGTTTTCTCCTCTTTCGAGAAAGATTCAAGATACTTATCATTTTCCAGATCCATTTCTTCACAAATATCTTTGACCTGATCCAAAGCTCTCAATTCAGCCGCGTTTAATTGATACTGCAATTTTGAAAATGTTGGGGAAGAATGTTCAATAACCAAATCTTCAACTGTCAATTTTGTTTGAATTGTTAAATCAGAAAGAGCATTTTGGATGATTGTGTTGCAAAGTGTGTTGATTTGTTCAGCGAGTTCTTCTAAATCCTGGCATGTGATTCCATTTTTTCTTCTTGGCGAGCTAAGGAGACGTGAGCTGGAAACCCTTGGAATTTTGAGCTTATTTTTTCACAAATTTCAAAACGCTTCAGAAATTTTTTAGGACCCAGTTTTATAAAAACTCACCGTTTTCTCACTGGTTCCTCATTTCCTTCTCTTTTTTCTTCTTCTTTTTCTTCTTTCACCATCTTTTTGATCTGAAAATTCACCATTTTTTGTTTCAAAAAATATCGATCAAAATTGAAACAAAAAAAAATTGTTTCGAACAAATGTTGCTGAAAATTTGTCTGGAAAAAGATAGAGAATGTTTGAGGAAGTGGCATGTCTTTTTATTTTGTTCGTTATTAGTTGTTATCAAGATCAAGTGGTATCTTTTTTTCTGGAAAATTTGAACCAATAAGGGTGGAATTATTTAAAAAAAAATGGAAGTTTTGGAAAATATGCAAAATATTTTTGATTCTTTGAACAAAGGTTATTTCGAAAAACTAATTGAAAAATATGGATTTGGGGAAAGGTTTTGTTGGAGAATTCTGAAATGAAGAAGAAAATAACTTCAGGTAACTCATATTGATTGAAATCAACATGTTTGTTCGAAACTTGGAGAAGATCTATACGATCCTGTATCCAAACATTGCCGGAAACTTCTGGGAGCCATATTCTGAAGTTTTCTTCTGTTCTGACTTGGTCATCAAAATACAGTGAAAAATTTATCTTCAGATTAAAAAAAAAAGCAAAATAATACAAGAAGAATAAAATTTTAAATTTAAAAAAAGTTAGCAAATTATAGGAAACTTTTCTTGTCCAAAAAATCTTCTTTTGAACGCATGTTTTTTTTGCATTGGAGGCCAACACGTTGTGAATTCTTCCAGAGCAATCTGAAATGATTATTTTGCAAACTTGTAAAGGGCATTTTCAAATATAAAACTCACAGTAGCATGTCACAATTTGCTATTTGTAGCGTTGAAAAAAACAGCAGTGAACTCTGCGCCATAACTTTCGATTTTTGCTGTGAATTCTTCCAGGACAACCTGAAATGACGAGAGGTTTTGAAAATTATATGAAGTCAGAAAACAAAAAATTTTCTCCTAAATTAACTAACTAAATATAAAACTCACATTTTTGACATATAATCCATTGATTGGTCCAGCCAATCAATCCATAGTCCATTGTCAGTAGCATATTATAATTTGCGGTTTGTGGCCTTGAAGAAAACAGTGAATTCTTCCGATTTTTGCTGTGAATTCTTCCAGGACAACCTGAAATTATTAGAGGATTTGAAAATGAGATAAAATCAGAAAGTTCTTTATTGTCCAGAAAATTATGGTGAAGGAGGATTAATTTTTTATAAAAGTATTTAAAATTTTTTTCAAAACTGAGAGGGCATTTTCAAACATAAAACTCACTTTTTCAGACCACTGGTCCAGCCAATCAATTATCATAATTTCTGATGACCAAATCAATGCAAGCTTTAGCGTTTCCAGCTCCGATGTGTGTTTCTTCAAGTTTCGCAGGGGTGCCAATGCTGTTTGAGCAGTCGTGTATACCATTTCACAGTCAAGCCAATTCAGCCAGTTCGGAGCATTGCATTGGTGTCCAAACTGTTAGCAGCATGTCGAATTGTGCGGAGTATTTTGAACGCATCTGTTGTGATTTCGAATTCTGTGCTGCTCCATATGTCGTGGATACCATTTCACAGTCAAGCCAATTCAGCCAGTTCGGAGCATTGCATTGGTGTCCAAACTGTTAGCAGCATGTCGAATTGTGCGGAGTATGTTGAATGCATCTGCTGTGATTTCGAATTCCGCGCCATAACTTCCGCTTTTCGCCATGAACTCCTCCAGAATAACCTGAAATTATTAGAGGATTTGAAAATTGTATGAAATCAGAAAACAAAACTCCCAACTCAACTAACTAATATAAATATAAATCTTACATTTCTGACATATAATCCATTGATTGGTCCAGCTCTATTCAACGGGACACCAATGAATGTCCAATCAGAACTGTTGAAAAAAATAGACTTGTGATCGACACCTGGAAAAAACAACATTTGAGTATTTTTTATCTCAAAAATGTTTTTCAAGTTCAAAGCTTTTTGTAAAAATCTTGAAGTCATAATTTTTTTCTCAACCAGGTAAAATGTTGTGTAAATTTAAAACTCACATTTCTGATGCATAAACATATAATCCATTGGTACGCCCATAGCCAATAAAAATTGAATAATGACGTAGATTTCAATGATGACAAGTTATATACTCCTTGACCAAATCAATGCAAGCTTTTGCGTCTTCAGCTGAGCTATGTCCAAAAGTGTTGACATTGTCTGATTGGATATTTCTTCCAAGGTGTTGTTTCGTCAAGTTCCGCAGTGCAGGTTTGTGTGGCCCACTTTTGAATAATAATGAAGTGTCGACTACATTGTGGTGGACCAAACAAAGCGCTTTGAAATCTGATTCCAGTGAGTGACCTATCAGAATTGTTTCGGAATTGACCAATTTGAACAGCTCTTCTCGACACTGAAAAAAATGGATTAGATGTGGAATGTGAGCAGGAGTAAATTTGGGATAGTGAAAACAACTTGAAAGTGAGATTTGAAATTTTAAAATCTATTTTAATTGTCGGGGATAAAAAACAACCACACCCTCTTAAAATAAACTCACTGTTTCAAGATCGTTTTCCGATGCATTCACTTGCTCAATTGTCAATGCCGAGAACTCCGTGTTTGCATCAATATTAGCGGAGCATTGCATTGGTGTCCAAACTGTTAGAAGCATGTCGTATTGTGCGAAGTATCTTGAACGCATCTGTTGTGATTTCGAATTCTGCGCCATAGCTTTCAATTTTTCTAATGGACTCCTGCAGAACAACCTGAAATTATTAGAGGATTTGAAAATTATATGAAATCTGAAAACAAAAAATGTTCACCTAAATTAACTAAATATAAAACTCACATGTTCAGGCGCATATGCATACCTTCGTCCAGCCAATCAATCCATAGTCAATTGTCAGTAGCATATTCTAGTTTCCTGCTGTTGGCCCTGAAGAAAACAGTGAATTCTGCGCCATAACTTCCGATTTTTGCTGTGAATTCTTCTAGGACAACCTGAAATTATTAGAAGATTTGAAAACTATATGAAATGCGGAAAAAAAAAACTTTCACCTTAACTAACTAAATATAAAACTCACATCTATGACATATAATCCATTGATTGGTCCAGCCAATCCTGCTGGACATCAGTGAAAACTCACAGGTACGCCCGTAGCAACATGTGACAAAAATAACCTGGAAAAATAATTGTACTCGATGAAAATGATGAAGACACAAAAGAAATTAGGATTGAGAACCAAAAATGAAAAAAAATTAGCGTTGGAGAGAAAAACTGTAAACACCACGCATGAACCAAAAAAACCAAAAAGACGCTCTTTTTCTCTCGCCTCGCTGCATACAACAACACTCCACTTGCCTTTAGTTTAGTGCATTTTTTATCCAATTTTTCCTTTTTTTCTAAAACTTTTTCTCAATACATAAACTATAGTCAAGTTTGAAAAAAAAAGAAATTTATTTTGGGAATCAGACACGTAATGGGAATCGAAAAGAGATCAAGGGGGAAATCATCGGAAAATTCAAAAAACACAGTGCGAAAAGTATACTATTGGGAAAATGTATGAAATAAAATGAATATTATTAATGATAGCATAATTGTTAACCTTATACTATACTATAATCAATTGAATAATGACGTAGTTTTCAATGATGACAAGTTATATACTCCTTGACCAAATCAATGCAAGCTTTTGCGTCTTCAGCTGAGCTATGTCCAAAAGTGTTGACATTGTCTGATTGGATATTTCTTCCAAGGTGTTGTTTCGTCAAGTTCCGTAGTGCAGGTTTGTGTGGCCCATTTTTGAATAATAATGAAGTGTCGACTACATTGTGGTGGACCAAACGAAGCGCTTTGAAATCTGATTCCAGTGAGTGTCCTATCAAAATTGTTTCGGAATTGACCAATTTGAACAGCTCTTCTCGACACTGAAAGACAAATTATTTTAGAGGTGGAATGTGAGCAGAAAAACGGGTATTCAAAACGTTAGAGTAAATTTGGGATAGTGAAAACAACTTGAAAGTGAGATTTGAAATTTCAAAATCTATACTAATTTTCGGGGATAAAAAACAACCACACCCTTTTGAAATAAACTCACTGTTTCAAGATTGTTTTTCGATGCATTCACTTGCTCAATTGTCAATCCCGAGAACTCCGTGTTTGCATCAATAACAGCATGTAGCGGCTTGACAATCATATCCAATACCAATTTTCCCTTCATATTCACCACTGATAATCGAGCTAATGCTGGTCCAGCTGTCGTATAGACCATTTCGCAATCAATCGCATACATCTTTCTGCTTCTTGAATCCAATATTCGTGGGCTCGGAGTTCTGATGAATTGAGACAGTTCCGAGGAGAATAATTGATTTGAAACATGGAATGTTTCATGTTTACAACCAATTGAGATCCCAACCTCATTTCTGCAGCACGAATGAAGGCGAATATTTTCTTTTCCTATAACAAAATTCGGATTGAAGAATTTAGGGACTTTTTGAACTAACCTTCATTATAAACAAATCCTCGATTATGATATCTACACCTCGATCTTGATTCTCCATTCAAATCAATCGAATATTCCTCATTGCATCTAACACATCTTCGTGTTCTATCCTCTTCCTGAATCCACATTTTCTTGTGCATCTCATAAACTGTTGATTTGATTGTGACACTTGGACTTGAAACATTCTCGAAAAATGGATATCCCCATTCCATCATTAGTTCCTTGGTGACTCGCATTTTCGAAAACATGATCAGATAAAAATCCTTTGCTTCGGAACGGCATTTTTTGAAATTTTTGTGACGTTCTGCAAAAAAAATGGTTCTGGATTTCAAACATTTTCGAAGGTAATTCAAAAATTTTTTGTAACAAATCTTTTCCAAAAAATAAGCCCGCGAGGGTAGAAAAGTTCTCTCCCACCCATTAAAAAACAACTTACTGTATAAATTCTCAAATCCCTTGTTCTCTTTTTCTGTTTGTTTCGCCACTTTCTTCGGGGGTTCATCTTCCAATTCGCTCAATGGCACATCCGGTGGTGTTGGTTTCTTTGGTCGTGGCAAATCTTGATGTTCAACTTCTTGATATTTCTGTTCCACTCGTTGATACATAACTGGCCATTGAATCATTTGAACCGGCATCATTTGAGCATAATATACCGGGTTCAAATATTGATAAACTGCAATTTGTTGCCGTCGCGGCATTGGTTGTTGATGCAATTGTTGATGGAGCATTTGATTGGAGATTGTTGATCTGTTGTTGGCTGCATACATGTTGACAATTGACATTTTTGTGTATTTTTGGGCTCTGGAAAATTATATTTGATGAATTGAAGATAAAGAAATACATAAAGATCGGATTTATAAGAAAATAAAAATATGATCTACAGAAAAAATAGTTTTTAAAACTGTTTGCATTAAATTTTTCATACAAATTTTAAATCCCTGGGGCACTTTAAAATTAAAAAAATCCTCAACGTATATCAAAAGTATATCGATTGAATTTCTATATCAATAAAAAAGTATTTTACCGCTTACGAGAATTTTTCAAAAAAAAAAAGGATATACATAAAAATGAGTAAAAAGAGACAAAAATAAAAATAAAATAGTGTTTTTATATCCGAACAAAAACATTTCTATGACAAATTCGAGAGTTCATTGTTTTTTCGAACTATTGGAATTATTTTAATAATTATGTAGGTACATCAAGTTTTGGATAAAAATAGTAGTGCACTTGTGTATCTGAACAAAGGCAAGAGATATATGGGAAAGTATGCTACTCATTTCTTGTTTTATTGTCAGATAGTAAATTAGAAGACACAAATAGTCGATAATAAATAAATAAATATAGTTAGGATGAATTGGGAAAAGTGGATACTAATTTTTGAATATGAAGGTGGGAAATTTGAGTTTGGGTTGGCAAATGAAGAAAAATAATTTGGAAATATTGTGGGAAGGTATAATTTTGCGAAGGTTAGAACTGTTTTAAAAGAAGAATCTGAGAAAAAACATAGATTTGTCTAATTTCAATTTTAAAAATATTCGAAATCATGAATTTGGGTTCAAAAAAAAGAAACAACGTATTCAAATTTTTTTGGAGTATCTCAAATAAAATAAAACTGAGAAAATAAGAACATTATACATCGAAATGTTCTAGAAAGTTTGGGATCACAAGAGGTAGTAAAACTTCGAGCTTCCTTCGAAAAGGGTGTGACAACCTGCACACTAAAATTAATAAAAAACGTTCACTAATTAGATAAATTTTCTCCACCTAACTACTAGAAAATTCCAAAAAAAAAATGAACCTCAAAAAAACCGAAAAGCATTTAAGAAAATTATAATAATTTTAGAAGTTAATAATTAATAAAAATCATCAAAAAAACAGAAAAAAAGAGGCACACGATATGTCGAAACAAAACAATACTAATAACAAACCACACCATACACAAACTCTTACCCCCGCCTAAATCCCACCCACAAAAATCACCCGAAGAATATCCGCCCATTTTTTTACCAATAAAAAATGTGCAAAAAAAACAAGACTCTATGAAAATGTGCAAAAAACCGACCTTATCCTAATGAAGGTGCGTTCTCAGGTGTTAGGATATGTTGTTATTGTTTTTGTTTATGGAGAGAGAGAGAGAGACAGAGAGAGAGCAAGAGGAAGGGTGGTTAGAAAAAAAATGATAGAGAACATGGGTGACTGTTTTTTGGTGGGTAGATGGATTAATTGGAAAACTTTGGGAAAATTACTGAGGTTTTTCAATGGAGCAGAAAATCAACATCCAGAAATTGTTTTGACAGACAAGTTCAGTATCCTTGATAACACACATAGAAATTTTTGCAGTGGGAAGAACCGCAAACCGAATTTGAAAATTCTGCACTCAAAATACGTGTTCCGGAGCTTGGAAAGAAAAGATGTTTCTATTAACATTATTGAACTCAAAATGCAATTTTCCTGTAATTTTTTCTGTGGTTCTAGATTCGGGTGATTATAGTATCCCATTTTTTGAAACTGTTTGTAGAGTTTTCTAGAGTCTGTACAGAGTCCTGATTTTATTTTCTAATAAAATATATTTTAGATCAGTTACAGCAAGAAAGCAATTTTTTTCGAAAAAATCAGTTACAGCAAGAAAGCAATTTTTTTCGAAAAAAAAATTAGCATTATTATTTGAGGCTTGATGGATTTTTTACTCATTGGATTTAAACATTGAAACTAAATCTACTGTAACTCATTTCAATATAAAACTTGAAAATTCTGAAAATAGAAAAAAGTATATATTACAGCCTATCCAAATGTTAACAGATAAGATTTCTTTGTTTTGGGAAAATCCCCAAATTTTATAGAATACTTGCGGCTTCTTTTTTTTGTTGTCACTCCTCTAATAATAAACCATACTCATGTTACTTTCAAATTGATATGTGATAACAAACTATACTTTATTTACAAGATAACATCGCAGGAATAGAAAAATTGTAGTTTTTCAAAAATACTGAAAAAGCATCTTTGTTTTACACATTCAATCGAATTCATGAAAAATTTCAAGTTTTTTTGTAATAACGCGAATAGAAAATTAATTATGAATTATGAATTCTCCAGTTTTTCTAACACCGTACTCATTTTTTCATTTTAAGCATTCGTTTTTATTAATTTATGAGCCTCCCTTTTTTTCAAAAGTGTTCAAATGTTGATTGCTGAATATTTATATACTCATTTTTTTCAGGAAAAAAACTGTTCAGAAAATTTTTCAACATGTAATAATTTTTGAAGAGTAACTCATATACAACTCATTTTCCATTCGGATGCATATTTTTCGAGAACAATAGAAAATGACACATTCCTTCTTGTTCAGATATTGTCGGCATTTCGCACATTGCCACATTTGTTTTGTTGACACATCAAAAATCTGTACATATTTTTTTTCCTGTAAATATGCGACTGGTGCAAAAATGTTGGTGATGATTTTTTTTATGAAGTTGTCAGAATTTTCACACTTTTGTTTAGACAATGGACACCAATAAACACTTTTTTCTGTGACTCTTTAGGTAGTTGTTTTTTTTTGAGTTTGGTTTTGAGAGAGAAATGTTTGAGAAAAAAAGAATGAACATTCTGGAATTTCGAACAGAGCTGGAAAACGTTGTGAAAATTCGGAACCAGATTGAGGGAAATTTTTCAAAATTTGAAAAATCAGAAGTTTTTGTTTGAAAATGTTTTTAGATTTTCGGTGTCCATAAGCCTTGAGGAAAATTTTCAAACCCTCCATTTTTGAGTTTCAGGAATTTCTGAATTTTCCATGTATTTTAAAATCTGATAATCTTCTCCCGAAAAATAGAACTTTCCAGGAAAAAAATCCAGAAAATCCGATAAATTTTAGAATTCTCAAAACAGGGAGTTTGTTAAACGCCGCATTTTCTGAAAATGTCTTTTTTAAAACCATTTTTTCTCTTAAAAAAAAGACATTGATCTCCTACCAAACATCTCCTCTCCGAAATCTTTGATTTCCAAGAATATTTCCAAGAAATAATTTGGACTATACAAAAAACACAATTCTCCCAAATGAGGTGAAAAATATAAGAATAAGAATAAAAATAGTTTGTAGTCACTGAAAGATAATCACAATATGCACAAGTCACATGACAACCCAAAAAAGACAATAAGTGTCAACCATTGATAACAAATATCATAATAACACAATCATTCTTGCTATTTGTTTTATTCTCATCACTAATAATAAATAACATTAATTGTTATTAACTAAATTTTACTCTTTCTACTAAAAAATATTACATGAAAACAGTATTTGTCTATTATCACATAATTTTGAATCGAGGGACATCGTTTCGATCAAATGATAACTAACAAGCCAACCATTTTGATAGCGGAAAAAATACATTGATTATATTTTTCGCACTACTTCTTTCTTTAATTGTAAAAAAAAACCATGTCACGTCAACGAGAAAATTCGCATAATTTTACACAAGATCCGTTGGATGTTTCGAGCAGTCCGGAGAGAGAGGTTAGTATTTTTTATGAAAAATAAAATTTGTGAATCGATTCTTGAAAATATTTGTTGCACTTTTGTGAAAATCAATTTCAGGAATTTTTACTTGTATTAAAAAGTCAAAAGTTTTTTTTGGAAATTATTTTCTGAACTTCACTTTTTTCTAGAAAAAAATGACTGAATACACACTTGGCGAGAGAGTGTCTCAAAACTTTGAAAATTTTTTCAGAATAAAAATTGTGCAGCGTGAAATGTTGAATTTTTTTGAATATTCTCATCAAAATCCGCTGAAAATCAATGAATTCTTCACTTTTTCGTGAAAAAATGTGCAGTGAAATGAAAAAAAATTTTGAAAAAATTTTTCCCGCAAATAAATTTTCAATTTTAAATTGAGCCAACCGGAACTGATTTTCAAAATATTTTCAAAACTTTTTCTAAAAATTTGCTTTAAATTAGAGCATTCGAGGTGATACGATTTCTATAAATGTCTTTCTGTAACAAAAAAAACATTTCATATGTAAATTTCACACGAGTTTCTTGTTTCTAACCTGCTGATTCGAACCCTCCCCCCTTCCCCATTTTTTCAAAAAAATTTTCCAGTATTCAAAAACTGATGATGAAGAAGATGAAAAACGCGACACAATGACGAATCTCGAGCGAATCAAGCCATTCAACGAAAAAAAGAAAATAGTTTCAATTGCACCACCGAAACCAGCAAGAACCGAATCACAAATTGTGAGTTTACTGTTTGTTTACATTTTTTGTTCACGAGTTTATTGATCGACGGATTACCCTTTTATATTTTTTGTTGCAGTTACTCACAAGGCCAACAGCTGATAGTATGGTTAGCGACAATGAAAATACACCATTATTGCACCCTAGCAGGTAGGGATTTTTTGAAATTTGACAGCCAGGTGTTTCTGAGACCACCCACGACGCGTGAACTTTGAACTGAATGTTCTCGGTCTTCAGATTTTTGAACTCAACAATTTTAAAACTACATAATTTTCTAGAATTTTTATTTCCAGTTCTCTTCCAACAGTTGTAGGATACGATGAATTGATCGAAGATTATCCAGGACCTTCGAACACGACGCGATCTGAGGTTTGTTATCAAATTATTTTATCAATTTGTTTATAGATCACAGATCAAATTTAAACATTTTTCCTTTTTTTTCAGATTGGTAGAAATGAACTCAAAAAGAAACGACGAAAGCGATCACGGTACAATACAATTAGCTCCACAAATAGACAAAGAAAACCAAGGTTTGTTGGATTTTTTGGAGGGAAATGGGAGGGGAATTCGTGGAACTTCTAATTGAACAAAAAAAACGTAAATTTTTTCTTGGTGTTCCCGAAAATTGAAACAATTGATTTGACATTTTCCTAATTTTTATTTTAAAAAAAGTTGCATAAATGTCAACCCAAAAATTCAACTGCGATAATTTTTCACAATCAATTCAGGATTCTGAAAATTTTAATATTTTTATTTGATATTTTTTCTATGTAATTTCATCATCATCCATAGGTTTTTCTGAATTATCGATCTTTGTTTTCGAGGAAGAGGGGAGGTTTTTATGGGATGTGATCATGGGCCAACATTTTCAAATGATTCATTCATATTCCCTGTTTTCGTTCCTACTTGTGAGCCTTCTTTTCTTTGAATTTTTATAGAAAACTGTATTTTGATACATTTTTTCCCAGTTTTGAATAATTCCAAACCTTTCAAACCCTCCTCATACCTCAGCCTTCCCAAGTTCAAGATATTTTCAGCTCTTTTTATTTTGTCCAGTTCTGAAACCCTTACTTGAATTCTGATTTTCATTACAGTAAATGATCTTAAATTAAGAAACTAGATGTTGATAATGTTCAAGGGAGTCTCAAAAGCTCCATAGTTCAAGGATGATTTTTCCCTGTTTTTTCCAATGGATTTCATAATAGGGTTTTCTGATATTTCGATTTCAAATATTTTTTTTTGTTTTTGAGGAAAGAGGAGGTTTTTATGATATGTATGTGATTATGGGCCAACCCCTTTTAATTGATTTTTTATTCGAGGACAAAATGATTCATTCACATCGCTTGTTTCCATCGGGTGTTGTGAGCGGTTCATTTTCTGGAAATAATTTTTTTCATAAATTTTTTTATCAAGGCTTCAAGATTTTTCTAGATGTCTAGCTGCCTTAATTTCTCTGATTCTCTAACTTCCATCATCTTGTGTAATCTCTAGATGTCTACTTTTATCAAATCTCTGACGTCTGATTCTCAATAATCCATCCTAGCTCTCTAATTACATCTAGCTGTCTAACCTTTCCTGGCTGTCTGATTCTTTAACTCTCTCTCTCTCTCTTACAAAACTGTAACTTACAACTGATCTCTAACCAGCTCTAGCTGTCTAATCTCTAACTTCTTCTCTCAAAAACTCATAAGATCCCATTATTATTTCTCATTGATTTTTATGTTTCTTATAAAAACATAAATGTTTCCAATGATTCATAATATTTTTCACAACCAATTCAAAATTTCCCCCGTTTTTTGAATTATTTTTTTGCAAAATTTGTTCTTTGAGTCCAATATTTCAATTGTGAATATGATTTTCTGAATAAAAAAACCCATTAAAAATAAAGATTTTATTGGAAAAACGGGGGGGCGTCTCGTGATAATTATTATTCCAATGATTTTTCATTTTTTCTAGAATAACAGTTTGTGTTTACATTTTTGCTGTGGCTCTTTTCAAAAAAATAGTATTGTTAATTGATATACGCAGAGATAATAAGTAGCACACAAAGAAAAAAGTTCATGCTGCGTAAAAAAAACATTTCTTATTGTACATAAACATAAATATACGTAGATTTACGTCACAGGCAGCGCTTAGGCTTTTGGGCCGCCCTAGGGCCATTGTCATTTAAAATCAGTTCCAATTTTTTCGATTTATATGTAGTATATCCTCTCATTTTCACTCTCTCTCTCCTTTTTTTGAAACAATATAATCCTCCAAACTTTCTCTTTTCTCTTCCAAGACTAATAAAATAATTGCCTCTTACTTCTTCCTTTTGTGATTTTCTCCCCTGTCTAAGACAAGAAGAAGAAAAAATGAAGAATGAACAAGTAGTAATGATAAATGATTGCATGTTCAAAGTTTTTCAAATCATTTTGACACCTTTTCTCCTTTTTTTCTTGTTGTCATTGATTGTTTTGGTTAGAAGTGAACCTTGGAAAAACTTTTTAAATTTTTTTTGGAAAGCTCTGATTTTCTGAAATTTATTATTTTCCTGTCCTGAAAAATTAGTAACCAGAATATGATTTTTTTGGGATATCGGGTCCATAGTTCGGTAAAAAAATATTTTAAAGAATTAAGAATTTTAAGGCTCTCTTAAGGATACAAAACCATTTTTTTTTTCAAAAAAAATTCAGTGACTTGGGAAAAATAGAAGGTTGAATTGACATCCTGATCAACCTTTTGTACTTTCGAATAACGATTTTCATGTTCACAAAGTGTTAGGCTAAATTTTACTTCTACAATTTACGGTAACCTTTGTTCTTTACCTATAAAAAATTCAAAATTTTCCAAAAAATCTGAATTTTTGGTGGCTTCAAATGTATGTTTGACAAAATCCAAAAAATGAAACCTTTTCAAATGAAAAGAAAAAGAAAAAAAACTTCATAAAATTTTTTGCTCAAAAACTTCTCGAGTCAATTTTCCCCACATACAATTTCAATCGATTTTTTTTGAATTACATGTTCTTATAGGTAGAATAGGTAACCCCATCACAATATTAATCCTCTTCTGAACCTCCGTGTTTTGTCAATTTTGTATGTGTGTTTTGTCAAACACACACACACACAAACATACACACACACACACACCAACTTTTTTCTTGTTTCCCCTTTTTTTCTTCTCATCATTCCCGCGGTTAAATAATATGCATCAATAACAACAGATATTTTTTTTTCTTTGAAAAAAAAAGAGAGGGCAATCTGTGTTTTTTCTCTTTCTTGCACCTCTCTTGTTATCTCTCACTCACTTTTCATATGTTGCCAACAAATAAATTAGTGTTGTTGTTTTTTTCTAGTCATGGTCGTAGAAATATTAAGTATAAAACGCAAGGCTCAGTCGATGCAGAGCCTTTCGAGTGTCAAATCGGATTCTAGTGCTAAATCAAGGTTTGTTGGGGAGCGGGATAGGGTTGTGAATTTTTTATGACAAACTAGTTTCACAAAATTTTTAAAATCTTCATTTTCCAGGCCACTTATCATGTCACCATTTATGCCAATCTCAACGCAAATCTCGGTCGACGCAGCTATCAAAGAACGAATCGCACCAAAATCTCGATATGGAAGCACCACTGAAAAATTGATGAGCAAATCATCATCGGAAGAAAGTGCATCGGATGAAGATGAAGAGGAAAGTGGAAGCGAAGTTAGTCATTCTTCTTCACAAATTTCGGTGAGTTTGAATGATCTTAGACGTCTAGGTCAATCATATATCATATATCTTCCAGAGCGCTTTCAAACTCTACAGATCAATGTCATATCGTGAAATCGTTACACTCATCATGTTATGCCTTGCAAATCTTTGCTCAACTGTTGCTTTCTCCTGCATTGCTCCGTTTTATCCAACTGAAGCGAATGAGAAGAATTTGACAGAGACTGAAATTGGAATTGTTTTTGGTGTTTTTGAGTTTACCATGTTTATCGTTTCACCGATTTTTGGTAAATATGTGAGTTTTTTGAGAGAAATTTTGGGGAAATACTTTTTTTTTGAATTTGAAAAATTGAATCAGGGTTCCAGGATGTCAAAACCAAAGAAAATTTCAATAAAAATCATTTTTTGAGTTTTTGAAAATTAAAAAAAAACTAGCTGATCCGATTTTTTTGAAAGAGCATCTTCAAATTAATACAAGGATTTTTTCTGGAAGCTTCTAAAAATTTCGAAGTTCTAAAAAAAAGTGAAACACCGTGGATTGCAAATTCAGGTGTACAGTAGTTTGGAGCTGAAATTTGTGAATGGTTTTTTTTAACCAGGAGACCAACTTTTGAAATGAAATTCATTCAAAAAAATCGATATTCATGACAGATATCCACATTACCTTCAAACAATTCAACACCTCCACGTTTTCAGATCATAAAAATTGGTGCCAAACGTCTCTTCGTCCTTGGTCTCGCAATAACTGGTATCACGGCAATTCTCTTCGGATTCTTGAATTTCCTACCATCGGGAGAATTGTTCTTCTGGTTCAGTTTTCTCATCAGAATCGTTGAAGCCATCGGTGATGCTGCTTTTGTCACATCAAGTTTTGCAATTTCAGCCAAACTTTTCCCAAAAAATATTGCAATGATTGTTGTGAGTTTTCTTTTTAGAAATATATATTTTTTCATCAAAAATTTCTCCAGGGACTCTTGGAAACCTTTGCCGGTCTTGGTTATACAGCTGGACCAGTTATTGGTGGATTGTTGTATGATTTTGGCGGTTTCCAAGTTCCATTCCTTGCCCTCGGAATTGTTTTATTGGTTGCTACTGGTTTTGGATTCTATTTGATTGAAGATACAAAAGATGAAGATGAATGTGATAATGATGGAAAAGGAATGATGACTATGCTCAGAATTGGTGAAATTTGGATGCCACTTTTCGGAACTATTGCATGCGCGATTTCACTTTCATTTTTGGATCCAACTTTGACTCCACATCTTGAAGCGGTTAGTAGAATACTCATAAGAGATACAATTTATTGATTTTTTAAAACATTTCAGTTCAACATGTCAAACACTGGAATTGGTTTGATGTTTTTGCTTTGCGGTGGTGTTTATACAGCAACAGCTCCGATTTTCGGAAGCTATGTGGATAGCTATCATTGCGGAGCATTGATGATGATGTTCGGATCGCTTGCCACGATTTTGTCGATGGTTTTTATTGGACCATCGCCATTGTTTGGGGACTTGGTTTCGAAGTGGGTTTTCTGAGATTTTTTGAAGGTTTTGGGTAGATTTTTAAATCAGACCAAAGAATCTACTACTCTCTCATTTTTGTATGTTCTTGGTTTTTAAATTTCCGCTAAACCTCGGCCAGAATCGTAATTTCCAAAATAAAAAATTGTATGGTAACTTTTTACAGTATGAAAACTGTGAATTTTCCAGCTTTTGACCTCTGAAAAATCTGAAATCGTCAATTGTTTCCCACAAAAAACTGAAATTCAGATTATTTTTCAAAATTGTACTCTTTTCAGAACCTTAAAATTCAAGAGATTTCATGAACATCATCAAGAATGTTCTATGAACTTTTGACCGCGTTAATACAAGTTGAAAAAGTTTATGAAATATTTTTTTGAACCGATAAAATCCCCTAACAGTAAGGCTTTCATTAATCAAAAGAGGCCATGAGCAATCAAATTTTTTTGCAGAAACCTTGTCGTCATCGGAGCTTCGTTGGCACTGCTTGGAGTGTCTGCTAGTGCGTTGTATGTTCCATGTTTTCAAACATGTCTTGATATTGTCAAGTGAGTTTTTCTAACTTTTGAACTTTTGTCGTATCAATTATGAACTTGTTTCCAGATCTCGTGGATTCGAGGACAACTTCCACACCTATGGATGTGTCTCTGGTATCTTCCAAGCTGCATTTGGTTTTGGGTTAGTCAACAAATAATTTTGAAGTTTTGAAACTCTATTATTTTTCTTGCAGATCATTTGTTGGTCCAACATTTGGCAGTTTTTTGATGGAACTTATCGGATTCCCTTGGACAACAACCGTCATTGCCGGCCTTCATTTCTTCTTGGTAAGTTGAGTGGGATCAGCTAGACTTAGGCTAAATCATTTTTCAGCTCGCCTATTTCATCATCAATACTCTCGTGGTCAAATATCGCCGCTCTTCAGCATGAATACGTGTCAATTAAAAAAAATCGCTCGAGTTTTAATACCAAATTCTTTAATTAATAACACACCCTTTCTCTTTAACACAAAGTCTTTGCTTTTAATATGATTTTATGACGTTTTCTGTACCATTTGTGCAATATTATTTTTTTCATTTATTTTTTTCATTTATTTTTCTCCCACATATTTTACGGTGTTGTGACTGACATTTTCCAAGTTTCAATTGTGTTTACATACATTCCAAGTTCTTTTTTTTTAGATTAGTCTCCTTTTTACGTGTAATACATGCTTTTATATTGTTGTGATCAAAGATTTGAAATGAAGTTTATTATTTATTTTATAGGAATCCAGCGTTCCAAAAACTGTCAAAATCTAAAAATATCAACAATTAGTCAGTCACAAGCAAAAAAGAATAGACAAAAAAAAATGTCTGTTTGGATATAACATTTATTTGTTCTCCCATAGTTTTTCTTTCTTTTCTCAAAATCCCCCCGCAATTTTTGCTCGCCATTTTCTCAAATATCTTCTGTGTCAAGTACTACTACCTTGCGGTTTCAAATGGATACTAAAACTGTGAGTTTTTTAAAGAATATCTTGGTTTAGTAAGGAAATAATGGGTTTCTACAGTACTAAAAATCTTCCTATTTGTGATTTACACACATTTCTTATCTTCATGAAGATTTCTGAAAATCTTTTCACGTTTTAAAAAATCCTGTTTTTCCTGAAAACCCTCCGATCCTAAATGTTTTTCATTTCAATAAGTTTTTTTCAGGAATACGCTAAAACTCAAGAAGATAAGCATCGCCGCAAAATCATCTTACCAAACAATATTTCTTGGGAATATGGAACAAATAAATATGCAACACAAAAAGGAGATCGACATTTTGGAACTATTCGAAATACACGTTAGTTTTCTCTGTGATAAAATTTGAATTATTGATTTTTTTTCAGAACTCGAAATAAAATCAAGTAAACAATTATCTGAAAGTAATGATGGTGCAGTTCCACACATCACATGTCCACCGTTACATTTTCCGTGTGCATCGCAGTCGAAAACTTCTGGATTTGGAAGTATTCGAGAGCAAGTTACAAAGGTTACCGATACTGTGAGTAATTATTAGCCTACAAGGTTTTTTTAAAAATAATTTCTGAATAGTCTTTGAATCTAGTTTTTTGTCCCAACCCCACCAAAAGTATAATTTTTTCAGAATGGAGATGAAAAAGTGTTGATCAGCAAAATCGTTGATGATAAAATGACAGAAACAGTTTTGAAAAAATGGAATCAACCAAACCACAATGCCAAGAATTCTGATATCGGTAACCCAAATCACATATTCCAAAAATAATGTACCAAGTTCCATTCCAGGAAAACGTAGAGATGCGCTAACTGAAACAATTGGTGGTAAAAGGATGGATCACAAAGAGCATTTGAAATGTATGGCAGCGATTCCGAGATTCCAAGACCCACGGAATTCAATGGCAGCGCTTGGAATGACTCCTGGACAAAATTATCAACCAGGTTGTCAGAAAAATCGACAAGCGACGACATTAATTGAAGGTTTGAATTGGACAACATCTGATCAATTGGATAGTAATAAATATATGGCTTGGTTGGGTGGACAGCTTACACTTCAATCACAATCAAAAACTGGAGGATTTATGAAGACAAGAGATGTTGTTTCTCAAGATTATTATGGAAAAATTGATCATTTGGAGAATGCGAAGGAACTTCGAGAGAAACTTGAGAAAGTTAGACTTGAGAAAAAACAAGAAGAGGAAGAAGATGAAGATAAAATTGAAGAGGAAGAGGAAGATATAAATAATATAATAGTTTATTCATAATACATAGTTATTTGACCCGAGCTCGTACCCGAAAATGATTATTTACATAATATGACAAGTTTAACGAAAAATTATGACACATGAGTTGAGAAAAATAATATGATTAATAAATAACAATACAGTGACTCCTAATTCCTTACAAGAGAATTGGTGAGCCAAGGATTTTGAGATGTTCCAATTAGTTGTGAATCTGTTAGAGATGAAATGTAGTTTCGTAGTTGTTTTGTGCTGGTGGAAGGATCGATATGTTTTATAATTTCGTTCCAAACTGGGATGATTTTTCCAAAGAAGCTTTGGAGTGGGCACTGTTGGGTGAGTTTGCGCTGCAGAGGATAACGAGGGGAACTTTTTCTGCAAACTAGATTATCAATTTCGGGAAAGTAAGTGGAACCCTCCAAGATCCCGAGAAAAGTATAAAGCCCCGAATTTAAACTTCTCCTTTCCGCACTGCAATACTCTAATTGATGTAATCTATCTTCATATGAACTGAAGGATACGTTACATCTACGAAATATTGATCTCGTATATCTTCTAAGTGGCATTTCCGCTAATAAGCATGCCTTTTTGGATATAAACGGCCGAAAAACTTCGGAGCCATAATCAATGATTGGAGCTATATATGTTTTGTATAGCGATAGATATGTGTGAAGTTTACCGAATCTGAAGGCTTTTAGCAATTGACGGGCCTTCCAGAGGGCTTTCTGAACCGTTATATTGATATGATGATCAAAGTTCAACTTCTCAAGATGAATAACTTGATATTAAAGTTGATATAAAAATAAATAAACTGTTCATTGTGAAAAATCCGATGAAAGTAATCTAGAAAAACAATTCACACACGATTATAAAACAACACTGATGAATACGATTTCGAAATTTTTAGATACTGAATATCTAACAGCTGATAGAATTGCAATAAACACTATTTATGTACACTGAACTTTTACGCATTTACCAAACTTGTACATATTTCATTGACGCAAGTAACAGATATCTTGATCTCGTTAAACAATTCATCAAAAACGGATTCAGCGAGATAATTATTACCCAAAAAGTCAAGATCGTTTATAAAAAATTAAATTAAAATAATAAATACCAGCAGAAAAACATTGAAGATTTTCTCAAAACACTCCGCTAACTGGGTAAAACTAAATTATCTAGTCTTATTCAATACAATACAAAAACTATTTTTCTCCTTTTCTTTTCTCTCTCTCACTCTCTCTCTCTCTCTCTTTCTTACTTCCCCGTATTTCTGTTATACATTAGCTCTCGGTACATTCTCTATATTCGTCTTTATATTATTTTTCTTTTTTTAAAACAATTTCTCCTTCCCTTCAATTTTGTGAGCATATTATGAAATTAGGTCGACACGTTTTTCCACGTTTTATTTTTCTGAATTTATATTAATTATTTTCGAGGTCACGTGAGCATATTTCGAAATTAGGTCGACACGTTTTTCCACGTTTTATTTTTCTGAATTTATATTAATTATTTTCGAGGTCACGTGAGCATATTTCGAAATTAGGTCGACACGTTTTTCCACGTTTTATTTTTCTGAATTTATTTTAATTATTTTCGAGGTCACGTGAGCATATTTCGAAATTAGGTCGACACGTTTTTCCACGTTTTATTTTTCTGAATTTATTTTAATTATTTTCGAGGTCACGTGAGCATATTTTTAAATTAGGTCGACACGTTTTCCCACGTTTTATTTTTCTGAATTTATATTAATTATTTTCGAGGTCACGTGAGCATATTTTTAAATTAGGTCGACACGTTTTCCCACGTTTTATTTTTCTGAATTTATTTCATTTATTTTCGAGGTCACGTGAGGATATTTCGAAATTAGGTCGACACGTTTTTCCACGTTTTATTTTTCTGAATTTATTTTAATTATTTTCGAGGTCACGTGAGCATATTTTTAAATTAGGTCGACACGTTTTTCCACGTTTTATTTTTCTGAATTTATATTAATTATTTTCGAGGTCACGTGAGCATATTTTTAAATTAGGTCGACACGTTTTTCCACGTTTTATTTTTCTGAATTTATATTAATTATTTTCGAGGTCACGTGAGCATATTTCGAAATTAGGTCGACACGTTTTTCCACGTTTTATTTTTCTGAATTTATATTAATTATTTTCGAGGTCACGTGAGCATATTTCGAAATTAGGTCGACACGTTTTTAAACGTTTCATTTTTCTGAATTTATTTATATTATTTTCGAGGTCACGTGAGCATATTTCGAAATTAGGTCGACACGTTTTTAAACGTTTCATTTTTCTGAATTTATTTATATTATTTTCGAGGTCACGTGAGCATATTTCGAAATTAGGTCGACACGTTTTTCCACGTTTTATTTTTCTGAATTTATATTAATTATTTTCGAGGTCACGTGAGCATATTTCGAAATTAGGTCGACACGTTTTTCCACGTTTTATTTTTCTGAATTTATATTAATTATTTTCGAGGTCACGTGAGCATATTTCGAAATTAGGTCGACACGTTTTTCCACGTTTTATTTTTCTGAATTTATATTCTTTATTTTCGAGGTCACGTGAGCATATTTCGAAATTAGGTCGACACGTTTTTCCACGTTTTATTTTTCTGAATTTATATTAATTATTTTCGAGGTCACGTGAGCATATTTCGAAATTAGGTCGACACGTTTTTCCACGTTTTATTTTTCTGAATTTATATTAATTATTTTCGAGGTCACGTGAGCATATTTCGAAATTAGGTCGACACGTTTTTAAACGTTTCATTTTTCTGAATTTATTTATATTATTTTCGAGGTCACGTGAGCATATTTCGAAATTAGGTCGACACGTTTTTAAACGTTTCATTTTTCTGAATTTATTTATATTATTTTCGAGGTCACGTGAGCATATTTCGAAATTAGGTCGACACGTTTTTAAACGTTTCATTTTTCTGAATTTATTTATATTATTTTCGAGGTCACGTGAGCATATTTCGAAATTAGGTCGACACGTTTTTCCACGTTTTATTTTTCTGAATTTATATTAATTATTTTCGAGGTCACGTGAGCATATTTCGAAATTAGGTCGACACGTTTTTCCACGTTTTATTTTTCTGAATTTATATTAATTATTTTCGAGGTCACGTGAGCATATTTCGAAATTAGGTCGACACGTTTTTCCACGTTTTATTTTTCTGAATTTATATTAATTATTTTCGAGGTCACGTGAGCATATTTCGAAATTAGGTCGACACGTTTTTAAACGTTTCATTTTTCTGAATTTATTTATATTATTTTCGAGGTCACGTGAGCATATTTCGAAATTAGGTCGACACGTTTTTAAACGTTTCATTTTTCTGAATTTATTTATATTATTTTCGAGGTCACGTGAGCATATTTCGAAATTAGGTCGACACGTTTTTAAACGTTTCATTTTTCTGAATTTATTTATATTATTTTCGAGGTCACGTGAGCATATTTCGAAATTAGGTCGACACGTTTTTCCACGTTTTATTTTTCTGAATTTATATTAATTATTTTCGAGGTCACGTGAGCATATTTCGAAATTAGGTCGACACGTTTTTAAACGTTTCATTTTTCTGAATTTATTTATATTATTTTCGAGGTCACGTGAGCATATTTCGAAATTAGGTCGACACGTTTTTAAACGTTTCATTTTTCTGAATTTATTTATATTATTTTCGAGGTCACGTGAGCATATTTCGAAATTAGGTCGACACGTTTTTAAACGTTTCATTTTTCTGAATTTATTTATATTATTTTCGAGGTCACGTGAGCATATTTCGAAATTAGGTCGACACGTTTTTCCACGTTTTATTTTTCTGAATTTATATTAATTATTTTCGAGGTCACGTGAGCATATTTCGAAATTAGGTCGACACGTTTTTCCACGTTTTATTTTTCTGAATTTATATTAATTATTTTCGAGGTCACGTGAGCATATTTCGAAATTAGGTCGACACGTTTTTCCACGTTTTATTTTTCTGAATTTATATTAATTATTTTCGAGGTCACGTGAGCATATTTCGAAATTAGGTCGACACGTTTTTAAACGTTTCATTTTTCTGAATTTATTTATATTATTTTCGAGGTCACGTGAGCATATTTCGAAATTAGGTCGACACGTTTTTAAACGTTTCATTTTTCTGAATTTATATTAATTATTTTCGAGGTCACGTGAGCATATTTCGAAATTAGGTCGACACGTTTTTAAACGTTTCATTTTTCTGAATTTATTTATATTATTTTCGAGGTCACGTGAGCATATTTCGAAATTAGGTCGACACGTTTTTAAACGTTTCATTTTTCTGAATTTATTTATATTATTTTCGAGGTCACGTGAGCATATTTCGAAATTAGGTCGACACGTTTTTCCACGTTTTATTTTTCTGAATTTATATTAATTATTTTCGAGGTCACGTGAGCATATTTTTAAATTAGGTCGACACGTTTTTCCACGTTTTATTTTTCTGAATTTATATTAATTATTTTCGAGGTCACGTGAGCATATTTCGAAATTAGGTCGACACGTTTTTCCACGTTTTATTTTTCTGAATTTATATTAATTATTTTCGAGGTCACGTGAGCATATTTTTAAATTAGGTCGACACGTTTTTCCACGTTTTATTTTTCTGAATTTATATTAATTATTTTCGAGGTCACGTAAGCATATTTTTAAATTAGGTCGACACGTTTTTCCACGTTTTATTTTTCTGAATTTATATTAATTATTTTCGAGGTCACGTAAGCATATTTTTAAATTAGGTCGACACGTTTTTCCACGTTTTATTTTTCTGAATTTATTTTAATTATTTTCGAGGTCACATAAGCATATTTTTAAATTAGGTCGACACGTTTTTCCACGTTTTATTTTTCTGAATTTATATTAATTATTTTCGAGGTCACGTAAGCATATTTTTAAATTAGGTCGACACGTTTTTCCACGTTTTATTTTTCTGAATTTATATTAATTATTTTCGAGGTCACGTAAGCATATTTTTAAATTAGGTCGACACGTTTTTCCACGTTTTATTTTTCTGAATTTATATTAATTATTTTCGAGGTCACGTGAGCATATTTTTAAATTAGGTCGACACGTTTTTCCACGTTTTATTTTTCTGAATTTATATTTATTTTCGAGGTCACGTAAGCATATTTTTAAATTAGGTCGACACGTTTTTCCACGTTTTATTTTTCTGAATTTATTTTAATTATTTTCGAGGTCACGTAAGCATATTTTTAAATTAGGTCGACACGTTTTTCCACGTTTTATTTTTCTGAATTTATATTAATTATTTTCGAGGTCACGTAAGCATATTTTTAAATTAGGTCGACACGTTTTTCCACGTTTTATTTTTCTGAATTTATTTTAATTATTTTCGAGGTCACGTAAGCATATTTTTAAATTAGGTCGACACGTTTTTCCACGTTTTATTTTTCTGAATTTATATTAATTATTTTCGAGGTCACGTGAGCATATTTTTAAATTAGGTCGACACGTTTTTCCACGTTTTATTTTTCTGAATTTATATTAATTATTTTCGAGGTCACGTAAGCATATTTTTAAATTAGGTCGACACGTTTTTCCACGTTTTATTTTTCTGAATTTATATTAATTATTTTCGAGGTCACGTGAGCATATTTTGAAATTAGGTCGACACGTTTTTCCACCTTTTTTTTCTGAATTTATTTTATTTATTTTCGAGGGCACGTGAGCATAATTCGAAACTAGGTCAGCTGATCTTATTCTTTTCATATTAATTTTTAAACGGAAAATTCGTAAATCCAGGACTTTGTAGCACTTTTTTTTGAAGTTTTTAATTTCAGAAGAACCCCAATTTTCAAAGGCACATGCTGATTACTTTAAAACCTGCACAAATATGTATTTATTGTTGAAGCAAAATAATAGGAATTCAATGGAATAATATGCTAGTAACACAAATTTAGATATAAAAATGAACATTTTGTTGAGCTTCTCATTAAAAAATAGCAAAAAATGTTACAATATCAACAAATTCGTATTAGACATTTCATAATATACTTTTTTCATATAGCGTTTCCTTTTACATAATATAAAATATCATATCCCAAGTGGGAACCACATCAGTGTGTCTCCCTCTAATTTAAATCTACGTTTGTCTATGAAAATATAATTTTTTTTCAAAATGCAAGTATATAAGTATTCCTGTTTTTGATTGCTGAACGCGACATTTTCCAAAATGTCTCCATTTTCTTCGAACCACATGCTGCAAAAAATATTTTTTATCATTAATCGATGAATATTACGAAAACAAACTAACTATTTTGTATCAAAACGTTTCACCAATCCATCGAGAAGTGATTTATCAAATCTTCGCGGATTTTCATTTCCTGGATCTTCTAGTGTTAATTCAATTAGTAAAACATTCCTATAATGTGCTTCATTAATCCAATCCATCAGTATTTCAACTATATCTTGATCCTCTAAACCTTTTGCATCTATAGTTATCCGATCTGTTTTTAATTCTTTGATCATTTCAATTGTAAATTTTGTATTTGGTATAGAGAAATCAGTCATTTTTTGTACCTATAACAGTTATGAAATTTGAATATTAAAAATGAAATAAAACAAAAAACATACCTGTCGAAAATTCAGAATCTTACTTTCAAAAAAATCAATGTTCGAAGTTGTTGGAGGCTCATACTCAAAAACATCCAAATTTTTCAATACAGTGAAATCCATTCGACTTATTATATTATTGATTTGTGTGGACTGAACATGTTAGGAATATTTTCGAAAGAAAATTCAGGAAATTTACCAACCCGTTTATCTCTCAATTCGGTTGAAATTTCTTCACGATTCTGAATTTAACAGTCAGTGTTTTCAATGCCAGCTGATTGTGAATTACCTTTCTTATGATCAATTTCTGCAAGGTGTTCCTATGAAAATCAAGATGCATTTTAAACAATTGAACAGTGACGTCTTCAAATGTTTGATCTTTGTGTGGCGTGCAATGTCTACGTTCATTCCTTAATAGTTTAATTAAATGTTTTAAAAAATACATTTTTTTTTTCAAATTACGAGATCATAAAACAATCCACTGGTGTCATATCCTCATCATCGTCTTCAAAAATCATCACTTTATAATAGAGCTGTTTAGAAATCTTCATAAAGAAAAATATTTCAATAAATTCTCCCCATAGAATTCCGATCAAATCAACAGCAGATGTGACGGACATAGCACTCACAAAACATTTTCTGGAACACATTCTGAATGACATGAGTGTTTCATCATCCATCCTCTCGAGTATCATACATCTCAATTCAGCAGGTAGGCCATACCAGTCAAAACTCATTTTCTGGAATGGTTTTATTAGCAGATGACTTGGAAAATATATAAGAAAATGAAACCAAATAATACTCTGACACATTACATGAACATTTTTCAGATCTTTTTTTTAGAAAACCTGTTTTCTAAATGGTCAGTTTTTCTGAAATTTTTTGATGATTGATATATGATTACAATCAGAATCAAAAATGGTGACATTCTATTGACAAAAAAGTTTCATTGACAAATATAGACATCAAGAATAGAAATATTTTTTTCAACTACTGTAATGTTATAAGCAATTTTGTCATACATTTTTCTTTCAATTTCAATTGTTAACTGTGAATATATCATCATTTTATTGTTTTACTTTCAGATGCATCTATGCGACAATTAAATTTCAGCACCATGAATCTGAATTGTTCGAAAAATGAAACAATAAAATATTCACAGATTGATTCTTATAACAATGAGAAATTTCAGTATAAATTTCGATTTAAAAATTCAAAAAATTAATTGAAACTGAAAATGTTGAATTTCACAACAGTTTTAGCATTCATTTTCTTTACCGGAATTTCTTGTGATTATGTGGTTGATCATGTTTTTACGCAGTAAGTAACTCCTAGAAATGTATTAATCGAATCTGAAAGTTTCAGTATGCTCAATTCGTCTGTAGACAGTTGTGACAATTTTTATCGACACGTTTGTGGAGTTGAAACAAAATATGGGATGAAAAGATTGGGGCTGAAAATATTAGAAGAAGACTATAGTAAATTAACCGTATTTGATGAAGTTTCTGAATACATGGTCGGTTATTTATCGTATTTCATGCAAATATTTGAAATATTTTTCAGATGGAATTAATTAAATGTAGTGAAACTAATTATATAAAAGGGACTGTGTCAGATAAACTAAAGAGCTTGTTTGAAAAATCGTGAGTTCACTTGACAAAAAGAACGCTTTCGAAATTGTAAATTTTCAGAATCCAAAATGGTGAGGAAGAAATATTTTTGAAAAATATGCAAACAATTCAAAATTTCACTGGAGACAAAAAATCAATTTACAGATTTTTTGGAAAACTGGGAGTCTCATTTGGTAAGTGTCATAAGTTTCTTGTAATAAAAATGAAATTCCAATTCTAGGTCCAAAATTATAAACTAGGTTGTGAAACAGTCATTCGAACAAATAAAGAACGATTGTGGCTTCACGCTAACGGAAACATGATTGATGCTTTTAATATAATTTTTGATGAACTGAAAACTATTTTTCATACTTGGATTGAGGTGAGTTAAACTTAATTACTTTGTGTTTTTGTAAATTTTCAAAATATTCAAAAAATCAATCATTACTCACACTCAAATTACAGGATACACCATCACTCAAAAAACACAACGTCGTTCAAAAGTATCATGATAAACTTCTGAATCTCACTTTATATGATATGTCTGCTTCTGAACGTATTTCACAGTTAACAAATGAATACAAAAATTGTCAAAAATTTTTGATTTCTTGGATAGATGATGCGAGTTTGGCAAATTTGATTTGTATCGATCAGTCATATTCGCGCTTCGGTGAAAATAATAATAGGGCTGTCATTGGTTATACCGCTAGAAATAAAAAAAGTGTCGTTTATATTGGCTTACCTTTCTATGCAATTGCATCTAGAGTTGGAACGGAAGCTTTCTTTGTAAGTTTAAAAAACAACTTCTCTACATATTTACATATGATGAATGTATTTAGATTGGTCTAGTTGGTAGCCTTATTGGTCACGAAATATCGCATTCTTTGATTCAAAGCAGAGGTGAAGAACTTGAATTATTCTTCTCTCAGCGGACAACAAACTGCATACAGAATCAATTTTATAAAACATGTCATTATTTCAATGTTTCATCGGTGTGTTTATAAGCTATGTATATCGTAACTCATGTGGTTTTCAGGATAATTGTATTCAATATACCGGTAGAATCGATGACAATGGATCAGATTTATTAGGATTCAGAGGAGCTCTCCAATTTGCAAAAAATCATATGGGTGCCACGTTGAACGAGTTCAATGATGAATATAGAATATACACAAACTTACAATTGCTTTTTATGGGACAATCAGCTTTTTTCATGTGTATGGTTTTTTTTCCAGAAAAATGTATCTACCATTCTGATTTTTTTTCAGAATATTCGATCATCGGGATATCGCCATTCTCCATCTCCAATCAGATCAAATGCAGTTGCTGCACAAAATTCAGAATTTTTAAGTGCATTTAAATGTGGACCAGACTCGAAAATGGCAAAATCGTTACATGTGAGATTTTTCTAATTATAGTTTTGTAACAAGGCAACGTTTATTTTTCAGAAAACATGTTATATTCTTGGACCAGACGCTTCATCGGAGTAAAATATTTTTTTTTTATTTCATGTGTAACACATAAAATATGAAAAAATTTTCAAACAAAAAATTGAAGTTTTAATTTTTTCATTTTTAGACTAAATTGAACAAGAAAAAAAAATTACGAGCTTTGGACGATATATTCTCACATTTTTTGCTATATTTTTTACTTTGGACATCGCATCACATAGGTTAACAGAAAAAATTTTTTTGACAATTTCCCCCGGTGTAGATAATTTGAAACATTTTCTACTCATCATTTTATTTTCCAAACTAAATTACAAACAAAAAATGTTGTTTACAATCAAATCAAATCAATGAAACAGGGGATCAAAAATGTGTGTATGTGTATTTTTACCGGGCATAAAAATTGTTCAGGAACCGTTGAAGTACTAAATGACTAATTCTTTCCATCAAATATATGTGAAGAGATCTTAACAGAAAAAAAGTTGTTAAAAAAAAAGAAATTATTTAAAGTCAAATAATCACAAGAATTATTGAAACCGGTCACTAAAAAACGGGGATTTCTTATCGGTTAGAATTGGATGGGATAGATGGAGATGGAAGTCATGAGCATTCTAGAGAATAGAGATTTTTTTTTTGAAAAAAAAATATTGTTTTTAAAAATGAGAAATGAATATAAGTGAGTTCCTTGGAGGGTAGAATACAAAAAAGGGGAGAATAAAGGATAAATAATCTCAAAAAGTTACAAATGACTGAATTTTATGTACAATTATTATTGATTTATTGACGATGATTTGCTGATAATCCATTTCCATTTGTGGTTGCGTTAAATGTGTCAATTTCTGATACAGAAACTGTTGAATCATTTATCCGATTATATGATTGCTCATTTTTCAACATGTGGGTAGTTGATGGTGTTGTGTTCAAACATTTCGAAGCCTGGAATATAATTCGGATTTTTTTTAGGAATACAAATTAATCAGGAACAACGAGGCTGGTTGAAATTGGGAATTTGGGATTTCGGAAATCTTCTTCTGAAATTCAAAACTTCAGAATTCTGAAGTTGATCTTTTATATTGGAAATGAAAATTTTTGGTTCCAAAGGTCAAATTTTTCAATGCCAGCAACAAAAATTGAGAATCCAAAAGTCCGATAAAATTCTGTTCCAACCAGCCTTGCTCAACAATTGTCTACATTATGAAAAATACATTCCGATAGGAAATGGATCATATCAGACTTGGGAGAAAACTATTATGCTTTAAAGCATTGTTCCAAAAAATTTTACTTTTCCAGTTTTCTCCCAAATCTGAAACGATTGAAAAAAAAAAATAAAAATACATAATTATAGTAAATACAAATTATTCTCTAAATCATGCCAGGTTACCTGCAAAATATTTTTCACTTGTGCTATCTAAAATATTAGTTTTTTAAAAAGAAAAATATGAAAAAATGAAGTTAAAAACATAAACATTCAGATAATCTACTGAAATAAAATTGTGCATTTTTGCTTACCGCTGGGATATTTGCCTCAAATTTCCATATTCTGAAATATCTCAAGAATAAGATGATGAGAGTGGGAGAAATTGCCAGCAGAACCATGAAAACCGCAATGTACATAGCCCAAATTGGATAATCTGTTTGCACCGAGCGACCCTGGATAAAATATTATAATATAGATTTTTTTGTAACATTTTGATCTACCTTAGCAGCATCATATGCAAAATAGAACGCAGGATTTTTGAAAAACTGAGCAACCGACGCAATGAACAAAACCAACATCATAAAAGGAGTGGCGATTTTCCAGGTGAATCTCCAATATAAACCAGGGCGACTTCCAGTCATATATTCAATATCATCAGAAAATCTTTGCTCTTTGTATACATATGAAACAGCAACAATTTCAAGGAACGCAACACACATTAAAGCGTAGGATCCAGCAAAACTGTCGAATAAGGATACCCAATACTGGAATAAAAATATTTTTGATCTACTTTTTCTAAAATACTCACCTGTCCAGATTTTGAAGCAAAAGGAAGACCAACCAAAAACGCAGAAAGACAAAGAATGAAAGTCATGACTGGTTTGCGAAGAGTCACCAACTTTGAATCATTTAATGATGTGATAACTCCTTCCAATGTTCCAAACATTGAACCCAATCCAAGACTCAGTAACATCAAGAAAAATAGAACTGACCAAAATGGTGGAATTGGAAATTGTAGAATCGCTTCGGTGAAAACAACAAACGCGAGTCCAGTTCCTTCAGCAGCTTTTGAGATTGTTGCCTCGAAATTGCACATTTTTGAAACAGATGTCATTCTTGTAAAGTCTCCAGTCCATCGATTCTCAATCATTTTCAAAATATCTTCATCACTGAAACGATCAGTAACATTTGACAAATATGGAAATTCTTCCGGGAACAGTTTATGCAAATGAACTTTGTCTCTGGAACACAAAAATCATTGATGTTGAAAATATGTATTTCAACTAACTCTTCAATACAAGCATGAATCTGTCGAGTTGCCATATATCCCAAGACACAGAAAATATTGACAGCTGTGTAGATTGATGTGAAAATATTGACCAAAGCCAGTCGAACCGCGTCTTTTTTACAATCATTTTTCAATGGATTGTATGATCCGAAAGCGATTAATCCCCCAAAACCAAGTCCCATTGAGTAGAAAATTTGAGTTGCTGCCTCTAACCAAACTGTTGGCTCCAATAATTTTGCGAGCTGAAAAAAAAGTTTTTTTTAAAGAAGAGATGAGATTGTCAAAAAACTCACATCAGGATGGAACATATGACTGATTCCAGCCATAGCTCCTTCAAGCGTTGCAGATCGGATCAAGAACATAAAAGTGACAATATACGGAAATATCGCAGTAATATACATAACATTTCCTGAACTTTTGATCCCTTTATTCACACAAAGATAAATCAAAAGCCAAGCTGCTCCAAGAGCTGTCAAAATATGATAATTGAATCCTCCGAAATCACTAATTGATTCAGTGGTTTCAAGAGCTTCGTGATTCCAGAAATATGATGCTTCACCTTGTTTTGCACATTCTTCAATTTCAGTTCCATTACTGTATTTCGGGCATTCCTGGAAAAATATTTTTGATGAGATTCAGAACTTTCCTCTAATTTTCAAAAAAAAAACCAACACTCCACGGAAGTTCCAGCGTGAAAGACTTGAAAAGATAATACAAACACCAAGTAACAATGACATTATAATACATGGCGACGAGATATGATACAATTGCAGCTGATACGCCAAGACCACCCAAATACGGATGAATCGCCGCCCAAACACCCATCGGACCCGTTCGTAATCGTTGTCCAATTCCGAGTTCAATCAAAAATAATGGAAGTCCACCCAAACCCATCATTATAATGTATGGTATTAAGAATGCTCCTGGAAAAAATATTGGGAATTTTTTTGTCTGCTGGATTTCAGGGTTACAAAATTTTTCTTTCAGTTTGTTCAAAAATAATCTGAATTTTTATTATAAAAATGTTGATAATGTATTTTGAATGAAGGACTTGTGGTAACTCAAACTCAAAAAAACCAAATTTGAAAAATATAGTACAAAATCAGAACTGGGAAGTTTAGGATTCAGAGAGAATACAAAAAATTTTGAAGATCTTCAAGTTTTGAACTTTAAAAATATTTGGAATTGGTCCTATTACTACGAACAGGATTTTCAAAAAAAAATTTTCAGATAACAAAATTATTTTTTTTTTTTGAAAATAACACAGCTCTCACAATCAGCTTTGAGGTTGAAAGCTGAAATTTTCAGCTTTCTTGAATAAAAAAAGGTTCCCTCATTAGTTGTCTTTTTCCATTTTTCATCTACGATTAACCTAGTCGTTTTATTATAACGAAAAAAAAAACAAAAACAAGTTTGCTCGCCAATGTTTTGTTTCTTTTTTTCCTTTCTTCTATTTTTTTTATTTTCTTTTCAGTTTTCTTTATATTTTATTTCTTTCTGTCTCCCAGTCATTCTTTTTCTCGATGAGTAAGTAAAATGAGAAAAATAATAATAATGGAATTTCTTTCGAACAAACCTCCGCCATTTTTCTGCAGTAAATATGGAAACCGCCAGACGTTTCCAAGTCCGACTGCATATGAAACAACGCCCATGTAGAATTGAGTCTGCAAAAAATATGTTTTGTGTGTTTTGGTGTTTGAACAATGGGCCGATGCAGGATAATATTTCTGGGAATAATGAAATTTACCAAGAAATTTTTATAGTTTGTGTTCTACAGAAGAAACAAGGTGTGGGCCTCAAATATTGCAATAAAATTTCCAAACGTGTTGAAAAACATTAGTCCTTTCAAAGATTATGAAAAGTCTGTCCGAAAATGTTGAAGGCTGAAGTTTTTCTTTTGAAGTTCTCTAAGTGCTCATGATAACTGGAAAAGTTCAAAAATGTGTCTAAGCGCGATTGCTTGACAATGGAAGTCTCTAGAAGTCGCTACTTGACAACTAGAATTATTAGACTCGGCTAATTCTCAAGGCGCGGCTCCTTGCCAGAGTCTACTTCTATGTAGAGGCGGCTCCTACTAAAGAATTTCTCTCAGCGTTTTCGTTTCTTTAACCAAAAACCATGTGATATTTTCCAAAAATATTAATCTGCATAGCCCCTTTCAAATATACCTTGTTTGCCCATTCTTCTCGATCTGCATTTTCAGCCTCAACAACAAATCGTACAGCTCCCGAGCCATTTTCCTGAAAACCATAAAAAATTATTTAATGGTCTTTTCGCACTCTATAATTTCCTTATTTTTTTCGTTTTTCTTTTTTTTTTTGAAAAATAATTGTTCCCCAATCTAAAAATAGCAACATTGTGTTCTAATCAGATTTGTCTATTTTCTTGACAAGACAAGAGAAGCAAAAAAAAGAAGAAGTTCACCCAATTTTATCCCCCGCTTCAATTTATTTTGAAATGAGATGAGCAAAAAAAAGTCGGGGGCCATCTAGGTGTCAGTGGCCACTTTTATTTGATTACATTCATAGTACATCCACAGATGAGTCTTTTTTTGTGTGTCTTTGGAGGAGGAAAAAAGACACGAGATTTCGTCAAATGATTTTACTATTTCGAGCACTTCAGACAATGCATATTTTTCATCAAAAACTTATGAATGCAGGAATCAAAAAACACTGGGTGGTCTGGGTTTTGGTCGGGAAAGAGATTTTTTCTATGGAAAAATAAAATATTTCAGAGAGTTGAAATGATCCAAAAAATGTATCTGACATTTTTTAGAATTTGACACTAGAAAAATTATCTGAAATTATATTTTTCAGAAATCATAATTTTTAAAAAGTTTACTGTTTGTGTATTTTTGAAGTTAAAGGAATCGCTTCAGGATTTGTTTGAAAGAGTATTTTAATATTCTAGATTCCATGCTAGTTAGCGTAAGTCTGAAGAATTGTGTTCTTCTGGGGGTAGATCAAGTTTAAAAGGCCCAAAGAATTTAAAAATTGGAAATCGAGAACCCGATCACCTTTCAGCTTTCAACCGAGTTCACTCAAATCCCACAAATGTCTCTAAACCCCTACTCACCCCTTCACCATTTTCAAACGAGACAGTTTGATCAGTAAACGTTACACGAGATCCAAGACGAATCGATTCCTCACTTCCACTACTAAACTTTGGTCGACCATTCTTCGACTCACTTCCCGGTATCGATAACAAATCAGGAGGTGGTGGAGACGATGTCATACCTAGAAACAAAAACAAGCAAAATGAAATAACAAGAGGTCTATTGGATATTGGATACTTTTATTTTTCATTCGGTGTGTGTGTTCGCCTGTTCAAGCTTATCTAGCTTACCATGAACTTTTGCCATCTCTCTTCCTTTCAATGTCAAAAACAATAATAATAAGAACAAGAAAAATAAGAGTGCTCACAGGAAAATGAAATGATGAATAGATTGGGAGAAAAGAGAGGAAATAATATGTAATGATGCGCTAAAATACTTTTTGTAAATATATCAATGTCCGTTAAAAACTGCTCTTGTTACATGTACATACGTGACACCTAATCCGCCCAGTTTTTTTCTGGGGGGAGGTTTGGGTCAGCTTGGAGGAATCAGAAATGAGTTTTAGGATCTCTAAAGTGCATCAAGGTACATTTTCAGTACTAATTGGATAATTAAAAAAATATCAAAATCTAGATTCTGAAGCACAGCATCAGAAAGGATTTCTGAATTTGACCCCAATTTTTCGAAAAAAAGGAACGTAAATCGATATCCTTAGCTTATTTTCTAAAGCAATTTTTTAAAGAATTTCCAGATCGAAAAAAAAGTTCAAAAATTATCGAAAAAATGTTCACATTTGGATTTGAGCTACTTATTCCTGGTGTTTTTCAGTGAAATCGAGACCACAGAAAAAATCAGGCCAGTCCGAGAAAAATTCCGAATTGGGCCTGAATATCGAACCACTTTTCTCGAAAACCTGGGCCGCTTGAATAATCTTAAAATTCAAAATTGTAACCCAATTTTCACTTTTTCAGAATTCCATAATTCAAGATAATATTGACATTTAAAAAAATTTCAAAATTTCAGATAAAAACACAAGTTTAAAATTCCTGAAGTCAATTTTTCTCAGAACTTCTCATACCACAAAGACCTGTTTTCAATGTTTTTTTTGTCCAATGTTCCTCTTTTCAACTGGTAATACACTTCTCAATCATCACGAGTTGGGTAAAGTTAGGAGGCTTCGGATTTCAAACGAACGAAAAACCTATGACATGTGACTTTGTGAAATGAAAATGAAAATGATGAAAACGCTTTTCACCACAGATGCACTTTTTGTGCGTTCATGAGGAGATATGAAAAACATAAAGAGAGAACAAATCGGAAAATAGTTGACAAGTCTGTCATTTCAAAATGAATTATAATCGTTTCCACCATTAGAGCATTGATTTTTGTGCTTTATTTTGAAAGAAAAATGAAAAATGTTGGTTAAACTTTGTTTTTGAAATGAGCAAAGAATTCCATTAATGAAAAATTGGTGACTCAAATTTCAAAATTAAAGATTCTTGAAGAAAACTAGGAGATGCCTTGGAATAAATATGAAAATCTAGAATTTTCAAAACTTTCTGAATTTTTTTTCTTATGAGGACATTTTTTCAGATCAAAGAATTCAGACTTTCCGGAAAATTTTACAGGTGAAAAATACATTTTCAGAAAAGCTGTGATAATTTTAAATTGAATGTATGGTTTTTTAAAAAACCGAGACTAATTTGAAAATTTTTGAAAAAAAAACTTCCAAAAAATAAAATCTGAAAAAGTTCCATGTAAAATTTTTCATCTCAAAATGTTCCAGAAAATCTCAAAAAATTCAGTTCTGGATTGGAACTAAATTTTTTCTCGAATATATGAATTCTGACTATTTTTTATCACCAATCCCCGAAAAATCTAACAATAAAATTCTGAATTCCAAAAAGTTTCACTTAAAAAATCCTAAAAAATCTTAAACTAACCTTGATCACTAAAAGTAGAATAATTCTTCATTCCACCACAAAACTCTTCTCTTCACTTCACTTTCATAAAATAAATGAACAGATGCAAAAAAAAAATACTTTCAGTTTTGTGCCCAAACTCAACTCAACTCAAAAAATTGAGGTATGTATATGCCGTTTTTCCCTCTACCCACTAGTCTCGTTCCAAAACTCCGCCCCACTTTTTTTTATTCAACTATTATTTTTCAGCCTCTTTTTTTGCTGCTGCTTCTTCTTCTTCTTCTTCTTCTTGTTTATGAATGAATGAGTGAAGCGAGCAGCGACAAAATAGTAGACGAAGTTAATTTATTTCGATGAATACACATAACTTTGCAATTCATCCGTCATTTTTGAACACGTTATTATTATTTTTTCTCATTTTTTATGCATCAATCAAAATCAGGAGATGATGTCACTTACCAATATATTAAAGAAGTTGAAGGTGGATGTTTCGAAGCCAAGAGGAAATGTTTTTTGAGATTCGCGCAGAATCTGGGATTCCTGGAAAAATATGAGAATTAGTTCTTGAAAATTTGGAAAAAAAGAAACAAAATCAGAACAAACTAGGGAATGATAGATAAAAAATCCAGATAATGAATTTCAGAACATTTAAATCTACAAAAAGTCCGGATCAGGAAAATGAGGAATTTCTGAATTTCAGCACAGGCAAACATATATTTAAAGTTCTAGGATTCAGAATAATTTCAGCAAAAAAAAGATTCCAAAAAAAATATATTGAATGGCCCCATGAAATTTTCAGATTCTTTGAACCGGAAAATTCATGAATTCAAGAATCTTCAAAAAATTTTGAAATATTCTGAAATTCTAAAAAACTTTGTGTTGGAAATTTTTCGAAATTCTCGGAATTTTCAGATTTCCAAAGGCTAGTTCTGAAGAACTGAAAAATTTGGGGAAATTTCTTGAAAAATCAAAATTCCAGAATTCAGATTTTCAGCCTTCTAGCCCAAAACAATGTCCGATTTTTTTCCCGCCCAAAAAAAGCTGGAAGTAAAAAAAAAGATGAACGGAATAATCAAAACGCATGACTTGTGACTGACAAAAAGCCACAGGAAATCACGTCAGAATTGACTTCCAAAAAGAAAAAAAAACACACACACACACTCAACACAAAAATTCATCATCATGCGTATCTTTCAGACGTCTGTATATATCTATCTTCAAGTTTTTTTGTGCTCGCCGCAGCCGTTTCATTACACATCAAAAAATACCTTTCTTTCTTGATGCTCTTCGAAAAAAAAGTGAGAGAAACATGAAATAAAAATGAATGAAAATCAGTTTTGTTCATTTTTTCGGAAGATAGAAAAAAAAACATGAAAAAATCTCTATGAACTTCTCTAATGAATCGATCAGACTTGAAAAAATGGGGGTGGAAGAAAAAAAGAAAATTGAGATGAAAGGAAAAATAACGGATGTTGTTTGCTCTTTTAACCAATTTGTGGGTGTTTTTTGATTATTTTTGAACAATTGTTAATTGGTGTTTTTTCGTGTTTCGGATCTTGTCGTCATTGACAAATGATAAATTGATTAGGAGAAACAATTTGAAAATCTTGTGAAGTCTATCAATTTCAGGGTCACGGGTTCGATTCCCGGTGCCCAATATTTTCCGAAGTTCAAAAATAAAAATGTAGAAATATTTTTGAAAATTTTCAGATCCCAAGTGTTTTGCAAAACTTAAGATTCCTTTCAGACCTACAGTAATATTCCCCCTGCATATTTCTGTTTCAAAAACAAAACGGAAATTCCTAATGAGCTCGATGAACTTCAGACAATTTTTTTGTTTTCTTTCTCTTATTTTTTTTTTTTGAAAAGAAACGTGTGATCTCTTACAAAAATTGTAGACCTATTAAAAATAATTAGTGAATGATATCATTTCGGAAAATTCTGGAGCAAAACGCGGGGATAAAAATAAATACGAAATAAAAAAGTCGTGTTATTTTCAGTGCTTGGCCTGATATAATTGTTTTTCTTTTTTCTTTCCTCTGTCGCCTTTGCCCTTTTTATTCTCATAAATAGAAGAAGAAAAACACAAGATGATGATTTTTTTCTTCCATCGAAAATGAAATGGAATTTTTTTGCCTCCCAAAAAAAAAAACCGAAAAAAACATAATCCATGAGGCTCAAAAATGGTTCGAAACAAATGCAAAACAACAAAAAATGTAGACAAAAAACTTTTTCTTCGGAATGTAAAAAATTCAGGAAAAAGTCACGGGAAACAGCAGAAGCAGCAAAAAAAAACTAATCCAAATTGTAAATTGGAGAATAATTGTTCAGATGAAAAGATATACGGAAAAAAAGGGGACAAAAAAACAGATTGCTAAATTTGTTACAAACGTTCAGAAGTCCATTCAATTTGGATAATTGGGTACTGTAGCTTTCAGGGGGGTTTGCGGGGAAGATTCGAAAGCTACAGTAACCCGTCCACCCTTCTTATCTAAATCTTAATTTGAAAAAAAAGAAAGAATGTGAGGGTGAAGTCAATCAAATGAAAAATGCAACATTCTCATTCGTTTTTATCTGAACTCACACATCTCGCAAAAGGTTCGAAATGAAAAAAAAAACTGACATCAAGCGGAGAAAATAAAATAAATATTATTGGGAGGGTGTGAGTGAGATGTGCGAAAATTCATTAGTTTTTTCCCCAAAGTTTTTTTGTCTATGTGTGTGTGTGTGTGTGCTCGATTTTTTTTTGCTCGAAGAGCAATAAAAATGACGAATTTCATTTCGAATTGAATTGAATCGGATCAAAGAATTTTTGGAGAAAAGATCTCACAAGTTTTTGAAATGAGAAAAATGTTTGCAAATATCAGTTCGAAAATGAGAAATACTACTGTAGTTTTTAGGAAAAAATTTCGTGTCTGAAGGTTTTCAAGATCTCTCCAAGTGTCTAGAAGAGTCTCGGACATGAGTCAGGCCAAACTTGAAAAATATTTCTACTCGAGTCAATCAATCCTTAAAGCTTTGAGGTCTAAAATTAGGAGTCTAATGTTTCAGAGGGTTAAGGTTTGTTTTTATTTTTCCTGTTGGTCAAAAAAATCTCAACAAAAATGAATTTTCTCAAAGAAAAAAAAACGCATAAATAGAATTATGTTGCAACCGAAATCGCCTTTCTTTTTTTTTGCTCTTTCTGTCCAAAACCAGAGCTCAATGAGCCACCCTAGGATTTGTCAATCTTTTTTTGTTTTTTATGGTCCTTCCTTCTATGCAAATATGTAAAATGAATCAGAAGACGCGTCAAAAGTTTTTGGGATGGTCTTTGTTTTTTAGACGTCGTGAGGCCACTGGAGTTAGGCGAGAAAAAAAAAGAAGAAAAGTTGAGCTAAGTTGAGATGAAAAGCATGAAACAGCGAGAAAAAAATTATGTGTATGAAAAGGAAGAAGAAGAAGGAGGGTGTGGGAGTTGGATTTCTATTTTTTTTGCTGTCGCCGATTGTTGTCTTTTTTTGTGAGGCGAAGCGAGTTTTTGGGTAAAAGTTGAATGTCGTAAAATCTACTTTGACGAGTCGAGTCGAGTCGAGAAAGTTTTATTTTTATTTGTTTTTAGTTCTAGAAGTTTTCAGAATCTGGATGTGAATTAGAAAAAAATATTTGAGATTCAGAGGAATCTGAAGATGAAAATCAAAAATACATAAATCATCAAAAATATTCACATTCAGAAAAGGATATGAGATCTTTCTTACAAAGAACAATTTTTCAAGAGGAACTCAGTCAGATGACGCGAAGAACATCTTGAACAATGAAATTGGAAATTTTCAATCTCGATGTTCCCTACAGTAATCTGAGGTATTTCTATTCAAGTATAAATCACATGCATCTCTGAATGTGAGCTGAGACAAAGAAATTTGAATTTCTGATTTTCAGGTTTACCTACAGTAACCTGAGATATTTCTATTCAAGTATAAATCACTGACGAGAGAAAGAAATTGAATTTCTAAATTTTGAATTTCCTCTACAGTAATCTGACATATTTCTATTCAATCATAGATCACGGGAACAAAGAAATTGAAAATTTTAATTGAAAATTTTGAATTCCGAATACAGTAACCTAAAGATTATTTATTGAATCTTGAACAAAGAAATTGAATTTTTCATCAAATTTCAAACAAACACAATAAATCAAAATTCTGTGTTTTGAATTCTTGGAAAATATTCAAAAAGTGGGAAAAATTTTAAAGGGATCTTCTGGGGGGTCATTTGAGCTCTGAATCTGAATTTTGACAAAAATTTTCTGATTTTCAGAATTTTCAGAAGAGAAATTCTAATACAATGTTCAGAACTCGATCTGTCTAAAAAAAAAGGCTTGAAAAATCTAAAGAGCTTGAGCTCGGGTACAAAACTCATAAGATCTGAAAAAATTTCTAAAATCTGCCTACGACTTCGGACTTCGGCTCTAGTCTGATACAACAAATTTCTAGAAATTCACTGAAGTTCTTTAAATTTTTCTAGACTTCTATCTAGAAAAAGAAACAAAAAAGTTCTACAAATTCCACAAATTCATAAAAATAAGTCTTTTAGAAAAATGGACATATGATGCATGACGTCAAAAAGCAGTTTCCGGTTGAATCGTCATTTTTTTTCTTCAAAAGTAACCGCCAAAAAAATTTAGAAAGCCAAAAAAATCAAGAGTTCTCTCTCTCTCCTAACAGCTTGAAAAATAGTGATAATTAATATAATAATGACGTTGATTCAACAGCTGGTTGCTGATGAAAACAAAAACAGCAAACAACAAAAAAAACTACTACTGAACATGAGCAAGGCGAGCATCATCACAAAAAAAAACATATATATAAATAGTGTGTGTGTGTGGGGCCCTTTTCCTACTCTCTCCTAAATCGTCATACATTTTTAAGTGGAACATCCGAAAAGTGCACCAAAATGATTTTTTAGACTTCAAAGCTCACACATAACACACAAGATGAGAAAGGGGGGAAACAACACTGGAAAAAATGAGGAATGATGGGAGAAAATGAGGGGTAGATCAAGTTTCGTTTTGGAATGGGGAGAAGAAGTCTGTGTGAAATTCACAAGGAAAACTTTGTCAGGTGAATTTTGAAGGTTAAAACGAGTTCTCAAGTTTCGCTAACTTTCTTGGAGTTAGCCCAAATTCATGAAACTCATAATTTCAAATTTGTATTCCTCAAATTAAAATTCATTTTCAAACGCCAATTAATTCTGGCTTACTTTTTGAGCTTTTCCTTAAAATATTTTTCAAAACTCTGCAATTCATAATTTTCAGCGTGAAAAGCTCTAATTTTCCGAAATCTCACGTTCAGAATTTCCTTGCGCAACTTGTTTCCCAGAAAACCTATTGAGTGACTAAATGAGTCACAGTATGAAATTGAGAAGCTGCAAGAAAATGTTGCCAACTTCTTCAAATGAGCCTAATTTGTTGTGATCCTCTTTTTTCTTCTCAATTTATTTTTTGTGTTGATTTGAGACGATTCGTGGAAAACACGGAACGAAATAGGGACCTTCAGATAACAAGTTTAGTTAGTTAAGATTTTTGTTTGCTGCTTCAAAAACCAAACGCAAACTTTTTGCAACAAAAAGATGAAATTCGAGATGCTCATTGAACATCTACATTTTTAATGACTTTTTTTTGATATTTTGAAAATAAAATACAATTTTGAATGGGAAAATGTGGGCTTGATTTTTCAAGAGAAGCATTGGAGGTTTTTGAAAGAACATTTAACAATCTTGAAATTTTTTGAAAATTGAGAAACCTTGAACTAGAAAACCAAATATTTCCTTTTCCAGTTCAAAAGATCAAAATAGTTTGATGTAAGCTCTAATAATAATAAAAATTCACAAACTTTTACACGTGGAATTTGATTTTCAGCGCTAGGAACATTTGGAATTATGTTCAAAAAATCCCAGTTTTTCATAACAAAAAAAATTATGTTAGGGTTTATAGAAATATAATTTTGGCATAAAATTTTCAGAACTTACTACCCGAACTCAGTGAAAACATAAAAAAACGGAATATTATTGAATGTAGAATAAAGAGAGTTCAGACAGAAAATACAAAAAATTTGCACTTTCAGTTTTTTTCTGAATAATGATTTTTGCTAGATTTCATCACAGAAAATACGTTTTGAAACGATTTTGATGATTTCAGAAAAAAAAATGAATGAATCAGGAATTCAGATATTTTATAGAAAAAAATACAAGAAATTATTGAAAAAGGTCAAAGATACAAAATATAATCCTACTGATTTCGAAACATTTTAAAAGTTCAATCTGACTTTCAGAAAGTGTCTGAAAGCATGTTATTAGCTGAAAAACCACCTGAAAAACAAGAAAAAATAGAAAAAGCAGGTGTCGAGTTTAACAAAAAAAGCTGAAACCAAAGAAAAAATGAATGAATCTACTGGTCGGATATAAATATAAAAATAAATATATATTCATATTTGAGAAAAACAAGACTTCTTTTCTTATTCTGCCTGCTGAAAAAAAGGAAGAAGAAGGAGGAAAAAAACAGAAGAGACATATCCGAATTTCTTCTTTTTTTTTTTTTTAGCTTTTTCTTTAGCTCATTTATAACACCACCCTCACCCCACCCTCTTTTTTTGCATCGGCTGTGCCTTTATAGATTTTTCGTTGTTTTGTTGAAGTCGTATGTCTGGAGGAAAGAATTGGAATAATGTTCATAAAAAATACAGCAAAAAATGGCTCATCAGTCGAAGCTTGCATCGGTTGCTATAGAGAGGAAAATTTGGAATTTTCGGGAAAAAAAAAATAAGTGAGGCACGAGAAAGAAAAAAGTAATTGTGGAGAATTTGATTTATGCCTTTTTTTTGCATCTTGTGTTATGTATGTAGAAAAAAAACGTTTTGAGCAGCAAAACAAACGAGAAGCGTGATGTGACGTGAAGAGGAGAACTATTTTAGACCACAGAAGATCGAAGGTCAAAAAAAATCTTGAGGGTGGGCTTTGAATAAGTAGCGGAGATTAAACTGAAGGATTTTAAGATAAATACTTTTGATCTACGGAAATAATTGTGGATTTTAGAACATGAAGAGTTCAAGAGATTTTTGACTAGAAACTTGATCTAGGGGAAGAACTTCGGATATCAGAACACTCAAAAAACTCCTGAATCCGTAGCACACTAAAACCTAGACGATCCAGACTTCAAACTCCGCCCCTCCTCAGCCCGACCAACCCATGCTCTTTTGAGATTTGGTTCCTTGAACTTTCACAAAAAAAAAAGTGTTTTCAGCACAGTCAATTAATCAAAAAACGTCAAGCATACAACAAAAAAAAGAAAGAAAAAAGAAAAGGAAAAGAATAATGTGTGTCATTAGTTCCTTAAACTTTACTCAATGATCTCAACAAATATTTCTCCATTATTTTTCTTTATCCACGCAAAAAAGCACAAAACCCCCCCCCCCCAATTTCCGTTCATGTGACAATTAAAGGTTCTTAAGTGATGTTGGCTAGAAATCACGTCAGAAGTTAGGACTTCAGGAAATCAAGAGTTTTAGAGAGAATAGAGGGACCCCTAAAAACATCATCGAAGCCCGCTATTTTCTCTAAAGCCCTCCAAGCAATTCAACTACCAAAAGAAAAAGCAAAGCAACAAAAAAAGACTTTAGGTGCAGTAGTGGTGAAAAAAAAGCTAAGCAAAAGGATAACTGATGGATTATGTATATTCAAGAGAGTGCGAAGACGATGTGCTGAAATAGATGGAGGCGCAGAGAGTGTGTTTTCACCGCCCCGCTTTTTTTTTCTTCTTCTTCTGGAGAAATGCGTGAATAAAAATAAAAAAAAAAGATGCACTGACATGAAAAAAGAGAACAACAAAAAGTGTGAAGTGTAGGAAAAACATGTTGGGTGGATTTTTTGGAAAATAATTCAGAGTAGATTTAGTTTTAAAATAAACGGTAGACGAATAATACCAAAAGCTTACATTTAGCCTTTAAAAAGTTGTCAGAAAAATTCTAGATTACTGTAATCCGAAAAAACTTAATCGCTAGCTCCTAAAATCTATTCAAAACCTCCAGTTTTACTTGAATAAAACTACTCAAAACCTCAAATTTTCAAAAACAATATTGAAAAACTCACTTTTCCTCCAGTTTTCCTCGAAATTCAAAACCATTCAACCAAAATTCGCTTCAATAACTGTTCCATCATTTCGCTGACGAGTTTTCCTGTAAAGTAGAAATTATTCAAATTTAAATAATTTTTATACAGAAGAAAAATTCAAGAAAACACATTTTTTCATAAAATCACTTTTTGAGCGCCACAAAACTATCGAAAATTAACTAAGCTTGTGTTTCTTGTACTAGGAAAATAGAGAAATATGAATTTTACAACAAGTTTCATTCAAATTCATGAAAAAACCACAAAAAATAAAAACAAGAAAAAACAAAAACAAGAAAATAAAAGTAATAATGGAAGCGCGCCCTATTGATAAAAACCGCACTCTCTCAAAAATGTGTGTGTTTACGACCTGCTGGTCATGATCCCGTCGTCTTGCAGAATTCGACTCCTAATGTGAGTCAAAATTATTAATTCGGAAAAATTATTGATTGAAATTTTTTAGGGTGGACTCATCTGCAAAGGAGATATGACTCTCGGGAAGTATCACGACCCATTTGGGCACCGCAAGTCGCTCATCCTGACCTTTGCGAGTTATTCGTCTACGATTTGTTATCGGCAAACTTTGGAATTGATGGGATGGGGATAAGAATGTCTGAAAAGTCGATTTCCAGGTAAATTGAATCTAATTTTGCTAAACCTTTAAAAAAATATCGATGTTCGATGAGATATTTGTGTAATCAGTAATGAAATATTTATTCTCTATTATTTTTTTTACAAAAAATCCCAAGTTTCCATCTCTAGAAAACTTCAAAAAAAATTCCAGTGCTTTATTCTCCAGTGCCATCCTTTCTGGATGAATGCAAAGAAGAAAAAAAATACAATTATTTTATTTGGTCGAAGATGAACTCTTTTTCTTATTCATGAATAAAAAATATGAATATTTGAAAGGAACGGGTAATAAAACTCTAATGAAAAAAAGAATTTTGTCAATAAAAATGGAAATTGGAAAATTTTTATTATTAAAATTTGAATCGTAATGAAAATCTTCTCTTTTTTTGCACAAATCCTTTTATAGTAAATTAATCTCCAAAATGACGAAAGGAATCATCAAAAATCTCGATTTGTTTTGTATGCAACTGCACATAAAAGGTCACAAATATATATATTTACCGGAAGTTTTTTTGATTCAATTTTATAACAAATAAAAAAATCGTCAAAAAATTGTATTTGCATAATGATCATAAGTGTTTATTCAATTTTTCATCCAATTTTTTGTTCATCTTCTCAGATTTGTTATTATCGGATTTTTTTTGAGTTTTATAGATAGATACGAGAATTGAATGAAAAAAGTGGTGTTCGATTTGTGTTTTTCTTTTAGTGCCTTGAGTGCTAAATCAACAAGATTACGATTTGAAATTTGTAGTGAATAAAGAAATCAGTAATTTTTTGTGTGTTTTTTTTTTTGATGGAAGATCGAGGTAAAATTTGATTTTGCTATATTTTTGATGGCTAAATTCAGATTTTGTCATGTGAAATTTTGACCAAGAATTTTTTAATTTTCAAAACCAATTCAATCATGTTCCAAATGTTTTTCACTCTTTCCAATAAGTGCAAAAACACATCGAAAAATTCAGCAGATCAGAAATCTTTATCCAAATTATATTTACGCCATTAAAGAAACAAAGCACATTTAGAATTTTTTTTTTCCTTCCACCAAAAAAAATCCGCTTTTTCATTCTCTTGTTTTTTAGGGTATCAGCAAATAGAAATTTATCCAAATACACTTGTATCAATCATGTCCTTTCTCGACATAATAAAAAACCGAAGCTCGTGATCATTTTGTTTCTCAATCATTTCTATCATTGTCTACGGTGTTTCTTCCATTTTTCTATAGCTCAATTTTTTTGAAAGTTTTGCGGTAGATCAAAAATAATGTTTTCTAATTCACTTTTCAACAAAAAATTGAAAGTCCTTTGCAATTGAAACGTTGAAGTGCTTGCTCTTTCCTGACCCATAGAAAAAAAATTGGATGTTTTTTGAACATACAATAAAATGTGCATAGTTATTTGCATATAAGGGCGCGGAAAACGATTTGCGCGGGTTATTATTGGAATATTTTCATGTGCATTTGCATGTTTTGATAATATATTTTCAGATATGAATCATTGGGGATTATCTTTCCTGTTTTTTTGTGGACACTGTGTTTGGGTTTTTGCTGGCACATTTTTGTTGTGTATTGAAACTGGATTTTTAGTTTTTTTTTTTCTTGGGAATGCTTTCAAAAAATTTTAATTTTTCTTGAACTATTTCAGAACCTAAAAAAAGGTTTTAGCTAAAGAATAATAAATCTTAAGTTGAGCAACTTTGATAAATCTTGCTGCTGTGAAATTTTTTAAAATGTTATAGCCACTTTTGAAAAAAAAAACTAGAAGATTTTGAGCAATCTTCAAATTTATCTCAAAACCTAGATTCAGAATTTTTATAATATTCTATAAAAAATTGCGATTTTGAGAGAAAATGAAAATTTTGAAATTTGAAAATTTTTCTGAATCTCTAGATTTTCCATAAAAAATCGTCGAATTCAGGCCAACTTCAAGACTTTTGCCAGGCCCGGAAATGTTTTGGGTTGCAAAATGTTTCCCTATTCCTCAGCTGTTTTTTGAACACTTCCTTTTCTTCAAGCGCGCGTAAAGCACTCAAAGACTACAACACAAATCAGTCTAGAAACTCAATGTCCACTTGAGATAAGTGTGCATCTTATCACAATAGTACTACATACTCGTACAAAAAACATATGCGCGCGCGTAGCGTAAAAAATCCTGTCGGCAAAATCCCTCACAACAATAATAATACAGTTAAAATGGGCGGAGCCAATTGACCATCCTGCCAAAGTTTCTTGTTTACTTTCACCTTCAGATCTCTTCCGCCTAGAGCAAAGAGAGCATGTGTTTGATCTTTATTTTTTGATTCATTTTGAATTTCGACTAGTCTCTATTTTATTTTCAGAGACATGAAATCATTTATTTTGGCTATTTGTGTTGGATTTGTGCTCACCTTTGAGGGCCGTAAGTTAAAGGGAGGAAGTTAGGATAACTCCGAAATACTACTCTCAAGATAAACCTCATTTTTTTCCAGAAATGTCTTGGTGTGATTATTGGAACCATCGAGGAATCGCAAAAGCTGAATGCCATCCAGCCAAACTTCAACATTGGTCACTTCCATCATCTACACATAGACAACAACAACATCAAGAAAAACTCGTATTAGCCATGCCAATTTGTGATCTTGTTACTGATTGGTCAAGATGTCAAAACTCAAATCATTGTCCTCTCGGACTCCTTTGCTGGCGGCAAGAATCTGGAAGTCCATGTTGCACACCTCAATTGAATAAGATTATAAATCAAGACAATGAGCAATGCCCTGCTCCTTCTACTTTAGGTATTCAATGTAATGTTAAAGTGAGTTCCTGCCAGGAACTTCCTGGGAAAATATTTAGGATATGAATTAATTTGCGGTTTTCAGAATCCTATCAGTTGGTGTAATCATGATATGGATTGTCATCGATCTTCAGCTGTTCAAAAATGTTGTCCTTCTGGATGTGGATATAATTTATGCCTTCAAACTACTTCAAACTTCAAACAGATGAATATGAGATGTTAGTTTTGGGCTCGGGTTAATTTTTTTTTGAAAATTCTAGTTGAGTTAATGGTGGACATAAGAGATCAAGAAAAACAATTTTTGTGAAAAGTTTGAGATAAAATTATTTTTGATCTACCAGACATTAAGAAAACCTAAAAATTCCCCTTTTCCAGTAGCGGCTATGTCAATTGTACCGGATAACTGTCCACCAATGGATTCAATCGCTGTCTCATGTGTCGCTTATGGTGTCAGTTGGTGTCAAAACAGCAATCAATGCCTACAAAACGGTGTTCAAACTCGTTCATGTTGTCCAACTCGTTGCGGATATAATGTATGTCTTTTGAAATTATCACCAACAAATTGGATTATTGCTTGATTTTCAACGATTTTTAGCATCAAATTACCTCCAATTCACTTAATATTTTTTACGTGTTATGTTATTCTATGTATAAATTATTACAAAATCAGTTTATTTATCAAATTCAAAATTCTAGGTACAGTATTGGAATCAAGTAGAAATACGTATGGAATGTTATGACTAGGAGATTTCTATGAAACGAAACAAAAATATAAATAATCTATAGATCATGAAAGATGAGGTTTCCCCATTGAGATAACAATTTTTCGACCATTCCTCTAGCATTCGGATCTGCCGATTCCATGAAAGCTGTGTGACCACCATGATTAGTGATAATACCGACAACATGCTCACTTTCCATTATATCATTCACAGGGATGCCTGAAATCATAGAATCTAGAATTAAATTCGCCTTCTTTGAAACTCCACTTACATTCAACTGGACTGAAATAGTCATCAACAGCATTCAAAGTGACAACAGGAATCTTGATTTTGTCAACTTTGGTTCGCAAAGTGGCAAGTTTATAATAAGTTTCATAATTTTCGAAACCGAACATTGGAGTGACGAAAGATTTGTCGAATGCGCGAACAGATGTGGATTTTAAAACTTCATCGAAGTCAACGGTTTTTTGGAATAATTCTCGGTATCTGGAAAACATTTTGGGTTAGGCAAAAAAGTTGGGGTAACTCTTGAATTAAAAAAAACATACGGTTTAACAATATCAACAAGATTCTTGGCAATAAATCGATTAAAGATCAATTGTGGAATAAATTGTTCAATCGAATCCGAAGCAATCATTGGATCCCATGGTGATGAAACAATCATACCACCATCAAGATGAGCATTCTCGCCTACCATTGCAAGATAGTTCCAGAGAATCATTCTGAATAAATAGAAATTTGATATCAGTTGTTGGTGTTGTTTGAAAGAACAAATAAAGCGAAATAAACAAACCCTCCCATTGAAAATCCACATCCTAGTTTCTTTGCGTTCGGATAGCGTTCATGAACCATTTGTGCGATTTGGGCAAAGTCGTGGGGAGTGGCAGCGTTGTAGGTTCTGTAGAAGAAAGTGTTGAACACATTTCCCATTTCCTAACTCACTTGGTGGTCCGAAGTTTAACTCCACCAAGACCTCTTGGATTCACCACCAAACATTTCCATCCCTTATCTCTTGCTTCAATAACTGGATGAAGAACATAACTGGCGTCATGGGTACTACCTGAAATTGTATTTTAGTTACGTTTCCCTGGGCAACAACTAACCAGTGATCCCTGGCAAGAAAACAACAATCGGTGTGTTGTCGTCAGCTCCTTCTGGAATGAGCCAATCGATTCCAGCTGCACCGCCATCGTCGAATTCCACGATTTCTCTGGAAGGAAAACTTGGAGACAAAGTTCGTCTCTTATCAATTTGATGTTGCAGTTAACTTTATATGAACACTGATAAAATATAAAACACTACAGACAAAGTGGCATGTAAATTATTTATGATTTTTTCCAGGAGAGAAAGAGCGGGAGGTCAAAAGTTCAGGGGAAGTTTGAGCCATCTGTGAAAATTTACTAGATTCTGATAAGGGTTTCCCTGGGAACTGAAGATCCTAAACCTGCTCCTGTGTAAAACTGACCTTTGGAATGGAAGTTTTGGACAATCCCTGAAGATTTGTCTAACAATCGTTTGAGTTGTTCCAAATGGACACCACCAACTTGGATGATATGGTTCATGCAATAACATTAAATTTTTTTGTACTTTATCATATAATCTTGTACCGTATTTTGCATAACTTTTGGGAACCTGGAATATTTATATATATATATATATTTTTCAATTTTTTCAAGAGATTCCAAACTCACTGCTGATATATACCAAGAATAGAGCCATATTAAAATTGGTGTGAAAAGAATGAATGTGCAAATGAATACCAGTACCATTTTGGTTTAATTCTGAAAATCTTCAAGATTGAAAATAATTTTGGAACAAAATAATTATTTGGTCTTCACCGAAAAAGGTGGTGTGATAAAATGAAAATTGTTCTGTGTAGAAGACCATCGGAAAAAAGAACTAAATCGTTTGTAAAGAAATGAAGATAAGAAAAGTTGTCACTTTGAATTTTAGATAAATTTATAAAAAGTAAGAAGTGCAATTATGGTGAGATGATGTAAAAATAGATATTTTTTTGCTTCGCTTCGCTTCGAGAGAGAGAGAGAAATCTAAGGGGAAATTGAAAAATAGATATTTTTAGTTATCAAAAATACAAGTGAAAAACAATTATTGTTTTGGCCAGGGCTGTCTGAAAATTATAGGATTAAAGCAACACCCTCGTATAATAAGGACATTGCGGAATGCATTCAAACACCAAAATTTATAAAATTAACCTATCCAGCTTTCTTCACAAGCAACATGAAAAAGAAATACTCAAAAACGATCAAATTTGACCACTTTTGAGAAAAAAAAATATTTTTTTTTGAAAATTGCCTGCAGATTGTGCAGATCCGCAATTTCATGAAATTTGTGCAAACACTGTGACGACAATTGTGTGCTACAGTACCCCTTTCAACTTTTTTTCCACAAAAAGTGAATTGTTTCACTGAAAACATTGAAATAATTTATAACAATGATTTCTGAACATCCTTAGCTATCTCTACTTTCATTTTTGATAACGATATTTCAGTTTCGTATTGCATATTCTGGTCAAAAACTAAAAAAACACAATTTCCATTGAAAAATGTAGTTTTCGTCTGAAATATTGAATCTTAGTGTTTATACTTCTTCAATTTATTTTTTTCATACCCAGAAAACAGTTTTTTCCATGCAAATTGTCATTTTCCGAAAAAACGGAAAAATTTTGCGAAAAAATAAAAAAGAAAACAACGAGAATCCGCGTTGACGCTAGCCCGCGTTGTTTGAATTTGAGTTTTTTCAGTTTTTCAATAGGCTTCCATATTTCGGCGACTACTTATTGAAACGTTTTGAATGTTTTCTCCGAACTAGAAAACAGTAAAACTAAGCTAAATCTAAGATTTGAGAACATTTGGGCTTTTTTCAAGAAAGTGCCTATTATACGAGGGTGTTGCTTTAATGATCATATTAACAAGTCTTTCAGAATTTTCCGCAACAACTAAAGAAAACAAACAATTTAAAAAAAAAACGCGGGCAATTTTTTTCTCTGCAAAAATACACAGCTCTCTTTTCTTCCTCACTATCTCTTCATTGATTTTACTCTTTTTTTTCTCCAAATATTTTTTGAACATGTGAAGAAGAGAGAAAGACTACATTGTAGCGTTGCTTTATTTTATGGGAAGAATAATGTGTTTTTTGGATACCTGAAGGATGCCTGAATGAAATGGAAAAAGAAACAAAAAATTTGGAGATTAATAAATAAATGTAACAAAAAATGCAGTTTTATCAGTTCATTATTTGATAAAAAATAAAAAGTTGAGTACTTTGAGTGATTCACGTGAACAATCTATTTTTCTTTGCAAAGTGAGAAGAAATTATGAAAAATAAGGCGTGGATCCTTGCCTTATGAAAAGCCCTCAAGGAGTGGCTCCCTGACACATTAAAAAGCCCTCGAGGTGTGGCTTCTTGGGTTATAGAAAAACCTCACGGAGTGGATCGTTGGCATATGAAAAGCCCTCAAGGCGTGGCTCCTTGGCTTATGAAATGCTCTCAAGGTGTGGCCCCTTGGCTTATGAAAAGCTCTCAAGGAGTGGCTTCTTGACACATGAAAAAGCCAACTTGCTAGCTACATATTTTCAAAACATAGCCGCTCGGCTATGAGACTTTTTTAAGAGACGCAGACACAACGATAAATATGTGTCAACCTTTTCTAAAAATCCCACAATCCCTTTCGAGTAAAAAAACATCTATGCGGATTAAAGTTTTATGTAGAATGTGAGAAAAAAAATGCAGTTTTTTTTTCAAATGCTGAAAATTGTTTCAAATTATTTTTCAGGGACAGCGTTAAATGATTATGTTCAAGACGAAATACAGTGTTTTGTAAGGCGCGGAAACATAAAACAATATGATACGAAGAACTTTTGAAATTGATTCTAACAAGATTTTTCGGAATTCTCTGGAGAAGATCAAAAATAGTTGATTTTTAAAAATCTTCCACGGTTTCATTGAAGTCTCCCAATTTTAATACAGTTTGCGTCAGATCTCAAGATTGCGGGGAACTTTTTGATATAAAATAAAACTTTACAAACTCCTGATCTAATTTTTGAGATTTTCACTTTGAACTGAACAGTTTCGGGAAACTGTCTGTAAGATTTTCAATCTTTTATTGAAAATTTTCGTTGGATTTTGTGTAACAATGAAACTTTTTGATCTTTTTAAATCAAAAATGACAATCGAATTTTTTTTTTGAAAAAAAGGCAAAGTTCTAAATTACAAAAAAATCATAAAACTTGATTAGTTTTACCGTATGTTGTCAGGTTTTTTCAGTAAATTATTCCGGAAATTTTCCACCATACAATTACTTCACATAAAACGGCTTGTACCTTTTTACAACAGTTCAATTTGCAAACTGTCTATTACACTTTTCCAAAAATTATCGGTTCTACCCCCTTACCAATCTCATTTTTCATCGTGGTGTTATTCTTTTACTGGAACTGAATTTCAAAAAAAAAGTTCATTCTGTTTTTTCCACCCTGTTTAGTTAGAAAAACTGGTTAGATGATCATCAAAAACACTTGAGATACTCTAACAAAATTTTTTTTTTTCAAATTTGCATACATTCAAGAAAGATAAAAATCTTTGAAATTGAAAAAAACATCGTTCTTTTTTATTGAAGTACTATTTGAAGTTATCTAATAAATAATACCAACCAAAATCTAATTTGACCATGACTTTTGTAGTGATATCAGATTGAGATTCGGTCAAGAGATAAAAAAAAAGGACGATTCGATTCTTTCACGCCCACGCTCCTTTTTCTTTTGCCTTTTTTATTAAAAAAATGTGTTTCATTCTTGATATCATGAAGAATATAGGGCAAGTCTGAATGCTTTTTTTTTATTTATTTTTGAGATCTCAAACGCCCTGGTGTTTTTTGAATTAAAATATTTTTTGTACGAGTATGCCTAGTAGATTGTGAAAGAGTCCAAAGTAATATATTTCGGTTCATATTTTAATATTGAAATTAGGGTTGAGCTAACTCCTTAAGTAGTCTTAAGGTTTTCAGGCTTCAGCTAGTCTAAACTCCCAGTAAAATTGTATAAAAAATTAGACAGGAGTACATTTTTGATTTTCGGACGTCTCTATGAAAATCAATATAGTTTTCTGCATGGGAAAATGATTTAATTTAGTTGAATTTTATAACATATGAGAAAAAACAGATAGTTTTTCCGATTTTCTGTCAATTTTACAGATCTTAATTTGATCTATTTAATTGTAAGGTTCAGTTTTGTTTTCATTTTAACATTTTTTCCAATTCTGAAACGAATTAGCTTGTGAATTGATGAAATCTGGAAGGATTTTTTTAGAATATAGATACAATGTAGGGTACAATATACCTTTTTTTGGCTAGTTCGCAGTAAAAAAGTTTATTTTCTTGGTCACGTATTGAATGGGTAGATCAAAAATATATTTTTCCTATTTGATTCAAGTTTATTCCAAAGTCTTGTCAAAGCTCGAATAATCCACAAAACTTTTTCCAAAATAAATGTAAACCCACCAAATTAGTCTTCTAATATATCTCACAAAAATTATTTTAATTACCTTCACCTTCACCTCTAATTAAAAAACCAAACACACACACACACGCAGAACAATTCGAGTCATCATACCCAAAACACAAGAAAAACAACGAGCTAAAATCAATCGACCCAAGGTCATCTTACGCACACATTTTCGCGCATCCCTCAACATGACTGACCGATTTTTATCCCCCTTCTTCCTACATACATACATATTTTTGTTTTCCTTTTGTGTTCTGTTTTTTTACCTTTTGGTGGTGGATAGATTATTGTTGAATGTTTCCGGGAAGATTTTTCTTTTTCAAAAATATGTGAAATGTTTCTAATTTTTAACCTTGCAGGGTTCTTATTCACCGAAGAGGAAAAAATGAGTTTTATGAACTATTTTTTCACACTGGATGCTATTTTTGCGTCAATTTCGGGATTTTTGTTATACGTTGCCCCTCACTACTTTGCAGATGCTCTTTTTGTGAGTTTTGAGAGATCTTTGAATAGGGTTTCAAAAAAAGAAGATTTTTTATTTAAAAAAAATGATAAAGATTTTCAAATATTGAATATTTTTGAAACAAAATCAATCACAACAGTCAAAATCCATCTATTTAGCTCAACTCGAACGTGGAAAATTTTAGAATCCAGTTTTTTAATTTTCGCGAAGGGTTAACTCATATTAAAAAAATTGCGCTAACTAGTTTTTGATAAAAAACATTTTTCATAAAAACTGAAAAAATGTTCAAATTTTTTTTCAAAATGACTTAACTGATCCTGAATTATTCAAACTGAAAGAAATTCCAAAAATTCTAAAAAAAATTGAAAATAAAATTTATTCCAGCAACGACAAACTGACGGAGTTCATTGGCATTTGATGAGATGTGTCGGTGGTCAGATCTTCGCCTCTTCTTTCGTCGCATACAGATTCAGAACATCTAGCCCAGTTTCCCAATCTGTTTGTCATTTCATCCGTTTGATTGTGAGTTTTCTGTAGATTTCTGGAGGGAATATTCAGGCTTCAAAATTTGTTTAAATATTCAGAATGTCCGACTTTAAATCTGACCAAATTTGCTCCAAAAATTGAAAAAAAAAATATTTTCAGCCATCAATTCTTCTTCTAGTCCTCATTTTCCAAATCCAATCAATGACTCCTGATCTTGTTCCAACTACTGTAAGTTATTTGTTTCTTTTCCCACTCTAAATCTAGTTTGATTCCAACGCTTGCTCATATTCCAGTTCTTGAAAGCTCTCAAATATTTGATGTTCGGAACTGTTGCCACCCATTTCCTGTTCTTATCAAAATCCGGCTGGTTAACCGGTCAACGTTTGGCAGTCGAGAACAAATTCGGCAACTTTTTATATCAATTAGACTCATTGGCCTCAATTTGCATTGGTGTCGCCTGGATGACATTCCCAAAATGGTTGCTTCATCGTCAAGTTTTGGTGGAATTAGATGAATCACACGAATTGTTGGGACGAGTTATGGGAGCCAATTTCATCTCGTCGTTTATTGTTTCAACACACGCTTTGTATTTTGAGTCGAGAAATGATCGAAATATTGCTGTTGATAGTCGTGTTGTGGTGAGTTATTGATTTTTTTTTCAAAATTATTATATGGGCCTTACTTAAGTGGGCGTGGCTTATATGCAACTATCGCACACAATATTTGAACGTCGTAGGTGGTCTCAGCTTACGAAGTTAGCTTTTCAAAAATCCCTTATGTATGTCTGAACAAAATGTTCACCTCTAGAAGATTTTTGATTTTCTGAAAAATGTAGGGGGGTTTTTGGAGTCTGAACTTTTGAGAGAATTCATTTTTCGAGCTCAATTCAATGTATCAGAATTATTCTAAATTTACAGTTAACTTATAAACTTTTTTCAGAACTTGACTTAGCTCAAGTCAATCCACCAGAAAGCGATCCTTGTATTTTTTTCTGAAATTTCCTTTTCTGTCTGAAAGCCCTTTATATTCGCAAAAAAAAATGTTTCCCGAGGGCAGATTTTTTTTTCAAAAGTATATAACTTCGAAACAGAAGTTCAGTACAATTCACACGTTTTTTGTGTTCAAAATTTTTTATAAAACGTAAAGCAGTAACTATGAGAACGGATTATTTCTTGCCGAGCTACAATTTCACCTTCCCAACAGATAGATAATTATTATTTACCCATTCTATATCTTTGCGATACGAAACAAAACGCCAATTAAAATCATGCGGGGTGTGACACCTGAAATTAAATTTCCTGCCGCTTTTCGAGTAATAGGCAACCTAGGCAACCACTCTCATCTCTTTTGTTTTACATTTTATATATACGCTTCTTCTTTTTTCAGATTTGATATATACTTTTATTTGAAAATTTAAACTTTCATTTTCATAATTCAAAATGTTTTGTTTCAGTGCTGCATTTCTATTCTTGGTGGTCAATTATGGTCCCAAACATACGAACATTGGTCCGGAAATCATTGGATCGGAATCACTCTATTCTCAACATGGACTGTCATTTCATTGATCTACAGAAGCTATCTGACATTCACCACCAACACAAAATCAACAATTAAAAAATCGCAATAAATGCCAAATCTCAACAAGTCTCCAAGCATCTCTTCCAGATTCAAATAGCTTTTTTTTCTTCAATTTATTTTTCATTTAATTTTTGTGTGTTTTTTTTTCGACATCAAGGCAACGCTGTGATATGATTCTATTCCCCTTCCCCCCAAAATGCCCCCAATTTTTTTTGTGAAATGTTTTGATTTTTTATAAACGAATAAACAAGTTAGATTAAAAAGAAGAATGGTGCAATTAAAGCGAAAAATGAGAAACTGATGGATGAAGAAGCTGGAATATATTTTTTGTCAAATTCAACTGGTGTACTGTAGTTTTGATTTCGAACAAAGTTTTGGAACATTTGGAAGGTTTCTTTTGGTTTTTGCTCGGTTGCCGCTGGGAAATGACCACCTCCTTTGATTGTTACCAATTCGACGCCTGGAAAATTATTGGTTTTTTTGTGATTGGAGATTTGGAATAACTAATGAAGCTGGGGATTCATTGATTTTTTTTGAAGACCTTTTTGAAGGGATTTTTTTCAATTTTGAATTCATTTTTTTTTATTTCGAAATTTCGATTTTACATTCCAGGTTTGTTTATGATACTTTTGTAAATCTCGAAATTTTTTAGAGGTTTCACTAACCTAAGCGGAAAAAGCTAAACAAAATCTTTTGAGTTATCACAAAAAACTAAAAAAAAATTTCTGGTTCAGAAATTTGTTTTCAGAATGTTTCTAGAAATTAATTTAGTTGTTGTAATGCTGAAAATTTTGTGCCAGAAAATGTTTCCAAGATTTTTGATTTTCTCACGAGTTCTCAAAACTTTTCAAAACCTCGAAAATTCCTATCCCAACCACCCTGTAAATTTACTAACCATCATATTTTGTCCACAATCCAATTGATGTTGGCAATTGAACTGGATCATGATAGGAAGTGGCTCCAAAAATAAGTGTTCGATTCAAATTCAACTTCAAAAATTGGGCATTCTGCACAACGTTACAAAGTGTATCAGCATCTCCGTTAAACAGAGTTACACGTTTTTTAGCATTGATTACTGTATTGAAAAAATCTGTCATAGTCGTGTATTGGGAAACGTAGACTTCTCCGATTTTATAGCTAAATATTTGTGGTTTGGTGGTGTATCTTTATAAACTAAAAAAACATACTTGCACATGGCATAGGCTGGAACATAATCTGGAATTCTTAAAGCAGCTCGAACTTCTAGAGTATTCAGGTATGGAATATGATCATCGTGGGAGGCACAATCAGGTTGGCCAGCAATATCAATCTGAAAATATTAATGAAAATCAAAGTTTCCTCTTTGAAAATGACTAACCGAAGGTGTTCTCATATTTTGATTGAACTTTTTCATCATCAATCTTTGTGTTTGTAGTCTTTGAATCTCTTCATGTGGTGGATATGGAAGATCAGGATTCAAATAACACGCAAAATATAGAAAATATGGATCATATCCAGCGTAGTATTTAGCATAACTCATATTTTCAATACTCTGTCCACAGGTTGTATTTTGATATTGATCTGCGGTGTATTTGTAGAAGTTGCAATCTATAGACGATCCACAGCAAGAATTCAACACTCCTTGGAATTGTCTGAAATTAAGTAAAGGTAAAGGGGCAAATATATAGGCTAAATCTCACGTTTCATCGATCAAACCATGATAATATTGATACATAATATCTGCATTGAAATTGATTTTATCATCAAGGCAGCCATTTCCAATTAGCATTCCTTTGAAATTCGGGAAAGATGTTGAATTGGTGATTTTTGCAGATAGCATTGGTACATATGTTCCAGCGTAGGATTCACCGGCAATGTAGAATGAGTTGATTGCAAATTCAGGGAAGCGCTGGGAAACAATTCAGTTTGGAGATAATGCCGGAGGTTTCAGGGCCATCAAGAATTCGAATATGAGAGTGTCTTGACTTTGGTTTTTCAAATTCTGAGATTAAAATTTAAAATTTTGGTCTCAAAAAGGTCAAAAATTAAGCAGAAAATTCAGAATTATGAAATTAATATTTTTTAAATTTTGTAATCTGACAGATTTTGGGTTCCTATCCCAATTCTAGGCTCTAAAAAATGCAAATTAAAAAAAATCCATACCTTGAACCACAATGCCAACGCATCAAAATTATCACTCGCAACTTGATCATCAGTATAGGTCAAATTATTTGAGTTATAGTAAGAATATCCAACACCAGCTGGAGCATCCAAATAAATTATGTTAGCAATCTGAGAAAAAAACATGTCTTTGCAGATAAAGCTCTAAAAAAACGTACTCTATTCCAAGTCCATGGATTTCTATCAACCTTCTCTCCATAATTTCTAACTCTAAATGGTCCCATTTCAATAAATAGCCCCTCCATCGATGCACAACCTGGTCCACCATTGAGCCATAAGATTAAAGGATCATTTGATGGATCATTTTCAGATTCAACGAACCTACAAGACAGAAAAAAATTGAGTTGAGAATAAAACTCTAGAAAATTACCAATAAAACAGTTGTTTTTGATCACTAATTGGCAAATATCCATTATAATGTTTTGATCTGAATGGTTCGGTCAAATTTGGAAGTGACTGAAAAAATTTTTGGAAAATGTATATAAAAATTTGAAGCTGAAACTTACAGTAAGCTCTTCATTTTGTGGAGCAGCAGAAATGAATTGAAAAGGTAACAAAAAGAAAGAAAGAATGAGAAATTGCATGTTTTTCTGAAAGAAAATTGGGTGGGTAAACACAAAGGTCAAAAAGTATGTGGAGAAAAAGTAGGGGGAAAGAGAAGAGGTGTTATCTTTTTTGTGGTTAATTTTGATGTGCGAAAAATAAAAATTTTTGGCAACAAAGAGCAAATTTTGTGAGGCAATAGTTTTTAGAAAAATATGTTTCTTAACGATTTCTATTTAATGAAAAAATTATACCCCAGAGAAGCTCCACTTCTTTCAAAAATATATATCAATGCCAAGTTTTCAAAAAAAAAAAATTCCAAAATAACTAGATTGTCATCAAAAAGCTTACAATTCCCTTTTTATCAGTTTCAATTTTTATCGTAATCCTTCTTTTCTCTCGAAAAACTATATGATGTAAAAACTGTCTTTCATAAATATTTATATTAGAGATCAAAATATGAGATTGCAAAAAAATCTACTGTCATTATTATGAAAAAATATATAAATATAAATATATATTGTTACCTAGAACAGCAAAAAAAACAAATAATTTTGAGAAAAGCAAAAGAATGGGGCAATATGGAAAAGAAAGAAAACATTGATCACAAATAGGACCACCATGACAAAATTTTTTAAATGTAAAATAAATTTTATTTATGAATTTATAGAATCTCGATCAAATTCAACTGCAGAATGATGCTCTTTTACAATTTCGATTTCTTCCTTGGATTCTTTTTTCTTTTCTCGACCCAAAGAATGGCGACGTTCAAATCTGAAAAAAAATTTCAGAATATCAAAGAAATCTCACTCAAAAACCTACTTTATCAGACTCCTACTGATTTTTTTCTGAAGATTTTTACTGAACGAAAATTTGCTGTTTGATGTCAAATCAATTTCTGGAGATGCAAGGGGAGCTTCTCCTTTTTGTCGGGAAGAACTGCATTGCGAAGATGACCTGGGAAAATAAAATTGTAGGTTTTTGTTGAATTTTTCAGAAAGAAAATAATTTTGATTTGCAGCTTCAATTCAGAAATTCCTCTCCTGATAAGCCAATGACAAATTTTCATGCAAAATTACCTGTTGATGTGTTCTTTCAGATGTGGCTCTCTGTGGAATCGATAACTCCTCGAATGTGTTGGTTTTCGTAACATTTGAGCCTGAATTTTTTCAAAATTTTCAACTTTTTTAAAATTTCACAATCTTTATTTTCTGGGAAAAGAAAAAGTATGAACTAATTTGATTTTTTCGAAAAATGGACAAAAAAATCAAAAAGAAAAAAAAAAATGGTAATCATAAAATTGATAATACAGCTTCTTATACATAAATAATATATAGATTTTCGTTTACCGAGAAAAAAGAGATCACTGTGTTGAACGGGGGCGAGTTATGCTAACTTAGAAAGATTTTGTACATCAACTAAGATGCGAGACAAAAAAAAGTCGTTGAATGTTTTTTGTAGGAAATCAGAAAAAGAAAGAATGAAAATGGAATGTTTTTTTTTTGAAAAAAATACTAAATGTGCAAAACTACTGAAGACTTGTGAGGTTGTGTTTTTCCAATAAAAATAATTATATTACAACTTATCCTACCATGAGTCCTAGCGGTTTTTAAAAAAAATATTATATTATATATTAAAAATAATAATAATAATTTCGTCTCCTATACACTGTCTTTACAGTTTTCGATGATAATCCCATTAATGTTTTTTAGTACTTTAAGTTTCGTTAAATCAAGATTATGAATAATTATAAAAATAAATAAATTACACACAATACACACGCCAGAATTGCGACATTAAGCTCAGCTCAAAAAAAAATTAGGATCTTGTTGTTTTTTTTTGTGGAAAGTTATTTGGGTGGCAGAGGGGAAGGTGAAATGATGAAAAAATATTAATAAATAAATTAATAAAAATGAAAATCATTAAAACGAAGTTATTTTGTTGATTCACAAAAACGCATCGCCTTCTTCATCCGAATCTCCCAACGCGTCCGGCGTCGATTTTCCATGCGATGGATCGCCAAGTGACGACGGTACACCCAATGGTCCAGATGGACTGCCCTCTGACGCAACAGCGCGCACTTGTGATGACGCCGCGATTCCGCGTCGCGATTTTTTCGCCTTTTTCAGCATTTGAGCCTGCAAATTATGTTCCAAGGTTAGGCCATCACCAAAGCAAAAGCAAATATTAATTAATTAATTAATTGAATGGGGGGAAATGGGATTATTTTTGGGAGGTGGTGAACTTTTTCACAACAGGTTCACACAAACTATATGGAAGGGATTCAAATTTTTGAAAAAATGAAAAAACAAAACTGAATAGCTTACCCGTAATGCAGATTTCAATATTGTGATTGTACCAGGTGGTTGAATATGTGGTTCACCGTCTACTTGCACCGGCCATTCTTCATGTGTTGTGATACGAATCTGCAAACAAAATTTGGGGAGTGCTCGAGGGTGCTCTGAACCTAGGAATTCTCAAAAACTGCAAAAAAAATCATCCTACAAACACCATAAAAACTTACACTTCCACCCTGAGCAATACGAATACCAGCAGCTAATTTCGATTGAATCAATCCAAGCCGTGAAACATCAGAAATGCCCACAACCTCAAGCAAACCGTCATAATGAGTGGGTTTCGAGAAGACGCCCTCTTCTTTTGCAGTTCCCCATGGATTTGCACCACTTCCCCAACTCAATAAATTCAATACAACGATTCCTTCAATGTTTGGCAATTCAATCGCTTTTCCATCGACCTAAATGTTTTTTTTTGAATATATATTGATTTCTGGAATTATTGAGCTGACCTCCAATTCAATACGCTTCCACAAATCTTTGCACGTCCTTTCGAAGAACATTTTTTGCAGTCCAATTTTGGCGTATTGTGTTTTGTTGAATAACCGAGATTGGAACTTTTCCGGATTTGCATCACGCTGGAAAATTTTGGAGTTGAAGTTTGATGTTTTAAAGTCAGAGGAACATTTTTTTGAATTGTTTTGAGGTAGATCAAAGATATATTTCCCTACAGTTTGAAAAATCCTACCTTATTATGGAATTTGAGACAAACATCAGCATCAATCCCAATACCAAAATAATTATTCATAATAATCATGCTCGTCTGATCTTCAGGATTATTCATCGTTTGTTCTGCTTCAACAGTATTTGTTTGAACCGTATTTGGCGCTTGACTTCGCTCCTCTTCATGGAACACAACAGCCCATCGATCGAGACGAACCTCGTCAGCTTCGATAACATCTTTGAGAATATCAAGTGGATTTTCTTCACCGGTATAACCGCCACCCCATCGGAGAACTCTCGCCAAATCATTACCCGTTCCAAGTGGAACTATTCCACATGGTGGAGAGAAGCACGCAGCATCCTGTAGATAAATATCGCATTTTTAAAATGAAACAATTTGATAAAGTTACCTGTTTCGCAATATCTAAACACTGTAGAACCCATCCAATAGTTCCATCACCACCGCAAGCCAAAATTTTATATTTCGGAATATTTCTAAACACATACAATCCGACGAGCGGACCACCTTTGAGCACATCGAATACTTGAAACGGATTCAACAATTTTCTGAATGATTGTATCAAATCAGTTCCTTGACAACCGCCGGATTTCACATTGACGAGAACCAAAAGTGGTTCCGCGTCTGCTGGAAGCATTTGTGGTTGAACATTTGGCAAGCACAACACATTCAATTTCTTGTCTTCATACACGGCATTTTGCAATTTTTGAACTGCTGCTGTTGCTGCTTTTGGCGTGTTGAATGTGATGACGAGACTACCGTATTCGAAATAAATTGGGCCGATTGCAGTGAATGGTTTTTCTAGAAACAAAACAAAAACATTTTTGTTTTCAATCAAAAGCTTACCCTTTGCACCTAGAAGTTTCAATAAAATTCGTTCATATTGTCGTTGGGCTAGAGAAACTGGCAAATTTCCAACAAATACCGCATGATCATGAGGATCCTCTTTCTCTTGCACATAAAATCGAACAACATGATAACGACGAAGTGAATCTTTGCGAAGATTCCGCACAAGTTGCAACATATTTTCCTGTGGATTACATGTCCTCTCAGCTACTCCTCGATCCAAAGACACTTCAATCAAATTATAACGATTCCATGTTGAACCATCTAATCCAAATTTATCCAAAGCTTCGGTGACTAAATCTTGCACTACGGTATCTTTCAGAATTATTAGATTGCAAAACGTGACTGGAACTCGTCGCAACCATCCACCATAGATTTTTACAGTATCAGTTTCTGGATCATCACGATATCTCAAGAAAATCTGTGCTCTTCGACCTTCGGGTCGTTTCACATTTCTCAAAGGCACCGGATCATCCAATGGTTCCTCTTCACCATCTCCAACAATTTGAGTAACATAATAATTCTCCGAATTATCCATGATATGAAACCGTCGAAGTGCTGCGTCACGAATTTGTTGAACTGTCGCTGTTTTTGGAACACTGGCAGTTCGAGAAACTTGAGCTCGAAGCGAAGCATTGCCATCAAAGATTCGAAGAATCTCAACATCTTCACGTTCTTTCAAATCATCTCCACTTGAAGAAACATCATCGGCTTGGATTTTTGATGGTGAAGAGACTAAAAATGACAAAAATGAAGTGGTGAAAATCAGGTGGATATCTACAGGTACAATTTACAACACAACAATTTCAAGCTGGTAATCTACGTTTTTTTTCGGCTAGGAAGTAAAGATAGATAGAAGCAGTGATCGGAAAAATCGTTTGGATCAGGGCTGGTCAGAATCGGAGTTTGTTTGTAATTCTAGAAGATCAAAATCAGTTCGAATGTTTTTTTTTCGGAATTTTGGATTTTTTTCATCAATTTAAACCAATTTTTATGTCAGACTCCACTTTTAAAACTAAAAATCTCAAATTCCGAATTTTTTTTGCAAAATTTCAAAAGAACCCAGTCCCTTTTTGTCTGAAAATCTCCTCCAAAACATAAGAAAAACAATAATCGTGAACATTTCTAAAAAAAACGACAACACAAACGTAAATTACACCTTTGCGGACACATTGTTGAGAAAACAAGATAGGAAAAAAAGACTATAGGGTAGGCAAAATTCTCTGTTCTAAAATACTGTAGAGAATTTGATTTTGCAGCTATCCATCTTTTTCGGCCGTCATTTTTTTGTATTTTTTTTGCAAAAAAAAAGTTTTTTTTTATTGGTTTTACTATATTTTTTGATTTGACTCAAAAAACAGACGTGCCAAACAGATAGGATAGCGTTTAAATAATCTGACCCTTACGAGACTGTGGTTGATCGTGCGATGTGATGTTCAATAGTTGCTCCATTGGTAGTTCAGTTCGAGGAATTGTTAGGGAATTTGGTGGCAACATGATTTTCCGCAGCACACCAAATTCACATTCTTTACCCATTTGGCGATAACACAATGCGTGAGCCTGAAAATTTCACGGTATATTGGATTTGTGAAATAAAAAAAATTGGATTTGTGAAATTTGATCTACAGAATGTTAGAATATTTACCGTTTGGCCACACCATTCGCATCGCATTCCGGCTAAGCATTCTGTCGAAAAACACGATTTCCGACAGACCACACACTTCGAGTCTTTTGGCAAATTTCCTTCGCGCATATGATGATACTGTGTCATGTTAACATTCTCAATGTTTGGCACATATGTTGCGGCTTCTTTACAATCCGAAACTGCCAGATCCGAACAATCCACATGCACAAAATATTCACAGACTGAAACAAAAATCATTTTCGTAGCCTCCTTGATCAGAACTAACCTTCGCATTCAACTGAAAACGATTCATCGGTACGTTTTCGACAAACGCAACAATATTTTCGTTTGATGAGCGCGGGAGCCGACCAAGTATGTGCTACTGGATTTTTGATCAACTGCAAGGCTACACCGCTACAATAGGAGACGACTGTTTTCAGGCATTTGTCATGACACACGAAGTTGCAAACTGGAAATTTATTAGGGTTGAAGAAGGGTTCTAAGAGAACCCGTAGATCAAGATTCTGAATATGAGTGATGACGTGGCAAAGTTGGGTTATGACGTAAGAGAGTTCAAAAATTTTGATCGTACTTTCAGGAGACTAAAACTAACTTTTAAATTTGTTTTTATGAGAATCTGATATCATAAATTTGTTTAGGACAGTGAACTACACGAGTTCGTCTAGAATGTGCAAAAATATTATCTCCCTGTGTCAAGGAGCCACTCCTTGAGGCTTTTCATATGCCAAGGAGCCACGCCTTGAGGGCTTTTCATATGCCCAGGAGTCATTCCTTGAGGGTTTTTCATATGTCAAGGTGCAACACCTTGAGGGATTTTCATGTGTCAAGGAGCCACGCCTTGAGGGCTTTTCATATGCCAACGAGCCACGCTTTGAGGGCTTTTCATGTTTCAAGGAGCCAAGCCTTGAGGGCTTTTCATGTTTCAAGGAGCCACGCCTTGAGGGCTTTCCAAATGCCAAGGTGACACTCTTTGAAGGATTTTCATGTGTCAAGGAGTCAATCCATGAGGGCTTCATATGTGCCAAGGAGCCACTCCTTGAAGGCTTCTCATATTCCAAAAGAGCCACTTCTTGAAGGCTTTTCATATTCGAAAGAGCCACGCTTTGGGGGCTTTTCATGTTTCAAGGAGTCATGCCTTGAACTTCAGAAAAGCCTCCCATATGTAAACCCCTGTGCTACCAGAGTAATTTTTCCTAAATTCTTCCACGTCATTACTCATTTTTAAAGTTGACCTTTCTTAGTTCTGACCAAAAAATGTTTTTTCCCCTATCAAAAATCCCATGCCATCCTGAAAAAATTACAGTCAGCTCAAACTCACTTTCACACGCATATCCTTGTGTCAGCATTCCCCAGATTTTGTCGCAACAATGATGACAATACGTTGGTTTCCCAAAGGTCTTCTTGGAAAAATAGTGACCATGGTCACGACCGATCGTTAGCAGATTCGCGTCAACGTTATGACCCTCAGTTGCCATCTGAATACGGATTTTTTGAATAAAATATCGGATGAGAATATCCATCGAGTGATTTTTTATTTTGAATTTTTTTTAGAATATAATCGCAACGCTTAAACGCGTCGCAAACAATATATATATATATATATAAATATTGTTTGTTATTGTTTCAGAAAAAAATTGAGAGAGAAAAAATGCCTTCGTTGATAAAATCAAAACATCCATTTTTCCGGAAGTCTAACGTTTTTTTTTTTTTTGAACTTTTCTTCGAATACTACTGTAACTATATTAAATACAATTTTTAAGAAGGATTATTTTTTATAGAAAAAAAAACCCAGGGTACTTTTTTTTTGGAAATTTCTGAAAATCGATAAAAAATTTTTGGGCAAGTTAGAATTACTGCTAGAATTTGAAATATTGATTGATTCAGGTCAAAATGTTTTCAGATTAAATTTTTTTGATCTCTAGTAAATCGAACACGGTGGTAATATATTGGACAACTGGATTTTCAAGTAAAAAATTTGGAGCCAACTTCGGAGCTCAGAAAATGATCACCGAATCTCCAAACAAGATTTTCATCAAATTTAGGTCTCAAACTTTTTTTCTCGATTTCTTGATCTACTGAATCAGAAAATAGTGACCCTTTTTTGGATATTTATATTTTCAAAAAAAAAAAATTCAGAGCAGAGTTTGGAGGTTTTTTATGATCCAATATTTTTTTCTAAAATATTATTAATTTTAAAGATTTTCAGAATCTAACCTTCTAGAGTTTTCCCTTTAAAAAAATCTCACCATGTTCATCTACAGTAGTCCTAATAAGAGCCCGGAAACATTAGAATAATTTTTATATGAATGAATCAAGCAAAGAAAAAAAAAGTGTTTTTTTCGATTCATTCAAGTAACATCTAATGAGATCTCATCATTAGTCAACTATTCATCGTTTCTTTTTTCTTTTTCATTTTCTTGAAAAGATAAGATGATGAACTCACGCGGATGTTATCATCATCAACACGATTACGTCGAGGTGACGGACGTCTAGAAATCAGGTCACGCAGCATGACTAGTCAGCCAGCCAGTTAGTTAGTTTAGTCAGGCAGGCAGTCAAAAAATATGTGTGTAAGGACAGAGTGTTTCAGCCAGCTCTTTTATAGGAAAATCTTGAAATCCCGCCTATTAGAAAAAAAAAACTTTTCGTACTTATTAGTTTTCTAGATTTTCAAGAGATTTTATTGTAGTTTTAAGCGGGGAGGAGCTACAGTACCCCCGGATTATTACTATTTTTTGGGGGGTTTATGGGGAATTGCAAGGTCCTTTACTGAAGCCTATTGGAATACTGTACATCATGGATGAAGAGAATTTCAGACAATTTTTAGGATCTCTAGAAATTTTCTGAAAATCTTCAAAAAAAATTTTTAGAGATATTTCACGTGATTTTCGATTCTAATAAAAAATAATTTCAATTTTGAAAATGTCTGCGTCTAATTTTTTACAGGGCTACATTTCTAGCCTTATTTAGATTCAAAATTATCCAAACTTCCTTATCTATCTAATATGAGCAATGTCTCATATCTGATAATTAAGCTTGATTCAAAGCCCCTTCTCTTTACAGTAACCACTTCCACTGACGTGATCTTCAAAATCCCCCGCTTTTGAATATAAAAAACACATTTTTCGTAGTAATTAATACATTTTCAAGATATTTTTATGTAGTTTTAAGCGGGGAGGAGCTACAGTACCCCGGATTTTACGAATTTTTTTCTGGAGGTTTAGTATACTTGAAAAAAATGTAAGACTCACCGATGAGATATGGAATAAACGCAAGGAAAACGAGGAAAATTAGGTCAGCATTAGTTGTTAGAAAAAACCATTGAATTGAAGTGTGATTTTCGCCAAACCAATCTATATTTTATAGGAATTGGATTTTTTTTTCAAAAAAAAAAAAAATTTGGTTTTGAAAAAAAAACACGACGAAAAATTGTTTGTTGAACCAAGCACACCTTATTTTTTGTTGGTTGAAACGTTCAGCTGTAAAAAAATAAAATGTGGAATTTTTATATTTTTTTTTTGAAATAACACAAAAAAACACGGAGAGAGAGAGTGAAGAGAGAGGGAAAAATAACGAGAAAAAAAATATACATATAAATATATCGGCAAAAATATACATGTCGGAAAAAATATACATAGATGGAGATATTAAACAAATAGGCCGGAAATTTCCAACCTCCGGTTTGTGTTACTACCGTGAATCAAACGTCAAATCATTTTCGTTTTTATTTTTGGAATTTTTTCAGACTTTTTTTGAGAGATGGAAATTGATCGATATTTTTTTCTAAAAAGGAAAAATTATGTATACAGAAATGGTGAGAGATTTATAGAAAAATATTATTGATCCACAAAAAAGTTTAAAAAATTTTTCGAAATTTGACAAAGGGCTAAAATCTGTGTGACACAAAAATAAGAGATTCAAAAAAAATTTCAAAAATCCAGAATTATGGTAAATCACACACTGTGCTGAATTTTTCCCGAATTTTTCAACAAAAAATTGATTTAAAAACTTGTCTTCTAAATATTTACAAAACTTTCTGAAAATCCTACACACAAAATACTAGAGATTTAGGGTAAATTTAGGGTAAAGACTGTACAGCATTTCAAAAAATTTTTTCTACAAATACTACAAAATAAGTCACAAACACACGTCATTTTTTCGGTTTGTGTGTTTTTTTTCAAAAAAAAAAATTCCAATCAGAGCAAAAACCAACGAAGCACAAAAAAGAAAAGAAAAAAAGCAAGACCGAGAGAAAAAACAACATTGTACACATAAATATTTTTGTTCTTCTTCTTCTTCTGGAAAACGAAGGAGAAGACTCAACATTTAAAAAAAGCGAGAAAAAGCCGGGGCTACCACACAGCCAAAAAACGAGAAAAAAAAACGTCACTTCCGCACATAAGATTCCAAAAACGCGAATAAGAAGAAGAAAATAAGTAGTTGAAAAAAAAACGACGGCAAAAGTCAGTCGACGGCAATGAAAAGAGCGCAGAAAAGAAGCTGAATACGTGATTCTGCATTTTCGCGTGACTGATTTCAGATGAGTTAGTAGTTTTTCTCTTTTTTTTTGTGTTGCTCTCTCTTTTTTTCCGCTTTTTTTGACTCATCCAACCCTCATTTTATCTTTATAAATTTATGTGCATTTTTTTTCGATTCTTGGAAATTTTTTTTTTACTAGAAGTTTGGCTGGAAAATTTCAGATGGGGTTTTGTGATCTTGATTCACCCAAGCTTGGTCCAAAACTATCGATATACCTAGTTAGTTGGCACCGGGAATCGAACCCGTGACCTTGAGATTAACAGATTCCACCGCTACCACTTCTTCCCTAGTTTGACTCATCAAATTTTTTTTTGGTTTTTGGAACTTCATCTCGGAAACCTCTTTTTACCAGAAGTTCAGCTTGAAAATCGTAGTAAAAACGGATTATTTTCCAGTTTTTTAGTAACCAAAACTACATTTATTGTTCAATAAATTTTTCGGAATTCCAAAGATTATTCAGAAAAAAAATAAATTCAAATGGGGGATCTCAGAACTTTTTTTCGGAATGATTCAAAAAATCAATAATGAAGTGAATTTGAATCTACATACATAGAAAAATGAACGCTCAAAGTCGCAACTCACCTCGAGTTGTTGAACACGACTACGGTAACTACTGCTGATGTGAAGATGGATATATTTTATCGGCGAAAGCTCAATTGACTAATTGAAAAGTAGCGGCGACATTTTTTGTCATTGAAAAACGAAACTTATTTGAGACACGATTCTGTGACGGATTAATACGAAACTTTCAGTGTCGACACAAAAATAGACTGATGAACACGTACCTTCTCAAAAAGAACATTCCACATTTTTTTGAGAAGAGAGTAAAAATCATTGGGGATTTTTTCAAAAGGCTTTTAGACCTCCCAGGGTTTTTAAAAACCAAGAAATTTAACTTTCATAGTTATTGATGATTCCTAAGCTTCTGGGCCTTTCAGGACTTTCAAAACCACCAAGACTTCAGGGGCTTCCCCCTTCTCAGTTTCTTAAAGACTTCCAGCGAAAAAAAATAAATGAACACGTACCTTTGAACAAAAACTCTCAGCAAAAAAAAAAAGCGGCAAGAAAAATTCCACATTTTTCAACTAAAATGCGAAGAGAGTGAGAAAAGAGACGAAGAAATGCACAAAAACGCTTAAAGAAGGCAATTAACATCAGACAAAGAACAGATAAAAAGCCAAAGGCCTTCTATTCAATATCCAATTTTATTTTTATTTTTTCTCTAATGGGGCTATTCATGTATTTTCTCAGCATGTTGAGAAAACAGGAGAAATGCGGAGGAAATACATTTTCTCCGCTTTTTTCGTATTTTCTCAGCCTACCTGAATAGGTTTTCTCCGCTTTTCTCCCGTTTTCTCAGCGTTGAAAAATATCATGAATAGCCCCATAAACAAAAAAATTAATCGTTCATTTTCATCCTCTTTTTCACTTTTCACGACACTATTTTTTCAAAGTCAGTTTTTTTTTGTTCATTTTCCATTTGGTCCTTAGTTACGGTAACTTTCGGTGAGATTCCCTAAGTCGTTAGCTAACTGGAAATAAAAAAATAGGGGAAAAAATGAGGTACTAATGAGATCTTGACACAAGCCGAACATTGCATAAAAAATGGAACGAAGAAAATGAGAAGAAGAGAAGAAGAACTTTAGCGATGTTTCTCGAGAAACTCGTTGATTAGCCGAATTTGTTAATTGGACTACACCTAGAAAAAAAAGCTGGCACGGGCTACTGTAACTTAAAAATAAATCTGAAGCTTTTTTTCTTTTTTTCAGACAAAAAAAAGATGAGAAATAGCCGAATATAGATATATCTTCAAGATTTATGACACATTCATTTTTCGAAAAATCCAATTTAAAACAAACATTGTTCAAAATAAATTCATAGAAATTTTGCCCTTCAAGGGTTGGCATAAAATATGAAATGAAAACGATAGAATAGAATTCCAAAACCACTCGAAACACCTACGAATTTATACTTGAGACGTTATAGATGTATTTGTTTAATTTTCAAAGTGCAATTTAATTTTGTTTTCAGACATTGAGGAATTCTAGTAAGTATAAATTGTAGAGTCCCGTGAGATGAAATGATGAGAGATGGTAGTAAAACTATAAAGTACATTGGAGTGTTTGTGGGATTCATTTTATGCTGTAAGTTAGGGTAACTTTAATTTCGACGTAACAGGATTCTAGGACAAACTGGGAACGAAAAAGTTTTAGAGAATCGTATTCCAGAACTTCTGTGAATCTTAGAAGGATTTCTGCGAATTTGGAAGCTTCTAGGGTTTGTAACCAAGCTAGACTTCTAGAGATTTTGAAGCTATCAGGATCTTTGAAATCTCCCTAGTCCTACAAAGGCTTCCCAGACCTCCATGGATTTGAGACCACCCAGAGAGAAGCGACCTAGGGCTTTTGAGAATTACAGGGTTCCAAAGCCTACCGGGGATTTTCAGAAACCTGAGGAGCTTCTAAGATTTCTTAGCTTCCAGGCTTCCCAGAGTTATATTGAAAAGGTGCACGAGCGTTTCCGGATTTTTTTTTTGAAATTCATTTTATTTTTCAAGATTTCAAAGAAGCGATCATGATTAATCAAAGAATGCAAATGAAGTGACTTGAAGAAAAGAACTGAATGGATGGATAGATGGAAAGAAGAAGAAGAAGAAGAAAAAAAAGAAACGGGTGCAAAAAATGGAGAATGGAATCCAATTTTGGTGGTTTTGTTTGGTAGTCCAAAACCAAAGAGAGGAAAGGAAAAAACGAAGGAAAAAACGAGCGAGGAACGACGAAAGTTTTTGGTTTGTGAAAAAATATACTTTTGTTTCGCCTTGCTCCTGTGTTCGTTCGTTATGTTAAAAACGAAGATTTTTTTGGAGCTTGTTTCAGAAAAAAAGTGTTGGAAATTGAATTGTTCGAACTACCAAAACCTAGAGAGTGAAAAAAGTATGACAAAGTAAAAAGAGAAATGGAGATCCAAAGATCAGAATTCTGATATTTTTCAGATGTTTTTACTTTCAGTTAAAGAAGGATCTGACATGAGGATCCATTTGTTTAAAAAAAAAATTTCAATTCGAAAATTCGTCTCCTGATTTAAAAAAAAATTATTGACAAATTTCGATGAAAATCCGACAGCTACTGGATTTTACACAGTGTTTCACTGTATTTGAAATATTTTGGGTAATCTTTGAGAAGCTTACAAAAAATCATGGTTCAAAGAATTATTTTTTTGATTTTCAGATAATTCCCAGCAAAGTCAAAATTCGAAGAACTAACCAGGATTATGTACAAAATTAAGAATTAAAAGTTCAGAGTTGGTCTAAAAAGATCACATTTTGGAAAGCGATGTCACATGTTCAAAGTTAATGAGTTTTATTTTGATGCAAATAGAATTTTTTCAAAAAAAAAACGAAATTTTCTAAAGATCAAGATCAAAACCCCACCTTACTTCAAAATAAACCAATAAAAATGTCCAGCCAAAACAGATTTGCGTGTCTGAAAGAAAAAGTATGATTTTTGCATATCTGAGAAAAATAAAATAAAAATCAAGTAAAGAAAAGAAAGAAAAATGTGGGGAAAAGGGGGAAAACGCCAAGAAATCAGTGCATAATTCAGTTAGTCGTAATTTAGCGACTGACTGACTGACTGACTGCCAAAAATTGTTGGTACGGCAAAACGAAGGGGGGAGAAGGAGAAGCATCACGGAGAAAAGAAAATGACGACAGAAAATTGGAAAAAAAAGAGAAAAAAGAAGAAGAAGAATGCAATTATCAATTTCTGAATCGAGCCAACACACATACGAAAATTGGCACAAAACGAGAGAATTATTTACTTTCAACTTTGAAACAGAGATATTTTTGTTGGTTTTTTGAAATTAGTGAAGAATCTCTTATGAATGAAACAAAATGGACCACCCGGATTAAAAATGAGGGAGGGTGGGCAATTTATCAAAAAAAAAGAAATTCCATAAAAATTATTTTGAAATTTGGATTGAACAATTCCAGAATCTATGAATTTTTTTTTCAAAAAAAAGCCCTGGGAGGTCTCCTAAAATAATTTTTTTTCATTCCAAGTTTCCCTCGAAAAAAACTCTCTTCTCCTCCGCAGCTCTCCCCTCCTCAATTAAAAAATCGCATCAATTATCATTCATTTTTTCCACCACCGGAAGCAATGAATTGAAAAAAAAGACACATGTATTTTTTTTCATCCGTTTAAATAAATTGTAAATTTTAAAGAGAGAAGAGAGAAAAAATCCAATCAGCTTCTATTCAAACAGTTTTTTGAAATTTATCTTTTTTTTTTTTTTGAAAAATTCAGAACAAAAAAGCAGAAGAATAGATTCATGATTGGATTTTTATCATTTGAAAAAGAAAAAAAAACTGAAAAAAAAACTGGAAAACTAAACAATAGACAAGGGAAATGGCGAAAAAAAACGTCAATATCGCAAAACATGTGGTTCAAAAAGATGAGAGAAAAAGTCAAAATCAGACAGAAATAATGAAAGAAAGACGATCCTTTTGCTTTTTTCTTCCCAAAATAACAAAATCATTTAATCTCTCTAATCTTCGTAAAAATAGTTCTATAGAACAACTTTTTTTAGCTGCCGAACGTTTTTTTATAAGAATCAGAATTGAATTTGAATTTGAAAGAGGGATAATGAGAAAATGGTAAAATAATGGGGCAAATTAATATTTAAGGAAAAAGTTCAGTTTTTCTCTGGACTCTCTTAGTTTCAGGTTATCTCCAATAAAATAATATTCTGTATTATTTTTAAAGGAAAAATTAACGAACGAAGGAATTTTAACGGAAATAGGTGGACCACCTCTGTTCACTGCCTGCACACTGTTTTTGTCTGTTTCTCTGTTTCCTCCCTATTTTCTGTACTGCATGCAATATGTATGTACGTAAAAAAACGAGGAAAATTAACATAAGAAAATACAGAATATTATTGGTTAGATACAAAATTAAATGAAGAGAGTGCAGACAAAAATTAACTTTTTTTCTATGTTTCTGGGTAAATTTTTGAAAACCACAAATTCACAAGAAACAACAGAGAAGTTTAGATTTTAGAAAATTAGGATAACATTAGGCAAATATAGTTTGCTGTGCAAAAAATTTTAATTTTTGTCTGCACTCTCTTCATTTTACGTTGTCTCTCTTACAAAATTAAAAGAAAAACGAGAAAATTAACCAAGAAAGAAATAAAAATAAAAATAGAAACAAAAGTAGAAAAAGTAGTATATTTATATCCATAAGAAGAGAAAGTAAATAAATAAATAAATAAACAAATAAATATAAAAACAGACACTCTCATATCCGCACACTTTTCATTTTCATTTTTCTCTCGCTCTCTCCCTCTCCCAAAATATCTCTCTCTCACCTTTCTTTCCTCAATTTTGTTTTTCCCATCTTTTTGTGCTCCAGAATTTCAGCACTCTTTCCGGTTTCAATGTCTGTTGAAGACAACTTAATGGCTACTCTTCTTTTTTGACAACTACTAAAAACTATATAGAGAAAAAAGAAGAAGAAGAAGGAGGAGGCAAAAATGCTTTCGAGTCGAATAAATGAAATGAAAAACCGCATCGAATGTTAACTCATCACGCAACAATTTTTGTTTTTGTTTGAGAAATTGAAGCGAATTTGTTGGCGACAATTATTTCGTGACACTCGATGTTGCGTTTTTGCATTTCCACACACACACTTTTTTTAGTTGAAGAATAAGAAGAAGACTTTTTGGATTTCTAATCTTTATTTCAGATATAGTGGATTTCTAGAAGCTGGAGATCTTTGAGAAAAATGAAATTGTTTTCTCAGATTTCACAATTTCAAAAATTATGAATCATAACTGAAAAAAGAAAATCTCGAAATAGCTCCAACATTGGCCCAGACAAGTATTCCTCGAAAGTCACAAAAAATCAAATCAACAATATTATTTCTATGAAACCCTAAAATGGTCTTGATCTTTAAATACGTTGATCATTTTCTGATGTTCAAGACCAATTAATTTTCTCTCAAACTTTGGAGCATTATTAATTGGTTCATGGGGAATTCCAGTTCTAGCTAGAATATCTCTTGTCAAACTACATACTTTTTTCAGACACTTCTGGAAGCAAACACCAAAAACAACAAAATGAATAGACTTTTGTCAAAAAATTTTCGAACAACTTTTTCTCTTGAACAAAAAAAAACTCTTTTTTTTTCTCTCCCTTGGGTCTCAATTGCTAAAATTTGAATAAGTTCTTCACTTTCAAACTGAACATGAATTGGCTGAAAATGTTCTAAAAATAACCGCAGACTGGCTACGAAAATTGTTTGTAGTTACCGTAGGATTTGAGGAGATTTTTATAGTTTGAGAAAAAATGAATTGTGAATCACAAAAAATTGAGTTTAATTTCCGTTTTTGCCATAGAAAAGGTCAATAAATGACATTTTTGAACAAAAGCAGGTGACTTCAATCAGACAAGAGAAAAATAAAACAAACAACATCAGTAAGGCTAATTGGTGGCGAGAAATCTCATCAAAAAATCCATTAATTTTTTCAAAAATTCTGTTCAAAATTCCCAAAAAAAAAAGAGAAATCGTGTTCTCCTCCAGCAAAAAAACATACAGAAATAAATACGTGTCATATCAGTTGTTGACAACACAAAAAAGAAACTCGAAACCTCAAGGATATGAATTTTCTCTTCTCTCTGTTCTGTTATGACAAGAAAAATCAGATCCGTTTACAAATAACAAGAGAAAAAATACCGTATTCAATTTCCTTCATAACACCGCCTTTTTTAATTTCCTCTCTATTTTGGTCTAATTATGAGAAAAAAAACTATTTTTATGAATTATGTATTGGTAGCTGAAAAAATGATGATAGCAATGTAAATGTGTCCTCAATCTCTAAGGGTCGTCCATCTTTTTTTTTGAGGAAAATGATGTTAACACCTACATAACTACAAATAATACTTGAAAATTATGGTTTGATTTTTGAGGTTTGAAGTTTTGATTTTGAGGGCAAAGATATGTTGAAGCTACTGACAATTTCAGAATTGCAGAACAATTCAGAAAACCTAGGATTCTCTCTGAAAGTATTTACTTGAATTAAAAAATAATTCAAATCAGGATGAATTTTAAAATTGCAAAACTTTGGTGATCCTCTAAATTCCTTGACCAACATTTTTTTAATTAAAAAAAGTTCCAGGATGCTGATACCGTAGAAAAATCAAAATTTCGGTAAACTTCGGAAAGTTCATGACCCTATTAAAGTTCAGGTAACTCTTCAAAAATTGCGAGATCCTGAAGCTAAAACTTGTGAAGTTCTGGAAATACTTCATTCAGAATTTGGAAAATTTTCAAAAAATCAACACTTTTCTGATTTGAAAAATATCACAAGAATTCAAGAATCTGAGTTCAGAAAAATTGCAAATCAAAATATTTTTCAAAAAACAATTTGTAGAATTTCTTGGAAATGAAAAGTTTCAGAAACTTTCTACTTCAAAAGTTGGAAGAAAAACTTGAACAACTAAATTTTTAGGAATTTAGTCCGAGATTTTGTAGAATCAGAAATTCTCAATCAAAACTTCAAGCTACTGAACTCTGATCTAGATCTCCCAGTTCAAAATTCAAAATTCCCAGCTTTAGTCAATCCCTTTCTCCATGCACAACTCAAGTTAGCAAAAATCACGTGCCTCTGAAACAACACCACTTTGTTCATTCCTCTTCTTCTCTTCCCAAAAAAAAGAACCCATCAAACAATCAAAAAAAAATGTTGCAATTTTTCCTGCCAATTTTCTCCCGTTTATGTATATATTTTTCTTTCTTTCTTTCTCATTTCAGATGAGCGAAGAAGTGAGAGAGAGACGAGACGAGACGAGAGGTTCACACACACGAATCAAAAACAACACATACCAAAAGACGAGAGACAGGGAAACGAGAGGGAATAAACAACAACACAATATAGTAGCTGGCTGTAGTTGGGAGGAGAAAAGATAGCTTTCGTTTCGAGCTCTGCTAGCTAGCTGTAAGTAGTAGACCCTCACCCCCCGCAAAAATGCCTTACACAGAAGACATACACACATGCACACACACACACGCACACAACGTCGTTCCATCCCACCCTGAGCTCTCACAACTCTCACCCTCGCTGAAATGTTGTCTTTTTCTTTTCGTTTTTTTTTTCATCTTTCCCCCAGCTCTCTCACTTTCTATGTATGGATATTTATACATCTACATATATAAACAACAAATATAAACAACACAATGATCATGGCTTTTTAAAGAATTTGGCATTTTTTTTTTGGTTTGAGAGTTGAGAACATGAAATTACAAATTTGGATATGAATACAGTAAGCCTCAGATACTGTAGTTAAAGTTCTTCGGCCGATTATTTTTAGAAAAACCTCTACAATCATCTACAGAAATCTACAGTTACAGTAAGCCTGGGAGAACAATACAGTAACTAACAAGATCTTCTGAAATTTCTGATAAAAATTCCTCATTCGTTTACAGAAATCTACAGTACCATGCTTTTTTCAAGCATAAATATATATAAACTGAAAAATTACACGTAGCTTTATGTTTAGAAGGAAGTTACGGTATGTTGAAAAATAGGTCACAAATATTTTGATCTACCAAAAATTATTAGATTCCCGTAGAAACCTCAATTCAAAAGTTGGAAAATTTTTTATCAAGAATTGCTTACAGTTACGGTAAGTCGGAGGTCACAAAAGAGCTATTACTGTACTTCAAACCTTGGTTGAGATTCGGTGAAGTAAAGTATCCATTTCTGAAAATGAGCTGAAACTGAATACAAAAAATTTCAGAGCTCCCGGTTTTTCACTCAAAAACCCTTTTTCCAAAATTTTTTAGACCTGGGGATAAAAATTAAATTTTGATCTGGGTATGGAAATTTGCAGAAAATTTTGATCTACAGATAAAGTTTTCGAAAAAAAAACAACGAAAAATCAACCAAGAAATAAAACACACACACGCAAAAAGTTGTGTAGTAAATATGTATTCTATTTTTATATGTACATACATATATTCCCACAAAAATTTAGTTAAGGCGCATGATTTTTTCCAGCAACGCAGCAAGAAAAAACAACAACAACAACAACAAACAAAACAAAACAACGATGTGAAACTAGAGAAAACACAATGAAATCTAATAATAAGATTAGATTCAATTATAAATGCGGATTTTCGTTATGTGTGTGTGGTGAAACACAAATCTTTTTGTTGATTGTATTGTCAAAAGTCAAAGGGATTTTGGAGGATTTTTTAAAGAGGGGGTGGATAAAATAAACAAAATTAAATCTTGTCAGAATGATGGCATCTGAACGAAGATCAGGGTCGATCTCAAAGTGTCTGTTTTTTTAAAGTAAGACCTAGATCAGTAGGAGTTGTGGCTGCAGTCAATCTCAAGACTGCCGGTGCATGCTCGTGTGAGTTAAGGTGAAACGGTCCCCAGCAATAGATCTACAACCCATACTCAAGTCCAAGTCATCTGATATCTCTTTAGATATGGTGGAGTCACAGGTTCAATCTCCCCAACTCACCCGACTCAAATTAGGACAAGAATTCATTGAACTTCTACAAAAGCCAAAGGAAATTTGGATCTCCAGAGAAATAATGAGAAAAATGAGCCAAATCTCATAAAATGACGGTATTTAAACAAAGAATTTCTCATTAACTTTTGGCCGCCTAATGAAACGATTTAATTTTGAACCCAAATTAAAGCTTCTCGTGACTACCGTAACCTAATGTTGACAAAAAACGTTTGAGGAAATGAGAAGAAAAAGGAAAAACGTTTAACATACATACATTCATACATCCGTCATTTTCAGCTGCTCATTTCATTTCATTTAACTTCAGAAGAAGAAAAAGATGAAGAATATGTATGATGATCACTAGATCATTAGACAATTTTAGTGATTCTTTTAAAAAAATACTTGCATCCTAGATACATATACATTATGATATTAGAAATTCTGTAGGTGCAGTAGTATTCATGCACGATGAATAATGCATTGAAGAAAACTTGACTTCCTTAATCGTAAGATGAAGAAAAATCTCCTCAACGGAAACTACTTTATATGAGATAATTAACGTTGAAGTTTCGAAGGAAGGATGAATAAGACTCTTAATTAGGAACAAATTAATGAAGCTCGTTTTTAATTGGATGCATGAGGAGGGAAGTTATGTGATCTATAGAAAAAGATAGGACAAGCGCTAATTAGTTTATGCTCGCCTAACGATTAAAAAGTTATCAGTCTTTTGGGAATGGATACATTAATTGAACAGAATTATGCACATCAAGACAAAAAAAACTAGCAGCGAGATGGATGAGCAAATAAGGAAAGAAAAAAGCGAGGGAGAGAGACAAAATAAAAAAAAACGTCGATGGCAACAACTAGAAAAAAAATAAAAGAGAGAGAGACAAAAATGCTGAGAGAAAACGAAAGGAGACGAGGGAGAGCTGCGAGTGGAGGAAAAAACAGCGACGCCTTGGAAATTCGCGACTACACCCAAAATTGCTATTGGCGATTCATTCGCGACGACGACGTTTCTTTTCTTGTGCATGTATATATTTGTATGTGTGTGAGAGAAAAATGAAGACTTGACTTTTACTGGAACCAAAATGCAGGCAATTTTTTAATTTTTCGAATTCAAGCTGATCTAACAAATTTCCGTGAAGTTTTGGAAACTCTGCAAACTATTCGATTTTCATATAAAAATCCAGTACTAAAAGCCTAGAAATCCTGATTTCTAGGTTTCAAAATCTGGAAATGAAATTGTGATGAAAAACTTTTATCTACAGTAACACAGTTTCCAGAGGGTCTGATTTTAAAAATCAGAAATTTTTCAAAAATTTTGAAAAATCGATTAGTCACGGGAATCTGTATCAAATAGTTAAAAAAGCAACCGAACTGTAACCAAATTTGATTTCGATTTTTTTTCCGCAAACATCTACAGAATTCCTAGTAGAAACTACGTCTACAGTTACGGTAAGTCGGATGTAATAAAGCTTTTGACCGAGTTTTATTCTGAAACTCACTGTGAGATGAAACTGTATCTGGATGATTCAAGCCAAAAAATTGATTTAAAAAAATTCCAATTCTCAAAAAAAAACTATATGTTTGCTATTTTTTGACGTTGTGGAGTTTTTTGACGAAATTTTTTTTTTTAAATTTTCTTTTCCATATACAAATAATTCTGTTTTCGATGAAAAATAGAATTTTACTTCTCAAAAAGCACCCAATTCTTCCAATTCAAATTTCACTTCTGGATGAGAAAAATCTCAAAAATGAAAGCAGGAAACAATTCAATAATGCAACATTGCTCATGTCAGCCGTTATGTCCTGCTTTTAATGTAAATTATGTTTTCATTACTTATTCTTCTATTGTTCTCAAAAAAAAATCATATGCTTTATGCTTTATTTTCAAGCTTGGAAGAGCAATTACAGTAGTGGTCATAGCTTTTATTTTTTTTTTTGCTTCAAGAAAGAAAATCTTTGACTCATTAAATGCTTGCTCATATATTCATAAGAATATATATATATATATATATATAAATTTCTATATAAGTTATAATTAAATAATGAAGAAAATGAAGAGAAAAAACTGCACCGGAACTTGTACTCGGCAATTAGCTAATGCTCAATTAGAGAGAATGAATTTACAAAAAAAAAACATTGGCTTGTAAGAGGTTTTTTTGTTACTTACATTAAGGTAATTGAATTTTACAGTTTTATTGGAACTTCCAAGGATCCTTCTCATGAAACACAAACCTATGGATCCAGAGCACCTGGGCTCAAAAGGTTTTAGCGCTCTCTAAATAGCAGGTAAGTCGATCACAAGAGGCTTGCTCACTGCAGAGTTTTTTGATTTTCCTTTTTTTCACAGTTTTCAAAAAGCACCTGCGCAAAAGCTTAAAATACTTACATCAAGTCTAAATATAGGCATTCAAAATTAATTTTGAATGTGAGTATACACCTGAAACGAACCCGTCTGATTCTGAAATGAATGAATGAAAAGAACCGAGCCAGGTGGAAAATGAGAAGAAGAAGAAGGAGTTTTGAGGAATGATGTTACCTGGAATCATTTTAAATTTATTCAATCATGAATTCGTGTCTTATGTCGACGTCATTGAAGAAGAGAAAGAAGGAAAAAAGCAAAAGAAAAAGCGAAATAAAAAAAAAGTTGGAAAAGAAACGGAAATGATTTCTTAAACGGATATATGTGGCAGTAAAAAATGGGGCAAAATCATTATGCGAATGATGATGAAGAGGAGGAGTTATGATATTTACATAAATGTATACTTTTTTTTCTTCTTTTCCTGTATCATTTGCATTTGCTCTTTGTCGTTACAACTACACTTTTTGATGAAAATACAGAGGGAAAAATGTTATAAAAAATAATGAACAAAAACTAAATGGGTTGGGTTTTGAGGATAAGCTTTTGACCCTAAATTTTAAAGGGCAGAAGCTTTTCAAATTTCAAAACCTAAAACTAGATTTCATTTTTTAATCAAACTGATTTTTCAGAATCCCTAATTTGCAAAATAAGAATTTCAGAAAATTCAAGCTTTCTCTCTGGAATCATGTGAAATTCTATACAATGATTATTTTGAAAAATCATCAAGAGACCTAATTTGTCATTTTTCAACTCGGTGGCTTTTAATTTAAACTAAATTATCAGTAGACAATGACTAATGTCTACTTTTTTTCTTGATTTCAATTTCAAAATGTCTGAACTCAGACCAACTTCACTCCAGCAAAAAATTGGAAGCCAAGATTTATTCCTCCATCCCAAAATCTGCGTTGGCAAATTCAAATTTGAATGCAAAACTGGGTGTTGAGCCTCGTGTGAATTGCGAAAACTAACTTTGTCGTTTTTTTTCGGAGCACCACAAAAAAAGTGTTCGAAAAGTTTGTGGAGGCTCTTAATTATTTGTGAAGCTCTCTTGAGAAATGGCAGAAAAAAAAAATTGGTTGGGAGATTTGGTTTTGCACTAATGACAAAAAAGGAGTCAGAACTTTGGTTTTTCGTTTGTAGCTGGAAGTGTTGGGGGATTTTTTCGAAGGGTGTTCAAAAATTTGGGGGAGAGGGGGATTGGGAATTCTTGATTCTGGAATTCTAAAAAATACCGTAACCAAATTCCAAGTGAAACATTGAAGTAGATCAATTTATGTATCAAAATGTGACAAGAAATCATATTCCGTCTAAACTCTCTGAAATCTCTGTAGTCTCTAATCTAGTAAAATAATATCATATATTTTTGTTATTTTGGGATTGCTCAGGTTAAAAAAAGTTCTGAAAGCATTTTTTTAAACAAAAAATTAGAAAAAAAAATCTTCCACAAAAATTTTTGAATCTAGCGTAAGTTAGAAAAACATTTTTTTTTTTGAAAATCTGAAATTTTTCAGTTTTCAAAGGTCCTCTTCAGAGAATTTTTCAGATCCTAAAAAGTTTTTTTTCTAGTTTGAATAAATTCATGTTAGATTATTTTAATAAATAAAACTTGCCTGCTCTGAAAAATCTCAAAAACCACATTCCATTTGTTGAACCATATCATTAAGCTAACAATAATTATTCAATCTACGAAGTTGAGAAAATCAGAGAGTAAAATAATGATACTAAAAAGATGACTGACATTTCAAAGTCATTTTTCACTCTGGTCTGAAAAAGTGATTGCTTGGACAAAAGGGGATAAACTTCATCGAGGAAAAAAAGGAGAAAAGCAGCCGAAAATCAGATCTCGGTTCTTTTCAACGTTAGTGTGTCCAAGTTTGTGCATCAACGTCGTTTCTAACTTCTTTTTTTTCCTTTCTTTCGTTCTTTCTTTTCTCCTTCACTTCATCGTCTTCGTTTTTTCTCACACGTCATAACATCGCATCACTTCGTCTTTGAAATTTCCTCTTTTTTCCTTATCCCAATTTCACTCACTTTTTTTTGCGCTCGACAAATTTGTGACTTCTATCTAGCTATCTATCTATCTAGTTATGAATAGACAACGACCAAATAATTAGGGACAGCATTGAGAAGACCGAATAAAAAACAGAATGAAAAGAGAAAGAGAAATAATTTTGTGAAAATGATTGAACAATTTAAGGGTTATAAGGAAGTCATATGAGTTTTTCGGAGAATGGGAGGAGCCTGTCACAAATGACGAATTTATTCTAATGAGTTGAGATGACATGACATTTTTTTTCTCTGACTTTTCTATAACTTTTTCAAGAAACTGAACTTCTTGATTGAATAAATGCTTCTCTTGAAAAAAACGAACGAAGAAAAAATGCTTTTTGAACTCATTAAGAAACCAATTTTAATCAAAGAGTTTTGGAACCGTTTTTTGGAACAGAGGAACTTAATTGAAAATGTTGTTCTTGAGAAGAAAAGCAAACGAAAAAAATTTTGATGTCTGAACTTCAAGTTCTGGAACATTTTTTTTGAAATTTCAGATTCTGATTATCAAGAAAAGTTGATTCGGTTGTTAGAAAAACTTTGAATTTGGTCTGAAAATCAGGAAAAACTTATTAGTCAAAATGAGATCACTGAAAGGGAATCAGGCCAGGTTTCATTTTTTTTTCAAACAAAAATTAGATTCGATTTTTCGACTTGAAGAAAGGCTAATGTACTAATAAAACTAGTTAAAAATTTTGAGAAAATTAAAAGTTAAACAAATTTTTAACCAATTCAGATCATGTTTGTGAAGACTTTACAAAAAAGATCACTAAACACATCAGAAAACTATTGACATAGAAAATAAAGTTTTTCAGATCTATGCTACAAATCGTCCTTGTTTCTTTCAGACCACCCATGACGTCAAAATCCGTATCAATCTTCAAAGCTTAGTTATTCCACAATGTGGAGACCACATCCCTCACTGCTTTTCCAAACAAAAAACCTTTGATTACATTTTTCAATCAGTGAATCATCAAAACCAAATCAATGTCATAGATCATCTCATTTCCTTGAAACAAGATCCGCTTCCTGTTATTCTCAATAGTTTCTGGATTTTGAACTTTTCATCATCTTCATCATATGAATATATAATGTAAACAACTCACGAGACAAGAACATCACGTAATATATTTCCGAATCATCATCAAAAAAAAGGAAAACGAGAAGAGAGAAAAACATTTTCATGTATGATGGCCAATTATTGTGTTTGTTATTCATATATTGAAGGTTTATGATCATGGTTTCTCTTCAAGATTGCTCATATTTGACAATGATTCGAATTGAGAAGTAATTCCGTATTGAATCTTCAAGATATATTTTCGGAATTGTTCGAAGATGGGGGAAGTTTTTGGGTAAATGGATATTTTGCTCCTTTTATCAACATGGAAAAAATTTAAAAAAAAATAGAAACACATTGTTAAATTTCAGGACTATGTTATCTAGCTTCAAATATTCTAATGAATAACACAAAAATGTCAAAATATCTCCCACGAAAATTTTCAACTTCCAAATCCAAATGGACATTGAATCCTCTTCATTAAATGTTTCCGGAGCCCAAAAAGTTTTTTTGTAATCTATATAAATTACTCATGTTAGATTATTTTAAAAAACACGTTACCTGTTTTTCAAAAAAAATCTTGAATTTTGAAAAATTAAAAGTTTAAAATTTTTTTACCAATTCGAGAATTTGCTTTTCGATTTTTCAAGATTTGATTCTTAACTGGTCATTTCTCTTAAGGTTTTCACAAAAACGGAGACTATGTTGTCTAGCTTCCAAAATTCGAATGAAACATTTTTTCACTTCTGATGTGTCGATTTACAACATTTTTTAAGAATTATAACTTTTTCAGATTGCAAAAGGTTATTCATATTCGAATCTGAAACGAGATCACAATTTTTCAGCTAGCTCAAATTTGAAAATGATTTCCGTATTGAATCATCAAATCATATGATTTGTCCCATTTGACAAGACAATTACAAATAAAGTTTGACAGTCAGTTCAGTTCAAAAAAAATGATATCATTTCCATTTTTCTCCTCTGAACATGAGAAAAATTAGCTGATTGTTTGTTCGTGGAGTCCGTGAGGAATTCGTCATTTAATTGGATAATATGTATGAACGTATGAGGAAATACGGAAAAGCATGGAGATTGAGTCAATTATGAGGCATTTTTGAGAAAAGAAAAAACATGTGAGATGATGAGGAAAGTGCGACGAGAAAGTTGGGGTTTCCCAGAAAATCTTTTTTTTTATTTGAAAAATATTCTCACTGAAATGGTTATGAAATAAATTATGCCAAAAACCCTTTTGAATCATATGATTTTGATTTTTTTCGAAACTTCTCACCTGAACTTGTTCATTTTCACTTTCAAACAATGGGTTTCATCATAAACTTAATCACATCATCACAAAACTAGCCGTTAATAATTCAAAACACGTTAGATCATCATAAAAAGCAAGCCGTTACATCCAAATCCCATTCGGTAAGCCTATATGATTATAGTGTATTTTACCGGTTGGCAAAGATGAACTACAGTACATTTTTTTTTGATGTGTGGAAATTTAAAACATGGTTTTTTATGGAAAAATAAGCTACAATTTTTTTTTCTGAATTTTTCATTTTTCAAAATCTGAATAAAATCTACAAGACCTAGAAAACCTTTGTGGGTATTTCAGAAGGTCGAGAAAATCTAGAAAATGTTTCTGAAGACTTTAGAAAATCTGAAAAAGGAAAAAAGTCTTGGATAACTTGATAACTTTATAAAAAGTTGGAAAAATCCAGAAAAACTTCCAGAATGTTTTAAATGGTCGGGAGAAAATATTGAAACTCTAGAAAAAAAGTTTTAACGTTTCAGAATGCCGTGAATAGTCCAGAAGGCTTTCGAACATTTTCAAATTTTTCAGATGGTCGGAAAAAATCTTGAAACATTTTTGAAAATTTTTTTGAATATTTCAAAAAATTTGTAAATTTTTCAAGAGTTCAGGAAACATTTTTGAAAGTTTCAGAAAGTCGGGGGAAATTCAGAAAATATCACAATTCTCAGAAAATGTTAGTTAGCCTGAAAACTAGACGTACAAAGCCCGGTAGTCCAAAACCCCTCACAGTTTTTGCCAGTATCCTCAGCGGCATCTATCTAGAAACCCTATTGTTTTAACTCAATTCAATTCAATTTTTTTCATTTTTGGTTATTCTTTCTCTCATCCCTCCCGCCAGCCACTGCCTTTTTTTCTATATAATATATATATATACCATCCGATCCAAAATTACTCTCTCACTGCCCAATTCATTCATTCTTTCATTCTTTCACAAAAACCTGCCCTAGGTAGGTAATCCAATGTCTCTTTTTGTCGGTTGCTTCCCCCCTCAAAATGTGTGAGACTGGCTAGTATTTTGAATAGAACAAAGAGGGCGGAGCCTATTTTTTGGGTAGATACTGTGTATTTGTGAGAACTTTGTATCCACCCCGTCATCCTTTTCTCTCTACTTTTTGATGTTTACTGACTTTTTTGTTTTTTTTTTTCTACAAATTTGAATCTGAAAAATTCCGAATTCTTGAAATTTCATTAAATTTCGATTTATTATTCAAAAATATTAGTTTTTTTTTCAAATTAATCATTTATTGTTTTCTCAAGATTCTAATTAGAAATTCAAATATATTCTGGAATTTTCTTTTTCTTTTTGGTTAATTTTTTACAATTTTTTTTTTGAAAATCAATATGTTAAGGCTAGAAAAATCTATAGATTTTTCAATTTAAAGGTTTTCTAGAAAAATTTAAAAAAAAAGAAGTAACCAAATTTTTAAAGGCACATGCTGATTACTTTAGAACCTGCACATCTAACTCAAAATCGATATTCCTGGATGATTTAGTACGCACGGTATTTTTGTGTTTTTCTGTAGTTTTACGATATTTTTCTTTCAGAACGTGACTTATCTGTTTTGGCCCAGCTAATCAGATTTATTTTGATAAAAAATCCCCAGAAATTATCCCCTCAGATTCTTCCCGGATTTCTATCTTCACATTCAGATCTTTTCAAATCTTCTACATATTTTTTCACTCTCTTCACGTTCACATTTCCAAATAATCTACCAGTTTCCTTAATCAACCGTAACCTTTTCAGTTCCACCAACCCTAATCAAAATTCCAGATTCACCAGATCACTAAATGAGGCAATGAAAAACAATGAAAAAACGATTGGCTATGATTTCCTCCTCAAATATTAACCTATTACTATTAATTTCATTTATTTTTCTAACCCAAATCGAATCGCAAGTGACAATTGCCAAAAATACTCAAGGTATATATATATATTCCTAGACAAAGAAAAAATAACTACTTTCAATTATATAATATAATTTGCCCTAATTTCGAAACTTGAACTGACTTGAACCAAAAGTGAAAAAGAAAAAAAAAAGAAACTATATATATATAATAAATAAATATACTTATAATAGGTACATATTTGGATGTCATTCTTTCTAAAGTATCCATCTTCTTTCTTTTTTCTGCCTACCTGCCTGTGGAGACTGTCGGAGACAGAAGTACGGGTAATTATCGTCCTAGAGTTTTGATGGTAATTAAATCTACCTAACCCATCTTTTTTCTTTTTCTCATAGTATCCCCCTCAATATTTTTTGTTTGTTATTTTTATTGTTGAGGGGGAGAGGAAAAGGCAAAAAGATAACCTTCAAATGTAAATGATCCAAGTTGAAAAGGTGTCAAATCGGTTTATGATCTTTCATGGGAAAATGATGTTTTTGAAAAAAAAAAATTGAGAAAAAAGTGGGAATTTTTTCAAATTGAGAATTTTTGAACCAGAAAATGATCGGAAAAAATTTGAATTGAAACCTATTTTTCTGGAAAATTCAAACTTTCTCCAAGCTTTTTCCGATTTTCTCAAAAATTTCGAATTTTTCTACTTTTTTTTTCACAAAAATCGCTGAAAATTTAAAAATTGCCTGGAAAAATCCTCTTTTGATCTACCAGTTTTTTTTCAAACTCTCACTTCCCCAAAAAATGTTCATAGTCAATTTGAGTCAACCGGCAAAAAAATGTTCATCCAGCCGATCAAAAAATATATAAAACAACTCCAATTATTGCTATAACCGACACATACACGGTGTGTTTCAAAAAGTGCAGCAAGGTCAAAAACGGGAACACCAAAAACAAAAATAATTATATGTACATACAAAGGATTGGCATGTTGTTATTAGTGAATTAGAGAATTTAAAGGGTGTTGGGGGTTTTATCTTTCAAAATCATCATTTTTCAGTCACTCCAAGATGTGGCTCTCAACTAATATCGATTGAAATCAATTTTGATCCCACTCAATTACCAGGTGGCAAATTTTATGATTGGATTGTCGTCGGTGTTTCAGGTAACCCTATTTCCCCCCTGATATTCTCATTAGCTTCATTTTTCAATTCCAGGCCGTCCTGAATGTCGACTTCGTGGAAATGGTGAAACCAAATATATTGTAGAAATTGCTGTGTTTAATGATCCATGTCTTACACAAATTCCAGCTCAAAATGTTTTTCAAAATCGTGTTCGAATTGGTAAAAATCCAGTTGTTATACTTGAAGGTGATCAATCGATAACTGTGAAATGTGTTTATGGTTTACCTACTGTTGAAACTTTGGCGATGCCTGTTATTAATCCGAATTTCAATATTGACAAGTGAGTTGATGAAGAAGATGGTGAAGATACCTTATTTAGCCTAACTTATTCAAAGGCGCAGCTCCTCGACAGGTAGGCTGTCAAGGCGCTGCTTCTTTACAACTAGGCTCTAAAGACGGTGCTCCTTGATGATAAATTTTCAAAAAAACCTAGGCAGGCAGTGGGAATTGAACCTGCGACCTCTCAATTGACAATCCCAAACATCCAATTCTATTATTTCAGTCTCGCTCATGCCGGTTTATCTGAAACCTCTTTGACAAGTGCTCAAACAAATTCTTTCTCTTCGGATAATGATCCAAATTCGAACTCGAACTTCAATTTCAATCAGAATCAAAACTTGAACAACAAAAATCAATTCTTCATCTCTCAAACTCAAGCTCCTGAACAACCGCAAGGCGAAGCTAATATAATTCCAAATGGAATGTCATCAACAGATGAAGAAGTCAATAATCAGCCAAGTACAAGTTCGTTCAGTGGATTTGGTGGAGGTGGAAACGAAGGAGGATCAATTCAACAACCACAAACACAATTCACAGCCAATCCAATTCGACCACAAATTCCGATCCGATTAGGAAATGAAGATTTACAATTACATACAGCACTTCCGCCCGATTCTTTCGTTCCTCGTCAACAAAATAATTTCGAAAATGGGGATTTTAGTGAGTTGAAGTTTTTGAAATTGAAAATGAAGCGGATTATATTCAGATGTTAATGCGACAGCTTCCAAACGTCGAAGTTCATTTTCTATTGTGTTCTTGTTGGCGATTATCTTTGCGATTATTTTGATTTTGTTATGCTTGGTTTGTTTATTCTTTTTCTTGCGAAAACGAAGGGAGGAACGAAATAGAAGATTGTTGATTGATGGAGTTTCATGTGAGGAAACTTTTTTTTTTGGAAAATATAGCTGACAATCAAAAATTATTCATTTTTTTCAGCAGCAGATGAAAGTAAACGGACTGAAAGTCAAACTCGTTGGACGGATGCATCAACAGACGGATATGCAAGTCCAGGGTACATATTTTTGAAATTTCTGAATTGGGTCAGGATCAATTTTTTTTTTCAAAACAACTTCGAATTTGGAAAACAAATCCCAATTTCCAAAAATTATGAAATTTGGTTCCCGATTTCTGATAGTTAGAATTTTACTCTAGATGTTGAATTTTGTAGATCATCAGATGATTTCCGATCATTGAAAACCTTGTTATTAAGTAGCTGAGCCAAGAGAACCTAAGTGTATAGGACCTGCCTCTTGAGCGGCACTATAGCTAGCCACGATGCCTTGAGAGATTCTATGCCAAGGAGTCGCGCCTAGAGACATAAATTGTCAAGAAGGCGTGCCTAGAAGGCCACGTTTGAACTCCCAGGCAATCTGAAATCAGACCTGTTCCCATTGAAAATTCACTCATGATCTATTATTTTTCCAGAACTGGAGAGGCTAGACCTGGTAGATCTGCGACAAGTATGTTTGACAAGCGAACTGCTAGAGTTGCAGAATCCCGAGAAGTTCCAATTCCAGTTATTTCTGTGCGCAAAAATCGATCAGATGTAAGTTTTCCTAACTCAATTTTTTCACAAAAAAAACAAATTAAAATTGTTTGCAGAGCGCTGCACATTATTCAAAAGCGGGAAACAATCGACACAACTCAACATCAAGTACAAAAGAGCGCAAAAAATCACCAGCACCATCAGCGCCAGTCATAAAACATTTACCGCCACTCAAATCAAATTTAGAGGAATTTGTCTCGAAAACATATGCGATGGGGGAATATAATGATTTAGCTAGTCCAGCGTATGCTTATACTTCGGAAGTTTATGATGAGAGAGAGGTTGATATTGGATTTGGAACTAATAAATCACAGGTAAAAATAGAGAATGGGAAATTACGAAAAATAAAATAGTATTGAGGAAGTCTTAACTCAGAATATTATCCCATCTGAATGCTTAAATTTCAGCCCCAATTTCAGAAAATAAAGCGTCGACCGCGAGCTGAAATTCAAGACGAATCCGCCGTTTCATCATATCGATCAATAACTGAAATCGTTCATGCAGCAGAAACCACAAATCTAACACCATCAACAATCGCAATGTCTTCAAATGAAAACAAAAGTTCCGATGAAAATAATGAGATGGAACAAGTATTGATTGATTGTGTCTCGACTATTCGAGGTTTCGGTTATCGAAAATTAACCGAGCAGGAAATGGGAAGATGGAAAAATCTAATACAACGCGATAAATATTTGCGAAATTTATTGATTTCGTCAAAAAGTGTAGCTGAAATTGAAGACATTTTCGAAGGCGATGATTATAAAAATATGTTTTCATCTACGAAATGGCATGAAATTGCTCAATGTGTACATCGTGCATTGGTGAGTTTCAAAAAGCGGGTTGGGTTGCACATAGAATAGGCTCCTCAACTTAAAAGTTTTTCAGACAAGCTCTTTGGATCGAACAAATTCCCAATCACAACTTCAATTATTTGTTGGAAATGTTCACAGTGATTGGTGAATAATTTATGAAATACGGGAAAAAACAATTATTTTATGTATTTTTTGGATTCAATCAATATTTTATTTTATTCTATATTATGTTATGCATCTTTCATTTGTATACCTAGTCTGAAATTTATTCATTTTTATGTTTTTTTGGAATTTGTTTTCAGAGAAAAATCGAATAAATTCTATAACTTCTTCAAAGGATTTTTTCTGGAAGCCTCTCAAACATTAATTTGAAAATTTCAAAAAAGTGAAACACCGTGTAAATGGCTTGAAAGTCCGAAAATTTGTCAATGGATTTTTCAAACCAGGAGACTAACTTTTGAATTGAAAATGATTCAAAGAAATTGATTTTTATGTCAGCCTGTACCTCATATTTTCAAGAAGTCTAAAAAAATGCCAAAACAATAAAATTTACTTGAAAAATGCTAACAAACATTATTTTTCACCTGCTTTATTTCACCTAACTTCAAGTAATATAACTTCACTGATATCATTTTTTTCACTCGAAGAAAAGAAATCACCTTGACAACAACTGATACTGCTCCATCCGCCTGGGTAATGTGCTTATTATTTTTTTTGTTGTTGTTATTAATATTTTCTTGAGACTACCGCTACTTTACTTTTTTATTCTTCTTCTTCTAAGTTTCAGAAAATGGCTGATAACGAACTTCGCCAACGCCGCGCCAACACTGAAATTGGAGAAACTCGCAAAAAAGAACGAGCCGCTCGCATTTACAAAATTGAAGGGAAACCTGAACCTAGTGGGTTTTTTGTTTGTTTGTTTGTTCTTACGTTTTAGAATTTTGAAAAATCAATATTTTCAGCAAATTGGTGTTTGATTATATCGATTATTCTATTCGTCTTGTTCATTCTTTTCATCATAGTGAGAACTTGAAAAGATGAAATTGAAAATTGAAAAAAAATTTGAATTTTTCAGATTGATGCTTTTTCACAATTCAGACGAATCAAGTATATTTTTGGAATCGAGAGTGAGTAGATTTGAAATTAGGAGACTTTTTTGTGGAATCAATTATGAGGGAAAAGTTTCTGAAAATTTAATTTTGAAGCTGAAGTGTGAACTTTTTTAGCTAGTAAGAACGCACAATCAGGTGCGATTTTTTGGAAAAAAAATGGTACGAGTTCCACTGAAAACCCTGGTCTATTTCAGACACCGTTAAAATCAAACTCAAAAGTATTCCGAAAAAAAAATTCCCTCTTTTTCAGATTGATCGATGTAAGTTAACAAGGAAAATGACACATTTTGTGATAATAAATAATTTTTAATAAATTTTTCGTTAATTAGAAAATCTTTTATGTACAGAAAGTTAGCAGAAAAAATTCCAGAATTTCTTCAAATTTTAATTTCCATTTTTTTTCAATTGATATGGAATGTTCAACAGTTTTCTGTAGGACTAGGGGCGGTACCCCTAGGCGAAGAAACAGTCAGAAAATCCTCGAAAATTCTAAATTTTGAAGAAAACCCTATTTTTCGCAGCTAAATGTAAGCTGACGTGAGAAAAAAATATTTCTTTAAAAAAGTTACGCCTGGGAATACAAATTGTGAAGTTTAATGAGTCATAGATTATGAAAGAAAAAGAATAAATTCGAAACAAACTAGAAATCGCGTGCATAAAACAATGAAAAAATTAATCTACCTATGAAATATTTCATAGTTTGTTTTTCAATAAACTTTGGAAGCTGATCCTAGCTTCAAGTGTAATTCAGAGCTCCATCTAATGATTCAAACATAGTAATTTATAAACAACTTTCCTTAAACATCAATAGTAATTATGAATGAAAAACTTTACGCAATATTTTTCAATGAAGCTCAAATCTCACCTGTTAGTTTTGTTCCCCCCCTCCCTCAAACCTCAAAATAAACTAACTTGACTGGCCTGTTCCGTGAAAAGTTGTTGATTTCTTCGAATGTCCTGTCCAAACGAAACATCTTCTTGATCGGAAGCCTGAAACTTCTACATTCTTTTTTTAACATTTTCGCCTATTCTTAAACTTACATCAGAAAATGACAATTGTGGATTTTATGATACCCCTGCATTCTGTGACGATTGTCTCTGAAAAAATAAGAAACATCAAGAAATGTACCTTTCTGCGCTGAGAAAAAACAGAAAAATGATTCAGTTCAAAAAAAACGTTCAATCAATAATGTCTTTTCAAATAACATATGTATATGTATATATCTCTCTCTCTCTCTCTCTCTCTCTAACTCTCTCTCCATTTCCCACACTTTCTCATCTACGCTGACAAAAAAACAACAAAATAAACACGTTAAACAACGCGCACGCGGAGTATCGTTGTGTTTCTTTTATTTTTTTTTTGCACGACATTTTTATTTTTTGCTGGTTTTCAGGGGTTTTTTCAGCGTATAAAAAGTTATTAATAGGCTGATTTGGTACATTTTTTAATTCTCTTATTTTAATTCTCTTATTTTTTAATTTCTCTTATAGTCACAAGCGGTCCCATCCATAAAATCCACAATTTCCATTTTTTGATGTAAGTTTAAGAATAGGCGAACATTTTGAGAAAAAAAAAATGTAGAAGTTTCAGGCTTCCGAACAAGAAGATGTTACGTTTGGACAGGACATTCGAAGAGATCAACAACTTTTCACGGAACGGGCCAGTCAAGTTAGTTTATTTTGAGGTTTGGGGGGGGGACTAACAGGTGAGATTTGAGATTCATTGAAAACTATTGGGTAAAGTTTTTTATTCATAATTACTATTGATGTTAGAGGAAAGTTGTTTATGAATTACTTTGTTTGAATCATTAGATGAAGCTTTGAATTACACTTGAAGCTACACGCGTGGTGTAGTGGGGAAGAGCTCTGTCTTCTATTCAACCCGCCTAATTTTGTGGGTTCGAGTTCCACTGCTCGCTGTTTTGTCCCGTTTATATCCGGTAACGCATATTTTCGGAAAAAATATTTCTGAAGGAATTGTACACTGGGCGATTTTGTTGAATGGTAGAAAATTTAAAAAATTTTCAGATCCTCTAGGTTATTCTAGAGGATCTAGAGGATCGGTTTTTTCTATTTTTCTGGGTAGGTTAAAGCGGACAGACAAAAGAGCACAAAACCCCTGATCCAATTTTTCTTTCCTCAATTTCCCCCATTTTCTGCCACAAACCAGGCGCGTTTGTTAAAAGTGCAATTAGTTGTGTAAATTTTAATCAAATTTGGTGCAGATTATCCGTCGGAGAAAAGTAAAAAAAAAGACACATTGCTATTGCCCTCTTTGGTCGCCTCCGTCCAAATTATATTATGTGTGTTCTTTTTGAATTCTACGTAAAATGTGCACTTTTCTCACAATTTTTTTATTTATTTTTCATTGCGGTTGCTGAGAAAATGATGGAAAAAAACATTTTTTTTTGTGGTTTTTGAAAAGCTCAATTCTGGGCCTGGGAAATTTTCTAGATATTGATCCAATAAAAAATTGGGCTATAAATTCAGATAGCCTAATTCTAGGCAGGCTACATTTTAGCCTGGTGATGTCGAGATTCCTGAGACCTGTAGAAAAATTTAGATATTTAGCCCTGAACTTGTACCTGGTCCGCTTTCTGAAAAAATTAGGTGTTTAAATATTCTAGCAAGGCCTAATAGGCCCTGATATCTTGAAAAAAATAGTCCGAACACCAATTCCAAAACCTACAGGTTCACTTTTCCACAATTTCCAAATGTAAGTTCTCTAAATTACTTTTTGCACTTTATTTGAACAGTTTTAAATTGGGTTTCGTTTTCAATCTCAGAAATTGTTCCGATGATTACTTTTCCCTTTTTTTTGCGGTGTGGTCCAAAATTGGAATTTTTTTCGCTTTGGTTTGTTTGAAAATGAAATTTCTTCCATCTATTTCGAATTGAATTGAATTTGAAATAAAAATGAGAGGAAAGTAAGAAAAGAAGAAGAAGAAGAAGTTTGCCGCATCCGGCGGGAAGACTCATGACATCACTCGACATCCGTATGTTTTTGTGACACACACACATAGATAGATAGATAGATAGATAGATAGATAGAGGCCAGTCAGAAGCATCCCACTTTTTTTTGTTCAGTAACAATTTTTTTCATTCATTCATTCATTTTTTTGCTTCGTTTTTTTCTCCACCCTAGAAGAGTCGAGCGCACGCAAAAAACATAAAAACAACAACCAACCACAAAAATTTAATCGCGATGCCTCTGGGCATAACTGCGTGTGCCCGTTTCAAATTTTTATGGGTGGTTAGGGTGGCTGCTGATTTTTTTTGTGTTGGTGTTTTTCAGAGCTGAGATGTGGGTCATTTTTTACTGATTTTTTGGGCTTAGTGCCACTATAGAGCCGTGAAACTCCGTGAAAAATGGTTTTAAATTGCAGATCTACAGTAATTTGTAGCTGTGTTTTCCGATTTTTTTTTTGAAAATTTGTCAATTTTGTCAGTTTTTTTTGACCAGGAGACTAACTTTTGAATTGAAATTGATTAGAATAAATTGATTTTTATGTCAGACTCCGCTTTTAACAAAGCAACCTTTGATTTTAAATTTTTTAAAGTCCTGAATTTAGTTCCGATAGTTCACGACATGTAAGATTTTGAAAAATCTCCAATCTGAGAGAGAGAGAGAGAGACGCAGAGAAACCGAAAATTTTCAGCTTAATATTTTTTACCGTTGAAAATGTAAGTCAAAAATTCATCGAACATTGAAACTGTTAATTTTGTATTTTTTTCTCTGCGTCTCTGCCTCGCTCTCTCTCTCTCTCTCTCTCTCTTTGAGTTATTGTAATTCGAAAATTGCTCCGTATCTTATCATCAGCCAACACTGGTTTTTATGAAAATCTGAATTAATATTAGAAAATATTCAGAATACAAGAGTTACCTGAAGTTCATCAATAATTTGAATTTTTAGGAGAATTTTTGAAACTTGAAACAAAAATTTTAAAAAAGAGTTTTTTTCTGATTTCCATGTGTTCTCTTTCTTGGTTTTCTGGTCTATAACTAAATGTAAGAAGGAAAAAAATAAACAAGGCAAAAAAATTGACAGCTACTTGTCCACTCATTTTTTGGAAGGGGAGAGCTCTTTTACTACTATTTTGTCTGTTTCGTTTTTGTGTGTCACTCCACTCCTCTTCAATTTTTCTTCGTATATATTTTGATTGATCTCATATTTTTTTCAAAAAAAAAAAGATTCGCTTTTTTGTTTGGCATTTTTTTTCGAAATTATGTAATTTCAAATTGAGAATTTCTACAGAGCTTCAAGTTTTCCAAAAAAAATTTTTAGAACGTTTTTTGTTTGAATACCCTTTTGCCATGAAAACCAATTTCGAAAAAATATTCACAATGACGCAATTGTTCTTTGAGAAATCTCATTTGTTCTCAAAGATACATCAGATTCTGATTGTTCTATGGTTTTTTGAGATGACTGAATGTGAGCAAAAAATTTCAATTGCGAATTGAGATGATTTCAAGAATACTTACGAGAAATATGTATGTAAGTAGAAAATGGAGAATCATAAGATTGGAAATATTTTGAAATCTGTTCCCAGCAATTTTCGGACTTGGTTGAATTTCGAAAAAATAAAAATTGACAGAGAAAATTTCTCGAAACTACTGTGAACTTTCAAGCCATTTTACACGGCGTTTCACAGTTTTTTGAGTTTTGAAATTCTCAGCTAATGTTTAAGAAGATTCCAGAAAAATATTTTCGAGTCTTGTTTCAAATGAGCATAACTTATTTTTTCGTATTCTCCAGGTGGGATCTTCATAAAGAAGTTATCAATAGGCTGAAGTTCAAAAAACGTTCTACAGTTACGAGAACTTCTCCAAAAATGTAAATTCTAGATCCGCAAACAATAAGATTTTTGATCTACAAACCAAATTCTGATCGTTCTTTGTTTCATTCTCAAAATACCCAAGCCTGCAAAAAATTTCATTTACCCAATTGAAATGTCTCAAGAATACCCATCATAAGTACCAAGAAGAAGAAAAATTGAGCAACCATTTTCATTTTCAGTCAGTCAGTATTGTTGTTTTGCCATCGTCGTCGGTCGTCGTCGTTATTTGTTGCTCTCGCCCATTTTGTGTCTATCGTTTTGTTGCGTTTTCTTCGAAGGCTTCGTTTTTTCCTCTAGCCTCAAGGCATCACGATCGAATCTACTTCATTCCTTCATTCATTCATTCATTCACTCATTCATTCATTCATTTTCCTTCATTCTTTCTTCTAATTTGTTTATTTCCCTTTTTTACACAAAAACAACTCTCTTCTCTCATTCTTTTTTGCCTCTTTTATTATGTTTTATTTCACTTTGTGTCTATAATTGTTGGCGATGGAATGGAATGCAAAATGCATCAGCAGAAAATCTTGATGAGAGCAAGTTCAGAATATCCGCTCTCTCATCATTTTTTTTTTGAAAGAGAGAGCTTTTTAGACATCAGAAATGAAATTGGAATAAATTTATAGGATTACAAAAAAAATTCCACGATTTTTTGAAACCCCAAGAAATCTAGAAGTGCATAGACCTGTGATAATTCAAGAATTATCTTCTGAACTTATCATAACTGTGGGGATCTAGATCTCTAGATTATACATATTCCCAATGAGAATACGGGAAATGAAGATTTAAGAATTTCCTGTTTTTGAAATCCATACTTGTTCTCTGATCAGAAAACACTCTGATCACTGATATTTTTGAAAAGTTTTCAGGCAGTCTAAAAAATTCCGCTGGCTTTCAAGTTTGATAAAAATTTTGTAATAAGTATAACAAGATCTTACGTGAAAAATAGTGCTATAAAACTTGAAACAGTAATTATTGATAATACTTTTTTTTAAATTTTCAACACCCGTAAACATCATTTTTCTCAGAAAAACCATATTTATTCAAAATGTTCTCTTGCAAAATTGTGTTATATGTTTTCGCTTCAACTGATAATTAGCTCACATCATTTTATTTTTCACATGTTTTTGCTTTTTGCAACAGAATTTTGGACACGTCTCAATTTTTCAAATCATATTTCAAAAAAATTATATATAAAAATCCCCCATGTCTGAAAAATATGAAAATTCAAATCAATTTTTCAGGAAGCTCAAAAATCACAGATTTATTTTCATTTTCAGCAGGTGTTTTCCATCCGTAAACAAAAAACTACCAAAACATAATTTTTTCAGCTTTCTTTTGATTAAGCTTGGGAGTCTTGATGTTTACGGGTTATAGAAATATCGATTTTTTAGGTTTCTAGGATTGAAAAACCGTGAAAATTTAACAGAAAAAACATTATCAAAATAGAAAAAAATTCGAAATTGTTCAATGAGAAATATCTAAGGCTAAACATCTGATCTTGATTTAGAACCCTACAAGCAACTTCTGAAAACAAACCCCCTGCCGAATTTCCTAGATCTTCTACCAAGTCAATTTCATTCTACTCCATCCATATTTTAGTTCACATTCAGTACACTTCACATACTTATTTCAAAAACCAAAACTAAAACAATCGTTAAAAAATGAAAAAGTACCAGTTGGTTTTTTTTTATATTCTTGGCTCATTCTTCAACGTCGTTCATAACTCTCATTTTGTCGTACATTTTGAGTTTTATTTGATTGTCATTTTTTTCTCTTTTTTCTTCCTCTTCGTTTTTTCTCCTTTTTATGACTTTAGATTTTTTCGTTCGTTCTTTCTTTCTTTCAGCTCAAAAATGTTTTGTTATGTTATGATTTTCGATCAATGAAAATCTTTTTGGAAAATTCGGAGAGCCCAGAAATGTGATACAATGTGAATTTGAACTTTCGTAAAAGTTTTTTCTCAATTTTTTTTTTTCTTCCAAGAGCAAAAAAAAAGAAAAAAGAAAGAAATTTGAGATTTATGAAAGGGCAAAATAGAAAATAGATGGTCGAAAAAAAGACTGAAACCATTTGTCAATTTAATGTCACTGAACCCATTTTCAATTTCCTGAAGTGCAAGAGTTTCGGCCTAACTTGATTTTTCTATTCATTTTCATTTTCTTGATGCTTTTTTTGGTTTATGTTGCCTAAAATGGCTTGAAATAGTTTGACCTCTGGTGATTTTTTTGTTTGAAACATGTTATTTCCTAGCCTAGCAATTTTCAATTTTTTTTGATATTTTTTGAAAAGTCTCATATCGAAAAAAACGTTTTTATCGACTTGGACTAGTTTCCAGAAAAAATAATATTTTTGAATTTTTGTGAAATTTTAATCAAATTTTCAAAATTCTATGTGAGTTAGGCTAAATTTCACCGATTTTCAGTCACAATTTGAAGAATAAAAATATTTTTCGTCGACTTCAGAGCCCTAAAGAAGTGTCTAGGTTAGCCTAACTCTCAAAACAATGAATCAGAAATCCAGATTTTTCTAGATCTTTATTCTGAAGTTTTCATATGTTCGATCTTTTCCCAAATTTGGATCTTCTCATTTTTTGAACAAAATTTAAAAATTTAGGGATTCTGTAGATTTTGGAATTTTTTTTGAAAATCATTTTTTAGAGCTTCTTTTTTGGAACTTTCTGATATAATTCATGAGTACTGTATTTTTATCCAATTTATTTTGATATTTCAATTAGGATCTCATTTTTCTATTGAAGCTCAAAAAAATCTTTGCTGGATCATTGAAGCAAAATTGAATTTACCAAGATACTCCAAAGACCAGAGAAAAAAAATTCTTGTTGGTTGACCAACAAAAAGTGTATTTCTTTTCGGGTGATAAGTTTCGAGAATAAGTTTGTTTGTGTGTGTATGCGTATGTGTGTGTGCGTGTGTGTGTGGAAAATAAGATGCCGTTGGGCACATCCATACACAAAAAAAACTGGCCGAATAGATGCAGCACAAATTTAATAGAGACGACAGACTGCGTGTTGACTCTCTCTTCTACTAGCTGACTGGATATTTACTGAAGTGGTTAGGGGCCTTCTTTTTTTTGCTCCTCTTTTTTTCCATATAGATGTATGTTGTGCCTCCTCCCTCGTTTTTCAACCCCTTCTTTCGTCAGCTCCTCTTCTTTCCCGCTTTTCCTTCCAAACTTGATGCTCCCCCCACCCCTTCTTTTTATTTTTTTCCAACTACTGCTTCTTCTTCTTCTTTTCCCCGCCCGTTTTTTTTTCGTTACGACTTTTTCAGAAGAAGACATACATACTTGTGTTTATTTGTCTTCCAACAATTGTTTACTCATAAATTAGGCTCTAATTTTTTTGCCTAGCCTTAGCCCTCCTCATTTTTTTCTCCACTCACTCACTCATTCTATTTTAGTTTAGTTTAGAAGAAGAAGAAAACAACAAGTGAAGTATTTGTTGTTGTTGATTTGGAAAGAAGCAAAAAATGGGGGGGGAATACTCAACCCTGAATTTGTTACAAATAATTATATAGTAGAATATTTATGTTTTCGTTATTTGAACATGATTTTATGCCAAATTGGGTGACAAAAATTGATGAATAATTAATCAGATAATATATTCATTAGCCACTTGTTGACTTGTTTTTTTATTTCTCTTTTATCGCACGAGAAGTTGGCGCAACTTACTCAAAATTGCAACTTTTTATTTAATTGGCAACGCCTGAAACATATAATTATCTTTTTTGGAATTGAAAAATTGACTTTTTCGTTTTCTAGTCAGTCTAGTTTTTTTTTCTTAAAGAAAAATTCTAAAATGATGAATTATCTTCTAAAAAAATTCCATTGGGAATTTCTCAATCTACTCTTTGTCCTTCCTTTCTTCCTCCCCTCCCTTTCTTAAATAAATCTACTTTGATCTATCTTTCTCAAAACCACTTCCACTTTCTTTCCTTTTTTCATCCATTTTTTCCTTAATCAACAAAAAAAAGAAACAAATTCACTTTACTCGGGGTTTTTTTGTGTTTGTGTCGCGTAAAAAAAACTTGGTCCAAATTAACACAAGTGTGTATTTTTAGGGTCAAAATTGTTGAGGTGGAAGTCCTGTTGAACACCGCTTTTCCGAGAAAAAGTGCATGTGAATTTGGACTCGGAATTGAACTTGAACTTGAATTTTTTGAAAAATGGGCATTTTTGGAATAGTGGGACTTTGGAATTTTGAAAAAATATTCCAAAATTTTTCTAAATGTTGAGCAATTTCAATATTGAAGCTCTGGAAGTTTTGAATGCTTTCTTGAATTCCTAGGTGTCTTTAGACCTCAGATTCTAAATTTCTGAAGCTTCAGAGTCATGAAAGATTTTAAAGAATTAGATGTCTTAAAATCTATAGAATCTCTGAAAACCGAAAAAGGCTTAAAATATCTGCAAAATCTAGAAATCCTAGGAAATTTAAAATTTCTGGAAGCCTTGAAAATTTTTGAGATTCTTGAGACCTAGGGAGACTTCAAGTCTCAGCAATCAAAAAAGTCCAAGAAGGCCTGAGCCTTGATAACTTTGGAGAAGTTGAAGACCTTCAAGACTCTCAAAAGCTCTGGGAGGGTTAGAACCTTAAGAGAAAGTTTTTAAAAAATTCCTAAGAACCTTTGAGCCTTCGGAATTTTCAAGATTGTCAAATTCTGAAGAAATTCTTCGTTCCCCTGGAGCTTTTGCAAAAAAAAAAATCAAAAAAAAGAGAGAGACTCATATTTATTGGTTGTGTGTTTCAAAAATTCATTTCACACATTTTGCACAGCCATCTCCTACTCACTTAATTTAAATTCAGAGCATCTCCTTCCTTTTTCTACTCGGGGTTTTTTCTCCATCTTCTTCATCTTTTTACTACTACCCCCCTTCTTCTTCTTCTCAAATTTTGCCCTGTTTCATCCCATCTTCTCGCACTTTTTGCCAAAAAAAGTATGTGTGTGTGTGTGTTTGTTTGTTGGCAAAAAAAGGGGGCTCAATTTCAATTCTAAACAATCTGTGAGTGTGTGCTCAAATTGCTTCACCATTTTCCATATTGCCACATTTTTGTCTATGTGCCTTGCCTACTACTCTTCAGTTTTTTTCCATTTTTTTTGTTCAGTTCTCATTTCATTTCATTTCATTTCAAGACCTAATCCTTCCCCCTAAAACTGAAAAGTTCAGTTTTTTCTTATCCCTCCCTCCTAACAAAAAAATATATACAGAGAATATATATAGCCGAACAACACATTATATTTATTTTGCGCCGAAATGTGTTTTTGCATAAATATCCGATTCCTTCTCATTTTTCTTTATGTTCACGTTACACTTGTTTTTTGTAAACTTTTTGATTGCGAAGCCACATTGATTTATTACAAATTATTTTTGAGGATTCGAAAAAAATGATTTAGATTTTTGTTAGGAGAAGCCTGAAAAGCTCCATCTAGATCTTAACCAGGCTCAAAAAAGGCTCACCTAAGCTCGTGAGCTTCGATTAGTCGTAGAAGGAGCTCCTTTGCTAAGAGAAGGCTCACCCAAGGGTGAACTTCATGAAACTCATCTAGGGTTATCATAATTATTTGAAAAGATTTATGTTTTTTTAAATTAAAATCCTCTGAAATTTCCCTGACTTTTGGAAATTTCTGAATCAACTCTGAAAAATATAGATTTTTAAGGATTTTTGACCATCTACATAGGTTTTTCAAAAAAACAAGCTAATTTTCAGACTCCCATAAAAAAATCTGAAAAATTTTGAAGCTCCCAATTTTTTTAAAAATAAGTCAGCCTTCCACATTTATAATTTTAGGTCAAGATTTCCGATCATATTACAGACATGCTCTATTTTTGAGCCCTTCTCGAGCTTACCAGAAAATATTTTTGTCAGGGTTTTTTTCACCCAACCCAAAAATATTCATAGTGCACTTTTTCATCTCATCTATTCATTTATTTATTTATTTCATCGCTCTTTTTCACCACCCGTCTGACCTTTTTTCCTCCTCATTTCTGAAAAAAAATATAGATTTGAGGAGGCAAGACGTTCATAAAATATCTATATTACTTCCATATGCCCTCAGTCAGAAAAGTTCCCACAACTAAGCTTCTGCCCTCTTTGAAACAATAATAAATTGACCTGAACTTGATTTATCATGCAATGTTTATGCATTCATTTTTTTTCTTATCCAATTCAGCTCGCCCATATTTTTTGGCGTATGTAGACACATTGAATATAATATGCACATACGACAAACTTTTTTCTTTCTTAGTTGTCGTTTCCTCTTTCTCATTTTATTAGTTTTTGTTTTTTTTTGTCGGTTCTCTCTTTTTTCGTTTTGTGTGGTCCCAAGATCGAGGAGAGCAAAAAACAGACATACATAAATCAGATAAAAATTGAGTTGAACTTTTAAGCGTCTGACTTTTCGCTTTTCGCTTTTCGTTTTTCAAAAAACAAAGGTTTCGGAATAATTAAAAGCAACATTTGCGATGAAGAAAATTGCATGTTTCGTGTGTATTGGTCTAGAAACATTTGAGACAACAAAACAATTGTTCTATGAACTTTTATGTAGACATAAAAACGTTCTTGAGATAGAATTTCCTTTTTTTTGATATCAGAACATTTTGTAATTTGAAACTAGGGCTGGAATTTTATTAAGAGAAGGGTTTTTGCTATATTTTCGTTTTGGATTTTGGAAGTTTGAGTTTTTGAATCACAGTTTTGTTTGAGCTCAATTCCGATATGATTTAAGGATTATTATGGGAATTTAGAAAACCCGGAATTTTTTTGACTGAAAAAATAAGCTGAAAATAATATTTCCGATGTTCTCAAAGGCCAATTTTGACTAGTTCGAGATTCAACCAAAACTTCTTTGTTGGAAATTAAAGATGGAGCCTAAGCAAAAATTAAGTTTTTCTGGAAGATTCTCAAACATTAATATAAAAATTTCAAATTTTGAAAAAACAGTGAAACACTGTGTAAAGTCCAGAGGTTCCACTTCTTATTCAAATTTGTCAATGACTTTTTCTAGCCAGGAGACGAAATGTTATTCTTCGACACATTTTTCTTTGAATCTTTATATTTGTATTTTCAAAATCTAACAGCTCTTGCCTAATATTTCCCTTCCAAAAAAACATCCAAAATTCTCAAGAGCCCAAACCATCCGATTCCATTCCATTACATCTCATCTCATCTCCAACGCACTCCAAAACAATTCCAGAATATCTCAAAAATTTCCAATAAACTCGTATCGTAAAATTGAGATTTATGTATGTATCTCATATAATCCAAAAAAAAAATATCCACCCACGGCTTGATTAAAAAAGCATCATTATTTTTATTCAAGTGTTTTGCTTCTTCGCAAAATATTTGTATATCTCTAAGAAATACATACATATATTTTTCTAAAAAAAAAGAAAACAAAATCAGGACTAACTAATTATTTGGAAATTCCTCTAACTTGCCTTTTTTCTTTCTTTCTTCACCAACAACAAAAAAATTGTTTATATAATATTCCGAACATTTTAGTCTCTTCCTTCCTTCATCGTATTCTTTTGCCTCTTTCTTGTATATATGTGTGTTTCGGGTTTTTTTTGTGTGTATGTGTATGTGTGCCTCGTCTTCAGCTTCTTCTTTTTTTTTCTGCTTCTTCTTTTGCTTCTTCTTCTTCTATTTGCATTTCCCCCCATTTTTTGCCATGCTCTCAACGAACGAACAAGTTCTACTACTTCTTCTTCTTCTTTCGTCTTTTAGCTGCAAGTGAAAGCTTCGCCATTTTTCTTCCTATAAAAATCCTATCAACTTCTTTTCTTTTGTTTCTTCGTCCGCCAATTTTTATTTTTTATTTCATTTTCAAGATGATTCCGTAATAAATTCTCAAACTGATTGTTGTTGTTAGAAATTTTTTGCAGGCCGTAGTTAGATGAGCTCCGAGGTGCGTGGGCCAGCCTGAGATGCGTGGGATCTCCGCGCACGATGCGGCCTCGCACGCCCAATATAATACAAGACGCACACGACGTAGCAACCTCTTCAACACACGATTTCCAGCAGCAGCAGCAGACAGAATTCAGTCAAGAAGAAATCGACACCGACTCATATTGTTGCCGCATCGATCAAGCAGTTGCGTCGTCCTCGGATGTCTCGTTCGATCCGCTAATCGTGGAAGAAGATCATCCACAGCATCGAAAACGACGAAGACGACGGCCCGAATTGCGGAACGTCGAAAACAATGTCGACGAAGGCAACGGTATCGACGAAGACGTCGATTATTTAATGAAGATCACAGCAGCAGCCACCAACATTCCTCCTATAAATGTACCACAACCGCAAATATTGTCAGACTCGAAGAAGACCAGCTCACCGAGACGATATCGATTAAACACTGATATACAGTCTCGGATATTTAGAGTAAGTTGGATTTTCATTTTTTTTTTTCAGACGAGGGAGGGTTTTAAAAAATATCCAATTTTTTTTCGATTAAATAAAACTTCATCATTGATCTCAAGGTAAATTTCCAAAAAAAAAATTCTAAAAAATTAAAGGACCCCCATAGAGCTCCACAATAATTTTTTTTAAAAATCGATTTTTTTCCAGGTGACATTATTAATCCATCTATTTTCTTTATTTGCGTGTACAGCTACTTCACATTTTGTAAGATCACATGACCAATCAACAGAAAACTCTAATTGTACATCATTTGCATTTTCAACAGAAGTGAGTTATCATAACTTATAATTTTTCTCCTATTTTTTACAAAAAAATTTTTTTAGCAACGAAAATCAACAAACTTCACCCTGAAAACTTGTCAAAAATGGAAGAATTCTTCAATTGAACACATTTGCAAACATGATGCCAAAAATCGACCCGCAATTTTGTCCGATATTTACCTATTCACCGAATATCAACCACTATCTTTATTCGATGTATGTTTTTTTAATCCACCCACATCAAAAAAAAAACGCTTTCAATATGCACTTGAAAATATATATATATATATATATATATCTATACATTCATATATATAGCATCTATCCTGAGCTATGTCTTTATTTCTCTCGAAACCCTCTTCTCTTTTTTTTCTTTGCTCGAAATGTGACCCATGGGAACCATATTTTGAAAATGTTTGTCTTATGGATATCCGCACAGGCCATCGAAAAAAAAACGCGAAACACACGGACAAAAAAAGTCTATAATTTACTGTTTCAGATTTTTGCGGCAAACAGCAAGAACAAGGCGAATACATCGGAATGGCGATTGATAAATGGTGTGAATTCGACGAAATGTGTTTTTGGGAATCAAGATGAATGTGGGCATTGTTTCAAAATGTTCAATGGTTAGTCGATTTTTTTTCTGAAAAGAGGTGGAAAAATATTCAAGATTCAAAAAAACTATATTTCAAGTACAAAAATTTTAAAAACACACCAAACTGAGAGAGTGTCTGTGTTTCTCTGCCACTCTCTCACTTTTCTGTAATCTCTCTTCGGGCCAATTTTTTTCTGAAAAAAATATCAGAGAACAACAAGATTAATCCTGAATCTTGACATAAATCTTTTAAAAAATGAAGAAAAAATGGTAATAAATTCTCTCTTCTCATTTTTATTCAAAAATCCATCTTCCTCCTTTTTTTCTTCTTTTTAATATTAATTGATTCAAGACCACCCAAGATAAAAAACATGTAGACACCCAAACACACACACAACAGCAAAAAAAAACAATTGACTATTTCCGCACCACATTACTTATTTCATAATGTATTTGCCCCATCAATTTTTGGTCTGTTGAGTTGAGTTGGTGCAATTTAGTGGTTGACTGGCTGAAAATGTTGGTTTTTTGGGGGGAGTGAATTTTTGATGTTTTGGACTTGTTTCATGATCATTAAAACATTTTTTGGGAAGTTTTGAATTTCACGAAAAGCTTTGAAGATTTTCTGTAAAACTAGAAATTTTTAAAGGAAGATTTTATAAAGTTCCTGGAACTCTAGAAAAATTTTGACTTTCATGATTTTGATATTTTGAACTTGATCTTCAGTTTTTTTTGCTCGGATTTTTTTTGAAATATGATCTGACTCCAAAACTTTTACTCTCGTTATCTTTAGATTGATCTTCAAAATTTTTTGTTTGGAATTTTCGGAGCCTGTGCAGATCTAAAAAATTCTGAAAAATGAGTTCCAAAACGTTCCTGATGTTCTGAACATTTTTGAGTATCAAAAATTTTTTTTTTCAAATTTTATTGTGAAGTTCTGAAGTTTTTGATTCTATTTGAGGCGAATTTGAACTTCCAGAACTAGAAAATTTTTTTTTCCAAAAATCAAAAACATTTTTTTCTTTTCTCCACCCCAATCTGAATGCTCTTCTCACATCAGTGACCCAAAAAGTTCCATGTTTTGTTGTGACACAAAAAAAAGGCGAAGAGTTAGTTTGTTTCTTGACTGCTTGATTGAGCATGTACATACATTTTGCCGGATAAACGAGTGACTTTTTTTTGTTGCTTGCGTTGTGGGTGAAAAGGCGTGGCGTGCACGCTCGGATATGGTGAAGAAAAAGGCGAAAAAAAAGAGAGAGAGAGAGCGCTAGCGAGAGAGAGAGATTAGCTGTTGATAATTGAGAATTAATGAGGGCAAGAAAATTGGAGCACAAAAAAGAGGCGGAAAAAGGAAAAAAACGAGGGACACAAAATGTTTGGCATCTTTTGAAGATAGTGAGAAAAAGAAGAAGAAAAAAGTTTTTAAAAGTGGGGGATTGATGAATATTCTATTGACACGATGTGTTGTTTTTTGCTGTTCTTGAACAAATTATATTTAATGAGGGGAGAGATAGTTTTTTTTCGGAATTTTTTTCTCAGCAGAAGCTTAGGGTCTGAAAACTATCTGAAAACTATCCTATAAAATTGGGAAAAATAAAAACTGTGCTCATTTGAAAGAGCCTGTTCTGATTAGTACTTTTTTTCAAACTTTGAAATTTTTAACCATAATTTGAGAAGCTTACGCTCAATCTGGAACGGCACAAAATTCGGAATTTCAAATTTTTAAAAGTCCTGATTAAGCTCGGTCTTTCAAAACGCACAATAATTTAGCTTCATGTTTTAATTTTCAAAAAGCCAGAACTTTTTCCAAATTCCAAAAAAAAAGTTTTTTTCTCAGAATCCATTTACATCACATCAAAAACCATGTCTCAAAGTCTCCCATTTTTTCATAGACCAATAAGAATTTCTAATTAAAATTGGTGATGTCTGCACTTTTTTTGTGTGGGATCATGTTTTTCTTCTCAAAACCATATGCACATTTCTTCATTTCATCTCAATTTTTTTTTGAAAAGCAAGAACAAGTTTTTGTTGTAAGAAGCAAAAGAAAAGCGGGGATCTGAGTGAGCTCCGAATTTTTTTTTTATTTTCTGTCGAGCACACAGTCCCATGAGACAACGACATTCCACTCTACTTCGCCATACACACACACATTTTCGCCACCAAATCAATTTCACCACTTTCTTTTCTTTTTTTGGAGCAAACTTTTTTTTTTGGGAAAATGCAACATGAGACGGAAATTTGAGAAAAGAATGGAAAAACAATGAAAATGAGACGAGATACAAAATTTAGGGACTATCTGAATTGGGCTTGAGAAATCTGGAAAGGTTCAATTTTCATCACAGTAAAATTTGGGACACTGAAAAAGCTCTCTGACATAAAAAATCAAGTCATTTTGAACTTTTTCTTGAAAATTTTCGGTTCCAAAGTAGAGAATGTTTCAAAAAAAAGTTGTGTATGGTCCGATTCCTATCAATCGAAGTTTGAAAAAATTGTTTTAAAAAATTAGTTTTGGCTTCTAAATTTTTTCAGAAATATTTTCAGCATGAATTTTCTGTTGTATTTTTCAATCAAAATTCTGGATTTGAGAATCCGTGCTTGCCTTTAGATTTTGCCACGTCATAACTTTTTTTTCCAAAAAAATTTTTGCTAATTCAGAAAATTTGTTCGAAACGAAAATTACAACTTTTTGAAAAAAAATTTAAAATCACCATAAATTTTAGCCCAAAATTTCATGGATAGAAAATTCTGAAATCATTTTTTTTTTCAGTGAAAAAATAGTTCTGCTCTGAATTTGATTTCGATCTTTTCAAAATTTTATTATAAAAACCACATGGATAAAATTTGTATCAGATACATCGTGAAACGAGATTTTCGGCTTCCACAGTTTTTGTCAAATTCTAGAGTTTTCTTGCACAGTATTCCAATATTTTCCCCAAAAACTTTGTGATTTTTCGAAATCTTTAAAACTTCTGATCGACAATGTTATATTTTTTTTGCTATTTCTATTTCTTGTTGACATCTTTGTCACATATCCGGCTTTCTTCAAATGTTGTTGTTGTTGTTTTTTGTTGTTGCGCTTCTTCTCTATATCATCTGAAAACTGGAACGAGAAAGAGAGAGAATTTCCCCTTCGTTGATGTTTTTTCTGCAGGCGGGGGTGGTTGATTGAAGAGAGGAAGAAGGAGGTCCAATAAAAACATACCACCCTCAAAAAACTGCAACAACAAAAAATAAATAAAAACGGAAAATATGGGGATTTTTTACATATAGCTATGTTTTTTTTGCAGACACAATCAATAAATTAGAAGTTGCATATTCATCGTTCGACACAACACTTTCACGTTTCGATTGTCAGATTGCAAACGATTCAGCAACTGCGACAAGACCATTTTCGCCAAATGCAACTTGTGCTAATTGCAAGGTTGGTTCAGGGTGGGGTGGCTGGTTAACATAGCCGCTAGCCTGGCTGAAAATTTTTTAGAAGGCAGAATTTTAGAAAAAAAATTTCTACCTGAAAAATTTTTTCTGCGGTTTTTGAGATCTGACAAACTTGTGATAGATTTGTTAGAGACAATTATTTTTTGATTTATCAGGAATGTTTCAGAGAAATTCAAGATGAGGAATATTTTTGATCTGAAGTTTGAGGTTTAGGGTAGTAAATTAATTAGGCTAATTCAATCAATTCTTGATAATAACTAGCAGAAGACGTGAAGAATTCGAATTTTCTGATTTCAAAAATTCAGATTTCAACTTGAGAAAACCGTACATAGCTTTCATGTCTGAAAATAGATTCTTTTTCGAATTTTGTCTCGATCATTCAGTCTCAAAAATTAGAGAATCTCTTAAATTCTTAACTAAAATCAAGCACATCTAAGGCTCAGAATTTCTCGAATTATAATTGAGCAAAAAAAAAATAATTGTCATTTCATTTCATTTCATCATTTCCTTTTCCACCACAATTTTCATACATATTCTCACAATCAAATTAGTGTCCAAAGATTCTCGAATTTCTCCAACGCGCACTTCTTCTTCTTCTAACTCGCCTACACAATTTTCACACATCCACTCAACAACAAAAAGTGTGGAGCAAACAAAAAAGACTGAATTCTTCTTCTTCTTCTTCTCCCGGCACACACGAAAAATATGCACGCCGAAATCTAATAATGTGCCACATCGAATGCAAATTCTTTACACCCCGATATATTCTATTATATTTTTCCCCATATTTTCTCAGGTCAGGGGGTTTTCCCCTCCCTCCATGAAAAACTTTACCCCACACAACAAAAAATAACAACAACTGGAGTGGGATAAATTGCCTCGAGGCAACAATTTGATGGCTTATTTGAAAAGTATTGGACCTTCCTTCTTTCCATTCTTTTTCAAACAAGGAAAAATTGATGGACTCTATTAGGCAAAATGTACTGCGTCTCTTCATTTGTTGTGATATTCATTTAAGAGAATCTGGGAAACAACACAAATGAGCTTGCCAAATTCGTGGGAATTTGTTTATTTGTTTTTGGTCAAGGGAATTCTTTAACTTTGGCCATTCAATACTTTATTCATTCATTCATTATGAATTAATGAATGAATTGGAATAAGAGAAGAGACAATAAAGGGACCAAAGAAAGTGTTCCGAAAAAATTAGAGCAAAGTTCGGGTAGTGTAGAGTTAGAATAACTGTTTAGGGACTATTTTTTTGATTGGGGAATAGATTTTGCTTAGACTGTGGAAGAAAAATACACTAGCGTCGGATGGATTTTGATTCAGAGTGTTTTGAGTTTTTTCTACGCTATAAACTTTTTTAATGGCAAAATATAATTTTTCTGACTGTAAAAATGTAAGAACCAATGAAATCCTGAGATAAAAATGTATTATTCACTAGCCTAAACTTCTAGAACTTCCCAATCTGTTCGAAATATTTTAAAGTAGATCGAAATTATATGTTTGATATTGTGTTGGGATTTTTGAATTTCCAAGAAAGAAACCCTCAAGAATGTGTCAGGTCTCAAAAAATGTTAAGAAAGTGAATAGAAAATTACAGAAAAATACAATTTTTTGGCCCGAAATATCCTTTCAGATTATAAGTTTTTTGTTAAAAAATATTCAACAATGAAGGTTTTAAAATTCAAAATTCACACCATTCTGAAAATCCACAAAAATCCTCCCAATTCATATTTCCAGCTATGGTATCGCCGATGGTTATTGGTTCAAGAATTGAACATCTGGAAATCAAAACCATGCATCAATTGGTGTTATTATACGCAATTAGCATGTCCACATTTAGCGCCAGCAAAAGTGTGGGATTATGCGGGTCATCCATCTTTTCAATGTCGAGGTAAGCTCATTTTTTGAGCCAGTTGCTCAAATTTTTCACCCAGAAAGTTTAGACAAGTTCAAAAAAAAAATTTTTTTTTGCAGACATGGACATTGATAGTTGGCGTCAAGAATGTGACTGTATTCATCCATGTGACGTTCAGGGTGTTGTTCCAAATGGTACTATAGGAAATGAACCATCAATTAGGCACGACTTTTTTGCTGCAGAAGTATGTTTACTAAAAAAAACAATAAAATTTGTGTGTTCACATTAAGGTGATGTATGTGTTGTTGAGTTGTCAACAAATGACTTTTTTGTAGATTAGTAAAATTTTGAATTACATGGGTTAAATTGCGAGAGGTTTAAGGATCAACCTTAAAATCAAGTCTTGAATTTAATACCTGAACTTGAAATTTTACATCTAGACTTCTGAACTAGTAAAATTTTGTGAAGAATATGAAACTTTTTCTCGATTCAATTAAATTTTGAAATTTTCCAGGTCCACTGCAAGCAACGTAAAAAAGAATGTCAAAAGCAAGCATCAAAAAAAAGTTCACAAACAACAAAAAAACCAACAACAACATCAAAAATAACATCAACAACAACAACAACATCAGAAACAATAACATCAATAGGTTTCAATTGTTGGACAACACATCGGCTATTCCATTATTTTCTACTAATACTATTATGGATGTTATATGAGTAGTCCAATTTAGTAGATACCATGTTATTTTTCCATTTGTTGGTTGTTATGTTGCATTTTTTTTGAAACAATACTTGACTACAAAACACGACGTGGCGTGCTGTGATAATTCTATTTTACCGGTGAACAATCTTTCCAGGTTGGTTTTTTTCGGGTTCGGAGTTGACTCAACTCGATCTGAGGTTTGCCCCCTTTTAAAAAAAATTTCGAAATTCATGTATACTTTCTGGATACAATATTCATTTTGAAACCCAAATTCGAAAAAAATCCGATTAAAGTCGAGTCGAATTTATCGACTTGACTTAACCAGACTTAGCCCAAGTCAAAACTCTCCCCCGAAAATCAATAAATCTCGATTTTTCCAGAGTTTTCTGCTCGGTTGCATACAATCATCTCCGCTCAATTAACAATTATTTTATTCATTGTGCTAAATCTTTCAAAAATTGATATAATATTCATCACAAATATGTTTTTTTTTTCAAATTCCCCTCCCCAAAAAATGTCAACCCCACCCCAATAATGTTCCTCTATTACCTAATTCTTTCGTATGTGATTATTATCTGATTTTCTCTCAACATCATTTTGTATGTCAGAAACTGGGATGTTTTTTCCATGACAAGATCCACCACTAAATTTTAGGAAATAATTAGAGATCAACAGACAATTTGACATCACGTAAATACTAGTTGTTTTTCTTAATTATATCGGTGCCTATAGGTATCATGAATTGGTTTTTCACATTTTTCATGATATTTTTGCTTAGTTCCTCCTTTTTCTTCTTATTGTATAGGATTTTACATTTGTTTTTTTTTCAAATTTAAGTTTTCCTATTCAAAAATCCCACTAGTTTTTTTCTCTCAACAATTATCGATTCGAAATTCCTTTCCCTTTTTTTTAATATTTTTTTCAATTCAATCTTATCTTATTAGATTTTTTTTCACAAAACAAACACAAAATCACTGTCATTCATTAACGGTATTTTCTCTCAAAAATAAATAATCTTCCTTCCTATTTGTAGTTCTATTCAAAATAATTACTTGTAATGTAACATCCAAATGTTTTGTTATTTTTTTTTGCAAAACATTTTAGTCAATTTGAGTATTTTTCAATAGAATTGCCAAACCTTTTACACTTTTGCCTGAATTCACATCTGCCAATTTTTTCTGATTTTTTTTTGTATTTTTTTCGATTGGTAATAACGACTTTATGAATATTGAAGTAAAATTGTGTTTTGTTTTTTTTTTGGGGAAAAAAGAGAACTGGAAATTTTCAGATAAAAAATACATAACTGAAAAAATGCAGAGATGTGATGTTCTGAATTATGAAGTTTTGACAAATTTGGCTCCAGAAGTGTTTGAATCACGGCTCAGAATAGTTTTCTCGAATTTTTTAAAAATTTAAAAAACAATTTTTTATTCTTATTCTCAGCAAAAAATTTTTCAGCCAAGATTTCATTATTCTTAAAATCAATTTAACTAAATTTTCACCCAATTTCAGATTTTCAGTACTGAAACTTCGTTCCAAAGATCCCTAAACTCATTTGAAAAAGCCCTCTTGAAACAAGTGCTCAAAAACAAGAAAAAAAAAATGCTCCGTAAATCGACACAAACACATTCTGGATGAAAGGGACGCCTAGCGAGACCATTTTTATTTTGAAGGCAGCGGCATTGCGGAGTCTTGTTGTTTTTATTGAAAAATATGGGATATGGAATGTGAAGTGAAAATTTCAGATTTTTTAGAAACTTTATTAAAGAAATAAATTTGAAAAATCGAAAAGTCGTGTGAAAAGTGCTTGAATATCACTAAACATTGTATAATTAGTAAAGAAAATTTGAAAGACTGAAAATCGAAACTGAAAATGTTTTTTTTGAAAAAATAAAAACAAATTCAATGAATTATTTACAGAAAAAAAATCTTTGTTCCTCTCAAAATTTTACACAATTTTCTCCTCTCCGTAAATCGACACACAAAGGCATTCTATTTGAAAGGGAATCCCAGCGAGACCAATTTTATTTCCAATGCAGTGGCATTGCGGAACATTGTTGTTTTTCATAATTTTCATTGGAGTCTGTGAAAATTCCAGATTTTTCCTGGAGAAAAGCAAAAAAGTGATAAAAAAATATTTATGGGCAAATATAAAATGTGAAAAAACCGTTTTCGAAAAAAATTAAACCTTGATTATTGAATAAAGAAAACATCTACATAACTAGTGGCACGGGAAAACATATAAAAATATATTGTAAAGGCAGTTGGCACTCATAGAACAAAAACTGCCATACAGATAAAGTAACCAAATGATTAAAACTTGAATTGGAAAGTATTTTTGGACAAAAAAAGAAAGTAGAATTGGAACGAAAGAAAACCGTGGACTATGTTTCTGTTTGTAGTTATGCAATTAAAGTTAGAGGCACAAAAAAATAAGAAGTAAAAGTAGATTGACTAACACGGGAAAATCGGGAAAAAAAGAGGTATGAGAAAATTAAGAAGGCAACATTTTCAAAAAAATTTTGATTTTTGAAAAACACACATATTTTATAAGGGGGAAACTGCACTTTTTTTGATGTAGATAAAAGCTTTTCAAATTCTTGAGCTCGTCAATAAATGTTATTATAAAATTATTATCACTAGAACTATTGTGCTCAATGTACATTTGTATGAAGTGACAGGTAGATTTGCTGGGTTTTGAGAATGTTTTTGGGGGGTGGAAGATAATTTTCGTTGATTAGAAATCACTTTTGTTTTGGACACACTAGAGAATGATTAGATTAATCGATTAGATTTGATTCAAAAAGGCGCGGAATGATTAAAAATGAGCAGAAAATGAGTATATAAGGGGATGAAGAAGTAGAGTTATTAAAATCAAAACCTATACAAAAGATACATATGTATGTAATTAGGTGCTGTAAAATGTGGGTAATTGTGTGTATATAGAAGCTATTCCTCTTGATTCTCCCAAAGATTGAGATTTTTGAGCGCGTTGAGAGCTGCATCTTCAGCTGCTTCTTCGACGGTGAAACCAATGCCGGGATGGACCTGGAAATGAATATTTGATTGGGAAAATGAGAATATTCATTACTGATTCCGAGTGAAGTCTGAGCAAAAAATGTACAATTTTTCTAGAAGCTTCTCGAAAAATTAGCAAAAAAATTTCAAAGTTCTGTGAAACACCGTGTAAAATGGCTCCAGGTTTCAATGAAAATTTGTCAATTTTGAATTGCAATTGATTAAAATATATCGATTTTTATGTCAGACTTCTTAAAACTTACAGATGGTTCTTCAAATCCAAGTGAAACCAGACTAAAATGCTGATCTTGTTGCGGCAATTCCGAATAGCTAACACTAAACTTATACATCGTGGAAATCATATCAAGTTGTGTCTTAGCATTGACCTCCTTCCCATCGACAACAAATTTCGGTTGTTTTTGAATAAGATCCAAAGAGGAGGCAGCCATTTTTGCCAACTCGACTTTCTCTTCAGGTGTCAAACTGCGACGATTCTCTTTGGTACGACGTAATTTTCGAATTTTTCCCTCGATGATTACATCGATTTTCAATGGAATTGTGATGGTGTTTGGATAATTTTGATCGCCTGGTGGTGGACATGCTTGAACTTGACTGTTGAATGTGACATGCTTCTTTTCACTTTGTGGCGATGTCATTCGATCACTTGAATCGTTTCGTATTTCGTTTCCTTCGTGTAATTCTTCAGAGAAATCTGGCGATTTTGCCGAGTTACTGTAAAATTTTAATTTTGTTTTATATTTTTCTTAACGAAATATGTAAATAAATTTTCCTGATTTCCAAAAAAAAACTCACGTTTCTGAAACATCAGAACTTTTTGGGCTAATCAATAAATCTCCCTTATCCTTATCGCATCGTTTCTTCAGCAAACTTTTCCCAGGCGCTGGTAATGGTTTGATATAACCAAGTGCAGCAAGCATCGCTTCCGCCGCTGATCTTTTCGCCAATTTTTTATTCGGACCTTTTCCATCGCACGATTCATTGACACAGGTGACACGAATAATAAATTGCTTGTATCGACTATGTCCGTGTTCACCAACCAATTCAAAAACCGGATGTTCATTGTGTTTTGTTTGAACAACTTGAATCAATCGTGAAACCGGATTGATTTGATGACCGTAATCTGGATCCATTTTTTTGTCCTTGACGATTGTCTTTCTACGAACATCTTTTGAGTTTTGAGACAGTTTCTTCTGGTTTTTCCACAATGTCGTGACAACAGTTAGCGGATCATTTTCTGGAGCTGTAAAAATCAGGTTCTCAAAAATTCTCCCGATAAAAATTGATTTTCAACTCACCAAGATCTCTGAGCGATTGAAGAAGAATACTACAAGCCTCTTGTTGTGCCTCCTTCTTCTTTCGACCTTTTCCCTGTGCTTCGGCAATGATTTTATTCTCATTGTCCACAAAAGCACAACGAACAACATATTGTCGATCATGTGGTGGACCTTCTTCACAAATCACTTCGAATACAACTTTGGTTCTCATTTGATGCGCTTTTTCATGAACATCACTGATCACCGATTTGCGTTTGTAGCGTGGAACATCGTTCTGGAAAAAATCAAATTTTTGAGCGGAATCAAGCCTGATCGGAAAGATCTAACTATGATAAAGATCTTACCTCATCAACTTGTTTTCCTTCACAATCTTGTTTCGAATTGATAACACGTTCCGAATGTTCTTGAAGTGTTGGATTGAGAATAGTCAAAGCCTTGGAAGCGGCGTCCATTTTTGCAAGAGTAATCGATGGTCCGAAGCCAGTCGCAACTTGTTTACTGCCAATTTTCACGATCGACTGGAATTTTTTTTTATTTTGTGATTTGTATTTTTTTCCTAGAATCTCATTTTTCTTTAATTCGAAACTTTTGAAACATTTTCATTTTTGTTATAAGGTTTTTGAAAAATATCACAGAAACTTTTTCAGAATGTACATAGACCATGACTCGAAAATGTAAAAAAAAAAACTCACCGCATGATAATGTTTTGGACGATTATTATTAGTCGACGAGCTTGCAGTCGGATCAATCGGAGAATATGGTTGATACCATTGATATGGTGATTGTGGTGGCAACATTCCCTCAGGTGGAACAGGAATAGTTTGAAAAACAGGCTCGGCAAAATTGAGCGTGCGACAAACATTGTGAAGAATTCTTTGCGGCAATTGCACTTCGCCTTTTCTTCGTCGCGTATTTTTCTCGGGTGGTAATGGAAGTGTAGTCTTCTCGATGGCGTTTTCAGCAGCGGCTTGTTGAGCGCGTTTTATTGAACTACCACTGCCTTCGAAGACTTCGGTTTGAGTTAGGACAAGTTTCACTGTGAAGAGTTTTTTGTGTGCAGGTCCACTTTCATCCATCAAATCGTAGACGTGGCGGATTTTGTTGTATTTCGCAATCTGAAAAAATTATAATTAGAGAGAAATATCAGGCTTGTGGTGTAACATACCTCCGCAACTCTACACATTGCCGACTTCTCCTTGTTCTCCTGGTCACTATAATTGTACACACTTGTGGATGAATCAGAAGCCGCTGAATATTGACCACACCAATGTTGAGGATGGATCTTCGAAGTCTCATCTTCCTGAAAACATTTGTAGATATAGCTTAAATTTCAAGTATTGATTTAAATTGGCTTAAACTTTTCAGACATAGTAATTAAATAAAATTATACTTTACAAATTTAGAACACGGTCTTTATGACTTCCTGTTTCTGATAAGTTCAAAAATATTTGTATAACTAATTATAAAGCCTGAGGTGAACCTCTAAATTCAGAACTTTAACTAATTTTTTAATTTTGAAAATCAGCTGATTAATGTTCAGAATCTTTCAATTGGATTTAAAAAATAAAACTTTTCTTTCTCAAAACTTTTTTATGAACCCTGAATTTTTGATCAAACTATGTTTATAGAAACCTAAACCTCAGAACCTCTTTTTCGTTCCCAGAATCCTCCCTTTTCTCTAAACCCTTTAACTTCCCAAAAGCCCTCTCACCTTCAAAGTGTTTTCTGTGATATTCAGCTCATTTTGCCCACTTTTATTCTCTTGCAACGGCTCCATCTGATGTTGAAATGTTTTAACCACCTAAAACCATAACACTTATTAAAGCAATTATGTTTTTTTTCGGTAAAAAGACAACAAAAATCAATGAGCGGTGTGTGTTGCACAAAAATATATGAAAAAGAAAATACACACACACAACGCTTCCCCCTCTCCTCTTTTGTTTTTTTCTGTTCGCGTTGTTCGCTGGAGCGCATTTGCTAGGTTATATATATTAGATGGGGCATATTTGCTGTATTCATATATATTTTTTGCTTCTTCCAACGTGGTTATTATTTTTTCTCGTTTCCCTGGTTTTTATATGAAATTTTGAATTTTTTTAGATGGAGTTAACATTGATTGCACGTGTTAGAGATGGGCTAATTCTCGCAACTTCAATTGAAGGAAACAATGATCGCGGGGTGAGTTTTCCAGAAAATTTTAAATTTTCAATAGAAATTTTTGGTTTTCAGGGTGACACAAGCATGGTAAAATATTCAAATCAAGCCAAGATGTTGTTCAAAAAATTGGCAGGAGCACCAGCACAACAAACTGTTGAAAGTGGACCATATGTTTTTCAGTGAGGAATTTTTTCGTATTTCGAAATATCTATGATAACATTTTTTTCTTTCCAGTTATGCAATTATTGATTCGGTGTGTGCTCTAGTTTTATGCGATCGAAATTTTCCGAGAAAAGCGGCTTTTCAATATTTGAATGATATTGGTAGAGAGTTTTTGAATTATAATAGTTCGAAAATTGATTCGGTTGTTCGACCATATCATTTTCTGGATTTCGGTGAGCTTTTTGGAAAATGAAACAAAATTTATTGATTTCTTTAGACAAATACATTCAACAAGCCAAACACAAATATGGAGATCAGAATCGTTATACAATGAATGCAGTTTCGAACGAGTTACAAGATGTTACTAGAATTATGGTTACCAATATTGAGGATGTTATTCATCGCGGAGAAGCATTGAACAGTGGGTTTTTGGGGTTGGGAACTAGAGTGTAGTTTGGTAAGGGTTTTTTTTAGCTACCAGAGCTCTTGAATTTCTAAAAAAATATCTATATTTTCATTATTATGATATCATAATTTTATAGAATAAACACAAACATAATAAAAAATTTTATAAGAAAAATTGAAAAATATTTCCTCAAAATCCTCCAATCTATAGGAAATGATATGAAATTTTATTAGTCATTTACCCAGCGAAAGAAAATTCTTGAAATTACATAAAATTAGCTTTTTAATTTTGGTAGAAATTGCGTGACACTTTACACATTTTAATCTAAGAATAGAATTTCTTATTTTATTCATCATCGTTTTTGCAAGAAAAATTGCTTGAAAAAATCTTTGCAGTTCTCGAAAACCGCGCTTCGGAATTGTCTGGAATGAGTAAGAAGTATCGAGAAGACGCGAAAGCACTCAACAGACGCTCAACAATTTTCAAAGTTGCTGTTTCGGTTGGAATCGTCGGATTTTTGTTCCTCATCTTCCGTTTTCTTATTCTGTGATTTATTTATTTTTTCTCAAAATTTCAATTCAAATTTTGTATTATTTATATCTCCCAATAATTTTTCCCCGGATTTTTGAACACACAATGAACAAGTTTAATTACGAGATTGGTTAACAACGGAGCGTGTTAAACGATGTTTTGAACAAAAAAATTGATAATTGTAATTTTGCTGAGCCATAACAAGTTAAATCTGAAATTGGTTAGAAGCCAGGCAATATAATTTTAAAAGTGTACCCTTCCAATTTGTTTATTCACCAAAACAATTCCAATTATTTTATTCCGATGAGGCGTCTGGTCCAAGAATATAACATTTCTTCTGAAAAAAACAATTACCGTGTTACTTTGAAATTCAGAAAAAGCTTACATGTGAAGACTTTGCCATTTTCGAGTCTGGACCACATTCAAATGCACTTAAAAATTCTGAATTTTGTGCAGCCATTGCATTTGATCTGATAGGACCTGGTGAATGTGCAAAATTACTTTTCCGCCAATTCTGAACAATAAATATAAGCCCATCCCATTTTGTTTTATGACAAACATACGCAAAAAATTGATGCCTGTCCCATAAATACAAGTTGAAGATTAGTGTAGGCTGTATATTCATCATTCTGTTCATTTAATTTTGCCCCGAAATGATTTTTTGCATATTGAATAACCCCTCTAAATCCTAATAAGTCTGAACCATTATCGCCAATTCTTTTGGTATATTGAATACAATTGTCCTAAAAATCATTATGTGTGAATTTTTCAAGTATAAAAACAATGAATATACCGAAGGTACATTGAAATAATCGCAAGTTTTATAAAACTGATTTTGTATACAGTTTATCGTTCGCTGTGAAGCAAAATTATATGGTCGGATTATAGCATGAGAAATTTCGTGACCGATGATGGATCCTAGTGATCCAATCTGTAATTATTGTATTTCAAAAAGCTTCCAATTTCAAAACTCACCAAAAATGGTTTTGATGTAATTCTAGATGCAATTGCATAATAAGGGAATCCAATTATGACTTTATTTTCAGAAAAACTATAATAGCCATTATAATCTGTTTCAAGGTATTCTGAATTGCTTTCATAGCGCTGATAGTTATTGTGAATACAAAAAATATTCACCAAAGTTTGATCATCTAACCATTCTCCAAGCGAATTTTGACAGTTTTTATATTCGACAGTCAATTTGGATATACGTTCAGAACTCGACATATTGTTGAATCGCATAGTATTCATTATTTCGTGATATTTATTAATTATATTATATTTTTTGAATGAAGGGGTTTCCTTGAAAAAAAATTTCATTATAGTTCCAAGGAAAATTTGTTGAATAAACCAACTTCAATCCAAGTATTAAAAATTATTTTAATTTCATCAAAAATTGTTTGAAATTCATTGTTAACATGTTTGTATTTGTATAACCACAACCGTTCTTCATTAGCTCCAATGACATATTTGCAACCTATCGTATAATTTGCATCCTGAATTATCCATCTGTTTCAGAATTACGTGAATATCACATTTTCTTCGTCCTGCTCTCTTTATTAGTGAAATGTTGTAAACTCACTAAATCAGACTCCCAGTTTTCCAGAAAAGATAAAAAGTGATTGTTGTCACCAGTAAAATTTCGAACATTTCGAATTGTTGTCATATTTTTTAAAAACTGCTCCTCTACACCATTTTGAATTCTGAAAATGGAAATTTTTATAAATATTAATTTTTGTGGAATCAACTTACGCATCTTCCAACAAGTTTTTCAACTTGTTCGACACAGTTCCTTTTGTATAATTTGTTCCACTACATTTAATCAATTCCATCTGAAATGTTCTTTAACAATTTGTATTGAAATAATAAATAACCAACCAGGTATTCAGAAACGTCATCAGACACTATGAAGTTATTTTTGATAATTTTTTCCGACAACCTTTCCATGCCAAATCTTGTACTTACTCCACAAACATGTCGATAAAAATTATCACATCTGTCGACAGTAGAATTTAGCATACTGTAAATTTTCAGGTTTTGTTAATATACTTCAATAAATTTTTTACTTTTTGAAAACATGATCAATCACATAATCACACGATATTTTGGTGAAGAAAATGAATGCTAGAACAAACTTGAAATTCAACATTTTCAGTTTTAGTTTTAGTTGATTTTTAATTTTTCGCATGCAAATTTATACTGAGTTTTTTTTTATTGTTTCATGTATGAAACAATAGATGCTGAATTTTTATTGTTTCCTATATTCAACTTGGTATAACACAATGATAATAATAAAAGACATTTTGTATTATAACAATTTTCTGGAATTTAAAACCGTCTAACTGGGAAAAAGTTCATTGAAAAATTGATCTGGATGAATTTGTATAAAATGAAGTCGTTTACAGTTCAAAGTGTATCCTCTCACCAAAAAGCGCTCTCAAACTCTACCATCTGAAAAATCTCTAAATCTCCATACCCCCAAGACCCTCCTTTCAGCAAATTATTCTCTCATGTTCAGGTGATTTCACATATCAAATAATAAAAAAGCGAACACCTGCGCTTTATCAAATCAAAAAGAATTACAAAAATGCAGGTGGTTCTATTATTTCATGTTAAACTTTATTCTGCCCAAATACTGATATAAAAAAATAAAAAGAAAAAAAAGCCAAATAATCATGAACTCCAAATATGTATGTGTGTAGATATGAAAAATGAGAAAAGATAATCAGTATGAATTTTTGAAATGTTTGATTTAGGAAATTAGAAGTAAATCGAAATTGATGTCAGCGATTTGAATTGGCTCCGAATGATGACGTTCCAAATGGCGTGACTCACTTCGATTGAAGCTGAAAAATTTTTTTATAATTAAGTGTAAGAAAAAAAATTCGGGATCGAAATACCATCTCTGGTTAGCTAGTTCGATGAAGGATCCAGGAGAAACCGATTGTTCAGCAGTCACTTTTTTGTGTCGATTTTCTCCCAAGATTCGAATCTCCTCGTCACTTGGCTCGTACAATTTGTACTCATAGCCATATGCGATGTTGACTCTCATAATGCGAATGATTTCGGAAAGAGTATCGTGCAAATCGTTGTTGAATTTTGTCATCTCTTCTGGTGTTGGGGGCACAGATTTGTCTCTAGGTCTCTGAAAATTTATTTTCTACGTTCAGAAAATTGATATCTGTGCTCTATACTATATATATAACTTGACAAAACTATTGGAAAACATTTTTAAAATTTCCGCCGAAATTAGCGCGACCGACATTCAAGCGGGTCAAGGCGAACGCTATGTTCTGTGAATCAGAGAAATATTGTTTTGGGAAAATTTATACTTGGTTTCAAAGTCCAGAGCCTTTAAATATTACCATTTTCATCTCCACACAATGATCAATATATGCATAAGCCAGATATTTCAAAAGACTTTGCAAATTAATGACATACGAAACAGGCATGAAATATCTGAACTTCTCCCCAAAACTTTGCATATCTGATGCAAATTTTTCAATCGAAGTTGAGATACTTGCATGTTGTCTTTCGTAGAAAAATGTGATTGCATTATGGAATGCCTAAAAATGATTCAAATTAAAAAATAAGTAGGAAAAAGCATTTCAAATTATGTTTACTTACCTGTTGAAGAGATAAGGCAACACGTCTGATTATGAAGCTCTGATCATCTTTCGAGCATTTGTGATATTCGTTGGAAATTGTAGGGTTTTCACTGAACAACCCTTCATAAGCTTTCTCAGCAATGGTGTAGAGTCTGAAAAATGTTTTCACTTTTTTTTCCTCTTTTTTCAGCTTTTACTTCTCTATATCAGTTGGCCAGGAATCAAAAATTGTTTTCAAAACATTTGGACGAGTGAAAATCCAATTGAACTCAACCTGAAATGATTTATTATTAATATTTTTGCTTGTTAATTCGATATTTTAATTATCTCTCCAATAATTAATGAGCAGGTGCACCAAAAGCTCCTTACATTTAGAAAGGTCACTATGACTACGCATTTCTTATTTATTTTTTTTTTGTTTATGTACGATGTACTTTCAGGTTTTATTTCTAAACTCAAAATAATTTTTACATTGTAAGATGAAAAGTTACAGCAACTTCAAGAATCCGGCAATTTTTTCTTAAAAGAATTTTCAATTTTCACACATTTTCAGGATGTTTATAGATCCTTGAAGTTATCCTATGTGAAATTGGGAAGAGCGCGTTTTTTTTGTGTTTTTGTTTTGTTTTCTTTTTAGATTTCTGTATTGTGTATTCTGAAAATCTCAAGAATTCATATTGATTTTTTTTCTCAAAACTTCACTTCGAAGATGTTTACATCTAGAAAAAAACCAAGGAAAGTATGTAAACCAAAACTTTGCTTATTGAATTAGGCGCAAAAATAAACGTTGTTGGTATTTTGTTAAAGAATAATTGGGTAGATTGGTTTTCTGATTTTTGGTAAAATAATTGGACAATTTTCACCAAAGGACGATATTAACGTCAAAGACTTTGAAGGAAATCAATTTCCTGTGTTGGAGAATATTGGAAAGTGGATGTCTGTCTGCATTTGTTGTTGTCAAGCTTTAGCTAGAACGTTGTGCGATAGGTTATTAGATTTTTGGAGGATTATCAATCATCCAAACATTCAGAGCATCACACAACATATTATCTTCGGGAAAATTTTTTGTGCACTATATCGAGAGCCGTTCCGTGTAGGTGCTACCTCTTTGGCCATATACGCTTCTCGAACGAATCTTTTTCACTTGGTTTTATGAGATAATGTTCATAGCTGGCTCGGTTCCAAAGGTATTCCCGAAACTTTTTATCGTCCCTCGATATCTTGTTGATAACAATCAAATTGTCAGACATGATTTAGCTCAACTCGAATTATGAGTTATGACGTGTTCAAATCTCAAAATTTTTCTAGACCTTGAAACAAGTTGAGCTCAACAGTTTTTGACAACGGGATCATCAGCTAATCAAGGTCTACTAGACACATGTTCCAGTTTTCTTCCGACAATAAGATGAATACATTTTCCTCTCTAAACCCTGCCACTTTTATAAAGCTTAACTTTTTTTCTGAAAAAGTTGTCCTAACTAAAAGCATATCATATCATATAAATTAGGATAATTCTCAAGAGAATTTCTGGTATTGTCACGATGTTCAAAAAATAGAACCAAACAAAATGATGAGATATTTTACTTTGATTTCTTCGAGGAAAAACAATCTGAAGTACATCTGCTAAAATCCCTTCTACATCCTAGGTCTTCCGTAAACTAACCGATCTCGAACGAAGATACAATTTGGTGACTCTCTCGGCGCTGGTATCTGGAGGCATTTTTGGTGCAGGAAGAGTCCAAGTAATAGCTAGTAGAATAATCAGGTGCAACAACACGCCCTTTTAATAAATTTTCAGCGTTGTTGAAAGGGCGGAGTCATGTCTTGTAAGTTGCTGAAAATGGTTGAAGCTCCGCCCATTTTTTCAGACTTTTCTTCTTTTTTTGTTATACTTCAAACATACACTAATAAATTTATTGGAGAAATTCGAAGAGAAATACAGCAAAAACTATTCAATATATGGCTCGAAATGACCGGTAATGGATATAATATGAGTTATGTGAGGTATGAGATAAAAAACAAGGAAGGTCTCCAAAGTACCGAGTACAAATGTTATTTTTAGAAAAGGAAAACCAAATTTAGATTAATTGATAAACAACTTGAAAAAATAAATAACAGAAATGAAAAGAGCACAACTGAAATACAACTTTTGGTTTTGGAAATTGCATTGATCCTCTTTACAGCAACACATTATTTCACCATTTGAGCGTTTTTCACATCCTTCTCTCTGAAAAAAAGAGTATTGATTAGATTAGCTGAAAACAAAAATGACTTTGACTAACATGACACTCTCCAAAATCGCAGCTGTATTGTGCTCCTTCATAATATTTTCGGCCCACGCTTCCGGTTGAAGGCAATCTGAAATTTGAGATGAATATCAAGATCTTGAAGTAGATTTTCTAGCTGTCAGAATTATTTTTTGGAAAGAATTTACATAAATTTCAAAATCAACTGAAGCTGAAACTTCTGAAGCAATGTTTTTGAACTTCAGTATAATTATTAGCCCTGGCTCTTCTCAACTAGTTTCTTGATATACTCATTTTATTTTCCAAAATAAGTTTGCTCAACGATCTTTCTCCATTTTTCCAGACATGTTTTTTATATATATATTTTCTTTTTTCTCGCTTTCAAATCAACCTGAAAATTCAATTTTTTTGAACTTCTGAAAAACAGGTGATTTTTCTTTCTTTTTCTGAAATTTCACTTCTATCGGCAGATGTTTTTCATATTATTTTCATATAAAAAACCTAGGAGATGGTGGAAAAAAAACGCGATTTTGCAGAGATGAAAAAACAGGTTTTTTGGTATATATACATAGTACGAAAGTCCATGTTTTTCTCTGAAAACTAAATGACACACCCTTGCACGAAAAGAAATATTCCAGAACATTTTTTTTGTATTTGGAACAAGTCACGGAGCTATAGTCACACAATATTTTTCAAGAAAAAATGCTTTCTTTATGAATAATATTGCATGATAGGTGTTACTCATAGGTTTTTTTTACAAAGAAAAAGGTTTTTCTCAAAATTTTTTGAATGAGCCATAAGAAAACTGTAACTAGAGGCTATCGAAACTGAAAGCAGGTTTTCTGGAAATCAGACCAAGAATTTTGATTTTGAATTGTGGCTGGGCACAGAGTCCACCTGAACTTCGAAGCCGGAAAATAAGTGAGGAAGTCTGAAGTCTATAGGCCTTAAGCTCATAGGGCTGAAGTAGATAAGCCTAAAGTTCAAGCCTAAAACTTGACTCTTCAAAATTTCCAAACTCTTGTTCTCCTCATACAAAACTCCACATTTTACTTAATTTCCCACGAAAAATCCAATTTCCCCTAAACCTTTGTACATAAATACATATACAAAATTATTTATTTCTATATACATATTTGTCTTGTTTTTCATTTGTTAATACGACGTGCAAACTATTCGTGGTGCCTTATGATTTAAGAAGTCAAACAGCGTTTAAATACAAGATTATCTGCTCATTAGAGATAATTTGTTGTTTTTCTAATTATGATCAACTTACTTGATACAGTAATCTGTTCCATTACAATCCAACAATTCGATTTGACCAATTGAATCACCATTTATTGAACCTTGCATTCCTGGAATCAGTGAAGATTAAATGTAAGAAAGATTTTTGAATTGAGAATTATTTTAGAGAACAGGAATTGGAAGAATTTTGAATGTGTTGATAAAACTTCAGTAAAACTTTTGATTTTTTTAAAATAAAATTAAATGTAAATTTATTTTCAAACATTTATGATTTCATAAATTGTTTTCTAAACATCTGTATTACCTTCAATTTTCGCTGACTAGAATTTTGGAGACTCCTAAAATCATCAGACCTCAAAACTCGCTTTCAAATTTCATAGAAATTCGAAAATGTTTCCTAATTTTTTAAAAGCCCTTGATTTTTCTTCTACTTCCAAGTTTTACTCACCACTGTAACATTGAACAGCAAAGGCGATTCCCACAATTGTAGAGAAAATAAAAACTCGACGAGCCAACATTTTTCACCAATAAATATTCGGCCACTTTTACTTGAAACAAAAGCAAATAGAAACCCAAAATGTGTGAAAATTGAACTGCTTCCAATGGCACACCGAAGTCCAAAAATAATATTTCAATAAAAACCACAAAAACAACAAATAGAAGTGTGCATAAAAGGGGGAATGTTTACTCGCCAGATACCGAGACCACCTCCCAAACCAACCACCAAAAAAAGACAACAAAAATGTCGTCGGGTTTGGAAAAGAGAAAAGAAAAGAAAATAGTTTTGAGAACAAACAATCAGATGGAATAATATACTACTTCTTTATGTATATTTGGTATGGTAAATTGAGAGATATTAGTTGAGAGCTAGAAGGAAGGAAGAGAGCAAAAAGGGATATTGGCCTTTTTGCGAATGTGCTACTTATATTGTATACCGGCCCACTTGATTTTGCGAATATTGTCACTTGGAGAATAATAGAAAATTATTTGAGATGGAAGAATTTGGAATGAAGGGTTTGAGCTTACAGTTTCTGGAGATTTTAGGAAAAAGTTTAATAAAAATCTGGAATCTTACATTTTCAAAAGGCTTAATGATCAACAGGTTTAACTATGAATTTGCAGTCGGGCCACAATAATTCAATTTTTTTGAGTTACTCTAACTTGAACAATTCACCACGCTAACAGTTGTACCAGCTCAATGTCAGACCAGACTCAGTTTTTATTTTGTGAAAATAGAGTTGATGAAACTTGCTTCGATAAAAAACACTGTTCAAAAATAACAGAATTTGAGATCAGATGTTTTTTTATCAGAAACTTGTCTAGAATTTGTATCGTTTCTGATTTTACAGTTTGTTTCTGTGGATCAGGACAAAGCTGTACATCAAAAAAATTGCCATTTGGAACCTAAGGCCAATATGCGACCTGATAACTTATTTTCAAAAAACAAAATCCCTAATTCCTCATTCTCCCAAAAATTTATTTCTCACAGCATTTGAAATTCAGATTTGCAAACAATTCAAATATTTATGAATAATTCTGAAAAATTTTGCATCACCAAGATTTCTTTCCTGTCTACATACTCTCGAAAGATTTTTCTCATGTGACCTGAACTCAAATTCATTTTCTCAAGTGTTTTCACATGAATCCCATATTTTCAAAAACGTCATTTGATTTCTTGAACTCTGTCATCAAAAATTGAAAAAAAATCAACATAGCTTAACTTCATTCAAAAGAATCAGCAACTATTCTCAAAAAGCATTATCTGTATTAGTGTAAAGCAAAGAGAAATTACGGTTTAAAAAAATTAGCAAGCTTTTTTGATAACATTGAAGCAGTCATTATGGATGACCCATTCACCATCAACCTTTTTCCAAATTTGAAGATAAGCTCCACTTTCACGTCCCTTAGTTCCATCCAAATGATAACTCCCACGTTCGAAAGCCCAATCTCCACCACCGTTAACTTCTTCGGTGATGATCTATAAATTTTCTGATTCAGAGAGAATCTGTTGAGATACAGACATACCTGAGCAGTTTGAACACCATCAGCCATATCTTCCTTGAAATAGGCTTCGATTCCATTTCTTCCTTTAACTGGGCTTCGGCCGTTTGGCATGAAATATCCGTTTGGATCATAGACGGAGGCAGCTCCAGCAGCATCGCCAGCGTTGAAGGCTTTCATGAAGTCTTGTTGGCGGCATTTGATTTCTTGGAAGAGTTCTGGAGAAACATCTAGGTATTAGAAAATTAGGAGTAGGGATTTTAGGAGTTAGGGTACTAGCTGAATATTTCAAAAGTTAAGGAATTTTTTTTAAAGCTTTTGGAATGTTTCATCTTAACTAGAGTTTACCATATTTGAAGTTATCTTAACTTTCTACATAAAACTTTTTTTGTAACCTCAAATTTTTTTCTCAAATTTTGAAATCAGCTGATTCTATAGTAAATGTTTAGGGCTTACGCTAAAAAAGTTATCCTAACTTCACTGGAGCTTCTCAAATATTTACCTGAATCTAGAGTAAAATTGAATCGAATTTTAGAGAAGAAATTCATTTTTCAAAACAAAACTTAAATGTTTGAATTTCACTCCAGGCAATTTTTGCTCTATTTTTCAACCCGGTTATTACCATGATTTACACCGTTGAGTTGAGAATTGCTTAGCGGAATATGTCGAAAAAAGTTCATTTTGATTTTAGACAAAAACTGAAATGAATATTTGATATGCACGCGGAATACAAATGATGCGAAGACGAAAAACTAAACGACTTGTGTTTGATGATGACACTTCAAACTCACCACTCATATTTTTTTCGCCTGCAAATGACACCTCGAACAAGAGAAGAGAGGAGGCTTGTAAACGTGTGAAATTGACAAAATCTGTTTGAGACACCACACACACGTAGCCGACTATTTATATCGTTTGAGATAATTGGTGGGAAACAATTATTATTTGAGAGATTGCAAAGTATCACATTTAATAGCTTCCGCAAATTATTTGGGTCTTTTGAGATGTGGTTTGCTTGCTTGATTGTCTGTTTTTATGTGGTTATGTTGTATATATTTTGATGTCAATTACTTTTGTTTGGAAGAAGGAATGTCAAAGGATCTGGGCTGTATATGCTCCAATTTTCAGAAAAAATGCAAATTGTTTTTGAAAATTCATAACTCTAAAGCTTCCATACAAATATTATTAGTTTTTTAAGCTGCAAATTCAAAATCTATCTAATTCGATTTAACTCTTGGCTTAACTTCTGAAATAAGCTACAGTAATTTGATTCTTAGCCTTCATTATTCTAGAAACTCAAAAAGCAACATAATTAGTTAGTCTAACATTTTTTGCATCACTTGAATATAGAATAACAATTTCGAATTAGAGTAAATTCGATGCTGATCTTTTTTTTCTCTGAAATTTTTTTCTCTGAAATAAACAGCCTGCAAAATCTAGACAAAATCTATAAAACATCTGGAAAGAACTTCTGGAATTTTAGAATACAGTGAACTTTTTTTGTGCCACGATAACATACATGATTTCTGAATTTTCAGACTTTTTTCTAATTATTCAGCCCTCACAACATTTTTCATTGAAACCTGAAATCCCTCATTCAAATTCAAAATGAACTCAAAACCCCTACTCATATTCAGCTTCTCTTGAAATCTGAAACCCCCCTAACAAATTTCATATTACGAATTTTATTTTGAACAAACAACTCAACCTTATCATAAGTTGTTCATGTTATATTTTCGAATTTTAGTGAGTTTACGTATTCCAATAGTTTTCTGTTGAGTTTTCCTCTCTGCAGTCGCTCACAAATTCATTCAACTTGAAAAAAATTAGTTTGGTTTCCAAGGGATTTCAGACAAAAAAGCAAGCTTTATAAAAAAAATGGAAAAAAAACATGATACGGTTGGGAAAAAGAAAAATAAAAATGTCAAATACAACATAGAAATCGTTAAAAAAATGTGGTAAGAACAGTGTGAATAAAAGTTAGACAATATTTGACCCGCTTTTCAATGCATGGAGCATTCAAAAAACATTATACCGATGAACAAAAGTGTAGGGATTTGGATAAATATGGGGGTTTGGGCTATTTGATAAGATGAGAAATGAAAACAGACAAAACTAGAAAAAAAACATTTCAGTTTAATGACATTTGTTGTTCCAATAAAGCTCAATATTAAAAGAACAGGATAAAATTTGAATAAAAATTTAGGAAAAAAACTTGTATGAGGAACACCGTGAGATTTGGCAAATTGACTTTGTTTTTGTTTTGTATATATTTTATTTTTCGAACCACGTTACTTTGAGATATGAGCTTGGAACAAAACCATCCTGCGAATTGTCATGTCTGCAAAATATTTTTTTGGTTGAAGAAATTTCAACAAAAAAAAGCTCACTTTCTAACTCTGGTCCATCCATCACCTTCGTCTTTTTCAATCAACATTAATTTTTCACCAGCATCAATTTTGATTGTGCCGTCTTGTGTTCCTTCGAAACTAAATTGTGCAATCGCTTCACCCAATAATGGAATTGAGCATTCTTCGTAGAGCTGAAAGAATCAGATTTTGGTAAAAAAATTCTCTAATTTCTGAACTGCTTTTTTAATTTTTTCGATCAATTATGAGTTAGCCTAACTCAAATTAACAGTATATTTTCAAAATTAAAAAAAAAGAAAACCAACCTCATCTTTACCATTTCCATTGGAAATCTGATCGGGTTCCGATTCACCGCTTCCCGTAAAACTGAGACGACGACGGCTTGAATCATTATTTAATGTGTTGACACGAGATGTCACTCCACTGGAAGCCGAGGAGACAGATCGAACTGATGGTGGAGTATCCGAACCACCAACACTGTTTGCGGAAACTGAAAAAAAATGATTTGGAAATTTTTTTAAATTTTTGGTGTCTGAATGGGATAAAAGCCTCTTCGTACTAGGATAAAGCCCGAAAAATCGAAATCTTTTTTGTTGGAAAATATATGGGCTAATTCAGAAGAGTAAAAAAAAAGTAACAAATTCATTTTTGAGAATTAAAAAAATGTGGCGCCGCGAAAACTCTTAATTCAATTTGAAACAAATTTAGTAGACCAATCAAAATGCAATTCTCAATTTTTCCGCTAATTAAAAAAATTTATTTTCAAACAAAACTAACCAGTAGTTCCTAATTGTGCATTCACATCTTCTAAAAGAACACGATACTTCTGAATCTGACTTGTCAATGCATCAATCTCTCTTCCATATTGCGCAAGTTGTGGATCACAATGATTCGGATTCCCCAATTTCGGATTCTCTCGATAGGCCTGTTGCATTTTACTAACACCTTCTCTACTTTGAATCGATTTCTCACGATCACGCTCAAGTTCTGTGATCTTGCCCAAAATTTTGCGCGCTCTTTGTTGTGGTGGCAACGCTCCATAATCACCATTATCCGCCTTCTTATCATTTCCACCAAAGAATTTTTGATGCATCGATTGTTTTCGAACAACTCCTCCGCCTCCACTTTTACCATCTTTACGGCTCAAAAGTGTGCCTTTTTTCAATGTCGCATCAATATTATCGATTGATCCGCCACCCATAAATGATTGTGGATGTCCAAGATCCTCAAATACATATGGTTGTGGTCTAGGATGTCCAGATTTCATATTTTCTACAACTGTATTTGCATCATGATCCGGATCAATTTTCGCAATATCTTTACGCATATCATTATGACAACTTGCTGTAAACAATTTCACTTTTTTCTATTCTACATAATCATAGGGTATTTATAACATACCAATAATCGTATTGACACTTGCTTCCGCATCAACGCATTTGTTAAGGGCTTCAATTGTATCAAGAATACGGTTTGTGTGTAATGTTTTGTAGTGGTCCAAAAGTTGCGGCAATTTTCGATCGAAATGTGAACTTTGCTCTTCGTTTGCCTTCGCTGTCATTGCTGCATATCCTTGCTTGGATTCTTCCAACATTCCACATTTCAACTGGAAAAAATTTGGGATTGAATTTTATGTAGAGGAAATTGGGGATTTTTTTCAAAATTCAACAAACCTGATAATTATTCTTGGTCTTCTCAAGTTCAAGTCTCGAAATCTCCATATTCTTCTCAGCTTTCGCATATTTCAACATTGCAGCTTCAGTCTCTTTGAAAGTTTTACTAAAAGTACAATCTTTAAAATGAGCAACGCTATTCATAACTCACCCATAATCTTTATGCGCTCTCATCATTTCATTGATAACTGCTTGCAAATGTTTCGACATATTTCCATATTCAACTTCGAGTTGTTTTTTTGCCGATCGATATTCAGCGATTTTTGTTTGAGCATATCCAACCACATTGTTTTTCAAGTTTTCGCTAATTGTCTGAAATTTAGATTTTAGTTTTTTTTTTGAAAATTAAAAAAAAAACTGGAAATACCTCATGCTGAGTTGCAACCGGAACAATTCCATTCAAAACCTCTTGGAAACCTTTGACATATGAAACCGAGTTCCACAATTCGCTCTCGCCTTTCATTTTGATCATCGATTTTTTTGACAAGGCTCTGGAAACATAGAATTTTTTTAAATCAGAAGCTTTTCCAACTCACTTCAATTTTGATGCATATTCCATTTCTAAACTAGCACGCTCTTTTGCATAAACCACAATTCTCTCAAGTAAATCGATACCTTTACCAGTGTAATCATTGAGAGCAGGTTGTTGATCCTAGAAAAAACTATTTTTTGAAAAAAAAAATTCACATTCTACTTTTCAACCCGACCCAACCCAAAATCAAAATTTGTTTTCATTGCTGAACACAACACAAATATTGACGGCTCAAATGCAACTCGCCAATATGTATTTGATGTATTTACAAAGGTGTACGACCTATTGTTTAAGTTTTTTTTCTTGTTTGCTAGAATTTTTATTTTGATGATTTGAACAAGAATTGTTTCTACTAATTGTCTCTTTTCGGCTAGCGATGAAAGGAAATTTGACACATTTTCGAGAGAAGTAAGAAGAAGAAAAAATGAATCCTGGTTTTTTTCTAGTAAATCAATGGCAGAAAATACTTTGTTTCAATTTTTTCACAGAAATTTTTGAAATATTTATTATTATATAAGGAATTCAAATTAATTTACTAGATTCCTCTACTCCTCTCATAAACTCAAACCTTAACTACAATCCTGGCTCTAGATCTTTCCGACATACCTTATTAATAAATCCATAAATTTTATTATCATCATGATAATTGTTATTATTAAAAGTTGATTGAAACAAATCGATCATAGAAACTCTTGATAATCGAACAGTATCTCGACCAGATCGAAACATATCATATGCGCTCATACGAGACGACGAAGATGTGCTCGAAATATTATCGTTCATTATCTTCGCCCCGTGAAATCGATATCGGATAGGATAAGAGCACCAAAGAAACAACAACAAGCAAAAGACAAACGGTCGGACGACAATAAAATGGAAATTTGACAGAGGGAGCGAGCGATAGAATGCGAGCGCGCTGGAGGAAACAAATTGAATGTAATGCGGCGGGCAGAAGAAAAATCGAGAGAGGGCAGACAGGTATACTGCGCGGAAAATTATTATTATAATAATAAATATAACAGAAATGAAAATGAGAATGAAATATTATTTTTCGAGCAATAGGATTATTGACCGGCACACCGCCTAAGAACATATTGTCTAGTTAGATGAATTCAATTCAACATTTGACCAACCGAAGAATGTTTATAGTTTGAACCAGAAAGTAAATAGAGAGAATTAGACAGTGAATAATAAAATTGAATCTAGAAACTTTCGAGAATTTAAAATTTGGAAAATTATCCAAAGATTTTCAATATTCATTGTATCCAAGAAGTTTCAAAATTCAGATTACGAACTAATTTTCAAATAAAAATTCTGTAACTGGAAAATGGTTTAGTAAAATATTTTTTTGGAAAATATGTCATAGAATAAATTATTGATCGATTAGGATAATCTGTTCCTGGAGAAAAAGAGGTCCGAAGAATTATAACTTTGTGATTCCAGACTCAATTTCAGGGACATTTCAGGGACTTTCTAGATCAAAAAATTTCGGACTAACAATAAGAGAGTAATAAAAACACGCCCTAAAAACATATGAAAATTGAAAATTCTTTTGAATTCCGATACCTATTTCCTCATCTCATCTCATCTCATTTCAATAAATGATGAAAAGAAATCGTAACTACAGGTCGTCAAATCAAATCTGACGATAAATTGAATGAATTAGACAAAACGTTAACAAAAACCCATAGTTAATGTATACATTCAATCATAATAATAATGATTTTGTACAAAATATTATTTTTTTTTGCTATCAAGGGCAATAAGGTGCTGCTTTTGTTGATAACAGCTGGAATAAACAGCGGGAAGAAAAATAGTAAACTAGGAAAGGGTGTGGTTATTGTAGAGCGGAAAATTTGAATAATGTTTTTTTTTCTACAGATGGGATTTTCAAAGTCAACAAGATTTTGTTGATAGGCCAACTGTTGGTTATTTTATTCATTTTTATTTGATTCGATTCTATTCAAAACAACTTTCCGGTTTACGTAGCTATGGATGGATGGGTGGAAAAAAATTGTTTGCATAGTTTTCAGAAGACTATGACAATTTCAAAAAAAAAATGAATATTGACACAGAAATTCATAAATTGTACACCAAAAAAAGCTACAGTTTACAATTCTGAATTCTACGGCATTGTCAATTTTTCGTAAACAATTGTTTATTTTATTTTATTTTAGTATAGTTTTAGTTTTATTTTTGTGCCGAATTATTTTTTCTGATTTTTTTTCGTTGCAAAATGAATGGTGACTAGCTAACGAGAAATGTTTTAGTGATAACGGGAGAAGAACTGATATGAGTGCAAAATATTGAACCGTAATTTTATCGATCAAAATTAGTTTCACAAATTTGTATAAAATTTAATGTGCTTTAGTTTCCAAGTTTAGGTATTTTTTGAAGAATACAAGATCAAAATTGGAATGAGATAGTAAAAATTTTTCAAAAATCAAGCGCTTCAAAAACACCAGGTTCTACTAACATAGATACAAATGCACGCTGTCATTGGTTTCCGGTATTTTTCCCGAAAGATGATGATTTTTGTTTTTGGTCCGTTGATCCATGAGAAAAAATTCAAATGCTTCAAAATATTTTCAAAGATTCTCTAGTTTTTCAGACAAGATATACTATTATTTTGGTGTGAATTAGATTTTAAAAAAATCCAGATTCACTTTGTCAAACTTATCTAATTTTCAGTCAGAACTTTGCTTTTCGAAAGACTCAAACTTGGCTGAAAAAGTAAATTTTCAGAGGCAGTAAGGAGTTTTCATATGATGGGAATTTTTACCTCTTAAAAAAATCAAACTTGATTATTTTTGAACTTTTTCTGGTCCACAAAGAATGAAAAAATCTCTTTTTCAAAAATTTTTAACAGTTGGGAATTCTCAAAAAAAATTAATTGATGAAAATATTTTGTTAATATGTATTTTTCCAACCCTTTTCCCGCTCCCACCAGAAAAAACACTCACCCACAACTCGTCCCAATCGCCATTCCCATTCATCCTTTTTGCTGTTGTTGTTGGTTTGTCCGACTTATTGATAGGAAACCATCAAATGAAATACGAATCAACGAAAAACCAATTAAGAAACTTTTGCCAAAGTCTGAAAATCAATTGATATTTGTTGAAGCACAAAACAAGACGCGGAGAGAATAGAATAGAATAAAAAATCGTTGGAGGTTCGTAAAAAATGGACGATTTGAGCTTTTTTTTCGTGCAGCCTTTGTGCTGGTGGTGGTCAAGTTGAAAGAGAAATAGGAATAGGAATAGAAATAGATATGTGTGTGTGTTGGTAGAAATAGGATAGAAAACGAAGAAACAAGGAGCACAAAACAAGAAAAGATGAGGAAATATATATATGAATGATGTGAGAAGAGACACAAAAACTGAGGAAATCTCTTTCATTTGAGATAGATATCCTTACTTCTTTTTTTTTCTTCTCGAGTTCTCTTACAAAAAAAAGTGTGGCAAGGGTGAAACATATTGATTTCAAATCATATGTTTTATTTTTGTTTTGCGAGTAGAAAAAACAGAACAAAACATAAGAAATACAAGAAAATGCGGGCAGGGGCATATACATGCTGTTTGCATTGGAGCGCATTTTCTTCATCCTATGAGTCAGGCCTACGAATTACGAAATAGGCAGGAAATTGTTTTAGAAAGGGGGGGGGGGGTTAGAATGGGTTTTGATTGAAAGGGGAGGGCATTTTGAGGCTCGATTTTGTTAAGGAAAAAATCAGGAGGGTTTTTTTTTTGCCGTGTAGTTTTTAAAAATTAAAATTGCAGCCTTTTGAAGAATGTTTTTGACAGAAATTGATGGAAAATTTGGAAATTTAGGAGCTTAGGCTTATGCTGGATGTTTTTAAGTCTCAGAATTGAAACGGGGCTTGAACTTTGGGCGTATCCTTTAAGTTTACCCGCTAGGCTTCAGGCTTGGCATCTGTGCTAGGCTTTCATGTGAACTGATTTCAGGATTGAAATTCGGGCTTGGATTTTAGGCTTCGAGTTTAGGCATAAGCTTTAGGATAAACTTTTAAGCCTGAACTTCAGGCCTTTCCTTTAAATTCAGGTTTCAGGCTTATCCTTCAGTCTAACACGTCATCTAGATTCAAACGTGTCTAGCTTTCGGCCTAAACTTTAGGCTTAGCTTGTTGGATAAATAGTAGACGTTGGGCTTTTAATCTCAAGCTTTAGGCTTAAATTCAGATTTTAGCCTTGATCTTCTGGTTTTCCAATAAATTGCGGAAGTTATCTGACAAGCCGAAAACAAGAAAATTGTTGTATTTCAAAAAAGCAAACTTGAAATGAAGTGGCTCATAAAACTATACGATTTTATTTTTTCGGAAAAAAATAGTATGCAAAAATAAATACCTTGTTATCACAAGAAATGAGACATTTTATTTTTGATCGCTTAAATTAAGGAGCGAAATGTTTGCGAACATAAATTGGGTATTTTTGGGAGGTAACTAAGTAAGTAAGTATGTAAATAGAACAAATAAAAGATTAACAGTGCTGAAAAAAATTTTAGGTAAGGTACAACAGTTTTTTAATCGGTGACCAAGGAGAAACTAAAAAAAAGTAGAAAACAGAGAAAAGACAAAAGATGGGTGAAGAAAAAGAAAAAAAAGTGTTGAAGGGTGGCTGGCGAGTGAAATATAATATAAAAGTTGGAGAGTATTTGCAGGTGCGCAAAAAAAGGGCAGGGTGATAAATTTATTTATGTTCTCTTCTGTTCCAATCTGTATTTTATTTTATTATTAATGTGTTTTACAATTTGCTATAAAACAATTTCAGCAGAAAACACACAGAAGATGCGAGTAGATAATTATCAAAACTGGTCCATTTTATTGATTGTAAGTATATGTTCATAAAATAAAATCTATGAGAAAGAGACCACCGCGGTGAAAAAATAACTAATTGGATACCAGATGTGAAAGTACACACCACGTGCAAAAACCGTTTTTTTTTCCTCGTTTTTTAATGAAAAAAATGCCACATGGACATATTTAAATGGAATAAAGCGAGAACGAGAAAATGGGTTAACCAGGTGTTCTAATCGAAAAATATTATAAATTTAGAGATTGCGAGAGAGAGAGAGATAGAGAGAGAATTAGAGAAATGTCTTATCAATTTGGAAAAATTTTCAGAATTTTTCGGGGATGATTTTCTAGAAAATTATTGTTTTCTGGAAGAAGATGAATAATTTTCAGATAGAAAAAATAGAGAAATTTCTAGTTGAGTCACAATTTTAAAAATAAATATTTTTTAAAAATGATTTGATTTTGTGGGAACATGCAAAGACGATTCATATTTTGAGAGAAAATGTTTGATTAAATATGGGACCAGCCTAATTTGGGCCTAAGCTGTTCTTGGCAAGGCCTGGCCTTGTTTTTAATAGCCCACAAGACAGCCTGGACCTTTTATTTCAGAAAAGGGTGAACCAGGTGTTCTAATCTTATCAATCAGAAAAAAAATGTTCCAGATTTTTTTCTCGGAAATGATTGGGTGACTCAAAGAAAAATGAAAAGGTTTCCTGAAATTTCCAAAAAAAAAGAAAGAAACCAAAATGAAGGAAAACTAGAAAAAGAAAACAAGATGAAAGCGTCGCGTCAAAATTGGATTTCAATCAAAAAGCAGGAGGCAATAGAAAAGGTTGGCAAATGACTAATTTATCCCGCGCACAAATTTTTGAATACAAGGCGGCCCTTCGGCGGCGTATACACGCGCATATACACACTTCATCGAATTGAACAGACATATTAGATTGAAGAGGAAACGGCCGAGAAAACGCACCAGTCAGCCCCCCAAACGAAGAAAATAGTGTGGAGAATAGAAGAGAGTTGCGGGGGGTTAGAGAAAGAATGAAATTTGTGGTGGTGAAGAAGAGACACATTGGTCAATTTTTGCGGCCAGATGTTCAAATAATGAATTCGAGAAGGAGAAGAAGAAGATGAAGGAAGGAGAAATTATCCACGTATTACATTTTTATGACACGTGTTTGAGTAGTTTTTGTTTCGCGGAGATTAATGTTATTAGATTAATGCAATTTTTTTCGAAACAAAAAAAAATGTTTAGGTCATCTGCGAAAAAATTTCAATAAATCATATGAATGGAATTTTTTCAGAAACGAAAATGGGACATTTTTGAAGGTAGGCAGATTAGTATAGAAATTCATAGAACAACACAATCTTCATAGGCCCGGCTAAGGTCAGAGAGCTATATCCAAGTTTTTTTTTTACTTAAAAAATGTATAGAAAATAGTTTTATCAGAAGAAACTGAAAATTCAGAGCGTTCAAACAAAAATTCATTATTTCAGCACAGCACAATTTTTTTTTCAAATAAAATGTTTGTTACATTCTCAATTTATTACAAAATAATGATTTCTCATGGCCCCATTAATTTTTTTCATTAAAAATGTTATTTGATGACTCATGTCTTTAAACGGTTTTATTTTTAATGAAAAAATTGTCAATCAAAAAATTTTTGAAACAAGCAAAACATTAAAAATGCGAACACTTCACTTTAAAATTCATGAATCGATTTCAATTGTTTCATAATGAAAAATGAAAACTTGTTTTAAAATTTAAAAAAAAACTATTTTTTTCCATCTGAAAATAGAGAAAATAGAATAACAAGAGATTGAATTGCGAAATAAATAAAAAATGCGCATGCAGGAAAAATTATTGATTGGACCTGGAAAACTCTGAAAACAAAACACACACATTTCCTAATTTTTCATTTGAAAAAACTGGTTTTGACAAACGAGAAAAAGAGGGGAAAAGAGACTATTGCGAGCATTAATTGGCGTTTTTATGTTGAAGAAACATTTGTTGTAAAAATAAGATGATTATCCACAATTATTTTACATATTTCTCGTTAGTCAGTTTTCGAATTTTGATATTTTGAACTAGAAATTTGAGAATTCAGAGAAGAAAATTGAAACTGGAATTTGAATAAATCAAAATAGAAAAGAAATAAAATGATCTTCTAGATATTCTGATCTGTTACAACCATAAAGTGAAGTGCACTAGAAAAATTGCGCAACACACTTTTTTTGGCAAATGTGAAAATATATTACTGGGTTGATTTCTATCAATAAATGGGAAACACAGAATTTTCAGATAACTTTTTGAAATTAAATGATTCCAGATGGAAATCGGTTTTAATTTGTTTTTTTTTTCTGAATAGGAGAGAGAATAATTTCTTACGAAATCTTAACATTTTTTGAATCAAATTCAGTGAACAAATTTTGATGTTACTTCGAAAAAACTGATCTCTTCAACAATTATGATTGAAACCTAATTTGAGACTTGAAAAAAAATTATGAAGTTCAGATAAAGAGTTTGGAAGCCTTCTTGGGATTTTTCAGGTCCAAAAATTTCAGAAAAAAAAGAGAAAGATTTTCTTGATTACACATTTTTGATTGAAGTGATTCAGAAAAGAAAAAAATCATTTAAAAATGTTTGAAAAACAAAAAATTAAACCAAGAAAAAATTCTAGATTTATGATAAATCAATTTTTCTCAAAAACATTTTTTTCTGAATCACCCAATAAAAACAACCGAAGAAAAAAAAAATAACAAAATTTTCAAAAAGTACATATTATAAGAAAAATTCACTCTTCAAAAAAATGCGGTGGAAAAGGAATTTCGAAAAAAAAAGTGTAGAGTCGTTGAACAAACAGTTTCACTTCTTCAATTCAACCCAAAACTATATAAATATATGTTTTTTTTCTTTTTTTTTTCTTCAGCGAAGTAATAAATTTTAAAAAACGCTGAAAAAATGCTGAAAATTACTGAAAACTGAAGGCTTTTCGGCACAAAAATTTGATCTAGAAAAAAGAAAAATGTGGAATTATGAAACAATTTTTCCCTTGCGTTACTTATTTGATAAAGGAAAAAAAGTAATTTAGAGGTCATCAAATTAATTAAAGGACCACCAACCAAGAAAACTACACATTTTGGTGAGAAAAAAGGAGAGAGTGTAACTAAAGAGAGAATCGAGAAAAAAAGAGGAAACAAAAAGGGAACACCCATGAATGGTCAAGATGAAAGAAGAGGATTATTGATCGGAAGAGGAAGAAGAGGGCCGGTTTATTTATGTACATATAAATAAATAAATATATAGGAGCCAAGAGGTTGGTACTTGAGAAGGAAGAATAACCGTTTTGGTCACTCTTATTCATGTTATTATGTACTTGGCAGAAATGAATTATTATAAAATAAAATAAAATAAAATGAAACAACATTTTTTGTCCGACATCGCGCCAAAATACTTGTCCTTTGAGAATAATACTTTCGCTTTTGGTTTTTGGCAACAAAAACTTTTTTTTTCCAAATTCGTATGTATACAAGAAAAATGTATGATGGATTAGAAGGAAAAAAAAATCGAAAAGTGAGGTTGACCCTTTTTTTTCTCAACTTTTTTTTGTGTGTTGTGTTTGAGAAGGTCATATTCAATCGTCTGAATCGAGAGTTTTTTCGGGTTGACACACACAACACCGGACAGTCAATCATGTGATTTCAGAGAAGAAGAAAAACGGTTTTTTTTTCGCTTGAAAAAATATATTGAAGGGAAAGTTAGACCAAATTTTTTGTAGTAAAATTGTGGTACTTGTGGGAACAATTTTCAGCACTAAAATTGGCTTTAGAAAAGTTAAAGTATTAAAACTGTTCTCTGAAAATTTTAGGAAAGTTAGGAATTTTTCTAGATCCCAATCCAGTGATTTCTAGTATTTTCAGGGGTTTCAGCACACAAATTGGGTTAATAAAAGTTCTGAGGCTCTAATCAATTTTGGAACTCTTTTCTAGAACATTCTAGATCATTGAAAATTCGATCTAAACCCAGATTCATTGCTGTAATTCAAGAAATCAGTGATTTTCAGTGGGTTCTGGTATTTCCAGCACATATTTTTGTCTAGAAAAGTTTTTATCTTTTTTGAAGGGATATATAACATATTGGAATTATTTCATATGAATTCCAGAATTTTCAAACGTTTTCTAATGTCTGAAAGTTTAGAAAAATATATTTTTCCCTCAGACTTTTTAACAAAAAATCCCTAGAAGCTTTTATATTTACGAGGTATCCTCAATTTTTTTTTCAAAAAGATAAATTCTTTTCCAAGCCTCTAACCTCTGACAAAACATAAGTGAAGTAAATCAAGCAAACAGCAAAATCAATATCCAAAAAAAGCATTGAGTCAGTCAGTTTTTTCTTATATTTACTTTATTTCTTTACTAACAAAAGTTTATATGATTCATTCATGTTTTTTGTAGGTGGAAAGAAAGGCCACCAATTATGGCGTATAAATGTCAACTTTTGTGCCAGACGTCACCAAAAGTGTATTTGTATTGGGGTGTAAAGCAGTGCACATAATAGAAGAGGGTGTTTGAATTGAGGAAAGTGTCGGACCGCGGTGCCCTTTTGACCAGATATGGAATTTGTTTGATGTGAAGCTACAAATTATTTGTTATATTTGAATGGAACTTGGGAGGAAAAATACCTGGCAATCAAATTATTATTTGTTGTGACATAATGTCGTTGCAATGGTTTCATTCTTCCTCGAATTCCGATTGGATCAATAATCATTTTTTCAAGGTCCACAATTTTAATCTCATGCTGAAAAATTTTTTTTTTCAGAAAAAGGAAAAGACAAAAACACCTACAGATATTCCTGTTTGCTCATTTTCATGGTTCAAATCTACATTCTCCAAACTGACGTATAAAGTTCTGGAAAAAAATAAAATTTTCAGAGGTCCCAATTTTGCACAATGTTTATAATAATTGTTTTTCTCATTATTAAATTTTAGTACATAATTTTTTGTATTTTCAATAGTCTGAAAGTAGTTCTCAAGTTGTTATGTTATTTTTGACCTCAAAGTCATAAAAATTTGTTTTCGATTGAAATCTTGTTTTCTAGCCCAAACTCATACTTCTGATTTGGAGCCAAGGAAATGAAATCAATTTGTCCGGAAAAATCGATATGATAATCTTGAAAATCAAATTGTTTCATCAGATTTTCCACACTTTCTTGTTCTTGTTCTTCTTCGCCTTCTTCTTCACGTTCCCTGAAAAAATCAAGAACTTTTTCCCCTCAAATCATAACACAAAATTCCGCGACACGTTTAAACCGCACCTTAAAGAAGTTCATAAGCTTCTTTAGATTGCCCAAATTTCACACTCCCTCGGAAACCAAAAAAAAACTTACTCATTTTCATTATTTCGTTTTTCGCCTCCATATCTATTCATAGATAAGGCATCGGTTAACAATTTTTGGTCGATGACTTTGAAGCATACACGATTGGCATATTTTTCGCAAACATATATCAATAACTTTTGTGACTCACAATGACAAACACATTGACACGCTGAATGAGGAAAATATTTTTTGGGTTGTGTTTTGGTCAGAGAAATGGGAAACATTGAAAAAAGCTTCTTCAGGCTGGCCCGAAAGATAGAAGATTTTCAGAAAATGTTTTTGATCTACCTAGAAAAAGGTTTGATTGAGCTTTATAAAGTAGATCAAAAAGATTTTTCTCTAAATATCTCGGTAGTCCTTAATCTCAAAAAGTTCATTAAAAAAACCTACATATTTTTCCACCGTACTCTTCCTCAGTCAAAATATGTTTCAAATAACAATGATAACACTCCTGCTCTTTGTCAAGAATTTGCTTCAATTCAGTGACGTCACCATCATCGATATTTGCATTTAATTGCAGCTCATCAACCTTATCACGAAGAGACTGTAAAACATTGTACATAACACGATCAAAAAAAAGTTATTGCTTTCTTTCAAGTCCAAAAATTTCATTTCTTTTCTTCTTTTTTGTTGAAATGTTATCAGTTTAATTTTCTTTTGATGTTTTGAGCAGTGATTAATTAAACAGAGCTCACCTTGCCTTCCTGTTTTGCTTGTTCTGATAATTGTACAATTCGTCGGAATCTTGGTGACACTCGATTTGTGACCAATGGCATGCAAACTATTCCAGATTTATTCAAAAATCTGAAAATCGTTTTTTTTCCAGTCCACATAAAAAAAAGCTTACCTGACAATCGGAATCAACAAAGATTCTGAAGTGATTCTTTCCACAGAACATAGCCAGATTTGAGAAATCGATGATCCAAGGGGTGAACTAGAGAAAAATAATGGAATTTTCGTTTCAAATTTTGAACTCACTTGAAATTGAAGCGATGAATTTCACCAACAAGAATATGTTTTTCATCATACCAACAAGCATCGAAAGAAACTGGATTTGATGGAACTCTACTTACAAAATGAACCTCATCTTTATCGTCTGCAGAAAAAAAAAATAATTTTTTTTGTTGGAAGTGAGACTTACCTATGGAAAATATTGCGACTTCTCCACTTCCATCGTATTTTTCACCATTCAACAAAATCTGAAAATTTTTGTTTTTTTTTCGTAATTTTGAAGGTGGTTTGGAAGTTAATGACATTTGGTTTTTTGAATTTTTTTTAAATTCTAATAATAATTTCTAATTAGACAAACCTTCTGACCACTCGGTGAAAATGAAGCATTTCTAATATCAATCCAGTGAAGTGTTTTCTCAACAGTTCTTTCGTGCAAAAATTCCAATGGCTCATTTCGATAAAGCTATAAATTTTTTTTCTAAAATTGAAATAAAATATATTTTCTCTGCTCACACAAAAATGTGCATTCTCTCCTGTTACCAGAAAATATTTCCCATCATTCGAAAAAACACAAAACTTTGTTGGATATTCGAAATCATCAATTGTAGATGTCAATCGCTTTGGTATCTTGTCTTTGAAATAACAAAATTCATCGAAATAACTTTCTGCTACCTGAAAAAACATATTTATATTAAAAATTATACTATTTATTACAGTATTTACCATTAAAGGATCATCAAACCATAGATAATATTTTTCAAAATATGATTTCCAAACCCAATCATCAATACAAGCATATCTCCAATGTTGTGAAACTTGAGTACACGCTCGTAGTTCCTGAAAATATTTCCTATAAATTATGTTTTTCACAATGTCAACTTACATGATATTCGAGATACTTGAAAATTTCTTGAAGAATTTCATATGGAAGATGGACCATTTTATATGTGGAGATTATAAATTAGATAAAAATCAATGAGCAAAATATGTTTGTTAGAAAATAGATTGTAAAAAAAGAGATATTCGTCCACTTTTCTTCAAACAAAACGTGAGTTACGAGAGGTTTAGAGAAAGATGGATAAAAAACAATGGGAAGATATATGTAAACTCACGAGGGATAGGTAAAAATTCATGGAGAACAACTGAATGCCAAGGAAAAAATTTGCTATAAAAATTTTGAAAGGGTTTGCAGATTTTAGAAAAACGTGGAAACAATACAGAAATTAGAGATTACCTAAAATGTAGAGAATCCAGACAATAAAACAGATTTCCGTATTTTTCAAAATGGGAATGTTCCCTACACTTGTAAAAAACAATTTTAAGAATTTATAAGATTCAGATTCAAAAGTCTGAACAAAATTTGTATTTCAAAAGTTCAGGACAAAAACACACTCTTTTAGGGAATAAAACAGCAACAATGAAACACACAATTTTTTGAAGAGAGTGTGTGACATGCCACTTTTATCAATAGGGCGCACTTTCATTTTTACTTTTGTTTTCTTGTTTTTGTTTTTCGTATTTTGTATTTTTTGTTATTTTTTTCATGAATTTGAATGAAACTTGTTGTAAAATTTATATTTATTTTTTTTTCTTAGTACAAGAAAAACAAGTTTAATTAAATTTCGATAGTTTCATACCAAAACGGTAATTTTATGAAAAAATGTACTTTCTTGAATTTTTCTTCCCTTCAAAGATGCAGTCCGAGCAAAAAAAGTGTTATGCTAATTTGAAGTTCATAGGTACATCTTCCTATTTTATCATTTTCCTGGTTCTGCCAAAATTTAATTACTCACTCATTCCAATTTTCTCAAAAAAATTCACTGATAAAAAAAAAAGCAAACTCGTGCAAAACACTTTTCCTTTCCTTTGTGAGTTTCAATTTTTCTCTCTCTTCGTAAAATTTTTTATTGCATTTCCTCATGTTTGACATTGTCAAATCTACTGTATTCTGTTTAACATATGATTCATATACAATATTTTGATTTCGAATAACATTTTTTGAGATTTTTTACACCCACCTTTTTGAAATTTTTGTGACTAATGGTTTTTGAAACAAAATATCGATAATAAAGTGCATTCCATCAAGCTCATTAAGTTTTTTATCGAAAAATTTTTGCTTTCAAATTTCAATTTTTTTTTAATTTCACAATTCTTCACAACATATTCACTCTGAAAAATTTAGCCAAAGAAAAATATTGAAACTGATAAATTTGGAATGCTCATAAATAGAAGGGCGTCGGTTTGTCGTTTTGTTAAACACACTTTGGTCTTTCGCAAATTTTGTTATCGTAGAATTTTCGTTCATGAATAAGTTTTTGGCGGTTTTTCGAATATATAGTTTTATCGTAAATTTTTATTTTGACTTTTTGAAACTTTGAAAACACCACACGTTGTTTTTCTTTTTGATTTATGTAGATCAGATATCAAAATATTGTACCAGAATTTTTTTTATTCAGAGAAAATTGTTTCTGATCTAACACAATATTTTGAAAAGCTTGAAGCCTAGAGTTCGCTGTGTTTTTGTGAAAAAAAACTTCAAATCGCCAACATTTTTAATCTACCTGAAAGTTTTAAAATATTCGAAGTCTAGTTTGAGATAGCAAACTACATACATTCAACTTTGTTGACTTTTTGCCAGTTCGATCTTGATTCAAGTTTTATTGTTTTTTGAAACTGTTACTTTTTTATGATTTTATAAACATTCATTTTTTTATATGGTAACGCCCTAGCATATATTTGTTCCAAATTTTGATAAATGCTTTTTTTTTCTTGCAAAAAATGTTGCATCTATGTATTGTTCTTTTTTGTTTCAATTCTATTTCTATAAAAACACTTATAGTATAATATTTTTTGAATATCGATTTTCAAGAATTTTCATTAGACAATGCTCAATAAAAAATTGAGTTCAATTTCGATTCAGAAAATTTTATAACATTTACGCGCCATTAACTTTTTTCTTATCATTTACAATTTCTATTGTGCAAAATGAAAACGATTTTTCTTTTGCTTTTTTTTTTTAACTTGTTGGATTTTTTTGCTTCTTCCAAAGTCTTCTCACAAATATTCTTTCAAAAAAATCGCATTATTTTCAGATGAGGGTACCTCGTGGTATAGGAATCGTATTCATAGCCACAATATCATTAGCACTGGTTGCTGCTTTGATTCTTGTGATTGTTTTGGTTTCACGAGGTTCAGATCCAAGTCAGTTTTTTCTTACATATATTCCGATTTTCATGATGATTTTAAAGGTACGCTTCCATCAAGAACAATAACAATAGGATTATGTAACGGAGTTGATGGTTATTCTTCAGCTTCGAGTAAATCATTCCGATTTAAACGTGACGTATCTGGATGTAATTTTGATACGGTAAGTTTAAGTTGAAATATATTCCAAGTAAAATATCTGTCAATTTTTGAAACATATTCAGATCAAACAAAATGCATCATCATTTTTGCAACAAGCTGATAGTACAAGTCAATATCGTATTATGAGTTATTCATCGGATTCAACTGTAAGTCATAAGTTTTTCTATTGACGATGAGTACTACTTTTGAAAAATTCCAGATTTCTGAACCTGTCTCTCAAACTGTTGCTCTCTCATATTTGCAATCTCTGATCATCGGCACATCCAAAGGAATCAGTCAATCAAGGTATTTTCTGACATTAAGATTTCTGAAAATCAATCAATTTCAGAGCTATGCAATCATATCAATCATTAACCGATACTGGCACCAAAGATTTGGTATTCTTCGCGCCATGTTCAACAGATTATGCGTGAGCTTAGCGTTTAATTTTCCAGGTGAAAATTATTTTTTCAGTGATTTTGATACCGATAAGACAAACATCACAAACGTTTTGAATGCGGTTGATAAAAATGAAAAATATGTTATTATTTCAACAACTATGAATGCATCAGCTATGAATCAAGTTTATGGAGAGAATAATCATAATATTGCAAATGATGTGACTAATATCACTCAATCAATTAACAGTGCACTTGGATTAACAAGTAAGATTTGGTGGGCGGGAAAAGGGGTTAAGGTTGTGGATTCGAAAATTATAATTTGAACTCTACATAAATTAGATCTACATATATGTAGATCCAATTTGTCAAGGAATCGTCCCTTCAAAACTTCTATGCCAAGTAGTCCAGCTTAGAGAAGCTAGTTCTCCAGTAGCCTCGCCTATTGAGCGTAGTGAGCTACTTTTGAGCTCAAAAAATTCCGATTTGGTTTTTATCTAAAAGTTTACTCTGGCTGACAATTGTGATTAGTGTTAGGAAACAATTTATCTCTGGCCTGAAAATCCTGAATTTTTAGGAATCAATATAAAATATATTTTAAAATGTTTTAACAAATCATTTTTTCCAGCTACAACAACCCAAACGCCATCAACGACAACTCCAACAAGTACGAATCAGCAGAGCACCTCCAGTGAAGTTACCACACCACTCCCCACCCAAACCCCTCCCATCACATCCCGACCCATCTCAAGCACCACCCATGTCCCAATTAAAACCAGTGTCAACCCCATGACCTCAGCCCATACCACAACAACTAAAAAAAGCCCAACAACTACCACCAAGGGAAAATCTACGATTACTAGTTCTACAAAAAATGTGGCTACTTCTTCTAGTAGTGCTCCAACTTCGCAATCTTTTTCAACTACGGTTGAAACAACATTGAAAAGTTCCACTGTTCCTCAAACTAGTTCCTTACCATTAACATCGACTGCTGGACCATCAAGTACTGTGAAGCAACAAACTTCGAGCTCTGTTTCTTTGAGTTCGACAACTATCCTAACAAAAACATCTACTGTATCTCAAACCAGTTCAATCGGAACTACGCCATCTGGAAGTTCGACTTCTTCGAGCACCATTCCAGTTGTAACAACATCAGCAAGTGGAAGTTCAACCGTTCCATCAACAAAAAATCCAGGAACGACAGTAGTCAGCTCAACACCACAATCAAGTTCAATCGGAACAACTGCCCCTGGAATTTCAACTATTGTGTTAACTTCAACGCAATCCACTCAAGCTGGTTCAAGTTCTGCGGGAACCTCTCCAGTAACATCAACTTCTGGACCGCAATCTAGTTCAGTTGGAACAACTGTTATTGGAAGTTCGACAGCCTTAGCTGGTAGTTCGAGCCCTGTTCCGTCAACATCGATAGGAACAACTGTTTCTGGAAGTTCCACTTTTGCGTCAAAATCAACGCAATCCACGCAAGCTGGTTCAAGTTCCGCGGGAACCTCTCCAGCAACAACAGTAGTCACATCAACTTCTGGGCCACAATCTAGTTCAGTGGGAACAACTAACTCTGGAAGTTCAACGATTTCTGGATCTAGTTCAAGCCCTGTACCATCAACATCGATTGGAACAACAGTAGTCACATCAACTTCTGGACCGCAATCTAGTTCAGCCGGAACTACTATTTCTGGAAGTTCAACATTCTCAGCTGGTAGTTCGAGTCCCGTACCATCAACATCTACAGGAACAACTGTTTCTGGAAGTTCCACCTTTGCTTCAACATCAACGCAATCCACTCAAGCTGGTTCAAGTTCTGCGGGAACCTCTTCAGCCACAACAGTAGTCACATCCACTCCTGGACCGCAGTCAAGTTCAGTGGGAACAACTTCTATTGGTAGTTCAACATCCTCAGCTGGTAGTTCGAGTCATGTACCATCAACGTCGATTGGAACAACTGTTTCTGGAAGTTCAGCTCAAACTACCTCCGTGGGAACCTCTCCAGCAACAACAGTGATCACATCCACTCCTGGACCGCAATCTAGTTCAGCCGGAACTACTATTACTGGAAGTTCAACGATCTCGGGATCTAGTTCAAGCCCTGTACCATCAACATCGATAGGGACAACAGTAGTCACATCCACTTCAGGACCGCAATCTAGTTCAGTGGAAACAACTAATTCTGGAAGTTCAACGCTTTCTGGATCAAGTTCAACTCCTGTACCATCAACTTCAATTGGAACAACAGTAGTCACATCCACTTCTGGGCCACAATCTAGTTCATCTCAAACCACTGTTATTGGAAGTTCAACGCTCTCTGGATCAAGTTCAACAGTATCAGGAAGCTCATCTGGTACTACTCCTAGTAGTTCGACTATAACTGGATCAAGTTCATCAACACCAGTCCTGACAACTATTTCTTCTGGAACAACAGTTCCACAATCTAGTTCAGCAGGAACCACTGCTTCCGGGTCTTCAACTGTAACACCAATCGGAACAACAGTTTCAGGAAGTTCTACAGCATCTTCACAAACGGGAACATCATCCGGATCCACCCAAGCTGGAACCACCAATTTGTACTCATCAACAACTCCTGTTGGACAATCAAGTTCAGCTGGAACAACAATTCTAGGAAGCTCAACATCATCTAGTTCAACTCAAGCTGGAATTACTGGATCATCGACATCTTCTGGATCCACCCAAGCTGGAACATCTGGATCTACAATTCCCCAATCCAGTACTACCACTTCCCTCTCTTCCACCACCCCAGAACCCACCCAAATTTCCCAAAGTTCAACTTCTGGATCGACAGCATCGTCGGGCACCACAATTGTAACAGGTGAAACAAATTTGTGATGTTTTTTGTGTTGTTTTCCACTTCCTTAATTGTTCACAATCTCTTTTCAACAAAATACATGTAGAATAGAATATTATCTGAAAAGGCTTCTGAAATATTCTCCCGAGTTACCTGTCGAAGTTCAAGCAAGTCTAGGATTCTAACCGTTGATTTTTCAGAGTCAACATCTCCAAGTTCAAATGCACCAACTTCTCAAAACCCAGTGACAAGCCAACCATCATCAGCGGCTCCAATGACATCAGTTCCAACTTCAAAACCAACCACAAATGCTGCAACAACACAATCTGTTCAAACATCGACAGTTGCTGGAAGCACACAAGGTTCAACTCCAGTTATCAGCAGTACAATCTCATCTAGTTCGGGAACTACAGTAGTTGGCTCAACCGCAGTGCCGAATACTGGAAGCACTTCATCGCAATCTTCAACTGTCGCTGGAAGCACAATCTATCAATCTTCAAGTTCGGGAACTACTGTAGCTGGTTCAACTTCTTTACCAAATACCGGAAGTACTTCTTCACAAACAGCCGCTGGAACAACAGTTCAAGGATCAACCACAGTGCCATCAACTGGAAGTACTAACCAGCAAACATCAACAGTTTCTGGAAGCACTGCATCTGGTTCAACTAACATGCCGAATACTGGCAGCACAAATCAACAAACATCGACGGTTGCAGGAACTACTGTAACTGGTTCAACTATCATTCCGAATACCGGAAGTACTTCTTCACAATCATCAACAGTTGCGGGATCAACTGCAACTCAAGGATCAACAACAGTTGCAGCAACTGGCAGCACAAACCAACAAACTTCGACCGTTTCTGGAAGCACTGTAGCCTCGTCAACTATCTTGCCAAACACTGGTAGCACGCCTTCACAATCTTCTACTGTTGCTGGATCAACTGTAACTCAAGGATCAACAACAGTTTCAGCCACTGGCAGTACAAATCAACAAACATCAACTGTTTCTGGAAGCACATATTCTGGTTCAACAGCTGCACCTAACACTGGCAGTACAATTATTCAATCATCCACAATTTCTGGAAGCACAGTATCTGGATCTACTTTGGTCCCAGCCACTGGTAGCACAAATCAACAAACATCGACCGTTTCTGGAAGCACATTTTCGGGATCAACTGCGGCACCTGCTACTGGAAGCACAGTTATTCAATCCTCAACAGTCTCTGGAAGTACCGTGTCGGGATCAACCGCGAGTGGAAGTACAATCCAACAAACTTCAACCATTTCTGGAAGCACATATTCTGGTTCAACAGCTGCACCGAACACAGGCAGTACCGTTATTCAATCGTCGACATCTGCTGGAACAGGATCAACAGCTGCCCCTAACACTGGAAGTACAATTTCTCAATCATCAACATCTTCCGGAAGCACAATTTCAGGATCAACAGCTGCCCCTAACACAGGCAGTACTGTTATTCAATCGTCGACATCTGCTGGAACAGGATCAACAGCTGCACCAAATATTGGAAGCACAGTCCAACAAACTTCAACCATTGCTGGAAGCACATATTCCGGTTCAACCGCTGCACCAAATACTGGAAGTACCATTATTCAATCATCAACATCTTCCGGAACTACTGTATCAGGATCTACAATTCAACAAACTTCAACAATTTCTGGAAGCACATATTCCGGTTCAACAGCTGCACCAAACACTGGCAGTACTGTTATTCAATCATCGACATTTGCTGGAACAGGATCAACAGCTGCTCCCAACACGGGAAGTACAAGCTCTCAATCGTCGACAGTTTCTGGAAGTACCGTGTCAGGATCAACCGCAAGTGGAAGTACAATCCAACAATCTTCCACAGTTTCTGGAAGCACATACTCCGGTTCATCCGCTGCTCCCAACACTGGAAGTACAAGCTCTCAATCGTCGACAGTTTCTGGAAGTACAATTTCGGGATCAACAGCTGCACCAAATACTGGAAGTACTGTTATTCAGTCGTCGACAGCCTCTGGAAGTACTATCTCGGGATCAACAGCTGCTCCCAACACTGGAAGTACAAGCTCTCAATCGTCCACAGTTTCTGGAAGTACCGTGTCAGGATCAACCGCAACTGGAAGTACAATCCAACAATCTTCCACAGTTTCCGGAAGCACTATCTCAGGATCAACAGCTGCACCAAATACTGGTAGCACAGTCATTCAATCATCGACACCTCCCGGAAGCACTATCTCAGGATCAACAGCTGCTCCCAACACTGGCAGTACTGTTATTCAATCATCGACATCCGCTGGAACAGGTTCAACAGCTGCAAGTACAATCCAACAATCTTCTACTGTTTCGGGTAGCACAATATCAGGATCAACAGCTGCGCCTAACACTGGAAGTACAATTTCTCAATCATCAACATCTTCTGGAAGCACTATCTCAGGATCAACCGCAACTGGAAGTACAGTCCAACAATCATCCACAGTTTCTGGAAGCACTGTATCAGGTTCAACAGCTGTGCCTAACACCGGAAGCACAATTTCTCAATCATCAACATCTTCTGGTAGCACCGTTTCTGGATCGACAGCTGTTCCTAACACAGGCAGTACTGTTATTCAATCGTCAACATCTTCAGGAAGCACTGTATCAGGTTCAACAGCTGTACCTAACACTGGCAGTACCATTATTCAATCATCGACCATTTCTGGAAGCACTGTATCTGGATCCACTGTGGCACCAGCAACAGGTAGTACAATCCAACAATCATCCACAATTTCTGGAAGCACTTTATCAGGTTCAACAGCTGTGCCTAACACTGGAAGTACAATTATTCAGTCATCAACATCTTCCGGAACTACTGTATCAGGATCGACAAACGTTCCAGTAACAGGAAGCACATCTTCACAATCATCAACAGTTTCTGGAAGCACAGTGCAATCGACAACTTTCTCTCCCACATCTACACCTTTGCTTTCAACAACACCCGCAACACGTGAGTTATTTTGCAATTTCTATTTCAAAAAAGTAATTATGTTCATTTTTTCAGTGAAAAACATCACTTGCCTCATTTTATTTGACGCCCTCACCGCTGGAAATGATAAAACCATAAATGATGCGGTAAATTTCAAAAACAAATCACTGAAGTAAAATCACGACATGTTACAGAATCGAGCTTTTGCGAAATCAGTCGGAGATCGTTTGTTCAATGTTTCCAATTTTGCTGGACAAATGTATCAATTTGGATATAGTAATGATTTAACAGATGAGGGTAATCCAGAATGGAATGCTTATGATAAAAGTAACTTTGATTCCAAACAAGTTGACTATGATACCGAAATCGATATCAATATTTCTGAGTTAGTTTAATATCTCAGCTAGAAAATATTCGTTTTGTTTTTTCAGCATCAACCCAATTTTCACAGCATCATCTTGGTCAATTAAACCTACATCTCCAACTTGTGCGATAATCATTTCAGCGTGAGTAGAAATTCAGGCTCTAACTGGCAAAAAAGGGTTTTAAGGAAAACCTTTCGCTCAGATTGAAATTCATAAGTTTTTTTCAATTTTTTAGGTACACTGATGCAATCAATCCCGCACTTCAGAACAATTATAATGCATTTGATCATGTTATCGGTGTAACTATTCGAGGTAACCCACACATCTAAACCTTTTTCATAATTGCAAAATTTACAGATGCTACCGATGTAACTGGTGTTACAAATATTGTTTCTGCATCTAAAATGTCAGACGATGATGTTATTAACGTTGCCAATGCAGTTCTACAGTATGCTGTATAATAATCTAGGTCACAAAAATCCAATTTCTTCTCAAATGTTCAAAAACGTGTGCTTATTTAATCCCCATTCCCATTTGTCTTCCCATTAGAATAAATATCAAATCAAATCTAATTTCAATTTTAATTTCGAGATCCAACAAATTTAACGATTATTAGTTCACCTTTTAATTAATCAATCTAACCGTTTCTATTCCAAATGTAATACAATAAAATAACAATCGCCAAAAAAAACATTAGTTAGTTGGTAGAAAAAAGAGGGAGAGACATTACTTGTCCTACACTCTCCTCCTCTTTCAAAAAAAAAAAAAGAATCAGTTTGCTTATTCTTCTTTTTTTCTTTTTTTATTCATTCATCTGATCCTCTTCACTTTTCCCCTCTCATTTTTTGTATTTTATTCTTTGTGTTTTTTTTTCGAAATTTTTATATATATTTTTATATATTTATATATATTTTTATATACTCACCTCATTTTGGTCATATTTTTTGTCTGATATGAAACTGTAATATTTTTCGATTCTTTTGAAATGAAAAGAAGCCTTCTTCATCATATCACACCTTTGTTGGAAATTTATCACCGTTTTTCTTTTGTAATGAAATATTCGAATATTTATTGCGTTGATGATATAATTAAGTGCCTCAAAAATCGGATAAAAACTTTTGTGGAACACACATTTTCCTCATTTTCTTTATTTTTATTCTGTAAGATTCTAGTTTCTGATTTTTCTGAAAGTTTTGTTTTTCAAATATTTTTCCCTATCTGAAAATTAAAATTTTCTGTAACATCTTATCACGAAAATAATTGTAGCATTTTCTAGATTTCCATTTTCCATATTTGAAAATAGTTTCCCAGTAGATCAAATTCTAGATTTTGTTTCTGTAAAATTTCATATGGAATTTATATACATTTCAAAAATCCAAGTAGATCAAATTTCTGGCTTGAAATTCAGGTTACTGTAGATCAAATTTAAGCGCGAAAATATTAAAATTTGAATAACACATGAAAAATTCAAAAAAATCCGTACAGAAATCAAATTTGGCACTAGATATTCTTACTGTAGATGTGGCGCAATTTTAAGAATTTTATTTTCAGCCCTGGCCCTGATATTTTCCATTTAAAATATACTATTGTCAAAATTCTGTTATCTACTCTCTAAATTTCTTGTTTCACACCATTTTACGATATCAGACTATAAACCTTTGGTAGGTCATCTGTTCAATTTGCCAAAATGGAAATTATTCCGTATTTTGAAAATGCGTCATTTCTCTCCAAATAAAATAAAATAAAATAATAACAAGCTTTATGATAAACAGGAAGGTTGCAAGCTTGTTAATAACAATTGTATCGTTGGGTGTGTGCGTTATCTTCTTCTCCTTCTTTATTTTTCTCCATATTTTTCATTCTTATTATTATTAATATTATTGTTTTCTTTTTTTTTCTTCCCTCACTTAATCCTCCTCTCACTGTATATCAGCAAAAAAAGAGAGAAAACTAAAGCAGAAACGCACGCCATCAAGATTTAGACATCGATTGATCTTTTTTTTCGGCTGCTTGCTTGCATGCCTCCGCCCCCTTCCAATTCTCTCCCCCCATTTTTTGCTGTCCCCCCGATATCTCACAAAATTTCGCCGTCAAACGTCACTGCTTCTACCCAACCCACCCACTCATGAATAAGTTATCTCTTATCATTTTGTCCGTTCACCTTTTCCTTTTTTTCCTTATTCGGCTTTCTATGTATGTTTCATTATTTTCATGTTCTACTTTCCCGCGCTTTCCTGTAGATCAAAATATGAGATGTTCCACATTTTTTTTCTTTTCATACCCGATCCTTATCCTTCTCGATGTTTTGTTTTCCACTCCTTGCGTAATTCATTTTTTTCTATTGAAATCCTTTCAAGTGTTAATCCGAACATTTTTATTGTATTCTTGAATGCTTCTCAAGTTCTAAAATAATTTTTATTCAGAATGCGCTATCGAGCGTTTTCCTTATTGATATGTATTTCTACAATACTATTACAAAATCATCTTTTGATTTTGGCCTCATATTGTGGTGTGAATGGTGTTCCATATAGTCTAGAAATTTTATCAGATGGTGAGATTTTTCTATAGTTTTCAGTTTTTAGTATCCATTTTACAAATTTCTTTCCAGGATCACCAGTTCTCGGTTGTGCTCAACCGACTTGTATGGCTGAGCCAACTGAAGATTATGAGGATAGTAATTTTATTGCGAATAATGCTGGGCAAGAGGATGGATTTTTCCGCGAAGGAGATCGGCAACGAAAAAGTTATTCGCAGAGTTATAAACCTAAAGCGGTGAGGGATTTGAGGGGTTTTTATTCGTGATTTTAAAAGCCCTGCCGGAAAATTTTATATTTTGAACTCGATAAATAAAGTACAGAAGATCACAAAATTGATATTTTGGCTTACTTAATCAAAATTGAAAAAAATATTAGAAGCAGACTTGGAATAGGGCGCTGAATTTTGATCTACCTTCAATAAGCTTTATTTATTCTGATTTTGTGCAGTAGAGCGAACCTTCTTGTCAAAATATTCTGAACATTTTTGAAAAAAAAATCAATGATAAAAAGTTTCTCTTTCTAATAAAAACATCTTGTCTCTAATGTAAGTAGATCAAATTCCTGTTATCATTGATTCTCCCTTTCTTCCTTCCTCCAAGAAAAAAAACGATAGTACACAAAAAATCATACATTTTTCCTTTCTTCCGAGAAAAAAAAACAATTATCCATTTTGTTCCGAAGAAAAAGTGAAATTGATTTTGAACTAACTAACTAACTCTTCCGCCTTATTGAATCCTTTCAACTTAAGAAAGTGAATCAATCAAAAAATGTTGGCATTTTTCAAGTAATTAAATTGAATAATCCCAAGCTAGGCCGATTTGTGACAAGTTTCCGAAATCACGCAACACACCGACTAGTTGAGACCACCTAATTGTCGGATATTTTACACCGATTTATGTCATAGATGCGCTTCCCGTTCTTCCTTCATCTTTGTTACGCGAAAATGTTACGCTTCAGATGAACATTTGATTGTGTTGTGTTTGTTCGATACATCTATATATACAATTTACGTAATCCAATTGTTATATGTCATGTAAATTACACCGATCGGAGAAAGTAATGACCATACAAAACTATCCCCCAGTTTTTATAGGGTGTTATAACTACTTGGAACACGATATATTACTACCATGTACATATAATTAGTCACTCATTGAGAGGAAAATAAGTGAGAACTGCAAAAAAACAGTTTCAGAAAAAAAAAAGAAAAACAAAAAAAAAAGAAAAGAGGTTTCTGTGGTTTGAAATTATCTTAATCCAGATCTACCAACTTATAATTTAAGAAAAAAATTTTGGGGGGAAGATTAAAATTGCAGATTAATTTCCCTTCCCCTTCCCACAAGAATAAATTATAGCCATGACTAACCGGATTCTTTAGGTTCCTGTATATTATTTCTTAAACCAATCATCACCCAATAAAATAAATCAAAATCTTTGTTAGTCACCCAAACAACAAAAAAAAAGGGGATAGAGATAATAATCGCGTTTTGCAGGAATGTCCTGGAGTTTTTTCCGATTTGGCGTGTACCAAAAAGAATCAATGGGTTGGAGGAATCGATTTTATTGATCATCCCAGACAACCGTGAGAAAATATTTTTTGGGAAATTTGGTTGTGTTTGGGGAGAGAGGGTTTCGGAGAGAATAGAGGGCTTGAATGAAGAAAAAAACTTTTTAAATCCTTGAAATTACATTTTGAACTCTCAAAAAATCAGATTTTTCAAAGCGTTTGAAATTGGCTAATTTTCGGACCTAACCAAAAACATTTTGATTTCAAAATTTGAATTTAAGCTAAATAAATTCATAGGAGATTCTATCCAAATTGAAAACTAAAACAAGAAAATTTACATTTTTGAATTTTTTTCCCGGAAAAAGCCTCTTTTTAGAGCCCTAGATTCATTTTTTCAGAAAAGAGATTCAAAAAAATATTTTGAAAATTATCAGTTTCAAGATATTTTTTTTTTGAATTTCCTGACAATCGTTCATCCTAAAATTGTTAGATTTAAGAAAAATAAGAATCTTATTTTTTAAACTCTTATGAAGCCTTTTATTTTCTCTGGAACTCTCCGTTTCCAAATACATAGAGCCAGAATGTTTCTATTCACAAAAACCAATTTTAATTAAAAATATTTAAATTTTTTACAGACTTGTTCTTCAATGTTGTACATTTGAAGGATTACGATTTTCACAAGATGTTGGAGTTACCACAATTTCTGCAGGTTTGAATTCATTTTTTTCGTGTGTTTCCAAGTTGAATGTTTGTTTTGTTAGGCGAAGCAGTTACTGGTGGTGAAGTGATCCGAGATGGTCGACAAATATCATTTGATGTGATTGCAAATGTTCGAAGACTGGTTGATCCAGATGACCGGAAAAGGTATGTTTATGATTGTACTATTTGTCCTTGAAGACATTAAAAGTGAAACAATCAACACGAAACCCACACATTTTTGGTTGGTTGGTTGGAATAAGGATACAAAAGAAGATTCGAAATAAATGGATAAAAAAAAAAGAAAAAAACAGGAAAGATTACAAAATTTACGCAACATGATATGTGTTTGATAAAGGTGTTGAAAAGCCGTCTGGTTTTCATTTGAGAAAAGACAAAATTTTGCGCAAAATTGGCTTATTATTATTATTATTCAATTCAAAACGTTTTGATAAGAAATAATGTGCGCTTATCCAATTACATTTTTTAATGTCATTGGCGCGAACAATTATTTCCGCGCAATGATAGTGAAAAGGAAATTTGAAGCGGAAGACCTGAATTGTTTTTGGGGAAATGATTTTTTTTTGGAAAAAAATCAATCTTTGAAGAATATGAAATAGATGATCAGAACAATTTAGAGATCATTTTTAAAAAATAAATTTTAACAGGAAATAAAATGGTTTGAACTTTCAGAACTTCGAAGAAGATAACAAAAATCAAAATTATTTTTTATTTTTTTTAATTTGGAATTTTCTGAAGCTGAAAATTTTCTTTCGGAAAAATCGAAAACCTAGATTTCTGAAATTTTTAATTTTTGATTTGAAAATTGTACCCGATAAAAAATTATTTACAAACAGTGTATTCAAAAAATGCTCCTGATCCTGTCGAAAAATCAAGAACATGTCTAAAATCTGAAAAATGCCATTTTCGTTTTTGAGAACTTCATAAACATAAAAATTGTAATCAGTAGTCAAATGTATTTCTGATCTTTCAAAAATCCAATATTCTTCTTCCAGAACCTTCTACGAAGTCACTGTCCGTCGTATCAATTGTCTTCCCGATCCTCCAGAGTTCGAAGTTGCATGTAAGTCTTTCCCAAAAAAAACCGCCTGTAATAAAAAACAAAAAAAATAATTCATATCCATACATAGTCTATATATGAAACCACCGGTTTGAGGACCAAGTTTTTTTAATGTCTATGTTTCTTTTTTCAAATGATTGATTGTTTTTTGTTTACCCGTTGCCGCCGTTTTGGCCGGCCGCCCAAACAATTAAGATTAATGAGAATTATATGTATTACAGATGATGATGATGTGGAAAGTGAGATAGCTAAGGTTTTGGGAAATGCAACAAATTCAGCTATGAAGTGAGTGACTCAAAATTTACCGGGTGGAAAAATTAAAAAAATATAAATTTTTGTTACAGTTTCGGTCATGATGGGCATCCACATATGACTCAAGAGAAGAAAATTTCAAAGAGACCATACAAGAGAAAGCCAAAAACTTCATCAACTCACAAGTAAGGTTTTTGAAACGGTTTAGGATTTCGCGGTTTTTAAGTTAACCTAACTTGAGATCTCAAAATCTTTTTTTTTTCAGTGTGATTTCTCCACTTGCTGGTGGACATGAAGAGCGAAGTGAGCCATTCATCGGAAGTTTCGGAGCCCCGATTTTCAAGTGAGTTTATTTTCACCTTCTCTCTACAAAAAAAAATAATTTACAGCCCAACATCTGGAAAGAATTCTGGAGAAATCAAGGAGCCACCAGTTCGCCCGTTCACCAGAAGAATATTAACCCCAAAACCAAGAATCATCCCAACAACAACTACACCAGCGCCAAAGCCAACCACCACAACAACAACTCAAGTGCCACCAGTTCATGTTCAAGTTGAGCCGATGCCCCCAAATCCATTCGCATTCCAACCGCTCCCACCGTTCCCACAATTCCCATTCCTTCTCCCAGGATTGCCTGCAGCTCCGCCAGCCCCTCCCCCACCGCCGCCAGCGCTTTTTGGAGTTGGACAAACTGGAAATATCCCACCACTTCAACCACAATTTGGAGGATTATTCGGGCATCATCATCAACCTGCACAGCCATTTGGTTTGGGTGGATATGGTTTGAATCAGGCGCCAGCTTATGGAGTTCAACCGCAAACACAACCTTTGAATAATGAGTTTAGTGGACTGGATTTGTATACTCAACAATTGTTGACAAATCCGACAAGTCCGTTTGCTCTGCAAATGGTGCCACCGCCACAATTTGCACCACAACAATATCAGGTAGGGTTATTTTGAGAAAAATAATTGTGATCTAGAAGATTAGAAGATCTGCTGATCATGATTCCGTGGTTATAAACTTTGAAGATCAACTTCATGTATGAGTTATGTCGTCTCCGAGTTTCAAAATTCTAAAAAAAATTTCCAAAAAAATCTGAAAATCACAATTTTTTCTCCACTGAACTTTTTAATTTTTAATAGAGATTTTTGTTGAAATCACGGATCTTACTTTTAATCTACAATCTGAGTTAAACTAATTCCACTGAACAAAAATACATTTGCGAAATTTATTTAAAACTTTAAAAAATGTTCAGTCAACTCTAGAGAAAACAAAATTTACGCTGTTAAAATTTTCAATTGTTCGAAATTTACCACTTTATCTCATAATCTGAATTTGAGTTAAGCTAACTTGTCTTTGACAACGTGATCTTAATCAGCGGGTTAATTTCTACAAGAAAAAAATATTTTCAAATATAAACCTTATCTGAAAGTTTGAAAGGTTCTTTTGTTCTACAAAGAGCTCTCTGATCCCTCAGAATTTTATCTCTGAAAATCCATATTTCCAGCCTTTACCCCAACAACAACCAGCGCAACCAAACCTGCAAAGAGTTGCAATTCAAGCGCCACAAAGAGAAAATACCGTACCTGTATATAACGTGGATGAACTTCCACCATCTCAAGAAGAACCATCAGCTGGACCAAAACAAACACATTTAGGACAAATTTATCGAGCACCACCATTTGCAGCACTTGGAACAACATTATATAATTTCCGAACTCATACTGGATAATTTTTGATCATTATCCAAAATAGGAATATTATGCTCATATGCTCATATCAAAATGGTGCTCAATTTGTCTCTTTTTTTTTGTTTCTCTTACATTTATTTGTTCCCCTAATTTATTCAAAACTTCTTTCAAATTTCACCCTTCGTTTACAGGTATTTGTTTTTTTTCTTCATCTTCATATTTTGTGTGTCTCTGAATTCCATCCTTTTGTCATGTTTTTCCCATTGATTTTCAGTTTTCTTGACATTGAAATCTCAAGTTTTCACAGTTTTTTTGTCTGAACAAAAATGTATATGCAATTTTCCCAATTTTCATCTAGTTTTTTTCGGAGATTTTTATCAGCTTTTCAATGAATAATATTATTTTTTTTTGTTTCGTTTGCTTTTCGCTGGTTTTTAATTCAAATGAAAAAAAAAACTCCCGGACACAAATTAACTAACCACAAACCAAAATTTCTATGATTTCTAACAGTAGTGAGGGTTTGATCTACAGAAAGAGAGAGAGAGAAACGAGAGAAACGAGAGAAACAGAAAAAACACTTTTGTGAGATAATGAAATTAAAATTTATGAATTTGAATTTAAAAAAAGTGAGATACCGGGCACCAAGATTCGAACACGTGTCTCTGAGATTGACAACAGCCCCCACTACCACTGAGCTATTCCTACCACTTAACGATTTTTTTTATCCGCAATTTCAATTCGAAAAAAAACCATTCCCGGATACAATTAACTAACCAAAAACACATAAACAAGACAAGATGAAACCAATTTTTTATCCATTTTTTCATTAAAAATAGAATTAATAATAATAATAAATCAATCAACGACAAAATGGGAAAAAATACAATAATATAATATGAAACTATTTATCTTTTAAATAAAGACGAAATACTAAACGAGTTTGGTATAACTGATGCGAATGAAAGTGTTGGTGATGTCGGGGTGGTCAATGGGGTTACAGGTGTTAATTTTTGAGGTGTGCTAGGTTTCAACTTTTTTGATTCGATTGGTTCGGCATATCCTTTTTTGGGTAATTTGATTCGCTCAACAATTTCATCTTTTTCACCAATTGTTTTTTGAAGATTCATGAAATGTTGGAAGTTCAATGAAGCAGACTGAAAAGAAAACACGTTTATGAATGAGGGTTTGGGTGTGGTTGTTATCAATCAATCAAGAAATCTACTTACTTGTTGGTCGTGTTGAGTGAAATCATCAATATCTACACGTAATGAATCATGTTCCATATGTAAACTGTCTCGCTCCAATAATAATTGTACTAATTCCATATTTTTTTCTGGAAAAAAACAGAAACATTTATTTTTCAAACACTGTAGATCAAAAAAACTCACTCGCTATTGCATTTTCAATAAGATCCCGAATCGCTTCAATATCTTTCAATTTAGTTTTGCTCAAATATTGTCGAGCTTGGCGAGGAACATCACTAGCTTTTGATTTACCTCTGGAAAAATTCATAAATAAAATTATGTCACCTTCTCCCCAAAATTCCAACAAACCTTCTATAGTCACTTAGCTTATCTTCAGCTTTATTTTTCGCAATTAAAAGTACCCGTTTAGTTTCATGTTTGAGTAGAAGATTTCGTTCTTCACATGTTAATGACACATTTGATTTTGCCAATCGATCAGTTATATTTTTGACTTGTTGAGCTTCTTTGGTCGATGCCGCTGATTTCAAATTCGGTTCAGATTTGCTTTTTCGAACAAAGAAATCATTGTCAGAATCGTCGTCTTCAGAATCATCGTCGAATTCATTTTCCGTCTCGCTTTCACTCATCTCATTCATATAACAAACCTGCAAAAAAAATGAAGATTAAAATGAAAATGCAAAGTTAAAAATGAAAAAACAACAACAACAACAAGAAAAAGAGCGGAAATCTTTTGTTGTTTTTCCATTTTTTTGTTGTTATTCAATTATAAACCTGAAGATTCATGGCAGTTTGAAGACGAAGAGCCAGATTTGATCTATGCGGTCGGGTGTAAACTTGAGGTGACGGACCATTATGTGTTTCGACTTGCATTGCCAATCGACGACGGACCTGGAACATTTTCAGAATTATGGGGGTTCAGGGAATCTTGGAGCTACTGAGGAAAAGAAGGGCAAAACTCTATTCAGAAATTCGAAAACAAATTTAAGAAATTCATTAGAGACTACGTGAACTTGAGAGAGTACAGACAAAAAGTTTGGTATCTATTCTCTTAATTTTATGTTGTCTCTAATAAAATAATTTTTCTGTATTTTTTCATTTTTTCCACATTTCATTAGTGAAAATGTATGTGGAGTAAAAACGAGAATCTATGAATTTTACATGAGAAAGCGCAACATTTCCATTAATCAAGAATAATAACGAATCTAATTTCGAATTTCAGCAAGAAAAAAAAGTTTTTGATGAAAAAAACGAAATCGTGCTAATTTGGCCTCTAATGATGGTGGAAAATGCGTGGGACAAATTTGTTGGTTTTTTTTTTTTTGAAATGAAAATAATTTCGAATGAAGAAGGGGCGAAATTCAATACTCTACCTCTTCTCCAAGCATACGTCGTTCGAGATCTTCTCTTTCTTGGGCTGCTGATGCTAGTTGCTTTTCGAGTTTGTCGAAGTCCAGATTGGGTAATCCTGAAAATAAATAAGAACTAATTTGTGGGTTTTGAAAATATAGAACTTTCAGAAAATTCCAGATTTTGAAAAAAAATTAACTGAATTCCAGAATTCCCCTAAGCCTCTGGAGCAACAAAATAATTTGAAAACAAAAATGTATTGATTTTTTGTTGGACCCTCATATTTTCGAAAAAATACACTAACTTCTCTAGAATCCTCGATTAAAAAACCCCCAAAGTTTTGTGAATTCCAAAATCTTACCAGTATCAAGTTGTTCAATCTGATTCGCAACCCGATGTCGAATCTTTTCAAAAGCCGAAGTTGTAGCCGTACTAGTTGTAGGTGCCAAATGATTTGTTGTTGAAGTGTTTGCCGCCGCCGCTTTTTTTGCAGCCGCAATGAATGAATCAACCGAATATGAGGAAGAAGGTTTGCATCGTCTAAAAAAAAGATGAAGAATATATTATTATCATTATTTCTTTCTATTCTTTTATACATTCTTTCTATGCCCTCTTCTTTTTGTGCTTCATATAATATTCGGCTAAAAACAAAACCACACCACATCAGAGTTTGATATGAAAAAGAATATATAGAAATGAATAAAAGGACGGCTTTTTGTGTTATTAAAAAAAGAGAGAGTGCAAATGGGCAAATAGAAAATGAAAAACTTACTCAAAACCACATTGATTCAAAGTGCGATTTGATGCTGCCACATTCATTTCGCTTAGGGATTCACAAGTTGTTTCTCTTGAATCTCTCGAAAATCCGTCTGAAAATTTTTATGAACTATGTTTTCAGAAATTATTTCTCTAATTTTCTCATATCACCCTTGTGAATTACAGTGCTCTTGAAATTATCTCTGCTAATTACGTCAAAACTGCTTCCTCGAAAAAACCCTAGAGAACCCCTAAAACTCTATTTATAAACTTCTTTTCAACCCAAAAATTCACAGTTTCACTCACCATTCAACTGTTTTATACTGCAAGCACTCGACATTTCAAACGAATCTTCAGAACAAGAAGTTGAGCCAGAATCAGTGTCGTCTTCCTCTTCGCGTTCCTGACTTCCTAAAAAAATAAAAAGTATACTTGAGTGAGGTTGAAAAATGGGGGTTATCTACGATTTATGAAGAAAAAAATCGCGAAAAAAAGGAAAAGGTCGAACGCCTCCTGTGAGGATTAAAATTTGAGTGTTGCTCCTTTTTTTTGGAATTTTGGAACTTCAAGGAACTATTTTTTTATCTAAAAATATTATAAAAAATTCGTACAGCAAGAATTTTTGCAAAAAAAATGTGGAGTGTAAAATTTTACATCAGAAAATCAATATATTTTTACAGAAAAAAACTGTACGACTTCTGAAATATTTGTAAAGCACTTTTTTGACGTAAACTAGAGAACAAAAATGACCTCGGTTACAAAAAATTTGAAATTTTTTGTGCTGAAAATTTCAACATTCTGAAAATTCTTTTTGTGAAATTTTCAGCACTCAGAGCTCCTTCCAAACTTCTATTAAACCCCGTTACCTTGATGATTTGTCAAAGAGTTGATAGATTCCAAGCTACTTGAATTCGAATGTTGATCTTCATCATCTTCATCAGTCGATTTAAGTTCCAACAACTTGACAACATCAATTTGCGTCGAAACATTATTATTATGTTCATTCATCAGAATCTGAAACATTTTCAGCTTAGCGAATATGAATATTATGAATACTACAAGTCTCCAATAAGTCAGAGCCCAAAGCAAAAAAAACCAAACGTCTTCCGGCTTTTTTCTACTCTCAATGTTGTTTATATATGTCTCATGAGACCTTTGACATTCTACAACAAACCGAAAATTGAACAATCGGTTTCTGGTTGGTCTAGCCTAGCCAATTTTTTTGTTCTTCTTCGGAAAAAAACGTTTTTCTGGTGGCACAGCAACATAAAGCATAAAAAATAACAAAAGGAAGTGGAAGTGTTTATGAAAAAAAATAAAAATTCAAGATTTTTGAAGAGGATTTTAGTGAAGTGGGGGCTAAATTCTCAAACAATGTTTTTTGAGAATCTGTAATTTTAGTTTGGAACTTTAATGAAAAGGCGTTTCTTGAAAATGAGTTAGCATAAGTTACATATTCTACAAAAAAACCTCTGATTTGAGTAAAGTAAAGTAAAATGAGGTGAATGGCTCAAAGATGAGGAGTGAAAATACAAAGAATAGATTTGTTGTCGTCCGCCACTTCCTACTTGTTTTGAATATCTAATGAGACGCGCAAATCACATTACTTCTTCTCACTTTGTATACGAAAATTCACAAAAGTCTAGTGTGAATCCTTGAATTTTTATTTTTTCCCGAGAAAATCATGTTTTTTTGTTGAAAGTGATTCAAAATGACATATGAAGAAGAGAAGAGAATAAGACAATTTTGTTGAAACCTATTATTATTATTTTTCACATTCTCATATCTCAAAGAAAATTCGAGGTTGGAATGCTTTTTTTTTTTGAAATAGAGAAAGGGAAGAAAATTGGTTGATTCTGGAAAATTTTTCTCAAGATTCTAACATTGAGTTAGTAAAAAACTAAAGGATTCTAGAAAATATTCAAAAATTTCATAAAATTAAGTGGGAAAATTCTCAAAAATTTCTGAAATTATCCTGAAATGTTTCAAGCCACAAAATGAATCTACTATGATCTGCTAGCTCAACATTCAAAAATCAGTCTCCAACAAATCATGTATTATTTAGAATCTCACTTAATGAATCTAGTTTGATTCAACTAGAAAATTATCTACACCATGGATTTTAGAGTTCTAGAAACCACGGAAACTTTCTAAATTTTCACACAATTTTCAAAAAAAAAACTTTTCAAAGAAAATTGAATGAGAACTTTTCTGAAATTATCGCAAATTTTAAAATTGGCACACTTCTAGAATCTAGTTTAGCCTATGGTTCACTGAAAACTGATCTACTATAGTTAGCTCAACTAAATGTAAGCGCTAATGAAAATTACGGTGAAAATCTTATTACAAAAAAAATAAAAAACAAAAATTGCTCTTGAAATTTCAAAATTTTGCTAGAAGACCGCCCACTTTATAAAAATCTATTCTACAATTTACCTAACCACATTCCAGATTTCAAAATAGCTCACCTCCGCAAATGAATCCTTATGTTTTGGCGAATGTAATTGCAATTGAACCGAACATGTCGAATCAATAGTCGAGACACCGCTGTCATTTGCCGATGTCGATGAACATATCCATTCGTCAACCATTTTCTCAACCAAGCATCAATCAAAAAACAACTATGTGAATATGTACATATATATGTATTTATTTTTTATTTTTAGGAAAATAAATATATTCTTATTCTTATTCTTCACACCAATTCTTCTTCTTCTTCTGCAAATAGTAACTAACGTATAGCAATTATAACAAAAATGAATGAGAAAAAAAAAGAATCATGAATGAATAGAAATTGGGAAAAAAATGGTTGTTTGGTAGAAAAAATAAAAAATAAAAATCGAGGCACCATAGAAATAGTTGTTTCTAGGGAGAAAAAAGGGGAATTGTGCTAATTTTCTTTTTTCTTCCAGGAGTTGAGTGTTTTTTCTTTTTTTCTTTTTTTTTTGGAAAAGTGCACAACAAAGGAATGGCTTTTCTTGTGTTAGGTTAGACAGGCCACAGAAAACTTTACATTAGAAAAAAACACACATAATAACATTGTTCTTCGCTTTTGTCTGTCAATATTGATAAATCTAGCTCGGTTTTGAAGATACAGAGAGATTTGCGGTTTTTGGCTAAAGATCAGTTGAGTATTTTTGAGGGGAGATCAAAAAGTTTTGGATAATTTTTTAAAGGGAAGAATGTTGAGAAAATGCAGAAAATTATTCCATTAGAGGCAACGTAAAATGAAGAAAGTACAGACAAAAAACCAAAAATTTTATAAATTTTTCCAATTCGGAAAAATGCAGAATTTCATTTCATTAGAGACAACGTGAAATGAAGAGAGTGCAGAGACATTTTTTTTCAGATTTTTTTTTGTTATAGCCAATTGTTAGGGCAAAAATCACTTTTCAATCCAATTTTTGAAACTTCAATAAAAAATTCTCACTGAAAATTTTGATTTTTGAAATTTCAATGTTCATGGGTCTTTTGAAAAATGGAATTTCAGCTAAAGATTATGGATAGAGTTGAAAAATCAAATGAATTTTTATGGTCTTAAATTCCAGGATTTCGAGTTAAAAATTCTTAATTTTTCTATTTCAAAACTTTCTTTGAATTTTTGCTCACAATGAAAAAAAATTTCCAAAAAATATGACAAAACATCATCACGAATGAATAATAAATTAGAAAAAAAACATGATTCAGAAAATGTCTCACGCAAAAAAAACACAACAAAAACAAAAGATATTTCATGAAAAACATAGAACCCTAAAATACATAGAACTCATTAAATATGAATGAAAAAGTGCATTTAATTCTGCTGCTCATGTCAGCTCAACAGAAAACCCGCCAAAAACATTTTGCCATCTTCTCTTTTGTCTTATTATAATATTCCTTAATTTGATTAACAGTCAGCTGTCACACCAAGAAAAAAAAACACCAAGCTCACTCCTTTCCCCACCAACCAACAGAAAAAAAGCCAATAATTATTCTACGAGACTTTTTGTTTCGCGCAGCACAATTAGCTGAGCCTGTGCAAAAAAAAAAGGAAAAAAGCTGTTTTCCGAGTTTTTTAATGGGATTACATAGAGACATAGAAACAAAAAAAACGCAAAAGAATATGAGCTGAGCTGTTATTTTGAGAGCGAGAAAAAATAGATAGGAAATGATATTTTAATTGAGTTGCGGTGGAAAATATAAATGAAAACATTGTTTGAAAAAAAAATGAAATGAAACTTTTGAAAATGAATATACATAAAAGATGAAGAAAAATTATTGCTCATGAAGTTTTTTGAATTATTCATAGTTTTTTTGGATGAAGGAAAAAGAGAGAGAAAGTTCATTTTTTTCATTTGGAAAATTTATTTTTGATGAGTAATCAAGTAAGTTTGAAAGAGAAAATGAGAATTGTGTTTGTAAAAAAAATGCGTCATTTCGTATTGTTTCAAAAACAGTATTGCAATTTCTTTAGAATTTGGAATAGAAATTTTAGAAATATGGGAAATTAGAAAATAAAATAAAAATGTGTTTATTTATAAAAATAATAGTTGTGAGTCAAAAATTCTGAATCTCAGACTAAATTTCTGAAAATTCAATCACTCTAATCACAAATAATTCTTAAAAATCTGGATTAATCATTGAAAATGAAAAACCAGAAAAAAAAAACAAAGACCGAAAAAAATGTTTGACTCAAACCCACGAAAAAATGCAACAAAAACGGATACAGAAAATCAGAAAGGACAAAGATTCAGATGACTAACTAGAGTTTTTGGAAATGTCATAAAAAGTAGATCAAAATTTTTGTCAGTCTAGAATTTCAGGAGTTTTCAAAATTCATGGAAATACATATTTCTAGTTGCTTGAAATTGAAAATAAATACATTTTCTCCAAATGTATTAAAAATTATTTGATCTACTAATAAATCATGTAGAGAAACTTGCAATATTAAAATAGCAAAGAGTTTTTTGCAGCAAAATAATTCTCAAAATGTTTTCTAAATCGAAAATCGGAACTTTTGATAACTCAAGATCTCTAGAGCTCAAAACTATTGTAAATTCTTAGGGTAGATCAAAAACAATTTTCTCTTTAAATCTTGCCAATCATGAAATTTGTGTAAAAAACAATTCCGAAAAACTAAACTCAAACCCATGCAAAAAAACCAACGAAAAAAAAAACCGGATAAAGAAAATCAGAAAGGACGAAGATTCAGATGAGCCGACCACACTGATTAGATTTTATTGGTATCTCGGTCGTGCACCCATCTTTTTCTTCGTCTCTTTTTTTTTCTGTTTCTATGTCTCATTATACATCGTTCGTCAGTCCCACTACTCCCTTTTTTTTAGCTTCTTCTCAAAAAAAATTGTGGGGGGAGGCTCTTGTCTAGCCTGCTTCACCCATATATGTATATATATCCCCCCGTTATATAAGAGGAAGAAGAGAAGACATCAATTTGAAATAAATAAAAAAAAAGAATAGAAAAATGGAATAGAGGGTAAACTGGTGGATGACTAAAATAGCAATTAGAAATTGGAGAACAAACGGAACAAGGATGAGAAATTGGAAAAATGGTGGCAAAGAATGAAATTTGATTGATAATGGGTTGGAACGTTTCAGAATTTAATTTGTTTTCGGTTAAGTGGTAATCTAACTAGGCACAAAACACAAATTTATTGCTGGTAGAGCAATTTTTAAACAAAAAATATTTGAAATTCAATTTGAATGGGATCAAGTTCAATTAATTAGAACAAACATTCATGATAAAAATGATTTGAGCCAACCTTCTTCTCAAAAATCAATAAAAAGAAGATCAGATAAGAAAGATACTATTTGCAATATCATCTATTTAGTATAACTAGAGAATAATATAATAATAATTTATGATTCATTATATCATCATCATCAAATGAGAAATGTTTTGCAGACAAAAAAGGGAATTTAAGAAAACCAACAAAAAACAAATAAAAACAAAGCAAGCAAGCAAAGCAAAATAAAATCAAATCCCATGGGAATCAAATAAATGTAATCTGAAAAACGAAATTTGAAACCTTTTTGTGAGAAAAATGTATCTTTTTTCTGCATTTTCCTAAATAAGCGGTTTCGAAATTTTGATAATTTTTTTAAAGAAGAAATTGTGAAAATATGTAGAGAAGAAAACTAAATTGAAATAAATAAATAAAAACATAGAGCTCTGTTCTATCACAAAGCCCAACAGAAATTGAATGAGCTTTTTTGCTGCAGAAAGAGCAAAAAAAACTATTGACATACATACAATTGGTCCGGAATAAGATGTAAAGTTAATGATTTTTGCTGTTTTTTATTGGTTTTTTCACAGCTTTTGGGGTTGGGGAATGGAAAATGGAGATTTTTTTCAAATTTGAGAAAGGTTGGGTTGAAAATAAAATATTTTGAAATAATTTCTGGTTGCATTTTTTGGAAACATTTTTTTAAAAGAGGAATGTTTTTGAAATTTTTCCTAAAACTTTCCAGATCAATGCGACAAAAATAATTCAAAAAAAAACTAGGAAAAAAAGAAAATAGAGGAGGAAAAGAGAAAAAGAAGAGAGAAAAGTTGTAATATCTAATACAATATATATGAACTCGAGCCACGTTTATTCAATTTATTTGAATAAACTTATTATTTTTGTTGTTGACTCGAAACGAAACTCATATCCTTCTTCTTTTTTTTGTTTATGTTCTCTGACTTGACAAGGAGAATGTTTCCTTGTCAAGTCTAAGGCTCAGATTGTCAGCGAGATTGAGGAGGTTTGGAGAAAAGTAGATCAAAGGTACATATGAGTTTTAAAATTTCTAATTTTTGATACCGAGATCATTGATGTTGGTGAAAGTTCAGAAACAATGTTCAAAGCCTAGGTTCAAATCCTATTTGAAAGCTAAATTGAAAAACATTTTTTTCTATTTATTTTTTTCAAGAATCAAGAATCCTCTCAATTTAGAAAACCAAACCATAAATTTGCTCAAAATGCCTCAATTACCGCTGTCAGGGAAAAAAGTGCTCCTTGAAAAATGTCCTAGTGAAAGAGATTTTTGTAACCTTCCCTTCTTAACTCTTAAATAAATATCAACACCCACTCTCTCAACAAAAAAATATAAATTTTTTTTGTAAAATTATTGAACCTGGGATTAGTTTGTAATTTACGGTTCATTCAACCAAAAATCATTGAAAATAAATGAGGCGCATATTTATGAAAAAAAAAGAAGGAAAGGAGAATAGAAAACAAAACAAAATGTGGACCAACACCTGTTATTGAATGAATCTCTTTTGATGATGGAACATGAAACAAGAATTTTTGATGAGAAAATTCTTGTTGGAGGGTGCTTATTTGAGAATGATTCTATAAGTGGATATGAGGGATCATGTTACGCCCCGAAAAAAAAGACGGGTGGTTTGGTTTGAGAAACGAAAATAATGAATGATATGGGCATAAGAAAATATAGGGAAACTGGAAACACTGCAGAATTAGTGCTACAGTAGACCCAGGGTTTGAAAAATTTAAAAATATTTAAAAAGTATCGCAGTATTTTTAATACTGGAGAATCACTGAAAAAAGAATTTCAGAAGAAAAAAGGCAAAATTTCTGTTTCTGATTCAAAAAATGAACTTTGTATTGAAAAATTCAGATTTTCAAATGAACAATTTAAACATTGCGAATCAGGAAAAACTTAGAATAAACTATTTTTGAAAACTTTAGGACTATATAACTCTAGTCACAAAAAACTACTTGAATTTGACTGTAATATATTTTTCAACCGGTTTTCTAGAAAAAATTTCCTAATGTAAGAACCTACTCCTAATCTCTAAAATCCTATATTCTCCAACCAACAAAATTCGCTCTCCCATTGTACTCGAAAAACACTAGTAAAGTTGGAAAAACGTATAAATCAAACAAGAAATGAGAAGAATGGTACATATAGCCAGCAGCTCACAAAAGAAGAATCAATAAGACGAGAAAGATGCAAAAATAATAGGAAAAAAAGGGGGGGAAGAAAAGAATGGTGGGGGGGAAATGATAGTAGGACTTATACATATATACAAGACGGTTTTTCGAGAGGTCAACCCATCATTTATGCATACATTATGTATTTGGAATTTGTGTTAGCTCAAATGATTTTGGAGCAAAGCAAACCAAAATTAAAATAGATATATTTTTTTTTAGAATTTATTTGTATGTAAATGGGATATGGGTGGTTATCTCTTTGGTTTTTTTCTCCATGACATCATATTTTGAGGGTCAAATTGAGTTGCGTAATATTCAAATAGACCGTTTGGTGGAAAAATCAGAGACCAGGTTAATTTTTTCGAATAAAATGTAGGAATTTGGCAGGCTCTCAGATTTTACGGTAGACCACCCACGAAGCTCTTGCCATTCAAGATTTTCCTGAACGTAGTTTGATCGAGGATATGGATTTTGAAACCATCAATCTTGTCTTCAAAACCGAACACCAACAAAAACGAACATTTTTTCAACAAAAAACGCTTCATTGATCTCTCGAAACCTTCCAGTCAAATCTTCAGGGAGAACCAAAAAGAACAGAAACAAAAAATATAATAAATATGTTTTCGTTTAAAAAAAGGCACAAAAAATGTTGTTTTTGTCTTGCCTGTTTCTCCAGAAAATTTTCCGCTCCATCGATTCGGCAGGAAAAAAGAAACAACTCTTTTTTTCTGATAATTGACCGACTTTCTCACAGAGAAAGAAATGTCAAAAAAATATATGAAAAAAAAACACTTCAAAAGTTGGGTAATTGTTTTCCTCATACATTTTTTGGTCTCCAAGAAAAAATTGAAAAAACCAAGGAGATATGAAAAAATAGAATGACTTTGCATTTCATATGAAGGAGAATGTGGCAATTCTTCGGAAGAAGAAAAAGAAAAATGGATCATAAAATGTATAAAGCGGGGATTGAATATCAAAATTCTGAACACACGGATAATCTTTGGATTTTTCGCTGAATAAAAATACAGATTAATCGGAGCATGTTGAAAATTAGAGAAATACAGGATCTTTTTTCTAAGATCTCCGCAAAATCCTCTAAAAAGGAGCTGTTTCACTCTAAATTTAAAAAAAAGTTTGAGTTTTCTTGTAGTTTTTGACCCGCTGATCATTAGTCTACCCTAATATGAGTTATGTTGTGGCAAAGTTTAGAAATTTTGAAAAATCAGAACTTTAGGAGCTGTGAACTAGCTTTAAAAACGATCTTCTGATAGAATAATGTTGTTCAGGAGGGTAGATTACATATATTCAAGGGGTTCAAAAATCGAAATTATTTTTCAAAAAAGTTGTCTTTTTGTCTCGAACACTAAATTTTGTTCTATGTAGAATTTCTTGCAAAAGTTAGCCATGCCCCAAAATTATTTCCGAGTTTCCCACAGTTCTGACCAAATTCATTGATGATTTTCACTGCGAACTTTTCCTGATTGTAAGTATCCAAAGGGTGATTTCGGGAACATTTTATCACATGAACATTTTTATAACTATACAATTAGTCAATTATTTGGTGGTGGAGCAGCAGCAGGATCCATCGCATGTCTTGTTGTGCTCATATATTGTAAAGATTGATCACTTATCCGATTTCCACTTTTGCAAAAAGTAATCCATTTCAAACAGCAACAAAATTTTAAGAAATCCATTCGAAGTCGTTTGAAATTAGCAAATGTATAAACGGTTGGAAAAACTAGAGTAACATTTGTCAAATTATTGCAAATGAAAGATAAAAAAAAGCTATCTCGATCATCATTTTCAACTCGAATGAAGTAAATCACCAACACTGCGAGATATTTAAAAATGAAAGACAAAATAATTGGCGCATTCTGATATATGATGGATAACTCGGCTTTTTTTCGTGTTTCCGATAAAATGTGACGATTTTGATGGATTTTGATAAAAGTTAAAATGAAGAAAAATATTGTCAATGATACATTTAGTGGTTCGAAGAAAGCGAAATGATCTATACGATGTTTTTTTTGAAAAGAGTACGGCATAATTGAAAGATTATACATACCAAATGCTACATCATTTCTTGAGGATCAAGAATTATTATTATCAAGACTTGATCTCAAGTTTTCCACAGTTCTACGTGAAAACTGTGCGATTTAATTTTTTCAAAACTTTGGAATGATATAACATTTGATATAATTTTCCAATTATGGTTCATAGAAAACTCCCACCCGGACCTACTCGCCGAACTATTTGGTTGCGCTCCAGGTACCCAAACGACACCAGTGAAGTTAACACTGGAATATTTGTCCAACACAAGCTCAGCAAGTGCACATTCAGAGGAATTTTGATGTGTTAATAGACTAAAACTGAAGTAAACAACAATCATAAAATAGTTCAATATAAGAAAAAAAGTTAACCAGTTGTCTTGAACAAATTTGACCAATTTCTGAATATCCGAAATTATAATAAATCTCTGAATTGAAATTAATAAAAGAAAGCCAGGTTCGTATGAATGTTGTCCTATTGTTAAGAAGATAAATGTAATAAGAAACAAGAACGGCGAACTTTTATTGAAAACAGTATAGATCAAAGAAACTGTTGTAATCAAATATATGATGGTGAAAATCATGATATGAATAAAAATACATTTATAAATCGGATAAATTTTTGATTTTTTGTCTTCTTTTGGAGTTGTGAGAAATAAATAAATGTATGGAATCCGCATAAAAATCAAAAAATATTCATAATATTCATAAACTAGGTTGTTTTTATAAATGTCAATGGAAAAACGGGATATAAAACCCATTTTTTTGAGGGAAAAATAAAATTTGAATTTTAGGAGCAATTATTTTTAATAAGTAGTTTGAAGCTTTGTCAAATGTCATTAAATCAAACATGGTGTTTAGAAAAAAAAATCAAGGAAAGTCTTGTATTAACGGCACAGCATGCTGATGGTTATTACTTAATCTTTCTATGATTGTGATTGTGAATGTATGTATATAACGAATAATTTTTGGAAAATTTTGTCACAAAATATTTATCAATTAGTCAATTATTTGGTGGTGGAGCAGCAGCAGGATCCATCGCATGTCTTGTTGTGCTCATATATTGTAAAGATTGATCACTTATCCGATTTCCTCTTTTGCATAAAGTAATCCATTTCAAACAGCAACAACATTTTGAGAAATCTGTTCGAAGTCGTTTAAAATTAGCAAATGTATAAATAGTTGGAAAAACTGAAGTAACATTAGTAAAATCATTGCAAATGATAGATGCAAAAGTGCTATCTCGATCATCATATTTAACTCGAATGAAATAAATCACCAAAGCTGTTAGGTATTTAAAAATGAAAGACAAAATAATTGGCACATTCTGATAAATAATGGATAATTCGGCTTTTTTTCGTGTTTCCGATAAAATGTGACGATTTTGATGGATTTTGATAAAAGTTAATGAGAAGAAAATTATTGCCATTGATACATTTACTGGTTCAAAGAAAATGACAACATCTAAATGTATTTTTTTTAATGTGGCTATTTCGTAACATAATAAGAAAACAAGAGAAATGCGGAGAAAATACATGGCTGACATCTTGGTATACCCGGACATTACCCGAATAAATCGTAAAATACTCGGGATAATTTAGCAAAAATACGATGGACATTAATTGAAAAACAAATAGATTGATGAAAGCCAATTTTTAGATTTTTTAACTTCAAAAAGCAGCCGATTTTTGGCATCTGGGAATGTCCGGGTATACCCTACTCGTGTTTTTTATGACAACTCCCACCTGAACATACCCAACAAACTGAGAGTATGCGGGTGATCTTTGGGTTCCCATATGAGATCTTTGGCATAAGTGAAATTACTACTGGGATATGTGTCCAATACAAGAATGGCAAGTGGACAATTGGCGGGATAATGAATTACCAAAAAACTCAAAAAGAAGTAAACAACAATCATAATATAGTTCAATATAAGAAAAAAAAGTCAACCAGTTGTCTTGAACAAATTTAACCAATTTTTGAATATCCGCAATTATAACAAATCTCTGAATTGAAATTAATAAAAGAAATCCAGTTTCATATACACAAGCTTGAAAAAGCAAAATGATAGATGGAATCACAATAAAGTACCACGAACTTTTATTGAAAACAAGATATATTATAGAAATGTATTCAATCAAGAGTATAAGGATGGAAATCATAATATGAACGAAAATCCATTTATAAATCGGATAAATTATAGCTTTTTTTTCTTCTTTTGGAGTTGTGAGAAATAAGTAGATGTATGGTATGCGCATGAAATGTAAAAAAAACTCATAATATTTATAAACTGGGTTGTTTTCATATTTCGGATTGAAAAAAAACGATAAAAAGCGCATTTCTTACAAGGAAACCTTTTTTACTCAACACTTCAAATCATGATGAAATTTGGTCCGTGGACAGCTTTTGGGACCATAAGAACACCCTAAAAATTTCAGTCTCCCAATCGACCTCTGAGCCAAGTTCTGGGCTCTCAAAAACTCAAAAAAGGCCTAAAAATGGTCATAAAAGTCACCATAGCTCCATTTCAAAAATTTTTTTGGGAGAAATGAAGTTTCAGATATTGATCAGCATAGTCGATTACCTAAAAGTACATAAATAAAAAACTTTAGTTTGAAAAATTTTGAAATTTTTTATTTTTCGGCTGAAAATTCATATGTGCCCCTGCTCATTCTTTTTTCCAAAATCAAAAATTTTTCTGAAAATTTGCTTTATTGATGTTTTTGGGTAAATCGACCACGCTGATCATCATCTGCTACTCAGTTTTTCATAAAAATGATCGAAAATTGAGTTATGACGTGTTTTATGAGCCAATTTTGGCAATTTTCGAACTTTTGAGAGCCCAGAACTTGGCTCAGAGGTCCATTGGGAGACTAAAATTTTTAGGGTGTTCTTATGACCCCAAAAGCTGTCCATGGACCAAATTCCATCATGATTTGAAGTGTTGAGTAAAAAAGGTTTCCTTGTTAGAGGAAAAAATAAAATGTGAATTTTAGGAGCAATTATTTTTAATAAGTAGTTTGAAGCTTTATTGAATGTCAATAAGTCAAACATTGTAAGTAAATTTAAGTGGGAACAAGTTGATCGATTTGTTAGTTGAATTCGAATTGTATAGTTGTTATTTTCTTTAAGCCAAAAATTTGAATAGCGACAAGTTGAAAATTGAAAATCTTTTATCTATTCCAAAGTTTCGACGAATATCGTCATCATCAGAGATAATACTGAAAAATAAAATGGGTTATTTTACACATTAAAAGTTACAAATTTTGAAATAAATTTAATAAATAAAGAAAAGAACAAATCTTCCGAAAAAACCCAAACTTCGAAATCAATAAAATAAATCTGCTAAAGTGCGGGTAGGTGGAGTTTTGTTAGTACTTTAGGAGTATTTTATTTATTTGATTTTTTTTGTTGTGAAATTTAAATGAGAATTTGTGTTTTTTGAGTGTTAGTTAGACAACATTTGGTATTTGGATTGTTCCAAGCCTTGTGATCATATCCGAGAGTTCCTCTTTATTGTTTAATGAAGGAGTGTGATGTTTCATCAAAACCCTTTCTCTGATCTTTCGAATGTTAGTAGTGCGCTCGACTTCCAAAGTCAAATTGTGTATGAAAAAAAATCCGGCAAAATCTTGTATTAACTTCGCTGTTGATTATTACTTGATTTTTAGTCGAAAGGCGCGGTGAATGCAAAATGTTGACACCGGAGAATAAGAATTTCACAAAATATTTTGATTCAATGACTCGATTTTATACAATCTTGAGGTTCAACAAACTTTTTTCAAGAATGAAATCGGGAATTTATTGAAAAAAGGTAGATGAAATTAGGAGCCCAAATTGTTTTTTGATGGTCAAAACAAATTGTTGTTGTTTACAAAACATTTTCTGAAAATCTTTAAAAAATTTCTCTCACAATCAGTTCGGCAACATACAATTAGACATTTTTCTATATTTTACTTCCGCCTTTTTTATCATTTATTTTAAAAGAATCAAATATCCGTTTATTTTTTGGACAGTTCATATTCATTTGTGATTCTCTATCATAACAAGGTCGATCACAAAAATGACCAACAAATACCAAGCTGTGGCAAATGCTAAAACAACAAAAGAACGAATCTCGGCTTTCAAATCAATTTTTCAAGGATCAGGTATTTTCAATACAGAATTCCATTGTTTTACATTGTTTTCATTTCAGTGTGGAATTATTTGAGCTATTCTCTGCTTTTCATTCTTCCTGTCATTTTCATAAGTGTTGGGATCTGGAAACTTGATGAATGCTCATTGGCTCCAAAGTTCCCCATTTGGTTGATTGTCTCAGGAGTTTTAGTATTCATTATGAAATTCGTTTTTCTTATTGCGGAAAAAAAGGTTACTTGAAACTCACATGGATTTCGAAAATTTATAATTTTCAGAAAGCACTTGTTAACTCTGAATTTCCATTAACAGAAAATGAATCCGAAGAAGAAAGAACAAATATTAAACTCCAAAGAAAAAATCATTATCCATCTGGTTTGATTTTGATTGGCTTGGGTTGCCGGCTCGCTCATTTGTTCTGGTATCAATTTTGAATTGAAATACATAAATTTAGAATTAATTACATATCATATGTTCTTTTCAGGTTCTTTGTTGGTGTTTATTTTGTGATTAGAAGTTTTGGAGCAACAGGAACTTGTCATTGGGCACCATATTATTTGACAACAATTACAATCATCTTCCCAATTATCATTCTCATTTTGTTGTGTCCATGTTGTTGTGTGGTATGTTGCGCATATAGTTTGATAAAATCAGATGAAGCTGCCGAAGGTGGAGAAGGAAAAGAAGAACAAGAAGCAACTTCAAATGCGTAATGATAATTTTTTAAAATAATATTTATATATGCTGGGATTTGTGTTTTAGTTTCTTAATAAAATGTTTTTTGGTAAATTTCGATATTCTGATTTTTGTGAAAATGTAATGCTGAAACTCATATTTTAAAACATTTTTGACATGAAAAGTGATTTGAAATTTTCCTTTTTTTTGTTGAAAGGTAGATCACCCGAGTATAAATGTATATGTTTCACCATACAATTTGAAAAACATTGTTAGATAAAAATTTTTTTACGCCATTGCTCACACACTTGGCGAGAGAGTGTCCCAAAATTTTTGTGCAGCGTGAAAATTTTTTCAGAATAAAAATTGTGAAGCGTGAATTTTTGAATTTTTTTTGAATATTTTCATCAAAATCCGCTGAAAATCAAAGAACACTTCACTTTTTCGTGAAAAAAATGTGCAGTGAAATGAAAAAAAATTTTGAAAATTTTTATTAGCCCCCCGAATCGAAATTTTGGTTTGGGCGGGAATTTTTATTTGAAAATTTTAGTACAGTATCCTTTCTGGACTCGTCAGGCGTGATTGCTCATATTACAAGTAGAGTTCTGTAGAAAGTATCAACAATCTCATGACTAGTAATTCAAAATCAGAAGGTTTATTTCTTAAAAATTTTTCATAATGATTTTTGTTCCTGGTTTTATCTTATCGAAAAAATATTTGTGTTCCACGAAACTTTTTTCTCCAATTTTTTAGAAACAAAATTCTGAAACATCTCTTTTTCTGAAAACCCAACACAACTTTTTTCACAAATTGAAAACATTCGCTTTGACATTTTCCTATCTTTTCTTTTATTTTTTTCTATTTCCAACATCTCTCATTTATTTTTCAAATATCTGTTCATTTTTTGAACAGTTCTTATTCTCTATCACAAGGTCGATAGTAAAAATGGCCAATACATATCAAGCTGTTGCAAATGCTAAAACAACCAAGGAACGATTTTCAGCATTCAATTCGATTTTTAAAGGAGCAGGTGATTTTATTTGATTGATATTTTAGAATTTTTAAATTTTTAAATTTAAAAAATTCAATTTAGCATGGACTGGTTTTAATTATCTATTGATTTTCACTATTCCTATAATTTTCATCGGCGTTGGAGTTTGGAAAGTTGAGGAATGCTCATTGGCTCCAAAATTTCCGATTTGGTTAATTGTCACTGGAGTTTTGGTAGTGATTGAGAGATCTATTAGTCTTATAGTTCAGAAAAAGGTGATTTTTTTCTACATATGTAGATTTAAATGGAAAACTGTTGTTTTTTTTGCAGAAAAATTTCGTCGACGCAGAATTTCCACATACTGAAAATGAAACTGAAGAGGAGACTGCGAATCGTAAGAGTCAACGAAGAGCTCATTATCCAACTCTTTTGATTTTCATTTGTTTTGCGTGTCAATTTGTTCAAATGATTTGGTATGTGGTCAAAATTTGAAAATTGGCGGGAGAGGAAAGGTCAAAAATTTTTTTTGCTATTTCTGATCTGACCTTCTGCCCGAAGATTTCTGACGGTGATCAGAATATTTCAAGAACAATCTGAAAAATGTCGAATTCCAGGTCATTTACTGGCCTCTTCTTTGTCATCAGAAGTTTTGGAGCAGAAGGAACATGTCACTGGGCTCCATATTGGTTGACTACACTCACAGTCCTTCTTCCTTGGATCTTCATAATGACGTTATGCCCAGCTTGTTGTTGTGCATGTTGCGTTCTTGCATCAAAAGCGGGAAAATCTTCCGACGGAAATGCTGAACAAGAAGCCACTGCAAACGCATAACCTAGAATATTTTTTTTTAATTGTTTCTTCCTTCCTGGTTCTATCTTATCGATGAAATGAAATGTTTGTGTTCCAGGAAAACCTTTTTCGAGAGGAGAAGAATAGAAAACTGTTTATCTTATCAAAACGATGAACTAGATACAATTTTGTGACAGTATGTAGAGAAAAAATCGGATGAAAAAAAGAAACACTGAAGATCGAAAATTCTTCTCGAAGTCTGATCGTGAGAGAAAGAGATACGTATATAGTTTTATATTTTCTTTGGGGATTGATGTTTGATTCAAATTTAGTTGATTCACGAGAACTGTATTTTCATACAGGGTGGATAGATTGCAAATGACTTGGTTTACAGTATCATAAGGTTCATCAATAATTTTAATCTAAAAAATTCGATTTAATGACGAGAAGAAGAATACTGAATTTTTAAATAGAGTTGTTAATCTGGGGTTCCTGTAGAACTTCTTGTACTGCTTGCTGACTTCGGAAATTTCAAGAATTTTAGATTTTCAAATCTCAAGTTTCAGAAAAACTCCTACCCTCGAAGACTTCGGAAATTTTTTGAATTTTGAATTTTTAAATTTCAAGTTTCAGGAAAACTCCTAACCTCTTCAAGACTTCAGAGAAATTCTAGAAATTTTAATTTTCAAATCTCAATTTTCAGGAAATCTTCGAGACTTCAGAAATTTTTAGAATTTTTAATTTTGAAATCTCAAGTTTCAGGAAAACTTCTAACCTCTTCAAAACTTCAGAATTGTTAAAATTAGTCCAATCTACTGCATCCAGGGGCTTTGAGTCCTGGTTTATTGAGAAGCATTATTCTTCAGGTTCTTTTTTGGTTAGTCAGAAGCTTCGTGGGTGGTCTACATTTTAGAATTTAATTTTCGATCCATCTCTCTTCATAAATGCTGATTACTTTTTGTTAACATGATGTGAGTTATTTCCGCGACACTATGTACCAGTTATAAACCAGAAATGATTCACTACCAAGAACAATACAGATGCATATAGCCAAACTCTTCCCTCACTACTTGTCAATGAATCATTTCCCAAACATTGATGGCTACCCAATAATTGGTTAGAATCAGCAATGATTCACTACGAAGAGGATGCACATATATGACATTTAGATGTTCCACATTACTACTATTAGCCAATTAATCATAGTATACTGTAGAAAATGATATCATCAGGGAAAAGAGAGAGAGAGGGGGAGAGAGCTAGAGAAAGTTTATAACTGAAAAGCTTTGAATAGAATTTGGGCCGTTAATTTTGTAAGTCAACACGATGCCTTGGTTCAAAAAAATATTTGAAAAAAATTTTTTGAAAACTCTGCAAAATTTGCATTCACAATCACTGGAAAAGTTGAAAAAAATCCAACGAAAATATTTTGATAGAAGTTAGCAGAAGATACATATTTAGAATGATGTAATCATTAAATTTGAATAAAAATTTATGAAAATTCAAACTTCAAGCTCAAATATTCGGCTAAAAATTAAGACTTTGTGAGTGGTCTCAACTTACTAAATTGGCTGATGAATTTCTAGACCACCCAAGGAGTTAATTAAACTAAAATTTTTGGAAATTAGGAAAATGAATCAAAAAATCAGAAGAAGTTCAGAAAAATGTAAATTCAGAATCTAAAAAAATTTTCACCCAAAAAAATCATAACATAGGATTTTTCAGCAGTAACAATTCCTTTTTTGAAACTTTCTGGGTGGTCTTGCCTCATCAATAAATTTTTCGATTTTCGGACCACCCAAGAAGTTACCCAGCTTGTCTGTAAAGAAGTTCTAAATTTCAAAAACCTTTTTTTCTAACAAAAGAATTCAATGCCACAATGATCAAAAGAAAATGTGAAATGTACCGCTCTGATGTTGCGCAAGCTTTTGCCTGCACTAATGAGCGCCAAGGTTTCAAAAAAAAAAATTGAAACATGTTTGACTTATGTCATTTATCTTTGTAAAAATTTTTTTTTTTAATATTGATTTTTTTCCAAATTTTCCAAAATCGTTCGAATTCCCTCACACTTTTTCTAGAAATCAAAAGCTAAAACAAAAAAGGGGGCGTGTCCACCAATCACATTTGCCAATGAGTCAGAGGTGAGAGGGCACGATGATTCTGCCACCAGCTTCCTGTCTTGACCATTTATTTTTTTGTGGCAACAAATAATTTCTTGTGATTTTCAGAAATGTCTGAAAATTTCAACCAACATCAATTTGCTGGAGCAATCGAGCAAGCGACAATTCATGGACAATTCGATTCCAATAATTGGAAGTGAGTTTGATTTTTGGGCAGATGATTTTAGGCCCGAAAAATTCCTCATTTTCGACGCACAGTTTTTTCATCACACAAAAATCGTGTCGAGTCATTTTTCAAAAAATCAATAATTTCTTATATCAAAAACTGTGGAGAATTCACGTAGTTTTTTTCACGTCATAACACAGATTCAGATTTTATTTTGATCTACTTTCAAAGCGTTTATGTTTCTTCACAATGAACTTTTGCTGATTGTAAAGCTACAAAACGATAAAGCTCAAATCCCTCTCACTGAAAATACAGAATGAAATAAGTACCGATGCTTCAACTCCATTCAATCTAGTCTATTCACAAGTTCCCTTTTTTGTTTTCATGAAAAGTTCCCCCTTCCCCTTTATAGAACCAAAACAGGAGCATAACATCTTGCCGATTTCAATAGAATAGTTATTTTTCGTAAAACATACCATGTGTTAGGTTAGAACAGAGAAGAAAAAATAAGGCAACATAACATTTTTGGGATACATACAGATGTTTCGTTTTTCTTGATTCATTTTGTTTTTTGTATGGAGAGCGAGCACCCGTTTCTCTCTATTTAGATCAGAAGAAACATTTTTTGATTTTTTCCTGAAGTTTTTTGTACTCTAGATTATGATTTCCTACTTACTTACTTTGATGAATTCCCCGATTTTTTCAGATCAACATCTGCTCCAATAGAAATGGACCAAAGTAGACCAGATACAACTTACAATGCTATCTCGAGTTATTCAAGGGAGACTTTGGAAAATGGAAAACTTATTCTATCAGGTTCTGGCGATTCAACTGGCTTAGCTGTCCAAGTTGGGCCTCAAGAAAGGACTAGCGGGAGAGGAATTTCGACCAAGCTATGCTTGGAGAGCATAGATCCGAGTTATAAAGATTACATGGGAAGATATCCGGTCAAAAAAGTGAGGCAATATGTGAGTTTTTGAGGGAATTTTATGGGAAATTGTTGAATATAAAGTATAAATACAGATTGATCAAGAATTGTGGAGTCTGAGCAAAAAAAAGTTATGCTCGTTAGAAAGAGCATGCTCTAATTAGTACAGACCTTGAAGTTTTTTCCTGAAAGATTCTAAAACATTAGTTAGAAAAATTTCAAAACAGTTTAAAAGCTTGAAAGTCTAGATGTACGGTAGTTTAAAGCTGTGAATTCCAAAAATTTGCCAATGGTTTTTTAACCAGGAGACAAACGTTTAGAGCTCAATGAGATATCTTTCAGGCACGCGCATCTGCCGTAAAGCCTCAAAGAAATGTTCCCCCCAAAAAAGTGCTCCCTCCAATGAACAATGTTTTCCAAGGTATTCCAAATCCACCCAATCTTCCGGTGAGTTTGAAATTTCTAGACCTACACGCCTGATATCCTATTTTTATTTTTACAGAAATCGCGATCTCAACAAAACCATTTGAAAAACAATCTAACTAATTTTTCGATTCGTCAAGCAGCGGTCTCTCCAATGAACAAGGTTTCCCAAGGTATTCCAAATCCACCCAATCTTCCGGTGAGTTTGAAATTTCTAGACCTACACGCCTGATATCCTATTTTTATTTTTACAGAAATCACAATCTCAACTTCTGAGAAACAACCTCTCCAATTTTTCGGCTCGTCAACCAGCGCTTCCTCCAATAAACAGTGTTTTCAAGGGTATTCCAAATTCACCCAATGTTCCGGTGAGTTTAGAACTTCTAGACCTACACGCTTGATATCATCACTCATTTTACAGAAACCGCAATCTCAACTATCGAAAAACAACCTCACCAATGTTTCGGTTCCTCAAGCAGCGCTTCCTCCAATAAACAGTGTTTTCAAGGGTATTCCAAATCCACCCAATCTTCCGGTAAGTTTAAAATTTCTAGACCTATATGCTTGATATCATCACTCATTTTACAGAAATCGCAATCGCATCAACAACATTTGAAAATGAACCTCACCAATTGTTCGATTCGTCAAGCAGGTTATCCTCAAGGTTTGGATGTTTCAACATCGCGTGCAACCGAGCCACCAGTTCCAAGAGATCTCCCAACTAAGCTTATGGTTGGAAATGCGATGGAAGATCTCCAACAAAGTGTCGAAGCAACCACCATATCAACACCGCCAGTTTGGAACCCAAAAATGAGAACTCCTCGAAGCACGCCAAAAATAGTTCAACGGGTTCCAGTTCAATATTCTAGAAAGCGTGCCCGTCCAAACTCTGCACCAACAATTCCTTCAAATGCTGCGTACCTTCAAACTGTTTCTTCACTTCCCAATGATCCAAATCCGATCGAGCCGATTCAGACAATTCAAATAATGCCGAGCAATACGCAAGAGTCAACTAATGCAAGAAAAGAACCACAAGAGGATGAAGAAATGGAACAAGAGCCTATGGAGCCCTTTAATTATTTTCCACAATTGGGAGAAAGTATGGATTTTCTGTTGGGATTGCCGGTGTGTGAGGAAACACTTCAGGTTTATTTGCCACGACTTTAAACAATTCAAAATTTTTTTTCTTGAGTTTTTATCTAATTTTCAATCATCTCAAATATTTTTCTGAAAATCTCACTTTCAAAATTGTTTTGGAGTAAAAACATCCAGAAATTTTGATCTTTTATTTTTCCTCTTCAGTTTTTCAAATCCCCTCGATTTCACTTTACTCACCACGGTGCTTGATCTGTTTTGCCTTAATTTTTTACAAATCTGTTTTTTTTGCACACCTATCCGGTTTTTTAAAATTATTTTTTCAAGTTTCAATAAATGATCCACTGAAAAGTTGTTAATTATTGATGTTAAAAATTTCAGAAAACAAAATCATCGGTAAAAAAAATGAAACTAGAAAAAGTTTACTTGAAAAAGCATCTCTTTTTTTCAGATTTGAATTTGATCTACCTAAAATTTAGTGCGCGTCTCCATAAGAGTACATTGTAGGGTCCAATCTCTCCCCTTTCTTTTCTGGTAAGTTTGTAGTTCACTTGTGCAATTACTTTTCCAATTTTCTCTACTAATATATTCAATTCTCTGTATCAAAATTTCCAGACAACACAATTATCATCTTTGTCTATAAATTCCTGATAACCCTACACCAAAATTTTCAGCAAAAACCCCTATTTGGCTACAACTGATAAAATATATTTATTGTTTTTTTTGAGTCGCAAAGGGTTTAGTTTTATCAATAAGGAAATTGGAGTTGAAAATAAATGTATATAAACTGGTATAGAGCCATTATTTTTGCACTTTTTCTCTTTGACCTGATGAGAATACTGCAGTCGCTCGCTGGACAAATTGATAAAAAAAGATACGTTTTTATTTTGTCTGATTTGGAAAATTAAAAAAAAATCGATATTTTGTTTACCCATATTTTCTACTTATGCGCCTAACCCATTTTTAAAGCAGCACTCGGGAAAAATACGGCACCTTTTTAGCACCGAGGCGACAAAAATTGTCGAGGAATTTTGGCCGCCCCGGTGCTAAAAAGGTGCCGAAATTACGGCACCTTTTTAGCGCCAAGGCGACATTTTCATGAAAAATCCATTATTTTACCATACAAATGACTCTTGTTCTCTTTTCATCGAAATTTTCCGCACTAAAAATGTAGCAAGCGTGTCCTAGTGGATAAGAGGATGGGTTGTCATTGTTTTGACCCAAGTTCGATGCCCCTTTCCCGCATCTTTTTTATTTTTTTCGTCTCACTGGCGCACCGTTTTAGCGCCGGTGCGTCACTTCGCGCGCCGTTTTAGCGCCGGTGCGTTCTCTCTGCGCACCTTTTTAGCGCCGAGGCGAGAGCACTTCCCGCCTTGGCGCCCCAGAATGTCGCCTTAGCGCCCCAGGATGTCGCCTTGGCGCCGTATTTTTCCCGAGCACGTATTGTTTTCTTGATCGGCACCTCCCAAAATCACGTCGCTTTCCCATTTATGTGTCGCACTACATTGTACCCTTTCACTTATCGTCGAATCGTTTATTATTCTCTACATTGTAGTGAAAGAATGATGATAAAAAATTATATGTCCTTCATTGTTTTCTTCAAAACATTCGTTCCTATATTTTTTTAATGTTGCGATTTCTTATATTTTTTTTCTAAAATTTATGTTTTTTTTAAATTTCTTTCTTTATTTATTAATATAATAATTTCTAGAATGGTTCATTTAAACAAATCAATTCGTGAAGGAGACAATGCTGATTTGACATCCGAAAGATTGACAGCCACATTCAACACTCATGAAATGGCAGCTCATCTTCATCAAGGCCGTCACCATGCTCAAAGAAGACGTGAAATCACTGAAGCTATTGAGAAGATTCCAGAACTTCATGATAGTCAACCATATCCATTTATGACACGGGAAGAGAAAATAAATGAAGGAGCTAGAAAATTGGAGGCTGTTACAAGACATATGGAGAAGATTATTGATCCGAATAATGCTGCCGAACTTTTTCATTTGAATAAGTGAGTTGGGATTTTTTGAAAAATATTGAAAATTTCTGAAAAAAACCGTACAGATAGATTGAAGGATTATATGGACCTAAAATTGCATTTAAAAAAAATTAAAGGTTTTCTTGGAGTCTGAGCAAAAATAATGTTGTGCTCATTTGAAAGACCGTGTTTTAATTACTACAATCCTCGAAGGAATTTGTCTGGAAGCTTCTAAAACATTAGTTTAAAAATTTTAAAGTCTGGAAAAAACAATGAAACACCTTGTAAAAATTAATGTTTGAGAAGCTTCCAGAAAAAAATAAGCCAACGATTTATCCAGAATCTCTTGAAACCTTTTCTCTATAAATTGTTGTAATTATAGTTTTCTGAGCTCTCCGAACCCTAACTCCCATTTTTCCAGCGAAGTTCTGGGCCTCGAAGGAAATGCGTGTGCTCTCCACGGTGTCATGTTCATCCCTGCAATCCTCGGTCAAGCTGATGATGAGCAACAAGAAAGATGGTTGCATCGAGCAGTCAACCGAGAAATTATCGGAACTTATGCACAAACTGAACTTGGACATGGAACAATGTTGAGAAGATTGGAAACAACTGCTACTTTCGATAAACAAACTGATGAATTTGTTTTGAACACACCAAGTATCACAGCTCTCAAATGGTGAGTTCGTTTTATTTTTTTTTTTTTGGAAATTATTTGTTTTTTTTTCATTCCAGGTGGCCTGGAAATCTTGGAAAATCATCGAATTACGCGGTCGTTGTTGCCACTATGATTATTGATGGGAAAAGCAAAGGTCCACATACTTTTATGGTTCAACTTCGCGATGAGAAAACACACAATCCATTAAAAGGAATTACAATTGGAGATATTGGACCAAAAATGGCTTATAATATCACAGATAATGGATTCCTTGGATTCGACAATTTCAGAATTCCAAGAAGAAATATGCTCATGAGGCACGCGAAACTTGATAGAGATGGAACATATACCAAACCATCACATGCAAAAATCAATTATTCAGCTATGGTTCATGTTAGAAGTTATATGATCAGTCATCAAGCACTTTTCCTTGCGTCTTGTTTAACTATTGCGGTTAGATATTCTGCTGTAAGACATCAAGGACATATTGATCCAAAGGCTCCAGAGGTTAAAGTTCTTGAATATCAAACACAACAACATCGACTCTTCCCACATATTGCTCGAGCTTACGCTTTCAATTTTGCTGGAGCTGAAACTGTCAGACTTTATCAAAAAGTTTTGACTGATATTGAGGAAGGTGACACTTCTTTGATGGCTGATCTTCATGCGCTGACTTCTGGCTTGAAATCTGTTGTTACTTATTTGGGAGGAGAAGGAATGGAGCAAGTAGGTTTCTGTTAATTTAGCTTAAACCAAATTCCAAATTTTTGTAGGCTCGCATGTCTTGTGGAGGTCACGGTTACTCGCAAGCCAGTTACTTCTCTGAAATCTACGGTGTCGCGATTGGTGGATGCACATACGAAGGAGAAAACATGGTGATGATGCTTCAACTCGCTAGATATTTGGTGAAATCTGTTGCCGCTGTTAAACAAGGGCAAGGCAGCAAATTGCCACCACTTGTCGCGTATTTGGGGCAGAAGAGTGAATCAACTTCTTTGATTGATAGAGTTCCAAATGGTGGATTTACTGAGTATATCAAGACTTTCCAACATATCGCGAGACGTCAAACATTCTCAGCAGCGGAGAAGTTTGTGAAACTCATTGAGAATGGAACACCAAGAGAAGTTGCATGGAATAAATCGTCTGTTGAATTGAATAGAGTGAGTTTGAAGGGAAATAAAGATGCACAAAAAATTCATTGAAAAATGTTCAGGCAAGTCGTCTCCACACTCGTCTTTACATCGCTGAAGCTTTTGTCAGAAAAGTCAATGAAGTCGCTGATCCAACAATCAAAGATGCTTTATCCGATCTTCTCCACCTCCATCTCAACTATGAATTGTTAGATGTTGCGACCTATGCATTGCAAGACAATTTCTTATCAACTTCTCAACTCGACTACGTTCGTGATCAACTTTACCTATATCTCGAAAAAGTTCGACCAAACGCCGTGTCATTTGTTGATTCTTGGGAGATCAGTGACCGTGAACTCAGATCCGTAAGCAACGCGCATATTTCTGAATTTCACCAAATGAAAACCTTTCAGGTTCTTGGTCGTCGTGACGGTCACGTTTACAAAAATCTCTTCGAATGGGCCAAACAAAGTCCTCTCAATCGAACAGATGTTCTTCCATATGTTGATAAATATTTGAAGCCAATGATGAAACAACAACAAAGTAAAATCTAGTTATTTTTGTGTGTGTGTATATCATATTTTTGAGTCAAATGAAATTCTAAAAAATAACATTTTATATTTCACAGACACAAAAGACACAAAACCGTAAAAAATAACCGTCATACACTTATGCAACTCAATTTTCACTCGAAAAAAAAGAGAAAAAGAAAAAAATAAAATACCCCTAACTAACTAGATTTAAACCTATGTATTTTTTAAAAAAAAATGTAAAAAACGAGATCTAGGAAAATGAGTATTTGGCGGGAAAAAAATGATTGATGAAATGATAAACACACTTTGAATCAGTGAATTCCATTGGTATAATACTGGAATGAATCGTAGAATCGAGTTGTGTAGCTGTCACGAGAACCATCAACAAGAGTGTCAACCTGGAAATTGAATATAGATTTTTTGGTAGATCAAAACTTCCCGTGAACATGTTTTTTGAATCAAAAATCATTCAGAAGGTTTTGAAGCCTGACAAAAATTCAGAACTGAACTCAATTTTTACCGCCAAAAAACTTACAAGATGTTGAAGTTGCTCATCAGTGCTACTAACATGAAAGCGCGCTTCAAGTGCTCGAACAGTTTCAGCACCAGCGCGAAAGCATTGCATCTTCGAGCCGGTTGACATTATCTCAGCAAGCGATACAATTCGTCGATGATGTTTTCGCGCAGCCATCAACCCTCTCAACAACAAACTTTTGTAGTATAGGAACATATCGCTATCAATTCCACCCATCACATCGACTGAAATATTGATTTTTTTTGGATTATTGATTTTTAAGAAGAACTTACTCAATTCAGTGGTTAATTTGAAGGGAGCAGTTTCGAATCCAAGATTTCTGGGTGACGATGAGAGAAGAAAACCATAATCAATGTGAATCAAATGACCTTCAAGATCAAGCAGAATATTTCCATTGTGACGATCTTTGAGTTGAAGGAAGTAGCTGACAAGACTATAAGCAGCGGTGCTTTGGATGAAGTTTTTTTGAGCGCTGGAAAAATTATTGATTGAAATAGAGGATTCCAAATAAAAAATAAAAAAACCTACTTGACATATGCTTCACTTCCCGGTGGTCCAAACATATCCTCAAAATGATGTCGCAAAGTTGGTGTGGCAACATTTCCATTCTCTCTAAAGATGCGTGTGAGATGTCGTTTGATTTGATGAAGTGACAATGTATCCAAAACCGGCTCGACTAATCCCGAATCAGGTCCGACGCAGACGATTTTGTAGGGGCGGAGGTATAATGGAACACCTTCTTCAGTCCAAAGATCCTGGAAGTATGGGATGAATTCAAGATGTTTCAGTACTCCTATTCTACAAGAACCCAAAAAATCAATAAATCCTCACCTTGAATATCTGAAGAACTTGCTGTGCAAACGACTCTTGCGACAAATCATCGCCATATTTCACAATGACTGGTATCAAATCCCATTCCTTATATCCACCATAATCACTGCAAGCCCGAATTCGATCCTTCTTATCATTCCAAGATTCGGCAAAAACAGCAGCTGAGGGATCAGTTACATCATGATACATCTGAAAAATGACAAGTGTTGCTTCATAGAAAACTAGATAAATACCTTAATTCGTTTATTTGGACTGCATTTTCGTCCTTCTTGCTGTTTTTCAAGGCTTTCTAATCTACAAACTGAAATTTCTTCTTGATAATTTGATTGTTTGCGGAGAACTTCGACGAAAAGAATGTATGGAACCTGCAAGACATTCAAAAAATGTTTTCGCAAAAGAATCTGACTTACCTTATCTTTACTATTCAAGACACTGGAATCATTAAAGCAAATGTTGAGAATTGTATGATCATTTGAAAATGGAATCCAAACTGGTGCTGGCAACATGCCATTCAACATTTGTAGCTCGATTTTGAGCGCAGTCATTTTTTCCTGCTTGGTGTCTCCGATATGAATCACCATCAATTTTCTGCCGATTTGCATCAGTCTTTCGATGAATTTTTGCTCACAGTTTAATAATTCTTTCTGGAAATTTGGAAGGTTCAGGATTTTTTAGTGAAATCACAAAAAATGTCTAAAATTTGAGGTTGCTATCGTAATGATTTTTTTTTCAAAAAGCTCACCGATGATAATTCTCTAGCAACACTGATCTCATTTTGATTCTTCTTATCATATCCATATCCATTTCCAATCACAACATTTTCTCCAGAAGATTTTTTGGCCAACCAATCAGTTTCTTTCAAATTTTCCAATGACAAAGTTGACAAAACATTTGGTGGTTTTTTATCGGCAATCAAATTTATAGCCTCTTCACATTTATCAATTTCACTTTTCAACATTCCCCGAAGCATAAATGCATGATTTGGGATACGTGTCGCTGAATTAATTGGCGGAATGAAGCAATCGAGCAGCCAAGTGCATAAAATTGTGAAATGCGCATTATTTGTATGCCTGCAAGAAAATTGATCTATGAATTGTGTACTTTTTCTAGAAGTTTCTATTCTGGGAAAAAATTTCCAAAAACTTTTACATAACTCCCCAACCCAATAGATATCTGACCTGGTTTCAATATAAGCATGTGTAACACTGGCTGCATCAATTTTGTTCACATACATAAAAATGAGTTGGGGAAGGAAGAAGTCAATTTCGCTGGCCGAAAGATCAAAAAGTCGTTTGCCAAGATAAGACAAACATGGTTTGTCGTTGATTGTGTGTAGATATTCGATCGCCATTGGAACACTGAATCGATCCGATGTTATAAGTCGCATTGTCCAACTTGGAGGATCAACAAGTGGTTTGGTCTGGAAACATGGAGAATTTTTTAAGATTCACTAAGAATTTTTGAAGGGTAGTTCACTTACCACAATTGGTTCAGGTTCTGATGTTGTTTCGGGAGATGTTGATGGTTCATAAGGCGTCTGGAAATAAATGAATAAGAAATCAGAAGTTTGAAAAATTCAATTAGAAATACCTAACTAACTTTTATGTTTATTATGTTGTCATAAAATTTCATCTAAATGTTTCATTATCAGAAAAAAAAAATTTGTCTGAAATTTATTTTTTTCACACACAAACTTTTATCGACATAGGGCCAAAAATTGAAATTTTGAGGTGTTTCAAAAATTTGAAAAAAATTTGAAATTTTAAATCATAAGTTTTTTGATACTAGAAATTCTTTTGAAAAGTTGAAAACGCTAACTTAGAATTTAGCCTAAAATTCCAGCCCAAAACCCAAACATTAGAGACACAGGCAATAACGGAAGGATCCATAATGGATCCATTATGGATCCATCAAGTCCCCCGAGGTGATGGATCCATAAGGTGCACATAATGGATCCATCACACCGACCACTGATTGATCGTTGATGGATCGATGATTGATGCTTGATTTATTCAAAACTTTTAACACTTTTAAGACAAAAAAATTTATTGAAGCAAAAAAAAACAGTGATAGAAGAAAATAAAATAAAAATAATCCGAACTGCTAAAAGTCTACAACTATTTTTTTCTCAATATCAGGAATTTAGTTTCCTTTAGAAACTTTTGAATAAGTTTTTCTGACAAGGAAAGTGTTATGAGAACTCAGAGATTTTCAACGAGACATTTATGTTTCTGTATAGTTTTCCACGCTGTGAAAGATTCCGTTTTCAGATTTTGCCGAGCGACTCTCTGAAGACAACGAAAATTAGCCAAAAGTCCAGAATTTTGTGAAAATCCTGTTTTCCCTCTGAACATGAGCTATGCGCTCTAAAAAACACAATGTTCACAAAATTCTGGACTTATGGATCATCTTCGGGCTCTTCAGATAGTCGCTCAGAAAAAACTGAAAACGGGATCTTTCTCAGCGTGAAAAACTGCACAGAAACATATGTGTCTCATTGAAAATCTCTGATGATTCATAACACACTTCCCTTGTGAGTAACAAAAACTTTGCCTTGCTGAGTGTAGACTTCATACAGGTTGCGAATCTAACAAAAAATTAATAACTTATCGTATTATAAGGTAGTTGGCCGAGCTGCGCAGTCCTGTCGTTGGCCTCCCAGTTGTTTGTCCATCGCTTCTGCAATCAGATTGAACTTATCGTGAAACATTGTAAATTTTTAGGAGAAACTTACAAGAACATCTCCATTTTCCGCTATGTTCGATCGCTCGAGCATTTTTGTGACGAAAATACCTGAAAATATAGAGTTAAGCAGAAACTAAATCATATAATTACGATTTGAGAGAATGAGAAATACGAAAAATTAGGAGAAAATTAACTTAACACCATTATGTGATTAGTGAAGGGCAGAACCGATGATATGAGTTTAAAAAAATAATTTGAAGTGAAGTATAGTAAAAGTTGTAAGAACAAACGTGATAGGTTGAATTGATGACTAATAACATTCACTAGGTGTGATGTTCTCTCAATCGTCTAAGAAATTATAAAATTCAACCAGAAAATCTCAAATGAGCAGCTAAGGATAGTTCTAGGGACTGTTGAGCGGAGATAATCAGTCACCAAGTGAATTTCAAGCTTCCCAGGAGAAACTTGATGCTCCAAGCTGAAATAAGTTCTTCACACCAGGAGAAAATTATTTAAAAACTACAAATGAATGGCTCACACGCCTAAATATCTATGAAATACATGAAGAAAACACATTTTGGCCTAATTCAGGCGTTTGAAGAGGATTTCCAATGTCCCACTATAATTCCTCACTCGTCAATAGTCCGGAAAAGATTTTTCTATTCGTTCTTCGTCTCATAAGTTACTCATTGCCCCTCAAAAACAGAAAAAAACGAGAAAAAAGAAAAAAAAGAAAATTTCGAAAAGCACACAAACGGCGTGCGCTGCGAGACCAACTCAAACAAATGTGTGCGCCTTTAACTGATTGTTTTCGCGCATCAATTAATCGAGTTTGGTGAAAAATGGTAAACACCATTCGATTCAGAATTTCACGCTGACTAAAATGATATAAAAATCATCCCTCTCTGTGAAAGTTTTTGAGTTTACTTTTTTGGAAAAAATTGAATGATTTTTGGGCTACAAGTGTTATTTTTTAACACTTTGTAGTTATGACAACAATATTCTTTCAAAAAATAGTTAAAATAATTGTTCTTGGACCCAATACTTCTGACTTCTATAAACTCTTGTTCTTGATAAATCACGGATCAATCATGGATCAATCAAAATCACTGATTGATGCGAGATAAGTCTCTGATTGGTCTCAGATGGATCCAAGATGGGTCAAAATCGGTGATGGATCCATAATGGATCCATTATGGATCCTTCCGTTATTGCCTGTGAGAATAATTTCTCAAAGCCTCTTTTCCATTCTCAATTTTTCAGGTTTGAAATTCCAATCCATCCTAACCCCTTTTCCCCAAAAACTAACCACTGGAATACATTTAACATCCTCATCTGGTTTTGTAACAATCACATCTCCGTCCGAATCTTCATCCAATTTCACCTCCAAATTCTCAATCTGATTAATCGGACATTTCGAACAAGAAGACCCATTTGTTTGTGAATGATGGCAAGAAATCGGTTTCACATCCATCTGAAAGAAAGAAAAACGACAATTGACAAAAAACAAGCGAACAACGAAACGAAAAAAAAAAACATTTTTTCTCATGATTGAAGAAAGAAACAAAATAAAATATGTGCCGAGGGAGAGAACAGATAGAAAAAAACGAAAAGAAAAAAAACAAAAACAATTTTTTTGTGTACTTTCATGTTGTTTCGAAATTTTGAAAGTCACAGGGCCCGATTTTATTATTTTATTTTATTTTAAACAAAAAATAAAATCGATCGATTAAAAGTGTCTCTCTCTCACTCTCTACACACTTCAAACAGCAAAAAAAACAATCATCATAACAAAAGACGATGGAAGAGCGCCCTCTACAGAATAATCCATAATTGTCCTTTTTTATGTATTGTTTTTGTGTTTTTTTCTCGCATTTGTTTTTTGTTTCTCACAATCACAAGGGAACTTTTTTGTTAGAATGAAATTTTGAAAAAAATAATTGGGTTTGGGATGAGATTGAGAGTTTTGAGACCTCAAAACTCGCGGATCAAAGAGAAATATGAAAAGATACATATTTCTGATCTCAAAACCCATCTCCAACCAAAATTTCAACAAAAAACGTTTCCTTGTTAGAGAAAAAAAATGATATTACATATTAATTTTCTACTTTCCTCTTTTTATATTCAAGACGATGCAAAGCAGAAAAATTTGCGATTCAGTGAGTGAGAACAAATAGCAAAACATTATTCACACGATCAGAAAAAAGAGACTCCTCGAATTTCGTCGTTAGCATAAAAAATAACATCAAATAAATCGAATGAAGTTTCTTTCACCAGAAAAAAAAAGAAAAACGGAGGAAAAAACAAGGAGACGAGAAAAATTGGTAACTTTATGTTGGACTGAATATTGTTCCAGTTTTGTTTCCGGTAAATTAAAAGTTTCAAAATTTATTGAATTGGGTTTTCGATCTTTAGAATACCTTGAATCTCAAATCAAATTTTTTGACAGAATTTTTCAGAAATGAAGTCTGATATCAAAAATTATTTAGAAAAAATTAACTAGCGGGGTGTATTTTTGTTGAAATCACGTTGAAAATCGAAAAAAAAAATTCAAAGAAAATTCGAAAAAATATTTTTCGTAAAAAATTTGATTCTGGGGAATCATGTGAAGACGTTAATTTTTTCCCACAAAATTGGGGAAAAATATTGTTATAAAGTATCTTTCCCCCAGCAAACGCTTGAAAAACAACAACAAAAAACAGCCGAGAAAAATTGGTAACTTAGACCAAAATTGTTTTTCTTCTTCTTTTTTCTCACTCAACTCGAACATAGAAAAAATGGGGAAAAAAGAGGCACTCATTCTCTATGAACGACCTTTATCTTTCACAGTGAGCCTTAGTTGAGCTCACATTCAGCTCATAATTAAATTTTATAGATATGTGTAGTAGTAGGAATAAAAAAAAGGGTTGGAATATACATAGGAAGATAGAGACTCACATTCAACTGCAGAAAAAAAAGATGGAATCCCAATTATTTTTTGTTTGTAGAATACTCAACGAACCAAACAGAAATTTATTAGTTTTCTTTATGGGTTTTATGGCAGAAATGCTCTAATCCTCAAAAAGTCATGTCATGTACTATTATGTGTACATAATCCCTTTTTTAATCTGAAGTGAAGTCTAACATTTTAATTATAGCAGAATACATTGATTTGACAAGGGAACGTTTATTTGACAATGTTGAAAATTCCAACAAAAAAACTAATAGAAGCGGAATGAGAGCTCTAAAATAGAAAAAAATTCCGGTTTTTCTAAAAAAAAAACGGCACAAAGTGTAATTTACTCTTCAAAAATCATTCTGCGTAGAAATTTATCGCAAAAGTGAGAGATTTTGAGAAGATATTTCTAGATCTACAGAAAATTTTGAGAAAAATGACTTTTCTATGGCCTCAAATAGTGAGAAATTGATCAAGTAAGGAGCATAGAGTTAGCCTAAGTCGACTCATTTTTTTTCTAGAAAAAATGAGTATCAAAAATGATCCCTATTCTAATTACTAGAGAGTCATGTTTCCAAAATCCTAAAAAAAATAAGCCCACTAAACATTTTTAGAAAATTCCAGGAATTTATGATGATTTTTTATAAAATAAAATTCCGTGATTACTGATTTTCTGATTTTTAGTTCTCAGAGCCCACGCTGTAAGAGCAGATTGGTAATTTTCTGAAATTCTAGAAATCTATAATTTGGAAAACAATAAAAAAAATTGAGGAAATATTTAAACAAAAATTTGAACCAATTTCATATTTTTAAATAAGCATACAAAAAGAAATAAACAAACAAACAATAAAATCTGCAAATGTTCGTCGCAGTGTTTGCACACAAAAGGCACTAGAAAACTGGTTTTCAAAATGACAAAACACTTTTTTTCTCTCTCATTTTTTCTACCAAATTTTTTGTTGTTTTTTTACTTTGAATTAAAAAATGACTAGATATCTAGGATTAGTGTAAGCTGTGAGATCTCTCAAACAAACTATTGATCGCGCAAAAACCTAGCCTAGCTTAGTTAGCCTAACATAAGTTTCCCCGTTCAAAAACCTAATTACATGAGAAACATGATTGGCCTTTTTTTTCGCAAGTAGAAAATTATTTATTCACATTCAGAAAGCAGAGAAGAAAAAGAAAAGAAAATGCATTATTGATTATTTCATTTAATCAGAACCCAAAGCAGAAAAGAGTTATACTATTTTTTATCAATTGTGTTTTTGTTTTGGCTAACAAACCAAACAAAACATCAAACGATAACAAAAAAGACTTTGATTTGCTTGGATAAATATATTTTTTATATATTTATCCAATGAGGAAAACATAAAAGACCTGAATGATAAGCTATTTGATTGCAACACGCAAAAAAAATCATACGACCAAAGGGGAAACTTTTACTTCTAATTATAAATAAATAAATCGATAAATAGAGAATGGAAAATGGAAAATATATATGTCGATTGAGTGGGTAAATAATGGCGGTAACGTAAAATTAATTATGAGAAAAAAAATGCTAAGATTTTTAGAAGACCTGTTAAATATTCGGATGATATAGGCTAACAATAAGCGAGTGAAAATAAAATACCAAACAACTAAAAAAAAAATAATAAAAGAATACATGTATGTGTGCGCCGACTCAACAAACAAAAAAAAACACAGAGGTGCGCACTCTTCTTTTCTCCTGCCTGTCTCCAACCTTTGACTTCTCCTTCTTCTTCTTTTTCTTTGCTTCTTATTATTATTTCACACACACTTACACACTACACTTCAAAATAGAATATTAAATCGAGAAAGTTTATTTTTAAAACGATTTTCAGATTTTATCTCGAAAATAAATCTATTGTTCTTTTGTTTTCACCTGTTTTTTTTTCCATCGATTTTTGCAATTCAAAAGTTTTTGAAAATGGATTAGTTTTCTTCGGTTTTTCCTTGAAAATAGAAAAAAAACGTGGGAAAATTGTTGAATAGCTATTTTAATTGAGACGGATTGAATAAATATATAATATATCAAATTTTAAAACTATTTTTCATTGTTCAAACATCATTTGAAAAACAAAAAACAATGGCCAAAAATTGTATTTTTTTTTTGAAAAAATAAAAAAATGTAACCTGTATGATGAGTCATTTGGTTTCATTTTCATTTTGTCTGTGTTTTGGAATTTTTTTCGAGTTTTGTTAACATTTTGATCTACTAGAGACAATGTAGAATGGAGAGATTCTAGGCATTTGCTCTTGGAAACCCTGGAAGATCAGGGAACCCTAGGTAATCAGGATTCTGGGAATCTGGGGTAATTGGGATTTTAGGAATCGGGATTTACCCATCCGCTTTGTGAAACCAGATTCTCGGAAATTTTTGTCTGCACTCTCTTCATTTCGCATTGTTTCTAATTCATGTTTTTCTGCAAGGCACAAAAAATAATCTGCAATTTATCTGAAGTGTTTCCGGTTCTCACATCATTTTCCCCCATTTCGATCTCAATTTTTCGCATGTCAAACATTCATATAAACATGTCTATCAAAAAAAAACTTGTACATCCAATAAAACATCAAACAATTCTCGAGGGAAATTTCGCGCGTCCAAATCAAAACCTAATTTTCCTCTTCTCTCCTACATATATTTTGTCCACATCCCATCGTATTTTATGTGTTTCCTGCCCGCGCCAGAAAAAAATGCCTAATTATTGTTGCGCCCTGAATTCAAGCAATAAACCAAGAAGTGCGACAGAGCGCATGCGCAGCAGCAGTATTCCCTCTTCTTATATTGATCACTTCCATTTTTTGAGTGTTGTGTGAGTGTGTATGTGTGTGTATAGGGAAAGAGGGATGGATAGACGCGCACACGCATTCCTCTTCTATTTTTTTCACCCTCCAAATTATTTATCTCTCTCTTCTCTCTCTCTCTTTCTCTAACCTCTCCTTAAATATCATATTAACCCGAACCGGTTTCAGGTTTTCCAACACCTCAACAAAAAAATTGAGAATTTTGAGAATTTCCATGTTCATGAAATGAATGGAACTTTTGAATCAACCAGTAAAGGTGAGTGAAATTTTTTTCGGATTTCTAATTTTAATTTGAAATTAAAAATCAGTATAGGTATTTCAGATGAGCACGACATCACGTCATCTACAAAATTTACAAATGTGAGTTTTCAAATTGAATTTTATGGGCTGGTGTTTTTTATTGAACAGTTTTTGTGGAATTTTAATTCAATTTTTCTTGTGAAAAAGTTTCTAATAGGGATTTTTAATTAAAAAAATTAGAACATGTTTCACTACCTGAAAGTTCAAGGTCCCAAAGCATAATTTTGTGAATTTTCGCTTCAGGACCAAAAAATACAGGTTTTAATAGTCCAGATGCAAGAATCATTAAAATTGGCTCCAAAACTAATAGAATCACGATTTTTCTGGTCTCGCAGAGAAAATTTGTTATTTTTTGCATCGGGACCACAAAAATATCAATTTTCAGGGTTCCGAAACGAAAATTCATCAAAAACACTGATTTTCGCTTTGCTCTGCAGATCATTTTTTGTTATAGTCACAAATGTCGTAGGAAGCGTTGCGGTCAAGCGCTGCGTGTTTTATTTTCAGAAAAAAAAATTAAAAACACGCAGCGCTTGACCGCAGCGCGTACAACGACATTTGTGCTTTTGGATTCAATTTTTTTGATCTTTTTTTCTGATTAGAGAGCACGTGTAATTATGAGAGATCAGACAAAAAATTTGTTTGATTATTTCAGCCGCAAAATATCAAACTATAAATTCTTTTCATTTTCAGATACAATATTTGGGATGCTCACAACTTGTAAATCAAAATGACGATAAAGAAATGAAAGCGCTAATGAAGGTTAGTTCATCGAACTACAGCCATTTTTTGCATCTTTTTTTTTGCTCCTCCCCCCAGACCACCACCAAAAAGCCGCACAATTTAACAGGGTTTAGTTTAGTCGTTTTTTTCTCCATTTTTCTCGTATTCCTACACAGCCTTCCAATTTTTTTAGGTGCTGGATGAACAAAAAGGAATCAATCCTGTGAAAGTTACACTAATTGTTCCACATAGTGTTACTGGGACGGTGAAGTGAGTTAATTTTGTATTTTTTTTGTTAAATAGAGAAATTTTTCAGATTGATCGACGCAAACGGCACAATTCTATCATCATTTCCAATTGTGAATATTCGGTTTTGTATTCGTGGTGACGTCACAACATCGCAAATCAATTGTTTTGGAATTTCTTTTACCCATAAAGGAAGCAATCCGTGAGTTTTCTAAAGGGAAAAATTTTGAGAAATGGAAAGAGTTGGAAAATTAGTTTCATTAGGGAGCATTTTTCAACCGGCTAAAACTGAGGTTCAAAAATCATGCATTTGAGTTTCAAAAGTGATACAAATATGTTTAAAAAAAAAAACCAGGTATCAAAAAGTAATAGAAAGTTTTGTACGTCTGAAAATTCTTGAAACTTCAAAATCTAATTTTTTTTAATGAAACGGCTAGAATTCTTAATTTTTTTAAGAAAAATATTTAAAGCCATTTGAGATTTTTTACATCTACAGCTTCTGAATATTCTACCAATTTTCCATTTTATTTTAAAATCCACATATTCACGGTGTTTCAAAAAAAAACACTAGAAAAATCCATTTTTGATGATTTTATGAAATATATTTGTTCACAAAAAACATGTTTGGATTAGCAAAAATCAAATTTTGAAATTTTTGTTGAGTATAAACATATTTTGAAATTAAATAGTTTTAACTGTTGCGTGAAATTTTCTAAAAATTATCTCTGATGATTTTTTTTCAATTTTTTAACCTCTTTTCAGTTCCAATATGTCAAATAAGCTCTTTCATTCAAATTCAGAAAAAAAAAACAAATATTCCATATTCCTTTCTCTTTTGAAAACGATTTTTGATCTTCCCTCTCCAAAAAAACATCCAAAAAAGTATAATCCAATTTTTGCAGCGAGCCAAGCACCCCACCAAGTTCATCACATCAGTGCCACGTTTTTCGAGCGCCAAAACCTGAAATCGTATGTGTTTTTTTCTTTTTGTTGTTCTAAAAACAACAAATACACTGGCAAAGAAAAAATAACAAGCCAATAACATATTATTTTTTTTATCAGGCTGCTCGAGCATTGTATTGTTTTTCACATGCGTTTTCGAACAAAAAACCAATGGAAGCGAATAATCATCGATTAGAATTCACTTTTGAGAGTGCTCTTGAAATCAGGGTTGGTTTTTTTTGGAGTTTGGAAAATATGTGTGACGTCATACACTGGAAAATTTCAAGAAAAGGTTTTTTGTGTGTAACTATTCTCCAAATTTTTTCAATCAACATCTTTCTAGTTATCCTAACTTCATCCCATCTCAAACCCTCAATTTTCCAGGAAAACGATGGAACTGTACAAAATCCCCAATGGAAACTATGCCCTTTACACAATGGAGTGTTCAAATTGCGACGAGATCGAGCCAAAAAATTAATTATTCAATTAAAACAGACAAGCGGGTTTCTATTAAATGTGACAAAATGTTTTGGAATGTTATTAGCTGCTGGTAGAAATTTACGACATTCGGATCTTCAATTATTGGAAATGGAGAAAAATGCGTTTGGTGAGAATTTTTTGATCTGAAATAAGCGAGAATCATTTTTTTCAGAGCCAGAATCAACAATTTTCGTGATTGAAGCCAATTGGGATCCTCGTGTCAATATGTTTGAAGTGTTGAACACTGAAACGCCTCGAGGTTTGCCGCCCCAATTCTTTCCTCACATATTTTTTCATTTTTTTAGAGACGCGTGTCTTCATGACAGTCGCAATTGATGTTATCGTTGCTGAAGTCAGTGAACCTATTCGTTTTTCAATGGAATCTATGTCACGCGTTTTTCATGAACATGAGAGATTTTATAAGACTCCGAGATCTATTGTTTCCGAAGGTTTTACTTTGGTTTTAGAGGTTTGTAGAATTTTTTGAAAAATCAATAACTTTGAATTTAATTTTCATGGGCCATGAAAATTAAATTGAATAAAATATCGTAAAATCAAAAGATCTTGGACAAATATTTTTTTGTATTCTTGTTTTCACATTAGTTTTTTTTGCATACGAAAAAAAATACTGGAAATTTTCTTGAACACTTTTTTTGGCCCATAAGAAATTGATTTTCAAGAATGTTTAAAAGCGAAAGTTATTGGCCTAATTTTTCTCTTACTTATGAACAATTTGTTTATTTTTAAGGCGCCTGGATAGCTATTTTTTTGAGCTCTGAACTTTGATCCGGAATTTATAGAAGATGGGACCTCAATATTTTAAAACAAATGTGATCTCATTAATCATCACCGAAATGAAAAAAAGCATATTTTTTTCCTTTTTTGTGTGGTCCCATTCTAAGCAAATTTCATTTTTCAATTGTTCTATAGTCACATTTTCACAAACTTTTAGCATAGGTAAATGCATTTAAGTCACGCCCACTTTAGAAATTTTGAAAATCTTTTTTAACCCAACTCAATTGGTTCTAAAATAGTCAAATGAAGTGCCAACGCACTTTTTATCTTTAAAAATTTTACGACCCTTTTCCCCGTTCTATTTTTTTTTCGACAAACACATATAAACACAGAAAAAAAGCGAAACACATAAAAATTGAAAAAAAAATCGACCACAAGCCCCCCAAAAAAATCAGTTGTTATTGGACGAATAATTCGAGCTCACACATCTCTAACCGTCTCACTTTCTCTAGTTTCTCTAGTTTTGTCCCTTTCCAATTTCTTTTTTTTTCTTTTCCTCCCGCACGCGCTCTCTCCGCATTTTCTTTTCTTATATATTTACTCTCGATATTTCTGTTCACCATATAGTTTTTTTTTGTTTTTGTGCGTGCGCAAAACAACTTCCTTTTTCAGAAAGGCAACGAAGGTGGCGATAATCAGAAATTGGTGTTTATTTCGTTGGAATCGGAGAGTGATCGGAAGCGATTGAAACAGAATCTTGGACGAAGCCCGTCAAGAATGCCAACACAACTTTTACATCCAACTGGCGAAGATGAGTCAGGTTTGTTTATTTAAATTTTTTGATTGGACATTTAAGAAGGGGCAGCAGCTGAAATTGCTTTTCTGAAAGGGTATAAAGGTTTTATGAAAAAAGAAAGATTCAAAAATAGAACAGCTGAAAATTATTTCAAACTATATACACGTATTTCAGTTAAAGATTTTAAAGGTGCAGTACGAAATTAACATGAGTTATGCTCATTTGAAAGAGCATTTTCTAATTAATACAATCCTCAAAAGATTTTTTCTGGAAGCTTTTCAGAAATTGATTAAAAAAATTGTGAAGTTCGAAAAAAAGTTATTTTTTTCCAGATTGCGATGAGCCATTGTTATCAGGATCTGGAATTGTGTCACAAGATTGTGGAGAAGAAGTGATGAAAAAATGGGATGAATGTATTGAAACTTGGAAAACATTGGAAGAAGGCCGACCGGAGCCAGTTTCCCAACTGATTTTGAATGGAATTCCTGATCAACTTCGTGGACAAGTTTGGCAATTATTATCGAAGGTGAGGGATTTTTTTTTAAATTGAAATTATAATGGAAAAAATCGATAACTCAAAGGGGTATCTTGATTTGTAAAAAAAAAGTAGAATTTAAAAAATTTTCGGAAACCTAAATGTAAGAACATATTTTTGGAATCATCGAAATTAGATATGACATTATTATTTTAAAAAATCATATTTCAAATATCAAAAACTTCCACTGATTTCTCTGATCTACACCTCACCTCACATTCAGTCAGTTTTTTATTCCAGGCCGACAAATGTCAAGATATAATTGATGCCTATACATCACTTCTATTGAAAGAATGCCCATCGGAACAAGTTATAATGCGAGACATTCATCGAACTTTCCCGGCTCATGATCATTTCAAACAATCTGGTGGTGAAGGTCAAGAAGCGCTGTATAAAATTAGTAAAGTGAGATTTTCTTGGTAGAATTTTTAAAGAAAAAAAATGAACCGAAAATTTTCAGGCTTATTCGCTGTATGATGAAGAAGTTTCATATTGTCAGGGGTTATCATTTTTGGCTGCCAGTTTATTGTTACATGTGAGTTTTTTGAATGAATTTTCACGGATTTTCAGAAGGTTATACTCAAATCTTTTGCAGATGCCTGAAGAGCAAGCTTTCTGTACACTTGTAAAAATAATGTTCGACTATGGGCTCCGAGATTTATTCAAACTCGGATTCGACAATCTCCACCTCCGATTCTACCAACTTACCTCATTGCTAAAAGATTATCTTCCTGATCTCCATCAACATCTCGAACTAATTGGAATCGAAACTCATATGTATGCATCACAATGGTTCCTCACTTTGTTCACCGCGAAGTTCCCGCTTCAAATGGTTTTTTTCATCCTCGATTTATTTTTGTGTGAAGGAATGAACACAATATTTCACATTTCATTGGCTTTATTACAAGATGCTCGAACTGATTTATTACAATTGGATTTCGAAGGAACATTGAAATATTTTCGAGTTTCATTGCCTCGAAAATATCGAACTGAAGCATCAACCAAATCACTTATCCAAAAAGCTGTTAATTTTAAATTAAAGCACAAACGATTGGATAAATATGAGAAGGATTATATTGAAATGAAAGAGCGTGAAAGAGAAAATGAGGATCCGATTCTACGATTGGAGAAAGAGAATAGTCGACATGTTGCGAATATGATGAGACTTGAACGGGAGAATGATGATTTGGCTCATGAATTGGTGACGAGCAAAATTGAATTACGTAGAAAATTGGATCTTGTTGAGGTATTTTTTTATAGTTGGAATTGGGAAGAGGGGTATTTGAAACTAGGCACCTTTAGAGTTTATAATTTTTACTGAAAATCAAAAAAGTTACTCTAACTTCACATCTCAATTATTTTAGGATCAACTCGAAACATCAGCAAATACAATCGAACGACTTACTCGACAAAATAAAGATATCCTTGAAGAAAATCGAAATTTGATGAGAGAATATGAGCAAATCAAAGAAATGTATCGACGAGATGTGAATGAACTCGAAGGAAATCGAACGAGAGCCGAAAAATTGTTGGGAGAATATAAGAATTTGTTCTCGGAGAAGAGTCGAAGATCGGAGTTGGATAAGGATAATTTTGAAGCGCAGAAACGCGCGATTGTGGTGAGAAATTTTTAATTTTTTCAACTTCAAACCCATCTTGATTGCTTTTAGGCTCGAATTTCTAACTGTGACAAATGCTGGCCGGCCGTCGAAGAATGGGAGAAAAATCGAAGCCCGGTTCATGCTGGAACTCCAACCTCTTGCCCAGATCTTTTGACAAAACTTGAAGAGCGGGAAGATCATATCAAGTGAGATCTCTGACTGACCGAGATTTCAAAATCAAAAAAAATATTTTTCAGGACACTGGAAATCAACTTGGCTCAAACCAAGCTCGAACTCGTTGAAGCTGAATGTCGAAATCAAGAGCTCACCCATCAATTGATGACGCAAAGCGAGAGTGATGGCAAAAAGTGAGTTTTTTTCTGTAGAATTTCTTGAAACTGAACTTCATTTTGTTTTCAGATGGTTCAAAAAAACAATGACACAACTCCGAGAAGTTGGCTCATCACTCAAACAACATGAAAGATCAAATTCATCGGTAGCCCTATAAATATAATTCACATATGAGATTATGTGTTTGTTAATTTTATATATACATTTTCATTTACCCATCTTCAAATTTATCAACGTCAATCAGTCAACTGTGAATACTTTTTTCAAATTTATTGTGATCGCTAGGGTCTTTTTTTTATTAGACGTCTTTCGCTTTTCGCCAATTTTCACGCATATTTTTCTTTAACTGTCTTGTTTTTTGTCTAAATTCAATTCATCTCAATCATTCCTTGTTCCGCATAATTTATTAGTATTTTTTTTTATTTTTCTGTTTTTATTTATCAAGACATCATTTCAACGGGACATTGTGAAATTATAGAACAATAAATTATTTGAGTACAAAACAAGATTTTGGATTTTTTGTGAAAAAACTCTTTTTCTTTTTGAAAAAACTCGGGCCGATTTTTTTTTGAAAAAACTCGAGCCGATTTTTTTTTTGAAAAAACTCGGGCCGATTTTTTTTTGAAAAAACTCCGGCCGATTTTTTGAAAAAACTCGGGCCGATTTTTTTTTGAAAAAACTCGGGCCAATTTTTTTTTGAAAAAACTCGGGCCAATTTTTTTTTGAAAAAAATCGGCCCGAGTTTTTTTGTTAGATGAAAAAATCGGCCCGAGTTTTTTTGTTAGATGAAAAATAATCGGCCCGAGTTTTTTTTTTTTTTGAAAAAAATCGGCCCGAGTTTTTTTGTTAAATGAAAAAAATCGGCCCGAGTTTTTTTGTTAAATGAAAAAAATCGGCCCGAGTTTTTTTGTTAGATGAAAAAAATCGGCCCGAGTTTTTTTGTTAGATGAAAAAAATCGTATTTTTTTGAGCATATATATTTTTGAGCGGAGCACTTCTCTATCGGTACGGTTTTTAGGGTACTGTAGATCAAAGAGTTCTGAAGAAATCAAAATTTTGAAATTACTGTATATAAGGAAAGTAATAGGTTTGGAACTATTTTCCGCATTGTTTCTCAAATAATAAGGTTTCAAAAGTACTGTAGATTATCGAGATTTAAAGGAACATATTCAATTTGAGTAAATAACTTCAAGATTTTAGATGTACTGTAGATTATTTTGGAGCCAGGTTCATTCTACACCCTCGAAAGTCCACAAAATGCAAAGGAAAAACATTTCCCAACTTCAAAATGTTAATAAATTTTCCGTCATGTTCAAAAACTTTGTAACCAGTAATATTTATGAGACAAAAATAAAAATAAAAAAAACAAATTCAATTACTTACAAATACACTTATGGCAAGTTAAATATTCCTAATCATCAAATACCAGTAAAACGAAAAAAAATACGAAAGATCTAATTAATATTCACACATTTCAGCTTTTTCATAATATTTATTCGCCAATTTTCCATTCATCGCTTCCATTGCAGCATCAGCAGCTTCAGTGAACAAATTATAAGCACGTTCAAAATCTTGAGTCAAACCATAACCACCTTCCTTATACATTTCCGCCATCTTTGCCAATAATTCATGTCTAGCCATTGGACTAGAACTCTGATTTTCCTCATCATCATCTTGAAATCCGGCAACTCTTTGATACCAATCAACAGCTTTTTTATAATCAGTATGTCGAGATTTGCCCAAATTTTGTCCAGTTTCATATGCTTTTGCCATATATAACATTGCGACTTTGTCACCCATTTCAGCAGCAGTTTCCATTAAATCAGCTCCGAATTCTTCGAGATCAATATTTTCCTTCCCATCATCATCCCCAAATAAATCATCAGTTGTAACATCTTTCAATAACTCGTGGCTCATTCCAAGAGCAATGTTAGCAGTTGTGAGAACCGCTTCCAAAACACCACATTTTCTAGCCACATCTAGATGGAATACAGCCGATTCTTTATCATAATTTATAGCTCCAAGGTCAGCACTTTTATTTTCTTGAGCCGAAGATGTTGCTAAACCAGCCTTTTTATTCGCGTCAGCATTCTCTTCTTCGATGAACCTTCCAAGTTCATGATATCGACATAAATCAATATGAATTTGACCGAGAACTGAGAAATGATGACTTTGAACTTCTTGTTGTTGAAGAGCCGCGACATCTCTTAACGCAGCAATATTTGCAGGAATCGACATTTTTCTTGCGTTTTTCCAGAAATCTTCTCTTTCAGTTTCTCCAGTGATTCTTGAGCTGTTTAGTGAATGTGCATCTAGTGAGCTATGAATGCTCAAGCTATCATAATGTCCAGAATCAGGGCGGATTACTTTCAAATCATGGAAACCGACCTGGAAAAAATTGCAATTTTGAAGATCTTATAGAGTCTAGACATAGGAAATGTTTTCGGAGAAAGATTTTTTCAGAACAACTAGGAAAATTTGACAAAAATTCAAAATCAAATTTTTTCACAGTTTTCATTTTGTGAACCCAAAACCTTACCTTTCTTGGTCTCAAATGTTCAGCAGCCTCTTCATGATTTGATCCACTTTTTTTGCTAGATTTCGAAGTAACTGATCGAGCATCTTCACTATCACAAACATTATCTGATAAATCTTCAATTTCAGGAATACAATCCGAACAAACACAATCATCGTCGTGTTCATCGCTTGAATCACTATCAGTTTCATGTGAAATCGATACAGTGACCCGTCTCAAAGCTTCCATTGAAATACGATTATCCACAGGGATGATGTTCTCGCTAGTCAATCTTTTCCGATTATAAACCGTTCCAGATGCAGATGTTACACGGGTTCTCATCAATTCAGCGTGTTCATTTTCCGATAACTCAAACTCGGACAAATCCATATCATGACAAATATAATTGCATTTATGTGATCGGAAGAATAGCGCCATTCCTCGAGTTCCAAGATTACCATCACCGTAATCTGTTCCAACAACAGTATGAATCTGTGGATCTGTATATAAGTCACCGACGCCTTGAATATCAACAACCATCAATTGATGTCCAGATCTTTCAAAAGTGAAGTGTGAAAAAGCCTGTGGTGTAAGTCGCGCATCCTTTGAAACAAATCCAGAATTCGAATTATATTTCAAATAATTTCCTTCAATAAAATGCTCCAGATGATACAAAGGAGATTCAGGCAAATCAATCATTTCCAAAACACACATTTGAACAATATCAATTTTCTTCGGTGGTTTATATCGATTATATTCTTCCGCCCATAATTTCGCGTCCATTTGCAACTTCACATCATCAAAAAGTGTGCGACGATCAACGTTTTGCATATATCGTTTTGCAACATAATTCTGCGCATGAGCCCAATTATTATTCCCCGTTATCGATGACAATTTCTTCATTCGAAAACATTCTCTCATTGCACCTCTAGCAAATGGCTCCGGATGAATTCGAACTTCGACAAAATCTTCAGTCCATTGTTTACGAATTGCTGAATATCGATGACGTTTTGCTCGAATAATTGGGTATTCTTGGATATTGAATTGCTCCCAAGGATCAATATATTCTCGTTGTGCTCGGCGAGCAACACTTCTCCATCTTTCCATCAATTTTTTGACGTGTTCTTTATCGAATGGTTGAGCTGGTTTTGGGCGATCGGTGAAATCGTCAGTTATTGGTACCAAATCAGAACAAGTCGATGACGTAGTTCGATTTCTCATCTAGGAAAAAAATATATATTGTTTTGAAAAAAGTATAATCCGATTTTGTCATAGAATTTTTTACATTCTATTCGGTAAATCTTTTTTTCAGCAAAGTATTTTAAATCAAATAGTCTAGAAATCACTACGCTCTTAATTTATTTTTGAAAATCTCGAAAAATAAGTTCGCATTTTTAGAAACATCATAACAAAAACTGTTTTCGAGAGTCATTATAAAGATACAAACATTTCAAAATAAATATATTTTGATCTCTTGATCTTTTGATCTACAACCATCGGGAGAACTAAAACCAAAATTTTTCGAAAAATATTATTTTTGAAAAGTTTTCTGGTGAAAACAATTTTCAATCTTCATAAGCCCATTATCGATTGAAAAAAGTATAAAAATTTGGATATATCAAAAATGCTATGACAATTCATCCGTATTATCCTTCTTTACATACATAGTTGCTATAGTGATATTTAAAAAAAAAATCCCCCCAACAAACCTTTTCACTATCTGATTGCGATGAAATTGGCAGCGGTTTTTCATTAACAAGTTCTTCTGTCATCTGCAACAAAAATAGTTGAAATATATAAATAAAATATACGTGCACAAGGAAAAAAAGAGCGAACCATAATGTCAATATTTCAAAAAGAGGGGATGATTGTTGTGGAGACGCAGACAGAGCATAGAAAAAAGAAAACAAGACTAATGGGAGACAAAAAGGTCAATAACATAAGAAAACTAGTATTTTTTTTTGTTAACCTAGGCAACGTAAAGAATTTTTTTCCTGAAAATTGAAAACTGATAACGTGAGAAAAACAAAGAGTTGGAAAAAAAAGAGATATTGGCTGACCCAGGAAGAAAAATCGAAGAGAAAGACTAAAAATTGGGAGAAGTGCACATTTTCTCGTCGAAAAGAAAAGATTGGGGTAGAAAAAAAGAGAAGAAAACATGTGCGATTTTTCGATTAATCTGTCATGAGATTAACGAAATATACTAGAGAAAAAAGTAAAATGATATGTTCCAGACAATATTGTTTTTACGTTCTCTCATGTCAGATATCGATTTATTTTTTTTGTTTCGAAAAAAATTGGGTAGAGAATTCCAGATAGCATCGTACTTTCTTTCTCAAGGTCATCAGGTATTTTCTATTTGATTTTCAACAATTTTTCATCAAAACAAAATTCGCTATTCAAAATAAATGCTTTATTAAAACTCTTTAAGTAGATTCCTGTTGTTGTTTTTGTTCATCGACTTGAACCATTGCATCGATTATCTCAATGATGAATTCGGGATAAGTTTTTTGAAGATAATGGCCTTCTTCGGTGAAATTTGCAGTTACAAATTGTTTTCCAGACAGGTAGCTTTGTTTGGCTTTTGGGATAGTTGCGGCGGATTCGGTTTTATCGTGGATAATCTGGAAATGAACTATTTGATGAAAATTGAAGCTTTTGAAAAAGGTCCTGGAGAATTCTTTTTAAGTTTTAATTTTTCTAATTTTCAGATAATCTTTTTTTAAGATATCGGGACCCGAAATAGTCCGGATCAGACATTCCCTTCCCTAAACACTTACATAATGATCACTGCCAATAAACGCTGCAGCAAACTCGTCCGAAATATGTGTCTCAATCAGAAAATCTTTCGCACCAAATCCATAAAACGTCTTGACATTGGGATAAGTTCGAACCTCATCAATACTTTTAGCTTGTTCATCAAATGCAAAAGTTCGTAGAGGTAAAATTGCAGCCGCGGCGACTGCACCATTCGCCACTCGTAATCCAACAATTTTATTGTAAACTGAAAGATCATTTTGTTCTAGTGGGAGCCTCAAAAACTTACAGTAATCTAATAGAGGATGAAGAAAATAATTGATTAGTCTGCTGTTGAGTTTGATGAGATTTCCAAGAAATTCAATAACACCCATTCGTTTTCGAATTCCTTGATGACTTTCAAAACCGGGTGAATTGAGCAATGCTGCTCCAATCACTGGCCAATTGTCTGCCTGAAATTTCAGATTGATTTCTAGGAAAGTTAATAGAATAACTCCACTTACTGCTAAAATATTTGCTAATTGTAAAGCGTTTTCTCCGCCACGTGAATGTCCGCAGACTATAATTCTATTGCAATTTTTGACATCTAATTTTTCTAAAACTGCTTTTGCATATGAGTTTCGTTCGTGATTGTAGTAGCCGTTTTCGATTCCACCTAAAAAAATTACAGATTTTGACCTTTGAGCCTTCAAAAAATCAATAAATTTGATCCATGCGTTTGTTCTGATTTTCAAAATTTTGGAGCTTCGTTTGGTTTCAATAGGTAATAAAAAAATTTTTAAATCTAGTTTCTCTTCTCCAAAAACATTAAAAAATACCTGGAGTAAATTCGGAACCAGGCCAATTGAAACAAACCAACCGAATATTCTTCTGCTCGAAAAACTCCTTCATATACTTGAAATCATTATGTGATCCAGGCGATCCAGGTAATCCAACTACAGTAGCCCTCGAAGTTTTCACATCTCCAATTTCAATATATCCCGCCATCACTGTATTTGATTTCTCCAATGTTTTACCCGCTTTATAAGTGACACTGACTTTTTTGAGAAATTCGTTCAAATCGAAATATTTGGATCGAACCGGTTTTTTTGTGCCGTTTTCTGATGCCATTCTCTGAAAATAATAATTGTTGAGGTTAAAGCTGATGTTTTTTCAGAAAATGAAATTAAAAAGGACTTACAACAAAGATTTTCGGTAACCCGTTAATGGTTTGTATCACCCTATAGTTGAGCATGCTGAACCAAAAAAAATATAACATAAAACATCGGAAAAAAATATATGGAATACCGATTTTCGGATAGTTATTTTACAAAAAAAAATCAGAGAATATAGAAGCAAATTTTATTTGAACAAAAAAGATTAAAAAAAAGAAGAATATGCCTATTCACAGGATTTTTGGAAATGATTTAACCAGGTGCAAATCTTGAGATCAAATAAAATTATATGTAGTTTTTACCAACGCGTTTTACAGATACAGATATGTGAAAAACTCAAAAATCATACTAGAATTCCTTGTAAAGTAAGTTCAGTGACAAAAGGTGTGATAATCCATCTGGTGCAAAAATAAAATATTAAACCAAAGAAAATCGAAATCGGCAAAGCTGGAAGTGCACGTTTGAAAACAGCCAACAAAAGCAAAGTGAAACAAAGGCCAATCAAAATCGCTACATAACAAGCAATTGTGGTATTCCAGTCATAATATGATGAAGCTTTGCCAACCAAAACCGAATAAAAAATGAAATCGCCGAGACCGAGTTTAACGCCACCTGTAAATTTTCGAATTACAAAAAATTTCGAATTACAAAAACAGTTTAGTTTTGTGTTTTCCACTAAAAATGTGACAGATTAACAACATTATTTGTTACTAAATGTGAAATGTTGCGAGAAACTGGTTTTTTATAATTGATTAGGTGTTTGATTTTTCACACTTTACAGACGTAGGTTTGATAGAAAGGCTGGAGGTTCAAGGCTCTAGAATCTGGCCAACTGAAAACACGATTCTGAAGTTTAGAGCTTTGCATAAAACTTCATTAAAATAAATATTCTTACGAGGAAAAGTTTCAAAGAGGTTTAATTTTGCGCTTGGAATTTCAAAAAATTCAGATTTGGCACAAAAAGTCTTATTCCAGCTCTAAATCTCTAGGCCTAAAAATTTTGTGATAGATCGAAAATATGTTTCACTTTTACCTAGATTCCATGAACTGAAACAAATTTGATGAAGAATCTACCCCTGTACTCACGTTCTTCCTGTTGCATCTGTTGCTCCGATCGATGATACTGCTGATGTTGTTGCTCATTCTGTGCTGGTTGTCTTTGCTGTCTACTTGTCGATGGTCCAGCTTCTCCTCCATTCTGTTGTTGCATCTCATTATCATTTTTAACTTTTTGCGCGATACGTTTCACTTTTTTGCCCGATTTCAATAATCCACTCGTCGATGGTGTTTCATTTCCTTGATTTGTTTCAGATGTATTTGGACTTGGACTTGTTTCACCAACCCCAGCCATTACTGTTGTTACCAAAGTGTATGGATAAAGCATTCCAGCTGGAAAAAAATGATTTTTTTGCATTCTTGGGCGCGCATGGAAACTCACATGAATAGATCAACGCAGGAAAAATGGGTTCATTTCTCTCTTGAGCAGTCTCAACAAGATATCTCAATGGTCCTTTTGGTGTCAAGACAGCAATCAAATCCCAAACTGAAATCACAAACAAAACTGTCCAAACTGTCCATTCAGGAAGGCATTTGATAAAAACTAATGCCATCAATGCAGACATTGCGATAAGATAGAACTGTAAACAAATATTGATTTTTTTGATCGGAAAATGAAATAAAGACAAACCTGTTGAAGCATTAATGGACCTTTCCAATGGATACACATCATTCCCAAAATTCCATAATTTATCAAGCAGAACCAAACAGTTGGGGTGGATGCAGATACGTTGAAACTTTTCATAACTTCTCTGAAAAAATTATAAAATGTTTCGAGTTCTCAAAATTAAGTGGAAACTCACTGAACATATACAGATGTGAAGAGGAAAAGAAGTAGAAAACTACTGATGATGAGCCAACCATGGATGATTTTATAACATCGATATTTGTAGAACATAATGAGAAGAACTGTCATCACAACTACGAAGCAGAGGAGGACTAAAGCGTTTCCTATTGACATCAGAGCTTTTTCGCCGATGTTGTCGGTTTCTTTGACAAATGGGGTGTATAATCTGGAATGAGATAATAACGGGTTGTTATTGAGCGATAATTTTTTAAAATCAGATCTGATAAATACCCCGGAGTTGCTCTAAATTAAAAAACTAGGGATCTGTAGAAAATAACTTTCTTTAGTTTGTCAAAAAACTATTTTCGAGAATTCTTGAATCACAGAAATTGACTCTGGCTCAATTTTTGAAATAGTTTTTTAATGATACCAAATTTTACTATCACAGTTTTCAGAATACAGAGTTATTCCAGCTCATGAAAGATCAAGTTTCGATAAATTCAAATGTTCGGCTTAAGTTTGAGCATTTTCACAAGAAAATTTAACTCTATCAACTCGGAAAATTTCATGAATGATACAAAAATCTCTACTTTCGAAAATTCTTGAATCACAGAAAAACAGGATTCCAAAAAAATAGTTATTGACTCTGGGTCAATTTTTAAAAAATAGTTGTTTATTGTTCCAAATTTCACTGTTACAGTTTTCAGAATACAGAGTTTTAAATCAGTTCCAGCTCATGAAAGAGCAAAAAATTCAAATGTTTGAGCATTTTTCCAAGAAAATATAACGCTAGCTTTTCATCAGCTTGAAAAATCTATTTCCCCCAAGTTCCTTTATCATGAAAAAAAACTCACAATTGTGCTCCATTGCTAACTGTATAAAAAGGAACCGTATTCATAGTAAAAACAACCATCGCCATACAAATTGAAACAGGGACAAACAAATGTATCACATGCGATGCTCCATATTTCAATTCAGCTTCTTCGATTTGTGGTTCACCTCCTCCACTTGACGAAGATTCTTGATTTGTTCCATAAACTTGTTGCTAAAAAAATACAAATTGTTTTCAGTCAGAAAAATTCAAAACTCACCGGGCTCCCACGATTTCGCAAAATTCCAGAAGCCTCATTTCCTTGTGGATTTGAAGAAATCCTTGTTTCCATTTTCTCTTCAAAATTCTAGTTGAAAAAAAAATTGATTAATTTTGGGAGCAACAGAAAAAAAATAAAAGAACGCCAGAAAATATAGCGGGCACACAAAATATGCATATGCACAACAAACGCGTCAATCATTGGCCAGCTGGCGCATTTGCTTTCTCAGGGACACTTATTTTTCGGCGTCTGCGTCTATTGAGTTTGTGTGTTGTTTCTCGTTTGTTGGTCTTGTGTTTTACAAGGTAGAAATTTCTCAAGGACTACAAAGGGTGAGAAATATTTTTGTTATAAAAATTTTTTTAAACAAACAATTTTTTTTCTAGAAAAATGCCGCCAGCAACATTGCCAGAATACACATATGAAGAAGTTTTGAAAAACAACAATGAAAATGAGCCAAAAAGTTGTTGGATTGTTATTGATGGAAAGGTTTATGATGTCACCAAGTTTTTGAGTGAACATCCTGGAGGCGAGGAATCGATTACTGATTTGGCTGGGCAGGTGGGTACTTTTTTCAATTGAGACAAGGAAGTTAGTGGAATTTAATCTTGACTGGCTGGTGTATTGGTGGAATTTTAAGTTAAAATCCTAGAAGGCGGTGTGAAATAGTTATCGGATGAGAAAATTCAATATTTCAGAGAGATGATTGATGAAATTTTCAATTCAAGAATTTCTAAAACTTTTTCAATGTCTAAAAAAAAATATTTTATAAACTATTTGAATCTGAAAATATTTCTATTTTTTTTTAAAGTTTGTCAATCTTCAATAAAACACTGATCAATTTTCATAAAATTTCAAATAAATTTAGAAGTTAATGGTGCTGAAAATAATAAATTCCTAAAACAATTTTATGTTATACCATTTTCAGGACGCTTCCGAAGCTTTCCACGACGTCGGACACTCAGCAGATGCGATGGAAATGGCAGAAGAATATTTGATCGGATTACTCAAAGGAGTGCCACCGCCAGCAGCCATGAAATCAGAAAAATCCGTTCCAACATCAAAAATCAACATCACCGAGACACTTCAAAGTATTGCCAATAATTCAATCGTAAAAAATATTGTTTTCCCAGCTTCGATCGGTTTGGCCATTTATTTTGTTTATAGAACAGTTGTCAAATCAAAGTGATTTTTTTTTGTGATTTTTTCTACTTATCAAAAACATTTTATAAAAATTGTTATTATTTAAAACCAGGCAAGTAATTGAAAAAAGCAACTTTCACAATGAAAATAAACGTACACATCAAAGTATAATCAAAATCAAACTGAAATCAATCAATAAATCAATAATTTGAGAATAACCGGTACACAATTGAGATTAAAGAGATATGGGATAAAGAAATCAATAACTGGAACCCTACAGAAAACTACAATCATACTTCTTGGTCCATTCCTTGTGTAGCATTTCGATTCAATTTCTGAAAAATAACAAATTCTGACGATTTCTGCAAAAACATCAACAACAACAAAAAACGACAGATATTTGCATTCATGCGGTGAATTTTTATGTTGTTAGGAGGTATGATTTTTGTGATGACACAAGCATTTCAAATTTCACATGCAAACTTAAAAAAAGAGAGATAGGTTTCCATTTTTTCTGATGAGATGAGTTCGATTAGCGGTGAGTGAACCGCAAGAGGATCTCCAAAATTTTGATTTTTTTTGTAGCTTCACGATAATGGGAAAAATGTGAGTTGGTTGAGAAATGTCAGTGATTTTACAAGGGAACTTATTGATTCTGGAGATTTTTGAGGAATTATGGGTTTTCTAGTAGATTTCGAGCCACTGATCACGATTCTGCGGTCAAAAATTGGAAATTTAGATTTTAAAAAATGAGTTATGACGTGACAAAGTTGGGATATACAAATGTTTTCATAAAAATTTGCTAGTTGAGTTTAGCTGTGGCTCTAGAGGTTGTCCAAGATTTGATTCAATTTTCAAAAAATTTTAAGTCCGCATCCCATATTCTAAATTAATTATAGCTTCAAAATCTACTAGAAACACCCACAAAAATGTCCAGTAAACAACTCAACAGTACCCTTGTTAAATAATAAATTATGAAAAAAATGAATAGATTTACGTGAATGGTAACATCAAATATTACCATCTGGAATGATCCTCTCGCGGAAAAGTTGCATCAGAAGCTGCATTTGTTTCGCACGCACAGTGATCATCTTGCTTTCTGGTGTGGGAAGAAAACGTGCTAATAGAAATAAAAAGTTAGTAGTAGTTCTTTTCAGTTTTTGGTGTTGCAGTCAATCAAAAATGAGTTTTTTTTGTTGTTGATAGGATTAGAGAAAAATGAAAATAGCTACAAAAGGCAACATATTCTTTTGAGATCGAAAAGAGAGAGAGAGTTGTGATAAGATGTCATACGTTGAGCAACATGTTGGTTGATCGTTTTTGATGTGCCGCATTTGCAGTTCCACGTTTTTGTCGTGCTCGAGTACAACACGTGTTTCCAAGAGCGTTTCGACGAATAACACAGTAATCGAGGAGAAGGACGGCGACTATTAGGACCGCACAAGCTACAAATGACCAAATTGCCCACATCGGTACCTGCAAAAATTGTTTTTTTGTTGAAACAGAGGTCGACTTATGTTGGTTCCCTGATCAAGTGAACCTTAATTTTTGAAAATTAATTTTTAAATAAACAATTTCCTAGTGAACTTGTAATTATTTTTGACATTGATTTCAAATTTTCAGCATTTTATTTTCTCTGATTTTCTCATTTAAAATCTATCCTGGACTGTAGCTCTTTTATTTCAGAGTAGAGCTTCAGCCCTTCAGAATCTCACAATCACAGTCTAAGAGCCTGAGAATCCTGCTCCGATTGAACCGGAACCCAACAGGAATCTATTTTTCAAAGTGCAAGTACAAAACCATCTATTTTTGGACTGGATTACCCTAATAAAATTTAATTCATCAAAAAAAGAATTTTATGAGTCGAGTCATGAACTTATGGTAGTATACATATTATTTTCATTCTCCCACACACACACACGTCATTTTGAAAAATAAAATATTAAGGAGCAAGAAAACATAACCCAGAAAGTAAGTGCTGAAATTTCAGAATATTCCGCTTTTTTTTTGTTTTTTGGAAAAAAAATCTATCTGAACTTCATTTTCAAAACCAAAAAACATACCCCCGCGAGTCCGGAGCCTGCAATTAAAGTTTCCGAATATTCCGATTCATACAATTGATGTTCAGAATATGTCTGTTGATATTGCGGATAATTTTGATTATTTTTATTATAGCTATCCTGATTATTATCGTATGGATAATTACTCATCATTTACCAGCTAGAATTTCACATTTATTTTCATTTCAATCTTGTTTTGACACAAATCTGCAAAAAAAATATTTTTATTTCATTCATTCTCATTTTTATATGAAAAAAAAGAGGAAAAAAAATAAAATTGATGAAAGTTAGAGCAAAAAACATGAAGGGGGCAAAAGTGAGTGAGAGGTTAATGAAGCAGAAAAAAAGAAAGTGAGAAATGAATGGTTTAATATGACGAAAAAAGGAAGAAAGAGCAAGTGAAAACGCCGAGAAAACGTGAATGAATACAAGGAGAAATATTTGGAAATAACAACACAGCTCCAACAAAAAAAACGAGAAGGAAAATAGATGAAGTACATGAGTAAGTGGGTTGGTTGCAAACAAAATAGGATTCAAATTCATCTTATTTTCTATTTATCTACTAAAATCTGGTTGTTTTGTTGATTTTCAACCTTTTTTTGGAAAAGGTTTTGAAAAACAAAACCTGAAGAACCTTTGAATTTTTTAAAATTATAACAAAAATGGGATGATATCCCACAGTTTTTAGAGGCTTTTTTAAAATCAAAAATAAATTTTAGATTTTTAAATCAAAAACGAAATTCAAAATTAGATCCAGATCGTGATAAAATAATCAAATTTTTTTAAATAAAAATACATTCAGAATTTTTTTTTTGAAAATTCGGACTTCAGTTTTATCTCTCACCACACATAAAAGTAAAATAAAATACATGATAATCCAGATTTTCAAATTTTCTACAAGGATTATTGAGTTTTTTTTCTCTCTTTCAAGTCAGTACGAGAGTCAAAAATCAAAACTGGATACATTAAAAAATTGGAAGCTCGCTCAGCTTCCAACAAAATTGATTTCACTCACTCAAATAAACTGCCGACTGACTAAAAATACATAAAGCTATGATTTATGGGAATTTTTTGAAATTTCGCTTCCGTTCTCAATATTTTTTTCTCACCAATGTTTTCGGGGGAATTCAGAGAAAAAAATCGCGCCGCAAAAATTTGTTGTCTTCTCGTAATTGATAATCGGAAAAGAACATAATAAATAAGAAGGGTGAGAAAATGTGTGGAGTAAATAAAAAGAAAAAATAAAAATAAAACGCAACACAACACATATACATAAATAGAATATTTAGATGATACATGGCGAAAAAACTGGCGAGTGAGTGAATAAAAAAAAACGAGTGGAAAATTAAAAGAGGAAAAAAGAAGAGGCAAATAATTCATCAACTAATTATTTCAATGCTTTCACAGCTATTACTTTTTCGTGTTGTTGTGGGTGTGTGTTTTTCGATGCACTTTTTTTTCTTATAAATGGATAAGGGAAATTGTGTAGCTAATTTACGAGGAAATGTGTGTACTCAACACTTGAGAAGTTGGAGAAACTTTGGGAATCAGAGACTTAGAACTAGAAAAATACCGTCATACATAAAAATGAAGATTTGAGAAAATATTTAATTTTGAATCATTTTCCAAAAAGTTTTTTGTAAAAGAATTAACTTTCGAAATCGGCCAATTGCATTTTTTTCAGAATACTGAAAAAAGATTCAGAATATTGAAATTTTGAATGGCACCAGTGTCCTCCAGGAAAAAATCAACAAAAACCATTCACGCCTTCAGATTATCTATCTATGTCAAGGAGCTACACCTTGAGATCTTTTGAGTCAAGTAACCGCTTCTTGGGACATACAAGAACTGGGACTCCGAAATCGGAGGGATGGGGGTTAACTTATGGTGGATTTTTGAAAGTAGGGGGCTTAACTTTTGAAAATTTTTGGGTATTTTATGCTTTTTGGGACAAAAAATCAGGGGGGGGTTAACTTTTCGAAAATTTCCCCTGGAAGGGGGGTTAACTCATGGGTCCCCGGAGCGACTAGTTTATGTATGTCTTGGGAACAATTTCGTTCTAGTAGTTTCAAAAATATATAAAGTTTATAATTTTTCACCTTTTTTCATGTTTCAAGAGCACAGATTTTAATCAAATTTCAAAATATCGAGTGAAAAAAGGTTTCCTATAAAAAACGAGTTATGCGAAAAAACTAATAACTATTTGTCAAAGAAAAAATATCAAATTTCCTTTTTTAGTTTAGCATCGTTTTCTTCTATTATTTTTATTTTCATTGAAAAACCAAATAAGAATTGTTCGCTGCCTACTAATTAACAATCGTCATCTAACAAATTTTCAAGCAAAAAATAGAAGAGATCTCTTTTTTTTCTGAAAATGTATGTAAGTTCATCGGAAGAAACCCGGAAAGAGTCTCTCTCCAAAAAAAAGAAGAAAAAGTACTGGAAGAAATAAAAAACATGCGGAGAATAGAAGTGAGATTAGGATTAGAAAGTTAATAAATATATTACATTTTCATTTTTTTTTTGACTGAAGTCAAGTGATTGAAGTGAATGACTTTGAAAGAGAAAATTCGATAAGGAAATGTTTGTAATATTTTGAAAATGAAAAAGGAAGTGCTTATGGTGTTCTGTAAGTGAAAAATTTTCGAAATTTTTTTTCAGAATTGAAAAACAACATCTTGATAGAATATTTAAACATCAAAAAAAGATTCCGAACATCTAAGCTTTCAGAATTTTTTATGAGATAAGTAATATTTTTGAAACATTAATGTTTCTCTATCTCAAGATCCTTTGAAGAATAATGAATAAAAAATGAACTGCTGGAAAACAAAAAAACATGAACTTTTATTCTGAAAATGTTTAAGTTCAAGAGCATTTTCACCGGCTATAATTAAAGTTTTTTTTAGTTTTTTTTTCAAAAAAAATGTGTTCTGCGAAGTTTCATATTAATTAATTCCAAGCTTGGAAGTTGATTGGCTTCTCAATTTTCCTTAATCTTACTCAGGAAATTTTGGGCAACGATTTAGCAAGTTGCTGCCCTCTCGCAACTTGCTATCTCCTTGCTGCATTTTTAGCGACTCGCGCGATTCTTGCTGCATTTTTAGGTTGCAATTTGTGTTATGAATTTGGTCCAGCAAGTTGCGAAATTCTTGCTGGATCCACATTTATTGAGATGGATAGTGGGCGGAGCATTTCTTTTGAAAGCATGTCAATAGGCAAAACTCATTTTTTGTCGGGCAGAAAATAATTATAAATTGGTCCCGAGGACATCTCCACAAGTTATTGAAGGGTATTTTTATTGCTATGGCATTATAATGCTACAGTACCACCAATAACTAAATTAATTTTGATCTCGACAAACTTTGTCTTTCATAATAAAAAAAGAATGAACCTCTAATTTTTTTCTCGAAATTTGTTCGGCGACTTGCTGTTTTCTTGCCGTTTACGAAAAAAATTTCGCTTGCTATAATAGGCGATTCCGCGGCAAACTAGTGTCCGAACCGCATGTTTTAGCAAGCAGAATCGCGCATTCTGGTCAGCAAAATTGCGAAAAATCTCCTGAGTTACATTTAGAGCAAACATTTTTTTGATCGCGGAAAAAACCTTTGGCGGATCTCACTTAGTTTTCTAATTTGAAAAAACACAGAACCGGGAATCAAATTGGAATTGAATTTTTTAAACTCTTGAAATTCCGCTGAGACCACCCACGATGCGAAAACTCTAAGTTCATAGAAGTTATCATAAGTCGAAAGCCTAAAGGATTTTCGACAAGTCTATAATTTTCTGAACTTAAAAGAACCTTTAAACAAAAACTATAGTCTTGTCGACCTCCAAGTCAGAAAAAATACATTTGAATAGAAATGTTGTTCTAGGTGGGGGGCACTGATATTATTCAATGTGGCCATCTTTGTCGTCGTCTTCCAGCACGCTCTTCGCTTTTTTCTTTTTTGATGCTCCTCACATGGGTGATGTGTTTTTCTTCTTCTTCTTCTTCTTCTTTTGGCTCGGTTTTCTTTCATTCATTCATCTCATTCTCGCCTACTTTCAATTAATTCGCTATTTTGTCAGTCATTCAGTCAGTCCTGACAGCCCCAAAGAAGAAAATGAAAAAAAAATAGGAAAAATGAGAAGAACATGTATGGAAAAAGAAAAAGACATGCAAATTATTTGAGAAAGTTAAAAAAATGGAGAATGAAATAAAATGAAAGAGATATGTGTTCTGTGTTGACGTCAGAACTTGGAACAAATTAAATTAGTTGTGAATCCAATTACAAACATTTTTTTTTCGCTGTTATAAAAAGACGGATTTCAGATTGAGGCAGAAAAAGAAAAAAAAAATACGAATTGAAATTTGAACTTGTGAATGCAACCAGATACATTTCTGGTTTTTGATTTTTACGAACATTTTCTTTGTTCTTTCACCTGTCTCTTTTGAAATTCTACATATTCTTGAAATTGTTTGAACAAATAAGAAGATTTTAAATTGGACTTTGTTTTCTAAAAAAAAATCCAGCCAGTTTTGATTGTTTGGTTAAAATTCGGAATGAAATTCTTGAAAAATCGAGATTTATCGAAAATTAGCCAGGCTAAATTTTGCCTGAATTGTAGTCAAACTTCTATAACCCTGATTTTATTCTTGATAACTCAACATCTACTGGAAATCTGATGTTGCTAGTCTAATTCAGATTTCCTGAAAGTCAACCAATTCAAAATTGAGATTTTTTAAATTAGACCTGACTTGGACATCGCTTAAAGAATCAGATAAAATCCGATCAAAAAATTGTAACCAAAAATTTTGGGAAAATTTTTGAGATGGCCTGATTCAGAAATCCTGATTTTACCAAAAGCGATTTAAAATTTCCCTTAAAAAACAAAAAATGTTTTGCTAACAAGAAAAAAAGTGAAAAAAATAGGCGAAGATGAATAATATTAGAAAGCAAAAACAGATATTTTCTCGAAAAAAGGCGCCAACAAAAAAAAATGGAATGTAATAAAGATATGTTTTCTGTTTGTGCAGAAGCGGCTAAATGACATTTGGGTTTTTTTGATGTGAGATTGAATTTATTTATGATCCAGTTTTGGAGTTGGAAAATAAATACATGACTGAATGAATGAAAAACAATAATTACCATATTGGGAATTGGACGCTTTTTGTGGACAGCAATCATTGAAATAATTCTGTTTTTTTTTTTCAAAAAAAAAAAATAAAATAAAATAAAATAACATGCCAGGAGAAAAAGGAATAACATGTTTTTTTCGCCAATTCAAACCAACCATATAACTAAAATATCGGAAATCCGTGAAAAAAAGAAGGAATAAAATTATGAAAAAAAAATACACAGAGCGCGCAAAAACCAAAAAGAAAAATACGCATAAAAAAGTCATTATGAGAGTAAAATGAGAGTGCGTGCCCACGCACGCAAGCACTCATTTTGTAGAAAAAATGAGATGGAACGAAGGAGCGAACGACTGATGAAAATGATGATGATGTGTGTGATTTTGAAATGAAATGATGTGCAATGCATTAATTTTTTTTTTGAGAAAAAAAGAAATCATGGGGGTTAGAGGAAGTTAAAAGGTTCAATGGGCCCCCAGAAATAATTTTTGAGTCTTGAAATTCTCTCTGGTTCTGAGGTTCAGCTTCAGGCCACAGCTGGTTGAAACGATTTTTTTTTTGAATTTCAGAGATCTACAGATTTTTTGGAAAAATTGGAAAGAATAATTTCTCGAAAATTTGAATTTCCGATGGTCTGATTCAAAAAAAAATTGTGATTTTTTTCTTCAATCTAATTCGAAAATTATTTTTCACTTATCAATTTTCCGGAATTTTTTCGCCTCTAAAATACAATGTCAGAAATCATATTTCAAAACTTCTCGGAAAAGATCCTGAAATCTAAATTTCTAAACTTCAGAAAAATGTGAATCAAAAATTAACGGAAAAATGTTTTCAATGAAAATTTGGTTATTGAAAATCAGTTCTTTATTATCAATTTTCAAAATTTATAGATTTCAGAGAAAATTCTGACCCACCAAAAATATATCATCAAAAGAAAGAAGAAAAAATAAGAACAACTCGAAAGATGAGCTGTCAAAATTAAATTAGAATTAGCAACACACAACGAATTGGAAATGACAGCACGCAATCAACGCGTGGAGAAAATGCGCCAAAAAAACGAGGCGAAAAGAGGAGAAACATGCACAAAAAACAACAACAATTAGGAACTTTTCTGTCGTTTTTTTTTGACAAAAAAAACTTTCGCCTTGATAATTCATCGACTAATTCAATGATGAACATTTGACTCACAAAGAGAAAAGAAAAAAATTTGAATAAATGGGGATGGGATAAAAAAAGTTGTTGAAAACTAATATTCTAAGCTGAACTAATATAATATTGTTCGAATGAGATTAAAAACATCATAACAATAATGATATATGTTTGATCTTGAGTCTTGAAACAAAAAAATCATAGTCAAATTTTACAAAAAAAAAACAAAAAAAAATTGCATCGACCGGGAATCGAACCCGGGCCGCCCGCGTGGCAGGCGAGCATTCTACCACTGAACCACCGATGCTTACGAGATTCTCTGGGTAAAATGTTATATTCATTTTCGTTTGCGAAGATGTTTTTTTACAGGAACCAACCACATATAAAAGTTTTATGGGAGTTCAAGAGAACTAGAGAGTTTTGACCAAAAAAATGCGAAAATGAAAAAAAGCTCAAAGTTAATCGTTACAAAGTTGTTTTTTTCGTTTGTTAGCCAAAAATCCATTCGTTCTCTGTTTATTTTAGAAAATGAATATATTTTTTGAGAAAAAATAAAATAAATAAACAAACTTCAATGGTCCTTAAAAATTGTGCTTTGGAAAGAGTCCAAAAAAACTTTTTTTTTATGAAAGGAAAATATTTTCTCACGCAAAAATTCAGCAGAATATGAACCTTGAAAGTTCGTGTAACTTATTTTACAAAAAGTGCCAAATTCTCACATTTATTGTAAGTCAAAAAGTAGAAAGACAAAAAAAGTTTTCTGTTCTTTTCTTTTCAAAAAAAAATTTGTAAAAATAAATTTTAATTCAATGCATTTTAAAATGAAGAAAAAGGGTAACCCAAACTTTTTTTTCTGTTTTTTCTGAAAAACTCAAGAAAAACATAAATATCGTAGTATATAATCTCTAGACTTAAAAAGCCATAAAGTCATGGGGTGGCAAAAAAAAATGAAAAATTGAGGTGTGAGGTTTTCTCGTTGCTCGACGCCAAAAACTGCAATTATATTTTTTGCGAAAAAATGGAATAATTATGAAAAAATGGAAGAAGGAACTGAAAAAAAGAGGTTGGGAAAGAATTTTTTTTGTTCGCGTTTTTTTTTCTCGAAATTTGAAACTTATAGGAAGTGCGATATCCATATTTTCTATTCTATTTGGTAAGAAAAATGGAGAAGAAGAAGGAGAAGAAGGGAAAAATGTGTGTCCGAAAGCTAATCATATATATTTTTGTACTTTTTGAAATGAACAACAAATATTGAATTCTTTGGAAAAAAAACTGGAAGAAAGTATACTAACAGAAAAATTTTTTTAAAAAAGGAATTTTGAAGTTTTTAGATAGCGTCGGTTCATATTTTCTTATAAAATGTTACGAAAATTCAATATTTTCCCACGCAGAAAAACTTAATTATTTTATCAAAGAAAACGTAAAAGAGATTTTTGGTAAGGCATTTAGCCCTAACACTTCAAAGCTCTGATTTTTCTGAAAAAAAATCTGAAGTTGAACTTCTGAAAAAGAATTTTTGAAGTATTCTAATATCTAATCTTGATAAAAATCTAAAGGCTTCCAAATCAAAAATTAATGTTTCAGACTTTAATTCAGAATTACAATTTTAAGAACTCAGGTTTTCGAATTTTCTGTTGAAAAATAATGAAAATGATCTCAAAAAAAATCCCACAGTATTTCAGAAAAAAACCAACTGACGCAAATCGACTACATTTTGCTCTCCTTCTCAACATAATCTTATCAACAGCAAAAAAATGAACTACATAAACTTCTGTAAAAAGAAAAAATATACTCTACTTTTGAGCTGCTTTTTCTTAGTTAAGCGGATGTTATTCAAAATCACACGTTTCTTTGAATACTATTTTTGAGCAAGAAAATCTCAAAACAACAATTATGAGCAAAAATTGTTGATCACAAAACTTTTTTTTTTCTCGTTTTATACAACAAAGGGAATTGTAAAGGCATAATTTTCGGTGGAAATTTAATTTCCGACAAAGATTCAAAAGATCAGGAAGTAAATAGACATGTTTTGTTAAAATCAGGTTGTAATTAAATAATTAATTGGATGGTTTTTTTTCTGAAAACACCACCCTTTAAGCTCTTCTTATTCATTATTTTTCTACATAATGAGTGAATGAAAATAATGAGCTTTTTTTTCTTAAGAGAATTTTTGAGATAAGAAGATTAAAAAGTTAGTTCCTTAAATTCAGAATCAGATAAATTTTCATGAGTTGAAAAACAAAAATAAAAATTCAGAGAGCCAATCTTTAGGCTTGAAAACATTACGTTTTTATAAAGTAAATCCAGAAAAAAAATATAAAATAATATTATTTATTATTGTCAAATAGGTCGTTGTCATTCACCTCAATGTACTTCCTGAATACATTTTTCTCCCTACTTCTTTTGTTCTCATTTCCTTTTTTTATTTGTGTTTTTTTTCTAAATTTTTCTTATCTCAAAAAATTTAATAGAAAACTTCAAAAAAAACAAACTGTGTTTCGGTTGCCCGACAAATAAAATATGATTGAATGAGTAAATAAAATATAACCCTCTCAAATTTATGGACCATCTGCAAGTTTTTTGCAGTTATGTGGGAAATTTCAATTTGTTTTTAGATGATGTGGATTTTCAAAATAACAAGAATATGAAAACTTTTATGTCGTTGTACTAAAATTTGTGGTTGGATATAAAAAAAAGTTCCAAGAATTTTTGAGAATTATTTTTGGGTTTGAAAAAAAGGGACTGGAGAACAAATTTGTGGAAATATACAAATCTGGGGATTCTTGATTTTGAAAAAAATCCTGGATGCTCCATGAGAATTTAAATCTAGACTACAAATAGAAATCAGGCTCAGATGGTTTTTGTAAATAAAATAAATTTTGAAACTACATTTCTTCAATTTTTTCCAGAACTTTTGACGATTGCTCATGTAGGGTTAAATTCTGGCAAAAAAATAGCAATTTTTATTTCAGATTAAAAATCAAATTTTCTTGAAAACTGAAAGCAAGGAAATTAGCTTCTGGAGTTTATTTTGAAAAAAAATCATGAATTTAAAAAATTTGTTTGAAAACAAATCTGAAAGTCATTTTTGATTTTTCAAATCTCCAACCCCGAATCCAAATTTCCCCCTCCACATTTCAAAAAAATGTGAAAATTCAGAAAATTCAATTTTTACCTCTTTTTTTCTTACTAATTCCTTTTCTTTCGCTAGACATCATTTTTGAAGTGTTTCCCATTTAGTTTTTTTTGTTCACCACTTTTTTTTTGCTATTTTGAGCCGAGTTCGAGAAAACAACTATTTCACACTTTTCACTGTGAATATAATTGCGTTTTTCTCTTTTTTGAAACCAGATATCTGCTGAATTTCAGATGGAGAGTTGGCTAGAAAATTACATGAAAATAAATAAATAAATAAATAAAAATATTTTGGTAAACAAGAATTCTCTGGGGAATAATTCAAGTTTCGGAATTGTAGCCAGAGACTTCCAAAAAATTTTGATTTATTCAGTTTTTCTTCAATCTTCTTCATGAGAAACCGTTGTTTTCAGATAAAATTTTCTGTTTTTTACGGTTGACCTCTTTTATCTATTTTTCTATATGAATAGCCTTTTCTTTTGAAATTTGTTGTTATTTTGTTTGGAACGTCGATGAAGATGCAGAAAAGCGAAAAAGCAAATTTGAAAACAAGCTTCTCTTTTTTTTTTTGACTTGTTCATAAATTCTATTTTTCAAAGAGTTCCAAATAGATTTTCAGTCAGGCAGTCAGTAACAAAAACATGTTCACCTGCTTTTTTTTCTGGGGTGATATGTTAAAAACATGTTTTTTTTTGAAGAACAAATTCAGATTTAAGAATATTTTTTTCAACCGGGAAATTCAAATATCTCGCCATCAAAAATGTTAGTCTACATATAGATTTCTATAAAAAGAGACATTAAAAATAAATCTAATCTAAAAAAAAAGAAAGAACAATCGAGTTTTTGAATAATACATGTTATTTCCGTGCTGGTGTATTTTTACAGCTTCAACGCGCGCGTGTAAATATATTTATTCATTTTTTGTGTGTTTTTTTCAGACGACGTCTAATAAGTATTCGTTTTTTCTTGTTGAAATAAAATGGAGAATGACGACATTGGTGATGCGAAAGATGATCATTTGAATATGGATTATTTAGATGATCGGAGGAGTTCGATTCGGTACTCAATGTCATCGAGGTAAAGATCTGAAATTTTGAAAAAATGTATGTGTATTGGAAACTTTAGTCTAAAAAATTTTGATTTTTTTTAAAGATTTTCTTGAAAAATTGAGCTTCAGATTTCTAGAATTTTTTCTACAAGACTAAAGCTCAATGTTAATTCTGGCGTTTTTCTGAAAACCTCTTCATTTTATCTGAAATCTTCGCTTCTGATTGAGGCCCTTTATTTTCGAACACACTTCAAAAGTTCAACCCACTCCTGAACGTTTGATTTAAACCACCTGCTCAAAATTTCTCATTTTTTCAATTCTCAAAAACATCCATCTTCTCGCAAAAATATTATGACGTATTTATGTATAGTCAGACCGAATCCGCAGAATTTGAAATCAGAAAATCATGATACATAGTTCATTACACCTGACTCGTTTGGTGCAAATTTGTAGTCTCTTGATTTCTCTGGAAGTTTTCTATTTCTTTTCCCATAAGATTTTTAGTGTTTCCGTGTTTTATGGGCAAAGATTTGTGTTTGCTCATAAAAAATCTAGAAATTCGAGAAATATTCTAATGCTTTTTGTGAAGAAAAATGAATTTCGAAGAGTTCGATTTTTTTTTTTTGGATGAAAGGTTGTTTTTTGAATAATTGTCGGAAGCAATCTAATCAGCTATTCTGAAAATTGCACACTTAAACTTTTCTGAACACCTTAAAGTTTTTTTCAAAAATTGTTTCACGAATAGAAGAAAATTTATGTACATTTCCCCTAAAAGAAATTCAAAAACCCTCCACTTGTGGTAAAATCAAATTATTTTTCAGACATTCTTCGGTCTCGATAAATCTCCCGATGGAAAATGGACTTCTCGGTACAAATTACGTAGGTTTTTTGCTTTCTCTTTTTTTTTTTGGATTTGTCAAAAAAAATTGGCTAGTCCAAAGAAAGGTTCAAAATTTGTTCTTTTTTTGGCGATGTGTGAATTCTGTTGGTTTAGTTTGAAACTTTGGGAAAATTAGATTTTTTGTTGCATTTTTAAAATGATTTCTTGCCTCAAATGTTCATCCTTATCGTAATTTTCAAATTTTTCAAAGCCAGGAACTTTTTAAAGTTTATGTTGAAAACCTCTTTGAATCTGAAAACCTTTTGTTCGTTAGAAAATAGAAACATTTCAAGCTTTTGATGATAAATTTTTGAACTTTTTCATCCAGACTTTTCTGAACACCGGAAATTGGATTTTCCTTCAATTTTTTCCAAAAAAAATTCTGAATGTCATCCTTGAAATCCACAACCTTTTTGAATTTATTTTGTAATTGTCAGATTTAAAGTTCAAAATATGTTATTTGTCTGATCATCAGATTTTTTTCAAATTTTCTGAAATCCAGAATATCATTTCAAAAATACCCTGAAAGAAAACTTTCCAAGCATTTTTCTTTTTCGTTAATCCACATAACCATAAAAACTATAATTTTCAAAGAACCCTCCCCCGATTTTGGAAAAGCTTTCATCTCTACCACAAGCCTTCACAATTCTATTTTGATCCTCATTTTTTTTTCAATTTCAAAATTTTCTAGTTAATGCCACCAAATGAGAGAGCATCTTCATCTCGTTTATCGACAGGATCTGCATGGGACAGCTTTCGTTTATCCGTCGTTTCATTCTCAAAGGTTTGTGACATTTTAATTATATATATTTTTATTTTTAAAACTACTGCCTGCCTACACAGTATTTTGATTCTATTTTTGTTTTTTTTTTCTTTGAACAAGAAAAAAGAAAAACATTTCTGTTTTGAACTAAAACAGAACATCATGGTGAGTCAAAGAAAAGAATTATCGAAGAAAATTTTGAAGGTGAGTTCAGGAAGTAATAAAATTTGTATATCTTGTATCCTTTCTCATAAACGTCATTTTTGAAAATCCTACAAAAATAAATTGAGTGTTTTTTGTGGTTGCATAAATAAATAAAGTTACAGCAAAAATGTTGTTTTCTTTTTTTCGAAATTGGATATTTTTTGAGATTTGTTTGTTTTTCAGACCAAGAATGCGAAGAAAAACTGAAATTTTTAATTATTTCAGATATTTTTTCCAGCATTTTAGGGTCTTTGAAGATATTTATGTTTGAAATCTCTTCATTTTACATTAAAATCATTAAAATATTAAAAAATACAAGATAAATTGTTAGAGACAACGTAAATTGAAGCGAGTGCAGACATTTTTTTTGTAAAATTTGCCTATATTTTGATATCTAGAGATAACGTAAAATTGAGAGAGTCTAGACAAAAAACCTGAATTTTCCGGAATCTCTCAATTTCGAGTTGTCTATAATCAGAATAATATTTTGTATTTCTGACCTGCAAAAAATCCCCATTATCAAAATTTCTAACAAAAACCTGCATTACTCCACTGGAAATTTTTAATCTTATGTTATTTCCCTAACAAAATTATATCTAGAATAACCTTTTCGATTTATAATTGTACCTTTCTTTTTATTTTAAATATACTTGATTTCACTTTTGAAAATTTCAGAGCTTCGATGCATCAAAAAACATGATTTAATTAAAGTTGATTGAACAAATTAATTACGTAACTTTCATAATTTCCATTTCTAAAAATAATGAACTTGGTCCCATCGAACCCTGATTATATTGCGCCCGAGTATCCTGAAAATATTTCATGTTTCAAAACGGTAAGAGCTCATTAATTTTTTCTCCATACATATTTATGGAAAAAATTTATACTAATTAATCATATTCTTTTGAATAAGAAAAAAGAGCATCTTGAAATACATATGAATAATTAATTTGATTCATATTTCTTTCTCATTTTCAAGAATGAAAAAAACTGCAAGACGAGTAAGTTTTACTAACCTTTTTTATTATAGGAATCAAAAATAACTCTGAAATCAATTTTTTCAGGTTTTCCTAGTCGCACCATGTTCTCGCCACAAATGCTGTCTGGGTTGTATTTCTTTGAGCGATGCTATTCCACTGATTTGTGTCGCGGAAATCTTTACAATGGGTTGGTCAAAAAATTTTTTTCAAGAAAAAAAATCATGTTTTCAGTATTCTTGACAATGGTTGTTTTGGATTTTTGGATGACTGATGGCAAAACTTTTTATACATTTTATTTTGAAGGATATGGAAATGAAATTGCATTATGTTATGCGATATTTTTATTGGTCTCTCTTCCAATTTTATGTGAGTTATTAGAAGTTAGGATAAGCTAAAGGGGATAGGTCGTGGCATTAGAATTTTAAAAGTACATAAGAATTAAGCATGGTTTTGAGATTCACAAAAAATATCTGGATTTTCAAAAATTAAAGAAACATTAAGGGTCTCGAAACGATTTAACATATTTTGGAGCAAGGCTTTAACACAATAAATATTAAGTGTTTAAAGGTGCATGCTAAGAGCACATAAATTTAAAGGAGCATAGAAAAATTCAGAAAAAAACGCACCCCCTTTAAATTTATATTTTTTCAGTGTTCACTTTATACTCTTGGTACATCAAAAAGAAATATCTCTATGTTTTCCACGTTCTCTGGCAATGGACAGTAATTGAAATTCTATTATTCTACACTTATATTGTCTTCAAATGGGTTCGAATATCTGGCGGAAATCACAAAACCGGCATTTTAATACCAAGCGCATTTGTTATTGGAGGCGCTGCGTTTCTTGGTGCACTAATTGAATCCTGGTGGTATGTACATATGCTAATTAGTTTTTTTTTAATTGCATTCAGGTTGTTTGTCTTTGTTGATGCAATGTTTTTCGAGAATCGTACAACTGAAAGGAAATATTCATCTTCAGTTCATAGCAAACGACAATCTTCTTCACATCACACAAGAGGAGTTAGTTTTTGTGCACACTTGATTCTGTGTCTGAAGTGTACACAACTTTGTTAGCAAACTCTTCACAAAATGTTTTTTTCCAGCTGGATTACGAATCCGAGGGAAGTGATAGTCGCCGAAATTCAGCCACGATACCTATAGTGAAAATTGACCGCACACAATCTGTTGATTATATTGATCCACACGATGTATACAGTGCAACTTCTTCTCGACAATCTGCAGTTGAAAATGTCTAGGTTGGGGAAACATGTGTTTTTTATTATGGGTATTGTATGATTTGCATAATTTCTGTTGATATTCTGAAAATAAATGAGTTTTGAAAAAGTAAAACGTTGTACTTTATTGCAAACTTCAAGTTGATATTTTTCAATAAATAACTTTCTGCAAGTAGTTTGTCAAACTGAAAGTAGACAAAACATAGGAATAAAAAATAACCACAATCAAAATATTTACGACATAAGTAAAGAGAAAGGAACAAGTTTTTTTGTTAGTGGATTGGCGCAATAACAACAAGAGGATTGTTGATGTATAAAGAATACAAGATTCTGATGGTATCTTTATCAAATAAGTTAAAAGTGCATCAAAACAGAAGGTAGTATAAAGGTAGATTTGATTGAAAACAGTTTTCATAACATTCAAAAAAACACAATGATCAAAATTCTATGGGTGATCTTTGTCGTGGCTGTTTTTGGGTAAACTTCCTCTTCTTCAAGAAATGTTGAAGGAAAATTTTATAAAAATTTCAGGAGAGATGTCCCAATGAATGGACCATTCGGTGCAATGAGAAAACCACCACTACCAATATTTTTATTAAATGTTCCGGAGGATGTCAAAAATGAATATTACGATCTTTTAGGCAATTCGCAATTGACAATTGCTGAATTGAAAAATGGAATTGAACATCTTGCAGCGGAAAATAATGTTTTGGTAAGGATTTTCTGGATTTTTAACAAGGTTTTTGTGATCGCCTGGTTTATAGTATCATTTTTTCTGAAATCCTTTGGCTTCGAATATCAAGAAGTTTTCCAGATTTTTTTCACGCGCAAATCCTTTTGTTCAAAAATGCTTTCTAAAAATTTTATTTTCAAAAAGCAAATTTATTTCTAAAAAAATAACATCCAGAAAGTAAGCCAGGAATCAAGTTTATCTTTAAAGTTAGAGGATATCCCAAAAGTTACCCTAACTACAAAAAAATCAAATTGTTTGTATTCCCTGACCTCTTCAACCTGAAACCTTATATTTTTCAGGATGAATATTATGCCCACGAGGATCAAGATTCTTACACAAAACATTGGTTGAGTACCCAACTCGATGAAATCCTCAAAAAATTGCCCGAAACCAAATCCGAAATCGACAAAGTTATGAATGATAACCAGCTGACAACAGTGTTACAAAACAAAAAGATGTTTGATCTGAACAGGAAATATCCAACTGTACTATTTATCTTTTTCTTTCTTTGATATTTATTACAATCCTTGTCGATTTTTCAGGAAATCGCTATAATCAACTACATTGTGAATCAAGTTCTGGTCACTGCCACAACACGTCAAGGTCAAATTACAACAGCCAACAAAATTTTAGGAGGATCGAAACCTTTTGGGGATTTTGATAAAGCTGGAGAGAATCGTGATAAGGTTCCTAAATAATTTCGGTTTTGAATCAAATGAAAATGAAGTGATTCAGTTTTCTTTCAAGTGTTTGTGTGAATAGAAAAAACAAGATATATAATATTCAAATTATCTTTTTCCCTTTTAATTTCTTTTGTTTCGCAAAAAATTCGAGAGAGGGGAGAAATGAAAACAAAAAGACAATGATGAATGGGATGAATTTTGTTGAACCGGTTTCAATCCAGTCATACTAAAAATGGAAATTGAAATGTTGGAAAAAATTTGAATGTTCAAAATCCACATCAATTATTTGTTGTATAAGGTTTTAGTTTTCGGAAAAAAAATTTTTGAAATTGTTCTCTAGAGTTTAGAAATTTTTTGAAAATTCAAAAAAAGTAGTCTTGAGTGGGGCTTGAACCCGCCATCAAAACAGGTTTATGAGCACTTACCGCCTGACAATTTTTGTAGCTCTTTTTGAGCTCCGCTTGGAGAAAAATAGTTCATTTTTGTCTCTTTGGCTGGCTAAAAATTGAGTTTCAGCTTTCTGGGTCGAGCTTTGGATTAAGGAACTTCTAAATTCGAAATGCTTTTGGAAAATTTGAAAATTATGTGAAAAATAATTCGCAGATACTTCTCAAGTTTTTTTCCTCATTTTCAAAAAAAAGTTCCTCCCATGATTCCTTGTTTATTTGTATACATCATCTCATCTCATCCAAATTCATCTTTTGTTCAATTGTGGGAGGAGAAAAGGAAAAGAGGAAATAATGAAAATCAGAAATAATAACAAAAAGAAAGAGGAGGGATTGAAGACAGATCAGCTTTTTCTTCTTCTTCTTCTTTCCTTTTTTCTTGTATTCGCTTTTTCGACCGATCTAGTGTTGTACAACGGCACGCAGTTCGGTTCTAGTTTGAAATAATTGTTTTTTTTTTGTGGTTTGGTTTGGAAGGAATAAGGTACTTGACTTAATTTGAAGTTTGTACATTGATCGATCAATTAATTGAATTATGACAAATATTCTACCATTTATTGTTTTGATATCTACGGTTTTGCTGATTATTCCAGGTTTGTCAAGGGATCTGTAACATTCTGGGGGTAGATCAAGAACATATTTTTTCCTGAATCTCGAATTTAAAAAAAAAAATTTTTTTGGATAAAACTGGATTTTTTTCTGGGAAGGTTGTTTTAAAAATTCTAGAAGGATTTTAAAGAATTTGATTTTAAATCCTTAGAGATATTTATTTCAGCATAATTGAACACCCTTTAGGAAAAAAACCTTCTGAAATTTGAAGCCAAGAGTTTCCAATTTCAGAAAGAACATATGCACAAGGCGGTGAATCTAGAATATTTTGATTCTAGATTAAAGGGACAACCCAGTTTTTTTTTCAAATCCAGGGAACCTTACAAACTGCCAGCTGGGTAGATTCCAAAAAATCCCAAAAACTATTTGCTTATTTTTCCAGTTGGCTCAAAAACAACACAACTGATATACAAGCGATTCACAGCCGAGACATGTAAAAACAATCCGTGTTTGAATGGCGGAACTTGTACCCCTGGAAAGCTCGCCTGTCAATGTGCTCAAGGATGGATGGGAAGATATTGTCATAGTGAGTTCGGGCTCAAAAGTTTCAAGTTTTGGGATTTTTTCTCAACCTGATTGTACATATGTTACAACACAATAACAAAATCATCTGATTCATTATTATCAAAAAAAATCCGAGGAAACCAGAAAATAGATATATCATAATAACACATTTCTACGATTACGACACAACAATCCAGATTTTTTTTGCGCTTCCTATTTATTATCGGCGCGTATGGTTTAATCGGTTGGTGTTCAATCGGAAAAAGATAATAGGGTGTTCGCGCGCGCAAAACTTGATTCTGTCTTGTTTTTGAACAGTTTCTGCCATTGGGGATGAAAAGGAAGATGTTTCAAATCGGATTACGTAACAATAAAAAAGTTGTTTTTTCAGGAAAGTGTCGTAACATTTACAAAAGTTGTGATCGCTGGGCAGTTGAGGATAAATGTCACACTGTTTTGACTCAAACCAACTTTTTCGATGTGAACTGTGCGATCTCGTGCAATATGTGCACACCAGATCCAACTTATGGTAAGTTGAGATGACAGGGGAGCCTCAAAAGTGGATTCATTGTTTTCAGAAGCTCCTGAGATTCCACTGGCTCCAGCTTTAGAGCCAATGCAATTTTTCTTGGGAAAATGGCATTCGCAAGCATCAAAGGGACTTCGATTCCCAACGGATTTATATGATAATGAATATGAGGAGACGATTGATATTGCGCCAGCAAATGTTCCAATGTTTGGGCCACCATCTTTGAATTTTACGTGAGTTTTGGGGTTGAAGATTGAGACAGGGGATTCAAAATGTTCTATAAAATTTATGAGCAAAATTTGGAAAAAGTTCAAACTTTTATCCTAATTTTCTGGTTCCACAAGTTTTTGGTTTTCTGAAATTTTTCTAGGTTAGTAAAATCAGCTGACGAAATTTTACAAGGAATTTCTTTTTAAAAAAATTACCCAATATTTCTTTTTTAATTTCTCATCATATTTCAAAAATTCCTAGTTTCATCGAAGATCTGATCTGATATTTTTTAAATTAAAATTTTTCTAGAAGCACATCCTGGTATAAAGATGATGTCCGAGTTATGCATGGATTCATCACCCTGAAGCCAAACTCATTCCCACCAGAGGTTGCAATTTTATCAACAAGTAATGAAGGATTAAATATGATCGAGTTAGGAACACTGAAACATCATGTTTTAACTCTAAATGTTTCGTATATGCAAGTTCATCCAATTATGGATAGCACAGTTTTGCCACTTGGAGTGAGTTTTTTTCTCTGTTTTTTCAAAAATCTTTAAAAAAAATTGTTTGCAGGCGACTAGAAGATTCCGTCGAGTTGGATCCCTTCTAGAAATGACAGTAGCCAAATTATTCAGTGATAATAAAGTGTCGCAATTCAAGAAAATGTTCCGTAAAATTGGCGAATACGCATTCTAATAGTTCTTTTTTCTTCTCTTAATTTTTTTAGTCCTAAATTAGGATTTTTGCATATCTCAAATTCCTCCAATTATTTAAATTATTGTTATTTCCTGTGTCTGTACATAATAATTTCAGCTGTTCTGTTCGGTTGCTTTCACGTGTATTACATAAAAATAAAAACATTAAATTAGAATTTCCTTCAAATATTGAGCACGGGTTGGTTGAGTTTCAGCATCGGCTGAGCGATTGTAAGCGGTCCATTTTGGATTGTTGCGGAAGAGGCGGATCGCAGTCACGTCTTCCTGGAAAAAATTGGCAAAAGTTTAAAAAAAAATCTAGATCCCAAAACTAACCGCTGTATCTGGAGTAAAACGATGATAAATTCCAGCTGGCAAAAACACAAAATCTCCTCGTCGAACTGGAATTCGAATCCATTTTTCATCAACACTTCTAACATCAAAATACCCGACGCCGTTTTTGATGATTCGAAGTTCAGCATCATCATGGAGATGTTCTTCGAAGAAGATTTTGAGCTAAAAAATTCAATAATTTATTCCTTCAAATTTCAATCCTACAAACCTTTGCTTCAAAATCCGGCATAGTTGCTTTGCAAATTCTGATCTCATCCCGATGATTCATATCATAACTTCTGACAAGTTTCTCCAAATCTTCTTCAACGTTTGGATCATCGAAATTGACTTTTGTGGTTTCAACTCCAATTTTCTTAAGATCTTCCACAGTTGCATCAATGTTTGGAGTTAAACGACATTCATCGCGTTGATCAATGTCTCCTCCAACATCACACATGAAATAGGCCATCTGAAAATCTAATTTTTCAAAAAAAAAATTGTAGGAAACCCCAATCAATAGATCTCTCTGACAAAATGATGTAAAAACTGATAACAAAAAATGTGAACATTAATTGTTTTATTGTGGTTTATATATAAACGGTATTAATATTTTAAAAATTTAAAATCTTCTGAAAGAAATTTGCACCAAAAAAATCAATAAACACATTTGATCTCTGACAAAATTTTCAGAAAAACTGATAAAAAATAATTTGAATATGCATTATTTTATTGTTGTTTTTTGACATTATTATAAGCTTTTGATTCAAAAATTGACATGAGGTACAAAAAAAAAAGTGTGTGTGTGTGTGTTTAAAATTCGTTAAGGAAAATGAAAACCGTATCGCTTATCCGTAAAATCAACTTGAGATATAAAAATTGGACAAAAAGGCAGATTAGCACAGCTAAAAAACAAAGAAAAAATCGTGGGCCTAAACTAGAATGGAAAGCATTTTTTTGAGATAGAAAACTGAAGTTAATTGAAATGAAATGATCTAGAGATCATATTATGGGTGGGTGAATGATGAAAAGAGAAAATGTAGAATTTACAAGATTAACAAGAAATCATCAAGAGATCAGAGACAAAGATCGGACCGTGAAAAAAAATTGGGAGAAATCATTGCTCATTACAGACAGGTTGACTACAAATATGCTAGAAAAAATAAAAATGGATCAAAAATGATTAAAAATGAGAGGAAGAAGACGAATTATTGATCAATCTTGACTTTTCGTTTCAGCGCTTGTCTTCTTGTTGAAATAGCTGGCTCTTCAATAATTTCATCTGATTTGATGATTTGACCTTCGACAATTTTTGGTATTGTGGTTTTTTTCGGGCTGATTGTTTTGGGGATTATTGGAGTGCTTGATGGCATTGTTGAAGAGAGTGAACTTTCACTTGCCGATGCAGAAAGTCTTGTTCGAATGTGATTCCGAAGACTCATCTCGTTCTGGAATTTTTTTTGGGTTTTTGTAGTTAGGTTTCAAGGTTCCAAAGTTCAGGTTTGTTCCGGAAAATTTTAAAAAGTTTAGTCAGAGATTTTGAATAAGATCCTGATTTCAAACGTCAATTTGAGCTGTTAAAAATTTAAATTCAAAAAATTTATAAAATACTGAAAAATTCAAAATTTGTAGCCTGTTATGTTAAATCCTAAGGAGCAATTTTCCAACGCTGAATTTTTCATTTTTCAAAATTTAGACCTATCAATTTTGAAGAATACATTGTTGTTACAAAATTTTCAGAAAGTCCCGAAAAAATTCCATATAATTTTTCCTATTCTTCCAAAACCAAACAAAAATATTTTTCAGTTCAATAATTCTCAAAAAAGGGCATTTTCTAGACGCATCAATTTGTTAAACTAATTTTATTGTGTTGAAAAAGGTTTTATTGTAAAGTTTCTTTTTTCTCTCTCTCCTAAGTTTTTGACCAGTGGTTTCAAAGAAACAAAAAATCTACTAATCAATTTATGGACTTTTGGAATTCACGTGCAAAACAAATGGAAAAAATGAACTCACTCTTTTCACAAGACAAGTTTGATGATAATTGGTTCTTTCCATACTTTGTGAATTGTCTGATGGACTTTTAAATCTCAATTTACATTTTCTGAAAAAAAACAAGTTTTAAAATAGTCCAGAACTAGAAGCCAACTCACTTATCAAAACCAAAAACGCCATTGGATCCAACCAAATCTCGATTTCGTTCTTCAGACCGTCTCAATCCAGCTAATCCAATCGGCTCTTCGCTCAAACTTTTCTCCTTACTTTTCCAAACTCGATTCTCATTTGTATTTTTTCGTTTTTTCGAATCTTGATCAATGGTTCCATCCTGAAATAAAATTTCATGTATGTTCTTTGAGTTTGAAAAATTAGAAAATTTTGGGAAGCGGGTGTGTATTTTTAAATTTGAATATGCAATTATCATTCGAATTTTGCAATTTTTTTTTTGAAAAAGGTTCGTGAAAAAAATATGACCCGAAAGAGCATCTTCTATGGCAATTAAACTATCCCGTAATTTGTCGGTCAGCTGATTGAAAATTTTGACCCCCCCCCCCTTTCCAGCCCACAAAAAAAAACACAAACCTGCGTAACTGAAGATGACGCTGATATACTTCCAAAACGCAACGAAATACTTTCAATCGTCGGAACCAAATCATTTGTATCCGATGATTTTGTATCCATTTTATTTTTCGTTCAAAGTGGTCTACCCTTATCTGAAACCAAAAAAAAAACAATCAATAAATATTCTTTTTGGAATATGATTTTGCAGAAGCAAAAGACAAATGCGAATAACAAAAAACAACAACAAAAGAACGGAAATGTTCAGTTGAAAAAAGGAAATGGTTGATGTTTTCTGTGAAAAATTAGTCATCGCCTATTATAGCAAAAATACATAGTGTGTCGTTGTTATCAGTCAGTGTAAGTTTGATATAGAAATGGGAGAAAGTGTGTGTAATCTATTGCACAAGAAGGTGATGGAACGCTGCCAAAAAAAAGTAGGGGCGAAAATAGAATTGGTAAGAGAAGAGGGGAATGAGAATTGCGGCGAAATAGTGTGGATGATGAAGAGGAATAGAGAGTGTGTGGACTTGGCTGGTGGTCTCAATCCCTAATCTCCCTTTTCTCTCCTCTCCCTCCTCTTTTTCCTCACTATTTTCTCTCCCGCTACTATGTAGGTTTATTTTTAGCAACTCGAATTCAGAGAGAAAAAGACACACACAGGCTGAAAACATTCTGAATTTCATTATCAGCTTTAGGTTTTTGCTTTTTTTTGCAAACTGGGCCTAATGAATAACAAATTTCAATGAAAAAAGTTTGTCAGCGAAAAAATTGACATTTTCAATGAGCCTTACATCGTTTGATAGGGGTTTTCAAGCTGGAAAAGATCATGGCGTTGAAAAAGTTTCTGGAAATCTCGAAAAGTTTCTGGAAATCAAGCTTGGAGTTTGGTAAAAATTGAAGATAAATTTTTCACAAAAAAGTTTTACCAGCTGATTTTGGAGAATTTCAGGCTGAAAATATTATGTTTCCAGATTTGACTTAGCTGAAAATATATCTTAAAATCAAAATTATGAACGCTTGTAACTCATTTGAAATTAAAATTTCCTAAAAACTATTGTAGATTAAAATTAGGCGGATTTGTATGCTCATATTAACATCAGAATGGAGCTAAAAATGTCGGTTATCAAAATTTTATGTATTGCTCATGTTAATTGGAATTCGACCGCTAAACTAATTATACTAGAGAAAATTGTGTTTGGAGGGTTTTTCAAAATTTTGAAAATTTCACCAAAACTGGATTTTCAGATGAAATACAGCTCACAATTAAGAAGAGATTTTGAGTTTAATTTCAAGCACCCCCAAAATGAATTATGAAAAAATCAGAGATTTTTCAAGCATGAAGTCTCTTTGTAACACATAAATTTTTCATTCATTTGCACTTTTCAAGATTAAACAAGAAGAGGAAAAAGAAGTTATTTTATTTTATTAGTGGAAGAAAATGGTGAGAAGAATCGAATAAAATAGTAGAATTGAGGAGAGAAAAGAGGAAACGTAAAGAAACAAAACAACATGATGAAAACAAACAAGAAATGCGACAAAAAAAAAGAGTAACCTATCGATTTTCGCGGTCATTATTGGTCATACTATTATTATGACCAATATTTATTAGAAATATCTTTAGATAATGATTGAATTATTGTTTTTCTTTTCACTTTTCAATTTGGGAATCAAAAAATCATTGATGAAAATGAAAGCGTCAGCAAAATATATTTATATATATGAATTTCAAAGTTATCGTCTTGGTAACGGGAAAAGAAAAAAATTAGAAGTATTTTTAGAGGTGTCTATACTATTCTACAGTATTCTCTGAAAAATGTACTCAATTGTAGTAGCACAAATATATGTCTTTCCGGAAAAAAAACTATACGATTGGAGATTAAAAAATTTTCGGACTTTTAAGCTGTCTGAAAATTTGAGGAAAAATAGCCTGAGGCATAAAAGTGGAACATCGAGGGCTGGGAAAAAGTGTGAATGGATTTTGAAGAGCTTTAAATTATGGTACTTGAACAGAAATTTAAAGAAAATCTGACAGAAGTTTATGTCTGAAAATTTGAAAATCTTTGATTTTTTGGTTGAAAACAAGTTTGAAAAAATAGTTAGAGAACACTTATGTTAGTAGTAAATAATTGATTTCAAGGTTTTTGTCTGAAAATTTGGAATTTCGTGCAGTTTAAAAATATTCACATAGCAACTTCATTTCAAAATTTAGAAAACAAAAAAAATGATGTAACCCATAATTTTCTAAACCAAACTTGAAATACCAATAAATCTTGGAAATTTCCAATTTCTAAATTATTCTGGAAATTCTAAATTCTATAAACCCGTAACTATTTGAAAATAAAACTCGAAATTATCAATTTTAAAAATGAGAAATGAAAATGTTTCCAAAATCAATATTATTTCTGAACCAAACTTGAAATATTGTGAAATATCACTATACAATAAAAGAAAAATCATCATTTGAGAAACAACAAAAAAAAAGTAAAAAGCGGGAAAGGACAAACACGATGTGTTGCTGATGTTCAATAGAGCGCGTTTGCTTCCCGCTTTATTTTCAAAAATTTGAAAAAAAACCAAAAATAGTTCAGTTCCCAAACGAAAAAAAAAATAAAATGAAATTGAATCACGACGAGTTGAGTGAAAAAAGTTGGTAAACAAATGAGTGAACACGTTTTGTTTTCCTTGTCAGAAATGGATTTTTTTTTGAGTAAAGTATGTATGTTTTATCAAAAAATAATATACAATTTGTTTATTTGGATAGCAACAATGTGAAAAGTGTACAATATATATGTATCAAATATATATATATATGGAGAAAAAATTACATAAAATTTGAAAAAACCTGAAGAAAACATAAAAATGGCATCAGTAAAAATTACAAGTATTTGTTTGTTTTTGTAGTTAAATTTAGTTAATCATCATGATCAACAATTGAATTAATTTTCTGTATGAAATCACTGATTTCTGATTTTTGAGCAGTTAATTTTTGGAGCTCTTGTTCGATTTGGCCACCAGCAATGACAGGTGGAAATACACAATTTGTGAGGATTTCCGGGGCAATTTTGAGTTGTTTGATGAGTTCTCCGAGTTCATTGCCGGTTCTTGATGCTTTGGTTCCGAATGCGCAAATGTCCAACTAGAAAAATATTATTGATTTTTTTGGAGTTTGAATAATACTTTGAAAATCTAGAAATTTTGAGCACTAGAGAATCCAGAGAGAAAATTTTTTTTTTGAAACATTTTCAGAAGTTTGGAATTTTTTATACAATTCTTTTAAAAACTCCCGAATGATTCTGATGCAATTTTGAAATTAAAAACAAATTCAGCAAACAAATCTTCTTTTTTCATAAAAGATTTTCAAGAAGTCCCTTCAACTTCCAAACAAAAAAAATATACTCCGAATCCAATATTCTGAGAAACTCACATCAACAAAGGATTCTTCGCTAACCATCATTTCATTCGAAGATCCTTCCATATTTTTGTCATCCTCTTCTTTTTCCTTTTCTTTGTCTGCATTCTCATCATTCTTCACACTCTCCTCATTTCCTTCCAAATTTTTGTTAGTTATATCATTTTCAGAAAGAGTCTCCGGAATTCTTGAGCCTGAAAAACTTTTTTTCATTTTTAGAAATGTGGTTTTGGCTGAAAAATTCATGTGTAGTTAAAAACTACATTCATAATACAATTTCAGTACATTTTCAGTATACTGTAAACTCACACAAACTGGCTTCACTATTTTTCTTCTCTTTCGGAGCATATGAAGATTGTAAAAGTGACAAAAATGGAAAAGAGTTTTTCTTAAGCAATGCAATCGGTGGTTTATCATCATCTTCCACCGAATTTGGTTGTTCTGAATTTCTCGACTCTTCGCTTGAAGTCGATTGACCCAATATGAATTTCGGGCCAGTTTTCTTGCTTTCCTCACTAGCTGCTTGAAAATTGCAAGTTGTTGCGCTCATTGGTGTTGTGACAATTTTCTCGCCTTTGGCCGTCTCAGCTGTTAATGGGATGCAATTTGAAAGTGAAGGACGATTTGGGATTGATGGTGTTGGAGTTTCATCGCTCTCCAAGGTTTTGTCAGGATCATCTTCCTCACTTTCACTGAAACATTATCTTATTTTTCTATTTGATGTGAGTTCAGTGTCGGTTTTATACTCACGCTTGCTTTTCATCAAAATCAAAATGCATTTTGGTTCGATATGTCAAATCCAAACAAACAGTTCCATATTGTGTTGGAAGTTCAGCCAATCTTCTGTGCTTTGATTCTTCTCCAAGATCCGAAATTCCAGTGCAATCATAAATCTGGAAAATCGAGAAATTATGGATTCTGCATTCTGATAGAATCCAAATTTCAATATTGAAATCTGAATTTTTTCCACCAAAATATTCAAAAACTTACTCTATACATTATGATAAACGAATCAATATTTTGTTTTTTGACATAAAGACGATGCATTGGTGTCATTCGAGCGGCACATGTTACAGATCTACAATAAAAACAAATTGGGGTTTTGGGAAATCATAAGATCAAACTAACCTTAAAAGTGTGCTCAATTGATGGTACAAATCTGATGACATATTCATGTTAGTGTCAGCCTTTTGATCGTCAACTGTTAAGGACCTGGAAAATTTTTTTTTCAAAAAAAATCTTTAAAAAAAATTAACTCACCAAGTTTCCAAAGGCAAAAACTGTCCAGACGCTGTGTACAAAACAAATTCCACTGTCAATTTTCCAGCTGGCGGAAGATGTCTGACTGAGCTCTTTAGAAGAGCTGACACCTCCCCAAGCTCATCGATTTTCATATTAAACCAGTCATGAGATTCTGGCGAAGCAACACAAGGTTGTTCGATGTGATCACCCAAGCGAGCCTAAAAAATCGATAAAAATCCAAGTTTCATCATTTATGAAAAAAACAAACCTGAACGAGTTGCTGTACCATTCGACTGCAGAAAAATTTCAGATATTTTTTGAAATCTCCTTTTGAGTCACACATTTTTGATATACAGACAGATACAGACAGAAAATGGATATATTATATTATTATTATACAAATAAAAAAAAGCGACCCGCAAAACTAATAATAGTAATCAGCTGAGCGTTACGCTAGAGCGTGTTTTCTCTGTCTCTCTACACACCACAGGGAATCGTGGCGAGACCAATTTGCATTTCTCGCCTGCATATCTAACCTTCCTCCCTGCTTCTAGCTTTTCCTTCATTCTTTGAGTTTGGCGTCCTCTTCCTCGCGCGGTGACTGCTTTTTGATAAAGGTTAGTTTTTTTCAGATTTTTCAGATAGTTTTTGAAGAATACTCTTTGAAAATAATTTTTAAAAAATGAGAAGAATGAAATTTGATTATGCTTTGAAATTTCGTTTGATATTTTTTGATGGTCCCAAATAAATTAAAAAATTTTAGGCCCAAAATTTTAGGCCAGAATTTTTAATAAAAATTTTTTAGGCCAAGTTTTTGACAAAACTTATTTCAGCATTAAACAATTTTTTCAATATTATTTCAAATTTTAAATTTTATACTGAAATTAATTGTTAATTATAGTAAAAACATAATATCGATTTTTTTCGTACAGTAGAGAAAAAAGGGATTAGCCCGGCAGCCGGGTCTCCAAGGAGATTATATTTCATATTGATTTTTCAACGCGCGCTGAAACGGATTAGCCAGTCAGCAAGCACTCTTGAAGATTGAGCCACTTTCTGAAATTATTATTCCAGCAGAGAAGAAAAGTACATTTTATATTAACTGAACAAAAAATCTCTGCTGATACTACGTGACTTATATAACATACACAGCAAAAAGGAGATTAGCCATGTTTTCAGCGAGCTCTTTGAATACATTATAGAATCTATCTACATGTGTTCCTTTAATATAAAAATATTGATTTTCTTTTAATACTAGTGGAAAAGGCCGACCCCGGACTACTAACTTCAAATAATTTTATCAAATAAAATCCCTTCATATGATACTTCTTAAGATTATTGAGCCCTAAATTGAGAATGATATCTATTTGAAAACGCCGTGTAAATATAAAAAAACCAATATCGATTTTTTCAGTACACGCGAGGAAGAGGGAACTAGATTAGACGCCAAGCTCCCCTGGATATCAACTCCATCGATATCCAGCGACAACGGGATTATTCCAACAAAAAAAGTTCGGAACATGCTCCCACAACTAACACAGGAAGTGCACAACTTCTCAGTGAAAATGTATGGAAATGATTGGTTTGAACTGGAGAAATTGCAAAAATCCAAGAAGCCAAACAGCTGCTGAAAATTATGATCCAACAAGAAGCCACAAAATCAAAAATTCGGAGCAACATTCCAAAGAGTTCGATGAAAAAAAATAAATAAAAAAATAAAAAAATTCAAAAAATAAAGTCAGTGCCTATTCAACAATCGATTGGATCAATCAAAGATTGTTGCAATGTGGTCGACTTGCCAAAAAAATTGTGAGTTTTTATGAAATCTGGGAAATAAAGTGGGATCGTTTTTAGTAAATATTGCAGCTCTGTTCACTATTTTGTTTTCAAAGCCTCCTTTAAACATGAGTTATGACGTGGCTTCAAAAAAGTTTAGCTTCTCAAAAATTTTATGAAACTTAGCTCATATGTAAATTCAATTCTAGGTTTTCAACTTTTCTGAAAAATTATGCGGTTTGAGAAATATTTTTTTTTTATTTCTTTGAGACAGATTTTTTGATTCAGAACTTCTGATTCAATATTTTTATTTGAAGTTAGACTTGTGAAATCCAAGGTTTCTAGTTCCCAGAAGTTGCTACGTCATAACTGCTGAGAATTGAAAATTTCTGAAAACAAGATCAAGATCAGAGATTCAAAACCTACCAGAAAAACATGAAAATATCTCAACACATATATATTTTTTCCAGGAAAAGAAACCGAACTCTGGAATGTTGTCTCAAATCTAAGTTGATTCGTGTCATTATTCAGGTCGAAAGACCTGAACATTACAAAAAAATATAACTCAAAAAAGCCCAAAAAAAAAACAAAGCCGAGAAGCCCAAAGCGAACATCAATCCGAGAAAAAATATGAAAAAATGCACAAAAAAATTGGAAAAATCAGAAGCTTGTCTTCACAAAAAATGTGAGTTTTTTAATAATAACTTTCCTGATACATATGTAAATATTCATTTTTTCAGACAAAAAAACTCGGAAATGTTCCCTTCAATGAAAGTTCAACTGAAACAACACAACACAAGATTGCGAGAAAAATCCCCGAAAAGGGGCCGAGCAGAAAAATTGAAAAAATCAAGAAACGTAAGTATTTTGAATTTTTATTTCTAATTCTGATGAAATTTTTTTCAGAAAAATCAAAAAAAGCAAAATAAAATGAAGAAAAAAACAATAAAATCCCAAAAAAATAAACCAAAAAGTGAGTTTGTCACACTGTCCCTTTAATTCTAATAAAAAATTTTTTTTTCAGAAAAAAGCTCGGAAAAGTATATCTGAACACTGATGTTATGAAAACAATGCCTCAACACACCAAACAACTTCACAACCTTACTGACACTTCAACCTTAAAAACATAACACAACAAAATGCGAGACAAGATTGCGAGAAGAATTCCCCGAAAATGGGGCCGAGCAGAAAAATTGAAAAAATCAAGAAAAAAAACAATAAAACCCTCAAAAAATTAATAAAAGTAAGTATTTTGAATTTTTTTTCTCTAATTCTAATTTTAAAAATTTTTCAGAAAAACAAAAAAATCAATGAAAAATGAAGAAAAAAAAACAATAAAATCCCATAAAATCAACCAAAAAGTGAGTTTGTCACACTGTCCCTTTAATTCTAATAAAAATTATTTTTTTTTCCAGAAAAAAGCTCGGAAAAGTATATTTGAACACTGCTGCTATGAAAACAATGCCTCAACACACCAAACAACTTCACAACCTTACTGACACTTCAACCTTAAAACACAACGCAACAAAATGCGAGACAAGACTGCGAGAAGATTTCCCCGAAAATGGGGCCGAGCAGAAAAATTGAAAAAAATCAAGAAAAAAAATAATAAAACCCTCAAAAAATCAAAAAAAAAGTAAGTGTTTTGAATTTTTTCCGTCTGATTCTAATAAAAAATTTTTCAGAAAAAGCAAAAAATTCAAAGAAAATGAAGAAAAAAACAATAAAACCCCATAAAATAAACCAAAAAGTGAGTTTTTCAAACTGTCCCTTTAATTCTAATAAAAAAATTTTTTTTTTCAGAAAAAGCTCGGAAAATTCAATCTGAAAACACAGCTGCTACGAACACCCAACCAAAAAACTTCAACCACAACTTCGAAACAGTCACGAATACTTCTACCGACAAAAAACACAACACAACGCGAGACAAGATTGCGAGAAGAATTCCCCGAAAATGGGGCCGAGCAGAAAAATTGGAAAAAAAATCAAGAAAAAAACAATAAAACCCTCAAAAAATCAATAAAAGTAAGTATTTTGAATTTTTTTCTCTCTAATTCTAATTTTAAAAATTTTTCAGAAAAAAAGCAAAAAATTGAAAGAAAATGAAGAAAAAAACAATAAAATCCCAGAAAATCAACCAAAAAGTGAGTTTGTCACACTGTCCCTTTAATTCTAATGAAAATTATTTTTTTTTCAGAAAAAAGCTCGGAAAATTCAATCTGAAAACACTGCTGCTACGAAAACAAAAAAATGGCTCAACAATCAACTTCGAAATCGAATCTGTTCAAAAATCATGAAATGACACACTCAAAAGATTTCTACAAATGCAAAAAGGGTGAGCTTTTCTGAATTTTAAAGAATTTACAAAAGTGATTTTTCAGAAACCCAACACTGAAAGAATAACAATCCAAAAAAATCCAAAAAAAACGCACTATTGAACGAAATATCAAACGGATCCAATCAGCACTTTCTCCAAACTCAGTATCAGAAAGGTAAGAGTTTTCGAAAATTACTTCTTGGAACTTACCAGATTTATTTTTTTTTTAGGAAAAAACACAGCATACATGGCACGAAACCCCCTGACAAATACAAAAAATGAAAGTAAGTTATTTTAAATTCGAGCCATTAATTTAAAGAAAAAAAATATTTTCCAGGCATACCCAAAGAATCTCACAAACGCTGCAATGAAGCACAAAGGTGGAAAAAAATTCCGGATCTCACTCAAAATGCCTGAAAAAACGGGCCGAAGAATTTCATGATCTACACACAATGGAAAAAAAGCAACTATCCGGAACTCACTTGAATACGCTAGTTCGAAATGTTGAAGAATCGATCTTGGCGAGGAATGATAGACTTTTCATCCTCAAATATTCACACTTTGAAACATCAAAAATAAAGTGTTGTTAAGAAATGATTGTGTTTTGGTTTTCTTAGTTTTTGAACAGGGAAAGTTTCAGGTTAGCAGTAAGATTTTTAAATTTTCCGGATAAGGAAGCCTGGTTAGATTTACTGAAATTATTATTCATAACTCTTATGGTAGATCTCAAAAAATATTAAAAAGTCATTAGATATTAGAAAATAAAACAGAAAATCTATAAAAAATGCTCCAAGTTTTGATTCAAAAATATTCTTTCAACACTAAAATTTTCAAAAACTCCTTCTATATTGAAACAAAAACCAAAATATCTAGATCAAGTTATCAATCACTTTTTTCGTACTTTGTGCGAGTTCCTTTCATTCTTCTCTTCACAGTTTTCATAACATTGTTCCTCATGATAAGCTAGAAAATCTAAACAATAGCAAAAACTGAAATGAGGTGACAGTTTTGTTAAATTGTTCAGACTATAAATTGCAAGTCTCACTAATCTGGTGTTGCATTCAAAGCCAATCAAAGAAAAAAAACGAACCAAAAACCTGTTACAAAGGATAGCCATCACATTTTGTTGGCTTTCACCCATTGGCTTTACTTTCGGTGTCTAATATGTACATCTTATCATTTCTCTTGTTTTTACCATTTATATTTTCACAGTAAGTTTTGTCTTGCGAAATTTTTTTAAGGTAAAAAAAAATTTCAGAAATGATCCTGCACAATTTCAAAATCTTCTCACAAATTTCTTCAAAATGTCTTCCAATTATAAATTGACACCAAGAACAACATCGAATTATGCAACAGTTTGAACTTTTTTCATTTTTTTTAAAGATTCAAAATAATTTCTCAAATCTGTTTTTTTCAGCCAATTAATTATAAATACATCGATCGAACTGAATATGCCGTAAATCGCCGCATTTTATCAAAGGTGATTAGCGAATAAGTTTATTAGAACAAGAAAAAACAAGATTTTTCAAGGTTTTTGAAAGTGATCTTGTTCTAACGAAACCGCAAATGGAAGATGTTATTGATACATTTCGATCAAGAATCACAGGAACACCAAAGAGGGTGAAAAGAAATGCGGCGATTGGTGGAGACAAATATCGATGGCCGAATTCGACTGTTCCTTTTGAATATAAGGATAATTCGAGTAGGGTTATTGATTTTCATGATATCAGAGAGGGAATCGGAAATCTGGAATATTCATAAAGCTTTTGGAGTTAAAGTAACTTCTGAATTCTAGGCATGAGATGATATTTTCTAAAAGAATTATTTTTAATTTTTTTAAATATAAAATCTGTTTAGTTTTAGCCAAATTCAAGCACAGAATCAAATTTTTTTCCAATTTTTTTTGAAGATCAATCATCTACTTGAGATTTCCTGAAAGAGTTGGGAAATTGAAAAATTCAGAAAATTCTAGACAGGTTCATTTTCAGATTTTTAAAAATCAAATATCTTATGAAAATTTCACCTCGAAATTTTAAGACAAAATTTATCAAAACTTTATTTCCAGCCGAATGGAGAGAAATTGTCAGAAATGGTATGAAACGCTGGGAAAAAGAGACATGCATCAGATTCCGAAAACACAACGGTGAAAAAGATTATGCAGTTTTCTTCAAAGGTGGAGGTTGTTACTCGAATGTTGGTAGAACTGGGGGACGTCAGTATATTTCAATTGGCTATGGTTGTGAAGGGGTAAGTATTTTTCATTAGCCAAAAAAAAATCCAGAAAGTTTTAGGCCGGTATTGTTGCTCATGAGATCGGACACGCTTTAGGTTTTTGGCATGAGCAAAGCAGACCAGATCGCGATCAATTTATTAATATCAACGAAGACAAATTGATGAAAGGAGTTCAGGGAAATTTTGAGAAAAAAGATGATTTGCAAGCAACTGATATACCCTATGATCTTGGGAGTGTTATGCATTATGGACCTCAGGCTTTTACAAAAGATTTTCGATATGTGACGATTGAAACTAAAGATCATCGTTTTCAACATACAATTGGACAACGGGGTGATCTTTCGTTTACAGATGTTAAGCATGCCAACAAATTATACTGTAGTCGTGAGTAAATTCTACCTGAAATTTCGAAAAATTCATCAGAATGTTCTCAAGATATCTGCACTCAAAAACTCTATTGTGAAAATGGCGGCTATGAAGATCCCTTAAATTGTTCAATGTGTAAATGTCCTCCAGGACTTGGCGGACAACGTTGTGAACGTATTGCTCCTAGTAAATGTGAGTTTTTCTTTATTGCTCTGATCTCGAGTTCAAAATTTTCAGATGGTTGTGGTGGGGAATATTTCGCATCGGCAAATTGGCAAACAATCACAAATACAGAAGTGGGAGAGTGTCATTGGCGTATAATTGTAATTTTTTTAATGATTATTTCAAAAATAACCCAAACATATTTCATTTCCAGGCTCCATCTGGTCGAATTCATTTCGAAGTGATTGACACAAAATACAAATGCGATTCTTCATGCGCTGAAAATTATTTAGAAATCAAACATTCTAAACATGCAGAGAGAACTGGGTTCAGGTAACTTAGTTAAGTGTCAGATCTGAAAATATTACAAGAATTTTAGACAATGTTGTAATCCAGTTCCCGGGCGAATTGTGTCGGAGAGTAACCAGGTTATAATCAATAGTATTTCTCAAGTTGCTCCAGCTAATTTTACGATCAGATTTATACTTGGTAAGTATGTATGAATAACTGTAAATTTTTGGGCTTCTGTGATTTTCTCTAGTGATGTTCTATATTTTGTTACAAAAAAAAGTTAACCTAACTCCGCCCTCCAAAAATATTTTTCTTGAGATTCGGCATCACATGTTCCACCTCCACCAGCCGCTTGGGAAGGAAATGGTGGATTAACTGGACTTTGGGGAGCAAATGAAGTTGGAATTGATAACACCTTGGAACAAGTTGTACTCAAAGATCTACCAAGAGTTTTACAAAATAGCAGAGGAAAACCATCAATTGGATCATTCTTCTCACTTCTTGACACATTTTTAAAATCCAATAATGGTGGAAAATAATTATGCTACATATGTTACATAATATTATAATAACTTTGACGATTTCATGTTTGTATAGTACGTTTATATAAATTATTTTCACTTTTTCAATTGTTTTTTCTGGAACCTGAAGTAGCCAAAAGTCCAGCTTGTTGTTTGAAATGAAATGAAACCATTTACCTTTTGGGTTGCTTTTTGATGACATTCTAAAACCGGTCATCGATTTGAGAAAAAATATGGATTTCTCCTTTTTCTTGTTCACTTTTCACCTTATTTGGGTTATTTTTTTTTGCGTGCGATCGTTCAAAGTTCAACTTTCTGTTTCTTTTTTGATTTATTTCTGATAGGAAAATGAAGATTATCAGATTTATGATATATCGTCCGTACGGACAATACCCTAATAAATCTGATTTTTTCAAAAAATGTGTAGCGAGACGCGTCGCGTGTAAAACCGTATTTATGGATGTTTTGTGTCGCGCCAAAAATACTGTAGGATGTTACTTATGTAGCTTTTTTGGTTGCAAATTGAAGAGAAATAATGAGACAGGATTTTTCTGAAAGTTTTGAAATACTTGTAATGAATAAGATGTATAGCATTAATTCTAGGTCGATTTTGAATTATGTTTTCTAAGGTTACCCTGTCTTTTCAGAAATTTTTTAAAATTCTCTGACCACTACTAATCAAAGAATAAAAAATCTGTCTCATAAAAAGTTTTTCCATCTATCTTTGATATAACTGAAACAAGATTTAGATTTATCTCTTCAAAATGACTCACTTCACCCAACTTTTTTTTCCATATACATCACATTTTTTCTGTTTGTATCTACACATACTTATTGTCTTATATATTTCACTTTTCTTAGAACAAAAAATACAAGAAAAACTTTAGGCAGTAAAAAAATGAACAAATCTCATAGTGGCAAGCAGCATGCGGTTTTTTCGACCGGTTTCATCCATGTTTTTTTTCATCATTTTTTTTGCTTATACTAATTCTTCTCCCGCGCTTTTTCTCATCATTAATCTCAAATATTTTTTTGCCATTTATCCGAGATTTTTCTTTCACTTTTTTTGAAACTTATTTATTATCGCATTTCATTTCGAGTTTTTTTTGGCTGTCTGTTTCACTATTTTGTTCAGTTGACGCATCATATCGTAATTATTACGATATGACTAAATAGGTTTAGGTTTGTTCATTTTTTTTTGAGAACTTTGTGAGGAAATTTTGCGGGGTTTTTTCAAATCTTTGAAAATTGATTTCCTTGTAACTTTCAAAATTTTTTATTGAAAAACTCTATTCACATATATTTTTAAATTGTTTCCGAGTGTTTAGATTTTCTGCTAAATTTTATCGATCGCTAAAAAATCTTATTTTCCTCTGGTCTTTTTTTAAAATTGGTTTTCATTTTTCATTTTCAAGTTGATTCCAGTGGTCTATTTTTCATTAAATTCATCGTGAACTCATCAAAATCATGTAAACAACAATAAACATCATCAAAACACTTTTGCAAACACGAACTTTTCGTTATTTTATTTTAATAATTCTGCAACTCAACTCATTTCATTTTTTTTTTCATTCTCTTTTGCAATTTCGAACATGTTTGCACAAGTTGTGAGGGGTGTATGAATAACACAATTGAGAATAAGCAGCGGCGAGCAGTTTTCTTCTTTTATATTGTAATTGAAATAAAAAATCACAACAATAACATTGTTTGAGATTTTGACACGATTTTCATGCCTTTTTGGCATTTTTTAAATATGATTTTTTTTTCAAATATGAGCCGGTTTTCTGATTTGTTAATGGATTTTGTTTTGTTGTTGAATATTAGGAGGTTGGCATTTTTTATTCATTTTAATTTTGGTGGAAGAGAAAATTGTTTTTTTTTCACTTTGATCACTTCTCCACATTGATTTGCAGTTATTTTTGTTTCAAAAATTTCCCTTTTCTGATTTGACCATTTCAATTCCCCTCTCATCCACAGACATACAAACTGTTTGATCTTGAAACTTTCTCATCCAAAACACATCCGCACATACAAAAATAAAATAAACACATGAAAGGCGACATGTATACAGTTAGTTTACACATATAAGATGAAGCGCAAATAAAAATAGACCGCCGCCGCAGCCGTATATTTTAATGAGTAAGCTTGCCTATTTTATTTCACACTTCACATATTCTTGAGTTGAGCTGAGAAGAGAAGAGAAGAGCTCCGAGACAATAGAATTTGGATATTATTTTTATTGTAATTAATACTTGTTATTGCTATTTATTATGGTATTGGCTCGTTTCGACTTGAGGTATGCAATTACATGCTCATCTTTATTTTCATTTTTGTTGTGAGCAAGACTGGTGTTTTTTGGAATTTCTATTTTATTTTTGTATTTTTGTATAGTTCAAAATCAAGAATTTCAGCTTTAGCTATTGTTTTTCAAAATTCTGATTCAAAACTTTCAATTTTTCAAAGCTTGAGATTAGTGAACTCCAGGAAAATCTGAAATTTAAATTTTAAAGAAACTTCTCCGGAACCTTCTACGAGCCCAAGTAACAATTTATAGATAAATTGAAATCCATGTGTCAAAATCTGGAATTTGAATTCACAGATTCAAAATTTCAAATTCCTGAATCCGAATTTTCGAAATATTTAAAGAAAAATCTGAAATTATCTTCCGATATTCCGAAATTTCTATTTTCTGACCTTTGCGGTTCATTTTGCTCTACAAAAAAATGCTGCGACAAAAACCAACATAGTTCAAGTAGGTATCAATGCACAGTATTTTTTGTTCAATTCTCGCTGTTTCTTTTCATTTCATTTCATTTCATTCCATTTCAGTAATTCAAAACAAAAATAAACAACACTTGAACCATACCTAAATACTTTTCTTCTTTCGTTTTCTCTCCGCGATTGTTTTGATACAAGTGGCGCCGCGTGAGCTATCCCTTGTGTTTTTTATGCCTCTACGGCTCTCGAGTACACCGAAATCTCGAGGTACTGTGTGTGTGTTTTTTTTTTTGTGAATCTTGTTGTCGGTCAGTTTTACAGGTAAAAGGAAAAGGAAAATGTGACTAGTATTGACCAATTCAATTCAAAAAACGAGGGTTATTAGTTTGCTCACTTATGAAGCATTGTTACATTTCGGTCATTTTTTTTTTGAACAAGGTTAAGAAAATATTTTGGTTTTGACAAGAATGTCCAGTTATTTTCCAAATTTTTCTAAAATTGGAATTTTTCGGGGCTTCAAATTTTTCAGACTTTTTTTGGATTCTAAAAATCATGCTTCTATTGATAATTTTGAAAATTTTTAGCCCAAATCCAGGACTTTTCCGGGTTTTTCACAGAGTTTTCAATAGCTCTAGAATCTTCAGAATGTTTTCCGATCTTCTGAAAAGTTCAAAAATATTCCTAGGCCATCTTCAGAATATTTTACGGGCTTTCCAGAATACTTTCGGCTGTTTCAGAGTCTTTCCCGGCCTTATGTTAGAAAAATAAGGCAAATTTTAAAATTAAAGATCTTTTTTTTAATTTGAATAATCTGCATTACAACTTTTGTGAAAATATTTTCCAAAAGCATTCCAGCTTCAAAAATTTTAAAAGATTTTTTTTCCCAAAATTTTAGACTAACTCTTGGGTTTTTAGAATTTAAGAGCTGTCTGCAGTTTTGAGATTCTGGATTCCCACCTCTGAAATTTTTTGAAGTTGTTCTAGAGCCTCAGTCTCAAATTTCTAAACCCTCCAAAACATTTTTGACCTTTGATTCCAATCTCCCTCAATCTCCATACAAAAATCACCACACTTGAAACCAGATCAAGGTTTGATCAAGAAAAAGCAAAAACGCGTTCAAGAGTTTCCAAATATACATATCTTTCTCTCTCTCTTATTTTCGATATCAAATGATACTCTCCAAAATTGGAGTCACTCATCTTATTGGGGCGGCGCGCTCAGACACACAAACACATCCAAACTTTTTCGCACATTTCGATACTTGAGATGAGAAATCGTGTTTAGTGTCCACTCGTTTCGTTTTGGGCTCATTTCAAGAGCACATATCATCATTCTCATTATTATTTTTATTTTGAGATTGATTTCAATTTTCATTTTCATTTTTGTTTAGATTCAACCTAGGTGTTCAAATCCGTATTTAAATTTATCTTGTTTTTATGAGATGCAATCCAGTCTCGTTCAAACAAGAAGAAGTCGAGTCAAATTAAGAATTTGCATTTCTGTTCTTCTTTTTCAATCAACCATAACTTGTGAATACATAAATAAATAAATAAATAAATATTATAAGATTCTTCCGCAACTTTTTCTCACACCACAATGTGTGTATGAGAAAAGATTAGGCTTGTTTGTTTTGTTTGTTTATGAATAATCTTATTCCAAACCCATCTCTGTTATTTTGAAACCACCCCCTCCCCAAAATCAAATCCAAAACTTCCAGACCAATCTACGCGCACAGATCTCCAATGGATCGTCCGTCGGGACACACATCCAATAATTTAGTCAGCAGAATTTTACAGGTATCTAGTTTTTTATGGACTTCACTTATGCATCTAGAAAACTCATCAAATTCCAGGTAGCTTTGGGATTATTCGTAACAACATCTGATTTACCGCCATTGCCACAAAATCACGAATTTTTGTCGTATGATTGCTCATTTGATACGGATTGTAGATGGTCGTCGGTTGGTGGGAATGTTGATAGATGGAGGATTGCTAGAGGGGAACCGGATAGTTTATTATGGTTAGCTGCGACTGGAACTATGCAATTACCTAGTGAGTTTTCAGAGGGGGGGGGGGCATTAGAGCCGATAGGAAACAAGATTCCTGAATTTCAAAATCTTGGAATCAGAAGATTTCAGCAAGTGTCAAAAAACTTTTAGAATTCTTCTGAAACACCTCAAGTGATTTTCAAAAAGTTCAAATCATTCCGAAAAAATCTTGCAAATTCTCTAGAAGAATTCTAGTTTTCCCAAATTTTTTGCATAATTTTCTATTTTTGTTTTCATAATTTTTAATATAAACTCAAAATTTTCAGAAAAAAACTCTTTTCCCAAGAACTTTTTTTGAAAATGAAAAATCTAAAAAATTGTTCTATAAACTTTCCTCCCTTCCCCAAAAATCGAAAAAAAATCGAACCTCTTTTTTCCAGGAGAACCGTTTGTTTTAATTGAATCCCGTGGAAATCCAGTTGACTCTCTGATGACCGACGCAATTCGATGTCAAAAAGGTTATGCGGATTTATCATTCACTTATTGGGCTATCGGAAATGCTGATCTCGAAATTTGCCTAACTGATATTGATGGTCATAAATTCAACTGTACTGGCCAACTCAATTCTCATGTGATGCCTGGAAAAGTTTCTCTGAAAATTCCTGAACTCCAAAAGCCTTTCAGAGTGAGTTCTCAAATGATCTTCTAGTTTTTCAATCGCGGGAAATTTTTTTCAGGTAATGATATCACCAAGTCGAGATGCTGGCGTGATAGTTTTAGACGATATTCGATACGACGCTTCGATTTGTCATAGTCCGCCAGGTGGAAGTGGAAGTGGGAGAGGTCGCCCGGATTTTATGTCGACTTCTGCGCCGAAGAAAATTCAACCATGGACTGTGAGAAAAACTAGTGTAGAGGTTACGGAACCGACAACTGAGAAATCAACGACCACGAGTACAACGACCACGACTACGACTAATGAAGCTCCGACCACGGAAGCTCCATCAACCACAACTGAGGAAGTGTGAGTTTATCAATTTGAGTTGTCAGAAGTCAGAGATTTTTTTGCTGAAACTCTCTATGATCTCTTTGGTCAATTTTTGGAGACCTTGGAAAATTCCCCAACTTCTGGTAACTTGAAGTTCAGTCACCAGAATATCGTTATAACTTACGCTAACTCCAAAAATCAAAATTTTTCAGCTCACCCCTTGGTGGAACAGAAGCACCATTTGATCTTCTAATCCTCGGCAACAAAACCAAGCCATTATTCGACCGAAGAACTGGTGAAGTAATTTCCGATGCAACAAAACTTCTATGTGATTTCAATAATGAATTTGCTTGCCAATGGGGTCCAGAAGCTGGAAGATGGGCAGTTGTTGAAAAAGGAGCAATCCCATCTCTCGAAGATTCCATCGCTGATCCAACACTCCTTCCAACATATCCAGCAGCTTTGGTTCTTCAAGGAACCGCAATGTTGACCAGTGATCCGATCAAATGTCAAACTGGAACTGCGAAGGTTAGTTTAATTTTGAAACCTTTTTTAATTCTTATAAGAAACCTTCAGGTTCTATTCCGATATTGGTCAAATGGTGATATTCTTCTTCAAGTCTGCGCTTTGGGACATGGAAATAATAGTGATATTATTCATTGTGCTGAACAAACACGAACTGTTAGACACGAACGAAACACTTTGGCTATTTTTGAGATGAATAAACAGATTGCTGAAGAATTTACAGTATGTTTTCGGGGTGGGGATCTTGGGGAGCCTCTATATTTTTTAGAAAAGATAAACCTAGAACTTTTTGATCTAGGTGTTTTTTCTAGAAAATCATTCCAGAAAGTTCTGGAATTTTTTTCCCTGGGTCTTTCTTAACCTTTTTTTTCCAGCTCAACATTGTTCCCCAATGGGAAGTTGGACTCAAAAACCGTTTCCTAGTTATTGACGAGATTGCCTATATCGGAGAATGCAAAGGAATCACCAAAAGATCGGCCAACTACCACAACCCAACCACCATTGATTCTTGGAGGACGTAGATCTACAATTTTATCAAAATCAACATCGACCACTCCGGAAGTGACTACGACGACTGAGTTGATCACGGAACCGACTACTGAATCTACAACAACTAGAGAATCCACCACTTCGAGAACAACCACAGAAGCTTCTACAGAAGCTCCAACAACTGAAACAATTGAAGAAGAGATTGTTGGAACAACACCTGAAGAATCAACAATTCCTGGAATCGAAGAAACCACTGAAAATGGAGAAGAAGAAGTTGCAACTGAAGAAATTCCTGAAGAAGTTACACCTGAAGAATTGATCGAAGAAGAAGAAACCACAACACCTCGAACAACGACTGTTGAATTTATAACAACCCCGGATAAATATACAAAGATACCGTACACCAAGAAAAAACCATTTATGCCGTGAGTTTTACACTACCCAATCTTGATGGATGTATGTAATAATTTTTAAAATTGTATATTTCAGAAGAATCCTGACAACATTCGCTCCAGTTTACCCAGAAGAACTGTACACACAAAGACCAAAAACAAATAAACAAACGTATGTGGGATTAATTTTATGTGAACGGAAATAGAGAAAATATGATTTACAGGAAATCGACATGGACTACAAATCCTCCAGAATCTCGGCAAGATGATTATTGTGAACTGCTGAACTGCAATTTTGATGGTGAGCAGGAATTTCTTGTTTTGAATGGGAGAAAAGGGGTTTAAAATTTGGAGAATCTGAACTATTACTAAATTTAAATAAGCATCAAAAATTCATTCAAGTTCAATTCAAATCTAACATTCATAACTCAGAATTTAATTTTTCAAAATTTTTCAAGCTGTTCACCAAAACCCCCCATCTCCCTTCCAAATTCCCAAAATCCTTATTCAAATCTATATTTTCTTCAGACACCGCCTGCAATTATTTGAATCACGGATTGACCAAGAAACCATGGACTTTGAGAAATCGAGGATATGGATATCCTTTGACAGGAGCCACAGATATCCGTGCCAGTAAGTAACAACCAATTTTGTAGTTTTTACTAGATACAATTTAAAAGCTAGGTGTGCCTAGGATATTAAATATAACCGTGCCAGTTAGTGATAACTAGATTTGTATTCAGTACAAAATACATTCACTGTAAAATAGCAGAACATACATATTTTTCCAGCACAAACCAATGGTCAATTTGTCTCATCCATTCTTGACCCTGGAGATATTGCAATTCTTGAATCACCCAAATTCAACGCCACAAAATCGCTCAATGTTCTGCTTTTCCAATATTTCCGACCATCGCAAATGACAACAATCAGATTGTGTTTAGGTATTGATATATTTTCAGTTTTTCTAGAAAAACAGTTTTTTGTAGGATCGAGGTATACAAATCCGATGCGAACAGTTTCCTCGTTCACACAATGCCCATCGATTCTTCGATCAGTGACTTCGAAAAATGCATATCGGTGGAATACTGTGCATGTTCAATTGCCCCCTGGCACAACTCATGTAAGCTGTGTGGAGAATTCTGGAATTTGAATCGAGCTTTTTTGAAAAATAACTCTTTGAATATTTTTATTTTGAAAATTGAACTTGGATCAACGCAGAATTTTCCTGAAAATTATGAGAAACAGAGTTTTCCAGAAGCCTTTCAAGCCACATTCAAAAATCAACTCTTAATTTTCCAGTTCTACTTGGTTGCACACAACAGCGAACGAGCTGAACAACGAGCCGCGATGGCAATTGATAATATGCGAGTCGCTATTTGTGATACACGTGGATTTGCTCCTGATTATATCGACGAAACGACTGATTTTGGAAACTTTATGCAATTGCAATAACTTTTTTTCGTTCTTTGTTAATTTTTGTTCGAACAGCGAAAGCTTTATTTATTCAGAAGGGTTGAAATCGTATTTTTTATTTTGAAAACTAAAAAATGTTCGGTACATTGAATCAATGATCTAATTTATTTATTTTTTAACTTACGAACTTTTTGACATTTTTCTTTCTAGTCAATATCAAAAAGCATCAGTTACAACTCAGTTCGTCTTTCTTTTATTTTATTTTGCTCCTTCTAAAAAAAATATAATTCATAATTTATTTTCATTTGTAATTTGTTGAACCAATAAACTTGTATATGTTATAAACTTTTGAAAACAAAATACAAAAATCTACACTTATCCTGGAATAATTTCAAAACAATCAAAAACCAAACATTGGCCGCGAAAAGACAACAAGAAACGGGGAGACGCAGAGAAACAAAGACAAAAATAAATGTCCATCGATTCGACAGCAACACAACAGGGAGGTGTTTGTTGCATCATTTGCGCCCTATTGAGAAAAGGGTCTCGCCGCGCTCAGCGAACGACTGGCCTTTGTTGGTCTTTATTCAACCTCTAATCGTTGATTCTCTGTCTACTTGTACCGTTGAAAAACCGTTAGCCTCGATTTCAATCATTTCCGTTGTCATTTCACTTTTTTGCATATACAACTTGCGCATTTTTCTTGCTCTTCTCTTCTTTTTATTTGCTCACCAGTGTATTATATTCATATTTGTTTGTTTCTTGCAGGATAATGGCCCCTAGTCAAAGAGATGGTGATAATGAAGCCGCCTATGGTTTCGTATACGGAGTCTCCGGACCTGGTTAGTTTTTATCTAGAAAAACCTTCAATAACTGGAAAATTTCCAGTCGTAACTGCTGAAAAAATGGCCGGATCTGCTATGTACGAGTTGGTTCGTGTCGGTCATCAAGAACTTGTCGGAGAAATTATTCGTCTTGAAGGAGATTTCGCCACCATTCAAGTATACGAAGAGACATGTAAGCAATGATTTCGGCGCGTTTTTACACATAAAAAACTTCTAAATTTTCCAGCCGCTGTCACCATTGGAGATCCAGTACTCAGAACTGGAAAACCACTTTCAGTTGAATTGGGACCAGGTATCATGGGTTCAATTTTCGACGGAATTCAACGTCCATTGAAAGACATTGCTGATATGACTCAATCTATCTACATTCCAAAAGGTTTGTGAGGAAAATCGGCCTATATAGAAAAACTAGAGTTATGTAAAATTCTAGGAGTCAACACCAAAGCTCTTTCCCGCGAAGCTCGTTGGGACTACAAAGTGTCGAAAGAACTCAGAGTCGGAGCTCACGTTACTGGAGGAGATGAGCTCGGAACTGTTGATGAGAACTTGCTCATCAAACACAAGATCTTGCTTCCACCAAATGCTTGCGGAACAGTCACATTTGTTGCTCCATCAGGACAATACACCGTTGAAGATGTTCTTCTTGAAGTTGAATTCGCTGGACAAAAACAAAAGTTCACCATGCTCCAAGTTTGGCCAGTTCGTTCTCCACGTCCATGCGCTGAAAAGGTTGGTTTCTCCTTAAAATAACCTTTAAGAATCTCCTTAACTCTAATATTGCAGCTCGCCGCCAACAACCCGCTTCTTTGCGGTCAACGTGTTTTGGACGCTTTGTTCCCATGTGTCCAAGGAGGAACCACCGCTATTCCAGGAGCTTTCGGATGTGGAAAAACTGTCATCTCTCAATCACTCTCCAAATACTCCAACTCTGACGCTATCATCTACGTAGGATGCGGTGAACGTGGAAACGAAATGTCTGAAGTACTTCGTGATTTCCCAGAACTCACCATGGAAGTCGAAGGTGTCACCACATCCATCATGAAGCGTACCGCTTTGGTCGCCAACACTTCAAACATGCCTGTCGCCGCTCGTGAAGCTTCCATCTACACCGGTATCACACTTGCCGAATATTTCCGTGATATGGGTCTCAATGTGGCTATGATGGCTGATTCCACTTCTCGATGGGCCGAAGCTCTTCGTGAGATTTCGGGACGTCTCGGAGAAATGCCAGCCGATTCCGGTTATCCAGCCTACCTTGCCGCTCGTCTCGCCTCCTTCTACGAACGTGCCGGTAAAGTCAAGTGTCTCGGAAACCCAGAACGTGAAGGATCCGTCACCATTGTCGGAGCGTAAGTTGTTCATTTTTAAGCCCTGAAGCCTCTGATCAATAATTTTGCAGCGTCTCACCACCAGGAGGAGATTTCGCCGATCCAGTCACATCCGCCACCCTTGGTATTGTCCAAGTGTTCTGGGGATTGGACAAAAAACTTGCGCAAAGAAAACATTTCCCATCCATCAACTGGCTTATTTCATACAGGTAATTAGAGAAAAATATTTCATATACGTACAAAAACCACCAGGGAAAAGGGATATGTATGTTTTGGGGGAAAAGGGTTAGAACGCGCTGAATTGTTGAATTGGCACATCATTCTCATAATGACGAGTATCGTTATTGTTGGTGGCTTGATTTGGCATCTGGTAACTGTTCTCAAATGTTGGTTGATTCTCCTTTCCTTTGATCAATCGAACAACAACCGCCAAACATATACACTAGAAAAATCATTTCTTGTTATAAATCTAATTAGCCTAACTCACCCGTTGTCGGTTGCCATGCATATAGTCAATGTATTTGATCCATCCACAATCCAACGCGAAACAAACACACCCCAAAAATGCACAGCATGATAAGATGATAATTGAACCGATAGTGATTGCCATCGTTCGCCAACTCATTTCGGTCTACAAAAATTATTTGTTAGAGATAAGAAATCAAAGGAAACTCTTACTTGGAAGAAGACTAATGCAACAATCAAAAATGAATGCATAAATTGGTATAAGACAATTAATGCAAGAACCATTAGATTGAAAACCGCTGAGTCCAAAATTTCACATTTTATGGTGAATATGAAAAAGACCATTGAGAAAAACCAAGTGATTGATATAATCAAGTAAACCAGCGTTGAGATTCGAATAACTTCCAACCAATCGAATTCAACGCCCTAGAGGATTATTGGAACTTTAATTAGAGGTTTTACCCTTAAAAGGGTGTGAACTCACTGCAATCATGACATTTGTCATTGGAACTTGCTCGATTCCAAATGTCGAATTAGTTTCATCTTCTTCTCCGCCAAGAAGACGATCAAGGAATTGGGCAACAACATCATCTTCTTCTTCTTTCTAGAAACAAAAATATTTTAGCTATCCCGGAATTCCGGAAAGCCTACCTCTTCTTTTTTGATGCGATTTGTTGCGACTGTTTGATTGAGAAATTCCAAAGATCGATTGGCAGTTGATACCAAACTTTCACTATCATCTTCTTCTTTCTCATTTGAAACTTTAGTTGTCTCAACGATTGGCAGAATCGTAGTTTCGAAATGCGGTTTATGTTCTTCTGGGGGTGGATGATTTTTCTCTTCGACAATCTCATATCGAATATTGTGTGGATAATTATGATGAACTGGTTCAAGAATTGTCGAATTCTCATTCCATTGCATATATTCATATCCACCAACATGATAGAAAAAGAACATTGCGGTTATCCCGCTCACAATTAGAAGCCCAAATTGTAGGAATAAACTGGCGAGACCAGTTGATTTTGGCCGAATGAAACATGTTTTTGAGAGGTTCTCAAGGCCTCGACGATCCGGAGTATTTGTATCTAGAGCACTTGCTCCAAGATACGGCCCACTTTGCTCGTGCCTTGACATCACTGGAGTATGCTCAACGAATTGTTGAAGACGATATTTTTCGACGAAACCTTCACTTGACAAACGTCTCGATGATAGACAATTAATATCTAGATCCACTGGTGATGTTGGAATATAGGAGCACTCTAGAACAATGGTATTTTCGGCGCTTTTATCAAAAATAATTGGTAGAATATCTTGACGGCATGTGTTGTTTGAATAATTGAATAAACGATGTCGTGGCAACGCTGATTAGAACAATACACACATAGAAATGTGTGTGAAAAGCAGCGGAGGATTAAAGTTATGTTGAAACCAACCAATAATTTTTTTCGACTGAACTGAAGAAAACCGAGGCTGAAAGAATTGAACGCGAAGAGTGAAAGGGGAAAAGTGGGAGGGGGGAAGAAGAGGAGAACTCTCGCTTTTTGCCAGCCGCGCGCGAGCAAAGCAAAAAGCAATCATGGTTGGGGTCTTGTTGCCAAGGTGATGGTTATGGACGCGAAATGTTATGCATCAAGGAGAGAGGGGGGTTGTTGTTATTCAGCTTCGATGATTCATTAGTTGAAAAGGAAACGGGTGGAAGAATGGGTGACTAGAAAAACAACACAGATCAAAATTAGGCACTTGGGTTTATAGGAAGTGAGAAGATTTCTCAGAATTCGGAATTTCTACTTGATCTCTAGCTGAAAATTCCTTGATTGCTGTGGCCGAGGCTTTGATCCTTAAGATTGTTAGGCTTAAGGTAGATACAGTAGCGGCAAAAAAGAAATGCACTAACTGTTTTTGGTGGATAAAGTCACTAAAACAGCCCGAAAATGTTGGAAACTTTTCTGGGGTTATTTTTTACGCCGATTCACACTATTTCAATCATTCAGATGTATTTGGCATCAGTTCTGAAGGTTGTATTGGTCCAAAATCAAAAATCCGATTTTTTCAGATTTTCAAGTTTTGTGAAATTTTATTTGATATTGTCTTTAGATGGTAATATTTGGGTGGCAATTGATTTTTTATCATTCAATACCATCCTCACACTTGATTTGACCTCATATTTCCAAGATCCAATCATGAAAAATAGTATTAGATGTTGTCGATTCAGCGATGTCTCAAATAGAGCAATCACTAGATTTTGAAACGACAAACCATATTTATCGTGTGAATTTCGACGAAAGTACTTTTTTTCATCAAATTCACCAATTTTCCATAAAAACTGAACATTTTTATCAAGTTTGGGGTCATTCTGATCTTCATCATTGATCCGATGTTGTCGTAGATCTTGATTTCAGTAACACCCCGAACTTCTGAACATCGTTTTTATTGCCTAAATTCACACTCGAAAGACTCAGGTACATTATCTGATTTGTTTCAATCCACAAACTTGCCTTCTTCGAGACTTACCAGGCTGAAAATGAAGATTTTCAGTTTTTCAATGGTTTTAACACTATTTTTTCATTGATTGTGCTAATTTCGTCTTATGTGGTCCGGCATTGTCGATCTCGCTTATTTTGGTATTTAAAATCATATTAGATCAATAGAGGGTCCTCTAAACTTAAGAAAATAACACTATTAAACCTCATCCGAAATTGTCGGAGGCCGTGAAATCAAGATCTACGACAACATCGGATCAATGATGAAGATCAGAATGACCCCAAACTTGATAAAAATGTTCAGTTTTTATGGAAAATTGGTGAATTTGATGAAAAAAAGTACTTTCGTCGAAATTCACACGATAAATATGGTTTGTCGTTTCAAAATCTAGTGATTGCTCGATTTGAGACATCGCTGAATCGACAACATCTAATACTATTTTTCATGATTGGATCTTGGAAATATGAGGTCAAATCAAGTGTGAGGATGGTATTGAATGATAAAAAATCAATTGCCACCCAAATATTACCATCTAAAGACAATATCAAATAAAATTTCACAAAACTTGAAAATCTGAAAAAATCGGATTTTTGATTTTGGACCAATACAACCTTCAGAACTGATGCCAAATACATCTGAATGATTGAAATAGTGTGAATCGGCGTAAAAAATAACCCCAGAAAAGTTTCCAACATTTTCGGGCTGTTTTAGTGACTTTATCCACCAAAAACAGTTAGTGCATTTCTTTTTTGCCGCTACTGTAAGTTTAAGGCCTTGATGCTTAAAATTTAGTTTAGGCCAGCTTAGGTATCAAAGCAACTTTCGGAAAATATCTGTTTCAGGAAAAAAATAACTTTCAAAATTTAACAAATCCAAAAATCAAAACCATGCTTTTTTTCAGTAAGTACATGAGAGCACTCGAAGACTTCTACGAGAAGAGCTACCCAGAATTCGTCTCACTCCGTACCAAATGTAAAGAAATCCTTCAAGAAGAAGAAGACTTGTCGGAAATTGTCCAACTCGTCGGTAAAGCATCGCTCGCCGAGTCCGACAAGATCACACTCGAAGTCGCCAAAATCATCAAGGACGATTTCCTCCAACAAAACGGTTACACACCATACGATCGTTTCTGCCCATTCTACAAGACTGTCGGTATGCTCAAAAATATGATTGCCTTCTACGACTTGGCTCGTCACTCGATCGAAACTACCGCTCAATCTGACAACAAGGTCACATGGGCTATTATCAAGGATCATATGGGAGATCTTTTGTACCAACTTTCATCCATGAAATTCAAGGTGAGCTAGATCCTTTCAATCCTAAAACTAATTTTCAAAATCAATTTTCCAGGACCCCGTTGCTGATGGTGAAGCCAAGATCAAGAAGGACTATGATGATTTGTTGGAAGCTATGCAAAACGCTTTCAGAAACCTCGAAGACTAAATAACTATTCATTTTTTTTCTCTCTCCCTAAAAAGAATTGCGATTGTTATTATAGTTTTAGCACCACCTTTTATGTGTCACTTTTATTTTCAATCAAAAATTCCAATGTTTTATATATTTTCACGTTTCTTCACGTTTCAGTTTTCAATTTGCTGAAACATGTTTCCAAATGTTGTGTCCCCGTTTCTTCTCACACTTGTCTCCTCCACCCGAATACATTCCTAAAACAATAGTTTTTTTATTATTTGTGATAACTGAAATTTATTTTTTTGTCTACATACATAGCTCCCTATATTTTTAGATGAAGAAGAATTATTATTTTTTGTATTGTCAGCAGTAAATACTTATGTAGAGCCTTATTACTTTTTTGAAATGAATGACAAAAACTGTAATTACACTATATATTTTATTAATGAATAATCGATAAATTTGTATTATGATGATGATGATGATTTTTATGATTGAAAAGTTCAGACAAACTTTGATGATAGTAAAACATGTGAGTTGATTCAGAGCAGGTGATTAGATTTCCGCAATCAAACTTTACTTATGATGACGGAAAGCTGGAAATATTCAAAAAAGGGACTTATGTACATAATTTTTGAGAAACATTTTTCAAGCTTGTGATAATTTCACTATGTGAATCCAAAAATCAACTAACCTTAAGAGTACTGTAAAAGTACGTTTTTCAGGTTCAAATTGCTACCGGCAATATTTTTCGTGTCAATGAAACACTTGAATTATGTCAAAAATTTGAAATTTCAAGTTTCACGAACAACGTCATTCATTCTGATCTGAAAAAAATTCCAGCTGCTCTCAAAACTTTTCCAAGTCTCTATATACACAAGGAAGTTACTAATTCTGAATGTGAGCAACAATATTTTTTCCTGATATTTTATACTGGTTTATAGATTGAATGAATAATTTTCTGTCTAATGAGGTTTATTTTACCAGATTCAGTTCAAATCTTAAAAACAAAATGAACAATGACATCTGAAGACACGATTTTCCAAGAGACAATTTTTTGAATTCAACATCAACCATTCAAAAAAATCTTTAAAAAATCATGTTAGATTTCCCCTCTTTTGCTTAATGCAAGAAAAGCTCTTGTAAAACAGTAATCTTTTTGTCACTGTCAAACAGTAACAAAAAAGATTATTGTATCACAATAACCAATCTTGCATTCTATTCGTCTTTTATTTTTTTTCTTAAAGGGGGTATACCCTATTGTCTCTCGTGCAAAGTGTGATACATCATTCGATTCAGAATTTTGTGTTTTATATGCACAAAAAATTTTAGCTCCCAAAACGGATTCTAAGTACACGTTTTCTGCGTCCAAACAGGGCCAAAATCTGCTCGAAATAAAAAAAAGAACACGCAAGAAAGAGAGACGCAGACTCTCGCTGTCTGCCAGCCAGCCAACATGTGTGTTGTTTTTTCTTCTTTTTTTAAATTTTTATAAGTTTGTTACAGTATATTCAGACTTACCGTAGTTGTTGAACACAAAATTCGAAAAAAAAACAATACACATGCTGGCTGGCTGACAGACAGCGAGAGTCTGCGTCTCTCTTTCTTGTGTGTTCTTTTTTTCATTTCGAGCAGATTTTGGGCCTGTTTGGACCCAAAAAACGTGTACTTAAAATCCGTTTTGGGAGCTAAAATTTTTTGTGCATATAAAACACAAAATTCTGAATCGAATGATGTATCACACTTTGCACGAGAGACAATAGGGTATACCCCCTTTAATACAATCACACAATTATCAGTTTTAATAAACCATTTCCCTCTCTTCTATTTATGCGCGCGCCGACAACTGACAGGAAGAGACACTCGCTATCTTTTGCATACAAAGTGGGCGGGGCTTATTAAAAAAGAGGAGAGGAGACGAGTGGGATTGTGAAGAAAAAATTGTATCTCAATTTTGAACTTTCAGTTTTCAGAAAAAGAAATATTTTTCTCAATAATAATATTTCGTCATAATATTATTTTCCGTATAATAATAATTGTTTTTGTGGTAGAAAAGATCAACGTCAAACTTTTGTTCATAATAATCATTTTTTGATACATATGTATATATGACTCAAAATCATACTGAAAAGTGCATTTGTTAAATCAGCATCAATTTTTCAGCTTAAAAAAACTTAAACAAAATCTATAATTGATACTCAAAATTTCATTATCGGACAAAGAACTAAAGCTTCAAACGAAAAATAGAAAATACCTAGTCATTGGCCCGCAGAGAGAAAAAAGTCTTCCGGTAGAAAAAATCACAAGTTTCAAGTAATTGGGAGGATTGGAGAAACAATTGGGGGAACCCGTTGAAATCGAGACGAAAAGAAAAGAAAAGAAACGAAAAAAAATATACAATATAAAAAACGACGAAAAACATATAACATATATAATTAGAAAAAGCGGAGAGCTCGACTAGTTGCACCATTTTTCCAATCATTATCCATATCCTTGGTAACAACAGCACGACACATTGGACATGTTGTGTTTCGATCCAACCACGTTTCAATGCACACTTTGCAGAAGATATGATTGCATTCGAGTCTGATCGGTTGGGTCATTTCTTCATGACATACTGTGCAAATTTGTCCGTCGTATTCCCATTTTTTTGGTGTGTGTCCGAAGGAGCTTTCAGAGAAGAGATATCGTAATGTTTTACGCACTGAGATTGAGTACTGTAGTACTTCTTGGAACTGCAAAAAAATTAACAATTATTTTATTGTGATATTTTGTAAGTAGCGATTCTACTAGAGTACTGTAGTACTAAAAATTGAGTTATGTTTTTTTTTTAATTTTATTATCGGTTATACTACCTTGAACATGTGTCTAAAATTCAATTTTTGAAATCACGAAAAGAGCAAACATGAGTCAATTTTGCTCTTTTCGTGGTTTTTCTGATAATTATTCTCAAAAACAAAACAATTTTCTTTTATTTTTACGAGATTATTGTGTTTGGAAAATAAGGGGTTTGTGGGGATTTTTTTTAGAAAATCAAGTTTTCGAAAAAAGCTCAGGCTTTGTTGAAGGCCGAAAACAGCGAGATTCCTTATTTTCTAACTCTGAAAATCTTACTGAAATTATCTAAAGTCTCAGGAAAGTGACATGTCTACAAAATATTTGAGAAAAAAACCAACCTTCAAGCCCAAATAGGTGACAGCTAATGTAGCATAAAACACCGTCCTCAAGCTGCTATACAAAAAATATCTGAACCACGGTCCAAATGTTAATGCGCATCGATAAAGTTGTGAGCAATATTCGATAAATTGTAATAGTCTCCGCTTTTGTGGTGCTCCGATTGCCGAATCAGGGCTTATCACAATCTGCAAAAAATTTGACTTTTCAGCTGCTTATAATTTATTTTGAGCGAAGGCGCTTGAATTGATTTTCCAATTGAATAACTCTTTATTCATATTTTTTCTTAAAGTTCATTTTTCTCTGAATTTTTAATTTATAAAATTTGAGCCCCATTTTGTGTTTTTTCTGATTTTGAAAAAAATTGAGCAAATCCAAAAATAATTGTTTTCGTTTTTCTAATTTCCTCAAAAATAATTAGTTTTTTTTCATTTTTCAATGCACTTTCCAAAAATATTAAATTTAATTGGAATTTCGATTGAAAAACAAAACTTTATTGTTCTCCCAGAGAACCTTGGAGCTGAGTTCTGAGCTCTAGAAATTTGAATAAAAAACACTGAATACTTGTCTTAAAAATACTATGCTCAAATTAAAATTTTTCAAAATCCCAAAAAGCTCACTCACAATTAATTTTGGCATAATAGTAATCAACTTGAAAATTAGGTCAATCACAATAACACCATAAGCAGTTGATAACAAGCCAACAGAAGTGAAATCAGTTGAAATGAAATACCCAATATTCAATCCAAATACATTTGCCATCGAAAAATCTTCAATATCATAAAAATAGACAATTAAGCAAAGACTGATAAAGTGCATTGAAGTATAACCCAATTGTAGGAATTTGTCAGGCATTCCTGGAAAAAAATGCATTTATTCATCACAGTTTTCATAGAAAATCTTACCTCCAGATGCAATTTTTTGTACATGATGATCAGCTTGAAGAAAATGTATAGATAGGATAACTAAAACTGTGATATCTAAAATATGATCCGCCATTAGTTTGATAGCAAATAAGCAGAGAAATAGGAATATATTTTGAAAAAAGTTGACCACTTGAATATACTGCAAAAAAGTTCGTTTTCTTTATTGAATTTTCTTCATTTTTCTTGCTGGCTCACCGTTTGTCCTTCTCTCACAATATCTAGTCGCATTCGCATTTGTTCATAGCCACGCACTGCAAACATTTTTTATTGGAAATTCATTAATTATTCCCGAACTTACATGGATCTTGTGGATTGTTGTTGTTCTCATTATTTTCTTCACTTTGTTCTGCTTGTTGTCCAGAATTATCATGTGCTGCAATATTTTGTTTTTATTTATTTATTTACATATTTTGTACATTTATTGATAAGATTGAGAAAAAAATTGAGAGTGAACATTTTTTTTGCAACGGATTAAAATAATCAGTTCAAAAAAAAATGTATTTTTGGAATTTTCACTTTTCTGATAGATTGTGAAACAATGGGAAAACGTGATGTCTGATAAAATTTTTGACTTAAAAATAACTTGAAATTCTGAAGATCTTTCTAGATGTTTTTGACTAAAAAACATCCGCCCTGAAAAAAATCATTGCCTAAAGTGACAAAAATTTCTTGAAGATTTCAAATTTTTAAATATTCTAAATTTTTGTTTCTTGAAAAAATCCCCTTGTGAAATCATACCTTGTGAATTTCGTTGATTGTCTTGACTATACGACGGTCGATTCTGTAAAAATGAAAACATCAAATCAAAAAAGGAATATCAATCACTATCATTCATTATTTTCTACTTTTCTACTTTAAATTCGAAAAACAAATAATATGTTTTTCAACTCAAAACTTTGATCGATCAAAAGACAAACTGAAAATTACCATGAATCGATTCAACGGTGACAACCCATTAATCTCAATAATCCCCAAAAAATTCGAAATTGTAAACGTTTGAAAAATATCAAAGCAATTTCTCATAATAAATGTTGATGTATAAGAAGCCATCCATCCAATACTAATAATAGCAGCGAAAAAAATATTATCAACTCCGAAAAATAGAGGAGCTTGAGAGGAATGGGAGAATGCGCGAGATCGTTGGGGTTCCGTCATTTTTTTCAATTTTTCAACAAAAAAGACACGGTGCTCTGATTTTAGTTGCGGTAATGAATTATCGCTTATCAAATTGATAAGAAATGATTTGCATGCACCCCCTAAAAAGTCTCCTAGTAATCAATATTTTTTACAGTCATCTGATTGATTGATATCCGGGTTTTGACGTCACAATTTTGTACTTTAGAAGCAAATATTATTTTACGTAAAACCTTGAATATCGATGAGAATTTGGTTGATTTTAATGGAATTTTGACTTGGGAAAAGTCGTTCTTGGGTAGAAATTTCGGCCAACTTGGGAACTCTGGGCTCTTGGAAAATCAAATGGCTCGGAAATCTCACAAAACCTTTTTAATCAACAAAATTCTTCACCCAAAAGGCCTATTTTTAGTTTTCATGAAAAATTTTCAGACTGACATGAAAATTAATATTTTTAATAAGTTTTGAAATTTTCAAATGTTTTTGTTTTTACTCTCTCACGATAAGCATTTTCTGATATTTGATTTTTTACAGAAATAAGTTTCAGCCAAGATACAATATGATTTCCTAAGCTTAAAAATTGGCTTCAAGGTTTCTAATCCAAGATTTCTCATCTCAAAACCAATCTCCAAGATGCTCTAACTTTCAAAGTACATTTTTCCTAGTTTCACCCCATTTTCCTTCCAATTTATCCGGCTTTCCCTCTCCCGCCTTGCCCCATTAAAAACTCACACCAAACAGTAAATCATTCATACGATTCTGGTAATCACCCAAAGTCGACATAATTGGTGTTGGCACATTTGGTGGTGGCGGAGGATTTTGCATATCTTGTGGATCCATTTTCTAAAAAGTCAAATATTGCGAAACTATTCTATTCTATTTGGAAAAAAAAACGAGGAAAAAAAGAAGAGAAGAAAGAAGAAAAATAAAAAATATATATATAAATGTGACAGGGTCGAGTTTTTGTGCGGTAGAGCGCGGTTTCTCATCTCTCTCTCTCGGAATGAAAAGGATATTCTCATTGTTTTGTTGCAAAATGAAATGCAAAACAATCGATTGTGCAAATAGAACTTTTTAAAATGGAATGAAAAAGAGGGAAAAAACAAAATGAACAGGAAGAATGTGTTATCAATGACACTTGAAAAGGGCACAAAAACAATTAGCTGGCTAATTATAGGTTTTGGCTAATTTAAAAGGGATTATTAGGAATATAGGGAATTAGGAAGAACTACATAAGAAAGAAACATGTCAAAAAAAGAATGGGTGAATATTTTCATTTTATGACCAGAACAAGAGCAAAAATTTTATGAAAATAATTTGAAGTGAAACAATTGAATCTTAACCAAAAATTCTCGAGAAACGCTTAAAGGTTTAAAATAAGTTGTTTTAACTCAAAACAAAACAAAAATGAGCAAGAAAAATGTGTTCAATGATACTTGAATAGAGTGAAAACAAACAAATTTTGAAGCTAATTATAGGCTCTGCTAATCTAAAAAAGCTTATTGAGATTTGAGCAAGGGCTAATTTTAAGAGTTGGAAGAAAAAGAGCAAAACATGGGAATTTAGAAATTTGAGCCAAAGGCATCATTTATTTTTGCCTCAAGACCTTTTTCAAATTTAGAAAGGTCTTGAAACGGTATAATTTTTATCCGAAATTTCATGTAAAAGGTTGTGCTGTATTTCGAAACCACAAGAAAAATCATTAAAAATGTTAGGACACCTTTGTGTAAAAGCCGAGAGTGAAAAAATGTATTTCGAAATAACGAACAAAAATATTTTAAATTTCAAGATTTTTTTGTTACGAAATTCTCAATTTCGGGAAGTTTTCCTAAATTCGAAAATTCTAGAAATCGCGTTTTCTCTCCCTCTCTCGCCCTAATAAAGAAGCAAGATAAAACCACACGAAATTGATTTTTGAGAAGCACCAGTGGGAATTTCAAAAAACAAACAAACAATTTCGCTTTTTTCTGGCCTATAAAATATCATTTTTCGAAAGAAATGCTAGATCAATATGAGCTTCGAGAAAAAAAAAACTAATAAATTCTCAATGTACTTCCCAAAAAATGTAGTTGTAATAAAACTACAAACTATACATAAAAATATATTAAATATGAAAAAAAAAAAACTTTTTAATTATGAGTTCTTAAAGATCAGCACCAAAGTAGAATTAAAAGCGGGGGAAAACATAATTCTTGAGGTTTTATTGTTTTCTCACATGTATGTACATCACGGGGGTAAATGTAGTGTTTGTGAGTGAACTAGTAAACTACACTATAGTTTATATTTAAAACATTTATTTATAATAATTACAAAGTTAATATAGAAGATCATCACCAAAATTATACAAACAAAACATGAAAAAAACATGAAATGAGACGATAAGAGTGTATTATTTTTTATTAATAATTTTTTGAGACACAAAAAAATGAATCACTGGGTTCAATGGTCGAGTTGAAAATGTCAACCACCTGAGAAAATAAATAAAATATCAGAATCACAAGGGTGAACACAGCTTCAGCTTTTCCTAGAAATTCAGAGAAAAGTATTTTTGATCTACCATAAAACGTTTTTTTAAGTCTCGCTACATATTTGGGGTTGTAAATTACACACTGTGAAATTGTCAGACCCGTAAAATTTCTTGACCTTTCGAAAGATTTTGGCTGTTTACCCTTGTGAGAATGGGTCAATTATTTTTCGCATGAAATTCTTCGTCTAGACCTGGGAAATCTCAAAAATCATGCGAGAAATAATTAAAAATACAAAAAAAATGACATAAAAAGACAAAACTAATCAATAATAATGTCGTTTCCGCTGATTTCTCAACGCTTGTGGTAAATCATGCTGACGTAGTGCATCTCGGGTCAATCCGGCTTCTCCTCGTCGATTTTGTTGTGTCGGCCGTTCAATGTATACCTGAATTCGCCCATATCTTTTATTTCTATCATCAACTTTCATTTTTATATACATATATAATACACACACACAAAATATTATCTGATTGACGGGACTTTGCACTTATTTTTTTTTTTTGCAAAATTTTGTTGAAAAAAAAAATGGAAAATAACTTACGATTCGAATCTCTTTTTCACGAACAAAGACAAAATAAAGAGCGAAAATTATTGTCAAAAGTTGACAGAGAACAACGGCGAAAAATACAATGAGTGTGACTGAAAATCCGATTCGAAGTGCTATCATAATTCTGAAAATGTAAATGTTTGGTCTGGAAATGAGAAGAGAGGGCTTACCTATAATGACAACCATCACAACGTATATCACAAGATCTAGGAATATCTTGTCGGAACACTCGGAAATCAGAGCATCCGGCGTTTCCTGAAAAATTTGAGGTTGAAAATCAACTAATTTCAAAATTCTCCAAAAAATCTTCCGGCACTCACCACAACATCTAAAAGTAGTCTGCAATTTATCAAGCGCTTCCTGAACAACACCAGGTCCTTGATAATAATGTTGAACCATATAATTCAACGCATCCGATAACTCAACATCAATTCCATCTTTTTTATAAAGTAAAAATACTCCGCAACTAATTGTTGCGACGAATAATAAAAATACGAGAATCGCATAAATCACCAAAAATAATCGAGATCTTCCACTGATTCCACAACAACCTAACATTGCCACAACTATCATTACAGCTCCCATAACTATTATGATATATGAAAATATGAATAATGTTGGTGCTTCCCAGAAAGCATCTTCAACTGCTTGTCGATATCTGAAATTTTTTTGTTCATTTTTTAAATTTAAAAATTTTCAAAACCCTACCTCTCACTAATAAAATTCCTAAACCGACTATCAGTTCTCAACCAAACACCCATTGCTAACAATAATCCACCAACTGTTAGAAACACAATATTCGCTGTGAAAATTCCATATTTCGTCCAAGCCACACATCCACTATCACCTTTTGTTTCTACTGATCTGAAATTCTCGAGTTTGGAAGTCTTGTTGTGAACACAGCCTACCTTTCTGTATTTGTGGTATACGTGTACATATCTGTAGATGATGGTGCATATTTATAGGTTTCTGGGAAAAAAAACATTAGTTTATGAGTTTTTCAGACTTCAGGTAACTTACTATCTTTTCGCTTTTCATAATTTGGAGGTACTGGTGAATAAACTCTTGATGTTCCCTCAGTTGGTTCATAATATCTTGAAGGCATCTGGAAATTAGAAAAAAATGGAAGTTTTTAGATGATCAAGGTCACGATGTCAAAAAATGCGGATATCAACTTTAAATATGATCGTGGCAAAAATATAAAATTCAGCTAATTAACTACAGAAATAGTTTTTTATAAAAATCTTCCAAATATGTTTCTTTTTAGAAAAATTGGGATCAAAATGAAAAACGAAACCTAACTGAACTGAATTTGAAAAATTATTTTCAAAGAAAATCAAATCAATCAATAAATTTGACGCAACATTCCTATTCTCTTTTGATTTTTATGAAAATCATTTTCGGAATTGGTGGTAGCGAAATTTATTAAAATCAGGATTTTTGGAACAATTCAATTTTTAATACAATTTATACTAAAAGTTAATCTTTTGAGTTTTCTACTCGAAAATATAAATTTCGAAAAGAAATAACAAATCAATCAATAAATATTAAAAAGAAGACATATGTAAAAGTAAGAATAAAAATAATGAATAGTATAATAATATCGATGACTCATGAAAGACAAGACGGGAGGTTTTCGACTATGCAAATATTACGAGCAGCCAGCCAACAAGCAACGACGACCTGGTGGGAGAAAAGAAAAATATAAAAACGAGAAGAGAGTTGCTAGCAGCAATGCATGACCGTGTTTGCACACTTTTTGTTGTTTCGTTTTTACTTATTGTTTTACATGAAGTTGGGAGGAATAAATTGATCGTTCGACAAAAATAAAAAGGGTGAAGCCTTAGCTTTTGTGCTAATTTGATAAAAGTTTTGTGGAATTTCAACAAGAAATTCGTGATCAGTGACCTCGATTTGACTTGTATTTTGACGCCCGAATGAAAATTTCGATTTGAGCGGGTAGCTAACAAAAGTCGAAATTTTTATTTTCGGAAATGTAAAAAGTTACAGATTTGGAATAATCCAAAAATGTAAAAATGAAGTCGATGAGTTGAGACCTAAATGACACTTCCTCTCAGGCTTAGGCTTAGTAAGCCACCAAGATTTGAAGCTAATAAAATTGAAAGAAAACTTTTAACACTGTTAAAAAACAAGAAAATTCAGAATTTTATCCAGAAATGAAATTATTGAGAAAAAGTAATGTCTCCAAACCGAAATTTCTGTTTGGAGACGGTCATGTCTATAATTATGCAAATAAAACAAAGAGATAAGTTTTTTTAATTGGTTGATGACGTCATCCATGGCAAAATTAGAAACCGTTCCTGATTTTGCCACGAGTCAAAAATTCAACAGTTTTGATTTTCGTTGAAAAAATTCAACAAAAATCGAAATTTTGATTTTCGTGAACGTGAAGGGATGTATGTTCGCAGATGACCTAGAAACAAGTTCGAAAAGTTTTGAAAAAGTTTAGAGAAGTTTCACGTGAAAAAACGTGAAGAAATATATGCTCATAAATGACCTAGAAACAAGTTCAAAAAGTTTGGAAAAAGTTTAGAAAATGATCACGTGAAAAAACGTGAAGGAATATATGCTCATAAATGACCTAGAAACAAGTTCAAAAAGTTTGGAAAAAGTTTTGAAAAAGTTTCACGTGAAAAAACGTGAAGGAATATATGTTTATAAATGACCTAGAAACAAGTTCAAAAAATTTTGAAAAAGTTTGGAAAAAGTTTCACGTGAAAAAACGTGAAGAAATATATGTTTATAAATGACCTAGAAACAAGTTCAAAAAGTTTGGAAAAAGTTTCACGTGAAAAAACGTGAAGGAATATATGTTTATAAATGACCTAGAAACAAGTTCAAAAAATTTTGAAAAAGTTTTGAAAAAGTTTCACGTGAAAAAACGTGAAGGAATATATGTTTATAAATGACCTAGAAACAAGTTCAAAAAATTTTGAAAAAGTTTTGAAAAAGTTTCACGTGAAAAAACGTGAAGGAATATATGTTTATAAATGACCTAGAAACAAGTTCAAAAAATTTTGAAAAAGTTTGGAAAAAGTTTCACGTGAAAAAACGTGAAGAAATATATGTTTATAAATGACCTAGAAACAAGTTCAAAAAATTTTGAAAAAGTTTGGAAAAAGTTTCACGTGAAAAAACGTGAAGGAATATATGTTTATAAATGACCTAGAAACAAGTTCAAAAAATTTTGAAAAAGTTTTGAAAAAAGTTTCACGTGAAAAAACGTGAAGGAATATATGTTTATAAATGACCTAGAAACAAGTTCAAAAAATTTTGAAAAAGTTTTGAAAAAGTTTCACGTGAAAAAACGTGAAGGAATATATGTTTATAAATGACCTAGAAACAAGTTCAAAAAATTTTGAAAAAGTTTGGAAAAAGTTTCACGTGAAAAAACGTGAAGAAATATATGTTTATAAATGACCTAGAAACAAGTTCAAAAAATTTTGAAAAAGTTTTGAAAAAGTTTCACGTGAAAAAACGTGAAGGAATATATGTTTATAAATGACCTAGAAACAAGTTCAAAAAATTTTGAAAAAGTTTTGAAAAAGTTTCACGTGAAAAAACGTGAAGGAATATATGTTTATAAATGACCTAGAAACAAGTTCAAAAAGTTTTGAAAAAGTTTTGAAAAAGTTTCACGTGAAAAAACGTGAAGGAATATATGTTTATAAATGACCTAGAAACAAGTTCAAAAAATTTTGAAAAAGTTTGGAAAAAGTTTCACGTGAAAAAACGTGAAGAAATATATGTTTATAAATGACCTAGAAACAAGTTCAAAAAATTTTGAAAAAGTTTGGAAAAAGTTTCACGTGAAAAAACGTGAAGGAATATATGTTTATAAATGACCTAGAAACAAGTTCAAAAAATTTTGAAAAAGTTTGGAAAAAGTTTCACGTGAAAAAACGTGAAGAAATATATGTTTATAAATGACCTAGAAACAAGTTCAAAAAATTTTGAAAAAGTTTGGAAAAAGTTTCACGTGAAAAAACGTGAAGAAATATATGTTTATAAATGACCTAGAAACAAGTTCAAAAAATTTTGAAAAAGTTTGGAAAAAGTTTCACGTGAAAAAACGTGAAGAAATATATGTTTATAAATGACCTAGAAACAAGTTCAAAAAATTTTGAAAAAGTTTGGAAAAAGTTTCACGTGAAAAAACGTGAAGAAATATATGTTTATAAATGACCTAGAAACAAGTTCAAAAAGTTTGGAAAAAGTTTCACGTGAAAAAACGTGAAGGAATATATGTTTATAAATGACCTAGAAACAAGTTCAAAAAGTTTGGAAAAAGTTTCACGTGAAAAAACGTGAAGGAATATATGTTTATAAATGACCTAGAAACAAGTTCAAAAAGTTTTGAAAAATTTTAGAAAAATATCACGTGAAAAAACGTGAAGGAATATATGTTTATAAATGACCTAGAAACAAGTTCAAAAAATTTTGAAAAAGTTTAGAAAATTATCACGTGAAAAAACGTGAAGGAATATATGTTTATAAATGACCTAGAAACAAGTTCAAAAAATTTTGAAAAAGTTTTGAAAAAGTTTCACGTGAAAAAACGTGAAGGAATATATGTTTATAAATGACCTAGAAACAAGTTCAAAAAATTTTGAAAAAGTTTTGAAAAAGTTTCACGTGAAAAAACGTGAAGGAATATATGTTTATAAATGACCTAGAAACAAGTTCAAAAAATTTTGAAAAAGTTTTGAAAAAGTTTCACGTGAAAAAACGTGAAGGAATATATGTTTATAAATGACCTAGAAACAAGTTCAAAAAGTTTGGAAAAAGTTTCACGTGAAAAAACGTGAAGGAATATATGTTTATAAATGACCTAGAAACAAGTTCAAAAAATTTTGAAAAAGTTTAGAAAATTATCACGTGAAAAAACGTGAAGGAATATATGTTTATAAATGACCTAGAAACAAGTTCAAAAAATTTTGAAAAAGTTTTGAAAAAGTTTCACGTGAAAAAACGTGAAGGAATATATGTTTATAAATGACCTAGAAACAAGTTCAAAAAATTTTGAAAAAGTTTTGAAAAAGTTTCACGTGAAAAAACGTGAAGGAATATATGTTTATAAATGACCTAGAAACAAGTTCAAAAAATTTTGAAAAAGTTTTGAAAAAGTTTCACGTGAAAAAACGTGAAGGAATATATGTTTATAAATGACCTAGAAACAAGTTCAAAAAGTTTGGAAAAAGTTTCACGTGAAAAAACGTGAAGGAATATATGTTTATAAATGACCTAGAAACAAGTTCAAAAAATTTTGAAAAAGTTTAGAAAATTATCACGTGAAAAAACGTGAAGGAATATATGTTTATAAATGACCTAGAAACAAGTTCAAAAAATTTTGAAAAAGTTTTGAAAAAGTTTCACGTGAAAAAACGTGAAGGAATATATGTTTATAAATGACCTAGAAACAAGTTCAAAAAATTTTGAAAAAGTTTTGAAAAAGTTTCACGTGAAAAAACGTGAAGGAATATATGTTTATAAATGACCTAGAAACAAGTTCAAAAAATTTTGAAAAAGTTTTGAAAAAGTTTCACGTGAAAAAACGTGAAGGAATATATGTTTATAAATGACCTAGAAACAAGTTCAAAAAATTTTGAAAAAGTTTTGAAAAAGTTTCACGTGAAAAAACGTGAAGGAATATATGTTTATAAATGACCTAGAAACAAGTTCAAAAAATTTTGAAAAAGTTTGGAAAAAGTTTCACGTGAAAAAACGTGAAGGAATATATGTTTATAAATGACCTAGAAACAAGTTCAAAAAATTTTGAAAAAGTTTTGAAAAAGTTTCACGTGAAAAAACGTGAAGGAATATATGTTTATAAATGACCTAGAAACAAGTTCAAAAAATTTTGAAAAAGTTTGGAAAAAAGTTTCACGTGAAAAAACGTGAAGGAATATATGTTTATAAATGACCTAGAAACAAGTTCAAAAAATTTTGAAAAAGTTTTGAAAAAGTTTCACGTGAAAAAACGTGAAGGAATATATGTTTATAAATGACCTAGAAACAAGTTCAAAAGTTTCAAAAAAGTTTAGAAAATGATCACGTGAAAAAACGTGAAGAAATATATGTTTATAAATGACCTAGAAACAAGTTCAAAAGTTTCAAAAAAGTTTAGAAAATGATCACGTGAAAAAACGTGAAGAAATATATGTTTATAAATGACCTAGAAACAAGTTCAAAAGTTTCAAAAAAGTTTAGAAAATGATCACGTGAAAAAACGTGAAGAAATATATGTTTATAAATGACCTAGAAACAAGTTCAAAAGTTTCAAAAAAGTTTAGAAAATGATCACGTGAAAAAACGTGAAGAAATATATGTTTATAAATGACCTAGAAACAAGTTCAAAAAGTTTCGAAAAAGTTCAGAAAATGATCACGTGAAAAAACGTGAAGAAATATATGTTTATAAATGACCTAGAAACAAGTTCAAAAAATTTTGAAAAAGTTTTGAAAAAGTTTCACGTGAAAAAACGTGAAGGAATATATGTTTATAAATGACCTAGAAACAAGTTCAAAAAATTTTGAAAAAGTTTTGAAAAAGTTTCACGTGAAAAAACGTGAAGGAATATATGTTTATAAATGACCTAGAAACAAGTTCAAAAAATTTTGAAAAAGTTTGGAAAAAGTTTCACGTGAAAAAACGTGAAGGAATATATGTTTATAAATGACCTAGAAACAAGTTCAAAAAATTTTGAAAAAGTTTTGAAAAAGTTTCACGTGAAAAAACGTGAAGGAATATATGTTTATAAATGACCTAGAAACAAGTTCAAAAAGTTTTGAAAAATTTTAGAAAAATATCACGTGAAAAAACGTGAAGGAATATATGTTTATAAATGACCTAGAAACAAGTTCAAAAAGTTTTGAAAAATTTTAGAAAAATATCACGTGAAAAAACGTGAAGGAATATATGTTTATAAATGACCTAGAAACAAGTTCAAAAAGTTTGGAAAAATTTTAGAAAAATATCACGTGAAAAAACGTGAAGGAATATATGTTTATAAATGACCTAGAAACAAGTTCAAAAAGTTTGGAAAAAGTTTCACGTGAAAAAACGTGAAGAAATATATGTTTATAAATGACCTAGAAACAAGTTCAAAAGTTTCAAAAAAGTTTAGAAAATGATCACGTGAAAAAACGTGAAGAAATATATGTTTATAAATGACCTAGAAACAAGTTCAAAAGTTTCAAAAAAGTTTAGAAAATGATCACGTGAAAAAACGTGAAGAAATATATGTTTATAAATGACCTAGAAACAAGTTCAAAAGTTTCAAAAAAGTTTAGAAAATGATCACGTGAAAAAACGTGAAGAAATATATGTTTATAAATGACCTAGAAACAAGTTCAAAAGTTTCAAAAAAGTTTAGAAAATGATCACGTGAAAAAACGTGAAGGAATATATGTTTATAAATGACCTAGAAACAAGTTCAAAAAATTTTGAAAAAGTTTTGAAAAAAGTTTCACGTGAAAAAACGTGAAGGAATATATGTTTATAAATGACCTAGAAACAAGTTCAAAAGTTTCAAAAAAGTTTAGAAAATGATCACGTGAAAAAACGTGAAGAAATATATGTTTATAAATGACCTAGAAACAAGTTCAAAAGTTTCAAAAAAGTTTAGAAAATGATCACGTGAAAAAACGTGAAGAAATATATGTTTATAAATGACCTAGAAACAAGTTCAAAAGTTTCAAAAAAGTTTAGGTTTCAAAAAGTTTAGAAAATGATCACGTGAAAAAACGTGAAGAAATATATGTTTATAAATGACCTAGAAACAAGTTCAAAAGTTTCAAAAAAGTTTAGAAAATGATCACGTGAAAAAACGTGAAGAAATATATGTTTATAAATGACCTAGAAACAAGTTCAAAAGTTTCAAAAAAGTTTAGAAAATGATCACGTGAAAAAACGTGAAGAAATATATGTTTATAAATGACCTAGAAACAAGTTCAAAAGTTTCAAAAAAGTTTAGAAAATGATCACGTGAAAAAACGTGAAGAAATATATGTTTATAAATGACCTAGAAACAAGTTCAAAAAGTTTCGAAAAAGTTCAGAAAATGATCACGTGAAAAAACGTGAAGAAATATATGTTTATAAATGACCTAGAAACAAGTTCAAAAAATTTTGAAAAAGTTTTGAAAAAGTTTCACGTGAAAAAACGTGAAGGAATATATGTTTATAAATGACCTAGAAACAAGTTCAAAAAATTTTGAAAAAGTTTTGAAAAAGTTTCACGTGAAAAAACGTGAAGGAATATATGTTTATAAATGACCTAGAAACAAGTTCAAAAAATTTTGAAAAAGTTTGGAAAAAGTTTCACGTGAAAAAACGTGAAGGAATATATGTTTATAAATGACCTAGAAACAAGTTCAAAAAATTTTGAAAAAGTTTTGAAAAAGTTTCACGTGAAAAAACGTGAAGGAATATATGTTTATAAATGACCTAGAAACAAGTTCAAAAAGTTTTGAAAAATTTTAGAAAAATATCACGTGAAAAAACGTGAAGGAATATATGTTTATAAATGACCTAGAAACAAGTTCAAAAAGTTTTGAAAAATTTTAGAAAAATATCACGTGAAAAAACGTGAAGGAATATATGTTTATAAATGACCTAGAAACAAGTTCAAAAAGTTTGGAAAATTTTAGAAAAATATCACGTGAAAAAACGTGAAGGAATATATGTTTATAAATGACCTAGAAACAAGTTCAAAAAGTTTGGAAAAAGTTTCACGTGAAAAAACGTGAAGAAATATATGTTTATAAATGACCTAGAAACAAGTTCAAAAGTTTCAAAAAAGTTTAGAAAATGATCACGTGAAAAAACGTGAAGAAATATATGTTTATAAATGACCTAGAAACAAGTTCAAAAGTTTCAAAAAAGTTTAGAAAATGATCACGTGAAAAAACGTGAAGAAATATATGTTTATAAATGACCTAGAAACAAGTTCAAAAGTTTCAAAAAAGTTTAGAAAATGATCACGTGAAAAAACGTGAAGAAACATATGTTTATAAATGACCTAGAAACAAGTTCAAAAGTTTCAAAAAAGTTTAGAAAATGATCACGTGAAAAAACGTGAAGAAATATATGTTTATAAATGACCTAGAAACAAGTTCAAAAAGTTTCAAAAAAGTTTAGAAAATATCACGTGAAAAAACGTGAATATATGTTTATAAATGACCTAGAAACAAGTTCAAAAGTTTCAAAAAAGTTTAGAAAATGATCACGTGAAAAAACGTGAAGAAATATATGTTTATAAATGACCTAGAAACAAGTTCAAAAGTTTCAAAAAAGTTTAGAAAATGATCACGTGAAAAAACGTGAAGAAATATATGTTTATAAATGACCTAGAAACAAGTTCAAAAAGTTTCGAAAAAGTTTAGAAAATGATCACGTGAAAAAACGTGAAGAAATATATGTTTATAAATGACCTAGAAACAAGTTCAAAAGTTTCAAAAAAGTTTAGAAAATGATCACGTGAAAAAACGTGAAGAAATATATGTTTATAAATGACCTAGAAACAAGTTCAAAAAGTTTCGAAAAAGTTCAGAAAATGATCACGTGAAAAAACGTGAAGAAATATATGTTTATAAATGACCTAGAAACAAGTTCAAAAAATTTTGAAAAAGTTTTGAAAAAGTTTCACGTGAAAAAACGTGAAGGAATATATGTTTATAAATGACCTAGAAACAAGTTCAAAAAATTTTGAAAAAGTTTTGAAAAAGTTTCACGTGAAAAAACGTGAAGGAATATATGTTTATAAATGACCTAGAAACAAGTTCAAAAAATTTTGAAAAAGTTTAGAAAAGTTTCACGTGAAAAAACGTGAAGGAATATATGTTTATAAATGACCTAGAAACAAGTTCAAAAAAGTTTTGAAAAAGTTTAGAAAAAGTTTTCACGTGAAAAAACGTGAAGGAATATATGTTTATAAATGACCTAGAAACAAGTTCAAAAAAGTTTTGAAAAATTTTAGAAAAATATCACGTGAAAAAACGTGAAGGAATATATGTTTATAAATGACCTAGAAACAAGTTCAAAAAGTTTTGAAAAATTTTAGAAAAATATCACGTGAAAAAACGTGAAGGAATATATGTTTATAAATGACCTAGAAACAAGTTCAAAAAGTTTTGAAAAAGTTTAGAAAAATATCACGTGAAAAAACGTGAAGAAATATATGTTTATAAATGACCTAGAAACAAGTTCAAAAAGTTTCAAAAAAGTTTAGAAAATGATCACGTGAAAAAACGTGAAGAAATATATGTTTATAAATGACCTAGAAACAAGTTCAAAAGTTTCAAAAAAAGTTTAGAAAATGATCACGTGAAAAAACGTGAAGAAATATATGTTTATAAATGACCTAGAAACAAGTTCAAAAAGTTTCAAAAAAGTTTAGAAAATGATCACGTGAAAAAACGTGAAGAAATATATGTTTATAAATGACCTAGAAACAAGTTCAAAAGTTTCAAAAAAGTTTAGAAAATGATCACGTGAAAAAACGTGAAGAAATATATGTTTATAAATGACCTAGAAACAAGTTCAAAAGTTTCAAAAAAGTTTAGAAAAATATCACGTGAAAAAACGTGAAGAAATATATGTTTATAAATGACCTAGAAACAAGTTCAAAAAGTTTCAAAAAAGTTTAGAAAATGATCACGTGAAAAAACGTGAAGAAATATATGTTTATAAATGACCTAGAAACAAGTTCAAAAAGTTTCGAAAAAGTTTAGAAAATGATCACGTGAAAAAACGTGAAGAAATATATGTTTATAAATGACCTAGAAACAAGTTCAAAAAGTTTCGAAAAAGTTTAGAAAATGATCACGTGAAAAAACGTGAAGAAATATATGTTTATAAATGACCTAGAAACAAGTTCAAAAAGTTTCGAAAAAGTTTAGAAAATATCACGTGAAAAAACGTGAAGAAATATATGTTTATAAATGACCTAGAAACAAGTTCAAAAAGTTTCGAAAAAGTTTAGAAAAAATATCACGTGAAAAAACGTGAAGAAATATATGTTTATAAATGACCTAGAAACAAGTTCAAAAAGTTTCGAAAAAGTTCAGAAAATGATCACGTGAAAAAACGTGAAGAAATATATGTTTATAAATGACCTAGAAACAAGTTCAAAAAGTTTTGAAAAAGTTTAGAAAAATATCACGTGAAAAAACGTGAAGAAATATATGTTTATAAATGACCTAGAAACAATTTCAAAAAGTTTCAAAAAAGTTTAGAAAAATATCACGTGAAAAAACGTGAAGAAATATATGTTTATAGATGACCTAGAAACAAGTTCAAAAAGTTTTGAAAAAGTTTAGAAAAATATCACGTGAAAAAACGTGAAGAAATATATGTTTATAAATGACCTAGAAACAATTTCAAAAAGTTTCGAAAAAGTTTAGAAAAATATCACGTGAAAAAACGTGAAGAAATATATGTTTATAACTGACCTAGAAACAAGTTCAAAAAGTTTTGAAAAAGTTTAGAAAAATTATCACGTGAAAAAACGTGAAGAAATATATGTTTATAAATGACCTAGAAACAAGTTCAAAAAGTTTTGAAAAAGTTTAGAAAAAATTATCACGTGAAAAAACGTGAAGAAATATATGTTCATAGATGACCTAGAAACAAGTTCAAAAAGTTTCGAAAAAGTTTAGAAAAAATATCACGTGAAAAAACGTGAAGAAATATATGTTTATAAATGACCTAGAAACAAGTTCAAAAAGTTTTGAAAAAGTTTAGAAAAAATATCACGTGAAAAAACGTGAAGAAATATATGTTTATAAATGACCTAGAAACAAGTTCAAAAAGTTTTGAAAAAATTTAGAAAAAATTTAGAAAAGTTTTACGTGAAAAAACGTGAAGGAATATATGCTCATAGATGACCTAGAAACAAGTTCAAAAAGTTTTGAAAAAATTTAGAAAAGTTTTACGTGAAAAAACGTGAAGGAATATATGCTCATAGATGACCTAGAAACAAATTCAAAAAGTTTTGAAAAAGTTTTGAAAAAATTTAGAAAAGTTTTACGTGAAAAAACGTGAAGGAATATATGCTCATAGATGACCTAGAAACAAATTCAAAAAGTTTGAAAAAATTTAGAAAAGTTTTACGTGAAAAAACGTGAAGGAATATATGCTCATAGATGACCTAGAAACAAATTCAAAAAATTTTGAAAAAAATTTAGAAAAGTTTTACGTGAAAAAACGTGAAGGAATATATGCTCATAGATGACCTAGAAACAAATTCAAAAAGTTTTGAAAAAATTTAGAAAAAGTTTTACGTGAAAAAACGTGAAGGAATATATGCTCATAGATGACCTAGAAACAAATTCAAAAAATTTTGAAAAAATTTAGAAAAGTTTTACGTGAAAAAACGTGAAGGAATATATGCTCATAGATGACCTAGAAACAAATTCAAAAAGTTTTGAAAAAATTTAGAAAAAGTTTTACGTGAAAAAACGTGAAGGAATATATGCTCATAGATGACCTAGAAACAAATTCAAAAAGTTTTGAAAAAATTTAGAAAAGTTTTACGTGAAAAAACGTGAAGGAATATATGCTCATAGATGACCTAGAAACAAATTCAAAAAGTTTTGAAAAAATTTATAAAAGTTTCACGTGAAAAAACGTGAAGGAATATACGTGAAGGAATATATGCTCATAGATGACCTAGAAACAAATTCAAAAAGTTTCGAAAAAATTTAGAAAAGTTTTACGTGAAAAAACGTGAAGGAATATATGCTCATAGATGACCTAGAAACAAATTCAAAAATTTTGAAAAAATTTATAAAAGTTTCACGTGAAAAAACGTGAAGGAATATATGCTCATAGATGACCTAGAAACAAATTCAAAAAGTTTTGAAAAAATTTATAAAAGTTTCACGTGAAAAAACGTGAAGGAATATATGCTCATAGATGACCTAGAAACAAATTCAAAAAATTTTGAAAAAATTTAGAAAAGTTTTACGTGAAAAAACGTGAAGGAATATATGCTCATAGATGACCTAGAAACAAATTCAAAAAAAAAGTTTTGAAAAAATTTAGAAAAGTTTTACGTGAAAAAACGTGAAGGAATATATGCTCATAGATGACCTAGAAACAAATTCAAAAAGTTTTGAAAAAATTTAGAAAAGTTTTACGTGAAAAAACGTGAAGGAATATATGCTCATAGATGACCTAGAAACAAATTCAAAAAATTTTGAAAAAATTTAGAAAAGTTTTACGTGAAAAAACGTGAAGGAATATATGCTCATAGATGACCTAGAAACAAATTCAAAAAGTTTCGAAAAAATTTATAAAAGTTTCACGTGAAAAAACGTGAAGGAATATATGCTCATAGATGACCTAGAAACAAATTCAAAAAATTTTGAAAAAATTTAGAAAAGTTTTACGTGAAAAAACGTGAAGGAATATATGCTCATAGATGACCTAGAAACAAATTCAAAAAATTTTGAAAAAATTTAGAAAAGTTTTACGTGAAAAAACGTGAAGGAATATATGCTCATAGATGACCTAGAAACAAATTCAAAAAGTTTCGAAAAAATTTATAAAAGTTTCACGTGAAAAAACGTGAAGGAATATATGCTCATAGATGACCTAGAAACAAATTCAAAAAATTTTGAAAAAATTTATAAAAGTTTCACGTGAAAAAACGTGAAGGAATATATGCTCATAGATGACCTAGAAACAAATTCAAAAAATTTTGAAAAAATTTAGAAAAGTTTTACGTGAAAAAACGTGAAGGAATATATGCTCATAGATGACCTAGAAACAAATTCAAAAAATTTTGAAAAAATTTAGAAAAGTTTTACGTGAAAAAACGTGAAGGAATATATGCTCATAGATGACCTAGAAACAAATTCAAAAAATTTCGAAAAAATTTATAAAAGTTTCACGTGAAAAAACGTGAAGGAATATATGCTCATAGATGACCTAGAAACAAATTCGAAAAGTTTCGAAAAAATTTATAAAAGTTTCACGTGAAAAAACGTGAAGGAATATATGTTCATAGATGACCTAGAAACAAATTCAAAAAGTTTCGAAAAAATTTATAAAAGTTTCACGTGAAAAAACGTGAAGGAATATATGTTCATAGATGACCTAGAAACAAATTCAAAAAGTTTCGAAAAAATTTATAAAAGTTTCACGTGAAAAAACGTGAAGGAATATATGTTTATAGATGACCTAGAAACAAATTCAAAAAGTTTCGAAAAAATTTATAAAAGTTTCACGTGAAAAAACGTGAAGGAATATATGCTCATAGATGACCTAGAAACAAATTCAAAAAATTTTGAAAAAATTTAGAAAAGTTTTACGTGAAAAAACGTGAAGGAATATATGCTCATAGATGACCTAGAAACAAATTCAAAAAATTTTGAAAAAATTTAGAAAAGTTTTACGTGAAAAAACGTGAAGGAATATATGCTCATAGATGACCTAGAAACAAATTCAAAAAGTTTTGAAAAAATTTAGAAAAGTTTTACGTGAAAAAACGTGAAGGAATATATGCTCATAGATGACCTAGAAACAAATTCAAAAAGTTTTGAAAAAATTTAGAAAAGTTTTACGTGAAAAAACGTGAAGGAATATATGCTCATAGATGACCTAGAAACAAATTCAAAAAATTTTGAAAAAATTTAGAAAAGTTTTACGTGAAAAAACGTGAAGGAATATATGCTCATAGATGACCTAGAAACAAATTCAAAAAGTTTTGAAAAAATTTATAAAAGTTTCACGTGAAAAAACGTGAAGGAATATATGCTCATAGATGACCTAGAAACAAGTTCAAAAAGTTTCGAAAAAATTTATAAAAGTTTCACGTGAAAAAACGTGAAGGAATATATGCTCATAGATGACCTAGAAACAAATTCAAAAAGTTTCGAAAAAATTTATAAAAGTTTCACGTGAAAAAACGTGAAGGAATATATGCTCATAGATGACCTAGAAACAAGTTCAAAAAGTTTCGAAAAAGTTTTGAAAAGTTTCACGTGAAAAAACGTGAAGGAATATATGTTTATAGATGACCTAGAAACAAATTCAAAAAGTTTCGAAAAAATTTATAAAAGTTTCACGTGAAAAAACGTGAAGGAATATATGCTCATAGATGACCTAGAAACAAATTCAAAAAATTTATAAAAGTTTCACGTGAAAAAACGTGAAGGAATATATGCTCATAGATGACCTAGAAACAAGTTCAAAAAGTTTAGAAAAAGTTTAGAAAATTATCACGTGAAAAAACGTGAAGGAATATATGCTCATAGATGACCTAGAAACAAGTTCAAAAAGTTTAGAAAAAGTTTAGAAAATTATCACGTGAAAAAACGTGAAGGAATATATGTTCATAGATGACCTAGAAACAAGTTCAAAAAGTTTAGAAAAAGTTTAGAAAATTATCACGTGAAAAAACGTGAAGGAATATATGTTCATAGATGACCTAGAAACAAGTTCAAAAAGTTTAGAAAAAGTTTAGAAAATTATCACGTGAAAAAACGTGAAGGAATATATGTTCATAGATGACCTAGAAACAAGTTCAAAAAGTTTAGAAAAAGTTTAGAAAATTATCACGTGAAAAAACGTGAAGGAATATATGTTCATAGATGACCTAGAAACAAGTTCAAAAAGTTTAGAAAAAGTTTAGAAAATTATCACGTGAAAAAACGTGAAGGGATATATGTTCACAGATGACCTAGAAACAAGTTCAAAAAGTTTAGAAAAAGTTTAGAAAATTATCACGTGAAAAAACGTGAAGGAATATATGTTCATAGATGACCTAGAAACAAGTTCAAAAAGTTTAGAAAAAGTTTAGAAAATTATCACGTGAAAAAACGTGAAGGGATATATGTTCACAGATGACCTAGAAACAAGTTCAAAAAAGTTTAGAAAAAGTTTAGAAAAAATTTAGAAAAAATTTAGAAAAGTTTCACGTGAAAAAACGTGAAGGAATATATGCTCATAGATGACCTAGAAACAAATTCAAAAAGTTTCGAAAAAATTTATAAAAGTTTCACGTGAAAAAACGTGAAGGAATATATGCTCATAGATGACCTAGAAACAAGTTCAAAAAGTTTCGAAAAAGTTTTGAAAAGTTTCACGTGAAAAAACGTGAAGGAATATATGTTTATAGATGACCTAGAAACAAATTCAAAAAGTTTCGAAAAAATTTATAAAAGTTTCACGTGAAAAAACGTGAAGGAATATATGCTCATAGATGACCTAGAAACAAATTCAAAAAATTTATAAAAGTTTCACGTGAAAAAACGTGAAGGAATATATGCTCATAGATGACCTAGAAACAAGTTCAAAAAGTTTCGAAAAAGTTTAGAAAATTATCACGTGAAAAAACGTGAAGGAATATATGCTCATAGATGACCTAGAAACAAGTTCAAAAAGTTTAGAAAAAGTTTAGAAAATTATCACGTGAAAAAACGTGAAGGAATATATGTTCATAGATGACCTAGAAACAAGTTCAAAAAGTTTAGAAAAAGTTTAGAAAATTATCACGTGAAAAAACGTGAAGGAATATATGTTCATAGATGACCTAGAAACAAGTTCAAAAAGTTTAGAAAAAAGTTTAGAAAATTATCACGTGAAAAAACGTGAAGGAATATATGCTCATAGATGACCTAGAAACAAGTTCAAAAAGTTTAGAAAAAAATTTATAAAAGTTTCACGTGAAAAAACGTGAAGGAATATATGCTCATAGATGACCTAGAAACAAATTCAAAAAATTTTGAAAAAATTTAGAAAAGTTTTACGTGAAAAAACGTGAAGGAATATATGCTCATAGATGACCTAGAAACAAATTCAAAAAATTTTGAAAAAATTTAGAAAAGTTTTACGTGAAAAAACGTGAAGGAATATATGCTCATAGATGACCTAGAAACAAATTCAAAAAATTTCGAAAAAATTTATAAAAGTTTCACGTGAAAAAACGTGAAGGAATATATGCTCATAGATGACCTAGAAACAAATTCGAAAAGTTTCGAAAAAATTTATAAAAGTTTCACGTGAAAAAACGTGAAGGAATATATGTTCATAGATGACCTAGAAACAAATTCAAAAAGTTTCGAAAAAAATTTATAAAAGTTTCACGTGAAAAAACGTGAAGGAATATATGTTCATAGATGACCTAGAAACAAATTCAAAAAGTTTCGAAAAAATTTATAAAAGTTTCACGTGAAAAAACGTGAAGGAATATATGTTTATAGATGACCTAGAAACAAATTCAAAAAAGTTTCGAAAAAATTTATAAAAAGTTTCACGTGAAAAAACGTGAAGGAATATATGCTCATAGATGACCTAGAAACAAATTCAAAAAATTTTGAAAAAATTTAGAAAAGTTTTACGTGAAAAAACGTGAAGGAATATATGCTCATAGATGACCTAGAAACAAATTCAAAAAGTTTCGAAAAAATTTATAAAAGTTTCACGTGAAAAAACGTGAAGGAATATATGCTCATAGATGACCTAGAAACAAGTTCAAAAAGTTTCGAAAAAGTTTTGAAAAGTTTCACGTGAAAAAACGTGAAGGAATATATGTTTATAGATGACCTAGAAACAAATTCAAAAAGTTTCGAAAAAATTTATAAAAGTTTCACGTGAAAAAACGTGAAGGAATATATGCTCATAGATGACCTAGAAACAAATTCAAAAAATTTATAAAAGTTTCACGTGAAAAAACGTGAAGGAATATATGCTCATAGATGACCTAGAAACAAGTTCAAAAAGTTTAGAAAAAGTTTAGAAAATTATCACGTGAAAAAACGTGAAGGAATATATGTTCATAGATGACCTAGAAACAAGTTCAAAAAGTTTAGAAAAAGTTTAGAAAATTATCACGTGAAAAAACGTGAAGGAATATATGTTCATAGATGACCTAGAAACAAGTTCAAAAAGTTTAGAAAAAGTTTAGAAAATTATCACGTGAAAAAACGTGAAGGAATATATGTTCATAGATGACCTAGAAACAAGTTCAAAAAAGTTTAGAAAAAGTTTAGAAAATTATCACGTGAAAAAACGTGAAGGGATATATGTTCACAGATGACCTAGAAACAAGTTCAAAAAGTTTAGAAAAAGTTTAGAAAATTATCACGTGAAAAAACGTGAAGGAATATATGTTCATAGATGACCTAGAAACAAGTTCAAAAAGTTTAGAAAAAGTTTAGAAAATTATCACGTGAAAAAACGTGAAGGGATATATGTTCACAGATGACCTAGAAACAAGTTCAAAAAAGTTTAGAAAAAGTTTAGAAAAAATTTAGAAAAAATTTAGAAAAGTTTCACGTGAAAAAACGTGAAGGAATATATGCTCATAGATGACCTAGAAACAAATTCAAAAAGTTTCGAAAAAATTTATAAAAGTTTCACGTGAAAAAACGTGAAGGAATATATGCTCATAGATGACCTAGAAACAAGTTCAAAAAGTTTCGAAAAAGTTTTGAAAAGTTTCACGTGAAAAAACGTGAAGGAATATATGTTTATAGATGACCTAGAAACAAATTCAAAAAGTTTCGAAAAAATTTATAAAAGTTTCACGTGAAAAAACGTGAAGGAATATATGCTCATAGATGACCTAGAAACAAATTCAAAAAATTTATAAAAGTTTCACGTGAAAAAACGTGAAGGAATATATGCTCATAGATGACCTAGAAACAAGTTCAAAAAGTTTCGAAAAAGTTTAGAAAATTATCACGTGAAAAAACGTGAAGGGATATATGTTCACAGATGACCTAGAAACAAGTTCAAAAAGTTTAGAAAAAGTTTAGAAAATTATCACGTGAAAAAACGTGAAGGAATATATGCTCATAGATGACCTAGAAACAAGTTCAAAAAGTTTAGAAAAAGTTTAGAAAATTATCACGTGAAAAAACGTGAAGGAATATATGTTCATAGATGACCTAGAAACAAGTTCAAAAAGTTTAGAAAAAGTTTAGAAAATTATCACGTGAAAAAACGTGAAGGAATATATGTTCATAGATGACCTAGAAACAAGTTCAAAAAGTTTAGAAAAAGTTTAGAAAATTATCACGTGAAAAAACGTGAAGGAATATATGTTCATAGATGACCTAGAAACAAGTTCAAAAAAGTTTAGAAAAAGTTTAGAAAATTATCACGTGAAAAAACGTGAAGGAATATATGTTCATAGATGACCTAGAAACAAGTTCAAAAAGTTTAGAAAAAGTTTAGAAAATTATCACGTGAAAAAACGTGAAGGGATATATGTTCACAGATGACCTAGAAACAAGTTCAAAAAGTTTAGAAAAAGTTTAGAAAATTATCACGTGAAAAAACGTGAAGGAATATATGTTCATAGATGACCTAGAAACAAGTTCAAAAAGTTTAGAAAAAGTTTAGAAAATTATCACGTGAAAAAACGTGAAGGGATATATGTTCACAGATGACCTAGAAACAAGTTCAAAAAGTTTAGAAAAAGTTTAGAAAAAATTTAGAAAAAATTTAGAAAAGTTTCACGTGAAAAAACGTGAAGGAATATATGGTCATAGATGACCTAGAAACAAATTCAAAAAGTTTTGAAAAAGTTTTTTCGTTAGCCAGCGAAGCCCCTCTGTTCAATTTTCAAATTATTTCCCACTGTACCCGTATTTTCCCTTTGTGAATTTTAATTTTTTTTTGTATTTTGAATTTTTCGAATGAAAATTAGTTTAGAAAAATCGTTTCCACTTCACAATATTTTGGATTTAGAAAGAAAATCTAGAAAAAAATAGTTTGAATTCTTATTTATTTTTCATAAAAAATAAACAGTTCAGAAAAAAACACACCCACTAAAAAACTCGTGTAATTGAACCAATTTCTCAACAAAAGGCAGAACACAAAAACAAGCCCCGCCCACTTTGCATGCAAAAAATAGAGACGCGCGCAGCCTGTTAGTTGTCGGGGTGCGCAAAAGAATAAGAGGGGAGACAGTTAATTCGAAATGATGATTGTTGTTTTCCTACAATTAAAAAAAAATAAAGAAACGAAGTGAATACAAGAAGCATTTTGTATAACACTAATATATTTTGTTACTGTATTTCGGTGGCAAAAGGATTAATGTAATACAAAATCTTTTTTGTATTCATGAAAAGAGGGGAAACCTAACAATTTTTTTTTTCACAATTAGATTCGAAAAAGTTTTTGAGTTCGACGAAATTTCGTGGTTTCCGATGCCCTTAGGGTAACATGAAAGCTCATTTTTCAATTATTGGAAGTTTTTTTCAATACTTTTTCATCTAGAATTTGATTTTTTTTTCGTTTAAACTTTGAACAAAAATGGGAAAGAAATGGCAATGTTTCTGATTGAGAAAAATTATAACAACTCAGTATTGGATGAATCATTGGGCTGTGAGAGAAAATTATGGGAATTGGACTTTGATTTTTTTGCTATGAGCAAGATGTGAGTCATCGATTTTAAGGAGAAAAAATAAAGTTCATGTATTGATTTTCAGAAAAAATTCTTTGAACCAAGAATTCAGGAAAGAGGTCTATTAATTGTGAGAAAGTAATATTTTGAAAAAAATTATAGGTAAATATTGTCATTAGAAAAACACAGCTTATGAAAACAATTTAGAGATTTTTGAACAAAGACCACCCACAATGCCTAAACTTCTGAACGGGAATTACAAACGTTTCCAAAACGTGAAACAGTTATGGGTTCATTGATTTTTTATGATGAGCAATGCAATATGATTCATAGATTTTGTGAATTGAAAACTTCGTTTTCTAAACTAATTTTTATTCAAAAAATGCAGAATACAAAAAAATTGAAATTCACAAAGGGAAAATACGGGTACAGTGGGAAATAATTTGAAAATTGAATAAGTTTTCTCCGGGGTTCTTTACTTGAGCTGAAGCTCAATTCAAAGAGAAGAATTTGGAGAAAAAAATTGGACACGTTGGTTTGGAAAAAGGGAAAATACGGGTGAAAAAATGGGGAAAAAGAAAAAATGGACTAGAAAAAAGTTGCTCGAAATTTTTTTGGGTTTTCAGGTTTTCAGGGGACAGTAGAAAGTTTTTTTGGGGTTTTTTTTTTGTTTTTTTTGGGGACAGGGAACAAGAAGTGAAATAATTGAGAAGAACCGCAGTTTCATGATCGTCTCGAACGGCTTCTCGAAGAACTGCTACCTGAAGCTCCTCCCGAAGTCGAATTGGAATGGTGTGAACGTGAGTTGGATCGAGATGTTGTGCATGATTGTGTGCGATCCTCTTTATACGAGGGTGTAGAATTTTTGGACTTTCTCTGAAATATTAAAAGATTTGTATGTTAATATGAAAATTTGATTCAAACAAACCTCAAGACTTCTGCGACGGTTCGCCTCTTTCTCAAGTTCATCGGCATGATGAAGCGCCTCTTTAGCCTGAAAAATCATTTTTTAGGGCTCTGCAAAATTGCGCTTTGTTTCAAACTTACAGCATTCGAGAGTACTTTCTTTGTCGACATTTTCTTGAATTTGGGGAAGTTGCAAAGGGTTTGGGTGATCTGAAATATGAAATCAGGTTATTTTGAAATTTGCTCGGAGATAAGAAAAAGAGAAGCACGAAATCATTTTAATTTCTAGATCTGAGTTAACATAATTCAAACTAGCCAAAGGGTGGTTTTGATTTAATTGGGAGAAAATCAGGAGAGGGTTTAGATACAATTTCAAGTTCATTTTCGAAGGAATCTCTTCAAGAACTGGGGCAAGTTGGAGGGTAATATTTTCTAACTCAGGAGCTCCAGGGGCAACTAGTTAATTTATGCTCATTATAAAATATATCTGAAATATGGTATCATCTACAAATTGGCTGAAAATTAGTTATATTGGGTTGGGAAGAGGTTTATCTTTGTACAAGTGAGATGGGCTGGAGGAAACTGTGAGAAGGTTTCAGCTCTGCTTCGGCTTGGCTATGGGGAACAAGGGAGAATAGGAAGAAATATTTGAGAATGAAAAAATTGGATTTTCCTCGCTCTTTTATGCCCTCTGATTTTTCATAGGCCACGCCCACTTTCAACAAGAAAATAGGCGTGTTCAACGATATATTTCATAATCCGAAAAATATTGTTTGTATGCTGGAAACGCAGAGATTGCCCAATAAAAAAATGATATGAGCAAAATGTCGCAATCAAATTTGATGCTAAAAATGGTAATTCTCATGGAAATGATTGTAAAATAAAGTCACACATCGAGAAGGATCAGTTTTATAATGAATCAAACCTCTGCCTTGTGATTACTCATGTTAGGAGTCGAAATTTGCCGTTTTGATCCGAATTATCGTGATCAGGGAGTCAGAAACTAATAGAAAACTTATATTTCATAAGAAATTACAGTTTCAAATTAAAACAGTCCCCTTTTAACAGCATACAGTAATTTTCTTCCCAAAACTTTCAAAAAATTTGAAAAAAAAACTTTTTTAATTTGGCAGGTGCATTTTTCATTCAAATTTCTTCAGACCAATTAGTTAATTGTTTATTGAAACATTTCACAAAAGATTGTAAAGACCTTATGAACAGAAGAACTTTTGATTTAAAAAAAAATTTTAGAAAGCTTTTGGTTTTTCGAAATTTTTTTTTTTTGTGAAGAACAAGCTCCGTGGGAGGTCTAGCTTTCTCTTATAAGAAGACAATTTCCCCCTACAATTTTTTCAATGTTCAACTTCATTTTTTATCTGAATTGATAGTTTCTCACAATTACTCATTTTCTTAATTCTTTAAGCTAGCTAAACACATTGTTCTATAAATCAATAAATGATCCCTTTGTCCACAAAAATCTATGACTCATATTGCATTGCTCATAGCAAAAAAAAACGACAGAGTCAAATTCCCACAAGTCTCTCACAGCCCAATGATTCATCCAAAAATGAGTTGTTTTTGTTCTCATTCAGAAACATTGCCATTTCCTTCCCCGTTTTTTCTTGTGTAAAGTTAACATGAAGTTGTTTTGCGACCGTACCATTTTTCACAGCTTTTTTTCTGCTCAAGTGGAATTTTTTTGTACTAGTGATAATTCAATCCTTTTCTTTTTACTATTTTTCTGAACTAACAATTATTGGAATCATTGATTTTTTATAATGAGCAATGCAATATGAGTCATAGATATTTTGAGAAAAAAACAGGGATAATTTATTGATTTTTAGAAGAATGTGTTTAGTTTAAAGAATTTAGAAAATGAGTAATTGTGAGAAACTAATAATTTAGAAAAAATTGAAGTTCTCAGCAACTGAATATTCAAAAAAAAATTGTAGGGGGAAATTGTCGTTCAAAAAAAAACCTCTCATGAGATAAAGCTAGACCACCCATGAAGTTTGATTTTTAAAAAGAAATAGAAATTCGAAAAATCATTGCTCATTAATTTGTATGCCTGAAGCTTTCTAAAAATATATAATTTTCATTCGAAATAAAATTTTCTTCTATTCAAAAGGTCTTTTGTAAAATTTTTCAATGAACAATTATCTAATTGGTGTGAAGAACTTTGAATGAAAAATGCACCTGCCAAATGAAAAATGATTCTTTTCAATTTTTTCGAATGCCTTGGTAAGATTGTTCTAATTTTAAATTATTATTTCTTCAGAAATATAAGTTTTCTATTAGTTTCTTACTTGCTGATCACGATCCTCTGGACTAAATCGGAAAATTTCAAATTCTATGCTAAGTTTTCACGTAGCAGAGTTCTGATTTATTATCACAACTGCTCCCTCTAGATGTTGTGACTATATCTAGAACCATTTTAAGCATCAGATTTGATTGCGAAATCGCGTTTTCTAATCAATATTTATTGCTCATGTTATTTTTTATTGGACAATCTCTGCGTCTCCAGCATACAAAAAATATTTTCTTTGCTTGTGAAATATAACGTTGACCACGTCTACTTTCTAGAAAGTGGGCGTGGTCAACGTTATATTTCTTTTTATAATGAGCATACATCAACTAGTTGCCCCTGGCGCTTCTGAGTTAGAGAAAATTACCGAACTTACCCCAGTTCTTGAAGAGATTCCTCCGAAAATGAACCTGAAATTGTACGTAAATCCTCTCCCGATTTTCTATGAATCAAATCGAATCAAATCACCCAATCCCCCTTAGCCTTTCTCCTTCTAATTTTTAAACTAACCCCTCTGGCTAATTTGAGTTATGTTCAATCGTTTTTTTTTTCTTGTTCAAGTCGATTTTCTGATTATAATCTGGCTAATTTTTCAGTAAAACAATGCCAAGTGACTCGGAATCTCAACACTCGGCAGGAAATCATGTCGATTTGATCGAAGTCAACTCGGATGACACGTACATGAATGCCTCGGAGGATATCGTGGCTTTATTGCGTGCAACAATTTCGCGCATCGAACTCGAACTCGTCGAGAAAGAAAAACGTTTTCAACGAGCGAAAGAAGCTTTCGAAAGTCAAAAAGACATTGCAAGAGGTTAGTGTGATCAGGGTGAATTTCTAAAAAAAACAACTTGTTACTTTCCAGCTCTCAAATTGATGTTGGAAGAAAGTGTGAGAAATCAAGCTTCGAACTCAGCTGATCAGACATCCGAGGCCATTGAGAAGGGGACGGCAGAAGAAAGAAGAAATCAGCTTGAAATGGTTGCTAGAAAATTTGGAATTGTTATTGTGCCAACTCCAACTTTGGCTCAATCTTCGGACCAGGAGAAGACGGAAAGTGAAACTGCCTTGTCGAATTTAAGAAATCAGAACTCGACAAGCCACTCGGAATGCTCGGTAACCGACCAAATATTTGGCACACAAACACCAAGCTCGTCAATGTCAAGACAAGACCAATCGAATATCGAATTCGCGAGAAGAAATCCGCCACAAGACAACAACAGCTGCCAAAATTCCGTCTATATGACTCGTGGTATGATGGAAGAAACTGAACGTCTTCTCCACAAGATTAACAAAAGAAGACTCGTCAGATCTGAAGGATTCATCAACCGCGAGCATTTCCTCGACGAGCTCCGAACCTTTATCTATGGAGATATCAAACAACCGATGAGCTATTTTGGAGATGGAGAAGAACCAGCAAGACCATTCATGACGTTGAATGGCGAGAAATTTGATATTCATTTTTATCCGTCAAACACGTATGAGAAAAAGATTCGCAAGGAACATGAATTTAACGGCTGTTCTTGGTGCTACGGTCGTAACACGGAATACCACCCAACAACAAGATGTGAGTGCTTACACGACCATCAAAAACGGTTGATTTTGCTGCTCGGATGGAGATGTTGGGGATGTTTAGAAGCCGGTCACATGATCGACGAGTGTCCGAGATTTGGTGGACAATTCTGCAAAAAGTGCAAGGGACCAAATCCATCGAAGAGCCATTCGGCATGGACGCATTTCCACGCGCTCGCGATCTTCACCACTATGGAGATCGAATCTCAAGAGGCTGCAGTTTACAAATGCAAAGTTTTGCGCTTTGAAATCTGAAAAGCTTCTCAACAACTTGGCCATGATCTCGATTCGGGTCTCATGAAATTTTTTATTTTTTTTTTTGAATCCCCCTCTCCATTTTTTCTCTTTTGCTCATTTTTGTAATTTTTCCGTATTTTTAAACGGGTTTAACCAACTAATAAACTCGGTCTCTTAAAAAAAGTGTTGTTTTTTTTTGAAATTGGAGTCTACGGGCTCCAGCTTCTTCCAGTCTCCCCTAAGAGTTTAGAAAGTTGAACTACGTGTTGGATTCGAAATCCTGATTGTTTTTTGAGGCGTGTCCAAAAAGGATACTGTACAAAAATTTTCAAATAAAAATTCCCGCCCAAACCAAAATTTCGATTCGGGCGGGAAGCTGATAAAAATTTTCAAAATTAAAAAAAAAAAAAAAATCACTGCACATTTTTTTTCACGAAAAAGTGAAGTGTTTATTGATTTTCAGCGGATTTTGATGAGAATATTCAAAAAAAACTAAAAATTTTCACGCTGCACAAAAATTTTGGGACACTCTCTCGCCAAGTGTGTTCAGCTTCTACGAATAAAAATTGGTTCACAATTAGAAAAAAAAGTTTTCACTTCATTGGATTAAACTCAACTTCCTGGTTCCAAAAAAAATACGAATTTATTTCAAGAAAAAATCAATAATGTGTACAAAAATGAGAACTCGGTGATATGTACCGGCCAAAAAAAGTTAATTAACATAAGTATGAGAAAATAATTGGCAGGAGAATAATTTTTGGAATACAAAAAAAATACAGTAGGCCTATGCAGATTAGAGAGAACTTAAAATTACATAAGAGATCTGCATAGTCCTAAGTAGAAAAAAATCCTGAGAAATTCAAATTTCAGGGTGGGGCGCTGAGAAAATGTGCAAATGGCACATTATGTAAAAAAAAAAAATGGGGTTTAAAAAAATCTGATTATGGTTTTAAAACTTTTTCGAAGTCAATTCAGCTACCCTGTATTGGAAAAATTATGAATCAATGTGATTTTGATAATTCTAAAAGTTCAAAAAAATCAATATTTCGGTCTGATCATCATGAGAGATTCTTTTGGATGTATAACATAATTGAGACCAATTCGACCATTTGCTCGTCCCTCGTCAACTTTCCACATCATATATCTCGCGGCGTTTTTGCGATCACCGTATAAACCATTTAAGGCGGCTGTTGTGCAATCACTATGCCACCAAGCACTGAAAAAATGTTTTTTTTTTCAAATTTCTTAAGCTGATCCCAATTTTTTTATCGAAATTTAGTTAGCTCAACTCTGAAGTTCACTCCTAAATGTAAGTAATCCAAACTAACCCGAAATTTCTGAATTGTGCACAATTGAAAGCATTTTCAGTATCTTGATCATTATCAATTGTCGTAAATTTCATTCCATTACTTTTCGCATAAAATCCGTCTGTATAATTTCCAACAATCGATAAATTTCCTCTAGTCGCTGGACTGATGTCTAAAGCATAGCCATCTTTTTCATCACCAATCTGAGATCACAATTTTTAAATCTAGTTTCATTCAAAAAAGAAAAAGTAAAAAAAAAACTCACTCTAAAATCCCATTCTCCATACCAGAAACCTTCTGGATCACCATTACATTTTGGACCCAAACACAAATCTCCATGAAGTTCAATTCGAAGAGTCACATAAGGTTCTGTGGATGGAGCAAGTGTGTGAATATTTTTGAGGCCGAGCCAAAAAGAATTGTTAAGAGAGCCGAATCCATTGATATATTCTACATATTTTCGATTATAGAAGCCTTCGTTTTTGTTGGTTCTTCTGGAAAATTTTTTTTCGGGGGCTGAAAAGCAAAGTTAAGCTATGTATGTACCTTTGAATAACAGTCCATCCACCGCCAGATTTTTCCATATCACAATAGGCAGCAAGATAATCATCGCCACGTTGAATTGGGAAAACACCAGATTCTGCTCCACTTGCTAAGTGTTGAAGGCAATCCTGGAAAATATTTTGATAATTTTTTGGGGAGAATGATTGAGCTTGGAACTCAAGCTTCAGAATTTTTTTCTCATATACTTTTCTAGCTTCTAGAATTCATTTCATAAGGTTTCAATAATTGGGAAGTTTTATAGAATTGGAAAAAGTACAGTACTCTTTGCAGTTCTTATGAATTACTGTAGTTTTCACAGCTCTTCAAAATTCCTCATATATTTTATGAATTCATTTATTTTTCTTCTTTTTCTTATCTGACAGTGTTAAAAAATTTTTCTGATCTTCGTAGTTTTTGTCGGAGTTGTCGTAAGTTCAAAATTGTCTAATCAATTTTTCTTCGAAAATTTTCGCCTGGAAATGAAACAAATATCTAAGATAATTTGCCCCTAAAAGTTCCCTGATGAAATATTCATCAAAAAAATTCTCGAACACCCTTCATAATTGTGATCTTCAGAATTTTTCTAACACATCAAAGTCCCCCCAAAAAATCCTCACCGGCGCATGATTTTTGTCGAAATTTTTCCCAAAATATTCCATCGGATGCAACTTGTCTTGCGTTGTTTCAATATCAATTGTGGTTGTTGTTGATGGTATTTCTGTAGTTGATGTTGTTGTCGAACTTGATGTTTCAATGATCACAGCTTCCACAAGTTCAATGGGTTTGAATGGTTTTCGGCGAGTCCTAGGAATTGAATAAGTTATATTTTATAACAGGAATGTATTAATCTGGATTTCAAATTCAAAAAAATAAAATAAAATTGAAAAGAATTTTCTGAAAATTCCAAAACTCACGACTCTGCAGATTTTGTATCCAAATTCCTCGACAATTTAATCTGATGTTCTGAAATCGGCTGATGTGTTGGCTCTTGCAAAAATGTCGAAACCAAAACATAAAACAATGTGAAGATGAAAATTGCAAAAATAACTAGGATCAGAATGATGATCACTTTTTTCCAACTGAAAATTTTTTTCATGTATGTAAATAAAAAATAAGTTTTCTAATTCTAATAAAGTTAAGATAACTCACTCAACATTCTTCAAAAACGCGCGACCTTTCACAAACTTGAAATTCTTTTTCCAAGAATTCGATTCGATGGTGCATTTTTGAACATTTTCTGGGGCGATGAATCCACCATTTGATTCTCCTGTGACAAATGGCGATTTTTCTTGGCCAGGTTCATAGCGCTGCAAAATAAAAGAGCAAGGTTATGGGAAAAATTCCAGAAAAATGTGACTGTAATTAAAATTCAGTAAGAATATTTTTGAATTCCGATTCAACAGTGAGGTTCCGGAGATTTTATAACATTTGAACCGGAGATTTTATAACATTTGAATCTCAAGTTCAGGAGATTTCCATGCTATGAGTTCAGAATTCTAAAAATAACAACCTCATCTGAAATTAGGTACAGTACCCCAAACTTTCCCTAGAACCTTCTGATCCAAGAAATTCTCCCAAAAAAAACTAACCGGAGGCGCTGGTGGTACACTTGTTTCCATATTCAATCGGTGTGTTGAATTCTATAAAAAATTTTCGAATAGAAAAAATTAATCGTGTCAAAGATCGTGTCAAGATACAAAAAATTAATGTCAAAAATTGGGAGAACTGGAGAATTTTTTAAACAAAATTACAGTATAAAATAAAACATTTTTGAGAAAAAGGAAGCCGAATGAAAATTGTAGAGTGCTATTTTATTCATTCATTTTTTTTCAAGATGAAAAAAAAAGATTCTGGAACATGACGAATGTGAAAATTGAGAGAAGGTGTTATTAAAAATAAAAATAAATTTTGATTCAAGTCAAGATTCTAGGCCTCTCAGGCTTTCCAAAAGCCAAAAAAAAAAACAAAAAATACGGAAGAAATTCCAGTTTTCTTCTATAATAATCATAATTCCTAACGACCAGCCGTTTCAAATCACCGAAAATTCGCAAAACAAAACAAATTCATTTTTATAGGTACATATAATTTAATTCAATTAAATTTAACCTGACTGTCCGAAATGAAATAAAAAGAGAGAAAAATTGGTGTAAAACCAAGTAAAAAAACCCCTATCAATTTCATTTTTCTCTCATTTCTTTTCTCTCTTTGGTAGGAAAAAATCGAAATGAAATATAAAATAAAAATTTTTGGTATCTCAACTATTCGTTTTTTCTTGTTTTCATCATCATCAAGTTATATTTTAACAGTCGAAGAAAAAAAAGGAAAAAAAAGAAAAAGAGAGAGAGGCGTCGGCCTGATTTATTTATTACTTGATCTGAATTGAAACAAAAAAGGAATAAAATGAAATATATTCTAGTTAAAATTAGGCCAAATGGGATGGATTAAATGTTGCTTTTTTTGCGGGAGGATAGGAATTTTCTTTAAAAAATAAATAGTTCAGAAAAAAAGTTTCAAAAAATCTGAATTGAAATGTACAAATTCTTCTTGAATTTCTTCCCCAAATTTGCTCAAAACAACAAATGAAATGTTGCTTTTTTAGAGGAAAGCTCGACTTTTTGCCGAAAGAGAAAACGGATGTTTGAATGGGCAAAAAAGAGTCAAGTGTGGTACATTTTTTCTAGAGTTGGAAATTTGATAGCTTCAGTTTTTTTTCAGACAAATTTTTCGAGATTGAAGGGAGTGTGAATGTGATTCTTGAAACTTTAAAAATGTTCGGGGTTGACAGAGATATGAGCCGGAAGATCCCAGAAAAACTAAACCAAAGTTATGGAGCTCAAAAAATGCTCCAAAAATCACGAAACATCAGAACACAGCATTATTTTATAACATCACGAATGCACTTTTTTTTATTTCCAAAGAAAAAAAAATGAAAAGAGCAAAAATGAATAAATAAATCATGGATTTTGTTCAAACTTCCAGCGCTACTGCAAAAAATTCACCTTTTTAACTAGGCAACAATAAAATAATAGTAATCAATGCATGAATCATTATTGACCCTAGCCTAATGTGCCAACTTGATGGATGACATTTCTGGATGACAACAGACATTCATTTGATATTTATAAAAAAAAATGAGAATCATTTATGAACCTAAGAACTTTTAGTTTTTTGTGGTTCAAAAAATAGTTTCAGAGAAATTTTATCAAAAACCTATTCTGAGCAATTTCCTGCTTTCAGATCTCATAGAGAGCCCGAATTTTTCAAGAGCAAAAATAAAAAAATTCTCTGAAATAACTGAACCGAAAATAAAAGTTCTTCAATAATCCTGAAATTAAATTCAGGACATCCGAAGAACTTTCAGTCTTCTCATTTTCTTTCGGTCCAGTTATTTTTCTCATATGTTTATCGTCCATTTTTTTGCGATGAACAATGTTCAATTAGTCATATAGAAAATGATGGATGACTTGATCATAGAATCAAGTTGAGAAAAAATAGTAGGAAAATCGGCCAAAAAATGTTGTTTTTCCTCTCTCTACAGTATTCTTTTTGGTGTAATATTAATAATAATATTGATAGAAAAAGAGCTAGAAGCAAATCGATGGGAAAAAAATAGAATTGTGACGATTTAGATAAAAAATGTTGAGGTGAGAGAATTGGCTTGGCACAATTTCCCGGCTCAAACCTTCTCCAAATGTATTCATTTTCAAAAAAGTTTCGAAAATCATTGTTCAAAAAAAATGAATGTATGTATGTATACAATTTATGTGACATCTGTGTTGAGAAAAAATGAGTTGAAAAGAAACCGAAAAGAAAAACTCTTTGTGTTCGCTTTTTTTCATTCGAACACAAAAAATGTACCGAAAATTTGTCAAAACTCTATTTTTCTTATCCATCAATTTGTCAAACCCTCACACTTTTTGTTTTCACCGAAAAAAGTGAAAACAGAGAAATATGAAATATGCAAAGATTAACTCAAAACTTTTTTTTTGAAAATTTGAAAATCATCTGGGGAATTGCAGGAAACAGATTTTATATTACGATAAAAAATATTTTTTTTCAGAACAAGAAAAAGAAGACAAAAAATATTGTTTACTGTATGTCTTCGAAGAGACAAAAAATCGTTTTGACATATGAATTGACTACTGATAGATATGATAAACCGTTCCAAAAAACATGAGAGAAATACATATCATAAACGTTTTTTTTTGGAAAAAAAAGAGAAAAAAGAGAACGAGGGTTTTGTTTCGAGATGAAAATGAAATAATTGAATGTGACAGAGTACATTGATTGTATGATTCGAATCAAATCAGGACCGAATTTTGAAAATAATTTCTCAGAGCTCAATGATATTTTTTATGAAATTTGAAGCAAAATTTCAACTGAAAAACGAACCTTCAAAAATAAATTTCAAAATTTCAAGCTTCTCCTAAAACCCGTAAAAAGGTTGAATTCTCATAAAATCTGACCGGCTGATACCCATAAAATCATACAAAAAGCTAACAACAAAAAAAAACGAGAAATCAAGTCATAAATAAATTCATTTTATTCTCCTTCATTCTTTATCTTTTTTTTTCCAAAGAAGATGTGATATCGTCTAATCTTAATTAGAAATTTGATATCCAATCATATCAAATTGCGAGATTTTGCCACCTTTTTAAAACAACACAGTTTAATTAAATTAGGTTGAAATTTGATGCCAAATTATTCAATTTCAAAAGGTTCTTGAGAAATTATTAAACTACCTACCTACATACACAGCGTGTAGTTTGCTACCGGAGCATTTTTTCCCAAAGAAGCCTACTATAAACAAAATATTCATCACAAATACTTCTTATAACTCTGACAACAAAAAGAAGAAAAGAAACAAATCAATCGTATAGACCAGATGTCTTTCTATAGTTATTTTCGCGCGGACACCAAAAAAATTATCTCGTGATTGAAAACAAAAACTCTCCTCATTTATTCGGATGAAGATTGAGATTGAGATTTTAATTAATTCTAACATAAATAAATAAATTACAATTAAGATTTTACTAAAATCAAAAGTGAGAAGACACTTATAAATCACATCAGATTGTAAAAACCTTATGAGGGTAAATGAATTGTTTATTGCTGTGCGGGGTTTCTTAGAAGTTGGCAACAAAAAGCGGCCGAATGGTGACAAATAAACAGTTTTTTAGGAAGAAAAACTACTGTACCTTGGGGGTTATGAGATGATAAATGTTTTGATGTTTCCGAAAATTTACAACAACCAATTGTATCAACAGTTTGGTCCTAAAAGATATTGTTTCAAATTAAAATGTAACGCTTAAAATACTAAAGAACTTGAAATTTTGATTCAAAGTTTCAAATCAATTCTACCTATCAAGGAAGCACATTTTCCCTGGCTCCCAAAAACAGAAAATTCTGGCACAAAAATCCACAAGTTCTGAAAAATTATCAGCCATAAACTCTTAAAAATGGTCCAAAAATCTTTCTTTTTTTTGCGGAGCACAATTGGAAACAGATTATTAGCAAGCAACAAAAAAATATAAAAAGAAACACATTGGAAAAATTCTTCAAAATATAAAAAAAATAGATTTAGAGCTAACTTTTCAGAAGAAGATTTCCAAAAAACTTGAATTTTCAGATAACTCTTAAACTATTTATTTCAAATTCAATTCTCTTTCTGTAAAACATTGATGATATGTACAAATGTATAATCAACAACTGACGATTCAAGTGCAACATTAACTCACAACATTTTACGATGATTTATTGAATTTCTTTGAATGTGTGAATATCACCGCCTCTCATATTATTAGCTTGCATAAACATGTGTTAGGACTTAGAAAACTTTGAAACTAGTTTTAGTTCTATTCAAAATAATCGGGTAAAGTAGGTTTATCAAAAAAAAGGTTGGCAAAAAAGAAGACATAAATCAAAATGTTTCCATAGGTGACTCATAACAATTATGCTTTTTTGCCAACTTGATTACCTTACACAAAAATTATTTGAAAACTTTTTTAAACTTTTTGAGCAGAAAATAGTTTGAAAAATCTGAGCTTAGGAAAATTTTCTGAAAAAATTTGAAAAGTTTCAAATAAGAAAAAAGTAGCTTTATGCATTTTGGGTTCATTAAAATTTCAATTTAGAATTCGAAAATCTGAAAATGTTCCATGAACAATTATGCTGCACTTTTCTACACCAACTTGATTACCCACCTTACACAAAAAACTTTACATCAAAAAATTATTCAAACAATTGAGCAAATAAATTTAAAAGCACTAGAAACACTCATAAAACAAAAGACCAGCGCGGAAAAACAAAACAAATGTGATTTTTTTGCATTTTACATATGTAACAGTATATTTTTCTAATAAATATTTGTATTCATTTTCGGAAAAAAAATTTAAATGTGTGAAAACGAGCGAGTGAAAACTAAATTGAAATCCTGTTGCTGTTTGCCATTTTTTTTTTTTGGTAAATGGATATGGATATGTAAACATAAACATAAACATATGTACTTTTTTTTCAAAAAAAGAACAAAATTGCGGGAAAAAAATGGAAATGGATTCTTTCTGTTCAAAAGACCATTTATTATTTTTCTTCATAGAAAATTTCATGAAAAAAATCACGCGGAACAACAGAAATAAAAGAAAATTCTTGCTCTTTTCCGAAAAATGAAACAACATGATGTTTTAGTTTATACATATGTATCTACATAGTATTAAAAATAAACAAATTGTAAGAACTTAATGAATCATAAAACATAACAAAACAAGTGGAAAAAATAAATGACCTAGGGAAGAAATTATTTATTCTTCAATTTTTAATTGTGAGTGTAAAAAAATTCTCATTGTTTTTATTTTTTTGAAAAAAAAATGGTTTTGAAGGTTTTTTCTATTGAGAATTTAGAAATCAGAATTTTTAAAAATCTCAGAGAATATTACGTATTTTTTTTTTAAAATATGAATAAACATTTGTACCCTGTGTACTAGTATAACAAAGTAAAAATAAATCCGAATAAAAGCTGAATGTAAGCCAGAAGTAGAATTGCGGTGAACTAAAAAGCAACAAAAAGAAACAGAAAAAGTACAACAATGAATTTTGGCTAAAATGCAACAATTTGTTTTTGTTCACTTTACTTCTGTTTTTTCAACTCGACTTTGGACACGTTCAAGAATTTAAGCAACATATCTCGGAAAGTATACATTTAAAAAAAAATCAATATTAATTCACCAAAAAAAAATCTAGAAAAAAAGAACTAATATTGACAGGGAATCTAGAAATTTTTGAATTTAGAACAACTAAAAAAAAGATTAAAGAAATGTTCAGACTTTCAAAAAAAGAACAAAATCTGAAAATCTAGAATTTCCTTAAAAACGTCATGCAAAAAACAAAAAATAAACGAAATTCCGATAAATGACACCACCCATAGTTTATCCTTATTTTTTTGCAGTTCGACGAAAGAGTGTGCAAAAGAAGAGAGTGCAGAGAAAAGGTCAGCGTTGGAATGTCTTGAGGGGGAGGAAGTGGCGTCTGTTTATGCAATCATTATATCGCTTGTGAGTTTTTGTGTTGGTTTTTTTGTATATCCTTAGTTTTTTCCTCATTTCAGATCCGTTTTTTCTAGTTTTTTTTAGATTTGAATTACTGTGAGCTTAAAGTAATCATTCTAGATAATTCTTCTTCTTTTTCATACAGATAAGGTACTTTTTACTAGGAAAACTTTAGATTTTTGTAAAAAAAATATTTTATACCTTCCTTTTTCGTATATTTTTATATTATTCACGACTTGAATTAAATTTTAATTTCAGATCTTGCCAAAATCATGTCGTCGAAACGTGAAGCAACACAAGATGCGCCAATTGAAGGTGGAGAATCTTCTTCTTCTTCGTCGACTGTGAGTTTGAATAGAAAACTTGACAATAACCTATCACATTTGATGCTATTTCAACTCGATCAAAAGCAGTTTTCCAATTTTTAGAACCAAATGATTTTTCAGACCGCCAAAAAACCGAAGGCAGAAGGATCGGAGCCGACATCAACTGACACATCAACAACAACCGAATTGGCTGTGTCGATTCCATCGGTGATTCCAGAAGCGCCAGGTCAAATTCAAGAAAGTCCGAATGTTCAAGAAAATGTTGTTGTTCAACCAATTAATGAGGTAATTATATTTTTTCTGAAATTCCATGCGATTTGTTGAAAAATTCTGCTTTGAGAAACAACTTCAAAAATCTCATGAAGCAGTAAATTTTTTTCGATGAATTGGAAAAATTTATTTTCAGCCAAATCAGGAATGTCCAACTCACCCAATTGGTTCATCATCAACAACAAATGCATCAAATGAAACAAATTCGGCAATTGGTCAAAGATTGTTGACTCAAACGGATTTTGATGAAGTTGGCGATTCTTCTTCGTCGTCGACCGAGGACAGTCCAACTCACCCAATTGGTTCATCTTCATCGACAAATTCTGCATCAAATGGAGCAACTTCGGCTGTTGTTGGAGAATTTGTGACTCCAAAGGAGTTGGAAAACGAGGTAAATATTCCGCTTTTCTGCAAAAGATTCAAATCAATAAAAGTTTTGAGAACAAACCAAATGATTTTTCAGACCGCCAAAAAACCGAAGGCAGAAGGATCGGAGCCGACATCAACTGAAACATCAACAACAACCGAATTGGCTGTGTCGATTCCATCGGTGATTCCAGAAGCGCCAGGTCAAATTCAAGAAAGTCCGAATGTTCAAGAAAATGTTGTTGTTCAACCAATTAATGAGGTAATTATATTTTTTCTGAAATTCCATGCGATTTGTTGAAAAATTCTGCTTTGAGAAACAACTTCAAAAATCTCATGAAGCAGTAAATTTTTTTCGATGAATTGGAAAAATTTATTTTCAGCCAAATCAGGAATGTCCAACTCACCCAATTGGTTCATCATCAACAACAAATGCATCAAATGAAACAAATTCGGCAATTGCTCAAAGATTGTTGACTCAAACGGATTTTGATGAAGTTGGCGATTCTTCTTCGTCGTCGACCCAGGACAGTCCAACTCACCCAATTGGTTCATCTTCATCGACAAATTCTGCATCAACTGGAACACAATTGGCAGTTGCTCAAGAATTTGTGACTCCAAAGGAGTTGGACGAGGTAAATATTCCGCTTTTCTGCAAAAATTTCAAATCAATAAAAGTTTTGAGAATACATGAAGCTCTATTTTGTTTTGAATAATGAAAACATTTTCCAGCGAGATTGGAACGCTCGTTACGATCAAACACTTCTTGAACTGGGAATTGGAAGAATTCGACCGGACGGAAAGACTGTAAGTATATTTCAAAGAAAGAAACACATTTTAAGTTCTCAATAAAGAAACATCAATTTTTTCAGGTTGTTCCATTCTCAATCCCGTTTACCCAAGCAGTTGCAGATCTTTATGGTATCGATACGGAATCACTCCAACCAGAATTTGGAGAAGGCACATTGAAAATGTGCACAAAACTGTTCGATGGAGTTAGTATTTAATTGAGTTTCGTTGAATTTTAGTCAAAATCTTTTTTTTTTTCAGAAGAAGTCAAAAGCTTCAGCTAAGCCTTCTGCTGGACCGTCTTCATCAGCAACACCATCAACATCTTCTGCAACTGCTCCACAAAACCAAGAAGAAAAAGAAGAAGAAAAAGAAGAAGAGAAGAAAGTCGAATAATTTTCAAAGACGCTTTTATCAAACAATTATTATTTCATTTTTTTCCTGTTTGTTCAATGAGTATTGAAGTTCTTGTTAAGTTTTTGTTGTTTTAAAAGATTCTGTTAAGTTTTGTTAAGCTCTTTGTTAAGTTCTTGTTAAGATTCTCACCATTTCCCCATTTTTTGTCACATTTTCATCCATGTTTCCCTCTTTTTGTTCACACATCCAGATATATTATATTCCGAAAATTTACGGTATTCCAAAATTACACAAAAATCCCATAGCTATGAGATTCATAAGTGGAGCCTCAAATAGTTCACTCAAACCTCTTTCACTCTTGACTAAACTAATTCTACAACATTTCAAAACTCATTTCCATAATATTTGTAAAGTTATTGAAAGCAGAAATTTTAGTACTATATATTGGTCAGTCAAAAACACCAAAGAAATTTTGAAATCCCTTAAAAACTGCCGAATACCTAAAAAACACAGAGAAATATTCTCAGGCGACTTTTCATCCTTATTCACAAATCTTCCACACGATATAGTTTTAGAATCTATAAAATCAATAACCGATATGTGCTTTAAAAATTCAAATAAAAAATTCCTAGCCATCACCAAATCTAGTCGTGTATTTTATACAGAAAAAGATGATCAAAAAACTTACCTCTATTTCACAAAAGCTCAAATCGATGATATTATTAGGATAATCATGACAGAAACATACGTATCTTTTGGAGACAACATTTATCATCAAACAAAAGGCATTCCACAAGGTGGAAATGCTTCACCATTTATAGCAGACCTCACATTATCTTGGATGGAATTTAATTACGTCAAAAATAATCAAAATAAATTCAACAAACACAAAATTCTATGCTTCAGATATATGGATGACTTGCTTCAAATTTATGATAAAAGATACTTTAAACATGAAATAAATACGCAAATTTATCACCAATCTCTAGAATTAAATAATACAGTGAAAGATAAAAATAAAGTACAATTTCTAGATTTAGAAATTATAAATTCTAGAGAAGACCTTCATACTAGACTATACAATAAAACAGACGATTACACATTCGAGATAGTACGATACCCTAAAGCTGAAAGTTATATGCCCGAAAGAATCGCAATAAATACAATATACACAGAACTTCTCAGAATATTTGACACATGCACTTACTATTATGATGCTTTACCTAGAATTAAAGCTCTAATTGCTCAATTTGTAAAAAATGGATTTAAACAACCATTTATTGAACAACAAACAGTGAAATATTTCCATAAAATCAACAGTAATAAAAAATACCGATTTGATCTTAAAAATAATCTCTGCTAAAATTATACCACATTCGTTTTTCTTATTTCCTTATTCTATCAATTATTTCCTTCTATAAAATATATTATTTTGAATATAGGTCTCCCTCCTCTCACTATTCCTCTCTTCATTTTCCTCACTCTCTCATCTACTCTTCCTCTCTAACATATCGTCTCCCTCCACTCTACATGTTTTCACAAATAGTTTTATTTATACACCTTCTAACACTTCTTATTATTTTTTCTTATTTTCGCGCGTAGGATAGGTTTAGAACTAATACTTAAGGTCCAGCAAAGAGGCATCACTGATGAGACCTACCTCTTCGCCGTCTGATGTTCAGGTCGAAACGGCTTTACCGCGATTCTAATTTCATTTATTTTTCTTCTTTTTCTTATATGCATTATCTCATGTTACCCGAAAAATTATTTCTCCTTTGATGCATTTTATTCCCGTGTTTTTTATGAGACAAAACTTTATCCGGGTGATTTATAGGCGGTTACCATGTTACTCTTTTGTTCTCCACCCAAAATCTGAATTCTAATAATGTTTCTGTTTGTCTTACACCTCAAATTCTCCCGCGTTTTCGAATTATAATAAATTTTGAGAGAACAATGTATGTTGATTGTGAATGTGAGTAAAACATGCATATGATTGACAAGAAATTTTATTTTGGCGGCAAACATTTTTTTAAATCGAATTTTTCTTTCAAAAATCGAGACAAGGTTGGATCTTGACTATTTCTATTAGGTTAAAGACATTTTCAAACCAAACCTTTCCTGAAAAATTTTATCTGTTGAAATTCAAACAAAGAGAATAATAAATTTGATTAAAAGCTAAACAACAGCCTAAAAATGAAAAAAAATATATTGTTTCTGCTCCCTTCACTTCATTTCTGCTCAGTTTTTCCAACTCGACCTCGAACACCTAATTCAGGATTGTTTGCAGCATGCGATAACAATTTCAAAGAATTTGAGCAACGAATTTCGGGAAGTATATCATTTAGAAAATCAATAATATGGCGTTCCCATTTTCGAACTCGGCCACTGAATATTATAACCATGTATAGATCACGCTTTATTGATTCTCCAAAATATGTCTGAAAATTAGAGATTCTGGGTGAAGATGCGCTAACTTCTCTCCAGCCTTTATATACTCATTTAAAAATTAACAAACCTTATTTGTATCACTGTCATAATGAACAAATCTATAAGGCTTCCTGTCAATCGAATTTTCCTCATTATACAGTAAGCACTTTGGATGGAGATGTTGTTGCACAAAAACTGATGTTAATTGAAATGCATGGTTCGAATTTTCTGATTTCACCATCGCAATCCCATTATGTTCAGAGTTCAGGGGTGAAGGAATCCGGAAAATTATTGGAACCAAATTTTCTTTCTCGATTTTCATTGGAGCAGATTCCACTTTATCTCGTGATTCTCTTGATTGTAGGTATTGAAGATTATTTCTCAAAAATTCTTTCTCCACATATGATAATGAAAAACTTTTCCGGCTGGTGCTCAATTGCTACAAGTTCACTTGATAGAAATTCGAATTGAAATGACAATTGATTCATGTTGCCAACACATCGGACCATTTGAAAAATTTTGAATATTTTTTAAGGGTTTTTTTTTATTTATTTTATTTTTTTTTAAATGTTCACACTTTTGAAAAAGAACAAAATCTGAAAATTTAGAATTTCCATCAAAACAACGTGCAAAAAACAACAAATGAACGAAATTCCGATAAATGACACCACCCATAGTTTATCCTTATTTTTTTGCAGTTCGACGAAAGAGTGTGCAAAAGAAGAGAGTGCAGAGAAAAGGTCAGCGTTGGAATGTCTTGAGGGGGAGGAAGTGGCGTCTGTTTATGCAATCATTATATCGCTTGTGAGTTTTTGTGTTGGTTTTTTTGTATATCCTTAGTTTTTTCCTCATTTCAGATCCGTTTTTTCTAGTTTTTTTTAGATTTGAATTACTGTGAGCTTAAAGTAATCATTCTAGATGATTCTTCTTCTTTTTCATACAGATAAGGTACTTTTTACTAGGAAAACTTTAGATTTTTGTAAAAAAAATATTTTATACCTTCCTTTTTCGTATATTTTTATATTATTCACGACTTGAATTAAATTTTAATTTCAGATCTTGCCAAAATCATGTCGTCGAAACGTGAAGCAACACAAGATGCGCCAATTGAAGGTGGAGAATCTTCTTCTTCTTCGTCGACTGTGAGTTTGAATAGAAAACTTGACAATAACCTATCACATTTGATGCTATTTCAACTCGATCAAAAGCAGTTTTCCAATTTTTAGAACCAAATGATTTTTCAGACCGCCAAAAAACCGAAGGCAGAAGGATCGGAGCCGACATCAACTGACACATCAACAACAACCGAATTGGCTGTGTCGATTCCATCGGTGATTCCAGAAGCGCCAGGTCAAATTCAAGAAAGTCCGAATGTTCAAGAAAATGTTGTTGTTCAACCAATTAATGAGGTAATTATATTTTTTCTGAAATTCCATGCGATTTGTTGAAAAATTCTGCTTTGAGAAACAACTTCAAAAATCTCATGAAGCAGTAAATTTTTCGATGAATTGGAAAAATTTATTTTCAGCCAAATCAGGAATGTCCAACTCACCCAATTGGTTCATCATCAACAACAAATGCATCAAATGAAACAAATTCGGCAATTGGTCAAAGATTGTTGACTCAAACGGATTTTGATGAAGTTGGCGATTCTTCTTCGTCGTCGACCGAGGACAGTCCAACTCACCCAATTGGTTCATCTTCATCGACAAATTCTGCATCAAATGGAGCAACTTCGGCTGTTGTTGGAGAATTTGTGACTCCAAAGGAGTTGGAAAACGAGGTAAATATTCCGCTTTTCTGCAAAAGATTCAAATCAATAAAAGTTTTGAGAACACATGAAGCTCTATTTTGTTTTGAATAATGAAAACATTTTCCAGCGAGATTGGAACGCTCGTTACGATCAAACACTTCTTCAACTGGGAATTGGAAGAATTCGACCGGATGGAAAGACTGTAAGTATATTTCAAAGAAAGAAACACATTTTAAGTTCTCAATAAAGAAACATCAATTTTTTCAGGTTGTTCCAATCTCAATCCCGTTTACCCAAGCAGTTGCAGATCTTTATGGTATCGATAAGGAATCACTCCAACCAGAATTTGGAGAAGGCACATTGAAAATGTGCACAAAACTGTTCGATGGAGTAAGTATTTAATTGAATTTCGTTGAATTTTAGTCAAAATCTTTTTTTTTTTTCAGAAGAAGTCAAAAGCTTCAGCTAAGCCTTCTGCTGGACCGTCTTCATCAGCAACACCATCAACATCTTCTGCAACTGCTCCACAAAACCAAGAAGAAAAAGAAGAAGAAAAGAAAGTCGAATAATTTTCAAAGACGCTTTTATCAAACAATTATTATTTCATTTTTTTCCTGTTTGTTCAATCAGATTTGAAGTTCTTGTTAAGATTTTGTTGTTTTAAAAGATTCTGTTAAGTTTTGTTAAGTTCTTGTTAAGATTCTCACCCCATTTCCCATTTTTTGGCATATTTTTATCCATGTTTTCATTATTTTTCCCACATGCTCACCTCCAGATATATTATGCATTATCTTTTCTTACCCAAAAAATTATCTCTCCTTTGATGCATTTATCCCGTTTTTTTATGAGACAAAACTTTATCCGAGTGATTTATAAGCGGTTTACCATGTTACTCTTTTGTTCTCCACCCAAAATCTGAATTCTAATAATGTTTCTTTTTGTCTTACACCTCAAATTCTCCCGCGTTTTCGAATTATAATAAATTTTGAGAGAACAATGTATGTTGATTGTGAATGTGAGTAAAACATGCATATGATTGACAAGAAATTTTATTTTGGCGGCTAACATTTTTTTTAATCAAATTTTTTTTTCAAAAATCGAGACATGGATCTTAACTATTTCTATTGGGCTGAAGACATGTTCAAAAAAACCTTTCCTGAAAAATTTTATCTGTTGAAATTCAAACAAAAAGAATAGTAAATTTGAATAAAAGCTAAACAACAGCCTAAAAATGAAAAAAATGTACAAAAGTATATTTTTTCTGCTTTCTTCACTTCATTTCTGTTCAATTTTATCAACTCGACCTCGAACACCTAATTCAGGATTGTTTGCAGCATGCGATAACAATTTCAAAGAATTTGAGCAACGAATTTCGGGAAGTATATCATTTAGAAAATCAATAATATGGCGTTCCCATTTTCGAACTCGGCCACTGAATATTATAACCATGTATAGATCACGTTCTATTGATTCTCCAAAATATGTCTGAAAAATTAGAAATTCTGTGGGTATACTATTTCGAAACTTCCAATCAAAAAACTACAAACCTTATATTTTTTGAGGGTTTTTATTTATTTTATTTTTTTCAATGTTCACACTTTTAAAAAAGAACAAAATCTGAAAATTTAGAATTTCCTTTAAAACAACGTGCAAACAACAAAAAATAAACAACATTCCGATAAATGACACCACCCATAGTTTATCCTTATTTTATTGCAGTTCGACGAAAGAGTGTGCAAAAAAAGAGGGTGCAGAGAAAAGGTCAGCGTTGGAATGTCTTGAGGGGGAGGAAGTGGCGTCTGTTTATGCAATCATTATATCGCTTGTGAGTTTTTTGTTGGTTTTTTGTATATCCTTAGTTTTTTCGTTATTTCAGATCCGTTTTTTCTAGTTTTTTTTAGATTTGAATTACTGTGAGCTTAAAGTAATCATTCTAGATGATTCTTCTTCTTTTTCATACAGATAAGGTACTTTTTACTAGGAAAACTTTAGATTTTTGTGAAATAAATATTTTATACCTTGCTTTTTCGTATATTTTGATATTATTCACGACTTGAATCAAATTTTAATTTCAGATCTTGCCAAAACCATGTCGTCGAAACGTGAAGCAACACAAGATGCGCCAATTGAAGGTGGAGAATCTTCTTCTTCGTCGACCGTGAGTTTGAATAGAAAACTTGACAATAACCTATCAAATTTGATGCTATTTCAACTCGATCAAAAGCAGTTTTCCAATTTTTAGAACCTTTCAAAATTATTTTCGAGACCTTTTTCCAAAAATAGGAAAAAACTTTGAAAAACAAACACAATGGTGTTTCTTCGAGTCGACTTGAATAAGTTTAAAAAATTGATTTTTCAGGCCACCAAAAAATCAAAGTCGTCAGAATTGGATTCGGATTCAAATCGTGAAAAAGCAACAACCGAAGTGGCAGTTTCAATGACATCAGGAATGCCGAATGAGTCAGATCGCGAAAATTGTCAAATGGTTCAAAATGTTTTGTCTGGAACGAATCAAACAAATATGGAGGTAATTATATTTTTTTAAGATTTATGAAGTTCCATGCGATTTGTTGAAAAATTCTGCTTTGAGAAAAAACTTCAAAAATCTCATGAAGCAGTAAAGTTATTTTGATGAATTGAGAAAATTATTTTTCAGCCAAATCAAAATTTTCCAACTCACCCAACCGGTTCATCTTCCTCAACAAATTCTGCATCAAATGGAGCAACTTCGGCAGTTGCTCAAGAATTGTTGACTCAAGCGGATTTTGATGAAGTTGGCGATTCTTCTTCGTCGTCGACTGTGAATTTGATGAATCAAGATATCGTTTCATCAGCAGCCAATCGACCAATTAATGAGGTAATTATATATTTTTTTAAGATTTATGAAGTTCCATGCGATTTGTTGAAAAATTCTGCTTTGAGAAAAAACTTCAAAAAATCTCATGAAGCAGTAAATTTTTTTCGATGAATTGGAAAAATTTATTTTCAGCCAAATCAGGAATGTCCAACTCACCCAATTGGTTCATCATCAACAACAAATGCATCAAATGAAACAAATTCGGCAATTGCTCAAAGATTGTTGACTCAAATGGATTTTGAAGACAAGGTAAATATTCCGCTTTTCTGCAAAAGATTCAAATAAATAAAAGTTTTTTGAAAACGCATAAAACTCTATTTTTTTAGTGAATAATGAAAACATTTTCCAGAAAAATTGGAATGATCAATTCGATCCACAACTTTTGCAACTGGGATTCGGAAGAACTCGACGAGACGGTGTGATTGTAAGTATATTTCAAAGAAAGAAACACATTTTGAGTTCTCAATAACGAAAAATCAATTTTTTCAGGTTGTGCCAATGATTATTCAGATGACCGATGAGGTCGTTGCTCTTTATGACTTGGACAAAACAACGCTCCCACCAGGAATGCTAATGTGCACAAAATATTTCAATGGAGTAAGTATTTGAGTTTTATCAAAATTTCAATGAAATATGACTTTTAATCTAACTTTTTCATTACAGAAAGCGAAACAGTCTGCACAAACATCTTCAAGTGCTTCCACTTCAGCCGCAGCTTCTGGACAATCGACTTCTTCTGACCAAAATTCAAAATCCGATGCTGATCCACCAAACCCAGATGAATCATCTTTGGATGATCAAGAAGATTTTGAGTAGTGCATCTGGATTATGCACAGAAATATGTTATTTTTATAATGTTGTCCCCTTTCAAATTTTTACCGCCTCATGATTTTATGGGTAGTTCTCGGGTTTTTTTGCCCGGTTCCGCTTTCCCGTTTTTTTGTTGTTTCCTTGTCATTTTTTTTTCTGCTCTTCAAAGTATATTTTTCTTCTGTATTGGCATTATTAAAGCCATCTCTCCCCTTTTTACATGCTCATTTAAAATGTTCCGAAAGTTTTATGTTTTCATTTCATCACAAGTAATAAACGTGATTCAAAAATATTTGTATCTTTGCAAAAAAATGTTAATAATCATAGGTTGAAGTTTCAATTTTTCAAAAAAGATATAAAAACGGGATAAAATAAATGTGAACAAAAGCTAAACAAGAATTTAACAATAAAATTTCGTGAATTCATTTCTGTTCAGTTTTTCCAACTCGACCTCGACCCCCTAATTCAGGATTGTTTGCAGCATGCGATAACAATTTCAAAGAATTTGAGCAACGAATTTCGGGAAGTATATCATTTAGAAAATCAATAATATGGCGTTCCCATTTTCGAACTCGACCACTGAATATTATAACCATGTATAGATCACGTTCTATTGATTCTCCAAAATATGTCTGAAAAATTAGAGATTCTGGGTGAAGATGCGCTAACTTCTCTCCAGCCTTCATATACTCATTTGAAAATTAACAAACCTTATTTGTATCACTGTCATAATGAACAAATCTATAAGGCTTCCTGTCAATCGAATTTTCCTCATTATATAATAAGCACTTTGGATGTAGATGTTGTTGCACAAAAACTGAAGTTAATTGAAATGCATGGTTGGAATTTTCCGATTTCACCATCGCAATTCCATTATGTTCAGAGTTCAGGGGTGAAGGGATTCGGAAAATAATTGGAACCAAATTTTCTTTTTCGATTTTTGATTGAGGTTCAGCAGGTTCCCCTTTATCTCGTGATTCTCTTGATTGTAGGTATTGAAGATTATTTCTCAAAAATTCTTTCTCCACATATGATAATCTTGAACAATCTTCTATGATTTTCCTGGCTTCTACCAATGGTAGATCATAAATCTCTCCCAAATCATGAATTTTTATCAAAGCTCTCATCGGTTTTATAACTCGTTTTCTAGTGATTTTCCGCAATTCCGCAGCCTGATTCGATTTTTCCTCCTCCAACAGTTTTTCATATTGCATTTCCACGTCATATGTTGTTTTTCCATATTCTGGTAGGACCATACAAGATTCAAAATTGCCATCTTTTTCCGAGATTCTTTGTCGGCCGCCAACACAAATACACAGGAAAAATGCTTGACTGATTTGTGTGAATTCAACACATCTTTCGACAAAGTTGAAGCCATTATCGATTTTTTGAATGTTCTGAAATTTTGGAATTTTTTATGAGAGGTTTCAAACTCTAGACTTATGGATCTCTTAGGTTTGATGATCTAGCTTTAGGCTCTAGCTTTAGGCTCTAGCTTTAGGCTCTAGCTTTAGGCTCTAGCTTCGAGCTTTAGCTTCGAGCTCTAGCTTCAAGCTTTAGCACGAGACTCTCATTAAGACTCTAGACTCACCGTATAATCTTTCAAAGTTAAACAAGATGGTCCAAAAACATCAGTCGCATACAAACATAATTTCGCCTGTAACAATTGATAAACATGCATAAACCAATGTATCAAATTATTCCTTGGCTTCAAAGCTTCCTTCTTAAAACTGAAAAACTTTTCCGGCTGATGCTCAATTGCTTCAAGTTCACTTGATAGAAATTCGAATTGAAATGACAATTGATTCATGTAGCCAACACATCGGACCATCTGAAAAATTTTGAATATACATAAGGTTTCCCAAAATTTAAAAATCAACTCACATTTCCTGCAGCCATATTGTATTGTGTTTCAAAAATGAGCATAAGTGTATATATCTCATGGGAAAATAGTTTTCTCATATTTTGCAGAACATATGATTTTTTCTCATTTTCTGAATCTTCGTCATCTGAGGATTCAATGTAACATGCACCTTCTTTTGTATCATTCACCTTCACTTTTTCATTTTCCAAATCGTTTTCAGTTTTTTGTTTTTTATTTCCAGATGCACTTTTTCTTTGCTCCAAGATCCTCTTCTTCATCTCAATCTTCATTTTAGATTTCTCATTTTCATTTCGATAAAAAGTGGAGAGACTTGCATCATCCGCAATATTTTTACTAACGCCTTCAAATCCCAGATATTTTTCCTGCCTTAAAAACCTTGCCGCACACTCCTCAGCCGAATTATCCGGCATAGTTTTGATTTTTCCAAGGGTTTCAATATCTTCTCCCAACTTTTTCCACCATGAGATGCTCTTTTTACTCGCCTCTCGATCTATGAGTCTGATTTTTTTCTCGATAGATTCCTTGAACCAAATAACCTCTTCTCTCTCGATCTCTGCTTCTTCTCTCATCGATTTTTCAGTTTTTGACATTTGTTTTTTTCTCTTTGGTATTTCGAATTTCTCTTTTTCACAACTCATTAAATCCAAATCAATTTCAAATTTCTCCTGAAGCTCAGCAAGAGAGAGTTTTGATAAATCCTCATTTTTTTCAAAACTATCAATAACTCGATGAATATAAGAATTCTTCAGATGTATTTTTGGATGTTTTTCGTCAGATATTCTTTCCTTCTTCTCAACATTGTTCTGTGGTGTTTTATTATTTTCAGTAGAAATCGATGATTCACAATCAGAAGATGTAGATTCCGAAGATTGGCTATCATAAAAACTCGATATAGATGAACTCGAACTCGCCGAACTAAAAGTTACTCTTGATGCTGATCCAACACTTGATACACTTTTCATAGATGACTTTTTGATCGGCTTTTTCTGCTCTTCAGAATTCACAGACTCGTTTGAACTATAAGATCTAATGGTTGACCCAGATCCAGAACTACTTCCACTACTACCACCGATTGTGAAAATTGGTGGTTTCTCGATGGTTTTTTGAAGGTTCCGAACACGAAGGTTCACAAATATACACCTTTCTCCTTGGCTCCAATTTCTTTCTTTCCTTGTTTTTGTCACTTTTAGCAGATTGTTTTCTGGTTTCAGTCAAAAATGATTGTTTCTGTTTTTCCAAAATGTTTAGCAATTGAAGTCTTCGTTTTTCTTCTTGTCGTTTTTCTCGCCGTTCATTCAGATCATTTTCTTCGTCAAAAATCACTTCTTGAATTGGTAGAAATTCGAGAGTTGAATTTAGATGCTCCACATCACTGTCAGTATCCCAATAATCATCGTTGTTTGTGGTTGATTTTTGACAATCTGGAAAAGTAATTTGTTTTCGAACCGGATTAATTTCTGATAAATTTTTTAGGCAACTAGATCTAGAGGCTTTCGCTGAAAAATTTTCTCAAAAGTCAAGTGATTAATTTTTTCGAAATTTTTAGAACGTTTAGGCTTTAGATCAGAATTTCAGAAAGATTCAGTGAAAGTTCTGTGAGCCAGAGCTCCAAAATTAGATAAGTTGGTTCACTTTTGAAAAATTTGTTCGTACGAACAAATTAAGTTTCAGAAAATTATTATCACATTTGATTCAGTACAAAATTGTGAAATATATTTTTATAATCATTTTTGAGGTCGATTTTTTTCTGAAACTTGCTCTGAAACAATGTTTACTTGTAAAAATATCCCAATAATTTTCAAAATCTAATAAAAATCAACATACCGTGTAACAAAAACTCGATAATCGAATGTCCTCTTTCAGTAATCTCTTTCCATTCAATATCACAATCGTTGGCTAAAAAATCTTGGGTTTCATCTAGATTTTTTGAGCTCCAACTCAACTAACCTACAAAAGCCATATATTTATACAAATTGATGGCACATATCCGTGCCTTGATGTATCCCTGAATTTCTCGCAGCAATCTGACGATCACCCAAAATTTGATCTCAAGAAAACCTTTGTGCAATATATTTGTTGATTTTCTGAAGAAAAACCATTTCTATCATAAATGTTTTCAAAAAAAAAATTCTCTTACAACAATGAAGCATATGACAATCTGAGTGGTTTTGTTTTTGTGACATCATTTTGCTCCAGATATGATAAAATATAATATTTCCTATCACAATTTGCTAACTGCTCCAGAATATTCAGGATTAAGATGTATGGATTGGATGGTGATATTGGTGGACCAAAATGTGCGGCTTTATAATCGGAGATGAATGAAAACGCCTTCTCAAACTGTAAATTTCAGAATTTATGGGAAATATAGGAAGATTTTTTGGCTTACACAAAAAACTCCACAAGTTTTTGAAAATCTCGAGACTGTTTTCATATATTGTTCTATAGGAATCGGACATTTTGTAGAGATATCTGAAGAGTTTTTTTTTAATTTTTAGGTTCGGAAGTTCTTACGTGATTTTTTCGCTGTTTCAAATTTCGCCTTTTCCTCATCTGAAAACTCAATAACATTTTGATTCCTCGATCTTGATCTTTGCCTGGTCCAATTGAACATTTGATTTTAGAACATTTATTTGACAGAAACTTAGAATAGGAATAAATGAATATTGCGAAATTTGCAAAAAAAGTTTCATTAAACAACAGGCATATGGTGTGTTGTTTGAAACATTGAAAAGTTGCTTTTTTGAAAGAAGAAATATGAGAGGGGGAAGGGAAAAAAAGGACATTATCAATATGATGGAACGTTATCAAATCCTGGACGTTTGTACATTCTTTCCGAACTTTTGTCTTTTGGTTTGTCGATTGTTCTGGAAAAAAATGGTCGATTGGGTTAAAAATAGATTTTTTTACTTCGGACTTGAGAAAAGTTTAATAATTTTAAATTAAAAGTTGACACCGGAAACGTGAAGAGCATTATTTTGAAGTTCAAAAATTGTTCAAAAGTGGAGTCTGAGCAAAAAATTAGTTGTGCTCATCTAAAAGAGCATGTTCTGATTTTTAAAATCTTCAAAGGATTTTTTTATGGAAGCTTCTCAAAAGTAAAAATTGCTTGAAAGTCCAGATGTACAGTAGTTTGGAAGCTGTTTTTTTTTCATATTTGCAATCTCAAATTTTTCAGAAAAACAACAAGCTCAAATAGTTTGACCTCGCAAAAACCCTAAATTCAAAAATTCCCAAATCTTTTCTACTCACTTGATAGTTCCAAATTGGCTATGCGTCAACTCATTAACCGAATGATAAGAAATCGAACCACGAAGTGGAGCTGGCATATCACGATCATCTACCTCATCCGCAACAAATGGTCTGAAAATTGAACAAATTCGATAAGAGAGAGAGAGAGAAATCTTGACTGAAATTTTTCTGCAAATTTTCAGCATTTCAACAAAATTGAATTTGAAATGAAATGTGTTTATTTATTATCGAAAGGAAAAATTGGACATGAAAATTAGCAGAAAAATTTCGAAAGTCAATTTTTGAACTGAATTGGATGCGAGTTATAATTGGAAGATATTGATTGATTTTGAAACTGATTTGATATGGAGAATTATTGATTTTTTAAGGATATATGACACTAGAGTTAAAAAATAAAAGCTCGATCTCATTAAATTCTGAAAAAATGGATTTCAACACTGAAACTGCAGCTTCTAGATCAGAAAAATGTTAAACTCATATTTTTAGGATAATTTTTTTTCAATAAAAATTTTTGAAAATTGAAAGATTGGTAGTGAGAGTTGCGCTATTTTTTAATATTAAAGTGATTTTTTTTCAAATTCAAAATCGCAGTTCAGTTTTTAATCATCCACCGGATTATAACTAGCAATCTGTTCAGTAGTTGACCTGTAGAATGCATTATGCGCTCGTTGTGGTGAAAGTGGAGCCGGCTCGACGAATTGCGGTGCAGCTGCTCGACTTATCTCATCTTCACTTCTCTGGGTGATTTGAACTGGTTTTGGCAACATTAATGTCGTCTCTTGCATTGGAGACGGAATAAATTTCTCTGCAAATTTTTTTTTTGGATTTTTTGAGAGGTTGGGGGACTGGAAAGAGAGAGGCTGTTTGAACTTCGAAGTTTTTTTTAGAAAAATGTTTTCGAAACTTTTTGATGAAAATTTGATTGCTCATAGTTCTTCAGGAGAACCAAAGGATTTTCTGAAACTCAAAAAAAAACTTTCAGATTAAAAAAAAAATAAAAAAAAACTTTTTCAATTGAACCAGAATAATTTGAGATAAAAAATCGAGGAGAAAAGTTACAATATTGAACAAAAAAATAACTTTAGCTGAAAATTATTTTACAATAAAAAATATTTGTTAAAAAATCTCAAAAAATGCTGATTGATCAGGTTAAATTTTTTGACTCTAATCAAATTTCTTCGGTTTCCAGAAAATTTAAGATTTAAGATTTTTTGATACTTAAAATGCTATTTTTCTGAACTATTTTTATATGAATTTTTACATGTAATTACTCATATTTTGAGTTAGAATAACTTTAAACAATTTTCGCCCACAGGAACCCTTACAAGCTCAAACAGCTTCTTTTCCATGTTTGTATAATTCATTCATTTCAAGCAATAAAAAAGGAAGGAAAAAGAAAAAGAAGAAGAAGATATGATATTGTACATACAGAAATGTTATAAGATCGTTGTTGTTTTTTTCTAAAAGGCAGGCATTCAACATTTTAAAAATTATGACAGGGAAAAGAAAGGAAAAGATCACAACATTTCATGAGAATCGGAATCCGAATCAACTGGTCGTTCATAAGTAATTTCTTGCTTGAAACTCTCTTCAACAGTTTCATGCACACCGTGTCGAATAACACTTCCATTATCACTATCATAAATATTATTCGATGGTCTTCTCAAATGATCGCGGGTTAAAGCAAAATCACGGCGACGATATCCATCACCGTATCCATTTCCATTTCCATTTGCGCTAACTCGCTCAATATCTAACCCATTATTCCTCCATCCGTTTCGACTTCCAGCTCCCCCATTTCCATCATATTTTCTACCGTATGCACTGTAGATATCATCTGGAGTACTGTATTGTTTATTATCATGGATCGCATATTCGTCAGATTCTCCGTTGCTTCTCAAGGCGGCGTATTTGTTATTGGTTTCTTTAGTTTCTGCAACATTCGGGGGGAGTTAGGGGAACTTGGGGAGGGACATGCCAAGTAGAAGAGGTTTGAATGGGGAAATGGAAATTTGGTCTCATAGAACTTGCTGGTTGCAGAAAACACACTAATTGTAAGTTAGACTAACCTTTCTTTGGTCGTGACTTCAACCATCTTCCCAACAAATACGCTAAAAGTCCGAACAAAGCCAAAAGAAGCAAAAGTGCCAAAACGATCAGAATGATCATAAGCCTGAAATGAATGTTTTTTTTTTGGAGAAAGTTAGGCTAAATTGAAAAATATGAACGAACCAAAGTGGAACTGTGGCATCTGTTGGTGTACAACAAACTCGACCGCAACATTCGAGATCATAATTGCAGCTGAAAACAAAAAATGAATTTCAGATGATTTTGTGAATCGATATCGATTAATGGGTTTCAGAATAAAAAAACCTTCTGAATTTGGTAAGAAAAAAACTGACTAACCCAAGCTTTTCCGGTATTAAAATAATCTTAATCACCTCTAAAAAATTTTTAAAATGGTCCCACCAGAAATCTAACAAATTGACTATATGGTTGAATTCATTTTCAATGGTCCAATTCCTATTGAAAATGTGATTGCTCATATTATAGATCATCAAAATATAAACTTATCTTCTATAAATTCTTGAATCTATGTAAAAATGAATTGGAACAATTTTCAGAAGTAGTCCAAAAAATCTTCTGTCATTTTTTAGTGGCCCCAAAATTTTCCAACTTACCGAAACTCATATCGTTCGTTTTTGCCTTCAACATCTCCTTCTTCAAAGAAGCACACTTTGAAGGCTTTGTCATAACCTTCGTATCTAATACCCTTACTGTCTCTCTGTAGAGATATCTCCATATCTGCAATTTTTTTTCTATTACAAATATTTATTTATTTTTCTATTAAAAAAAAAGAAAAAAATGTTTTGTTAAGAAAGGAAAAGAAAAGAAAAGATGTTTGGTCATTTTCAATATTTCAAAAAAAAAAAATAAGAGAACCGTTGAAAAAATACATACAGACATACAGAAAGATGAGTTTTGGGAGTGGTTCATTTTCTTTTTCCCTTCCCTTCTTCCCCCTGATTTGACAACAATCAATTGTGTTTTTGTTTGTGAGTGTAATGAATGACAACAAAAAAGTTGAAGGGCGTACAATATGTGTGTATGTGGGTTTTTTAAGGGCGTTTTTTGAATACACATACAAAATTTCAATTTAGGGGAAGAAGAAGGAGAAGAAGGAAAAATAAATAAATAAAGGTTGATGAATTTATGGTTACAGAAACGTTTCTAATGTGTCTTATGGTCGCAAATCAGAAAAATTAGTGTTTGAGAAACTTCCAGAGAAAATTCTTCAAGGATTAAACTAATCAGAACATGCTCTCAAATCATCATAACTTATTTGGTGCCCAGATTCTCACCACCAAAAACTAGGATTTGTAGAATTTATTCCCACCTTTAAATAAGATGTAAAATTTTCTTTTTGGATTAATTTTCATGAGTAAGGACATATTTTATTCAAATAGCATGGTCTTTTGAAATATTTTGAACTCATAACATCTGATATTTAAAGATAATTTTTAAAGAAAGCTAAGAAAATTCTATGATAATTCACGGTGTTTTGGAAAAATATTGAACTAGTAAATTTGATTTTTGGCAAAAATTTTAAGGAACCTCCAGATCTACATATAAAAATCATATGAAAATAAATTTTACTGTTTCCACATACCTCTTCTCCTTTCAAAAATATATTTTCTACGATTCATTTTATGTACTTTTCAATTCCTCAATCAATAATCAATCAAAAAACTTCCGGTAATTCCAATTGATTTGGTTTGGTTTCACAACCAAACCAACAATCAAAAATAAAAAAAATAACAGGATTTCAACCACAAAAAAAATTAACTGAAAATAAATCATCTATAACAAACCAGTTCAAAAATTTCAACCAACATTACAAAACAAAATGAAAATGGAAGTGAAAAGGACAAAAAAAGGAGAAGAAGGCGTGGAGAAGACAAGACAAACTTTGTTCGTTCCTTTATTGGAATGTTTTGACAATTTTATTTCATTTTTATTGTTGAATTTAAGGCGGGGTCAGAGAATGCGCAGGTTTTATATCTGATATATGTACAAGGAAATTGATACTTTGGTAAAGGGTGGGGGAAGGTTAGACAAGAAACTATGGAAAAAAATAATTTTTGAAAAATATCTTGGTGTTTTTCAGAAATGCGATTCTAGCACAATGTTTTTTCCAATTTTTGATTGGTGATAAAAAATTCAATTATCTGATTTTGAAGAAAAAAAATCTAGACGATTCGAATTGAATATCAAACCTATGAGAAGATCTGACTAGAAGATCCTGAAACTCAGGCTTCAAACTACTATAAAATAATTTTTTTGAACTTCTGAATCTGAGGAATGTTAATGCTTTCAGAGATTTTGAGTTTCTCAGGGCCTCTAGGGCTTTAAAGGCTTCTAGGTTTTCAGGGCTTCCAGGGCTTTTAGGGCTTTTAGGGCTTCAAAAGCTTCTAGAGGAGGCTCTAAAGGCTTTGAAGGCTTCTAGGATTTTTTCGAAAAATTGTATGAAATTTCTGATACGAAAAATTGTCATTGCAAAATCATTAAAATTTTTGGATCTGAAATTTTAATTTGAAAAAAAATATGCTTCTAAGATTCCCAAACTGTTGAGTTCCGAAAAAACTTCAAAGTTTTTCCAAAAATAAATTATCACTTGTCTTACCTGTAAGGTATGTAAAAAGCGAAAAAAATGATCGACATGGAAAAAAAAGCAAAAAAAAAGCCTCAACTTAACTCAAAGAGCACTTACGCAACGCCTAAAAAGTTGTACTTGAAACTGTAAGCCTCGCCAAAAAGTAGATGTGTAAGAACAAACAAAAAATCGAGGCAAGTAAGAAAAAACTTTGAGAGAGAAAAAGAAATATTTTTTTTTGTTTAGTGCTGCGCGCGGGAGCAAGAAGAGAAAAGAGTGTGCGTAGGATGCCGTTTGATGGAGCAAATAGCAATCAACTAACAGGGGCACTGTAAAATGAAGAAAATATTCGAAGAGACACACACACACACACACACATTTTTTCTCTGTTTGTGTGTGATTGTGGAAGAGGAATTTTTGTCGCAAATTTTTGTGTGTGTGTGTTTTTGTTGAGATTAGCTGCGGATTATTATTGATTTTCAATGTTTGAAATTTGTTTCAACTTGGGGGAATTTTTGAGGAAAATGAAGAGGGGAGAGAAAATTTTGGAGTTTCAGAAAGATTACGGTACCTTGAAAAACATAATTTCAGAAAAACAAAACACTCGTTCATTAAGGATTTCTAATTAAAAAGGTTTAGCGATTTTTTTCCAGATTTTGGGACATCTAGAACCTTTACATTAGAAATATGTGGTAGATCTGAGACTTCTCAATGTCAGGAACTTCTGGGAACTTTTAGGAGATGTTTGAAACCAAAGAGACCTCTTGAAGAAACAAAAAAATATTCAGAAATTCACAAAAATCACAAAAAAAATCGGGGAGTTTTTCAAAAAAAACAAAATATATATATTTTTCATAAAATATATATTTTTCAACTTCGAGACAAAGCTTCTTCTTCCCCATGGAAATTTCAGAAAAAATTATAGATTTTATCCAGTTTTTCATCCAACATTTGAAATGATCAACATTGGATTTAACTGACTAAATGCGAATAAAAAACACACATCAAAATGAGGGCAAAAAAAAGATGAAAGGGTCGTTTAGTTAATGATAAAACCGAGAAAACCAGTCTTTTTGCGGCAGAAAAAAATAATACAACAAAAATGAAACGCTTCACGTACTTTTACGCGCAAGCATCACTGTGTTTTTTCTCACACACAATCATTTATCAGACCTTTTTTGTTTGATGAGAAAATGATTTATTGATGTTTGCGGAAAAAATAAAAAGTGTGGGGATTTTTGCAGCAAATTTATTTTTGAAAAATATTTGATTTGACAGCATTTTGTTGTTTTCGGGTGAAGAGGAGAGAAAACTGGATTCAGAAAAACTGTTTGAATTTAAAAAAAAATTGAATTTTGCTATGAAGACTTTAATTTCAAAAACTGATGTGAAACCTGACAAAAATCAAATTATTTGAATCAATTTCAATTAAAAAGTTTGTCTCCTGGTTGAAAAAGCCATTGAAAATTTTATATAAAAATCAGAATTGACAGAGAAACAAAGCTCCTAGATACTGTAAATACTTTTTTCAAGCCTTTTTACACGACTGTTTTTGCAAACTTTGAATTTTTAGAATAAATATTTGAGAAGCTTCCAGAAAAATCCTTCAAGAATCGAACTAATATAACATGCTCTTTCAAATGAACATAACTTATTTCTGACCTTGAAGAATATTTTCTATTGTGTTGAAAAGCTAATGAATTCAAAGGTTTCTGGCTGAAGTAGATCCTAGGTACCCCATAAAGCAATTGTATAGCAATACAATACAAATTTGTGGTGACAAAGAATAAAATAATAGCAAAATAACAGTAAAATTTGAAGGATAAAACTATGGAGAAAAACGGGGCTTTTATACGGTTAAAAGAAGGGGGCGAGCGGGGGCAGAATCACAAGCATATATTAAAGATTACAAAAAAATATATTAAAAAATGGAGCGAAAAGGTAGATCAAAAAAGCAAAAGAGAATTTTTTCCTCAGAATTTTGGATGAACCTCCATGGGAAAGATAAAAAACATTCTATTTACGCGATTCAACAAACTTGACGTTGAGAGTTGGGCACAAAGCAGTTGGATGATTGTTTCTCCCTTCTTCGCAGTGACGACATTTTTGTGGAACTGTGCGGCATGGAATCGATGCAGAATGCATCAAACACGCTGGGCATCGATTGAGAACAGCTATGCGCATTTTTCGATTTATAAGTGTTGGATATGTTTTACAAGCTACCGCAAGATGTCCATATTCTTCGCAAAGAATGCATTTTTTGTTCTTGTGGTTGTTTTGTGCTGATTCATCAAATTTCGCATGTTTCCTATCATGTTTTCGTTCGTTGTCGGATGACGAGGCAGACCGTTTCTTACTGAATACGTCTTTTTGATCCGTAGTAGCATTAGTGAAAGTTTTAAGATCTTCAGTTTTTGAGAGTAACTCCTTCATCGTTCTCATTATAGTTTCTTGGTTTTTCAACAAGGCTTCGAACTTTTCTTCAATTGTACGGTTCGCCATACCTGTGAAAAAAGGATCGGATTACGCAATCAGAGACTCACTAAACCCAAAAACATCATGAGCTACGAGGTGGTAACGTTGTCAAAATTCAAAATTTTCAGAAGCTATAGGTCATTCTAGAGACAATATTTTTACAAATTTAGTTTTACAGCAATGTTAGGTATGGTTCAACCCACGACATTCAAACCATAAATACAACAAGAACTCCTATGGAAAATCGGAGATATAAAATTGACAAGATACATACATAAACTCAATACGAATAAAATCACTTCAAGCTTTTCAGAATGAATTTAGCAAAATAATTGAAACTCAAAAAAAAAAACAAATGATTCATATTCAAATTCAAACTGAAATCATGAATTTTGGCTTGAAAAGTTTGGTAAAAAAGGTTTCCTTGTAAGATATAAAATAAACTAACTTTGAAGAAGTTGAACAGAAAAACAGCGACTAGCCAGAATATTTCAAATAGATAAAATGAAAAGTTATCCAACAATCATGGGCAGATCACGCGTCGGAAATCATTATTAAAAACACCGGAAACTTTGATTAAAAATTTTTTTGAAACGAACAGTCCTGATGATTCATCATTTAATATTTTTTGTATTCTTGAGTTTGGAATATTTGAACTCACATTCAGAAATAATAGGGAATAAGTTGTGTAGAATGAGAAATGCATTGGGAATAAGATGTTTTTTGGTAATGATGATTTGGAAATATTTGAACCCAGAAATAATAGGGAATAAGTTCTGTAGAATGAGAAATGCATTAGGAATAAGATGTTTTTTTTTTTTGGTAATGACGTAAACTCGGATAGTCTTGCTGAAATCCAAAGTGTATCCGCAATTTCAGCAAAACCTGAAACACTTTGAAATTTTTTTGATGATTTTTAGCAGTTCGACGAAACTTCGATCGCAAGTTTAAACAAAAAATTATATATTTTCGGAATCATGAAATTTTATTGAAAATACTTTCGATAATTCTGGGAATTTTTTCCGCTAAAAACGTTTTTTTTTTTGTTGAAAAATATTTTTGAATACTCTTTGTTGTGCTCGTTGATATAAATCGACTCAAATTCAAAATCTTCTTTTACAAAGGAAACAGTTTGTCTCCTGGCAAACAAATCCATTGATAATTTTTCAGAAAAATCAGAATTGACAGAGAGACACAGATCCAAACTGTACATCTGGACTGTCAAGCCATTTCACAAGGTACTGCACTGTTTTTTTTTATTTGGAAAAGAATCCAAAGGTTTTGTGAGCCATATTTTAGAAGCTCCAAAATTGAAAAACGCTTGGAATTTTTTTAAAATAATTTATTACAAAAATTGAACTTCAAAAAACACAAAGTGAGCAAAGAGATTTGATAAACCCGATATCAAATAATAAAAAATTGAAACAAAATTTGCTAGAACAAGAAATCAAATTCTAACTTCTAACAAAAATATAAAAACATGAAAATATAATTGCAAAAATATAATTATTAAGCGAAGATGTATTGCACCTGAAAAAATATCTTTTGAATTTTTTTTTAAATTCCGGTAAAAAACAAAAGCTCACCATTTTTTGTCACAATAACATAATTCTTCATTGACAACTAGATCTGATGTGATTTTTCGACATGTGAGCTGAAAATAGAGATTTCAGAAAGTGTTTTAGGAACACATTCAAATTTATTCAAAAAAAAACTCACATGTTTTTTGTTCACATAATCTATACATCCTTTTCGAACATACGTAGTTTTATTGTACTTCAAAATTTGAGAATAACAAAAATTCCCTTCACAACTTCCTTTTTTGTTATGAATCACTCGATGGCAAGTTATTTTTTGATCTGAAAAAAATGAATTGTAGATTTGAAAAAAAAATATAATTATTTTAATGAAACAGAAAAAACTAATATTTTTCTATAGCGAAAAATTCTAAAATTCTAAATTTTTGCATCCAAATCAGCTTTGAAGTGCGAAAATTGTAATTTTTTTTATTTTTATTGAATCTGGAAATCGGGATTTTTTACGAAATTCTGAATTTTTTTTGCGAAGCTCAAAAGATATGCCTAATATTTTTTTTAAAACAATTTTTATCGGTAGATCAAACTCTGAAATAGATCTGAAAAAAAAAGTTTGAAAATTCAGAAAAAGTTTTAAAATTCAAAGGTGAGGTCTGAAATGAATATCGATTTATTTGAATCAATTTCAGTTCAAAACTTCTTGGATAAAAAAAATTTTTGTTCAATTTTTTTTAAACAAAAAATGACTCACCTTCACAAGTTGTTAGCAAAATACAATTGAAAATAATAAAACCAATAATAAATTTTGAATATTTTCGCATTTTTCCCAAAAAATATAATCAATCCTCTTCTGAAATAAAAAAAACTATTTGACCACACGAAAAAAAAACTATTATCAATTATCAATTATAAATAAATCACGAGCAATGGAAGACAAAAAAACGTAGCGACCAATTTTTCCAGGAAGAAGATAAGGAGAAGAGTAATATGTATGTAAGTATTTCGAAAAAATTGTAAATTGTAAGCGCGCGGGTGGGGGAGGCGGCAAAAATAAGATGACACAAAGAAAGCCACACAGTCTCTGTCTATATGAAATTATTGCGAAATTTTGACACATTTTGGTTGGTTTGTATGTATTGTTAAGAAAAAAATGGTTAGTATTACAAAAAAACAATTTGATATGATTGTTATGCTGAGAAACAAGAACAAACAAATTTGCAAAAAGGTTATTTTTTCTCTGCACTCTCTTCATTTCACATTGTCTCTAATAGAACAATACAAAAACAATAGTTTAAAGTGTGCAAGTTTAGAAATATTTTGGTTAGTGGGCTATGCAGTTGAATATTTCTTATTAAATGTTACAATAATGTATCATTTTTTTTTGTCTGCACTCTCTTCATTTCACATTGCCTCTAATGTTCTGGTATCAGAAGCTCCAGGTTTTCAGAATTCTGAAAAATCTCAACAAAATTGTAGTATAATCAAGTGCAAAGAAACCAAAAATGATCAAAGTGACGTATTATCTGGAAATTTTTTTATCAAATAAAAATGTTTGTAAATTGAACAAACATCAATTTTTATTAATTAGTATATTTTATGAGCTCCTGTGCAAAAAAAACATAAAATTAGAGATGGTTTAAAATTAAGAGAGTGCAGAGAAAATTAAGAAAGAAAACATTTTTTTTGTTACAACTTTATTATAAATATGTAAAAGTTTGATTGAATTTTTTTCAAAAGTAAAAATCTGAAAATGAAAAAAAAAACGTCTGGAATTTTTTTATTTATAATTAATGTTGATTATACCCCTCCAGCCGCTCGTCATTGAGCGGCTTGAAGCAACTCACGAGCCGAGCGAGCCGCTCGCTCGAGCGCCTAAGCGGCTCGAGCCAACGAGCAGGCTTGGATGGCTTGAGCCGCTGAGCGGCTAGAGCCATTTGAGCCCGCTCGCTCGCTAAGCCGCTCGAGCATGGAGCCGCTCGAGCGCCTCAGCAGCAGGCGCTCGAGCCGCAAGCCGCTCAAGCCGCTGAGGGCGCTCGAGCCAGCGAGCCGCTCGAGCGGCTCGAGCGGCTCGCTCCATTTTCAAAAAAACATTTTTTTCTATACGAAAATTGTGAAACAGTGGTTTTTTTCATAATTTTTTGGGTACTTCGAAAATGAAATATTTGTATTGGGACATGGTCCTTGGGTCATGAAAAAATTTTTTTAATTTGAAAAAAAAGTGGGCGGGGCTTATTTTTCAGTTTAGAGCTGAAAACACTAAAAAATTCAAAAATTCAAAATTTACCAAAAACTTTCTGGTTTTTTCTAGATGATTTTTTAATGCTTTTGATGATGAAAAACACTTCAAATTTTCAGATAGCTGACAATTTTCAGCTTTTTTCCGGCTTGAAATATCAAAAAAATAAACACATAATTGCAAATTTTCGATAAAAAATAGCTGAAAATCGTCAGTTATCTGAGAATTTTGTGTGTTTTTTATCGTCAAAAACGTTCAAAAATAAACTAGAAGTCATCTGAAAAAAACTAGAAAGTTTTTAGTAAATTTTGAATTTTTTGATTTTTTAGTGTTTTCAGCTTTAAACTGAAAAATAAGCCCCGCCCACTTTTTTTTCAAATTAAAAAAATTTTTTCAGGACAAGGACCATGTCCCAATACAAATATTTCATTTTCGAAATACCCAAAAATTATGAAAAAAAACCACTGTTTCATAATTTTCGTATAAAAAAAAATATTTTTTGAAATGGAACGAGCCGCTCGAGCCGCTCGAGCGGCTCGCTCGCTCGAGCGCCTCAGCGGCGAGCGGCTTGGTGGCTCAGGCGCTCGAGCGGCTCCATGCTCGAGCGGCTTAGCGAGCTTGAGCGGCTCAAATGGCTCTAGCCGCTCAGCGGCTCAAGCCATCCAAGCCGCTCGTTGGCTCGAGCCGCTTAGGCGCTCAGAAGCTCGAGCGAGCGCCTCGGTTTGAGCGGCTAAGCGAGCGGCTGGAGGGGTATAATGTTGATATATGATTCAGAATTTTTTTCAACAAAATTCCTCCAAATTTCAAAAACACAAAATTCATTGATTTATTCAATTTTTAATACAAAGTTTTCAAAAAAAAATCAGAAATTTTAACATAAGTAAACTATAAGTGAAGAATTCATTCGTTGAGAACTTGAACCCGTAGCATATTTTTATAATCGTTGTGTTTTCTTGAAGTTTAAGTTAGCGTAAGTCATATTATAATAAATAGTATACAGTAGCTGCTAGAAGAGCTCCAATTGACAGTGATTTTTGAGATGAGAAATTGCATCTGGAATTATGAAAATTATTGAAAAATAAAAAAAATCTGAAAAACTTACTTGTTCCTATCATTGCAGAGACACCAAGTTTCTTCGAAGGTGGTTTCTGATGGTTTTGAAGTGCATGTTCCGAGCTGGAAAATATATATTTATGGGTTGAAAACTGGTAACTCACAGGCATCTTGAACCAAAGTTATATTAAGTTAGGCTAACTAAAATGCTCCCCTCAAAAAAAAAGTAAAACTAACCGAACTTGGAATATCAGTTGCATTCAAACATCCTTTCTTGATAATTTTTTGTCCATCAATTTCCAGTCGACATTTTATAGCAATGTTTTCCGATACATGCTCCATTCCTTCTTCCAACCAAAGTATGACAGGTTAGGTATTCGCCTGCAAAAAATTCATTTTTTTTAATTCTGAAAATTGATTTTCAGATTTTTTTTCAAGATTTCAAAAAAAAGTGACAGGATTTTATTCAACTTCAGAAACTCAAGCCCAAAAAATGCAACTCACTCTTTGATCTTGAATATTGTGAATCTGCCAAAACAAATAATCCAACCAACAAAGCTATTATGATTTTGATATGCATATTTCTAAAAAAAAAACGTTTTGTTTTTCTCAAATTACGAAATATTTCGAAAACTGTAAGATTTACACAACAAAACAAAATGATAAATGAAAAGGAAATGAAGATATTTGGATAGTATATTTCAAAATAGTACAAACAAATAACTATTGATGGAAAAAAAAAAGATATTTGAAGTTGTAATTAGCAAAATTATTTTGAACAACTTGGGAGATGTAATACATATTTGAGAAGTTTTTTTTGGATAAACAGTGAAACACCGTGTAAATGGCTTGAAAGTCTAGTTGTACAATAGTTTGGCGCTAGAAAAAATAAATAGAGGTTTCAGATTTTTCAAAAATAAATTTTCATGATCTAATGTGAGTTAAACTTCAAAATAATTGATCCCTGTGATCAAATTCAGAATTTTCCTTTTATCAAATGTATTTTTCTCAAAAAAAATACACAAAAATAATTCGACATGTGATTTCCGGAAACTGTTTTTACAAAAAAAAATTTTTTTTTTTAATATTTCAAAAATCGAAAGTCAACAAATGTTTCTGTTTCACTTTACTTTTTGAAATTCATATAATTTATCGAATATTTTTCCTGAAAAAACCCCAGAAAAAATCCGTCAAAAATCAATGGTCAACAAAATTTCCCGTCACTTTTTGAAGTTCCTAGTTTCAAAAAAATTTCCTCGAATTTTTATCACATGTGATTTCCGGTAACTGTTTGTTCCGCCAAAAAATCAATGGTCAACAAAATAAATTTTAATTCCCTTCTCCTTACATCAGTATCAACGACAAACAAAAAAAACCCAAAAGAAAAAATCGAAACAAAAATTAAATTTCATTTCCAATTTCAATTTCCTCCCAACTAATTCGTCGTGAGGGTCAATTTAATCGAGAAAAGAAAAATGGTTGTGGCTTGCAGAAAAAAAACACAACGAGAAAAAAGAAAAAATGATGAGAGAAAGAGAGGATTGGACAGACAAAAAAAATAAAGTTGAGACGAAAGATTGCGGGAGGAAAAAGAGACCGCAGACGAGAAACAATGAATGGAAGAAAATGAGTTTAGGTTTTTTGTTGGTTGCACTTTATGTTAGGAATCTGACATGGAACAACTCAGGGAAAACCAGTGAAACCTGAACGTAATGAAATATTTATTGTGATTTTTTAACATAAAAATTGTTAGCTAAACAAAATCTCAAGTAATACAAAATGGCGTGTAGTATAGTTATTTACCCGCGCAATGGGAGATTTGTTTTATTTGCTCAAACAGTCATCAATAGGGATATTTTTTTATTAATAATATTTTTATCGGGGTATTTTTTGGGGGAAAGGTCAAGTTTAGACCAGATTAGTTTACAGGAGGGCTGTTTCATAGATTTTTTTAGGAATGAAATATTTTCAAGTGAATTTTTACCCGCTGATCAACTCTGAAATTGAGCATGACGTGGCAATGTTAAAAATTATGTTTTCAAAAGTTTCTATTTGATTTGTGAAAATTTTTAACTAATATGATTTTCAGTTTTGTTGAAAAATGAATTTGAAAAATATTTTTTTTTCATCAAGCAAAAATAATTTAGCAAAATTGATAAGAATTCAAAACTCTGCTATTAGATTTGGAAAAGAAATTTTTTTTAAGTTAGGTAAAGTCATATAGTTTCAAGTTACCTAAACTTTTCAAAATAAAATGTTGAATTCAATTTACAAAAATATATTTTTAGACTCTTCAAAAACATTCACTTACAACAAAAAAAGATTTACCGAATCGATTCGATTCACTTTTCGATTCACAAAACAATGCAAAAACAAACATCGCGCAGCCGTAGCGCAAGTCAAAAAAAAACATTATTCGAAATAAAACATGACTCATAATTCTGACTAACATGAGTAAGAGAGAGAGAAATGACAGGCGATTATTAATACATACAAATAGGGAAAAATTCATATATATATTCAAATGACCTTGCAACTTTTTTTACCTGTTTTGACAGAAAACGGAAAAATGTTTATGTTTGGGAGAAAGGTAATCAGATCAGAGCAAGAAAATGTATGCAAATAGAATTTTTGATGTCTAGGTTTTTTCGGGAGAGCAAAAATTGTTGGAACACAGGAAAATGATGAGTTGGGGCAACTTTTTTGAAAAAAAAACTAAAAGAAAAGGTTCCAGAAGTGCTTAGAAGCTTCTAGAATCTAGATGTTTCTAGAAGCTTTCCAAAACCTCTATAGGCTTTCATAAACTCCCAGAAGTCTTGAGAAGCCTTTAGAAGTTCTTAGAAGCTTCAAGAAGTCTCCAGAAGCTTTCCAAAACCTCTAAAAGCTCCCGAAAATGTTCAGAAGTCTTGAGAATCCTTGAGAAGTCTTTAGAAGCTTCAAGAAGTCTCCAGAAGCTTTCTAAAAGCTCTGTAAGCTTTCAGGAACTTTCAGAAGGTTTAAGAATTTTTCAGAAATCCCTAGAAGATCTGAAAAATTCTGCAGTTGAAAAATGGAACGTCAAAAAAAATGTCATATTTTTGGACCTATTTCTCCAGGGATCCATATACTTTTTTTTTTCTAAAACTTTTTATTTTTGAACACGAAAAAATAATGTTTTTGAGTACAATTATTTGTGACAAATAAAAAAACCAGAAAAATAAGAGTAGGTGCATTATACATTATATTTCCGGATATTTATGCATTCAAGCCTGCATCTGGTTGATTGTCAGGAATCGCAGCAATAAATTCGGGAAGAATGGCAAGGTTTGAATCGATGCGTTTGACGTTTGGAAAGGGTGTGAGATCAATGTTGAATCTGCAAAACACTGATTGTTATCTGAAGAATTTTTTTACAAGATGGGACAGAATAAGGTCATGTTTTATTTTATTTTATTTTGTTTTGAAGAGTGTTTTGAGAGGAGGATGAGTAATGAACGGGTTTGTGTTGTTTTTTGGAGAATGGGGAAGGGGAGGTTTTTGGAATTTTATTTTTTGAAAACATTAGATACTCAGTTAACTAATTAAGGTACATACGTAGCCAAACTAATCATTTTTCGAGGTTGACAAAAAAGCTTCAACTGATACATTTTCAATTCAGAGCTGAAGTTTGAGCTCACAAAATCGCTGATCAGACTTTTTCAGTACTCAAGATTTTTTGGCCTCAAATAATTTTTACATGAACTTGAATTTCTAAATTTTTCTGAAATTCAGAAGAAAATTGAAGATGGAGTCTGAGCGAAAAAGAATTTATGATTATTTGAGAGATTTCTGGAAGCTTCTCAAAATTAAAAAAACAATGAAACGCCGTGTAAAATGGCTTGAAAGTCCAGTAGTGATTCCGATTTTTATGAAAATTTTTCAATGGTTTTTTTTTTTAACCAGGGAGATGAAATTTCGAATTGTAATTAATTCGATTTTTATAAATTATTCAAAAATTACCTGTTCGCATTATATACAATTGATGGAATACACAAATCCGCCACCGTAACCTCATCACCAACACAATATTTTCCAGAGTGTTTCGCCAATAATTGTTCCAAAGCTCCGAAACCAACAGTAAGCCAATGTTGAGCCCATTTTGCACCGGATCCAGCTTCTTTCGTGTTCAAAAATTTCAAAACACTTGAATTTTGAAGTGGTTGCATTCCTGATGTTATCTGGAATGTGAACTATTGATGTTTTGTTAATAAAGTTTCAGATAAAAATAATGGGTGCCTTACGTGTAGAGCAATTTCACGAGCATATGCGCGTTTCACTGGGTCTTTTGGGAAGAGTGAATTTTCTGGATGGATATCTTCGAGATATTCAACGATTGCCAAGCTTTCAGTGATTGCTTCTCCGTTGTTGACAACTAAAGCAGGAACTCGTTTTGCTGGATTGATTTTGACAAATTCTGGGGCATTCTGGAATAGATAAAAATTGGATTTGGTGGATTTTGAGAGAGAAAATAAATGAAAATTCTATTTTATTAACCCAATTTTCAAAAAAAAACCAACCAATTCCTCTTGCGACAACAAATTCACAGTCTTATAATCATATTCGATACCTTTGATAGCCAAAGCAATCCGAACTCTCCAAGCACATGAAGATCTCCAATAAGAATATAAAATAGGTTTTTGTTGTTGTTTGTCAGACATTTTGTACATAACAATAAAAAGAAAAGTAATGTATGTAATAGCACGTTGTTCTAGCGAGAGAAAAGAGGGGGAAAAGAAAGAAAGTTGCGATAAGATGAGACCAAAAATAGGTAATTATTTTACTTATCAATCTGACAGTAAATGATGACAAAATATTTGATATCATTTCATGGAAACAGAAGATCAAGATCTATTGGAGAGATATCAGAAGTACTTTTGAAAAAAAAAAATTGGAAATTTTTGGAAAAAGACAAGAGATTTCAGATAACCCTCTGGAGAATTGCGAAATTAATTTTGAATATAATTCATTTTACTCTCAAACAAAATAATCATTCTGCAAATTTTTCCTAAAAAAAATTATGACGCAGGAAATTTGATGAAAAAATTTTTCCATTTTTTAGTTTGTGATTTTTCACAGCTTTAAAACTACATTGAAACTATTCTGAATTGAATTTTTCAAGCTTCTGCTCATAGTTACGCTATCTACAAATCACAAACCAGAATTTGAAGAAAATTTATATTGCAGTTTTTTTCAGAAGCTAGATGTTCTCACAAATGTTCAGTGTAGCTTCTCTACTTTTTTTGAATCGATTTTTTTCGAAACAGAACAACTTGTAATTATCCCAAACATTTTTTTTATTTTTTTAATTTTTTTTTCAGAATTTTCCTTAGCTTTTTTATAATTTTTTTCAATGTACATACTTTGAAGTTACAAAGTTATTCTAACTACAAAAAATGTATACAAGATATAAATTCGAGAGGTTGACAGCAGTTGAGATGCTCATTTTCAGTGTTGAATATATATTTCCAGAAATTTTTCTGAGCCGCTGAAATTTTAGAAAAGGAATTTTTTAATTTTAAAATTTTCAGAAAACTTCTGTTAACCCACAAGTCCTCCTATAAAACACAAAAAATTACATTCACTCATCAACTTTTAGAATTTTTTTGAATAGGCAGGTGAAACAAGATTAGAAGAGATTATTTTCTAACATTTATATTTCTTTTTGCTCGTTTTCTATGTTGTCTGAACTTCATTTTCAAAAAAAAATGTTTTTAAGAATTCAGCAATGTGAAATTTTTTGGAAATTATTTACAAACAACATTTCATACCTCACAATGTTTCATTGAAAATTAGAAGCTTTACGAATTTTCTAGAATGTGTGAAAACTTCCAAATTTACTTTGAACCCTTGAATCACATTAATCATTGTTTACAACTAAAAAATCGAAACTCTTCGTCATACTTTTCTAAATTTCTGGGTATGCTCTCTTCCAACCATATAATTATTAGCTCATAAATACTTTTTTTCTCGAAAAAAAAATTTATATCTGGTTCATTTGGCTAACTTTATTTTTTTGATTAATTTTCTGCCTTTTTAATAAAATCCCGGTTGGGTGGTGTCTCGATGGAAGCAGGATTTTTCAATGGGGTCCCCCTGTTCTCATTTTTCAAATGTCGCAATTTTGGACATTTCCCATTTTTTCCGAAAATCATACAACCGCGAACGTCCAAAAGGATCCGATCCTGGACCTTCTGAACAAAAAACACGTGATCTAACCACTTGACCATTTCTGACACAAGAAATGACCATTAATTCGCTTAGAAATGCTCGAAGAAAAATTTTTGACGTGAGAAAAAATATTTGTTTTAAAAAAGGAGACTGTTACGCCTGGGAGCTGAAAGCTCCTAGTCTAGTTTTTCTTGAATATCAATTAATGCTTGATTACTTCAATTAAATTTTAACAATAATTTTTTCTCTAAAAAATTTGTTTTTTTTATTTCAGGCTTCTTGGAGCATAAATTCAGGGAAGACGCTCACATCAGGTATTGAAATTCAATCAGGTTAAATTTTAAAATACCTCAAAATGGATAGGAGAATTCTGTCAACTTCTATCGAAGCAAAAGAAATTCGAGAGAAAATGAAAACCAAGATGGTGACATTTGACATTAGTTTGTCAAGTAAAGATAATATTCTACTCGTTTTTGATGGAGACAAAAATTTGGTAACTGCTTCAACGCTCACTCTCAAAGAATCCTCACAGAAGGTATGTTTTCATGAAAAAAAAGCTGTCCCTTTGGACAAATTTTTTTATCTCTGCACTCTCTAACACACACTCTATCACTCTTCTCTTCTTCTATAACAATTTTCTTCTGTCTAATCTGGAATTTTTAGAAAACTGATAGAAATTCATCTACCTCTACATCGACTTCTTCAAGTTCACCATCTCCAAATAGTAGTCAAAAAGAGCGTTCGCCTCGAAAAAGACCACATGCTCAAGAAATCAAATCTGAAAAAAAGGAGCAGGAACCTCTTTCAGAATCACATGATGAACTTTCGTTGGTTTTTGATATGGAGAGAAAAATCAGGGCGATCTATAATTTGAAAACTACTTTTGAAAAACAAAAACCTATGCCAAATGCTAAAATGTGCAGAAAGGTGAGTTTTTTTTTTTCTTCGAAAAATATATATATTCTAGAACTTCTGCTATTCAGAAAAAAATTTCCAGGCCGTAGAAACAGTCAAAAAACTTTGGAATGAGTATATCAACCTAAAGAAAAAGTTGGATGAATTTCAAAAGTTTCAACCAGAAGAAGACACAATTAATAAAATAGTTAAGCCAGAACTCAAAGAGGTAGGCTTTATTGATGATTGTGAACAAATGTGTTTTTCCAGACTTCTAACGAAGAACTTGGAAATAGATTTAGGACAATTATTGGACACATGTTCTTCGATTCAACTCCATTTATTCAAAGTTTATTTGATGACAAATACAATTATTTTGCATTCAGAAAACAAATGATTTCTTTTATTGATAATTTCAAAAAAGAAAAAAGACTTCGAAAATCGGAAAAAATAGACGATATTTTAAAAGGATGTATTGCAAAACGGTATGGAACCGTTTCAAGATTAAGAAGAGTAAGACTAAATATCAGTAAAAATTAATTTATTGTTTTTATTTTCAGCTAATTGTTGGAAAAAACGAAGTGAAACAAGAAATCAAATTTCTCGAAAAGGAACTCAACTTGTGGAAGGACAATCTCATAGAAGCTCTGGAACCATTTGAAGAAGAGAGCACTAGTTAGAAAATTTTTTGTTTATTTTTATTTGATTTTTTAAAGGTGGAGTCTGAAATTGAGCAAAAAAACATCTGAAAATTTTTTTATTGTTACAATTTTCGAAGGATTTTCTCTGTAATCTTTTTAAATATCAGTTTAGAAATTTCAAAGTTAAAAAAAACAGTGAAACAAATTGTAAATAATTAAATTGAAGCGAAGCCAGACTCCACCTTTAATTTATGCTTTATTTGGACCGATTTTTATAAAAAAAATATTATTTGTTAAAAGCTCTTGAAGTGGAGGAAAAAATCCTTTATTTTCAAATTTTTCAATAAATATGTATGATAAGTGGAATATGTAAAGTGACATGAGTTGAGAGACAGTGGCAATTTTTTGGGTTTTAGGTTTTTTTTTGAAGTGATAAATTTTGAAAAAAAATCCGTTTCGAAATGAATGCAAATCAATCATCAACGTTTGGTCCATCGAGGAACAATCTGATAATTTTCCCATCGGTTCTTTGGAACTCGCAACTTCCCCATCGGCTCTTCTGATCTGGATCTTTTCTAGCGTACGCTGAACTGATGAGAAGTGATTCGAAAACGCGACAGTATGTTTGGAATTTTCTTCCCTTGTAGTTGCGAATATGGATTCGAGCATTATCAGAGCATTTTATATTCTGAAAAAAAAATAATTTTTTTTTTTCCATTTTCAAAAATAGTTCAAAATTCCCACCTGAATCATATTCGCAATCCCATCACAAGTAACACTTGAAAACTCATCCAAAGTGCATTCCAAGGAAGCGAAACATTCAGTGTTTGCTGTCCAAGTTGCAAGATCACTATCTTCGCAAGTAATCGCACCTCCTGTGCATTTCAATTCCATCAAATGTGGAACTGCTGATAAAATGACTTCCAAATCCATTGGAGCATAACTCTCAAGTTCAAGAATCCGCGCATTTTGGAAAGTTTTCAGGTATTTTTCATAAGAGAAAAGGATGTTTTTGATAGAGATCTGTAAATCGATAACAAATTTTTAATTTTCGGAAAAAAAATTATGAAAACTACGAACCTTTGGTATTTTTTCAGCCCATTCTGGTTTCAGATTCGCTACCAATTCAGATCCCCCATCAAAAACCAATTCTTGCGGAGCAGTTTCACAGGTTACGTATTCCAATTCATCTTTTTTGATGTGAACTTCAGTTCTGTATATTCTACTGAGTTCCCTCTCAATTTCTGAACTATGGATGATATTATTAACATCAGTTCTTCGAAGGCAACTCATATTAATGTCTTCAAATTTCAACAAAACGTCGTCGTTGCCGACGTTTATGATCTCTATTTTTGCATTGCAATTCTTCTGAAAAATTTGACAATATTTACTAGAAATTCTATGTATAAAAAATAGAATAAAATAAAATTACCTCAATTTCAATCGATGTTCCATGATCAATTCTCTCAATTCCTTATGATCTACCTTTGCCCGTTGCAATTCTTCGAAGTTGTACTTCTGAAGTTGTCTAATTACCATTCTATCCATATGCCGTGTTCTGCCAGTTTGTGTGGCAAAGATTTTGCTGAAATTAAAAATAATTTGAGATTTTTTTTAATCATCATAAGTTGCTAGACTTCAAAGATCAAGAATCTGTTTCTCGGAATCTCCAATAACCCAACTACAAAATTTCAAGACACAGTAATCCAGGAACAGTGTCTTACAGTACCTCTAGTTCTCCAAAAAGCCCAGGGAGCTACAGTAATCCTGGCAGTTTGATTATTCTACAAGTTTTTTTTTCAATTTGCAGCTACAGTACCCCCTTTAGCCTTATATTCATAGTTACAGTATCCCATAAAATTAATTTTTTAATGAATTTTCCCCTCTAAAACACTTACAGTACTTCGGCCCTAATCTCTTCACTAGCACATGAATACCATAAATTCCAATCAAAATCACTCAAATTGTTGTAGTATTCCATCACCTCTTCCACTGATTTTCCATCCATTCTGGAAAAAAATATTTTGAAAATCTGAAGAAAATACAGTAGCCAAGGATTCAAAAAGAAGAAAAGGTAGATATTGCGGAGATAGGCATGCGCAAAAATAAAATAATGACGGAATAGTCTTGTGCAAGTTGTTTGGGGCGGAGACATCATCAACAATTATTGGCTTGGGGTCCACCCTAAAACGCGTTGACGAAGGGGAAAACAAAGAGAGAGTGTGTGAGGATGAGAGACTTAGAGAAGGTGTATGCGTGGTGTGAGATTATGGAGGAGCAAAAACACCTGGAGAGCGGGGGAGATTGGGTTATGGCTTCAAATTAGCATGATACATTTGAATAAAAAATTTTGGACACGAGGTCAAGAATTTTGAAATGGAACTATAAATTATCTTTATCAGAAAATCCACAATTCTTCAAGATTTTTTTAAATTCCAAAAGTATCTATTTAAAAAATCTGATTTTCAATACTTTACACGAAGTCTGAATAGCATCCCAAAAAAAGCATTTTCAATAACTAATTTTTCGAAAAAAATTTACCGCCTGAAAAATTATTATTCGAAAAGGATTTGGATTTTTCAATATTATTTTATATTTGAAGATTTTGTGATTTTCCGAACTCTCAGAAATTTGTGAGCACATCATTTGTCAAATCCTAAAAACGCTTGAATTTTTCAAAAATCTCAATAATTTTGAAATTTCAAATTTTTTGTTGAATTATTTTTTCCTATTTCAAAATTTCTGATTCAGAATCTAATATTTGTTAAAAAACTTTTCGGAGTCTGAGCAAAATTAAGTTATGCTAACTCGAAAGAGCACATTCTAACTAGTAAAATCCTCGAAGAATTTTCTCTGGAAACTTCTCAAACGCTAGTTTAAGACTTTTAAAATTGAAAAAACAACGAAACACCGTGTAAAATGTCTTGAAAATTCACAGTAGTTTGGAGCTGTGTTTCTCTGTCAATTCCGATTTTTATGAAAATTTGTCAATGGCTTTTTAAATCGGAGGACAAAATTTTGATTTGAGGATTTTCAGATCAGTTATTTGCTGAAATTCAGAATTTCTAGAGATGTTCCACCTTTCCGTTTTCCCAATTCCTCCAAAGAATTGGTAGCGATAAAACTACTTTTTTTCAGAAACTGTCCGGAACTTTTTTTTAGAAATGAGCCCCAACTTACAATATTTCTAATAACTCTGATCCACCTGCATTTCAAAAAAATGTCATCCAAACTTTTTTTAAGACTCTTCTCTTCACCACCTGTTAGCCCAAGAAACAATGGGTGCCAACAGTCTTCACACCTCATCAAATCTATATTTTGCTGTGGATCATAGACAAGTGTATGGAAGTATAATTATAATATTTGAGTACAAGAAAAGTTACCGCACACTTTGGTGGCGGGACATTTCTTTGATGTTTGGATTAATTTTAATTGGGATAGAGTTAGCCTTAGAAATCTAGAGTAGAAAATGAACAACTCAATATTTAGATAACTACAGGAATCTTATTCTAAATCTGGAAAAAAACTGAACCCCATTCAAAGTTTTGAAAATTCAGAATTACGGTAACCTTTTGAAAATCTAAAATAAAAAATTAACCCAAGTTTCCGAGAAAAAACCAAAAATCACACAATTTTCTCCCACCTAGCATGCGGCAAATTTCTTTGTATTCAAATCAAAGTGACAATTTCTGCACATTTATTTTATTATATGTGATCCAAAAAAAAAGTGGATACATACATATAATAAGGTGCGAAGACCCTATTTGTCACCTATTGTTTTTGTTCCGTCGAGTTTGATTTGTTTATTTTTATTACCTGTATTAGTATATTTTCCCAAAATGTGCGAACAGATGTTAAGATACATACGTATGATGTTTTGAACTTTGCAAAAAAAAAGGGAGAGGAGAGATTAGAGGAATTAGACAAAACTTCTGTATATTTGTATTCCGATGGAAGTTGAGAACAATATGGAGTATCTGAAATGGAGAGATTTGTTTGGAAATAAAATATACATTTTCAAAAATGGAAAATTGACAGTCTGAAAAAAATCAAGTGAAAAAGAAGGTAAAATTCTGAAAAAATACAAGAGTATCAGTTCAAAATGTATAATAAATTATTCTCATTTGAAAAAAAATGTTCTAATTAGTAGAATCCCCTGCGAATTTTGTCTGGAAGCTTCTCAAACATTTATTCAAAATTTCAAAGTTCGAAAAAACGTGAAACACCGTGTAAAATGGCTTGAAAGTCCAGATGTACAGTAGTTTGGAGCTGTGTTTCTCTCTGATTTTCATGTCAGACTCAACCTTTAATTCAAACTGATATCATGAATTATGTAAAACTATTTTTCTTGGTAAATCTGAAACTTGAAAATTTTGGAATAATTTTCTGAAAAGGGCTAGGGTAAATTAATGAAATTGAATTTCAAAGTTTGAAATCTTCTAATTTTCAAATTATAGATCCGGAAGTTTTTTCAGATCTTCGTTTGAAACTTTATCACTGAAAATGTATACTTCATCAAATTTGAAAACGAACCTTTACAAATGAAAAACGATCACTGATTTGGAATAAAAACCAGGTACTCCTTTTATATAAAAATTCTCATTTTTTCGAATCCAAATGAAATAATAAAATTTTACACGCGTGAAAATTCCCTTTTCATTTTCATTTCTGAGAAAGATTCCGATGTGAATGATCTGAAAAATGTTTCAAACTCTATTTTCATTTTCCGTAGAATTTTCATTTTCTCAAGATTGAGGGCTTCTTTCCTAACTCAGAAAACGTCTCGTCAACCGTCCGCGAGCCGGCAGACGGCCGTCTAATTCTGATACTAATTTGTCAGTTTGCTAGCTCGCAGACAGCGCCTGCTAGGTTCTGCCAGCTAGCAACCTCGCGGCGAGCTGTCGAAATGCCTCTGCTAGCTTTCGACAGCTCGCAACCTCGCGGACGGCTGACGGGACGTTTTCTGAGAAAGGACTTGATACTACAGATTTGTACTCCAATAAAATTTAACATTATCAAACTTCCGACTATTAAAAATCTCAAAAATGAAAGCTTAAATTTTCTAATTTTCTAATTTTTCTAAACCTTTCTTGTGTACTAATCACTTTGTACATTGTTATTTTTGTCAAAAATCTCAAGCCACAACCAATATTCAAATACCTCTACTCTTCCTCTCTTCCTCTCTTCCTCTCCCCCTCTCCCCCTCTCCGTCTCTTCCCTTTACATAACTTCCCAGCAGCAGTTTTTTGACACATTTGGGGTGGGTCCCATATTTTACAGTTTATGGCTCCGCCCAAACACCAAATGCAACTTGCACCAACTATATGTTTATTATTTCATTTTTGGTGAACACAAACGCCTGTTTTCTCTCTTTTCTTTTCTTTTTACAGTTCTTTTTTGGAGGCTGTTTTTCTAGGAAAAGTTAGGATTTCTAAAGAATTTTTTTTTTCTTGAGAATGTTAGTAATATTTCTAAACCTCATAAAAACTTTGTTCTTGTTATCTTCTCAAATGAAATTTTCATTCATTTTCAGACTTACGGTAAATAAGCCGAAATGGCACTACCTGAGGAAGTCATAAAAAGAATGGTTGAGGATTTGAGAAGATACAACATGCAGGAGTTAGAAGAAATAAAGGAGAGCGACGAGAATTTGAAGCATTTTGTCAATCACCATCGAATGGAATTGCAGTAAGTTCTAGGGAAAATTGGGAATTGAAGAATTAGGAACTTGGTTTGACTTTTTTTGAGAAAGAATTTGAGAAATTTTGAACATCGGAAATTAAAAGAAAATTGAACAAAAAAAAAAAATAAATTTTTTGAAATACAGTAATTCTGAAAAAATGACTTTTTTTGAGAAGAATATATTTTAAAAAAAATTAAAAAATCGGAACAAAAAATCAATAATTTTTTTGAGATATAGTATTCCGAAGAAATTGAGGAAAGTAACTAATGATTTTTGAGTTACAGTAATATTGCAAATTCTCCGAAGAAAAATTTTGAATCTGAATTCTTTCCAAAAAATCAATAAATTTTTGAGCAACCTGAAAAAAATTACTTTTTTGAGAAAAATATATTTAAAAATATTTAAAAAATCGATAATTTTCAAAATACAGTAGGCTTGAAATATTATAGCTGCAAAATATTTCAGAAATTCAAACAAAAACCCATTTTCTATGTATATTTTCCATATTTTCAGACGCCTGCCAATGCAAAGATTGCGAATTATCAGAGCTGATGACACTTATCACTTGAAATTGGAGAATATCCGCACAAATGCTATTCGTAACAATGATGATTATTACGTCGATTCAGACGAGTTGAGAGATGATACTTGCGAATTGAATCCAGAAGAATTGGTGATTGATGCGGAATTGCAAATTCTTTCAAAGTTGCGTCTTGATTGGATTAATGAGAGAAGAAAGGTTGGTATTCATTTGGGGAATTTTGAAGATCAAAAAATATTCAGATTTTCATTTTTTATTTCCAGGTCACAATCAAGGACATTGGCTTCTTGTATGAACTTTATGTTGTTATGTTCAAGCACGTGACACATTTGCAACTTGAGAGCCACCTTCCAATGCACCTTGAATTCATTATGGGAACTGTCGAAAATGCGGTCAAGCTTAATTTAAAAGGATCGACAACAACTTGCACTGACACTGATTTGAACACATTGACAGCGAGATCGAGAAACTTTGAGAGTTTGGAGGTTAATTTGGATCAATTTTCGAATGTTACTCCAACTGCTATTGCGAATATGGTTCAGGTTAGTACTTTTTTTTTGGAAATTTAGCTTTTACAACCCTGAAAAATTTAAAAAAGAAAGCTTACATACAATTTTTCAGCACATTGATTGTGTCGATGGAGCTCGAATCGCTATCCGAAACCTCCCAGAGTACAAATTCGCCACCTATGACTTCGTCATGAATGCACCACTCATCACAGAATGTGCAGTTAAAAAAGATCATTGTATTTACACAAGACACGATGGAAAACGAGTCAAATTGTATATCAATGGAGAGGAAGACGATTCAGACTACTAGAATTGCTCGTTGAGCACAAGATTTCTGTTTCTGATTACTGGTATTGATACCGGGTTTTTTGATTACTGGTTTTTTTTCATTCGATTTTTAATCGAGCTACTGTCTTCCTACTTCTCACGTCACTTTTTCACATCTCACAAATAATTCTGCCTTTTCCTTTGAACTCAATTATATATATTCACTTATCTTATATCATTTCACGAAAAAAATAAAAATTAAAAAAAATGTTTTGTCCCGGGAGAATTGTGTTTTCAGGAAAAATTCAGATTTTCTAAAAAAAAGTTTTTGAATTTTTCAAATCAGGCACGAAAAGCCTAGCCATAAGCATTAATAAATGAGAAACGAGAGAGTGCACAAAACAAAGAGAGAGAAGAGAAACAAAGCAATAAATGCTTATCACATACCTTTTCATTAGAGCGCACTTTCTTTTGTCCCTTTCATTTTTTGTTGAAGGGGAGAAAACGTTTTATTTTTGTTTGCAGCTACGTTTCTTTCAATTTTTAGTTGCACTTCGTAGCTTATTTAGCTACACAAATATTGTCCTGGCTACATTGAAAAAAAACGTTTGGAGTCTGAAGTTTAGACATCAGTATTTTTCTGTGAAATTGGAGCATTCGATTCACAATCAGAGAAAACAAACAGGAGGAAAAAGGTTTTTGAGAACTTTTTTTTGAAATCTGAATTTTTTTTTGAAAAAATTTGACGATGTTGTTTTCGAGGGTTTCAGATATGCTGATGAATTTCTGAATTTTTGGGGGCCTTTGAAAAAGTTTTTTCAGAATTTCGCCGCTTCAGAATTTCCCTCTGATTTTCAAGATTTTGAAATGAACCATCTTCGAATTTTTTTCGAAAAAAAAATTGAAAATAAAATCAGAAGTGTAATTTTTCGAATAAAAATTCTCGGTCCGCTTCAGAATTATTTTCTTGAAGTTTTAGATGGTCCAATCTCTTTCTGGTGGCCCAATTTTTCATTCAAGACTTGTCCCCCTGAAAGCTTTAAAGCCAAGTGTGATTAGTCGAACCTGACCTGATTTTTAAATTTGAATTGTTTTATGAATCATTTATTTCTCAACACAATTAAAATTGAAATCAAAATGATAAAACTAATTTTACAAAAAAAGCAGAGTAAAAATAAAATTTGACTAGTCCATTTTATGGATTGACTTACATTAATACACCGAAAAAATTCTCAAAAAACACGAAAAAATTGGACACCGGGAAAGGAAGATATAATTATAAATTGTGAGATCGTTTAGGGTAAAATATATGATTTAGGGATAAAACATTTTTTTTAAACAAAAGGAAAATGTCAGAAAATTTTAAAATTCTGATTCGATATTTTCACATGATGCTGCAAACTTTTGAATCGTCACCTCCATTTTTCGATTTCTTTTTCTTCGAATTCTCTCCCGATTCAAAAACTGCGTCCGCGTTTTTGTCAGTTGATTTGTTTCGAAGTATCCTAAAACATTATATTTGTTTTGCGAAGTAAGAAAATGAAAAAAACGACCAATCGGTTTGTCCCTCGCTAGATAAATAAAAAGTTCAATAGATTAAGTGGTATTTTTTTCTGTGTTTTGTGTTTCTTTCAAAAAAAAGCTCCTTTTTACTCACTCTTTGATTATTGACTTTCTTCGATTTTTTATCGGAGCCGATTTTTGAAGTGTGAATATGATTTGAGTTATAACTTTTTGAGCATCTTCTTTGCGCGATGCTTGGATTTTTAGATATGAACATCGACTTCCAAGCTCTTCAGCAAGACGTTCGCCCTGGAAAAAAAACGAGATTTTTTGAGCTTTCTGGAAGCTCAGATTTTGGCTCAAAAATAACATCTTGAAAAAAATCTTACCCCTTCTCCAGCATTCTCCTCCAAATTACTTCTCATTTGTTCCATCGAATAATGTCTTCTCATTCCCTCTCTTTCATCACTTTCATATCCTTCTGAAGATGAACTTGTATTGGCTGACAAAGTTTCATCAACTGTGATATCGTCAGAATCGCAGACAATTAGAATTGGCATCTGAAAAAAAAATGAACATTGATTTTCAGAGGTGGAAATTGTGCCTAACACTTCAGATTTGTCAGAAATCTTAGGCAATCAGGGGCTCTTTTAAGCGGATGAAAATTTTCAAGTTCGAAGCGAATATAATATGAGCAAGAGATGCTCAGACACTCATGTACTGTCAAATCTAAATTTTTTGACCCTTGGAAGATAGGCCTAGAAAACAAAAAACATTTTTTTTTTACAAAATCTAATAGGTTTTTTTTTAAATTTTCAGCCAAATTATTAAAATTTTCAGATTTTTGAAAGCACTGAAATTTGAGCTGAAACATTTCAGAAACAACGTGGATTCAAGATTTTATCAAAATCCTTATCAAATTCGGAAAATTTTAAGCCTACAACCTTCAATTTTTCAAAATACACGAAATTTTTGAAAATATTTAAATTTTGAAATTTTCAATAAAATAATTCAAAATTTCAATCCTCTTTTAAAATTTGAAATTTCTCAAAAATATTTCAACTTTAAAAATGTTTCGCAATTTTAAGCCTATCCATTTGATCTTGTCTTGGCTCTTAAAAAGTCCTGGAAATTTTTTTCAAATCTTTAAACTTTGGAGTTCCGAATCTGTCCCCCTTTTCCCCAAAATTTCCAAAAATATTTCATTTATTGCTCATCTGTCTCATATTTGCTCATGGAGCAATGCGTTCAGGTAACAAAAAAGTTTCGCTGCTGCCACTTGCAGAAAAAAAGAGCAAGCAAATAAACTTGTTACTAAATTTATGACATTTTGCGGGTAGGTATGAAAGGTGTGATGATTTTTGGAAAACTCACATTTTTTCTTTGTTGAAGAGCTTGTGAGACCGATTGAATTGCATGGAGGGATTCGATTGAATTTGCGGAATAATACAGGAGTGCGAAATCTGCGCTACGGATTGCCATTTCACGCCCTCCTGTTCGAGCCTACAAAAAAATTGGCTTTCTCCAATAAATAAAATCTGAAATTCCCAAAAAAAAATGTCTGCACTCTCTTAATTTCACATTGTCTCTTCTAGTTTCTGAAAAAAAACTTTTATTTTTTCCATTCGCTTCAAAATCACACACCACAAAATGCAGTGTTTTTTCGAACTAGACTCAACTAAATAATTTATTCTTTTCTTTTTTCTCCCCCAAGTCAAAAATGTTTGGCTTCTTCAGCATAAATGTCTGGAAATCGATATTTATAGCCCAAGAAAAAACTTGTGAAATAGATATATTTACACAATTTTTAAAGTAAACATTAGGTTGGGTGAAAACAAGAAAACAAGAAAAAACTTACAGTTCCTGGATCGGTTAACTCGATGATATAATCATTTCCCATATGATCAATTGTTAGGTAATGAACATCTTGATAATGGACATGTTTTTCGTATTTTTGGGCTGATTCGCAGAGTTGTTGGAACTGTAAAAAAACTTTATTTGGAGGGAGGAAAGAAGGGGATTTTTTTTTCAAAATTTGAATTTTCTTTGAAAAATAAATTTTGCTATACATATTTTTAATTCAAAATTAATCAAGATCAGAAAAATTTTATTTTTGTCATCTAGAAAATTTTGAATTAGTGAAAGTCTCGAGGGGTTTTTCTTGAATAATCTAGACAGAAAATTTTTCGACAGATTTTATGATTATAGGAAATTTTTCGAGTTTCCTATGGATGTTTTCAGAGATCTGAAGCCTCCCAGGGATTTCTAGAAAGCTTTGAAGATTCCTATAGGCCAGGAATTCTAGACTTTCTAGAAATTTCAGGCCGGCCAATTTTTTTAGGCCTTAGAGAACTAATAAGTTCCCAGAGTTTTAGGCTTCCCAGAAATTTTCATAACTTCTAGGGCTTTCAAGATTCAAGAATCCCCAGGGCTTTAAAAATCTTCCAAACCCTTTAGGAAACATTTTTCGAAAAACTCCCACTACTCCAAATGTACCCAAAATATTGCAAAAATTTTTTAATTCAATGTACATAAATCATGTTCTAGTTTGTAACAAATCGAATTTTGATCGGATTGTTCCTCGAAAAAACTGTTCACTGATCACTTTTCCTCTTTCGAAAAAAGTAGCCTACAACTTGTTGATTCTAACATAAGTTTGTCATATGGTTTCGAGAAATCTCAAGATTTTGTCACGCACCCCTTTTTTCCTTTTTTTTCAATGTGAGAACAATTCAAAGCAACTCACAAAAACTTTCTTATGCTTTGTTCCCAGCAAAACAATTGATCGTTCTCCCTTCGAATCATCTCGCTGATTTGTCATTTCAATGTCACCAATCTGAAAAAAAATCAAATCAAATCATTGAAGAAGAAGAATGAAAATGAACCCCAAATGTTAAATTGGAAAAAAAATGGAAGAATGTGATGTTCTGGACAAATAATAAAGCCAGCCAGCAAGGCAGCCATTTTTGAAAGCTCCGCCCACAATTTTTTTGGAGGGGAAAGAGGGAGGTTTGCCGGAAGATAGAGAAAATGAATTTTTTTTATTCTTCTGCTCATCTTTATATTAGTAGGAGAAATAAAATGTGTTTTTTAAAAGATTAGGTCAACGAAAAATTGATAAGAAAATTTTGTTCTATGAATTTGAAATTGATCAATTTAACACAAAATACGGTACAAAAACAAAGTTTGTTTTTTTGTGAAAGTCCTAATTAAAATCCTAGAAACAGTGATTTTTTCTCTGGCAATTCTCCAAAGGTTTTTTTTGCCCAATTTCGTTTCAAATGTGTCCGTTTACTATGAGTCATGACGAATTCGTCAAACATTATGAATCAGTAAAAGTTAGGACATCTTCTTGTTTATTTTTCCAAAAAAAAAAGAAAATTTCATGAGGGAATTTTTCTCTGGCGACTTTCCAGGGCAAAAATCTACATTTTCATTTTTTGGTCCGGGAATTTCAGAAGTTCAATTTTAAATTTTTGATTCAAAAATCCACGTGGCAAAATTTCAGGCTTTGAGCTGGATTTTGTTTTCAACAAAAATTGAAAAAAATCAGAATAGAACTTCTATTTGATCAGAAGTTACAGTTGGAATTTTCAGAAGATCAGAAAGCCCAGCTAGAACTTCTTTTTGATCTGGAACTTCTATGAGATCAAAAATTACAGCTAGAACTTCTGATTATTCAGAAGTTACTGCTGGAATCTTCAGAAGATCAGAAAACCCATCTAGATCTTATTCAGCGTAAAAAAACAACCTTAAAAAATCCATGAAAACATTCATCGATTTATATCAATCAATCAAAATCAACCCACTAATCTTCTTATTCCACGAAAAAAAACAACGCCTACTGTAAAACGAAATCACCGACAAAAATATCGAAGAAAATCCTGGTAAACAAAATCGACCAAGCGCAAAAGTCGTAGGAAGGTTTTATAACGCCCTTTTCCCGGGTCGAGGAGACAACTATTTACAGACACAAATAGATAGACACACACACACAACAGATTTTCAAACAAACTAAATTCAAAGTGAAAAAAAAGTTGGTCAGTTTGCTCAGGTTATCAATATGTTGGAAAAAAATGAAAAATATGTGAAATTGAATATTATTTGCACATATGCGTGTGTTAGAGCAAACTTTGTTCAAAAGTTCGAATGATTGATTTTTAATTCGGGCCAAAAATTGAAAATTGAGGAAGATTCTGGATTTTGGAAGGTTAGAAAGTTAAAAAAATTTTTTTTTTGGAAGATTGAAAGATCAATAAATTTGGCTATAACTTCTGAGAGATCAGAAAATTCAGTTATTATTTTCATCAGATCAGAAAACTCAGCAAACACTTTTAGAAGTTTTTCAAATCTAGTTAAAACATCTGAAAATTGGAAAAATATTGCGAGCACATTTGAATTTGAGAAAAATCAGTCAGAATTTATTTCGGGTTTTTTTGTTGTTTTTCTAGAAGGTCCAGCTGAATTTTCCAATTTTTCAAAAGTTCTATCTGGATTTTCTGAACTTCTATAAATTCTATCTGAACTTTTCGATTTTCTAAAAGTTCTATCTAGATTTTTCGATTTTCTAGAAGTTCTGGCTAAATTTTCTGAACTTCTATAAATTCTATTTGAACTTTTCGATTTTCAAAAAGTTCTAGCTGCACCTCACTCACATTCAATTGCTCAGGTTATCAAAAAAATGTTTGAAAAAAGGAAATTGAATATTATTTGCCATGTGCGTGTGTCAGAAAAAAAAATGATTTTTAGATTAGTAGAAAAATAGTAGAACTTGACTATGAGAAACTACAATCTTTTGGCCAGCCCAAAAAAATTAGTTTAAAGGTACATGTGTTTTTGTACAAAACTTTTTCTTGGACACCACAATTTTTTTTTTGAAAATGACGATTTTCTTGGTCAAATCAAATTGCAGATATTAAAATTAATTGCTTTTTGTCGTGGTTTGTGCTATTTCGAAATTGAAGAAGAAGACACAAAGAAATAAAGATAACAAAGTTGTTGTTTCTTGTTTTTTTCGTCTGACATTGTGAAACCCTTGAAAACCAGAGATTAGCAAGTTCTAATATCCAAAAGACGTCGTTTTTGTCAGCATTTTTTTGCGAGCCGCGAGCAAGCAAAATCATCTTTTGAGAAGAGCTACCCAGGGGAAATTTGATGATTCTAGGAATTATGAATGTGCAAGTCAGACTAACTGTTTTTCATATTTTGTATCAAGGGTTTCTGGAAAAATTTTGGGGAATATTGAAAATTAAGTGTTTAAAATCAGCACATTTTTTCTAGAAGTTCACGATTATATTAAAATTTGAACTGAAGAAATTCTAGACAGTCTAAAAACATCCAGAGGTCTACAGGAAATTAAAAATTGACTGCGATCATTGGATCTAGGAGTTCATAATCTCCTCTACCTATTTTTGAGGAAAAAAAATCAATTTTTCATAAAATCTCAGACAGTCTAGATGTTCCTAGAGAACTACAGGAAATTGTGAAGGAAATGAAAAAATCCCACCGAAAAATCCAATTCTTTGATCACTGATCTGCAGATTTTCTCTAATAATTTAGTAAGTGTTTCTTAATTAAATCAAGGTGTGCAAAAAAATTCGCCCTGAACTCGGGGATCAGAAGTTTGAAAATAGAAGAATTTTTGTTTAAATTAAGATTTTCAGTCAGGAAATTTGGAGAAAAATTAATTGGTCCTGGAAAATACTGGGTAATATTTTTCAGAGAATCTAGATTTTTCAGGTAAAAATTTTGATCTTCCTCTCGATATTCAAAAATTTTTCTAGACCTACCTTCTTGAACAAGCATCGAATCATCGTGTAAAAATGACAAAAAGGGAAAAAGGTTTCCAGACAAATTGGTGAAATTTGAAACCTGCGCTTTTTTTTAGTAATTCTCATCTCCTCTACTCAAACCTCAGAATCAGAATATTTTTTCTTCACGAAAAAAAACTTACATCCATGACGTCATGAAAATTTTCAGCAGCTGACATTGTTTGATTTTGATTATCTGAAAAAATCATTTTTTTATTTTTGACAATTTCTATTCCTGTTTTGGCCTTTTCTTTCTGTGTGGTTTGTTGTTTTTTGTCTTAAAAAAGAATGGAGCGTTTTGAGATCCACAACAGTATGTAACTATGGTGAGAGGAATTTTTTAAACAAAAAAAATGCGGAATTGAAAAAAAAATGATTTGTGGGTGGAATTGGAATTGGAATTGAATTCAACAAAAAAAATTTGAATATGGAAACGGGGAAAAAGAAAAACGAAATAAACTGGAAAATGTTTTTATTGTTGTTTGGGGGGCGACACAAAAATGATGACTGACTCCGAACTATTATTCAAAAAAATTGAAAAAAATGATGACGTCACATTTTGCTTCAATAACGGAACCAGGATAAAAGTTAATTTTAAGAAACTGTTCAGGCCTTTCAGGCTTTCTAGGCTTCCTAGGCTTCCCAAAAAAAATTCCCACAAAAAAAATTCCCATTTTCTAATCAAGCAAAAAATTGGCGAAAAAAAACATCAACAGAACAAGAATTCCTGAACAATGATTGGCGATCTTGGAATTATTTTGAAAATATTTCCCACGAAAAAATATAGTCTTAATGGCATGTTTCTAATTAATCAGCGAGCAAAAAAAAAGTGCTATGGTTTTCATTGTGAAATGCACAATATATCAATACGTCATGGAAAATAATCTTTATTTTATGTTAGTATTACGTTTCGCAGAGTTTTTGATAAAGAAAAATGAATCAGAAAATGTATTTTTAGTTTGAACTATGCACATTTGGATTTTGAATGTTTAAAGGGACATAGGAATAAATTATTTATTCAAAAAGGTTAGCTTCAAATTTAAAGGAACATATTCTTTGTTCTCTTAAATTTCAAATTTATTCTCAAAAGTAGAACAAAATAATAGCTCAAAGCACTTTCAAGAGCGTCTAGAAATTTTAGAAAAAAAATATTTTTAGGTTATACATAATTGTAGGCTCCCACACTAATTTCAGGTTTTGAAGGCATTTCAAAAATCTTCAAACACAAGAAATCTGATTTTTCACAACGAAAAAAAAATTTCACGATGACTATAAACAGTTTTTTGTGACCCAACCGTACTATTCTTATTTTTTCACGCTTATGATTTTGAATAACATCCCACCCATTATACTTGTTATTGTGATGACAAAAAAACATGACGTATGATTTTTCTAAAAAAAAGTGTTTTGAGCCTTAATTTTGGAAGATTCGGGGGCATTTTTAAATCTTCTCCACTAACTCACCAAACAGACGCCTCAACATTTTTGCTGACAAATCAGAAAATGATTTTTTCAAGCTTTACCCTATATTAACCTAATTGCATACAAAAATCGCCGCTAATTCAATGAACAAAAAAAGTCTAAAGTTAGCCGAAAAAAAACGGGAAAAAATCAAATTTCCCACCGCGGAGAAAAAAATAATAATTGAATGTTACTCTTGGATACAAGATAATCAAAAAAAAATAATGGGAAAAAACTTGCAAAAAAATTGCTCGTAAAATTATGTTTTCAATTTGTAAATTTTTATTTATGTATTTTATTTTATTTATTCATCACAAAAATGTTATGTTATGGTCAAAAAAAGATAAGCAAAAAAAAATATTTTTTTATCAAAAAAACCTCTAATTATTTATGTATATTTAGAAATAGAGGTAAACAGAGAAAATGGAGAGTTTTGGTTGAAAAAAAACGTGATTTTACGTCACATGATAAGAAATTGGACTTTTTTGAATTGTAAATAGTGGGACATAAAATAGGAAATATTCATCATAATGCAAATATGGTTTTTAAAATGGTAATCAGAAAAAAATGTGTTAGAGGTAGTGAAGGAATTTGTAGTTTTAACTGGAAAAATTTGGGCTTACATAAGAACCTCGAAGGTGCAGGCTGACATAAAAATCGGTTTCTTTGAATCAATTTTAATTCAAAAACCCGTCCTTCGACAAATTTTTATAAAAATCTGAATCACAGGAAAACACAGCTTCAAACTACTGAACATTCAAGCTATTTGTTTGAAAGTCCATTTTTTCAAGAGCAATTTTCATTAACTTTTTCAAAATCTCAAAAAATTCATGTTAGATTCCCCTCTTTTCTCATGAATGCAAGAAAGGTTACTGTATTACAATAATTTTTCTGCCACTGATACAGTAGCCGAAAAATTATTGTAATGCAATAACCTTTCTTGCATTCACTTCGTTTTCATTATTTTTTTTTAAATGGTAAATTCGAATGCAAATCACTTGTAAAAAACCGTCTCCCCTCTTATTCTTTTTCGTGCGACGACAACTGACAGGTTTCACCTGCCTCTATCTTTTTCATGCAAAGTGGGCGGGGCCAAGGTTCGATCCCACATGCCGACCAACTTTTTTTTAAAATTTTTTGTGAAAACGTTCGTTTTTTGAAGAGACTGCGAGAGAAACCGAAAAAAAAGCAGCGAGAGTTTGTGCCCACTGAAGAGAGCGCAGACATAAAATATTTTTTTCTGATTAGGAACGACTTGGGACGCAATTTAAGTTTAAAATTTTCGAAGAGAGGTTTTCAAATTCTGAAATATAATTTGTTTTTCAAATTCAAACTTTCCAGAGTTCAAAAATCAACGATTCAAAAAACCAAACCTGATAAAGTTAATTTGCCCCCGTTAAACAAATGTTGTTATCTTCACGATTTTTCATTGGACTCCTGAACAATAATAAAAATTGAATTTCGAGAGAAATTGAATTTGTTTAAAAAAATCAGGTTGATTGAAAAATTTGCCAAAGGGGGTTAGAACATTTTTTTCAAAATCTGGAAATCTTCTCAACCCTCAAAATTGCTCCCTCAATTTTTTTTTCTCCCCACAAGCCAAAACCTTTTTAGCTGCTCCTTTCCTCAAAATTGCTATTCCGAATTAGTTTTGGTTGATGTATTTCTTGAGTAAAGACATATTACTCTTCGGAGCAATTAACTCCAAAAAGACACTCATTTCATCTCATCTCATCTCATTTCAGATTCCGACTAACAACATCCAATTTCATTTTCTTCTTCCTCCTATTTTCTTTTTTTTTCACTTTTCTTCGTTGTCAAGAACCCATCAAGGATTCGCCAAGAAAAACGAGTCAATTAGGACACAAATCGCCTCTCGCTTTTTGGACCGGACAACCGACAATATATAGAGATTCTCCCCCTTTTTTGCACCAATTCATTTTGTTACATTATTTTTTGCTTTGTTCGAAAATAAAGGGCTTATGAGAAATTGGAGGGCTTACAGAGAACACAGTATGTTCAAAATTCAAATAAGACTATTAGACTTTTCCTAACTTCTTGTCATCAAAAAAATGTGGAAAAAATTGATTTTTTTCGAGATAAAAAAATAATGTTAAAAATTTTTAAATTTTTGACACTCAAAAACATAGTCGACATTCATAAGTTCAAAAAACTTTAAAATTCAGTTGAGAGTACGGTAGAACCTGCAGATCTAACCCAAACCGCAAAAATTATTCAACATAAAAAAGTTATATTCGCAGTAAATACGGTCTTTTACAGTGCGTTCCTTTAAACTTTATTACATTCAGATTTTTAAAGGGAATTCCTGTTTTAAAATTTCCAGAAAGTCCAGAAAATACTTCAGAAACTCTCTCTCTCTCTAAAAATTCCTTATATTTTCCCCGAACCTCTCTCCCTCCTTCTCCTTTTATTTTGACCAATTCATTTTGTTTCACATTATGCCTATTACTTTTTTGTTGTTATTTCGTATAATGAATATACATATTTTCAAATTGAAATTGAAGTTGTCTTTGTCAGAATGATGAATGAAGATTCTTTGTTTCTTCATTTTTTGGATGACTCGACATAGAAACCTTGTGAGAACCTAGGTTGAGAGCAGAAGACCTGGGAGATAATTTCATGTAGGAATTTTTGAGAGCTGAAATTTTGAGAGCTGAAATTGAAATATTCTGCAATTTTTCCCCCAATAACCATTTTTCTCATTTACTTCATCTACCTCCAAAGTGTTTTTCTCAACAACTTCTTCTTCTTCTTCTCCCCAAAAAAAAACAGATTATCTCCACTATTTCCATCGTATTCCTCGTCCACCTCAAAGGAACAACAAAAAAAAGATGAAAAAAGAGGACACCAACTCATAGCCATATCAGTATTTATTAGTCCCAAGAGGTTATTTTGCGGTGCTGTCGTCGGTGTGCACGACCCGAAGATGACTGAAATAAAGAGGAGGCACGCGGACGGATGAACAAGTTTTTCTAGTCTATTTTTCTTTTTTTCGTTTTTTTTTGGTGATGAGGGTCATTTTTTAACATTTGAATATGTTGCTTGAAAATCCAGGGGTTTTACGATAAAATTTTTTCAACTTTCACTAGATTTTTTTAAAATCAAATATTTTTTCTAGTAGTTTTTGTTGATGTTTGCAAATCTGATCGCTAAAATATTCACCTTCCCTAGGTTTCTTGATTTCCACAAACAAAAAAAATAAAAAGTAAACAACGAGACTCCGCGTGACACTGCGCTCACACAATTGCGGCAATCATTTTTATTTTCAAACGATGGTTTTTTAATTTTTTTCTTTTCTCTTTGCAAATGTGTTAGAAATAGTATGAAAAACGTAATTTTTGGCCTGTTTCGAATCGTAGCTTAAAATTTGTATGTTTCTTTGAACATTTAGGTTATGAGTTGTAGATTTCCAACTTTTTTTAAAACATTTTCCTGATTAATGTGTAATTCATCTTCCTTAACAACCTATAAGAATAGATTTGTATGAAAATTATTTTGGAAGTTAGTTTTCAGTTTCTGAAATCCTGATTTTCTGAATTTTTTTTTGAAGCTTTGACACGTCATAACTAATGGGCCTGTGTAGAATAATATTTTATGAGTCATTATTTTATGGAAGAGAAGGACGAGGAGGCAGACAAAATGATTTTTCGGAACAGAAATACAGAAAAAAACTAATTTGTGCTGTCTGCACTCTCTCAATTTCACATTGTCTCTATTCAAAAATAATAAACTGTATATTCTGTTTTTTTGACGTTTTTCTGCATAGGAAAAATATGTTTTTTGATGTTTTTTTATTACAAAATATTATTCTGCATAGGCCCATAAGAAACTAGTTCAAACCTGAAAGGTTTTCAAGTTTCTTCCAGTTTTGAAAAAGCAAACATCACTCAATTTTTTTCCAAAAAATAAATAAACTCTCATAGATCCATTCTATACGAAGAGAAAAATTGAATCAAAAATTATGTGTTCGTTTTTCGTTGAAAATTGAGTTTTGGTTGACTGGTTGAATGTGCATAATATATATTTTTCAACTATAGGACATAATTATAGGGTCAAGTTTCATCATGTACACTTTATTTTTACTTTTTTTTCTTTTAAAAACCTTGTTTAAAGGTTCCAAGGGTTTCCAAATTCTCTCAGAATTTTGCGGAACTTCAGAAACCACACCAAAGTTCTAGATTCCAACTCCTATTCCTTTTCATTCAGAAAAAAAGGTCAGTTTCAGCCAGTTTCAGCGAATGAATAATTCAAACATCTTAAGATGATGAATAACTCCAAAAAAGAAGCAAAAATCATTTTCCTTTTCTCTTTTCTTTAACAAAAAGTAACATGTTCTACTAATCCGTGGATTAAAAACATTTGTGAAGAAAAATGTGCATGAACTTTATTTCTTTTCTGGAAATAAATATAAATGTGAATTTATTTTTAGTTTTCATGATCAAAGTTGTTTTTTCCTGATTTTTTAAAAAATTTTTATATGAAAAAAATTATATTTTTCCTGGAGTCTAATTATTCTTGAAATAGGGATTGAATTTCAAATAATCTTGAAGCAAAATTTTTATTTTTTATATATTTTTTATTTTTTCCCCAAAGGTCTAAAGCTCCCCTGTGAGCCATCTGTTGAGCCATATCACATAAAAACTTTATTTTTTCTCTAATTTATTGCAATATTTTAGAACTCATTAGGTTTCTCTCCGCGTTTTTCTAAACTGGCCATCTGGGATTATACATAATTACTGACTGTTTTTTTATATCCTCGGGTGCCTGGAACGCTTCTTGGGCTCGGTGGGTATACATAATAATTCATTTTATTGCGGATATAAATTTTGTCGCAATAATTTTTTGTCTCTGGTCAGAATTTATGAGCTTTATAGTTTAACTTGGACGTTTTTCTTTCGTTTTTTGAAATTTGAAAAATTTTGGAAACCTTCAGAAGCATTTAGGATAACTTTGGGAATCTTTAGAGCCAAATTTCATGAGATCTATGTATTTTTCTCTTTCAAAAAAATGTAGTAAAAACATCTACCCAAAAAATTGTTCCTTCAAATGACGGAACTTGAAACTTGCGGATATGAACGATTACAATTTTTGCTATTTTTTTTTGTAGCTGGTCACATAGGGTGGTCATATTTTTTCTTTTTTTTTTCAAAAAAATAAAAAAATAATTCGTACTTGTTTTCTTGATTCAAGACAATTTCATTTCCTCAATTTTCTTTGTTTAAAAAAATAAATAAACACTTCTTCAAGCACAGAAAATGTGTAACATCTTCAAAAACGTTTTTTTTCTTGAGAGACAAGAAAAAAACAAAAGAGCTTAACGGATTTGGCAAATACGTACGTTCTTCTGGTCATTCACTCACTACTTATGTATTTTTTCATGTGCTCCGAGAGCGGTGTGAACAGATTTCTGGGCTCATTTTTGTGAAATTAGATGATTTTTCAATGCTAGTAAATATTCATCCTCCTGAAAATTGAGCTATTTTATTTTATGGCTTAAAATATCTGGATAATCAGATTATCTCGCTAATTTTTAGATGTTCTTTTTCTCGTCATTAATTGGATTTCTCGAAATAGTGAATTATTTTTAGATTCAGATTCAGATTCTGAAAATGAATCTCATTTTTGATTTTTCTGTGTCTTTCATTTTTTGAAAATTGATGAGTCAAAGTTTTTTTTTGAAAATTGATAATTTTTCAAGCATGAATAAAATTGGTTTTTGGTTTATTATTTTTTTTTCTGAAATTTTAAAAACCTTCGAGCTCTAACTAAGATTTTAGGTTGAGATTTCAGACTTAGACTTTAGGCTTGAACTTTAAGGCTTAGGCTTCAAATCTTAAAAAATGTATTATTTCTGAAAATTTTTGAATTTTATATTCATATTTATTTTTTTAAATAAATTTTTCATAATTTTTTATTTTTCTCAAAAAAAAATTTCGAAAAAAAATAATAACAATTCCCAACGGATAAGCTCGTTACCCTTTTCAAGACCAACAAATAAAAAAAATAATTTTTCTCCCCCCAAAAACACACGAAAAACCATTTATTTTACTCCTTCTCCTTTTCACGAAACAAAGAAAAAAGAAACAACATCCACCACCACAAAAACCAACAATTCATTCATTTCACACGCTTTTTTTGTGTTGTGTTTTTTTTTTGTTTTTTTTCTGCGTTGTCTGTTCTTTTAAACCACCCACCAAACACGTGGAAATCTCTGGAATATTTTTTTTTGAAAAAATTTGGTCGTAGCCTTGTTTAGACTCATTTTGATTTGATATCCCACAAAGCTAGGAGAAGCTGAAAATATTCATCCTAGAGTTTCTGAAAGTTTCTGATTTTTTTTTAGTTTTTAGAAACATTTTCCTGGTATTTCAAATTTACATCTTTTTTTGAAGAAAATTCAAATAATCTTTCCCGAGCTGAAAATGTTCCAAAAATCTAGAAATTCTAGAAAATTTAGAATCATTAGGCTGAAAATGGTATCCAACAAGCCTAGGCCTAAAATTCTCAGAATCCTAGGCTTGCGAGATATCAAAATTGTCCGAACTCCCCCAAGAATCTGGAAATAAATTTGGATTCAACCAGAAATTTAGATCCGAATGAGCTTAAACGATTTTCAGGCTTTTCTCGGTCATAACTTAACCTTTTTTGAATTTTCAAATTTCTTCGAAAGTTCCTGATCTTGGCACATCCTTTCCCTTTTTCAAAATTGTCACTCCTCCCCAAAAAAAACATTCCATTGTTTTCGTTTCGCTAATCTCATAATACTCATTTTGTTGACTGATGTGCTGTTGGTCAGTTTAATTAAATTTTGACCTTCATCCCATTTTTTTTGGTGTTGTTTTTTCCCGTTTGGCGGGCAAAAAAAGAACCAATTTTTTCCATGTGGTATTTTTTTGCGTGCGCTGCTCTGAATGTTTTCGCCGAAAAATGTAATTATTTTTGATTTCTCATGTTATTTGGATTGGTGATACTTTTCCGGCTTTACTATTTGTATTTAGTTTTTTAAATACCAAGAGAATTTAGTGGGGAGTTGGGCTAATTTAGGCTCAAATTCTTCTGAAATTGTCGGAAATTCAGATTTTTCTGGGAAATTTGGAGCATTTTGATATCCCACAAGCTTAGGAAAATTTCAGTCTGAATCCAAATTTTTTAGAATTTTCAGAATTCTGAATAGAAGCGGGGAAATGAGAGAATTTTATTCAATTTTTTGAAATCTTGAAATGTTGAATTTTTTTTGAAGGCGTCAAAACTTGCGCGAAAATTTTTTTTTTGAAAGTTGTGAATTTTAGCTTCATTTTTCGAATGTGAAAAAATTCTGGTAATTTTGGCGCCAAAAGATTTAAGAGCACACCTGACGAGAGAGTGTCCCAAATTTTTTGTGCAGTGTGAAAATTTTTTCAAAAAAATGTGCAGCGTGAAATTTTCAAGTTTTTCGAAAAAAAAAGTCCGCGGGCAGGAGGATTCGAACCCCGGTCTCATGCTCGCCAGTCTAAAATGCTATCCTCTCAGCCACATCTCTTTTTTCTCCCGAGGGGAAAATGTTGGTGGAAAGGAAACTGTTTTCAAACGAATGCGTTGCAACGTTGCTCAAAATTTGAAGTTAGGATAACTAAGCTTAGGCTTAACGGATATAGTTGATTTTTTTCCAATAGATTGCTAAGGTCATAGGCAGTGTGGAACACCATGAGTGCAGTGTGGAAATGCCCTATTTCGCTGTTATTTTGAAGTGTCCATTTTGATGGTAAATATGGACATTACAAAGAATCGGACGGCATTTTTTTCGAGCACATATCAAGGGTTGGTATATTCAGAAAGTTGGTGTATTTTTAAGCGTAGTTTTTGAATTTACCCATGTGCAGTGTGGAATTTGAAGTTTTTTCATAGAAAGTCAATTTTTTTGAAATTTCAGTGACACTATGGTTTGCTAAGCAGTCACGTAAATTCCACACTGCACATTATGTTACCACACTAAAACAAAGTCTGCTGAGTTGATTTTCACCGAGAAACTTCGAAAAAATTCGCAATCTGAAGTTGATTTTGAAGTTGGGAAAAAATAAAAAAGTTAGCTCGAATGAAGATTCGAACCTGGGCCTTCTGAACACTAGCAAAATGGCCTACCACTGAACTAAATGTGCATTTATTTCCCCAAGTTAAATGTTGATGAAAAGGAAACAAAGTTTTTTTTCGAAAAAAATGCAGTGTGACTTTTGAAAAAAATGTACAGTGTCCATTTTGGACACGTCTCGTCAGGTGTGTTTAAGAGCGATTTCAAAATTATTTAATTTATAAAATATTTTAGGCAAAACCAGAAACACTATTCAACTTTGAAAGTGAAATTTTAACGCCAGAATTTCAAAATTTCAAAAAAATTCAGTATCACAATAAACTTCTGCTTCAAATAAATCTATATTTTCAGCCCAAAAAAAAAACAGAAACGCAATGTTTTTGCTCTGTTCTGCTCTATATTTTCCACTGTTATGTTATGTTATTTTTCATTTTTCAGTGTGTCAAAAATATGTTATGAATAATTAATAAAATAATAAAATTGCACGGTGTTCTTGGCAACCCCCCTGAAAATATGTAGGTACTTGAATAAAAAACACATTTTATTTTATTTTTTTATTATTAATAATAATCACATTTTTCTGTCTCGATTGCCGTCAAATTTGTTTATTGCATTTACAGAAAAAATAAATAAAATTTTGTTTTTCCAGCCGATTTTCTCTTCGCTAGCTTTTGGTGGATTCGGTGAATAATGTGAAACGATTTTTTTTCGAAAATGGCAATTACTGTTAGCGAGCTTCTCAATGGTGTTGCTTCTCGCCTTGTATACGGTAGGTTTTTTTTGTTTGAAAATGAAATATTTATGTTGGAGCATATGTAGAAGGGGTTTCTTATTCAGAAAGTGCATGAATTTTTGAGTTTTCAAAAAAAAAGCTGTCAATCTTAGGATCCCGGGTTCAATCCACGGTGCCCCCTCTTTCCCAAAAAAATCCGAATGCACTTGAATTAGCCTAATTCTCACGATGTCTGAATCTATTTGCAGCAACATTTGTACAATGAATAATTTATTCTGTTATGCGTTGTTCCAAAGTTTTACTTCCAAAAATAACTTTTGAACTCTGGAACGCCGAAAAAAAAATAAATATGGCCTAGAAAACCAAATATTTCCTGATCTCCTGAATTTTGGTTTTCTCTTCCATGACTCTGATATTTTTGGATTTGAAAGAAGTCGCCCAGCTAATTGCATAATGGGAGACCACCCACGAAGCCTAAAACTTTGACACTTGAAAATAAAATTACTGTATCTGAAAAACTGTAAAAAACTTTGTGAACCAAAATTTTCTAAAATTATGAATCTAGATCAGAGAATTTGTAATTATTAGACTTGTTAAAAAATCTTAACATTTAATTTTGAGCTAAAAAAAATAAAAAGTTTAAAATTCTGAACCTGTTTTTATTTTCAGAAGGTTCAATTTGTGATCGCCATCCTTGTTGGAATGATGGAAAATGTCATATCAATAGCACATCCAATTATTTTTGCGAGTGTCCGCCGTCTTTCGTTGGTGTCAAATGTGAATATAGGGTAAGTTCAAGCTTGAGGTTTTCAAGGAAGCTTTGAATTCTGTTCAGTTTTTCATCCAAGGTATTTTTTCCAGATTCTCGATTTATGCAAAATTTCAAAATGTCAAAATTTTGGTATCTGCGATTTTGGCAATTTCAAAGTTGATTGCTCATTGTTGCGGCAGAAAGGTTTGTAAACAATTTTTCTTTTATTTCAAATTTCTCAAGCGTAGAGTTATTTTTTTTGTTCTTCCTTAAAATAAATAAATAGGGAATTGTAGAAACTTGCATGAAAAAAAAATAAATTCAATTGTTTGCTAGATTAGTTTTCAATTCGAATCAGAATGTACTTTATTTTGTTTATTTTTTTTTGCAAAAAAAACTGTCCATTTTCTTAATCCATTTCTGAAGATTAGAAGTTGCTGGAAATTAGGAAAAAAGCTGAAAAATATCATGTTTTCTAGTTTGTAAGTACCTCAGGGAGTTGCACCGAAATGAGCTTGAAACCAGAATTTTTCGGATTTTGGTGGGCTAGAGAGGCTAGAGAAGCTAGAGGAGCTAGAGAGCCTAGAGAGCCTAGAGAGCCTAGAGAGCCTAGAGAGCCTAGAGAGCCTAGAGAGTCTAGAGAGCCCAGAAAGCCTAGAGAGCCTAGAGAGCCTAGAAAGCCTAGAGAGCCTAGGGAGCCTAGAGAGCCTAGAGAGCCTAGAGAACCTAGAAAGCTAGAGAGCCTAGAGAGCCTAGAGAGCCTAGAGAGCCTAGAGAGCCTAGAGAGCCTAGAGAGCCTAGAGAAGCTAGAGAGCCTAGAGAGCTTTAAGAGCCTAGAAAGCTTAGAGAGTCCAGAAAGCCTAGAGAGCCTAGAGAGCCTAGAAAGCCTAGAGAGCCTAGAGAGCCTAGAGAGCCTAGAGAGCCTAGAGAGGCTAGAGAGCCTAGAGAGCCTAGAGAGCCTAGAGAGCCTAGAGAGCCTAGAGAGCCTAGAGAGCCGAGAGAGCCTAGAGAGCCTAGAACCCAGAGAGAATAGTTTTTGAGCTCAACGGGATTTCTTTCAAGAAACTGCCCACAAATAGAAACCCTACAAAAATCTCGAGATTTTTAAAGGTCTTCATTTTTTTCCTCTTCTATTTCTTCTCTCAACCTGACTCATTATAGAATTTTTTTTCCTTCTCGGAATTATTTTTCATTTTTTTGCACATGTTTTTTGTGCGTTGAAAAATCGTAAACAATTAGATAGAAAAATAAAAAATCACTCAAATTTCTATTAGCCAAAAAACAACACAAAAAATAATAGAAAAAAGGAAAAAAAAGGTTTTGAGCCTGAACTCACTTGGCTCACGCACTTATAATCCGACGACAAAAACCTTTTTTTTTTGTTGGAAAGAAAAAAATTCTTTTTATTTTGTTTTCTACATTGATTTTTGTGTGTATGTTGAGCGATTCGGTTATCTATAAATTTCGAAATTTATTATTTTATAGTAGAAGATATGGTAAGTACAGATATTTTTCATTATTAACAAAAAAAAACAAAAAACATGACGACTTTTCTTTTTTTTTCTCAAGTACAACACAAGACCCTTTCGAAGAATGAATAAATAAGAGGATTTTCTCTGAAAAATTTATTATTTTTTGTTGTTGAATTTAGAAATGTTCGTTAAATTATAGGGTAACATCAATTATTTCCTCTTTAAACTTGTTTTTGAACCAGATAATCCTATAATTCCGGAAAATCGGAACATTCTCTGAAAATTAACAATTCCAAAAATTATACTGATTGTGAGAACTGAAAACTTCTTTATCAACCTTTAATTTATTATTGAAAATTATTTTTCATATCTTCGAAAAATAAAAAAAAATAAATTTTTTAAGCTGGTAAATTGCATGTTCAGAAAATTATAGGGTAAAATAATAATTTTTTCTTTTCTTGTTGAAATTATTAGTCACATTTATATATTTTTCGAGCATTTCATTGATTTTTTTGTTGAATTTGAGCTTAACTTTGAGAAAACAGTCAGAAAAAAATCTTCTGAACTCTCTAGAGCTGTAAATAATTTCAGAATGTCTCCCAGATCTCCTAGAATCATCTCCAGGCTTTTTGGAAATTCAGAAATGTCTTCTGGAATTTTTAGAATGTTTTCTGGGATTCTGAAACTTCTCCTAGGCTTTCTGAAAATAATTTCTGGCTTTTTGAAGATTCAGAAAAGATTTCTGGGCCATTTGAGGGTTTCTCAAAAACTCAAAGCTTTCATAGAATATTTCACGGGATTTTGAAAATTCTAGAATATTTCCAAGCTTTCTGAATCTCTTCCAGACTTTCTGAAAATTCAGAAAAAAGTTCCTAGCCTTTTAGAATCTTCTCCAGGCTTTTTGGAAATTCAGAAAAGGCTTCTGGAATTTTTAGAATCTTTTCCGGGCATTCGTAAAAATTTCCTAGATTTTCGGATTTTTTCCAAATTCTTTGAAAATTCAGAAAAACCTGGTTTTTTCTCAAAACCTCCCTGCAAATCGGACTATAAAAAAGTGTGATCAAACCACAAACATGTGTCAAAAACACTCTACATTTTCAATTTTTGTTTATTTTTTTATTTATTTATTTTTGCATACATTTTTTCATTTATTTATTTATTTATAGCTTTGTTTTTTCTGAACATGAGCACAAAATCTAGTATGAAACATTGAGCTCAAAAAATCTTGTTCCTTGAAAATTTGGCCGGAAATGAAAGCATTTTTCATTTTTTATTCTTTTCTTTTTTTTTTTCTTCGCCATGTTATTTTTTTTTGTTGAACGAAAACATGAAAATGATTTTTTTTCGGAGCAATAGAAATTTCTAGACAAATTTTTTTTTTGGACAAAAAAATTGTTTGGTTCGAGCAAAACAGAAACAGAGATTAGCCGTTTTCTCGCTAATCAAATAATATTTTCCTGTGAATCTAATTTCCGTCTGGAATTATAAATTTTGAAGAACTCTTAGGACTTTGCGGAATTTTTAATTTTTCCGGAAATTTTGTTTGATATGTCTCAAAGTTTAATTTTCCACGTTTTTTTGAAGTATTTGATTTTAGAGCCGAATTTTTGATCTACCAAGCAAGATTCCCAGATTTTTAATGGGCGAAGTACTGTAGCTCAATTTTTTCCGTCAATCTGATTTTTGAGAAAAATTGGATTTATCAAAAGTCTCTTTCAGTTTTTTTCTCAAATTAATTGTAAGTATCCAAAGCTCAAGTGACTCTTAAGAGCACAAAAATGAAATTGTTTATTTTTCTACCTTTTTCAAAAATTATAGCCTCTACACGTCATTTTGTAGTGACAAAAATGTCAGGTTTAGTCATGAAAATGATTCATAATTTCTGAAATTTAGTTTTCTTGTTGAGCCATGAATTCTTGGCTCCCAGACATTTTTGAACTGAAAACTTGATTTCTGAATTTTTGTGAGATATGTTGTATGTACATACATTTATATGTAGATTTTATACATACATCTTCAATTTCCCACACAACCTTTCCACATAAATTATGAACTCGAGAAAAAAAACGAAGTGCCGAGATTGACAATTATCCGAGCGCTGCGTACTTGTTAGTTTAGCAGCATATAATTATTTTTTCTTCTCAACCAAACTAATGAAATTCTGAACTTTTTTCTTTTTTTTTTGAAGGTTTCTGAATGCTTCTAAAGGCTTCCGAATGCTCTTGAAAGTTCCTAAAGCTTCTTCCTTAAGGCTTCTAAAAGTTTCTGAAGATTTCTAAAAGTTGCTTTGAGTTTCCCAAGATTCTTTAAGGTTTCAGAAGGTTTTTAAAAGTTTCCCAAAATTTTTCAAAAGTTTAGGTTCAAGTTCACTTGTCAGTTTCATCTTCCTCAAGAAAAAAATATGAATATTCTTTATTCCTAACACAAAAAAAAGTGAGCAAGAAAAGTTTCTCTGATTTTGAGCACTTTCAAACGAGCTCTTGGGAATTTCGAGAATTTTCATGTTTTTCCCCCGTATTTCTTCTTTTTTTCTTACATACTTTCATATTTTTGCCCGAAAAAATTAGGAAAAAAGTTTCTTTTCAAAAAATTTTCTAGTTGGTTCTCAAGTGTCTCAATTTAATGTAATAAACAAGAGATTTTTTCCATTTTTTGTGGCCAAAAAAAAAGAGCGGACGCTCTTTTCTTGTGAATAATAAATAAAAATATATTCCATTTTTTTCTTCACTGTTTCGTTTTTTTTTCCTAATATTCATCCTGATATTTTTGAGGTTTTGATTTGGAATCTGAAATGATAATGAAATTGTGATGTATGCTTTAACACGCATGTATTTTATCAACTCGTTTGGTAAGATTTTTTGAACAGTTCAAAATGTTTTCACAATTTTTTTAAAAATTTTCGGTGGAAAATTACACACTGTGTTTTGAAGAGGAATAAAATTTGATTTTTCAATTTATTTGAAATATCTTCAGTCCAAAAGTTCTACAAAAAACCAAGAACCAAATGAAAAATGAAATCATAGCCTCATTAAAATTCCATCTAATTAAGCAAATTGGATTCAGGCAGGCAGGCAGGCAGGAAAAAGAAAAAAAAGCTATGAAAAAAATGAATATAAACCTACTGTAACATCCAATTTATTTATTTATGTATTCTTTTCTTGCAGATTTTCTCAGCTCCTGTTTATCTTCGCAATGCTTGAATGGTGGAACTTGTGCTAACTCAACTGGTCTTTTTAGATGTCAATGCACTTCACTTTTTCATGGACCATTTTGTCAATGTGGGTTTTTTTTGGGAATACAATTTGAGTGAAACAGGTCCACAAGATCATTTTTTTTCAGTCGACAATAATGAAACCAGTTACGAGTGGACACTTTTGGAAATTTCCATATTTTTCTTTGTCATTTTTATGGTCGTTTTTGCAGTCATGATTATCTGCTGCGCGTGAGTTTTCTGGGGTTTTTTTTCAGAAAATTAAAAAAATCTTCTGGAGCACCGATAAGCTTAATTTTATTGATCAATAGAATTTTAGAAATAAAATTGAATTTTTGAAAATCTGAAAAGTTGGATATGATTTCTGAAACACGTAATTTTTTTGAGAGTTACTGTAACTATGCCTGGGCAAATTTCTAGGCTAGTGTAGCCCAAAATTTCCAAGAACTCGAGAGAAAATTCCGGAGCCCGGGTTTTTCTTAAACGTGAGAATTTTGAAATATCACAAGATAACAAATCCCTATTTTCATTTCAAAAATTTGAAAAATACAGAAATTTTGGACAAAACTACGATTCAAAAATTTTTCCAGATCTTCGAATCATATGGGTTTCTACATCAGTGTCCCGAACAAGCACTACAACAGGTAAGGTTATGAAAAAAAGGTCCAGGAAGGCCCATCAAAAATTTTTAGAAATATGATTTTTCATATCTGATTCAGAATTGTTATCTGAAAATTGAAACTCTTCAAATCAAATCACGATAAACTTCTTTCTCTCAAATAATACAAATTCCAAAAAATCTAATTTTTTTTCCAGATGGGAAGACGAGGATGATATGTTTGATGAATCACAAAGTGATAACGGAGAGCAAATAATGGCAATGTCAGATATTCGGAAACAATTTGAGAAAAACACAACAACAACACCACCAACGGTAACACGTGGTTTAGTTGTGTCAAGAACTCGCGAAACGGTTTTGGAAGATCTTGAAGATTCCACAATTTTGCAACTGTAAACAATAAATAAATAAATAAATAAATAGAACAAAAAATATTGTGGTTTTTTGTTGATCTACATACTTCTCTGTGATTCATTGTATTTCCGATTTATTTTACAACATAAACGTCATTCATATGTAAATATGTGTAGTTGTTTTTTTCTGATTCATCCCTGGATATGCAAACTTTTTTTTTGATCTACTATGTTTTGGCAAATGTTGACTGAGACAAAACAAACACCGTGTTTTTTTCGATTTTGATACATTTGCTTGCGCAAGCTGTCAGTTTTTTTTTTTTTCTATCTTGATATCGAAACTGGACTTGGTTTGAGACCAATTTGGAGCAATTTTAATTGGGAAAATGTTTTTTGGTTTTTTGCTGGAAAATGTGTAAACAAGAGGAATGAATTATTTGGATGAGGAGATCTCGAGTTTCAAACATTGGTCGAAAGTTTGTGGGAAGATTCTGAAATTAGGGGATGATTTTTAGTGGAAGAAAGCTGAAAAATAAAAAAATTCAATTTTTTTTCTACATTTTTTGATAGCCTGGAAAACTAACTTCACAATAGAAAAGTTTAATTTTGAACCGGGAAAATTACTTCAGAAAATTGAAACCGAAAACATTTTGAAAAAAATTTCTAGAAAAAAAGTTCATAAATTGATTTTCAAATGCTTGTGAGATTGAAAAAAATAGAAATTCTTTTCAAATTTCAACTTTTTTTGTGAAAATGAATTTTTGAAGTATTCCAAACATTTTCAAAATTCTGAAAACAGCTAGAAAAAAATTGAACTTTTTTAAATGTGGAGTTTGAACAAAAAATAAGTTATGCTAATTTGAAAAAGCATCCTTGAAGGATTTTTTTCTGGGGGCATTTCAAACTTGGTTTAAAAATTTCAAAAATAGAAAAAACAGTGAAACACCGTGTAAAATGACCTGAAATTCTAGATGCACAGTAGTTTGGAGCTGTGTTTCTCTGTCAATTCCGATTTGTATTTTTTTTAATCAGAAGACGAACAAAAATCGATTTTTATGTAAGATTCCATCTTGAAAATTCAAAAAAAAAACAAGTAGAATTTCTCAAAATGTTCCATTTTTTTTCAATTTTATTAAAAATTAGTTTATGTTTTCATAAAAGTTTCCTAATTTATTCTGAATTTTTGAAAATCTAAATCTTCAGATTCTAAAAAAGTGCATTCATCAAACATCAAATGATCATTGTTACAAATTGCCAACAAAAGGTTTATGTAGTCCAAACAAAAAAAAACCATGTTTTTTCTTTTCTTTCTCTCTCGCCTGTCTACAAATTACTCACTCACAAGCAATCATTTTCTTCTCACTTCTCCTCTATTTGTTCCAATGTTTTTTTGCTGCCATTCGCCCGTAAGTATTTTTTTCTGTATCTGATGCATGTTTGTTTGCGATTTACGTGCACTTGCCGCCTGCTCGCGCACCGATCAAATACGGTAGGCGGCAAAGGTGTGGTGGGCGCCGTTTTGCGTATAGATAAAGTCGGACACGTCGGTTAGCATCAGTCTTGCTTGCCGCGCAGCGCTTTGCTCGCAAGTAGACGCAACCAACTTTATTTGATATTTTTTTCTAATATTCCTAGTTTATCTACGAAAATATTATGCAACGAATAAAAGTGTCACTTATGTTTGGCACCATTTTTAGTTTCATTTTTCTTTCTATTGTCATTCAGGCAACATCTGGAGAAAAAGTAGATTTATCGGAACATCTGAAACATTTCACAAATGTCAGAAGGCTGAATGCGTGAGTTTTTTGAGATCGGGGAACTTGGGGTTTCTAGAGATTTTGAAAACCTTTTTTTCTCAAAATTTCATATATATTTTCAGTTACCCATACACTGCTCCTGAAAGAGTAGTCGATAAAGCAAAATGCACATTTCGAAAACATCGGAAACCACAATCGAGCCCTTATCCATATCCATTAGCAGATCCATCGATGGCTGGACAACCTGCAGCGGATTGTGAGTTTTTTTGAGATCTTGAGCCTAAAGATCGCGGGCTTCAGGGAAAGAGATCTGGGGGTCAGATCTGGTTTACTAAACACAATGTGAAATTTATTCAACCGCAAATTTTTGAGTGAAAAAAAATGATTATTTCAAAAAGTGGAAAATCAAAAATCACAATTTTCAGAAAAATGAAAAATTCTCCAATATTTTTTTGGTGGTCCAATTTTGACGGTCTGAAAATCAGACCTGATTAGTCGGCCCTGGCTCAAAATTGACAAGCTCAATTTTTAGGATATGTTTACAAAACACAGTGTACAGTACTTCTGGAGCTCTCTAAAATCTTCTGAAAGTGCCTGGAGGTTTCTGGGGGGCTTCAATAGGCCTTAGAAGACTTCAGTAGGCTTTAGAAGGCTTTAGAAGGCTTCAATAGGCTTTAGAAGGCTTTAGAAGGCTTTTGTAGCATTCTGAAAGCGTCTGGGGGCTTCTGGGGGCTTCAAAATCTTCCAGAAAACTTCAGAAGGCTTTAGAATCCTCCAGAAAATTTCAGAAGGCTTTTGAAGCATTCTGAAGCTATCTATGTTCATAGTTTGATTCAGAAATAGTGTTGAAAAATTCACAGTTATGAAAAATTCATTTAGATCATTTAGGAACATTTTTTCTCATAAAACCTTCCCGATTTCCTCCCCAAACCCTTGAATTTTTAGTTAACGGAATGAGTGGAATGCCCGGAATGCAATCAAATCGTCAACCACCACTTCAAGTTGTTCACCCACCGGCGCCAAATGAAAAAGACTGGGTGCTAACCGCTGGTAATGAAAGTCTTGTTGACAATGTTCTCGCAATCTCCCTCCAATATGGCGGAAGATTGGTGTCAATGGGTTATTATTTGCAGAATAATGATGTCAAATACTACGCAATTATGCATAAATATACTGGTAAATTAATAAAATCAGCAGAAAAAAAAAAGAAAAAAAAATTTTTTTCTAGGACCGGTATTTATTAAACCCTCGCCGATGACATTTGATGAGCTTATCAAAGCGGTTCGGGAAAATGAGGCACGTGATCTTGCGCTAACTCAAGTTTGTGGCCAAGAAGGTAAACCTGGAGAGATTACTTTCACCACTTATTGGGAGCGCATTCCTGGAGCGGAGTTTCATGTGAGTTTTTTGGAGAGAGAGTCCAGAGAAAACATTTTGTCTGCGTCTCGCTTAGAGACAATGCAAAAGGAAGAGAGCGCAGACACTGTTCTTTCTGTAGAAGGACAATTTTATTAGTTTTTGTGCCAACTTTGAATCTTTAAATTCTGAAAAAAAAACTTCCAGAGTTTTAATTATTAAAATAATTCTTATTTTCAGGTCTGGTTCCCTGGACAACCGCACGCTGACGAGCAAAAAGAGCATTTCGAGCAAAACGGTTTCCGCTTAACATATCTCTGTGGATACAGTGAAGCTGGAAAAGGAAAATATGTCGGAGTTTGGCAAAAACCTGCAACATCTTCTGCACAATATGAAGCACATTATGGTTTAACAATGGAAGCCTGTATGCAAAAAGATCGACTTTTGACACAAAAAGGATTTGTCGCAACTTCGATCCGTGTTTTCAACAATCGAAATCAGGTGTTATGCACGGGCATTTGGGAGATGAAAAATGGTCGAAGTAGTGTTCAAGTTGGACCGAATTTAGAGACTATGTATCGAACTATGCAGAGGAATCCGAATATGTTGCCGAGACAAATTTCACATTATTTGGATAATTATCAGAATGTAAGAGAATAGTGTGATTTGAAAAAAAAAAGTTTTTTGTAGATTATTTATGTTGTGCTTTGGAGTGATATTGATACGAATCGATATCCAAACCCTAAACCTCTTTGGGATGAAACGTGAGTTTTTAAGGGTTTTTGAGATTTTTTGGAAATTCTGAAAATCTTCTGAAAATCCTGTCAGGGGTTTCGAGGCTTATTGGGCTTTTTGGAAAATATTCCTGATGAATTTTACTATTTCAAATAAGCTCTAAGCTTCAAAATTCAAAAATTTTCATTGTTGCTCAAAGAAAAAGTAACTCAAAAACTCCCATCTTCAGTTAATCCGATAATTTAGCCTAACTCAACAATTTGAAATTTCATTTTTATGAATATCCCTTGTTAGGAGGACCTCAAAATTGGGATTTTCTATTTTTATCACAGCATTGCTCATGTTAGAGGTTGAACTACGTGAAATTTGACCACTTCAGCAAAAATCTCCAAATTTCCAAATTTTCAGACCAATCCCAGTGCGATTCCTCAAAGGTTCTCCAGAACTTTTGCGCGAAGATCAAATGGAATTTCTGATCCGGAGAGTCGAACATTTTATGAAGGATCTGAACATACCAGGACTCTCAATCGCAATTTCGAAAAAAGAAAAACTCAAATTTGCGGCAGGTTTGTTTGCATTTATTGAAACATCATCTTTATTGTGTGTGTCCGAGAGAAAAAACAACAAACATCTAGTTTTGCTTTTGTCATGAACAATAAGATTATTGTAGGTTTTGGGTATACCGATATTCGCAAAGAGGAACCTGTTACACCGAATCATCAGTTCAGGTAAATTGAGACTTTTTATTAGGGATTTGGAGAATAGAGATCAAGGATTTTGTTTAGAGTTGGATCAGTTTCAAAGCCGGTTACCGCTGCAGCCATCATGCTTTTGATAGATAAAGGACACTTTGATCTCGACTCCAAACTCTTTGGGAAAAATTCGATTTTCGAAGATGAATTCAGTAAAAAACATCAATATCCGAGATATGTTACGGAAATCACTGTGAGACATTTGTTAGAGCATACTTCTGGAGGATGGGATAATCTACAATCGGATGCGGCTTGGATTCAACCGGAGATGAGTACGAAAGAACTTGTGCAGCATGTTCTTACAAATGTGCCGTTGGAGTATAAGCCTGGAACTATGTGGATTTATTCGAATTTTGGATATCAACTTTTAGGTAGGATTTTTGTGAGCTGAAAAAATCAGTGAGACACCGTGTAAAATGGCCTGAAAATCTAGATATACAGTAGTTTAGAGCTGTGTTTTTCTATCAATTTTAATTTTTATGAAATTCTGTTAATGGCTTTTTTTAACCATTGAAATTGGATTTAAATAAATCGTCCACCTTTAAGAGCTTCAAGGATTTTTGAAGATTCCGAGGTTTCAGAAATTCTGGAACTTCTAGAAGTTTGCAACATATTAGGGATTTACAACCTGTCAAAGCTTTTCAGCAGATTTTAAAATTCTGAAAACTTTCAAATTCAAGGCTTCCAGAGCTTTCAGAGATTCCACGGACCTTTTTTCAGTCAATTCAAAACTCAAACAACTTTCTAGCCTTCCAAAATGTTTCTCAGGGCTCTGGAATAATCACAAATTTTCTAGACTTCAAAAAAATTCCTCGAAATTCACCTTTCCAATTTTCTTTTTTTTTGATGTACACTTCATCTCGAGATTTTCCTAACCTTCAAAACCACCGTACTATTTATTTTTGCCTTTCCATTTCTAGTTTGAAATCCAATCTTTACATATTGAAATTGAGAAGTTTTGTAAAAATGACACTTTTTTTCGCTCTTCAAAAATCTGATCCCCCTCCTCTCGAAAATCCCAAAAATCTTTAAAAAATGTACATAAATAAAAAGTTTTTATAGGTTTTCTGATCGAAACAACCACCGGAATGTCCTATGAGGCGTTTGTCAAAAAGAACATTTTCGCACCATCTGGCGTTTACGATATTCAAGTGGCTCGACCGACGATTAGCGAGAGAGCACCGTAAATTTTTTGTTTCGGGAATTTTTTTTTTTTTGAGAAAAAAAAATATGTGGAGATGGAATGGGAACATTTAAGAGAAAAATTTCAAAATTTTTATATTTTCAGACGAGAAGTGATGTATTACATGTCTGGAAATGGGTTGGGCTTCAATCCATATGAAATGTTGGCCCCGGAACGAATTGGACCATGGGGAGGCTGGATTGCAAGCCCTATTCAATTATTGATGTTTATGGTAGGCCTGGGGACCATGAAAATTAGATTTTCAATTTAATTTGGAAATTATAAGACCCGAAATAAATTTATGAGGTGACCAAGTTTTTTGAAAAAATTTTAAGGCTTTTTGAATATACTGTAGTTCTTCTGAACTATGAAATTTCAAAAAAAAATCAGAATTTGAACACAAATTTTATAGAAAAAAAAAAAGTTTAAAATATTTTTTTTTAGAATTTTGATTCAAAATTCATATCCTCGGAATATTTAAATTCCAAACTAAATTTTTCAGAGTCGAATTGATGGCTTCAAAGAAAGAAATGATATTTTGAGTGAAACCGCAATCGTTGGTCTCAAAACACCTTCACTCGCATCAAATGACACATATGGTGAGTTCAAACTACACATAGACTAAAACGATAAGCCGAGTCACATATTTTTTCCAAAAAAAAACATTTTTTTCCCAGGGCTTGGCTGGTCTTTGAATATAATGGGTTTCAATGGTTGGCAACACGATGGTCGTATGCCTGGAAGTGCAGCAATGCTTGTTCGCCTTGACAATGGCTTGGAAATGGCTGTAACTGTCAACAAGGAATATTCGGAACGTGACTTTTTCCATGAACTTGGTTATGTTCTTCATCACGTTGGAAATAATTGCGATTGGTGGGATGATGATTATGATTTGTTCCAGAAATCGAAGAGAACTTTGAGAAGTATCAATAAGAACGCATTGTCATAATATATAATTTGAAAAACATTCCAAACATTTTCAGTATTTTGTTGAAATCGGTATTAAATTATTTATTTTATTTTATTAATTATTGGGCCTATGCAAAGAGAAATAAATATTTTGTGATGAAGCTGGATTCTGAACAAAAAATAACTTTTGCTCATTTAAAAGAGCATGTTTTATTACACGGATTTTTTCTGTGAGCTTCTCAACTCGAAAAAACAGTGAAACACCGTGTAAAATGACTTGAAAGTCTAGATATAAAGTAGTTTGGAGCTCGTTTTCTCTGTAGCTGAGCCTTGATAACTTTAATGTGTAGGACTGGCGCCTAGAGAGCCACATTAGCAAGAACCCGCGCCTGGAGAACCACATTAGCTAGGAGCCGCGCCTAGAGAACCACAGTATCAAGCACCCACGCCTGGAGAACCGCATTTGCTAGAAGCCGCGCCTAGAAAACAATATTAGCTAGGAGCCGCGCCTAGACAACCACAGTAGCAAGCACCCACGCCTGGAGAACCGCATTAGCAAGCACTCACGCTTGGAGAACCACATTTTCTAGGAGCCGCGCCTCAAGAAACTTCTATGTCAACTACCCGCTCCTAGGCAGCAATCGTCAAGGCTTAGCGTCTATAAACGCATAAAAATCGCTCCAATGATAAAAATAGTGTTTTTCTCTGCATTCTCCACTCTCGAAAAACATTTTAGTACAAAATATTTATCTGCAAAAGCCTATAATTAAAATATTTTTACTCTGCTAATTAATTTTGAGTTATTTATTTATAGGTGCAAATATATATATATTGATATGAGATCAGAGTTGTTGTTTGAAACCGAAAAGTAATTGTCAGCAAAAAGAGTTAACATAAGTAGAAAAAAATGGGTAGGACAGGAAAGCGGGGCAAGAAGATTTGGTTGTTTGATTATCACGATTGGGTAAATTATGAGGTGTGAAGGTGAACAAAAAACATATGCGAAAAAAAGTTAGAGAGAAACTAGGGTTGCACCATTGTCATAATATTCGGATGAGGAATCTGGTGGCGTTGCTAATGTTGAGTTGTAGTCAGATGAGTGATTTGAAGAGGAAGAGAGGTGCTAGAATAAGTAGACTCTAGTCTGGATTTTTCATAAGATTTTTGGGGGTAGAAATCTAATTTATAGTTCAGATAATTTTGAAATTTTTCAGAATTTTCTTTTTTCTGGAATTCTGGTTTTGTCCAAACCAGATTCAAATTTAAAAAAAAATTATATTTATTTTGTGCTCCAAAATTTAGGGCTCTCAAGGCTTTCAAAAAATATCCCAAAACACAATTTTCCTAATTATATTTTTTTAAATGAAGATTTCTTTGGTTTTCAGAAACATGGCTAAAAATAATGAATTTATGAGTTCCCGAAAATTCCTAGCAATTTTTTTGACCGCGTCATTTTCACCGTTATGACTAATAGAAAAATACAATGTGAGTAAGAGAGACGCAGACATCAATAAACATAAAAAGTTTGGCAAGAAGAGAGAGTGTCTGCGTCTCTCTTATTTGTATTGTATTTCTCTCCCAGTGCGCTAAAATATGTTCTCAAAATAAAAAGCAACACTTTTCAAAGATCAAACAATTCTCGGAAAAATTGAGCCAATTTGAAAATTATTAGAGCTAGAAATAAAATTTTTTTTTTAAATCTCACCTCAAATCCAATTTGTTGATTATCCATACCAATCAAAGTCTGATGCATTCCTGGCGATAATTGTCCACCGTCACGATTCTGAATACTTCGACGATATTTCGCTCGAGCATTTTGAAACCAAACTTGTAAAACACGTTTTGTGAGCCCGGTTTTTTGAGCAAGTTGCTTGAGATCTTTTGCATCGGGATTATGATTCAGGTTGAAGTATTGTTTCATTGTTCGAAGTTGGTGATGTTTGAAGGATGTTCGCATTCTTTTTGAGCGGTTGTTGTTGGATTGAGAATCATCGTCGGGGAATTCTGGAAATTTTGGAAGTTTTTAAATGTCTGGAAATTTTTCTCTATATAGAAATTTTCAGAATAATTTTGTTATTAGTCAATTTGCGAATTAAGGAGAAATAGAAAATCCAAAATGTTAAGAAAGTTCCAAAAATAAACTTTTTTTTAAATTTTGAATAACTACTAATGATTTTGTAACTGTTTATGACACAGTTTTTCCTTAAACTAACCTTAAGCTTAATCGCTTTTAAGTGTAACCTAAATCATAATAAAAGCTCTAAATTTTGAGCCCCTAAAGCCTAACATGAAATCTAAGAAAACTGGGCTCAAGTCTCATCAGCCCATCTAGAAAATCAGATCCTAAAAATCCCACGAGCCCAGGCTTCAAATCAAGTCTAGCCTTGAACTTAAGCTAACTCAAGTTCAATAAATTAATTCTGATACTGACAACAATTTCCAAAGCTCACAATCCATTCTCCCCATTGTTTATTTTTCAAAATTCAAAAATGTTCCCCATCCCCCCTCCACTTATCTCTGCATGTCGCCCCCCCTATCCAACCAGCTGCTAAAAACTAGCACAGATTAGTCAGCTCCCCCTTGAAACTTGACTCCTTATTCAATCCAAGCCCTATATATGTTACCACCTGTGCATGTTCTTGATTCCTAATAATCCGCTTGAATATTCACCGCGCCCAACCCAATTATTTACTTATCATTTGTTATTCGAGAACAATTCCCTCTTTTTTTTTTGAATTTTGGAATTTGAATTTGATGAAAATGAATAACAAGTTTTTCTGCTGTCTTGGGAATTTGACTAATGAATTTATATTTTGTTACCTATTTTTATTTTTATCATAGATTTTTCTAGCAAAAGAAAAAGAAGAGGGAAGAGAACAAGAGAAGCAGCTACCGTAGTATTTTCGGCATTTTTTGCTCAAACTTGAAAAAGGCGGAAAGGGAAGAGGAAAAGATGCTAATTAATAACATAAAAGCAAAAATGTATACATACCTTCCGGTTCTTCTGACACTTCACGAGTCGGTCTTTCTGCAATAGGTGCTTCATCTCGGAGTACGGTGTTGCAAATTATGTCGTAATGAGCTGGAATATAATTGTTGGAATAGAATTAGATGAGGAGAATAATGAGTTGTGGGGTGCTCTTCAGTTCAAAAGTACGGTAGAACCTGCATATCAAACTTTTGAGTTAGATATGCAGGTCTGGGCTAGATTATTTTTTAAAAATATATTTAGATATGCAGGTTCTACCGTACCTAGGAAAAGCGTGCAATTTTTAGTCCAGAAGGTTCTATTGTACCTAGAAAAGACTACACTGTAGTCTTTTCAAGCCTAGTATTCTCTAGGTACGGTAGAACCTGCAGATCTAATTTTCAAAATTAAATTGGACAGAAATTTTTGTGACTCGAAAATTTTCCTAAGTAGGATACGGTAGAACCTGCATATCTAACTTGACTTTTGAGGGAAAAATTACACAGAAAACTTTTGGAACTTTTTGTTCAGATGTGTTACTGTAGAACCTGCAGATCTAACTCCTGACTAATGTTAGTTAGATATGCAAGTATATTGTTTTTGGACAAATTTACTGATTTTCTGAATTCCGAGAGAAGTACACTGAAGAAACATCCCCCTTTTCCTTTCTAATAATTCAAAAATATTATTATTATTATTATGTTTTAATGAATCTGGTTACCATGACAAAAGATATGTTTTTGAGCCGACATTGTAAACATATCACCCTTCGCCAACGCAACACCACAAATATGACATTGAAAACAGGCGATGTGAAAAATTGCGTCACGAACTTTCATCACAATATCATCAGGGCGAATCGGAATGTCGCATTTGTCGCAGACTTTTCGGAACTTTTTCATGTAATCTGCACGGCATAAAATATTGCCATCTCGAAGGAAACAGGTTTCTTCGAAGCCCATGGAGAACTGGAAAATGTGGGGATTTGAAGGGTTGAAATTTTCCATCAAAAATTTCTACTAGAGTTGTGGTAACTCTGGACTGAACTAACCTCACAAGTAGAACATCTAACACAACTCATATGATATGGATGATCATCAATATAGGCAGTAATCGCATCATTGATCGCAAAAGTACATGCAGTGCAGGTCACTGAAATTTTCATTTGTTGATTTTTGGGTTTTTTTTTCAAAGATTCTCTTACATGGATGTTGTGATCGTGGTTGTTGTGATTGTTGAATCGATTTGAAATCAAGAGCGGAAGGAAGAAGCGATTCAATAATCGATCCAGTAAGACTATTGGTAGTTGATGGTGATTGAACAGAAAGCAAGTGGAATTGTTGGGGAGAGTCTTGTTTTAGGAAATTTTCGTCGAGGATTTCGCATTTTGGGACTGCAAGATTTTTAAAATTAGACCCTCGGAATCAATTTTCAAAACCCCCAACCAACTCACTATATAAAATCCAAGCGGTATAACCAGTCTTCCCAATTGGAAAACTGAATATTTTGTGAGAGCCCAAATTTAGCATTTTAGTTTTCAAAAAAGGTAAAACGAACATAATCTCTAATGAGAATAATTGAAAAAGTGCTGGTTGAAAATGCGACTAATAAGTCTCATTGGAGCATGAATCAATGTCATCATATTACTTTTTTTTAGAAAAAATTTAGATGTACTTTTAGTTTTGATTATTTTAATCATGTGATACATATATTTGCAGGTTTTGCAGAATTTGGGGGTTCGATTTCAGATTTTCTCAAGGCTCAAAGATCGGAGAAGGTCCCTAGAGTTTTCAAACGTTCCTAAGACTCTACGGTACCAAAGGCCTCTACAGTACCCCCCTCCTCTATTTTTCCCAAATATTTTTCTAGAGTTAGACTAACCTTGCGTGATAGTTTCTTTTCCATTCGTTGTCACATAGAGCATATCAAGCATTAGAAGGCGCCTGAAATTTTTTGAATTTATTTTCAAAAAAAAAATTCAAAAACTCATTGAAAAGAGAAAAAAATGCACTATTCGGTTCCCAAACGGTTCCCAATTTTTTGTGAAAACAATAGTTTGCGAAAAAAATACAAATCTCTCAAAATTTTACCGAACGACGACCTGGCCAAAGTTTTTTTTTCATTTTTTGAGAAGATTAAAAAAATAGCGACACATACGCGAAAATCTCGAATTTCGCCCTATTTTTCGAAGTTTTATTTTTATTTTTTATTTTCTGCGGTACCGTAATCCGACAAAAAACAACACAAACTTATTGATTTTTTGGTTGGAAAAAATTGAGGACAAAAATATTTGGATAAAAAAAATGGAAACAGAGATGAGAGTGCTTTAAAACATCAGCAAAATTTGTAGCTAATACAAATTTTTTGTTTTGAACAAGGAAAAGGAAATATGTAACTCTAATTTTTTTGGTCTAATGAATAAATCGTGATATGCGTTTTTCTCGTTGTTTTTTTCATTTTCACAAACACTTTTTTTCTACCTTTTCGTGACAAAAATCTATTAAATTTTGGTTTTTTTTTGGGAAAAGCGGAAACTGAAAAGGTTTCAGTTTTCAATATTAGGAATTATTTTCTGGAAAAATACGTTTTCAGAAAAACTTCCTGATCGAACAATATAAAATTCAAAAATTTGAAATTGAAGCAATTTTTGAGGGCTACAAAAAATTGAGTCAAAATTGATCTACAAAATTTTGAGACCAGATTTTAGTCTTCACGATTTAGGCTCAGCCTAGTTTCAGGCTTGAGGCTTCAGCTTCTGATTTAGGCTTCAGGGTTTGGGCTTCAGGCTTCAGGCTTACACTCTTAGATTTTACAAGACTTACATTGGATATCCTAGGGTTCTAATGGCATGAAATAATGACTACAGTTAGGTTTTAAAATATTTCAGATTTCACTGGATTTCAAGATTTCAGGAATCAAGATTCAAATTTCAAACTTTAGACTTCAAGCTTAAACTTCTTGGCTCAGATTTCAGGAATAGTATTTCAAAAGAATCACAATTTTCTTTCTTTGAAGTCTCATAGGGAGATCTGAAAATAATTTTGAGAGCTTCTATGACAAGTAGTGGGTCTAGAGATCACTCTGGGAAATTCTAGCGCCATGAGTAGCAGCTGTGCCTATAGAGAGCTTCTTTGAGAAGTAAACGCGCCTAGAAGCAGAATTTTACCTTGCTTTTACAATTACAAGTTTTGATTTTTTATTTCTATGAAAGCTGGATGAAAAGTAAAATTTTCATAGTTTTTTTCGGTCAAAAATAGTTCTCACAAGTCAAAGTATTACCTCAAATTTCAAGGCCTCCTAAAAACTTTTAAAGAAATCCAAGTAAACTTACGCCAAATATTGATTAGCGTCTTCTTGTTGAGTCAATCCCAACAATTGATTAGTTGAATTAGTAAAAGCACCATTATGATTCTGATTTTGATTATTCAGAATATGCTGATATGGAAGAAGAACAGTGTCAGCAATCGAAGTCGAACACTGTTTCAATTCTTCTACAGTAGTATTTGTCATCGAAGAAACGGCGGCAGCAACAGCGGCAGCAGTGAATAAAGAAGACATTTCAACTAACTAGCTAGAAGAGAAGAAAGCTTAGCTTTATTATTCGAGAGCCCCTTTTTCACCTCTTTCTTCTTCTTCTTCTGCTCCTTCTTCTATTTTAAGGATAGTATTCTGCTCTGCTTCAAATCTGATGAATATGAATATGAAAATGAAAATAATATGTATGTATGTAGAATAAAAAGAAGTAACCTTTCTTTTTTTCGGGGGAGAAAAAAGAATCAGTGAATTGTTTTCTATTCCTCTCTCCTAATTAGCTATCGAAATAGGCGGAGCCTTTGGGAATTTGAACAAAAAAAAATTATTATTTTCTGGTTATCACTTGTTATTATAGATATTGGGAATTTTTGAGTGGGTTGAATTCATTTGAGACAACAAAGAGGGAGAGGGGGATTTTTTAGAACTTTGTTTTTGATTTTGAATTTTTGAGGGCAGAACATGATAGGTTGAGCCTAGAAGCATTGAAGAATAGAAAGCCTTGAAAGCTTTGGGAGTCCAGGGAGCCTGGAGAGCCTAGAGAGCCTAGAGCCTAGAGAGCCTAGAGAGCCTAGAGAGCCTAGAGAGCCTAGAGAGCCTAGAGAGCCTAGAGAGCCTAGAGCCTAGAGAGCCTAGAGAGCCTAGAGAGCCTAGAGAGCCTAGAGAGCCTAGAGAGTCTAGAGAGCCCAGTGAGCCTAGAGAGCCTAGAGAGCCTAGAGAGCTCAGAAAACTCATGAAGCCTAAGGAGCCTATGAGGCCTAAAAATTACTGAAAATCTTGAGAAGCCTAGAAAACATAAGCCTAGGGAGCCTATGAAGCCTAGGAAGCCTAAGACTTGATCTAACTTTTTCAGAGGCAAATTTAGAAAAAAAACAGACTTTGAATTTCTAACAAGAAATTCAAAATCTGGAGCTCAAGAAGTCAATCAATTTTTTCGAAATTCAGAATCACACGTTCAGAAAAATTCAGAATTCACAGAAAAAAACTTCTGAAATCTTACTGTAGTCGAAAAATTATTTTCAGATTTATATAGTTTCAAACCTTCAACCTTATGGATCAGTTTTCAAAATTTAATTTGAAAATTTGACATCAGAAGCTTCAGAAGCCACACAAATATTTTCAGAATTCTCAAATTCAGAAACTTTTTGAGTCCAAAATATGTAGCACCAAGAAAAATTCTTATAAAACTTTACAAATTTTCCAAAAGAAGACTAATATGAGCAATATTCAATCCAACAAAACTAAAAAAAAAAATTCCCAAAAATCAAAATACCAAAAATGTTGCACAAAACCAAAATAAACAAGAAAAAATGTTTTGGTTTCTTTTCTTTTCTTAAAAAATATGTTATTATGAGCAATGATGTCAACAGTGTCTAACAAAATGTCAAATGTCATATGTCACAGTTTTTCAAGAATTTTTTCTTTCATAGTTGCTCATTATATGTAGTTTCTCAATTCAATTCATAAATCAATTCGATTCCTCAATATCAAACAAGCAACTCGCTAATTAAATTAGCAACATAATAAATAAGCTTTTTCATCATCAAACTGAATACAATTAGACTAATTAAAAGTTTTTCAAAAAAAAAAGAGAGAATTTAGTGTGCACCTGCCAGCTCAATTTTGCTCTTCTTTTTGTCTCAGCGGGATGTGCTATTGCGCAATTTTTGAAAATTTTGGAGTTTGACGATCATTTTGAGCATTTTTTTGAGAGTGAGCCTAGGCTTTTTCAAAATTATGGAAAAGCCTAGGTTTTCTAGAACCGGGCCTGAGAAATTTTACACAAAAAAAAGCCGGCACTCGGGCAGGCCTATAGGTTTTTCGGAGCCTAGAAAAGCCTGAAAAGCCTAATTATTTTCATTCCTGTTTCAGTAATATTCAAAGTTTATATTTTAATTTTCAAAAAAAAAGTTCAGACAAAAAAAATCGAAAAAAACCCACTCAACCTGTTAATATGATTATGAAAAAATCATCGACCGCAAGCAAAAAAAATCTTAAAAATGTGAAAAAACAAAAACAGGGTGTCATCTAATCTAAGATGTGTGTGCTGCTGCTGACAGGGGATTTTTGTTTTTGGGCAAAACTACGGTATAAAGGGTGGAGCTTTTGGGAAATTATGAGTGGATGAGGAGAAGAAATGGGAGAGAATCTGTGTGCAAGTTGACACTTGAGAAGGGGGGAATAACAACATGTGCATGTGTGTGTGGGTTATTTTTATTTTTATGTTTGGCGAGAGAGAATATAAATTTTTGAATTTTTAATGTGAAGCAGAAAGAATAGGAAATGGAATCTGGAAAATTAAAAAAAATTTAAATTCTGATTTTGAGCACAAATTTTGTTCCATAAAATTAACCTGAAAACCTTTTGAAGCAGGAATTAAAATTCTGAAAACTTTTTTCCCAAACCTGGAAAAGTTCGAAAATTTTCTGAAGTTTGGATTCAGAATTTTTTTTAAAGTTTCTCACAAAGAAAAACTTTGCGTTAAAGTTTTAAAAATTTTGAATACTAGCACAAAATTAACCTGAAAACTTTTTCTCAATCTGGAAAAAAATTGAAAAAATCCTGAAGTCTTGAAATTCTGAAAAAATATAATTTTCTTTCTGGAAATTCTTCATGAAAAAATTTGGGATTCGAAAAATTCGGCTTGAAAATTCTTAAATTCTGCACAGAAATGATCTGAAAACTTTTTCTCCATCTGGAAAAAATTCGAAAAAATCCTGAAGTCTTGAAATTCTGGTATGAAAATTGTATTGTCTTTCTGGAAATTTTTCAGGTAAAAATTTAGGACTCGAAAAAATTCGGCTTGAAAATTCTTAAATCCAGCGCAAAAATGATCTGAAAACTATTTCTCAATCCGGAAAAATTAAGAAAAAATCCTGAAGTCTTGAAATTGTAAAAAAATCGGAATGTTTGAAAACAATCTGGAAGTCTGGAAATGTATCCAAAAACTTTTTCTCAAAATATTTTGAAAAATGAGTTTATAAAAATTCCCGATAAAAAATCAACAAATCACAGTTGCTCCACAGAACAAACTATTAATATAAGTAACAAGTTGTGGAATCTCGCTAGCAGAATTAACATGTTGATGACATTTCGCAATTGCCGCCAATTGAGTCATATTTGCTTTCTCACCAATTCCAATCGCATACATTTCCAATCTTGCACTTCTCAATTGTTTTGCCGAATCAGTCGGATCCGCAAATGATGTATCATGTCCATTCACAAAGTTTCCAGTGTCCCATCCAGTTGAGCTAACAAAAATCAAGAATTTTCTAGTTGGCGCTGGTCTCAAAGGAGCGGTGATATTTTCAAAGTTAATATAATCAAAGATTGATTGAATATTATTTCCACTAACTCCGGTATAACCAAAGGTATTCAATTCATTGAGTTCTTCGGTGAATTTTTCAAAGCTATCAATTGTGTTGAGATCTCCTCTGAAATTCGGGCTAGCGTCGTATGTTCCAATAACGATTCTTGATTTATCTTGAGCAATTGTCAAGGAATTTCCGATTTGTTTCACAGCTCCGATGGTTTGATAGAATGTGTCTTCACTAATTCCACTTGATGAATCAAGAGCGATCAAAATATCGATCTGGAAAAAAAATGATTTTTTGAACACTGAAAATCTCTAGATCTCTCCTCCATATCAAAAAATCTTCAGATAGACTTACATTAACTGTTGAATCATCACATGGTGCATAAGTTGAAGCTGGAGCAGAGCTTGTAACTGGTAAAGGCGACGTTGGTGCAACCGATGCTATTGTTGCTGAAAATAATTTTATTATAATTTTTTTTCGAAATTGAACATCTGAAGGATTTCTCAGAGCTTGAAATCCAATATCTGGAAGCCTGCGCCCAACTCACGTTGCGGTTTAATTTCCCCATCACAATGAATTGTATAAGTTCTTCTAAATGGATGTCCTTCAACATCGAAACCATCTAATGAAACCACAAATGAATTGTGAACACATTTAAAGGTTCTGAAAATCAATAAAAAGTTCTGTTGTGCATCTTACACAGTAACTCACGTTTCAGAAATAAAAGTATAAGCACATCCATCTCTGACAACAAATGGGCTGGCCCACGCAAGTCGAGTCTCATCCAAATCATAAATCTGAGCATATGTCAAAATTGCACCAGTTGAAGCTTGGGCGACGATTGCGTTATCAAAATCACCAGCTCTTGGGAAGAGCACAGCTCCACCATCGTGCCAGCCACCATCAGTTGAGATGTCTTGGGTGAATGCGAGGTCGATTTCAAGGTTGGTTTGGATACGAATGTTGATCTGGAAAAGAAAACTCTACTGAAATTTCTCTGATTCATATTTTTGACTCACTGTACATGGTCCCGCATTCGTCAAACTGCTGTCAATGTCAATTGTCCAAATTCCAGGTTGTTCACCATTTTGACTGAATACAGTAACCAGGTTGGTTTTTGATTTGACGATATTCAAGGAATCAACTCGTTTGACTGAAAAAAAGGTCAAGATTTGATTTTCTGAATTTTTTTCATTTTTTGTTAAAAGTTATTTTGAGTTGATTTAAAGACCTAAAAAAATGCTTTTTTTTTGCAAAAATTTCGATTTTCAGATTATAAATTCCAGAAAAATATATAAAACTCACTATTAGTATCAAAAACTGCAATATCAGCGGCGGTTTGAGAGAAAACATCGACAATAACTTCAGTGCCATTGATATCCAGCTCGATATAATCTTGGTAAACAGCACAGTTACTGAAAAAACATATTTGTGCTTGAATTGAGGCTTTCAGATTTTTAAGAGCAAAAAATCTAAAATTTCTTATGAACTTACAAAATTTTAAATATTTTTGTAATCATAAAAAATTCTTCAAAAATAAAAAAAATATTCAAAAATATTTCATAAGAGTAAAAATCCAGACACAAATTGTTTTTTTTTTGAAAAAAAAAACTTCTTATTATATTTTAATACAAAAACATACACCTTTATTATTCCTGTAAAATGTTTTTCTCTCTTTCTCTATGTCTCTCACTCTCTCACTCTCTCCCGCATCTCCGTTTTTTCTATCCGTTTTGTTTTCACTCTTTCCCCCAAACACAACACACACATAGAATATTCACAGCGGCAGAGAAAGAGAGTAGGCATCAAGTATATATTGGCTCGATGCATTCTCTCTTTCGTCCGGTTCCATGGTGTAGCGGTTAGCACTCAGGACTTTGAATCCTGCGACCCGAGTTCAAATCTCGGTGGAACCTACGGCTTTTTTGCGGTTTTTTTTATTTTTGTTTTTTTTTTGGAGAGAAGAGAGGGAAAGGAATTTTTTCTTTTAACAATAAAATATATATATGTTTTGAGGACGCCGGTTTTTTAAATAGGTTAGGGGAATCTTGGATTCTTTGGATAGTAAACTCAAAAATTCCTCATTTCCCCCAAGAACTCACTCAAGTTTGTGTGTCAAAACAAAATACGAATTATGAAGAGATGCCAAAACTGCAAGCCAAGTAGTTGGTAGATCTTCTGGTTTTGTCAATTGATATGAAGATCCCCCAGTTACATGAGCTGTTTCAAAAAGTGTAGTTACAGATGGGTCATTGTAATCAGTGGCGTCTCCTGGAGCTTTGGTATCGCCAATGAAGAAGAAGTGAACCTAAAATTTTTGTTGTATGAAATCTTGAGCAAATTAGAATATCCTTACAGCTGAATGTGAGAGTGCCAAAGCTGAAACAACAGTTTGACGTTCTAAGGTATCTTGAGCATTTCCAGCAGTAATTACAAAAACTTTGGAATTTGCAACAACGTTGGTATTCGTGATAGCTCTTACAATTCCAGTGAAAATGTCGCGTTTTTGCTGTGTTGCTGTGTATGGATTATTCTTGATCTCATCCGAAAGTAATTTGGCAAAAGTAGCAGTGTTATTTGATGTGATAACTTGGGATGTTGTTGGTTTTGCGGCGGCGTCGCGGAAAACAACACCGACGAAATTGGTGAACCAATGTGGATCTTTGGCGTTGACACCGTTTAGAACTGTGTTGATGGTTTGCTCGAGATTGTCGTTGACTGTTTTCATGTCACCGTTGATTGTTCCATCGATGACGACGATGAAAGTTCGGGCGGTGTTTGCAATTTCCGGAACATTTAATTGATTTCTTGTGCAAAGTGCTGCAAAAATTTGAGATTTTGTTTCAAAGGGTCCAGTCAAAAATATTTTCTATAAGTTTGGAGTAGCTGATAATGATTTTGTTGTCCGAAAAAAAAACATTAGATTTGTAGAATTTGGAGCATTGCTCATTTTAGTTTTAGGCTTGCTCATATTAGCCTTCCAATTGAAAATTTCTTGGTAATTTTTCTGTAGAAAAATTTGATTTTCAAACAAAGATTAACATTAGCAATCCTAAAATATCTACAAAATACAACATTTACAAATTCAAACCTAACATGAGCAATCCCTAACTTTCAAAAAGAAACATAGTCTGAGCAATGCTGAAAATTATAATTCTCAAAATCAGAATCAAAATTAATATGAGCGATCTCAAATTTTCTAAAAAAAACTTTTCAAGAAAAATTAAAATATAACCTGAGCAATGCTGGAAATTATATTGAAATAGGTTTATGACCGAACATTTTTTTCACAAAAATGTGTAGTTTTTATTGATTTTCTGCGGATTTTTCAAAAAATTTTCAAAAATTTTGAGATCTCCCAAAACAAATCCAACTCACGAATTTGGCAGAATTGTCCATCCCACGACGGCGGGCAAACACATTTATCCAAAGTCGCCGATAAAAATCCACCATTTTCACAATAAGCATATTCACAAGTGTCTCCATAGAAGCTTGCTGGGCAGATACATTTTCCTTTGTAGTAGACTCCACCATTTGTACAGGAGTTCTCATCGATTCCACCAACACAAGCTGCTGGCACGATTCTTTGATAAAGGTAGCCAGCATCATCGACACCTAAAAATCATATGATTTTTTTGAATGTCAAAATAAGATCAAAATACCAGTGATAAGCATTTGATAGAAAAAGTTTGGACAATTGAATGGTTCAGAAATGTAGTTATAAAGACAATTGTCGCGTTTTTTGAGTGATCTTGAATTGATAATTGTTTGATTGTCATAGTAGAAATGAACATATTCAACAGCTTTTGAGTTTGAAAGACTGTTTGGATAAACAATCAAACGATTGTTGTTGGTGTTTTCGTTGGATTCATCACTTCCAAGATCGTCGTGGATGTTTGAGGTGAATCTGGTGGCGAGCTGGAAAATATGGGTGTGTTTTGAAGTATTAAACTCTGGAGGGAATGAAGTTGTGAGATAAAGAAAAATTTTCAAAAATCAGAGTAAGCTCAAAACAAAATTCAAAAAATTTTTTTTTCAATTCAGAAAATTAGGTTCAGATTTTCAAACTTACTTTAAAGCTTATGTTAGATTTTAATTTTTGAAAAAAAGTTTGTAAAAAGATGAAGCTTAATGTTAGGCTTTAGTGAAAAATCCTAAAATGTTTTTTTTTCAAAGTGAAAACTAAAGCGTAATCTCAAGATTCTGCAAAAATTATGAAATCCGTTCTGAGCTTTAATTTAGCCTTATTCAAAATTAACGCTATTCAAAGAAAAATTTAAAAAGTTTGAATCTGAACCCCAATTTTGAGCACTAAAAAAATTTCAGCCGAATTAATAGCTCACTCCATTAGGCTCCAGTAAGAGAAGATTCAACCGTGACAAGAGAAAAACTAAGCTTTCGGAAAAAATTCAATCTATGAAAAAAAAAATCAATAAATGATAAATTGAAATTTTTCTACCCTCGGAATTTTTTTATTTGCAGAAACTGAATGTGTGTTGAATCTAGAATTTAAATTCAAATGCCAAATTTAAATTTTTTTTTTCAAAACCCCCTTTTCTCATTCTCAAGACCTAATAGTTCTGATAACTCACTTGAATTGTTGATTGAGATCTCACTGAAATTGCGCATTGTCCTTGAGCCTTGACTTGAACTTTCCAAATACCACGACCAAGATGATCTGAAAACATATTTTTTCATTTTTTTTATTCCAAATATCTTTTCCCAACTCACTAATATCTGGATTAGAAGAGGTGTATTCCGAAGTATCTGAAAATCATTTGTTCTCTAAAAAATTCTGAAAAAAAATGATGAACTTACAAGCATTCTTTTCACAAACATAATAATATTTTTCTGTGCAATCAGCAGTTTTCCAACCATGTTGATTCTTGTTGACATCGACAACACAGCTAGAAAAATTCAAAGATGTTTTTCGCTTCAATAAAAACAAATCTTACTGTTTATCGGTGTTGAGTTCTGGTTGTCCTGGAAGCCAATTGGAATATTGGGTGTCATTCAATGTCAAAACTATATCGTCATTGAAACTGTCCCATTGGAATGTACCGAAGTGAAGGCTGTCACTGAGACCGATCCAGAAATTCGCGTTAGCACTGTATGCTGAAATGGTGGTTTTCATAATTTGAAGATTTTTGTCGGTAAACTTGGGAATTTTTTGATTTTTGAAAATGTATATTAATGATAGTCAGATATTGTGGAGAAAAATTATCTTCCTACAAGTTTCCACATAGAAAAATTATATTTTTCATCTCTAAATATTTTGGACTAGAAAAAATTCTTACAGAAAGATCTTTCTAATACAGTTCTCAACTGAAGGACTTCTGAAAATTTCTCTTAAAATACATCAATTTTTTTAACAAAAAACCTCAAAAAAATCATGTTAGATTCCCCCTATTTTTCGTGAATGCAAGAAAGGTTTTTGTGCTACAATAATTTTTCTGCCACTTATACAGTAGCCGAAAAATTATTATAATACAAAAACCAATCGTGCAAGCACTTTGTTTTCGTTTTTTTTTATAAATTGAGATGAAACAAATGATCACTTGCAACAAACCGTCTCCCCTCTTATTCTTTTTCATGCGACGACAACTGACAGGTCTCACCTGTCTCTATCTTTTTCATGCGGAGTGGGCGGGGCCAAGGTTCGATCCCACATGCCGACCAACTTTTTTTTTAATTCTCTCGAATTTTTTTTGTGAAAACGTTCGTCCCGCGCGGGAAAATAAGTCAAATGTTTTGAAGAGACTGAGAGAAAAATAAATGAGAGTGTGTGCTAATTAGAGAGACTGCAGACATTACAACATTATTTCGTTTGTCTGCAGGGACAATTTGCTCTTGCGGTTTTTCAATTCTGGGAACTTTTTTTTAGGAAAATCTCTAAATTTTTTGAGTAAAATTTTTTGAAAACAATTTTGAACTTCAAAAAAAATATTTCCAAAATTCCCAAACCCATTTACAAACCATTCAACTTTGATTGTTCCTCATAATTAAAAATATTAGCCAACGAAGCATTCTCCATATGACACGTCACCAAAGCTTCATACCAAAATCCAGCTTCAGTTGAGAATTTATAACAATGATTGTCAATCGCAATCCATCCATCATCACAAGATCGAACAACATAATCCATTCTAGCGTTAGTTCCATAGTCATTGAAGAGGTTCGAAACTGAAGCTTCACTATCACCTGGTGGTGTATAAATTGGCGCTGAATTCAAGTAACCTTGAATATATGTTGTGAAGGATTGAGTTCCATCATCGATTGGAATGTAGAAAGTGGCATCAGAACAATCGGTAAGAGTATTTTCGTAGATCAAACTTGACATGTAATTGGTTGGAATTTGATTGAGAACACTTCCTGAATTTGGAGTTGTTGCAGTGATGAAACTTCCACCGGAGAACTGGGTTAAACTGATTAATCCGTCAACTGTGATGTCTTGACCACAGGGGTTTAGAGATGATTGAATGATGTTGATTTGGATTTTGTTGACTTCGATTCTTTGGAGGATTTGACCGTATGAGACGAGATCTTGTTTTGGTTGACCGTAGAGGAAGACGTACACAATTCCACCCCATTGAACACTGAAAAAGATTTAGAAAGAATTGAGTTTTTTTAATTTTCTGGACTCAAATGTTTGAACCAAAAAGTTCCGAAGTTCAGTAAATCAACATTTTTTTCAAAATTTCAGAATGCATATCCAGAAAAGTCGAGAAAATTTTTGAAATTTCTGAAATTCAGATTTTTTATTGAAAAGTTTTTTTTTAGGTTTTAAAATTTTCTGGACTCTAATGAACCTGTGAGCTTGGAGATTTTCATAAAAAAACAAATTTTCAAATTTTGAGCTTAAAAAACAGATGGCCAAATTTGGTCCAGAAAATTCAAGGACCTTTTCAAACCCGACTTTAAAATAAAATGCTCAAAAAACATCTGAAATTCTAATTTTGACAAAAAATTTAAATTTGAAAAAAATTATTCGAGAAATATATTTTATAATGAAAATGTATGATATTCGAGTGGAAAAAAAGTCTGAAAAATCCACATTTTCAGAAAATTTTTCAAAAATTTCAAATCTGCGAAAAAGTCTTCAAAAAAAATTTTCCCAAAAATCATTTTGTAATGAAAATTTTCAAAATTTCAGAATGCATACCCAGAAAATTCGAGAAAATTTTTGATATTTCTGAAATTCTGTGTTGAAAAATCCACTTTGCAAGACATTTTCAAAAAACCTCTGAAATTCTAATTTTGTCAGAAATTTTAATTCTGCAAAAAAATTCTTTGAGAATATTATTTTGTAATGAAAATTTATGATTTTCTAGTGAAAAAAAGTCTGAAAAATCCAAATTTTCAAAGATTTTTGAGCTCTATAATCTAGCTAGATAAAAAAATCATTCAATCTTCCTTGTTCCAAAACTCACTTATCATGAGAAATAACTTCAAGAAGAGTTGCATAGAAATCCAACGATAAACAAGTGTATCCACTATGTTGAAGGTTTTGATTATAAAGATCAGAAATGCCACTAACAATATCTTTTCCATTTGTACTATCAACAATCAAAGAATGTGCAGAATCATTAAATCGAAGAAGTTGATAATTCGAAATCCATTTTGGATGTTGATAGAGAATATCATTAAAAACTCTTGGCGCTGCGTCATTCAAAGTTCTCAAAGTGGCTCGGGTAGTGAGAGAATCATGAATCATAATTGATAAACTTCGATGATTGAAACCCCAAAATCCATAATTATTATATTCAAAACATTTGGAAACTTCGCAAAATTGTCCACTAAATCCAGCAGCACATTGGCAGATTCCAAATTGTGAACTTCCACCATTTTCACATGAAATTGTTTGACATCTTTCACCAGAGAAATGACTTTGACATATACAAGTGTTGTTATAAAGAACACCACCATTCAAACATTGTTGGGTATCTGGTTGTGGAGGAGATGTTGAGCAGAAGGTTGTGGTTGTTCGGAGAACTACTTGACCATAAACATCGGAGGTATAAATGTTGATATAAATTGGGAGGAATGCTTGAGGGCATGTGAAGGTTCCGAAATACATTTCATATTTGCAGTTATCTCGCCATTGTCCAGAAGATGCGTAGAGCATTTGTCTTTGGCTTGTAGCAGGGTCTGGAAATTTTCAATTCTAGATTTTCTGAAATTCAATTTTTTTCAAAATTTGAGCGCAGGTTTTGAGGCTTGAAAAATTCCATTTATCAATTTTTCATTTAGGATTATTCCATTATTACTAGAATCTAGTTATACTAGTGTTTAGTTAAACTAGAGTCTAGTTGAGCTTTAGTAACTAGACTTTAGTTTAACTAAAGTGTGGAATCAATGAAGTTTAGCCAAATAAATCCAATTACTAGAGCCAAGCTAAACTAGACTCTAACTACAGTCTAGTTTCAGGTATATTTAAACTAGAGTCTAGTAAAATTAGAACATCTTGTCACACTCTATAGAGAATTTTGCCAAAGTTATATTATTTGGTAATCTCTGAATGGGGCCCCTGAATGGGGCCAGTTTCTGAGAAAATGGGGCCACCTGAATGGGGCCACTTGTGTGGCAAATTCCCTCAATGGGGCCAGCAAGAAAAAGTAAGAATTTCTCACTTTTTCCTGAATGGGGCCACCTAAAAAGATGAAACACATAATTTCTGCATAATTCCTCAATGGGGCCATGTAATTTTTGTGCATTTCCTGAATGGGGCCCATCTTCTCATTTTTATACATCTTGTGACGTCATAGTGATCGTGAATTGAAATTTCATAAAAGTTTTCAAGTTTTTTAATAGCGTATGTGAGTTATAACTTACTCATATGTTTACCACGTATGCAAATGTTGGATTCTGAAGGCATAGCCTCTCTTACATGAAAATTCTCAAGTTTCATGAATTTTTGAAACAGTAAAATTAAATGAAATATTTCTTTTTGGAATTCAAGTCTTGCTTTTTTCAAACACTCGAAAACTATCAAAAATCACAGAGAAAATTCAGAATTTTCACAAATTGGAGAAAAAATATCAAATGTTTTTCTCAAATTTTCGGGTCACGAAATTTTCGGGTTACTACGCATTAAACAATTCGAAAAATATTCACAGAAGCATGTTTTGAAAATTGAACCAAAATCTGGAAGTAGTTCGTTAGATAATTCTCACAGAAATTCTATATAAAATTTGAAAACTATTGAAAAACATGTCATATAAGTTTTCACACCTTGATATTTTGGCACCTTGCCCATAAACAAGACACGGACATCGCGCAAAAAAGTGTGTTTTTTTTGGAGACGGAGATGAGTTTTTTGGGAAGTTATCCAAAAAACTTGTTGTCAACTATCTAAGAATACGGTAATAACCAAAACTTAATGAAATGAACAACTTATTTTAGAAGAAAAAATCAATTTGATTGAAGAAAATAATTGGGAAAATGTAAAGTTTACCCAGAAAAATTATTCGAAATATTCGAGGAAAATTTAAATATTTTCATCATCAGAGCCTGAAAATTTGAGAAAAAGTTACATTCGAAATGTTTTCAATGCTGATAATAAAAACCACATCATAATAACGTTATTAAAAATTTGAAAACTTTCATGAAATTTCAATTCACGATCACTATGACGTCACAAGATGTACAAAAATGAAAAGATGGGCCCCATTCAGGAAATGCACAAAAAAACATGGCCCCATTAAGGAATTATGCAGAAATTAGGCAATCTCTGAATGGGGCCCCTGAATGGGGCCAGTTTCTGAGAAAATGGGGCCACCTGAATGGGGCCACTTGTGTGGCAAATTCCCTTAATGGGGCCAGAAAGAAAAAGTAAGAATTTCTCCCTTTTTCCTGAATGGGGCCACCTAAAAAGATGAAACACATAATTTCTGCATAATTCCTCAATGGGGCCATGTATTTTTTGTGCATTTCCTGAATGGGGCCCATCTTTTCATTTTTATACATCTTGTGACGTCATAGTGATCGTGAATTGAAATTTCATGAAAGTTTTCAAATTTTTAATAACGTTATTATGATGTGGTTTTTATTCTCAGCATTGAAAACATTTCGAATGTAACTTTTTCTCAAATTTTCAGGCTCTGATGATGAAAATATTTAAATTTTCCTCGAATAATTCGAATAATTTTTCTGGGTAAACTTTTACATTTCTTGCCTATTATTTTCTTCAATTCTTATATTTATTTTCTTCAATAAAATTGATGTTTTCTTCTAAAATAAGTTGTTCATGTCATTAAGTTTTGGTTATTATCGTATTCTTAGCTAGTTGACAACAATTTTTTGGATAACTTCCCAAAAAACTCATCTGGGTCTCCAAAAAAACACACTTTTTTTGCGCGATGTCCGTGTCTTATTTATGGGCAAGGTGCCAAAATATCAAGGTGTGAAAACTTATATGACATGTTTTTCAATAGTTTTTAAATTTTATATAGAATTTCTGTGAGAATTATCTAACGAACTACTTCCAGATTTTGGTTCAATTTTCAAAACATGCTTCTGTGAATATTTTCGAATTGTTTAATGCGTAGTAACCCGAAAATTTCGTGACCCGAAAATTTGAGAAAAAACATTTGATATTTTTTCTCCAATTTGTGCAAAATTCTGAATTTTCTCTGTGATTTTTGATAGTTTTCGAGTGTTTGAAATAAGCAAGACTTGAATTCCAAAAAGAAATATTTCATTCAATTTTACTGTTTCAAAAATTCATGAAACTGGGGAATTTTCATGTAAAAGAGGCTCCATGCCTTCAGAACCCAACAATTGTATACGTGGTAAACATATGAGTAAGTTATAACTCACATACGCCATTAAAAAATTTGAAAACTTTCATGAAATTTCAATTCACGGTCACTATGACGTCACAAGATGTATAAAAATGAGAAGATGGGCCCCATTCAGGAAATGCACAAAAAATACATGGCCCCATTGAGGAAATATACAAAAATTATGTGTTTTATCTTTTTAGGTGGCCCCATTCAGGAAAAAGGGAGAAATTCTTACTTTTTTCTTTCTGGCCCCATTAAGGGAATTTGCCACACAAGTGGCCCCATTCAGGTGGCCCCATTTTCTCAGAAACTGGCCCCATTCAGGGGCCCCATTCAGAGATTACCAGAAATTATGTGTTTCATCTTTTTAGGTGGCCCCATTCAGGAAAAAGTGAGAAATTCTTACTTTTTTCTTGCTGGCCCCATTGAGGGAATTTGCCACACAAGTGGCCCCATTCAGGTGGCCCCATTTTCTCAGAAACTGGCCCCATCCAGGGGCCCCATTCAGAGATTGCCTATTATTTTTGGCTAGAAGTTTTTGAGTTTCTAGAATTTAGAAGACAACTTTTCTAGCCTAAACATCTTAAAAATTCTTAAAAAATTTACCATTATACCAAACAGTAGCTTCAAGAGTTGCATCAAGTGGATCATCCAAATATAAAGAATCCATACGAGCAACCAAGTGTGAAGATTGTTCTGTAAAAAATATTTGTTTTGGAGATAGTCTAACTCAAATTTTCTTACGATAAACTGGAGTATGATAAGTGTTATCAGTCAACAAATCACTGGAAATCGAAGCATACAAACGATATGTGGATCTTCCCATCAATCTGTATTGACAAACTGAAGAATGTGTGCCGGTGCTATTGATGTTGAGCTGAAAAACAGTCAGGTAAGGATTTCAGATTTTTTTTCAGAGAAAAAAATGGTAAAACTTACGAAATACGCTCCAACTGGTGGCTTCGAAGTTTTCCAAATGTATAAATCACCATTTGTGAAAACGAGTGGTGGGACAACTTGAGTTTTGTTGGGGAATGTGAGAACCGGTGCAAGGCCATCTGAAAAATCGATAATTTTTTTTAGGAAATGCCGCAAATGTGATCATAAAGTTTTTGGATAAGAAATCTGGTTTTTTTTTAAATTTGTTTCGGGTTCAATTTTATATGAGCAATTCATCCCAAACCTAGGCTAATATGAGCAATCTTTCTTTCTGTTTTAGCTTCGTAATATGAGTAGCCGAAAATATTGGATGATTACTGTAAATCTTTTACAGTACCCTTATGTTCATTTGTCTGACATTGAGAATTTCAGCTTTTCAGATTTCTGAAAACGATTACAGCGTCTTTGTTTTGGTCTTGAAACTATTCAAAAAATTTACATGGAAAATAAATCAGAAATGATTTTTCAGAAAAGTTCCCCCTTCAAAAACCCCTGAAAACTCACATCCTGTAGCTTGAAGAGTCAAATAATCGATCGATTGATCAACAAAAAATGGTTGGAAAGTTGGCGCTTTTCTACAATCCTCCAAATCATTTGTCAAAATTGTATCATATTGCCAAATATTTTGAGCGAGTTGGAAAGTCATTTCACCGAGTTGAGTGAGTTGAGCTTGAGCCAACAATCCTTTGGAAAGTCGAGAGATTTGACGAAGCGATTCATAGGAATTGGAGGAAACATCGACGTTGCAGGAACCATCGGCAGCGTCGGTGATTACGAAGTTGATCTTCAAAAAAATTTATGTGAAGTCTCATCTATGTATCAAGATTTACCTGAGCTCTAGTGTTGACAATTTTTTGCATAAGATCTCCAACAGTTTCAAAATTATCATTAGCTGGACCATCAGAAAATACGAATACTGGTGAATTTGGATATTTTTTGAAGGCATTCATTGATAATACTTGAGATACTCCAGAAAGTAATGGATCTTCACAGGCTGTTTGACTTGGTGGGAGGGAGATACTTCGAATTGAATCGATGAAGGCTTGACCGGTTTCATATTCGTGGACAAAGACAATGTCTGAAATAAAGAAATTGGGCTTTGTCAGAGAAAAAAGCCCAATTTTTGAAAATTATAAATCATTTTTGGTCATCACTGGAAAGGTTCAGATAATTTTGATGTTTTCAAGAAAAAATTCCGAATCGAATCATCTAAAAATTTGATGATTTTTGAAGTCGAAAAATTTCAAAATGATTTTTTGAAATTTTTCGACTTCAAATTTTTCGTGAAACCAATTTTTGAAATGTTATAATCAGACATCTGGAAACTTTGCTTTAACAAAATGTGATTCATTGAATAATTTTATAATTTCAAGAAAAAATTCCGAATGGGATAATCTAAAATTCGAAATTTATTTTTGAAAGTTTTGAAACTTTTCCGGTTTTGAATTATGTTCTTACAAATTTTAATTTTACATTCAAAATGATTTTTCAGATATTTTTAATATTTTATCTGGGTTTTGAAAATTTCGAAAACCTAAATTTAAAAAAAATCAGAATTTTCTCTAATCAGTCTTCTGAAAATTTTGTTTTTTTTTTCAAAAGTTTGGTCTGATTCTTTTCAAGTGGCTTAATTCCGATTTCAAATCCCAAGCCCTCTTCAAATTCTCCCAAAATCTCTACCATTATTAGAAACAACAGCCAAAACATAAGCTTGCAAGAAAATCGGATAATGTCCTTCATAAAAATTGACAATTTTTTCCGCCGTCTCCACAATTTCATCCATCTGAACTTGCATGCTTGGAGCAGCTCGAATAACAAAAGCGAGTGCACTTTGCGATTCTTCAAAATCATCAGTCGATTGTTGTGAACAAGTAACATGTTGACAATGTTCTCCAGAATAACCCAATTGACATAAACATCCCAAATTATCAGTGATCACAGTTCCACCATTGATACAAACCGGAACTTCACAGTTCGCACCGGTGAAAAATTCTCCACAATAGCAACCCTGAAATTGTTTTTACAATTTTTGGTTTAGTTTTTCTGGAAAAGGAAAGGAACAAAAACTAATTACTTCGGTCACACTACTTCAGAGAAATAGTGTGTAATCTTAGGAGAGAAAAGAGATGAGGCGTAAGATAAGAAAACTGTTTAAGAGAAAGAAAATGTATAAAAGGTTGGGCTGGAATATGAAAAGGTATCAGTTTCCAAAGATGAGCAAAATCATCTTGGTTGGATCTTGCGCCATTTTGGTATGCATTGGTTGCACCTTCTTCACAATGAGCTCACTTTTGAGTGAGATTGATGAGCTTCAAAGTGAGATTCATGATGGTATGGATGAGTTTAGAGTGAGTTTTTTTGAAGAAAATGATTTTGGGTGCTTTAGGTAACATTTCAGAGAATCTAAAGATCATTGAAAAAAATTTCAGCTTTCAAGAGAGGGCTTTGAAGACATCTCAAAAGCCCTGTGAGGCTTTAGAACCCCCGGAAGGTTCCAATTTCGCAGAAACCCTAAAAATCACAAAAGCCATGGGTGCCTAATATCACATTCAGAAGCCCTGGAAGCCTTATCTGAAAAGCCCTGGGAGTTTTTTCTGAAAACCCCTGTGAGCCTGATCTCAAAAGCCCTGTGAGGTTAATCTCAAAAGCCCTGGGAGCTTAATCTGAAAACTCCTGTGAGTCTGATCTCAAAAGCCCTGCGACTCAAAAGCCCTGGTAGCCTAATCTCAAAAGCCCTGGAAGCCTGATTTCAGAAGCCCTGTGAATCTGATCTTGAAAGCCCTGGGTGCCTAATCTCAGAAACCTTGGAATTTAATTTTCAGAAGCCCTGATCTGAAAATCCCTGTTAGCCTAATCTCAGACACCCTGTGAGCCTAATCTCTAAAGCCCTGGAAGCCTAATCTCAAAAGCCCTGTGAGCCTAATTTCAGAAGCCCTGTGAGCTAAATCTCAAAAGCCCTGGAAGCCTAATCTCAAAAGCCCTGGAAGCCTAAAATCGAAATCCCTGGGTACTTAATCTCAAAAGCCCTGTAAGCCTGATCTCATAAGCGGTTAATCTCTAAAGCCCTGGGAGCCTTAGCAACCTTAAATTTTTAGGTGATCACCAAGGATACTTGGGCTCGCATGGTCTCCAAACACGTCAACCCAACTGGCCTCACCGATGCCGCTCCAACCTTCGAAACCTTGTTCGGAACTCGTCGCGCTCGTCAAGTCGGATATCCAGAGCAATGTAACTGCGGACAGAAATCTCGCGATTGCCCAGCCGGACCACCAGGACCACCAGGAGAGGACGGACAACCAGGAAACCCAGGAAATCCAGGAGAGGACGGTACTCCAGGAGCACCAGGAGTTCTTGTCGCTGTTACCCACGATCTCCCCGGTGGATGCATCACCTGCCCACCAGGACGTCCAGGACCAAGAGGAAACCCAGGAGGACCTGGATCAGCTGGACTTCCAGGAGACAACGGACGACCAGGACCACCAGGACCACCAGGAGGTTTGGGAAGACCAGGAGAGCCAGGAGACGCTGGAAAACCAGGAAACGCCGGACGACCAGGGCCACCAGGACAACGTGGAGAGCCAGGAACTCAATACAGACCAGGAACACCAGGAAGACCAGGACCACCGGGACCAAGAGGAGAAGCCGGACAACCAGGAAACCCAGGAACTCCAGGAAACGATGGAGAGCCAGGCAAACCAGGAAATGCCGGACGACCAGGACCACCAGGATCACCAGGAAAGAACGGAATTCCGGGACCAAAGGGAGAAGATGCTCAACCAGGACAAGATGCCGGATATTGCCCATGTCCATCACGTGGAGGAAACTCATACAAGGCATAAATCTTCTTGGATTTTTATCAATAAACATTTTGCATTCAGAAAAGTTTTTTTCTCAACACTTCAAATCTTGATTTTGAAAATTTTGGAATAAAAAAACACCCTTCTGAGCCAAGTTCTGGGCTCTCAAAAATTGCCAAATTTGGCTCAGGAAAGTTATCATAACTAATGTTTTTCGAAAAAAAAAACTGAGTATCAGAGCATTCAGTTTCCAGAAAAAATTTCGATTTTGGAAAAAAGTTCTGAGACTTAATTTTTTCCGAAAATTGTTTTGAAAATGAATTTTTTTTTAGTTTTTAAAAGCTCACATTGAGAACTTGGTTCCAAGGTCGAAAATTTTGAGAAAAAACACTCTTAAAATTTCAGTCTCCCAAGGCCTTCTGAGCCAAGTTCTGGGCTCTCAAAAATTGCCAAATTTGGCTCATGGAAGTTATCATAACTAATGTTTTTTGAAAAAAAAACTGAGTTTCAGAAAATCGATTTTGCCAAAAAGCATAAATGAATTCAGTTTCCAGAAAAAATAACTGAAACTTTATTTCTCTCAAAAATTTTTTTGAAAATTGGCTCCAAGGTCAATTGGGAGAAAATTGGAAGCCTATTCTCAAAATCTTAGTTTTCGATCGTTGAGTGAAAAGATTGCCCTTTCAGAATTTTGGGCTTAAAAGGAATCCTTTTGAATTTAATATTTTAAGAAAAATCTTCCCCCCCCCCCCACATTTCCACTCACACTATCATACAAAATCCCTCCATTCTGACAAAAAGATGGTGGAGTTGTTGAAACTGGATTCTGTGTTGGTGAAACATTCTCCGGAGGTTCACAATAAAAATCATAAATTCTTTGGAATCGATTTCCATCACTGTCATAACCTCGAACTTTCACATGATAAACATTTGAAGATGAGCAATTATAGGGTGTTGATGTGATGTGTGGAGCATCACAACCATATCTCAAATTCAATCCGAAGGTTTGATCGTATAAACCGTTCATATAGATGTGCACTTCTTCTGGATGAGCTGGGAATTCTTCGTGCTCCACTTTGAAGGCGAACCAACTTTTGACAAACTGAAAATAATTTGTTTTTTTTTTGAAATGAGGTTTTTCAGATCTTACCTCTGTTGGATATCTGAAAATTCCCTGATTCGCAGTTTCCAAAATAATCTGTTGAACATCATCGTCTCTTTGATCACTGATGAATCCACCATCGATTGTGAGATTTGTTGGAGCGCGAATTTCAAAAATGCAGGGTCTGAAAAATAATTTTTTTCAGTAAAGAATTGAATTCAAGATAAAAAATAGGTTTTGAAAAATAAACGTGCAGAACAAATCTAATGCGATAATTCAAAGAAAACTGGCCCTGCATGTCTGCACTCTCTCCAGTCGACACACTCTCTCGTGTTTTTGTCTGTCCCTCTCGCAGTCACTCCAAGAAAATTGAATTACTTTCTTGCGCGGGAAGAATTTTTGGAACTCTTTTTTAATTTATTGATTTTTTTTAAAACTTTAATGAGTGTAGCCTGAAGAACCATGTTGAACCCTAACTCACTTGTTAGCATCAGCTGAAAGCTTTACAGTATACACTCCCTTTGGTGGATCACAAATAAGATGAATAGTTTGAGTCTTGGAAAATGAAAAATCTCCACATGATTGAACTTCAGTTCCATAAGAATCATAAATTGTTCCTTTCGGATTTGTCGCATCAAAAGTATTCAAAACAACGTAGAATTTTGGAATTGCATTGTCAATGTAGAATGTGAAAGTGTCAGAACATGTTGCACTGAAAAAATATTGTTTTGGACTCGTTTTTCCCTTAAAATCAGAATTCACCTGTAATCACTCTCCACCAAATCACCAAATTCAGCAGTTCCATCGTGTGCCAAAATTGGATAACTTCTATTGTAACATGTTGCTGAAAAGATAAGAATTGAGAATTTTTTTACTGATAAAAAAAATTGTTTGCAAATAGAGGAAACATACCAATACTGCAGTTGATACCAGAAAAACCAGGAGGACATGGAACATTGTCAAGTTGTTCGGATTTGGTTTGCGTCTTCAATTGCTGGAAATATTATTGATTCAGAAAAAATTTCAGATTCTAGTTGTCTTAAATTTTTTGAAAAGTATAAATAATTTCAGGAAAATTTTTTTTCTAATTTTCAAATGAAAAGTGTATCATAATCTGGCATCTGATATTTCTAGAACAGGAAATATTTTCAGATTCGTGTAAAAGCATATTATATTATATTTTAGCCCATGTCCCTTTAAAAAAGTTACCTGTTTCTCCGGAAAAATTGGATTAAAACGATCTCCAACATTTGGAAGTCCCAAGTCATGAAACAGTTTGGTTTTCTCATTCACTGCAAAAAATACGGCAATTACTGCATGGGAACTTCTTAAAGGGAACAGTTCCCATTTTTATGGGAACAAAAAATGGGAACCGTTCCCTTTTTTATGGGAACATATTTGCATTATATTTTCTGTCTTAATGGGAACCAAAAATTGTACTGTTTTATTTACGGCTTAATGGGAACACTAATATGTCATGCTTTATGGGAACCAAATAATAATTGAATAGATGGGAACTTTTTTCGAAAAATTCTTTTTGATTTTTTTTTCCACTATTAATTAGAGGCACGATTTTTTAATATGAATTATGGAAGTTGGAATCAATTCAGGTCTTATTAATTCAGATAATTTTAATTCACACTTTTTTGTAAAAATTCGTTTTTTTCATAATATTTTTTCTGAAAAAGACATAAGTCCCAAAGTGTGTCATATATAACAGTTGTTTTCTAAAGCGGACTGTAAAAAATTTTACGTCTAGAGGAATTCTGATCTTTGGAAGATTTTTTATATCAATAATAATGATAAGATTTGATTACAAATCAATTTTGATTATAAAAAAGATTTTCAGAACTTTATTATTTCGTTTAGAGTTAACTTCGAGTTTTCTGAAAATTTCGTTCACAGATTTACCTGAAAATAATTTTTCAAATAGATAAATCCACATGTTTTCCCTGGATTATTTCTGACGGGTACGAGACTTCCCAAAACATGCATCTCGGTCTCTTCAAAATTCGTGCACTCTTTCTCGTTTGACGCGGTTTTTTTTAGCACCAAGGTGCGAAAATTTTTGACGGGTGTCGACAATCTGTTCAAAATTTTCGATATATTTCGAACTTCTGAGAAGTGGTCCGATTTTAAACAGAACTAAAGCTTCGCATTGAGTTGTTCATTTCAAATTTGGATATTGTAATTTTCTGGTCGAGATTTTTGGCACATACATTTGAAAAATGTGTTTTGAAATTTTGTAGAAAAAATGTTTTGAAATATTTGAAAAGTGTGTGAATTAAAATTATCTGAATTGATTCCAACTTTCAGAATTCATTAAAAAATCGTACCTCTAATGAATATTGGAAAAAAATCAAAAAGAATTTTTCGAAAAAAGTTCCCATCTATTCAATTATTAATTGGTTCCCATAAAGCATGACATATTCGTGTTCCCATTAAGCCTAATAACAGTACAATTTTTGGTTCCCATTAAGACAGAAAATATAATGCAAATATGTTCCCATTTTTAGTTCCCATAAGAATGGGAACCGTTCCCTTTAAGAAGTTCCCATTCAGTAATTGCCAAAAATACTTATCAAAAAAATCTTCCTGAAAAACTCCTTACATCGATTCGCAAAATCTTGAGTATCCCAATTCAAACCCAACCTCAACCCAAAAAGGGTTAAGAACAACGCCAATTTGAGCATCTCGCTGAAAAAAATTCAAATATTCCGAATCACACAAAAATATTTACATTTAATAAAATAAAAATATTAATCAGTTTTAGTGAACGCACCTTTTTGATAGTCTTAATTGTTGGCAGCCGATAAGAGGATTAATTATTCAATTATTTTGGGTTGGCATTAGGAGAATTGGCTCTTTTTGCTCATTTCGATGAAAAGATAAAACCATTTTACCTGGTGAAAAAATTTGGTTAAAAGAAAATTATTTTGATAAATTCAAAGGAAATGGAGGAATAAGATAAATATTTTCTGAAAATTATAGAAACGAACAGAACAGATCCAAAAATAAAAAAAAATATAGCTTCAAAATTTATGTTCAATCATGTTTTTTATAACAAAAATAAACAAGCAACAGAAAAATTACAAAACAAAAACAAGCAACAGAAAAAGAAACCTTTTTTCCTTCCCCTCCCGCACAAAAAAATAGTCTATGTGGAAAGTGCGCTCCAATGATAATATGTGTGTGCGAGAGGAGATTTTTGGATTTGCAATTTTTTTTGACATTGTTTCCTTTTTTCTCATTATATAGATTTTTTTTTTAATTCTGAAATTTAACAAATTAATTTTGGTTTTAAAGCTTTTTGAACTGCTCCGTTATTTTTTTTATTTAGAATTTAAAAAAAAATTTATATTTATGTGAATAATTTGTTAAATTTTTTCGAAAAAAGTTCCATTTTTTCTCTCTGTTAAAAATTTGTTTCCAAAAATTTCCCTTCTAAAAAAGCACTTCATCAAGCCATTCATATTCATATGAAATTCAAAGAAATTCGATCCTCAGATTTGTTGCATTTCTCTCCATTTTTTATGGCTATGAAAAGTGAAATTTTCAAATTATATAGATATACTTCTCATGTTTCATGTTTTTCTGTGAGCTTGGCCCTTTTTTTCACCCCTTTTTGTAAATTTCAAAGCACTTTTCTATCAATATATTGAGCATGTGAGAAAATGCTCATTTTCCTTCGCTATTCAAAAAAAAATATGCGCTCGGATTGAATAATGAATCATACATTAATTAAGAATTGTCATTGTTTTTCACTATTTCATGCTTCATTTTTCCTCCCTTCTTCCAAAAGCTTTAAAAAGAGCATACATATGTATGTACAGAAAAAAAAACACTATTTCTGCTTACTTTTTTCTTCGACTCTAGAGACAAATGTCTGAAATCTTTTTGTTTGGCTGCTGAATTCTTAATGGGATTTTCAAGCTTTTTGAACTGCCTAGGTTTTTTTAATTTGGCCATTTTTCAGGAATGTTTTTTGTTGGAAGAATGTTGGCTCGATTTATATCAAACTTCGCGAAAATTCTGATTTTGGCACTTTTCAGGTTAGTTTTTTTTGGGGAGTCAAATTTGTACTTTGAAATTCTGAAGTTTGAGTGATTCTTGTAGCCATTTTTCATTTAAAAAATTGAAAAAAATTAATTTCAATATTTTTTCTGAAAAATCCCAAGATCAATATCCCTCCTAGTTTTCAATTTTCCGAGTAAATAATCAGAAAAGTATCATAAATAGTTTTGATTGAAATCTCATCAGTTGTTACAACTCAAGTCAACTCAACTCAAAAGAGCATATGTTCATTTTATTTCATTTCAAAATAATTTTGCCTCCAACATTTTTGCTCCTGTTTCTGCTTATTTATTATTTTTATCTTCCAAACTTCTCACAAGTCGTAAAATTCAAAAAACATGTCATTTGATTTATGAATTGTCGTGAACTCCTCTGTGTATTTATATTTTTTCTCTCGTTTTCTGTTTTTCACTTGGCATGCAGGCTAGAACACACCTGATTTATTTACCAGAATAATTTGATTTCACAAGAGAAAAATATCCACCTGCCCCCGTGATTATTCTCAGATTTTTTTTTGTCACACTTTTTTTTGGCTTATTCTTATAATTTTTAGAATTTGTTGTCTGCACTCTCTTCATTTCGCATTGTCTCTAATGACAATTTTCAACTTTTTTGCAATTCTCGAATTGAAAGACACTGTGAAATGATGAGATTTCAAATTCCATTTTTTCCAAGTAAACTTTTTTCGCCAATCGGTGCGAGACCAGGCCACAGCGCCTTTTTTGTCTGTTTCTCTCACTGTCTCTTCAAGAAACGAACATTTTCAAAAAACATTTGAAAAAAAGTTTGTCGGCATGTGGGACCGAACCTTGGCCCCGCCCACTTTGCATGAAAAAAATAGAGGCAGGTGAGACCTGTGTGTTGTCGTCGCACGAAAAAGAATAAGAGAGGAGACGGTTTGTTGCAAGTGATCCATCGTATTTACAAATTTTAATTAAAAAAAAAAATAAATAGAAAAAAAGTGAATGCGAGAAAGGTTTTTTGTAATACAATAATTTTTCGGCTACTGTATCAGTAGCAGAAAAATTGGTGTAATACAATAACCTTTCTTGCATTCATGAAAAAATAGGGGAATCTAATATAGTTGGACATGGTTCGAAAAAAACCGAGCGAAACCAGTTTTTTTGGTTCGCTCACTCATTTGGTTTTCGGTTCGCCCATTTGAAATGGTTTGGTTTGGTTTTGGTTCGCTCACTCATTTGAAAACCGGTTTTCGCTCAAATGTCAACTGGTTTTGGGGTATTAGGTATTGATGAATTTCGAGGTTTTCGGCTATGGAGATTCACGTGATGGACTTATTTTCACGTATAATCACTCTTAAAGGCACACACCAAGCAAAAATTTTTTTTTCGAAAAATGGGGTATTTGGGCTCGGGGAACATTTTGGTGAGGTATACGCTCCAAAACAGACTTTTAAAGACACATGCCAGGTTATTATACATTTTCGAGACACAAAAACTAAAACGATCATAACTCTGCCATCTTTTGAGCTTTTTCAAAATTTCGACAGCCATTTTGACGTGCTCGTCGTCAGCTAAATTTTTTCTCATTGGACCGAAGTTCAAATATTGCTCCTAAGGAGTGAAAAATACGTTTTTTTCTCGGAAATATCAATTTTTGAACGCAAATTTTAGCAAAAATGCGTATTTTCACGTGCCCAAATACCCCATTTTCCGAAAAAAAATTTTTTTGCTTGGTGTGTGCCTTTAAGAGTGATTATACGTGAAAATAAGTCCATCACGTGAATCTCCATAGCCGAAAACCTCGAAATTCATCAATACCTAATACCCCAAAACCAGTTGACATTTGAGCGAAAACCGGTTTTCAAATGAGTGAGCGAACCAAAAACCAAAACCAAACCGAAACCATTTCAAATGAGCGAACCAAAACCAAATGAGTGAGCGAACCATTTCAAATGAGCGATCCGAAAACCAAATGAGTGAGCGAACCAATCAAACTGGTTTCGCTCAAACCATTTGAAAAACCACTCGGGCAGAAAACGGCGAGGTCGCTACCAATCGGGGCGGAGTCGCTAGACGTTTCGGGCGACTGGCCCGAGACTGTTTGGGCGAGCTTGGGGCGACTCGCCCAAGCGTGAAGCAACTTGCCCCGTTCTCGCCCCGATCCACTCTCTCGGAGGGTGTCCAGAAGCATTTTTCAAAAACTGTGGCTATGAAGCAAAAGTAGATCTACTTGTAGTTCTATTACCCTACATTTATATGGGCCATTTAATAAATGAATCACTGTGAAATCCCAGAAAAAAAGCATAAAAACCATGATTTTAAAAATGGGCAAAAATTGTAGCGAGTTGCCCGGCACTCGCCACTTTTGAGCGCGCGTTTGGGGCAACTCGCTACAAAACGAGTCTCGAAAATTGTGTAGCGAGTCGCCCCGAGCTATGTCGTTTTTTGGCCGAGCACTCATGTCCAACTATAGAATCTAACATGAATTTTTTGAGGTTTGAGAAAAGGTTGAGAAATTTGATCTTGAAAAAACGTTTTTTTAAAGATCTGATAAGTTATGCTAATTTGAAAGTAGTACAATCCTCGAAGGATTTTTTCTGGGAGATTTTCAAACATTAGTTAAGAAATTTCAAAGTGAAACACCGTGTAAAGTAATTTAGAGCTGTGTTTTTCTGTCAATTCCAATTTTTATGAAACATTTTCAATGACTGGAGACAATTTTTGAATCAAGTCTGATTGAAAAATTCACAATTTTTTCCAAAAAAAATCCCTGAAACTCAGTTTTTTTCATTAAATATAAACAAACAAACACTTACACCATGATGAATCCCAAACAATTATCTTATGTATATTGTGCCAAAAAAAGCGCGCGGCGACGGCTCGGATAAAATTTCATTTTTATTGTTTTCAGGACACTTTTCATTCTCGCTTCTTCTCATTTTTCTACTACTACTCATCCTCACCCTTTTTCTGCTGTTTTTATACATTTTTTTTCTTTCTTTTTCGAAAAAAATGTGTTGACAACATTGAGTAAAACGTTTTTTCTTTTTCTTTATTTATTCCATACGCCGCGAAAAAAAAAACTTTATTTTCATATATTTTTCGCCCGTTGGATTTGTTGTGTCTTCTTTATTTTTGCAGCGAAGCAAATCGCAGTTTTCTTATTATTTTTTAGTTTTAATAAGATATTGACAGTTGGTGTGAAAAAAATGAATTGGTAGATATTTTTTTCGTTCCTTGGAGCCAGCGATTTGGGCTTCTAGAAATCTAGAACTGCTGATGACTCTAAACTGTAAAATATAGCTGCAGAGCTCCAGGCGGAGCCAAGAAAATGAGCTCTGAAAATTTGACTAAACTTCATTTTGAGGGTTTCAGATTCGAGTACACATTGTGACTAATTTTTTTAAATTTTTAGTGAATTTTTGTGTGTGTTTGAAATTTTTTTCAAAATCCTACACAAAAAAAACCATTTTAAAAAATTCAAAAAATAGTCGCGAGGCGGCCTCGAACCAGAAACCCTTAAAATGAAGGTGTAGACACTCCTGGTTTTGTGCCAATTTTTAGAGCTCATTTTCTCGGCTCCGGCTCACAGGTTCATTATCCTTCAGTAATTTAGCTAATTTTCCTATCAAGCTCAAAATCCAAAAAAGTTCCCTTCGCAACAAAAATTTCGGAACGTTGTGACCCTTCCATATCAAATTTCACACACAAATTTTAGTCGCTTCAAAATCATCAGGTGTTTGGTTCGCCTTTGGTTTGTAATGTGACACATCTATGTACTTATTCATTCTGACCATTTAGCAATTCTGACGAACATGTTTTTTTTTTTATTTTTGAAATTTTTTTCGTGAAGCCTACCTAAAAATTTTCTAGTTTTTGAACTCTTTCTCCAGAGAATTCAATGATCAGATAAAAAAATGTGCATAGAGCGAACTTTTTTCACCTTGTTTTTTTTTGGAAAGCTAGAACTCTTTTATTTAGTTTTCGAAATAAGCTTCTGGATTCACCTGTTTTTTGTCTGGAAAAATGTTTTTTGAATTTTTTTTTTTTGGAATCAGCTGGAACTTTATTTGATTTTTTGGAAATTTGAAAAATATAAAACTCTGTTTTTTCTCCAGGTGAACCCAAGATTTTTTGAATTATCATAACTTTTTCTGCTCAGGCTCCTCCTTTAATTGAAATATTCAATCATAAAATTTGATAGTAGATCAAATCCAATAAAAAGGTTGAAGTTGAACAGAATTGACCAGCTCTGAGAAATGACAGATGATATTAAAATGATTGTAATTTTCAAATTGATAGACCTTCTTTCATATCTATTTCTTCTCCTTCTTCTTTTCCTTTATTTTTGTGTTCGTTCCCGCCAAGAAGAAAAAGAAGAAGGAGACTTTACACATCAAAAAGACACGACAAAATTCTCGAAGAAGAGTTTTTGAGTCAGTCTCATCATCATCGTCGTTCTTTTTTTTTTTTGTGCCATCTCTTTATTCAACTCACTATTTTTATTTTTCCATTCCCCTTTCCATCTTTTATTATTATTATATTTTTTGAAAAAAAAAACTTATTTGTTGTTTTGGTAAGATTTTTTTCTCATTTTTGATGAGGAAAGTGCACGGGTTTTTTGCTGGGTATCTAGAAAAATTAGTTTTTTTTCTGAGAGAGAGGATTTTTTTGTAGAATTCAAAAAATGTGCAAATTTTTTGCCAGAACTTCTCTTAACTTTCTTCATTTTCTAGAGAAGTTTTGAATCAGAAGAATTTTTTTGAAAATATGAAAAATAATTTTAGATTTCAAAAAAAAAAAATTCAAAATGAGAAGCTCAAACATTTTTCTCAATCTCGAATTTTTTTCTGAAGAAAAACCTTTTTTTGTTTGTAGTTTGATCCAGAATCCAGACAAATTTCAACAATTTTTAATGAATAATTTTTGAATTTCAATAAATTCAAATTAAAAAAAAATATAAATATTTTTTCTGAAGAAATCTTTTCAATTTTTATTTTGTAGTTTGAATTTGACAAATTTTCTAGAATCTGAACCTTCAGAAAACAAATTAGCCCGTCAGAATAAAAATTAAAGCATTAGGGTAATTTAAGGCCTTATGTTTTCGAGAAACATTATTTCAGGTTTTTCAGCATAACCTTTTTTTTGTAGTTTGATCTTGACAAATTTTCTAGAATCCAGAAAAATTTCAACAATTTTCAATGAATAATTTTTGAATTTCAAAAATTCAAATAAAAAAAAATATAAATAATTTTTCTGATAAAATCTTTTTAATTTTTATTTTGTAGTTCGAATTTAATGAATTTTGTAGAATCCGTGAAAATCAAAATTAAGATATTGAACGTTAATTAGGGTAATTTAAGGCCTTATATCTCTATGGCATAAATATTTTGATAGAAAATGTTCCGATGCTCAAGTTTTTCTCCTGATTTTCAACCTGACCAATCAAAAACAATGAAACAAACACTCAAAAACCACAAGACCTATTTTTATATCAAAAAAAGTCGAGTGTCCTAAATGAAACCACCCACTCCTCCCTCGAATCCGATGAATAGAACATAATTTTTTTGCCGTCAACCCAAAAGCTGTTTGTTTTTGTTTCACAGAGAAAACTTTTTTCTGTTTTGTTTTGTTTTGTTTTGTTTATATCCCCCGAAACATCTGGAAAATGCCATTTTCTTCACATGATTTCATAATAAAAAATAATAGTAAAAGTAAATTTGTCATGCGACTTTTGGGCGAGAAAAAAAAAGAACACACACAGAAAACTTATGAACATGTGTATCCAATTCGCATTGCATTGTGTAATAAGGAACAAATCCATACTAGCCCTCAATTCGAGACAAAATTGCATATGTTTATGAAAAAAGAGAACTTTTTTCTTTTTTTTTTTGCCCGATGGCCCAAAGTTTATTTTATTTTCACACATTTCTTGAGATATTTTACATTCATTTTATTTTTGGAAAATTTCAAACTAATTAATTTTCGTTTCTTATTTATTTTCATAATACTAGTGGATTTGAAAAATGATGAAAACGTGAGTTTTTGAATTTTGATCTTGAAAATTTATTCACCAAAATGCTCCCTGAGCACAGGCTCCGGAGCTTGTGATTTTTTAATAGTAATCTCTAGAGCCAAGAAAATGAGCTCTGAAAATTGGCCTGTGAGCAAATGGAGAAGTCGGTTAGCGTTTACATCTTCAGTTTGAGGGTTTCGGGTTCGAATCCTCGTCGCGGCTAATTTTTTCATTTTTTCTAGGGAATTTTTTGTGTACTGTTTTGGAACAAAAGTTTTGACTACACAAAAAAATTCAAGAAAAAAATAAAAAAATAGTCGCAAGGCGGACTCGAACCCGAAACCCTCAAAATAAAGATGTAGACGCTACCCGCCTGCTCCATTTGCTCAGAGCTCATTTTCTTGGCTCCGCGCGGAGCTTAATGTTAGAAGTTGATTTTTACAATATAGTCTTCAGCGTGTCAAGTTCTATATGCAAAAACCTTCGCTTTCTCTAAAGCCCTCTATTTCCTAAATAATTTCATAATACCAGAAAAATGTGAGTTGATTAATCAAAAAGCAACACAAAAAAAGCCAAAGAAAAAAAATAGATGATAGATAGTTAGTCAATAAATGATATGCGGAAAACGAGGAGGATCAGGGCACAGACATTTTTTTTTTTTGCTTATTTATTTCGACATGGCTGTCGTTTCGGGATATTATTTGTGCACGCACTTGTCCTTACGTTTCTTTTCTCTCTTTTCCTTCTTCATTTTTTACTAGGATTCTCGATTGCATATTTATTCTTTGTACCAAACAACAAATATGTGTTTCTAGAATATTTTACTTTTTTTTCAGATTAGGCTTGTAGGATTTCACAATGTTTAGTTTTTTCAGAAAATTTTTCATTGTTACCTACATAATTTTTCCATTTGAATATCAGTTAAACAAAGATCGTGAGATTCAGAAAATCATTTGATTTCATATGAGCAGCTGAATGTTTTTTTCATATAAAATTTTGAAATCAGAAAATTAGATGTTTGATTTCATAGATTTTTGAAAAAGTTTGATAATTAAAAAAAAACACATTTAAGCTGCTTGAAAATCTGCAAAATTTTGAAAAAAAAACAATTTTTAAAATTTTTTTGGCCCGGGAAAAATTTTGTGATACATTTTTGATCTCTAGAATCTACTGTAGTTAAAATTCAGCCAGAGAAAGATCCAGAATTCTGAATTTTAATCTTTTTTTTCAACTTGAAAATCATAAATCTACCGGTTTTCAATTTTGACATTAAATTCGATAATTTTTCAATAACTTGGATTTTTTATTGAAAAAAACCGAGTTTTGAATTTTTTTTCTTGCAAGTTTTAAGCTATAAAACTTCACCCCTGAAAATAAATTTTGAATAAAAAATTTCAAATATTAAAATTATTTTCAAAAAAATTATGAAATTTACTGTAACTACTGTTCAGACATTTCTGAATTTCTAAATTTTTTCGAAGCTTCAAAATTCATTTTTGAAATTTTTTTCCTTGCACAGTAAGTTCATCTCCTCATCCACATCCTCACATCATTTCTACATATTTTTGCCCCCAAAAAACCCTTCTTAAAAATAATATATTCTCTCATTGCGCACGCAGTTCCCATTAAAACTCAAAACCACTCATAAAGATGTCAGCAAAAAAAAATCATCAGAAGTTTTATGGAAAATTGTGCACTTTCAAACACAAAAAAAGTGGCAGTGCAAAAATAGAAAACGTTTTTTTTTGTTATAATGAAGTTAAAAGTGCAGCACTTCTAATAATTATCATTATTTTTCTGAATTTTTACTTTATTTTCAAAAAAAAAATTCTAATAAAATAATTTTTATTCACTTTATGTGGAATTGGATGTGGATGAGAATGAGGTGAGCAGCGTCGTTTTTTCTTATTTTTTGCTGGTTAAAAAATCAGGTCTATGTGTAAATAAATACTACAAAATGAACAGAAAACACATATAAATATGTTCCTTGTTGTTTGATTTTTTCTTCTTGCTTTAATGATTGCTCGCGCTTATTAGAGACTCTTCTTTCTATATGTATTTTTTATAAATTTATTTCTGAAACAGTAAAAACAAAGTAAAAGTTTTGGGCTAATTTTATTTATTGATCGCTTAATTAATTTCAGAATTTTTCAGAACTCGCTCGATGGGTGACCTTTGTGCCGGTTTCGAGCCACAGAATTATTTGAAAGATAGATGTAAAAAATGCTTCCGTCCGAAGGTTAGTTTTAATTTGAAACTGGGAACTTTAAAAAAAAAACATTTTCTTGGGTATCAAAGAGACTAGTGAAATTATTTTTTGCCCAAAAATCAATAAACTGTTGGATCTGTCAGAAAACTGGTTTCACTTTTTCATCAAATTGATTTTTTGAGCCAAGCTCTCAAAAGCTGAAAAAATCGATTCTGGTTGAAAAAAAACCATAGACAATTTTCATAAAAATCGGAATCGACATGGTCCACTGGAAAAATGAAAATGAAGATTATTTTCTGTTCTGAAAAGTTGCCTGTATTCGAAAAATTTTGAAATTTAGAAGCAAAAAAGTTTTCTCTGATGATTTCGGAATTATTTATTTATTTAATGAAATTTTTTCATCATACAAAAAAACATATGAAAATTCTAGATAAAATTTACTTTATTTTTGAGTTTTCATTTTTTCGGTTGATTCTGAGAGAAAATAAGTTAGGCTAATTCGAAAGATATATAGTAGAATCCTCAAAGCTTCTCAAATATTAATTTAAAATTTCTAAATTTCGAAAAAAAACAGTGAATCACCGTGTAAAATGGCTTGAAATTCCAGATGTACAGTATTTTGAAGCTGTGTTTTTCTGTAAATTCCGATCTTCATAAAAATTTGTCAATGGCTTTTTTAAAAATTGGAATTGATTCAGAATAATCGATTTTTATGTCAGAATTCACCTTTATCATTCAAAACCATCAATTTTATTGAAAACAAAAAAAAATTCAGAAAAAAAAATTTGAAACCTTTCAAGTTCCTCAATTTCTCCTTATCAAATTCAAAATAATTTACAGGACAAGCATGTTGAAGAACAACCAATAGTTAGTATAAAAAAGGAGAGGCGGAAAAGTTGGAAAGTTTCGAGTAACTTGGATAATGGCGGCCCAGATGATGGTGAGTTTTTTTTATTTAGAAAAAAAAAGTTGCAAAAAAAAAACCCCTCAAATTGTAAATTCATTGAAAATGTGTCTAATGTACATACATATGTAATTCAAAGTTTTTCTTTAACAACACTAATTTTCTCACAGATTTTTGTGGGAAAAAAAGTGCAACGAATAAAACTCGTTACTAGCGAGAAAAAATGCGAGAGAAGGGAAAAAAAATGTAGTTACAATTCTCGAAGAGCGTATTAAAATCCAAATTCACTTACACATTTACTTGCATTTCTTTTTGTGTTGTTGAAAATGTGATTTGTTGACTCGACTTTTCGGCTGCTCTCAAATTGAACTTCTTCTATTTTTTTCTATTTATTTCACGATGATTGTTGACTAGAAAATTCTCAATTTCAAAATGGGAAATCAAATAACTTGCCAACCTCCAGATGACACCGAAGCATTATCAGTCTCTTCATATTTGTCGGCAACATCAAAAGGAATGTCATCCACAAAATCGTGTGAAAGTGTGAATGATACAAAAAGTATGGTGACTGCGTTTAGTGGAAGTATTTGTGGAGATGAACGAGCTATCACACCGACTGAAAATGACGTGGGTTTTGTTTTTTTGGGGGAGATTTGTAGGTTGTTCAGGACAGGAATTTCAGAATTATGTCACTTTAATTTTTGACCAAAACAAAATCAATTAAATTAGTTTGAAAATAAAATTTCTGGACATTTTTTTGTTTTGATTTATAGGTTTTAGAGGATTTTTAAAATTTTGAAAATTTCTCTTTGAGCTTTTTTCTTTTTTTCTGAATCATTTTGAAGTTTGGATTATAAAATCTTAATTTTTCTAGACCTTTTTTGTACTGAAAAACTATAATTTTCTGTACAAAAATATACGGTAACTTCGATCAAAACTTCAAAAAAAATCAAAGTATAATATCATTTCTAGATGTTTTTGAATGACGTCAATTCAAATACAGTAGCTCATAGAAATTTTGAAAACCAAAATTTTCGATCAAACTACAAACATTTCATCATAGTCTTCTTCAAAATTTTATCCAGAAAATCACAGTTTTTTACTAGCCCAAAGCTCTATGCCCAGATTTTCTTAAAACTAAGTTCGGTAGATTTAAAAAGGGAGTCTGACACAAAAATTGATTTTTTATGGCTCCGAGCTCATTTTTCAGAAATTCTCAAACTCCAAAATCTTATATTCAATTTATTCGGGTGAAAATTTATAAACAAAATAATTTTCAGACTGAATACATTCAAGTGCTGAAAGAAGAAATAGCACAACTTCGCGATATAAATCACAGTCTAAAAGAAGAAAAAGCCCAATGGGCTCTTCGACAAAGGCTTCAAAATGCTGAACAAAGTGAATCTTCGCTGATTGGAATGCTTGAGGAACGACTGAATCAGGCGGAAAATCAGATTCAAGATTATCGTGATGAAAATACTGTGCTCAAATGTGAATTGAGAGACTTGCAGGTGAGTTGAATGAACACAATTTTTTTTGAAAATTCGAAAAAGAAATTTAGGAAACCACATATGCCACATCCGATGAAAAATTGCGGGATAAAATCAGGACAACTGAAGGGCTTTGTGATGAATTGATGGAAGAAAATGAGCAATTGAAAGCAGAAGTAAAAGATCTGCAGCAGGAAATTGAAGAGATGCAAGATCAATATCGAGAAGAAGAGATTGAAGAGTTTCGAGAATTGCAGCGAGAATTAGAGCTAAACGCCAAAAATTGTCGAGTTCTTCAATTCAAATTGCGCAAAACAGAGCGACAAAAAGATCAAGCAGAAGCCGAAAAATCACATTCAGAAAGAAAATTGGAAGAGTTTTTGAATGGTTGTCCCGAGACTGTTGCGACTGCTATCAAATCGGATAGTGCAAGAGTGAAGGAATTGGAATCGGAAATTCGGATAGCCAAAGAGGTTTCGGTTAGATTACACAATGAGTTGGAGCAAACAGAGGAGAAGCGGTGCAAATTAGAGGATGAGGTGTTCTATTTGAAGGAGAAGGTTCGAGAGATTCAGACACAGAATAAATGGAGAGAGGCTAGGAATAAAACTGATTTTGCAGTGGTAAGTGGATTTTCTTGAGAGGGTGGGGGGTCAACTCTGGAATTTTTGAAAACCCTGAAGATTTAAAAAAAATCTATAGTAATTCTAGATTTTTTATGCGAATTTTATCATAAAAATTATTTACTAAACATTTTTAGAGAGTACTATAACTTGTAATATTTTTATAAAAAATACAGTAATTTTACATTTTTTGACGCGAATTTTATCATAAAAATTTCCATTTTCTGATCATTTTGAGACTGAATAAGCCTAAGTTTTTGAATAAAAATGATTTAGAGTACTGTAATTTGTAATATTTTTATAAAGAGTTACAGTAATTCACAAAATGTCTTCAACTGAATTTTGAGATCACAAACACCTAGATTTTTGTTAGAGTACTGTAGTTATAAAAAATACTGTAGATCACACAAAATCTTGCCCTAAATATATGTGACTACAGTATTCTAGTATCTCGAGTCTCAAAATGATCTAGACAATTTATTTTCAAATTTAAAGGGACATACATTTTGCTTATATCGAAAATTCAGAGGGCATTGCTCATGTTAGCTGAGATAGACCTTAAAGGAGAGACAGTACCTCAACCCTTCCTGCTTGAAAATTCTAAAATATGGGGTTTTTGGTATCAAAATGATCAGAAAAATTCAAAAAATCTCTTGAATGAATCCATAGGGGACTAAAATTTAGCTAGGAATTTATTTTTCGTATTTTTTTCCAGAAACGATTATCTGCTGAATTAGCTGCAAGTGTTCCAAATATTCCGGATAACGAGATGTCAAAAGAATTGCGAGATGCACTGGAAAGAGAAATCGATGTCAGAGAGCAATTGCGATTTGCAGAAGAGGATTTGAAGCGCACGCAATTGAGATTAACGGTACTCTATTTTTTTTTTTTTGAAATCCAATAAAACCTGAGACATTTTTACAGGATCTTGAAAATGAGAATGAGGAGCTGATGAAAAAATTGTCGAAAGCCTCCAAATTACGTCCACCGATGATTCGATCGGCCAGGTTGGTCACTGCGTGTACTTCGTGTCAAGTGCGTGTCCTCTCTATCCTGTCCCCTTTATGTGACTTTGTTTTGCTGTGTTTTGTCTAGAATTACCTTGTGGGTATTTTAATTTATTGATTTTTTGTAGCGACGGAAATGCACATCTCCAGTTAGAGTTAGCCGAGAGTCAAGTACAACATCTGAACACCAAAGTCGACCGATTGGAAAAGACAAACGATCATCTGAACAAGAAGTTGGTTTTTTTTCTGTGGGGGGGAAATGGAAATTGGAAAATGTTTTCTTAATTTGAAATCCAGAGCAAATTCTAAAGGTAGAATCTTGACAAATTTTTGGATTTGACAGAGAAACACTGCTCCAAACTACTGTAGATCTAGAATTTCGAGCCATTTTACACGGTGTTTCACTGTTTTTTCGAATTTTGAAATTTTAAAACTCTAAAATTTCCAAACCTCAAAAAATTCTTGTTAGATTTCTCTCTTTTTTCATGAATGCAAGAAAGGTTTCTGTATTACAATAATTTAAAAAAAAACCATTGACAATACATTTTCAAACCACGGTTTTTCAATTTTTTTGACAATTTTTGAAATTGTTAAACTAATGTTTGAGAAGCTTCCAGAAAAAAAAAACTTACGAGGATTTTTAAAATTAGAACATGCTCTTTCAAATGAGCAAAACTTATTTTTTGCTCTAGCTCCAAATTCAATTCTTTCAAATAACTTTTCTTGGACCTCAAAAAATTCTCGTTAGATTCCCCTTTTTTTCGTTAATGCACAATTGGTTTTTGTAATACAACAATTTTTCTGCCACTGAAATAGTAACAAAACAATTATTATATTACAAAAACGAATCGTGCATGCACGTTGTTTCTATTTATTTATTTTTTTTTTGATACAACAAATCACTTGTGAATCACTTTTAACAAACAGTCTCCCCTTTTATTCTTTTGCATGCGACGACAACTAACGGGTCTCACCTGCCTCTATCTTTTTCATGCGGAGTGGGCGGGGCCAAGGTTCGATCCCACATGCCGACCAACTTTTTTTTTCTTTTTTTCAAATTTATTTGAGAATCTTCCGGAGAAAATCCTTCGATGATTGTATTTATTAGAAAATGCTCTTGTAAATGAGAAAAAAACACAATTAGAAAATTATGATTAGAGAAATGAATTTGAAATTTGAAAGCTGTAGTTTAAAATTAAAGATGGAGCCTGATTCTGAGCAAAAAGTGAGGTATGCTCATTTGAAAGAGCGTGCTCTAATTAGTTCAATCTTTGGAAGAAAATTTCAAAGTTTTAAAAACAGTGGAACACCGTGTAAATTGTTGCTGACAGAACTTCGAGACTTTGAATACAAATAAAAATTTCCCGGATTTTCATCTGAAATTTTCCAATAATCTATTTTCCTGTTTTCTTCTGGCACAAGATTCTTAAAAAATCTTGACTCAAAATCAACACAGAATCTTCTCAAGAAAATCAACCCATCTTCAATTTTTCTTTCTACAGAATCGTCGAATTGGAAACCGATTGCAAGCGTGGTGTCGTGACATCAGCCCATTCGAAAGTTGGCGAATTCAAACTAACACCCGAAATGGAAAAGGACATGTCAAAAATGATAGCGACAATCAGCGAGTTGGAGCGAAAAAATCTCGAATTAATTACACAAGTCAAACAGCTTGAAACGAAACCCACGAAGCCTAATTTTGTTGGTTAGTTTATCATGAGAGATTATTTCAGACACATTTTTTTCCAGATCAAATTTATTTATAGTTATTTCATGATTATCATATTTATAATTTTTATAGTTACCGATATAGTTTTTTTAAATCTCAAATTATCAATGCTAAAATTAATAGGTAAAAAAGAAATCATTCAAGAAATATGGAAATTTTTTTTGACAAAAAAAATCAATAATCCAAAATGTTGCAGTCCCTTCTGGTACAACAACAATCGAATTGCGAAACGAACAAGAAAAACGTAAAGCACTCGAGGCGCAAGTCAACGAGCTTAAAACGACTGTTTTCAAATCTGATAATCAAAAAGTCATCTCATTGGCAACCAAAATTGAACAATTAAACACACAACTTCAACTTGTCAATGAGCGATGCACAACTTTGCATAAAAAACAAATTCCAAAAGATGGTGATGTTGGATATTCGGATGAACTCAAGAAAAAAGTGGAGGATTTGGAGAAATTGTTGAGCGAGAAAATGGCGAATGAGAATGTTATTGAGTTTCAAGGAAAAGTTCCAACTACTGATGAGGTACGGTATTTTTCGTCTGTTAAAAATTTTGGATCAGAGAAAAAGCCCTAGATGTGTATGATATAAAAATCGATTATTTTAAGTCCGTTTCAATTCGTCTCCTGGTTAAAAAAAAGCCATTGACAATAAATTTTCAAACCACGGTGTTTCAATTTTTTGACAAACTTTGAAATTTTTAAACTAATGTTTGAGAAGGTTCCAGAAAAAAATTGAGGATTTTAAAAATTAGAACATGCTCGTTCAAATGAGAACAACTTATTTTTTGCTCAAAATAACTTTTCCAAGATCTCAAAAAATTCATGTTAGATTCCCCTCTTTTTTTCGTGAATGCACAATTGGTTTTTGTAATATAATAATTTTTCTGCCACTGATACAGTAGCCGAAAAATTATTGAATTACAAAAACCAATGTGCATGCACTTTGCAGACATGTCGTTTTTGCTGAATTCGGGCCCCTAAAGCCCGCTCAATTTATCACGGGCCCGGCTGGCCCGGCCGTATGAAAATTTAAAAGCGGCCGGGTTGGCCTCGCCCAAACAATATTTTTGAATGTCCAATTTCAGAATTTTTTTTTGATGTTTTCGATGTTGGATTGTATTTATATGAGTGAAAAATCAAATTAGAATGTGATATTTTTCTTATAAAAATAGAAATAAGTAACAAATCGAAAAATAAAAAGCAAAAATTTCAAAATTCAAGTGAATTCTCTTCCACACACATATTATTTTACTATTTTTACTCTTTACAATGTTTGAAATTCATTAAAAATTCCTTTTTGACCACGAAAAACTCATTTTTTCAATGAAAAAAAATCGAAGAAAAAATAAGCGGGCCCCAAAATCGGGCCCACCAAAGCCGCACATGTTAAAATCGGGCTTCGGCTGAAAAAAGCCCGATTTTTTGTGTTTACTTCGGGCTCAGCCCGGCCGGCCCGGCCTGCAGCGACATGTCTGCACTTTGTTTTCGTCTTTTTTTTGGAAATTAATTGGAATGTTAATCACTTGTAACATACCGTCTCCTCTCTTATTCTTTTGCGTTCGACGACAACACACAGGTCTCACATGTCTCTATCTTTTTCGTGCGGAGTGGGCGGGGCTAAGGTTCGATCCCACATGCCGACCAACATTTTTTGTTAATTTTTTTGTGATAACGTTCGTTTTTTTTTTGAAGAGACTGCGAGAGAAATAGACAAAAAAGCAGCGAGAGTTTGTGCCCACGGAAGAGAGCGCAGACATAAAATATCTATTCCGATTTATGAAAAGGTTTTTTCTCGAAGAACTTCTAGTCCTGAAAGTTTTTGCTATATTTTCTAAATTAAAAAAAATATTGATTTTTCAGATCGAGCAATGTTGCGAAGTTTTAGCTGCAGTAGAGACACAAACATCCAGATTATGCAAGCAATTTGAAAAAATTGATCATGCTCAAAAGGTATATTTTGATTTTCAAATGAAGTTACGGTATCTCATGTTAAAAAAAATCCTAGAAAAAATATTCGCGAAAAAAAGTTCTAGATATTTTCTAAATTGAATCTCAAACCCCGTTTTTTTCCCAGGATGAAAGACGTCGCTCATTATCAAAAGACAGTGGAGCTGCAATAATTGCCGAGTTAGCCAATGTAATGCAAGAAATGAAGAGTGTTCACAAACGGTTGGATAACATTAAAAGTGTTGCTCCATCCGGTGGTTTGACTGTGAAACGAGTTCCATCGAAGGAAAATGTTATTGAGCCGAAGTGTGTGAAATGCAATCAACTTGAGCAGGTTTGTGGATTTTTTTTTGAGAAAATTCATCCCAAAAAATATCAATATTTTTTACAGAACATTGAAGAACAACAAAACGAGATCGGTTTTTATAAAAAGAAGAACAAAGACCTTACAAACCAAGTGTTGCAAACAGAAGATCGCTGGACAATTGAAATTGAAAAACAGCGACAAATATTTGAGAAAGAGGTGAGAGATAGAAACACAAGCAAGCGCTCTTTATTTCACTGCCATTTTGCATTGCACTCTCATTCCGATCTCGTGGTGTAGTGGTTATCACATCTGTCTAACACACAGAAGGCCGGCGGTTCGAGCCCGCCCGAGATCAGATATTTTTTTTTATTTTTTTTATTTTTCATAAAATAATTATTTTCTTTTTAGATAAAAACCCTTGGATTACGAATCTCGGATGCTAAACGGCAGAATGAAGAGTTATCGGAACTTTTGGAGTCCAAATCGACAACTTTGATTGAGAAAACTCGAGCGCTGGAAGAACAAGAAGAGCGGAATAAAAAACTGAAAGAAGAAACTGAGTTGTTGAGAAAAGATATTCAAGAAATGGAAACAGATAAAAAATGTGTGAAAGATGTCGAAATAAAATATAAGAAATTGGAAAGTATTTTTGAGGCGGAAAGAGAGAAAATGAACACCGAAAGGAATCGCGCCAAAAATGAATTGCAATCGGTGAAAAAGATTAAGGATGAGGTTGAAGAACATTTGAGTGAGTTTTTTTTGTTTGAAAGAGCATTAGGAAAATTCGCCAAAGATTTTTTTCTGAAAGCTTCAATTTGAAAATTTCAAATTTTGAAAAATTTGATTAGTCCCTAATCAGAGAAAAAATATTTTATGTCTGCGCTCTCTTCAGTAGACACAAACTCTCGCTACTTTTTGTTTATTTCTCTCGCAGTCTCTTCAAGAAACGAACGTGTTTACAAAAAAAAATTAAAAAATTTAAAAAAATTTAAAAAAAAAGTTGATCGGCATGTGGGATTGAACCTTGGCCCCGCCCACTCCGCATGAAAAAGATAGAGAGGCGCGCTGCCTGTTAGTTGTCGGCGCGCGCAAAAGAATAAGAGGGGAGACAGTTTGTTGCAAGTGATAGCACTATCATGTGACGATCCAAAAAATAATGAAAACGAAGTGCATGCACGATTGGTTTTTGTAATATAATAATTTTTAGGCTACTGTATCAGTGGCAGAAAAATTATTGTACTACAAAAACCTTTCTTGCATTCACGAAAAAAGAGGGGAATCTAACATGAATTTTTTGAGATCTTGAAAAAATTGTATTTTTAAAGATGGAGCTTGAGCAAGTTGTGCTCATTTGCAAAATTTTGAATTGAAATTGACTTGAATGAATCGATTTTTCTTCATCACCATAGATTTTTAGAAAATGCCCTAACTTTTGAGATAAAATTTATCTCCAGTCTCATATCCATTTAAGATTACCTTTAAAATTATTTTCTTTTTTCAGAAAAATTAAACGAGGAGAGCAAGAAGAATGAAAGCACCTGGAGATCGGAAAAATCAAAACTAGAGCGTGAAATTGCTGCACTCAAAAAGCAACTTCCCGAAGAGCATGAATTGAAAGAGCCAACTTTTGTTCCATCTCATGATAGCTCTCCAATCAGAAGACATGATAGTGAGAAAATGCAAGTTTTGGAGTTGAAAAAGCAGATTTCGATTTTGGAAAAGAAGGTTAGTCCTAGTTGTAACAAAAAAATGGAACTTCAAAAACGTTTTTGTTTAGATTGCTGATACTGACGCAGCTCTCGATGAATGTAAGATCCAAAATGCTGATTTGAAAGATCAACTAAATAAAGTGCAAGCAAGTTGGCAAAAAGACAAAGAAGCGTTCCAACACAAAACTCGACAATCGGAAAAATTGCGAACTGTCGAAATCGACGCAATGCAACAGAAATTCAGCAGTCGAATGAGAATCATGGAAGACACCAACAAATCTTTGCATTCACAATTAGTTCTTGCTAGAAGAGAAAGAGATAGTCATAAAGAAGCGTTGAATAATCACGAGAAAACTGTTGGAGAAGAACGCAATAATTTGAAGTTACGGGAAAAAACGGCTAATGAATCGGCTGATAAAGTTAAAGATTTAGTGAGTTTTGAAAAGGTTTTGCTTGTGGTGTGCTCTTTTTTATTTTGATAGTGGTTGGACAGTTGATTTTTTTCAAATTATTTATTTTTCGCTGGTTCTAATTTGAAAGATTTTTTTTCTAATCAGTAGGATTTTTTTTAGAAGCTTCTCCAAAATCCTAGGAAAATCTGAAAAGCTTCAGAAGTTCTAGAAGTCTCGAAAGATATTTGATGTTTACGAATTTCAATTTTAGGGCCCTTGAAGTTTTGGAGAATTCCCCATGACTTTTAGGTTAGATTTTAAAATTTCTAAAAGTTTTGAAAGGATTTTTTCTGGAAGTGAAATCTGGATCAGAACTTTACGCTGAATTTTCAGCAGTTCTGCGATTCTCTATGATTTTCAGCACAAAATTTTCAGCCCGGAAAATTTTCTGGCTGAAATTTTTGTAAAATTGACATCCTTTTTATATTTTCATACGATTCAGAGTTCTCAAATTTTGAAATTTTTTGCAAAAAAATGGAGCACCGTCTAAAATGGCGTAAAAATTCGGATTTCTGTAAAAAATTGTGAATGGTTTTTTTTTCCAAGAGATCTATTTTTGAAATGGAATTGATTCAAATATCGATTTTTAAAATTAATCAATAATTCTTACATTTAGCTGTCCAACTACTTTCAATGTTTCCCCCCACTAATTTATCTAACTCACAACAATAACATGTTTTTTTCCAGGATACTCATATTTATCAAGTTTGATACAAGTGTGATACTAATATATATATGTAAATAATACTAATCACTACGAGTTTGAACAATTAACATGACGAATTATTTTGAAAATATATATATATATAGAACGTGTTTAGCAAAATCGTTTAACTGCAAAAGATGAGGAATTGGAAAGATTGAATACGGATTTGAGATTGACAAAAGAGGCGAGAAAAGCTGATCAGATTCTATGGAATATTGATCGGGCAAGAAATCGAAATGAAAAAATCGATAATACTGATTCGGTTGAAACAATTCGAAAACAATATCGAGATTGTGAAGCGTTTTATTCAAAAGAAATGGATCGATTAAATGATAAGATCACTGAAATAACTGCTGAAAAAAATCGGCAAAAAAATGAAGCTCAAAAAACGATTCGTGAATTGCAAGAGCAAATTCGAGTGTTGGAAATTGAGCAGAAAAATCTGTCGCAAAACAAGGATAATCAGCAAGTTGTTAAAGAACTTATTGAATCGGAAAGAGAACGACTGCAACAAGTTGTGCATTTGAATGAATTGCAAAAATTGACAAGGAAATATCGATTGAGCAGTATTATTGATCAATTGGCTTATGTGAGTGAGGCAACTCGAAAGATTTCACGGGAAGCGGAACCGGATGGTATACGGTATATCATCAATCAATTAACTGCGTTGAGAGATGATGAAGCAGCCAACAATTTGAATTCGTAGGTTTTTTTGGACCTTATAGAATATGGCACGCTGATTACTATACCGTAAAAATTAGCTTCTGAGCTCCAGGTAGAGCAAAGAAAACTCTTTTAAAAAATCTGACCAAACGGGTAGCGTCTACGTCTCGACTATTTTTTTTTTTTTTGAATTTTTTGTGTAACCAGAAAAATGAAAAAGAAATAGTCCCCAGGCGGACTCGAACCCGAAACCTTCAAACTGAAGTTTTAGACGCTAACCACCTACACCATTTTCTCACTTATGTTGAAGATTTTATTTAAATAGTGCTGATTCATGGTCTAAAAATATTTTTTTGAAAGATCAGTGTCAAAAAATGCCAAGAAAACTTTGTAGGTTAAAATTAGTATTCTGAGTTTTCAGCAAAAAATGATGAAAAATCGAGATTTTATGAAGCTTCTGGAGTAATTTCTGATGAAAATTGACCTTGGAATTCACTTTCCAGAAGGTTTTGCTGATTTTTCGTAAAATAAAAAATTTAAATTTTGATGAATTTCGAAAAAATTCATAAAATAAAGCGAAATAGGGTTCTCGAAGCTTATTTTAATCAGAAATTACTCCAGAAGCTAAAAAATTATCGATTTATCATAATTTTCAGTTGAAAAACTCAAAAAAAACTAATTTTGACCTACAATAATTTTCAACATTTTTTGAATTTTCATGAATTGATCTTGCGAGGTTGATCGTTCGTAAATGAGCCCTACACGGTGTTTCAATGTTTTTTCGAACTTTGAAATTTTAAACTAATATTTGAAAAGCTTCCATAAAAAATCCTTTGAGGATTTCCACCTTCATTATTACTCTTTCAGTGATGATAGAGCAGGATCTGTGCTCGGTGATAGAATTTCCAATGGTTATGCTCCATCAGTCTCTGAATGTGGCGAAGGAACGTATGACAACATAAGTCAATCATCATTCTCCATCCGGTCTGTGACAAGTGCACCACTTCGACATGCTTACAGGTTGGCATTTTTTGAATGAAAAAACATATTTTCAAGAGTGTTATGCTTCTTCTTCTTCTTCTATTTTTCCCTTTCGCTTTCCTTTAGCATGTGTGCTTCTCAATTTCAGACATGTTAATCATCACACACTTCCACCAACCATCGCATCCGTCTCTACAACTGTTTCTGAAGCACCAGATTCGCCATTCATCGCAAATTCTCGACGTGAAAGACAACATAGATCAGCACAAAATCAAAATAACATCAATTTTTGTAGTAAACGATCTTTCAGGTTAGTGCTTATTCGCTTCTATATTTAGTTGAATGCCTTTTTCTTTTCCTTTCCTTTTTAGTTTTTTTTTGAAAATTTTTTTGATCTTCTTAAAACATCTGAAAATTTTAAAAATAAATCTTATAGCACTGAAAGTTCGAGCGGTTTTGACAAATATGGTCGGCCTATTCGACGCGGTTTGTATCATGATCCATCTTCGAGTAATAATTTGAGTAAGTTGATTTTTTCGGCAAAAAATTTTCTCTACGTTCTCTGCGTCTCTAGAAATCCCTCTAGCTTCTCTGCGTCTCTAGAAATCCCTCTAGCTTTCCTGTGTCTCTCAAAAAAATCCCTCTAGCTTCCCTGCGTCTCTAGAAATTCCTTAAGATTCTCTGCGTCTCTAGAAATCCCTCTAGCTTCTCTGCGTCTCTAGAAATCCCTTAAGCTTCTCTGTGTCTCTAAAAAAACCCCTCTAGCTTCTCTGCGTCTCCAGAAATCACTCTATTTTCTCTGCGTCTCTAGCTTCTCTGCGCTTCTGAAAATCTCTCTAGCTTCTCTGCGTCTCTCAACATCCCTCTAGATTCTCTGTGTCTAAAAAAACCTTCTAGCTTCTCTGTACTTCTGAAAATCCCTCTAGCTTCTCTGCGTCTCTAGAAATCCCTCTAGCTTCTCTGCTTCTCTAGAAATCCCTCTAGATTCTCTGCGTCTCTAGAAATCCCTCTAGCTTCTCTGCGCTTCTGAAAATTCCTCTAGCTTTTCTGCGTCTCTGATATTCTCCCTAGTTTCTCTGCGTCTCTGAAAAGCAATAGTCTGTACCTCTCTAGTCTTTCAATTTCTCTGCGTCTCTAGAAATCCCGTGTTTTCTAGCTGTCTTGCTTTTCTGCGTCTCTAACAATCTCCATATCAAATAAATCCTTCCAGATGTTCCTGGCAGAAAAACTTCCAACGATGAATATTCAATGATTCGTGCCACCTCATTCGATAATCGCAGTCAATACAGTGAAGATGACAACGATGAATCAACGTGTCGATCTCGTCCAAACAGTACTGGAACAAATATATTATATCGGGTTAGAAGAGAAGAATTAGCACGTGGCGGACAACCATCAGTCAAACTAATGGCCAAAGCATTTGAAGCGATTGATGAACCAAAACCTGATAAACGCGGCTTTTTCGGAATTCGCAAATCACGATCTGTTGAGACCACACAAAATGGGAAACAGAGGAAATTTGTGAGCTTTTTTGATAGTTTGAAATATATTTCATTTTCAAAATTATTCAGGAAGAAGCTGCGAATTCAGCGTTGATGCATAGCTTGGGTCAAGTTGAGGAAGGTGTGTCTAGTAATTATGCAACACTTCCACGTGGCGGGAGAAATCCTTTCAAAAATATGGGAACAAGATTGGTTGAACGAGTTCGACGAAGTCTGTCTCGATCAAGTCGGCAAAGTAGAGATTCTGATCGCGAAGATGAGGTGGAAGTGCAGATTTTTAAGAAGGTGCGGTGATTTTTTTTGAATGCAGATTAATATTTTGTGATAAAAAACTTTTAAAAAACATAGTAGAGATAACGTGATATTGAGAGAGCGCAGACAAAAAATTTAATAAAAAAATACAGAAAACTAATTTATCTGTCTGCGCTCTCTCAACATCACGTTGTCTCTACTCAAAAATAATGGGCCTATGTAGATTAATATTTTGTGATAAAAAACTTAAAAAATATATTTTTGAGTAGAGATAACGTGAAATTGAGAGAGAGCAGACAAAATAATATAATTTTCGAACAAAAAACTAATTTGTATGTCTGTATTTTTTTCGACGTTTTTTTGCGTAGAAAATTATGTATTTTTTTAATTACAAAATATTAATTTGCATGAGCCCATAATCAAAATAAAAGAAATTAAAAATTAAAATTATGGGCTCACGTAGATTTTTTTTAAATTAATCTACATGAGACCATGATTAAAAAAATTTTTTTTTAAACAAAAAAGTCCACCCAACTCATATTTTTCCAATCCCCAAATTGTTTTTTCAGCCAGAAAAACCAGCATCATCTCCCAAAAAAACCAAAAAGAAATCGGCCGAATCAAAAGCTCGCAAAAATTCCAGCAACATATTGTCATAATCTTTGTGTTTTAATCTACATTTCTTATCTTTTTTTTGTTACTTTCTTCTTTTTTCTCATAAATATTTCAATTTTTTACGCAATATGTATTGAAAAATGTTTTTTTCAGTCACAAAAATCTAAAGTCACAAATGATTGATTTTGTGGTTGAACTCAAAGTTCTTGTATCAATCAATCAAAGACAGCCCAGGCCACAAATACTAATTTGATAGTATTTAGTTGACACGGTGTGTTGTCTGCCCGTCAAAAGACAGTGAAAAATGAAAATTCTTCTGCTGGTTCCATATTTTTATCTAGTTAATTCTCTAAATATATTAATTTACTCGCCAGCTTTTGCCACAAGTCATATGAATTTTATGGCTCATATTTCGGACACTTTAACCGATGCTGGTCACAATGTCACTGTTCTAGTTCCAATAACTGATGCAAAATTGAAACCAAGAATTGGGCTTGAAAAAACTAATGATATAATAATTGTTGATCATGATGATGAGATGAGAGAAGCATTGGGAATTGCGCCGGATGCTGAGACAGCTTTGAAATTATTGTGGGAACGCGTTGAGAAACCGGAAGATATGGAGAATAATTTGAAATGGATCTTTGATCAAATTCTTGCCACATGCCCTTTGTTATTGAGAAATGAGGCAGTTATGAAGGAAATAGGCAATCGGAAATTCGATGTTGCGATTGCTGAATCATTGTCGGTTTGTGGATTAGGATTATTCAAGAAGCTGGGGATTGAGAAGACTATTCTAGCCGCCTCTTGTGCGATTTTTGATTTTCAACATGATTTTATTGGTGAACCGAATCATGTTTCATATGTTCCAAGTGAGTTCAAATTTTTGAGACTTGGGAGATCTAAGTTATGCTAATTTGAAAGATCAGTACAGTGATTTTCTCTGGAACTTTCTCAAAATTTAGTCAAAAAAATTTCAAAGTTCGAAAATGGCTGCTGTGTTTTTCTATAAATTCCGAAAATTTTTCAAACCTGAATTCAAATAAATGTTTATGTCGGACTTCACCTGAAATTCCCAGCTCTGAAATCCGTATTTTAAAGCCTCCCACTTATTTATTTCACCTTCAGCTTCAAATTGTCCACATGGCGATAAAATGTCAATAATTCAAAGATATATGAATCACAAATCATCTGACGCAGCTCAAAGAACTATCATCAATCACTTCAATCGGGAAATCAAACACTTCGAAAAATTCGGAATCTCAGATTGGCGCGAACTTTTTCCATCAGCTTCTGCTTATTTCATCAACTCCAATCCTTATATTGATTATCCCCGTCCAATTATTCAAAAAACTGTAGCAATTGGTGGAATAAGTGTGCATTTAGATGAAATTCAATCGCAAAAATTAAGTGAAGATTGGCAGAATATTTTGGAGTTGAGAAAACGCAATTTTCTCATCTCATTTGGAAGTATTGCTAGAAGTGTTGATATGCCGATTAAATGGCGAGATAATATTTTGAATGTTATTCGAACTTTCCCAGATGTTACTTTTATTTGGAAATATGAATCGGATGATTTGGAATGGGCTGAGGGTGTGGAAAATGTGAAATTTGTCAAATGGACATCTCAAACTGCATTGTTGAAAACGAAAACAAAGTGTTTGCACGATTGGTTTTTGTTATACAATAATTTTTTTGTTACTGTAAAAGTGGCAAAGAATTATTGTAGCACAGAAACCTTTCTTGCTTGCATTCACGGAAAAAGAGGGAAATCTAACGTGAATTTTTTGAGGTTTGAAAAGATAGACAAATTTTCGAATTGAATGTAATTATTTTAGACTTTAAGCCGCTTATTTTTTCAGCTGATTCACGATTGAATGGATTTCTAACTCATGGTGGTCTTGGATCAACTCACGAGCTTGCTTATCTTGGAAAACCTGCCCTAATGGTCCCAATTTTCGGTGATCAATTCAGAAATGCGAAAATGTTAGCTAGACACAACGGATCAATTTTGCTTGAAAAATTCAGTTTGGCAGATTTTGAACGCTTGAAATCAGCAATTTATACAATCCTATCTGACTCAACGTATTCTACAAATGCAAAAAAGTTAGCCGAACTCTTGCAACATCAGCCAATAATTCCAAAAGAACAAGTTGTAAGACAAGTTGAATTTATTGCAAAATATGGACCGTTTCCAAATATGGATCCTTATAGCAGACATTTGTCAATTATTCAGAGAGATTTAATTGATGTTTATGCAATTATTTATATTTCTTATATTTTAGGTTTTGTAGTTTTGATTTTTGTGTTTAGATTTTTATTGAAGTTTAGTTTTGGTAAATCAACAAAGAAAGAAGATTAATGAAATAGTTGTATGAGTTCTGTGCTTATTTTTCTTACAAATTTAATATGAGCAAGGTTTTTGAGCTGATATGAAGAACTTTTCGGTTAAAATGAGCAAGGTTTCCTAATTTATGAGCTCCCCAATCATCATATAACAAATAATTTCAATTCGTTGAAATATTGGCAGATGTTTCTCTAATAATGAATTATAAGATTTGTACTTTAAAGTGTAAACAAAACACTCTATTTTTACAACCAAAAAACATTTATTTTCCAGGTTATTTTTTGATTGATTCAATTTTCTCTTATAAATAACAATTTCTGATTTAAAAGTTACTGTTAATGTCAAAAAAAATCTGTAAACAAAAAACCGAAAATGATTTCTTGAATTCCTGATTTCTGTTCTATCCATCCAAACTAAAAATAATTTTTTTCATGAGAAATAAAATTAGGGGTTAGACATTTTGTAAAATGTTATCATTTTTTTCATAATATTTCTCTAGTTTGGTTATTCTTAAGCCCACAGATTTGATATAAATCTATAATTATTTAGCTCGTGCTTGACTCAACTGAAATTTTCTCTTTTTTTTTTTGAGATTTATTTTTTCTGTTACTAATTTTTTTCGATATTTGAATAAATTACAATTCAAGTTTTTCTCCTGGTTAAAAAAAACTATTAACAAATTTCCGGCTTCCAGAAAAAATCCTTCGAAGACTTTAAAAATCAGAACATGTTCTTTCAAATGAGCACAACTTATTTTTTGCTCCACTACGATTTTTCAAAACTTTTCAAACCTCAAAAAATTCACGTTAGATTCCCCTCTTTCTTCATGAATGCAAGAAAGGTTTTTGTAGTACAATAATTTTTCTGCCACTGATACAGTAGCCGAAAAATTATTATAAAACAAAAACCAATCGTGCATGCACGTTGTTTTCGTTTTTTTTTAACCATTACTCATAACATTATTATCACTCGTAAAAAACTGTCTCCTCTCTTATTCTTTTGCGCGCGCCGACAACTAACAGGCAGCGCGCATCTCTATCTTTTTCATGCGGAGTGGGCGGGGCCAAGGTTCAATCCCACATGCTGACCAACTTTTTTTTATTTTTTTTTGTGAAAACGTTCGTTTCTTGAAGAGACTGGTTTTTTTTTTCGAATTTTGAAATTTTTTTTGAGAAACTAATAGAAAAAAATATGCCTTTATGATTTTCAGAAATCACTATTTTTAAAAAGTATTGTTGTCATTTTCAGAATTCGTCTTACTTTGATCACCAAAACTACCAATTTGTTCTGTCTGTTCTGGAAAAAACTTTAATTAGAATAAACAAAGAGAATACCAATAATCAAAAATCTTCTCACTCACATTCAGAACTTTTTTTTTGAGAATCAGAATCATGAGTGTGTCTCCAGTTTTTATCGATGGATTTTGTGATTCAATTTATTCACAAGAAGGATATTTTATAGTTTTGAGGGTGAGTGGAAACTGGCAAAAATCGATTTATTTGAATAATTTAATTTTTTTTAGAGATTTATGGAGTTTTCTTCAATCTTCAATTTGCTCGTTGTTGTTTTCTTGTCAATTTTATTATTCATTTATGGAAAATCAATCAAACCAGATTATCGACAAGTTCTTCTTATAAATCTCATACTTCCCGCAATTTTCAGTTTATATATGGGTTTTATTTATCAACCATATATTATATTCCCATATCATCTTTTATTAACAATTGGCTTTTTCCGATTTGGCCCTTTTGTAACTGCACATCTTTTCAATATTTGTTGCTCAATCGCAATTCTTTGTTCAATGGGTTTAATTTATTCATTTTGGTTTAATTATATGACAATTTGTTTTCGAATTTCAAGAAACGCTTCGAAGAAATCGAATCTTATGGGTTTTATATTTGGAATTATTTTTACATTCGTCAATTTTATTCTAATGACAATTGGTGTGAATGAAAGGCAGTATGAGGATTATACAGATATTATAAATCAAGATAAGCGAACTCAATATTTTCTGGAGAATTATTCAATTGCTATTGTGAGAGTTGATCAAAAATGGTCACTGAAAGTAAGATTTTTGGGAGAATCGGAATTTTCTGAAAATAAATTTTTTCCAGGTTCTGAGCGTCGAAGGTTTCATTGGTATAACCTGTGTTGTAATAATTATTCCAATTATAACTATAAAATCTTACAATGCTCTAAACCTTATGCACACCCAGGTCTCAAAAACTACAGTAAACCAACTAAAAAATGCACTAGCTATAAGTCTTTGTTATCTCTTCCAATTTGGAATTCTTGTCGGAATTCCAGCCGCCACAGCAATGGCAATTCTACTTTTACGAATTACACCATCACCAACCTTCCCATTGGCTTTCATTATTTTGGCGCCAACCCAATTTACTTGCCCAGTTATCTGTCTGTTATATATTTGTGTTTTGAAACCATTGCGAATTGGAATGTTGAAAATTTTGCGGCTTCAGAAATATTTGAAACAACCGATTCCACCAAGATCAACGCAATCTCGTATGTTTCGTTCGTATTTTTTAGGAGAATAGGATTTTTGGTAGATCAAAAATGAAAATTTCAGAATTATCAACTGTAACTACACATCATCGACTGACTTCAAAAGGACCATTTGCAGCATCAAGGCTTTATTGATTTTTTTTATAATGATAAAAAAATTTGGTCCCTCATAAACTTTGTTACTGAAAAATCTTCCAACTTTTCACCTGTTTTTATTTTTTTTAAATAAAAAATTATCCTGTGAAAAATCTCAAGGTTATTAGAGTTGGAAACGAAACAAAACAAAATAATTTTCAAAATTAGAAAATTGAATTATTATATTTTGCAGGAAATCTTCCAAAAATCCTGAATCTTGTTTGAAAAAATGAAATTTGAAATTCAAAAATCAGAAAAAATCCCTAAAAAATCCCCACTAATTTCACAACACCTGCTTTTCTTTTTTTCTCGAAAATGTTCCCTCAAGGTTATTGAGCACAGCTCATTATTTTTTTTGTTGCTCAAACTTCACCTTGAAAATAGTTTTGATAATAGAAATTTGGGAGGTCCCTCGAAAATATTGTGTTTCTAAAAAATCCTCATTTATTTCACACCTGCTTTTCTTTTTTTTCTTTTTTTGTTTAAATGTTCCCTTGTGAATAATCTCAAGGTTATTAGAGTTGGAAACAAAAAAAACTTTTTTTTGTTCAAATTTTTCGAAGTTTGCCACAATGATCTGAAAATATCTTCATTGAAAAAAAAGTCAAAGATTATTTTCCAGCGTTTCTGGGAGCCATTCGACGTGGTTGACCCGAACGACGCCCGCCAAGCTCTGAAAAAATTGAATGCGAAATTTTCCCGCAACAAAAAAAATTACTTGGCATTTGTCCTCCTCTGAAATTTTCTGGATGATTTCTGTTTGGTGCTGGACCATTATCTGAAATATTTTTTTTTGGAAATCAAACAAAAACTAGTTTTTTTTTCGAGAAACTTACTCATTGGATGTGGGCCAGAAGAATGATTGTGACCATCTGGAAAAATGGAATTTCAGAATTTCAAGAAAAAAATGACTGAATTTGAGAATCAGAACTCGAAATTTAGAGCATTTTGCTTCTAATTATGACCAAGTTTGGGCTCTAAATTTTCAGAATTTCTAGTAATTAAGCTCACTCGATGGATGTCCGCCTCTATTTTGTGCAGGAAGATGATCTGAAATAATTTTTTGGTAATCTCATTTTTAGTCGAGTATCAGGATTCATTATTGATTCACATGAGCAATGTTTTTTTCTTTTTTTTTTTTTTGAAATTCCGATATTGGATAAAAATTGAAGCATTGCGCATGTTGGCTCTAAACTTTTCAGATAATTTCGAGCTCAAAATCTTATTTTTCCTAGTAACATACTTTTCTGATGAGAATTGCCAGACTTTTCATGATGACCTGAAAAAGATACCAAATTTTCAGAATCTCATGGAAATTCTAAAGCTTGAAGTTCGATAAACTGACCTTTGTGAAGTGATTTTCCATGTTTATTGGAGCCATCTGAAAATAGAAGTTTCAGAACTTTGCAAAAATTGGACCAAAAATCACAAACCCATAGCCTTGTTTATATATTGTTTCACTTCATCTCCTACCCGATCTACTGCCATTTTTCCTAACTTGCCAAGTATTCCACCTACATCATCTAAAATATTTTTTGTTAGAATAATTTATTTATTTTTAGAAAATTACTGTTTTTGTGTCCTCCTTGATTTTGCGCCGGACCATTATCTGGAATATTTTTTGAAAATGAAAAGAAAGTTTTTCTTGAAACATACGTTTTGTATTTGGATTTTCAGAATGTTTGTGACCATCTGAAAAAAAAAATCTTTGAACTTGAAAAAAGCCACAAACTCACGTGGCTTATGTCCTCCATGAATATGATGATGTGTCGTATTATGATCTAACAATAAAATAATTTTTGAAAATGAAAAAAAAGTTTACATACGTTTTGAATGCGAATGCGGATTTTCAGAATGCCTGTGACCATCTGGAAAAAAAACAATAAAATGTTGTGATTTCTCAAATGTTTACCAAACTCACGTAAATAATGCTTATGCGTAGTATTTTTATCTTGATGGTGATGATGATGATGTTCGTGTTCCGTTATATTAGATACTCCTCCTGTCGACCCTCCTGTGGACCCTCCTGTCGATCCTCCTGTCGATCCTCCTTTAAAACTACCCACAACAACAATCGCAAGAAAAGCTAATAAAATAAAGAGTGCAATTCCAAGTCTCAATTGAAACATCACATATCTCACTTGATAAAATGCATTCATGTTTGAGGGAATGAATGAATGAATGACTGGAAGTTTTTGGGGAAATAAACACTTTTCAGAAGTTTCAGATTTCAATATGAAATTGATATGATTACTGAAAATAACTTGATATAATTTATTTCTTTTTGAAAATCAACAATGAGAAAAATTACAGTAACAATTTTAGGTACAGAATTTCAATCTCTAGATGTTACGGAACAGAGAAACCAGAAACATGTTAAAAAGTCTGAGACGCAGACAATTTTTCTAATTTTCAAGATTGCACGGTTTGTTCCCGCCTGTATTAGAATACCATAATTTTCTTGAATATTTCCAGATAGTTTTTGCCAAGTTACCCATAGATTCTTGATTTCCAGATCATTTCCAGATCGAAAGTCCTAAAATTTATTTTTGTAAGTTTCATATCAATATATTGTTTCATAAAAATTGAAATTCCGAATTTTGCACCTGGTTTTATTATTATTTTTTTGAATAAAAAATTATCCTGTGAAAAATCTCAAGGTTATTAGAGTTGGAAACGAAACAAAACAAAGAAATTTTCAAAATTAGAAAATTGAATTATTACAATTTTGGTGAGAATCTTTAATATCGCTTTGAAAAATTGTTATTCAAAAATTCAGAAAATCTGGAAAAACGGTAGCAACTTCGAAATTTTTCTCAATCAATTTGGAAAATAATTTTCTGAAATTTTGAGCAAAGAGTTTGTCTAACTTTTGCCAATAGTATTTGAGATATCGATCGATTTGCTGCTTTCAATGGTCCCTGGAAAAAATTTTGGAAATTTTGACACTAGATAAGGTGAAGTCTAACATGAAAATCAAAATTTTTGAATTCAAAAGTTTTATCGAACAAATTTCACTTTGAAAATTGCTCAAACTTCACCTTGAAAATAGTTTTGATAATAGAAATTTGGGAGGTCCCTCGAAAATATTGTGTTCCGAAAAAATCCTCATTAACTTCACACCTGCTTTTCTTTTTTTTCAAAAATGTTCCCTTGTGAATAATCTCAAGGTTATTAGAGTTACATAGAAACAAAACAACTTTTTTCTTGTTCAAACCCAAAAATTCCCATGTCAATTATGACTCAAAATCATTCCATTTTTGAATTTTGCCGCCAGCAACCAAGAGTTGCGCAAATATCTTACCTTTTTCTATCTTTCCCTTTTTTTCATACCGACTTTTTGTCACACTTTTGGCCTTCCGCTTTTTTTTGTTTCTCACATCAGTTTTGGCTTCCCGCCAAAACATAGAGCTACAGTATTCCTTTCATTTGTGGCCAAAACATTTTTCATAAATTTTTTTTCCCGGAAACTTCGTGGGTGGCCCATTCTCATTTTTAGAAATCAATAGAAGGTTTTCAGAAAAATCAAATCTGAAAATAAATTTCAGCACAATCCAATTCAAAATAGGTTTATGTATCTATTCCCAAAAATAGAGTAAATCATAAGACGATTTTTTTTCGCCCCCGTTTTTTTGTTGTTGAAAAGCCCGATTTGCATACATCACTCACAGAAGAAGAAGAACAAAGCCGAGATCCAATTTAGATTGAACTGAATTCTGATTTTATTTTATTTTATTTTTGGCAGGTTTTTTTTGAAAGACAAGAAAGATGGACATGTTGTATTTGACACAAAGAAAATTGAAATTGAAATTTGAATTTTTGGAAATTGAGTTGAGATTTTATAGTTTCACAAAAATGTGTCGAGGTTTTTGGAAGCCAAGCTTATTTTTTTTAGAAATTCTAATATTTATTCAATACAGAAAAAGCCATTATACACGATGTTTCACTGTTTTTTCGAACTTCGAAAATTTTTGAGAAGCTCCCAGAGCTTCTTTTTTTTTGAGAAAGCTCCCAGAGCAGGCTTAAAAATGATATGCTCAATTTTCCTCTGATTTTTTTTCTGTAAAATCCTATATTTTCCCCCATCCAATTCCCCTCTTTTCTCTGAAAAAATAAAAAAAAACATATAAAAATGGCCATTTTCAAAAAAAAAATGATGACTGTTTCTTTATCTGCCGCGAAGATTTTTTTCATCAAAAAATAAAATCAAAACAATTTTTTGTGTTTAAAAAAAATAGCCCCATTTTGTTGTAATACAAAACATTTTGGCTCTCTTTTGCCAAAAATTTTGTAATATTTTTCGATATTTTTTTTAATTGGGCACCAAAAATTTTGCACACTGTTTGTGCTTGTCTGCTTTTTTTTTTGATGAAATTAGTTCAAAATTTTTGTAGTTCTAATTCAAATTGTTATGACATATGTAGATTTTTTCTTTTTTTTTGCCTTTTTTGTTCGCTCCGCCCTCATTGGTGTCATTCTATCTTATTTTATTTTCTCATTCACTTTTTTTGCGTTTGGCTTTTTTTTTTTGGAGAAGCTACAAATTATCGAAATTTTTTTAGAGTTTCAAATTTTCAAAACAAAATTCTCAAAAAAAAATAATTTGAATTTTTTTATACTTCTTCAGGATTACCTAGTAAATCTGATACATTTATCATTTTCTGAAATTCTAAAAACAATTTGATAAATCTATAAAGCCAAGATATAAGCTAACTCCGTAACTCTATAACTATATAATTTCAGAAATTCAAACTTCATCATTTTTCCAAAAATGAACCCCAACAACTCATCATCTTCCGCATTCCGCCCATATCCCGCTCCAACTCCGCAAATCGCCGGAGCTCGAGATCAAGGAATCGCCTATGTTCGGAACGTCAGAGGTGGACAACAGCGTCGAATCCAGCCACAAAATCATTTCGTTGGACAAATGAATCAGCAACAACAGCAAATCATTCCCCAACAATTCGCGGAGCAACAAAGAATTGCGCAGCAACAATTTGTTCAGCAACATCAGCAACACATGTTGCAAATTGAACAACAGCAACAACAACTTCGACTTCAACAGCAGCAAAATGAGATTTGTTTGCAGCAAACTTTGCATAATCAAAGAATGTTGGAGCATCAAATGCAGCAGCAACAAAGACGGCGATATCAAAGACAATTGCCACCGCAATATCAAGAAGCGCTTCGTATGCAGCAGCAACAACAACAAGTTCCTCAACAACAGAATTTGAATCCGCCTGTGCCAACATTTCCAGCATGGAATCCACAACCACCGCAACCAGCGTTTCCGAATTATCCCGATAATGCGAATAATGGAGCAGTGGTGAGTTTTTTGATTTTTTCCAAAATTTTCGCAACCTCTTCTCGTATGCAGAATAACATTTTGTAATAAAAAACATTTAAAAAATTTTTTCCTATGCAGAAAAACAAAAGTAGAGACAACGTGGAATTGAGAGAGTGCAGACAGACAAATTGATTTTTCGCACAAAAAATACAAAAATCTGTCTGCACTCTCTCAATTTCACATTGTCTCCACTCAAAAATAATAAAAAAATATGTTTTTTTTATTACAAAATATTATTTTTTAAATTTTTTCTATTTTATATTTTTGGCAATAAAACATATGCCAACTGTGTTTCATCTGTTCAAAAAAAAAATCACATATTTTTTGTAGGTTCTTCACAATCAAAACTTGTATCCTCCACCGGCTGTTCCATTTCCAATGCATTTTTTGATGTGGAATATGGTGAGTGATTTTCAAACGGGACCAGAATTATCTCTGATTCTGATTTCTTTCAGTATCTCACAATGATGTTCTCAAATACACTTGTGCAACCAAATCAATTGACTTTGACACAACATCCACATCAACCACAACAACATCAAGAACAAAATCAACAACAACAACAACAACAAACAAATGTTCCACAAAATGTGACTGTTGAAGTTATGGTTGATGAAGAAGAGACAAAATCATATCAATTGCCGAAAAAACAACCGAGGAAGAGAAAGAATCAAAGAATGAATAATGGATGCAATAATGATTATTTGGTAGGTTTTTTTGAAGAGTTAGGCTAACTATGAAAAATTTGAGGATTAGTAGGTCAATATGTATTATGTAGATTGTGAATTCCGAGAGAAGTACACGGTGTTTAGTGGCTTTGAGGCATCCCAAGTTTCAAAGACTACAATGTAGTCTGGAAGACACTGTAGCTCAAACTTTTGATATGTCTAACATTAGGTCTGAACTGATTAGAGGAAATCTTTACCAAAAGTTTCTGAAGAATTTTCAGCCAGGTAAAGTTTTCTACACTAAAAAAATTAATTTTTAGTTTTTCTGGTGCAAAATTGTAAATTGTTCTAGTCTTGAAAAATTCTGATTTCCCGCCTCTAGAGTTCATCTTGTTCTCGAGAACTACACAAGTTTTTGAAAGTTCAGAAATTCAGAAACTCAATTTATTTTTTGAATTTTCAATTTTGTCCACGAGAACTACACATTTTCAAATTCCAATTTTTCGTTAAAATTACGGTTGCTCAAACAACCGGGTTCTGAGATTAGTATTGATTTTCAGATGAGTTACAGAAATATGTATACACAAATATTCTTTTTTTTCCCAGACACATCAATTTTTCTCTCAAAAATTTATCTCTCACTACCGTAACCTGACTCTCATGTTGTTTTCCATTCAAATTCCAAACGAAAAAAAAGAAAAAGAAAAGAACAAAGGAGTATGAATCATAGTTCTATCTCACAAAAAGCTCCTCAAAAAATATTCCGCTTTTACTACTGTCTGCCAAAAAAACGAAAGGGATTGATTTTTGAAATATGTTTTGAAAAATTCTGGGGAAAAATTAATTAAAAAACCAAAAACCAAAGCATATTTGTACTCATTAGCTATACACTTTTCCCCCTTTTTTTTATTACAAAAAAAATATTCTCGAGACTTTAGAAAACGATGAAAATTGTACCTGGAATTGTAGTAGTACTATGCCTAAAGCTGCTTTTCTGGGGAGCAAAAAAAAGTGAGAAAATGTTTTTTTTTTTTGTGTCGGAATTGGAAATTTCTTGAGGAAGGGAAGGGGGCATTATATATTTCACACCAATTTTTTTCAGTATAATAATAATTATTAGAATATTCTCATGACTTGGGTTTTTTCGAAAGTCTGGAAGAGATTTTGAGGCTTAAAAGGGGGGGGGGGGTGAAAAAATTTTAAGAAGTTACGGGAACTAGTCAAAAGTGAGAAGCTGAGAGGGCTAGATAAGGAATTTTGAATTAAAGAACAACCAGGGGAGCTCTAAATTTTTTAAAACTGAAAAAATTTGAGAGCTTATTAATTAAAGTAATCTTGAAGTTAAGAACCTATTTTAAATTACCTTAAACCCTAAAGGATCTTGAAATTTAGAATAACTCCAAATAATTTAGAGCTTAAGGCAGTTATAATTAAGACGCTTATTGTTAATTTGAAAATTCTCAAAATTATTTTGAGACAAACTTAAGGTAACTTAAAAAAGAAAAATAATGATTTAAAAAAAAATTGGGGAATTTAAACTCAAACTGAAACTGAGAAACTTCTTTCAAAATTTCAAGAGAAATTAGGACAGCTTGAAACAAAAAAGAAATTTTTCCAGGATTTCGCCAAACGCCGCTTCAACAACGACGACAACGCTCCACCACCACCAAGATTCTTTTAGATTTTTTATTTTCTAGTTTTTTTTGAAAATCAGTATCTCATTTTCAGAAGATCTTCATGTCTCTATTGCTTTTTTCTTTCTCTTTTTTCCCTGTCCAATTATTTTTTGTTTTTATTTTTTTCATTTGACCCCAGTTTTTTTCTGCTTCACTTTACTGTTTCAATTTATTTTTGAATGTGAGAAATAAAAAATCACAAGATGTCACTCAATATTTTTCCTGACAAAAATCTGAATTTTTCATTATAAAAAAGGACACTCCCCTTTTTTGGGAGGCACGAAACATTTGTCGTTCCGTTTTTTTTCTTCAAACCCCGCCCACTTTTTCATATATCCATATTCATATTCAAATTTCATTCACATTCAGATTTTCATTTTCTCTTCTCTTCTAGATCTACATATTGCTCATGTCTGACGGTGAGATGAATGAAAATGATCCGAGCCCGCTGGTTCGACGAATGTCGATTCGGAGAAATCGCCGGCCAACTCAAAGAATTGCGATGCCTGTGGATCAAGTTGTCAGACAAGGAGTAGCCAATTTTGAGCCGGTTAGTTTTCAGACAAAAATTTTTTTTGGAAGAGGGGGGGGGCTCTTTTTAGCTTTCTCATCAGGGGCTGCTCACACGCTGTGCTATCAAAATACAATTTTTCCGAAGCGCCGATTAGCACCTAGCGTATCCCGTTAGAATGTCGGTCAACGTTCTCTGCGTCTCTCAAAAATCCTCATCTATCACCACAGTGTGGGTTGAAGAGATTTACTCATAAAAATCCTTTCAAGGCTCAGCTCATTTTGAAAAAATAATGAGTTAGGATAAGTAAAAGCTTTTAGAGCATCTATATGACTGAAAATTCCAATTTTATGGGGTGAAGAAAAAATTGTGGTTTGTGAGGGGTGTATTTGTTTTGGGAAGGTATACTGTAGCTAGGGATTTTCAGAAAGATTCGAAAAAAGTTCTTATTGGCGCCAAAATGTACAGTAATCTGAAGAATTTCTAGTGGCAAAAACAACACATTTTGGGCAAAAATTTTAGGAAGCTTTAGAAGAAAAATGTACAGTAATCCAAATCGTACTTGGTGTCAAAAAACGGCAAGTTTTTCTGGATGCAAACAACTACAGTAACCCTAACCTACAGTAATCTACAGTAACCCTAACCTAGTCATATTTGGAATCAAAAAACGCCGATTTTCGAGGTCAATTTGAACTGCAGAATTCGAAGTTTTCTTGGTTTCGTTTTCCTGGAAAATTTCAAAAGTCAAAAAATTAATTAGTCGATCATTTTTCTAACAAAAATTACACAAAAAAATTTTGATAGAGCAAACATAATATTTTGGTAAGTTATTACACTTTGAGAAGCACTGTCTTCTATTTTTTTCGCTCTTTTTTCCCATGTTTTTTTTCAATACAAAGGTTCTCACATTAAAAAATTTCACTCACATTAAATCATTTTCCATTTTTTTCCTCTTTTTTCTTCTTTTTCTAAACTTCACCCAAATTTAGTGTTTCCACGTATTTGTTGCAACACCTGACAAACATCTGTTATTCATTTTCAAATAAAAAATATGTAGGAAAATTTATATTTTCAATACGGTACCAATTTGTACTTTTAGGAAATTTCGCTGACGTGGGACACATTTTTTGGACTTTTCAAGATATAAAAAAGGAATTTCAAGATTTGAAAAAAAAAGTTTCCATTGTGAACATGTGATTTTGAAAATGGGGAGTTCTAATTGATAACTGAAACCTATAATTATTGGTTTTTTGTCAAATTGAATACAATAAAAAGAGTTAAAAATGATATTGACAAAAAAAGTTATGTTATAACTTGTGAAAGAGGAATCTCTGAAACTCCCTGGAGTTTTCTGAAATTTTCTGAAGCCCTGTAGAAGCTCCAAAGCTTCCTAAACTCTTCTGAAGACTTTTTGAAGATTCCTAGAGTTTCGTAAACATTTTTGAAGCTTTCTGAAATTTTCTAAAGCTCCCCAAAGCTTCTCATATTCTCCTGGAGCTCACTGAAGTCTTTTGGAGCTTCCTGATGTTTTTAGACCTTCCTGAAGCTTTATGAGTTAGGATATCTCAACTTTTTTATGTAATATTCAAATTTCATGAAAATTCAAAACTTTTTTGAGAACTCAATTTTTCGATTTTCGAATTTGGCATGGCTCAGCTTTGAAGTTTTTTCATGACTGAGTCGTGATAAGTCTCTCAACATCAACTAAAAACATAAATTTTTCCTCCAGAAACCCAACTTCAAAAATTCCAGATGATTGCTCCACCGCCACCATCACCAAATCCACCAGTCAACATGAACATTCACAGAATGGTTCGCGCTTTCGATGTTGATCCATTGCTTCCACCATTAGAAATGCCAGAATATTTGCGGGTAAATAAATGAATTCTCTCAAAAAAAAACTCTCAAAAAAAATCTGTAATTTTCAGAATGCAAGACCAAACATGGGACGACCTGAAAATCGCTACCCAGCTCGGCAATTTGCTGAAGATCGAGTTGCTCTCATTGAAGAAGAAGATGAAGCTGAAGATGAAGCTATGAATATTGTGGATGAGGAGCATAATGAGGTAGATCAGGGTCCGATGAAAAATATATCTTCTAGAAACTTCAGATCAAAAATTCTGAATTTTCAAAAATATTTTTAAATTTTGAAAAAGTTCTGAATCTTTTCTCAGAAACTTGGCAGCTTTTCTAAAATTACAGACCAAAATTTGAAAAAAAATTTTCAGGATGCTTACCGTGTCGAATTTCACATCCCACCAATTGAATACAGAGTAAGCAATCCAAAAAAATCAGACTTATGGTAAATCCAAATTTTCCAGGGATTCTTCAGAAACTTGCCATTCCGTGGACCAGATCGTCGTGGTGTTGTGCTTGCTGGACAAAGAGCTGCAAATGTATGAAAATTGAATTTTTATGAAAATTAAAAAAAATTCTGCATATAAAATATTTCAGAATCTTCAAGCTCGCTTCATTCGTCATCCAAGGGTTCATAATAATGTGGGTTTGGCAAAAAAAATCTGGAATTTCAGAGATGTAAAACTGAAATTCACAAATTTCCAGGCTCGCCGTGGACAAGCATCGGTTGGAACTCAAACCGAGCCACGCAACAGAAATGCAGTCAACAATTTTGGAAGAGTTAGTCTAACTTCTTGGCAAAAATATAATCAAATTTGTTTGTTTTTCAGAACAACGCGGCTCCGAATCAAGCTGGAGCATCGGTGAGTTAAAATATCTCGACATTAAAAAATCACAGAAAAAATGATTTTCAGGGAAGTTTGGTGCGAAATCTACCAGATGTTAGTGAAGAAGAACGCATGGAAGAGGGCTCTGAACAATAAGCGGAAATTTTTTTTTGGAATTTTTTAACTTTTATTTTTTTAGAGAGGGGAGGATAGGAAAAATCAAGTCTTCTGAGAATTTTTGAACATTTTTCAAAAATTGGATTTTTTTTCAGAAAATTCTTAAATTCAATTTAATTAAGTTTTGAGCTTCTGGAGAAAATATTCAGAGAATTCTAGCATTCTAAAAAAATGTGTCTACTTTTTAGAAAAAAAATCTAAAACTTGAAAAATAATATTTTCCATAACTTTTTTTCATACATGGTTCAATCCTAGTCTTCTCCCATTTTTCCAAATTAAAATTCACAAGGTATGAAAAAATTTTATGGAAATAATTCAAGTTTTAGATTTTCAGCCAAAAAATTCTCCAACAGATTTGATTTCTCACATCCCTTTCTCTTTTTACAAAGGTACGACAAGAAATCTTGTCTATCTCAAAAATAAATGTGCCTTGGTACAGTGAAATCTCGATTTCACTGCATCCAAATTTTTTAATTTTTGAGATAGACTCCATTTCTAAACCACCTTGCTTTTTTTCCCAATAACTTTTCCTACAGCAATACTTTTTTTTTTCTCATACAATTTTCAAAGATCTCTTTGGTACAATTTTAAAAATCCCCTCTGGAATTTTTTCACAAGAGAAGATTTCATGGGATTTTTTGTACCAGAAGTGCTCAAAATCCCCATTTTATAGTATTATTCCCAGCTTTTTCTTGAAAATATGAATAATCCGAATTTTGCTTCTTATGTTTTTTCAGTACAGCAATAATAAATATATTTACAGCCAAAACTTTGATTTTTGAATGATAAAAAAATAAAAATGAAAAATGTCACTTCAAAAAATTTTTGGACTTTTGAAAAATTCTTTGTTTTCACCCAATCAATCAATAAAAATCATGTTACATAAATATATATATTTTATATGGTTCAAATAGTTTTCTTTTCCCTCTCCCTCTCTATCACTAACACACTCCTCATCTCTGCGTCTCTGCATCTCTAACCTAACACTACCCTTCATGTGTTTTTGTTTTTTTCTTGTACAAGTTTTATTTTAGGTTTTCTTTGTTTTTTTTTGTTTGACGCGTTCATTTTTTTCAAAATTCTTGAAAAAATTTTCTGAAAATTTGTTTTAAAGTTTTTCTAATGTTCATTTCTCATTTTCTGTGACTGTTTTTTAATTTTTATGAATTTTAAAAATAAGAAAACTGAATCACTTAGAATTCTGGCCAGATTTCGTAATTGTAAGGCTCACTTTGGCTTCTCAAAATCCTGATTCACCTAGTTTTCAAATAATTTACTTAATGAAAAAAGGCCTACGGGAAGCTCAGTAGAAAATTTTTAGGTTTTAGCTCAAAAGTCTGGTAACTCATGTTCATTTTGAAACATTATTTTTGAAATTTACCTAATTTTATTCAAACCAGCATACAGAATCACCTTGCTCCACCCAAAATTTTTAAGCTTCACCTCAAAAACCAGGGTGACTCATGTTTATTTTGAAACATCAAAAAAACAAAGCACTCTCAAATCCCCTCTTCCTCTTATTTTTATTCAGATTTTCCTCTTTTCATAATTCTTTTATTGACCCAATGTCAACAACCAGCCATGTCAAATTCAAAAGAAAAATTATGAAATTGAGCAAGTTGAGAATTCTTTCCGCTGCTTTCCGCACGCGGAAGAAAAAAATCACTACACACACAGCAGCAGCAGCACGTGTATCATCTATTTGCCAAAGTTTTTCTCGCAAAAAATGAATAGATTTCTGGTTGCTTGCCACATATTATATAATAATGTGTATATGTGACAACTCGACTCGACTCGACTCATTTAGTGCGCGGAAAAATGCGCGAAAAAGTGTAGTTAGCACAAAAAAAGCAAGAGGAAGAATGGAATGTGAAGATGATGAGCAAAAATCTAAAGGTTCACGCGGAAAGAGATGCTTTCTTGTCCTTTGTTTACACTCCCTAGTTTTTTATGGAGTTGCACTTATTGTCTCTTTTTGTTTTAGTCGCGCATGGACAACTTTTTTTTTTGAGTCTGATAATTCTATTAATTCGCTTTTTTTGGACTTTTTTTTGTAAACATAGAGACATTTAGTGCTACCTTTAATGGGGAATCTTTTAGGCCTAAGAAGATTTTGCTCAAGGAGTTCATAGATCCAATGAACCAAATTCAATTTAAGTTAGGCTAAGTTCAAGTTTAGCCAAGTTATAGAGCTCCAATTTTCAATAAAAGCCCAGCTCGACCATCAATTTTTATTGACTTTTTTTTTGACTTTTTTTTTGACTTCAGACTAGAAACAAAATCACATAATGATTTGCTCACCTCACTATAATTATAGGTTTTGTTTCCAAGTGCATTTGATGTTGTGGGTGGAGAGATTATTTAAAAGTTCAAGATGATTCAGAAACAAAGATCTGATTGAGAATATATTGGGAGATTTTTGGGGATTCTTATTGAGTTTTTTGGTTCAAAAAATTTTAAACTTTAGGATTTGATTCTGAAAAAGGCTGAGCTTATAGTTCAAGCTCAAAACCACATTTTGAGAAAAATGGCAGATCAAACTACACAACAGAAATGTTCAACCTGTACAATTGAGTTCAAACTACAAAATAGAGCAGAGTTCAAACTACATACTAGACATTTCAAGATTCATAGTTAGCTTCAGAAGTTCAATCCAATTTCTCTTTTGAATCAGATTCTATCACAAAAGTGCAAACTACAAAACTATGTATTTTTCAAAATAAAAAATTTCAATATTCTAGAAGTTTCCAATTTTTTCAAATTCTAATCAGATTTTGTTTAAACCCAACTTCAGAAGTTCATCAAGTCCAATCTCTCCCACCTGATCTTTCGAACACCTCTACATTCCAACCACTTAAAGAGCACGCACACAAAAAAACAAAAGAACACACACACATTTTTTTCATCCGACTGTTCGTTTCATTAAACTCTTCTCTTCAAACGTGTTTTTTTTTGCTCTGCACATATGTTGCTCTGCTCTCATTGTACATATAGTTAGTTAGTCATTGACTAGAACAAGTTTTATTTATGAATGTGTCAGTGAGTTCATATGTTCAAACATATGTATTTTTCATTCAATTACAGTCATGTGCTCTCTGTAATTGTAATTCTTTATGTTTTTTGTTGTGCCGCCGGTTTTTTCTCCTCTCTTTTTTTTCCCAGAGGATTATATTTTCCCGGCAACAATCGCTGAAGCATTACGATGCGTTCTAATTTTTGCTTACGAGTTGAACATTGTGAATCTTGAGCTCATTTGCAAATATACATTGTACCTTGATCTTTTTTTTGGGAGGTCTTCTGAATTGGATTTGTAGTTTGAACATTTGGTTTGTTTTTTGAGATCAAATTAGAGAACTTGAAGCAAATTCAAAATTTGCGAATAAAAAATTTTGAACTGAAATTTTTTTTCAAAATTTCAAAATTTCGAGCTCATTTTTTCTAGAACTCAAACTTTTAAGAAAAGTTAAAGTCTAGAATCTGTAACCTGAAACTTTCATCACTGATTAATTTTTCAAAATTTCTCATTATAGAAAAAGCTATGTGAATTCATAGAATTATTCTCTCGGAAGATATTATGCTATTAGATTTTTAGAAAATATAATTTTAAAAATATTCATTGAAGTTAAAATTTTGCCACGTCATAACTCATATTCAGATCTCGAATGAAAACGTCGAAAAAGTTCCCATGTGTAGTAAAATTATTGATTTTTTTCAATTTTTAAAGGCATTTCCGATCAAGTTAAGCGTTCTTTATAGTTAGCCTAAATCACCTCTTCAGTTCAAAAAAAAAGAAAAATAAACTACACTCTATTTATTCTATTTCGAAATTCCTTCCTCTCCCCCAATTTTTCTGTTCTCTGTTCATCAAAAGAAATAAACATCTCGTCATCGAAACCATTGTCCAACAGTTTTTTCATTGTTCGAAATCTTCGATCCACAAAATATCATATTTCATTTCCTTCCAATACAAAACACTGTCTGTCAGCTGATATTTGTTTTGTTCAATTTTCTCATTAGTCTATCCAACTTGATCTAACTACATAATTTCGCAAAAAAAACTTTTGAGCTTGTCAAACAAGTGTTATATCTGGTCCCCTTTAATTGGTTGGTTGACAGCAAGAAAAAAATTCGCGTGCTTCATTTCTTTCGCTCCTCTCAAATTCTCTTTTCCGCCGTCGAACACACCGAAATAGTGTTGATACCTGAGAGACGTTGAGAAAATAGGCGTGGCAATTGTCGTCCGGAAACCGCGAAGCTTTTGTATCGAAATAGCATTGAGTTTGTAGAGAGTTTAGACAGCTCATTGCCGTCACCAACTTAAAGAAAAAATCGTCTTTTCTGTAGGCGAGAAAAGAAAAGAGAAGAATTATTTATTTCGAGTTTTAGTAACTTTTTGGGATTGCTATGCATCGACCTTATGACCCAGGTCAACCTATACGTGATACTGGGACTGATGAAACCGATGATTCTAAAAGGTATTTTTCAAATTTTTTATTCTTGAAAAATTCTTCCGGTAGTCGAATGGTTTCAGATTTTTTTTTTACAAAAAAATCTGCGGTAAAATTTTTTTCTTAAAAAAATTTTGTAGCGATGAAACTGATGATTTGAAAAATTCTCTTGAATTCGATTTCTGATGCACTTTCCTAATAAAACTTGATAGTTAATTAATTTTTTTGGATTTTGGTCCTGAAAAATCTTGGTTCTCAATGAAAATTGAGTTCTGAAATTAAATTTCTTATTCAAAATTTTCTGGTATTTTAAATTTATCAATTTCTTTTTCTTAAATTTATCAATCAATTTTTTCTGAAATTTTTTTCTGGAGACGTTTCATTTTTTTCAAATTGTATTCCAATTTTTCAAATTTCCAAGTATATATACATTTCTACTATCAAAATTCCCAAGAATCCAAAAATTTTTGCAGAGAAATGGAAAATGGCGTTTCTCGATCATCGCTAGTTCATGGAACACAAACGAATCCGAATTCCGATACTTGGTATGATACAGATTCATTTTTACTGGTGAGTTAGGGAGGGATCAAGAAGTTAGGGTAACTCTAAACAGCTCTTAGGATATGTATAGATTTTTGGAGGTTTCAGAAGCTTCTCAAAGATCAGTTGAAAAATTTTGAAGTTCTAAAATACAGTGAAGCACCGTGTAAACTTTCGAATTGGAAACTGGTTCAAATAAATCGATTTTTGTGTCAGAATCTTTTACAATTTTTGAATTTACCCTAACTCCACCTCATAATTATATAATTAATTAATTAAATGTATACAAATTCTCATTTCATTTATACACCAAATTCCATTCCATTCCATTTCTCAAGTATCTTCCATATACATATCTCAAATTTCTTTCTGTTTCTCTTTTTCTTCCCCTCAACACTCCAGGCGAGAAGAAGAAGTTCTCATCAAGTGTTTTGCTCTTTTTCGACAAAATGTCACCGCACAAAATGCATTTGATAGTCAATGAAAAGATAAGTGGAGATATCGCGAATTTAATTTGACGATTCAATTTTTTTGTGTATAGTTTGATTAGGGAGAAGTGTGAAGTCACGAGCTTTTGATAATTGGGAAAAGGTTTTGGAATTTTTTCGGAAAATATGGAGTAACTTGGAGATATTTGAAAAATTAGAATTTATTTTCTCCCGAATTTTCTTCGCTGAAAAATTCCTAATTTGTTTCAATGAAGTTTGTGTTTTGAAGTCAAAATTTCGAAAATCCCTCGTATTTTCTTGTTTGTCTTTCTGGCGTGAAGTGAGAGGATAAACAAAAAAAATTCCCAAGTTGATTTTAACAATTTCAAAAAGTCAGTTAAATTTTCACATAAAAATATCAGTTTTATGGGGTTTTTTCTGAAAAAAACATGTGCTGAAAAATCTAGATTTATAAAATTTTGCGCTGAAAGTTTTGATTTTTCAAATACAAATTCAGCGCGAAAAATCTCGAATTTTACTTAATTAAATCAAAATTTGTTCTCTCCAAATTTGATTACAAATTTAAAAATAACAGGCTTATGATTATCGATGTTTTTCTAGAAATTTAGAAATTTGTAAAAAAATTTATCGATCCACAAAAAAATTCCAGAATTTTCTATATTTAGACAAAAACTCCCATTGTCTTTGTATTGAAACAAACTTTTTTCATTTTCCTTCCGTAGAGCAACAAAAAAAGTGAAATCACTTTCTTCTTCTCCTTCTTAACATGACCGACCACCCGCATTTCATTATTTACACAACAAACCACGGCAGCTTTTGGCCAAAGACACATCACATGCGAGAAAAAAAAGAAGAAGAGCGCAAAAAATTTCGCCATGGAAAAACTAGTTTAGGTTTCAAACAAACTTAGCAGAAGCAAAAAAATTTCACGTAGCTTCCGTCTGGTATTTTTTGTATGTGTACAGTGTGTACATTGTCAGACACAGTAAATTGGGGGAGCACAAAAAAACACGGTTAATGAATGGGTTTATTTTGTTGTTGATGTTAAAGCGGTAAATAGAAGAACAAGAGGAGCACTTTCTTATTTGGGAAGAGAGAAATGAAATGGGTAATTAGAAATTTATGACGTCACATTTTTGTAGTTTGAAACAATGGTCTAACACTAGAGAATTTTTCGAGAATTTTAAAAACTTAGGAGAACCTTGAAAACTTTTGAAAATCCCTGAACTCTCTGAAAATAATTTTAAAGTTCTTTAGGAAATCTTAAAGAATTTTCAGAACCTTGAAGACCTTAAAGGTGAAGTCTGACATGAATATCGATTTTAAGTTTCTATCCAAAAATTTGTCTCCTGATTTAAAAAAAGCCTTTGACGAATTTAAAAAAAATTGTTATTGACAGAGAAAAACAGCTCCAAACTACTGTACATCGAGACATTTTACACGGTGTTTCACACATTTTTAAACTTTTAAATTTTAAACTAATGTTTGAGAAGATTCCAGAAAAATCCTTCAAGGAATTTATTAATTAGAAAATGCTCTTTCAAATTATGTAGCTCAACTTATTTTTGCTCAGACTTTACCTTTGTGAACTTCAAGAAAAATTTTAACAAACTTCTGGCTCCAAAAAAAAATCACAATTTTCTGTAACTTATCAAACTTTTTTGGATTTCAATTCGAAATTGAAAAATTTACAATTTTCATTATTTTTTTTTCAAAAAATTCAGAATTTTTGGGATCTCTGGGGCCACATTTATATTCAAAAAATTCAGATTTTTCAGATTAATTTCCAAAAATCAATTTTCATTATTTTCCAGGATCAAGTCAAAGAAGTTTTAAATAAATTAAGCGAAGGTGCAATTGACGATGAAATATGGGGAAAAATTGTGATAATGGAAAGATGTAAACGGGTTGCGAAAGCGTATTTACGAAAAACTACTGTAATTATTGATGGATCAGAAGATGAATTTGATGGAAGAACATTGGGTTTCAATCATTTCGAAAATTTGACCAGAGATGAATATACAAAAGAAATTCGAGCCAAAATTGCAGATGTGAGTTTTCCAAGATTATCTAGGCTAGAAAAAAACTGAAAAAAAACTGAAAAAAATTTAAATTATTTTCCAGGGTGTCATTTTAAAAATGGACTATCAAGGAAACATCAAAGGAATGGCTCGCGGAGCAACGCCGATTTTTTGCCAAGGATGGAAAGAGCCAAGAAATAATTGTATTTCTGATCGATTAGTAAGGTTGCACGGCAAGTTGAACCATGTGGCAAATGAGGATGAGAAAGCATACAAGGTGAGAGAAATCTTGTGAATTTTTTTTGAATTTTTATTTCAAAATTCCAGGTCTTCGACATGAGAAAATTCAAACACTCTCTAGAACGTGATTTACACGATGCTTCAGATGCTCGAACACTTTTATTGAAAACTTGTATGAGAATGGCGTTGGTGAAAGAGGGTGGAGATATGAATAGAACGCCGTGCTGGTTTGCAATTGTTAATTTGGTGGCTTTGGATATGGTGAAGGAAAAGGTTCCAATGATTATGAGTTTGTGTAAGTCTTGGGAAGTATAATTTTTTTTTAAATTTTTAAATCAGTGAAGAAGCTGAAGACCTAGAGACACCTTTTTTTGCATTTTTCAAAATTCTGTTACAGTGAATGGAAATTCGATGCCAATGACAGTAAAATCACCTCCACCTTCACACCAACAAGAATCCTTAGATGCTCAAACCCTCACTCAAATCATTGCTGCAGCAGTTTCACAGGCAAACAAAAGGTAATCTTAAATAATATATTTTTTTTTTGAAAAAAAAAACAATTTTTGTAATAATGAATATTTTCAGTAACCCGCCACCACCAAACACATCCAATCAAGCCCAAAATTTATCGATTTCGCCAGAGCAGTTAGCTCAAATTGCGTCGACGATTAGCATTGCACAATCGAATACATTGAGGACTGCTGATTTGACAACGATTAATAAGAAGGAGCGGATAAGGTGGGGGTTTTTGAGGGTGGGAGATTTGAAGTTAGGCTAATTGTTTGAGCAAAGATTATCCAAGAAAAAATCCTGATATCTGTAATCCTTCTTATTTTTTTTCTCTGAAACTTGAATTTTGAAGAAAATGTTTTCTCATTTTTCTTGTTCATTTTTTTCTGGCGTAAAGTTGAACAAAAATAAATTTGAATTTTGCCTATTAAAATTTCACAGTTTCCAGAGATTTTGTAGCTCATAAACATCAAAACTATCTCCTAAACAACAATAAAAAAATTTCCAGCTATATCAAAAAACCATATCACTGCTCAACTTCATCACTCGATTCATCTGGTGAAGATTCAACCACAAGACGCCCTGATATTGGTGTGAAATCAAGAGCAAAACGATGGGAGCAATCTGTTCCGCCAAAACAACAACAACCTGAAGTTATTCCTGGTGAAACCAAAATCATGGAGGTAAATTATTGATTTTTCAAAAATCTTTCTAGACTTCCAATTTTTTTTTGTTTCCAGAAAACCCGCCCTGTCCGAGCTGCCAATCGACCTCTTTTACAAGATGTTATTTTCACTCGTAGCCAATCAATAACTAGTGATTATGACAGCAATAAAGAACATTTTGATTCTGGAAGTTGGAGCTCAACTCAATCGAGATATAAGGTAGGATTTTAGAGGAGATAGGCTGGGAGTTAGGATAAATTGGTGAAGTTTTTACTAGTTTTCTAGAAAATTATTGGATAACATTTTTTGAGAATTTTTCGGGAAAGAAAAATATATTTTAGGACCTTCCCTTTTTGGCTCTGAAAATTCCAAGTTTCCAGGCCTAAAATTCAGGCTTTTCAGGCCAAATCTAGGCTCTTCTGGGCTCAAAACCTAGGCTTATCTAGGCTTCAAAAATCTCAAATTTTTAGGCCTGAAATCCAGGCTTTTCGGGCCGTTCTAGTCTCAAATTTTTGAGTCTAAAATTCAGGATTTGTGGGCCAAATCTAGAGGCTTATATGGCCTATAAAATAAATCCGGAAGCGGAATTTTCTGATAAATTTTGAGCCGGCCATAATTTTCAGGATTTTTTGAGCTTAAAAACAACTCAATTTGAAGAAGGAAAAATCTGGAAGCTTCCAAAAATTTTTCCAAAAAAAGTTAAGCTTATGAAAATTGAGGTCCGATTCAAAATTTCCAAAAAAAATTCCGAATGATTTTTAAAAACTTCCAACAACCTTCTCATTTTCCAGGGTGGTCGATCAACTGCCTCTTCAGTGGTTTCAGATCATGAGCTAACTGTCATAACTCGTGACGAGTTAAAGGAACTCAATGAGATGAACGAGGCACTGGAAACAACTGAAGGTAAGTTGCCATTTTTGTTTTTGAAATTCTAATTCAATTTGCACTTTCATTTTTTTTGTTAATGATTTTAATTTCTCATCGCACCGATTTTAGAAGAAGAAGAGCCGCAACCAACACCACCATCTAATTCTCCACCAATATGTTCGCCTTCTTCTCAAAAATTGCCAGTGCTACCCGAAAAAGACTATAACCTCTCACCAACAAATTTCACATTCTCACCAAAATTCGAGGGTGCACCCGCGTGGAAAAGTAGCGCAACCAGATATGAAGGCGGAGCGGCTGCGCAAGAAGCGAGAACCAATGAGACGACACCCCCACCACCACCACTTCCTAATACACCCTTACCGCCTGGTATGTTTTTTTTGTTTTTGAAATTTAGTTTTAGCTTTACATTAGCTAGCTTGAGTGTGGCCTAGTTTATATTTATTTATTTATTGATTTTAATCACACATGCAAATAATAAGCAGATAATAAAAGTACAGTGCGCTTTAAACCATGCAAATGGTTTCCTTCATATTTGGGTGAGTTTGAATTAGTTGTGTCAAATCAATCAATAACTGCACACCTTCTAACAAATACTCAAAATATTGATTATTTTTAAAGGGAGGGTGAGATGAGAAATTTGATTTATCTTAAAGCAACACCCTCGTATAATAGGCACTTTCTTGAAAAAAGCCCAAATGTTCTCAAATCTTAGATTTAGCTTAGTTTTACTGTTTTCTATTTCGGATAAAAAATTCAAAACGTTTGAATAAGTAGTCGACGAAATATGGAAGCCCATTGAAAAACTGAAAAACTCAAATTCAAACAACGCGGGCTAGCGTCAACGCGGAGTCTCGTTGTTTTCTTTTTATTTTTTTGCAAAATTTTTCCGTTTTTTTTCGGAAAATGACAATTTGCATGGAAAAAACTGTTTTCTGGGTATGAAAAAATAAAGTGAAGAAGTATAAACACGAATATTCAATATTTCAGACGAAAACTAAATTTTTCAATGGAAATTGTGTTTTTTTCAGTTTTTGACCGGAATATGCAATATAAAACTGAAATATCATAGTCAAAAATGAAAGTAGAGATAGTCAAGGATGTTCAGAAATCATTGTAATAATTTATTTCATTTTTTTCAGTGAAACAATTCACTTTTTGTGGAAAAAAAGTTGAAAAGGGTACTGTAGCACACAATTGTCGTCACAGTGTTTGCACAATTTCATGAAATTGCGGATCTGCACAATCTGCAGGCGATTTTCAAAAAAAAATAATTTTTTTTCTCAAAAGTGGTCAAATTTGATCGTTTTTGAGTATTTCTTTTTCATATTGCTTGTGAGTATAGCTGGATAGGTTAATTTTATATATTTTCGTGTTTGAAAGCAATTCGCAATGGCCTTATTATACGAGGGTGTTGCTTTAAAGTTTGGGAATTTTTGGAATATTGAACCAAGGGATTTTTGGGACTTGAGGTCCGCAGGGATTTGTTGGGAAGCCTTCCAAAGCCTTAAAAATCTTTCTAAAACCTTCTGAAGTTTTATGAAGCCTCCTGAAGCGTTCTGAAGTTTTCTAAAATCTTCTGAAGCTGTGTGAAGCCTTCTGAAGCCTCCTGAAGCTTTCTGAGGATCTCTGAAGCCGTCTAGAAATTTAAACGTCCCCGTAAATTTTGGAATATGGGTCACCAGAATTAAAATTTGTCTGCCTCGAATATCTTTTGAGACTTCTAGAAGCTTCCCAGATCTTCTCAGATTCTAGTGTTTTCGAGAATTCAAGAGCATTAGATTCTCAATTTTCCAAAAGTAATTTAGCGTCTCCAGAATATCTAAGCCCCTTAACATCCCAGTTTAGTAATTTATAGACATCTAGGGATTTCAAGCCTTCCAGACTTCTGAAAAAATCTCCCAAAGTTCTCCAAAAGCTTCTAATTTTCCAGATAAATGTTTCTTGCCTCACCCAACCTTTTTAAAAAACGCTGCTCCCAAACCCTCTCCAGCTTTTACCCGGCAAATCAATCATTTCAGGGCTTCCAGCTTCAACGCCAGCTTATAATAACAACAATAATGCGTAAGTTTTAGCATGAAACACATTTTCAGTTTTTTTTATTTCAAAAATTAAAGAAAAACAAAAAATAGCTTTTCCTAACTATCGCTTCTTCTTTGTTCGATTTATTTGCTTCAGCTTCAAATCTTCCCCAATATTTTACGAACGCGAACGCCATCGAGAAATTGGCATTCCTCCGGTAATTTCGTGTGTGTTTGTTTTGTGTGTGTGTGTTGCGAAAACTAACATGAGACATGGTTTTTTTATCAGAGTTGGGAAGAGAAAAATACCGTATCATTTTGGGAGAATAATTTTTCAGATTTTTTTTCAAAAATCTCCGAGTTATGCTAAATCCCCAACTCTGAGCCCCCACCATGTTAGTGTTTTTTTTTGAGTTGCTTCACATTTTGTGTTCTTTATTCTCCCATCGCAAATTTCGTTTAAAAAAAAGCTAATTTTCCTTACGAAACTTCAATCAAGTGTTTTTGCCGTGTGTTCCAATTTGTTGTTTTTTTTGTTGTTGTGTTTGGGTGGTTTCTCAAGAAAATCTTGATTTTCACAAAACAAGGAGAAAAAAAATGCGATGTTTTTGCAGAGCCAACTTCATACGCGGTCCGGCGAGGAGATGGAAATTTACTTCGGTCGAACACCTCAACCAACACAGTCTTCCGATCACAGATTTGTCAACGAACTCCGACAAGTTAGTGAAACTGGGATTTTTGATACAAAAAATTAGGGATTTCGGTGGAGTCTGACATTGTAAATGACAGAAAAACACAGCTTCAACCCAGAAAAATCCTCGGAGGATTTTAAAATTACATTTTTTTTCATGATAAAATTTCTCAAACTTTTTCAAAACCTCAAAAATTTTTTGTTAGATTTCTCTCCTTTCATGAATGCAAGAAAGGTTACTGTAATACAATATTTTTCTGCCACTGATCGAGTAACAAAAAAATTATTGTACTACAAAACCTATCGTGCATGCACGTTGTTTTCGTTTTGTTTTTTTTTGGATCACAAATACATGCATGTTATCAGTTGTAAAAAACCGTCTCCCCTCTTATTCTTATGCGTGCGCCGACAACAAACAGGTTTCACCTGTCTCTATCTTTTTCATGCGGAGTGGGCGGGGCCAAGGTTCGATCCCACATGCCGACCAACTTTTTTTTGTGAAAACTTTTGGGATTTTTGGAAAAAAATTTTGAGAAACAAAATAACGAACTTGACAAGAAGAGAAAAACCTCAATTTTCACTTCATTTTCATCCAAAAAAAGTCCCTTTCAGTAAATAACTGACCGACCAAAAAATAAAAAGATATACGTGTCTGAGGGGGAGAGTTCAAAACAATATTATTCTTACGACGTGCTTTGAATTTAAATTCAATTTGCACGGCTTTTCATTTTTTGCTTTCTCTCGTTTCTTTTTCAAAAAATTGTAGGTCAACAAAGTTCACTGAAATAAAAATGCGTGGGATTCGCGGAGATTTTTTTGGGAAACTTAAAATTTTGAAGAAAAAAAAATAACCGGAATTTTGCAGGTGCTCGAGCAACGAACGAGTGGTTTGCGGATTGCGCGCAACCACTCTCAACCAGCCGCAGCTCATCCCAACTTGCAACGATACGCCATCACCAACCCCAACTTGCCAGCCAATACAACCTCCCACACCACCGCCGGCCGCAACACTCCCATCGATCGAGGAGTCCCATACGGATCCTCAACCAACACCACCACCAGAACCACATCACCAACCGCTCAATCGTACAATCGAGGATTGCGACGTACACCAAACACAACAACGATCGGATCACACCAACAACATCCACAACAACACAACCAAAACTCATCAAATCAATATCGACCACAGCGATACCCACAACACAGCTATTGCCAGACAACCCTCGTGAGTTGAATAGTTTTTGAAAAAATTTATTTTGGATCTGAAATTTAAGTCTATGTAGTTCTTTAATTTTTTTACACAGTAGTTTAAGAAAAAAATTAATTTCGAATTTTTATTTTTTTTAGAAGATATGAAACTGGAGATTTTTAAGTCGCTATGAATTTCAATTTTGAAATATTTTTAAGGCTTCAGAGGGCTTCAGAAGAATTTTAGAACTTTCAGAAAGCTTCGGAAAACTTCAAAAGGCTTCAGAAGGTTTCAGAAGGTTTCAGAAGACTTTAGGAAGCTCCAGAAAATTCTCGGAAGCTTCAGAAGGCTTCAGAAGGCTTCAGAAGGCTTCAGGAGGCTTCAGAAGGTTTTCGAAGGTTTCAGAAGACTTTAGAAAGTTTCAGAAGGTTTCAGAAGATTCCAGAAAGCTTCAGAACAATTTTTAAGACTTCTCAAGACGTCAGGCAGCTTCAGAAGAATTCAGAGCCTTCAGAAAATTTCAGGAAACTTCTGAGGGATTCTGATGGGCTTCAGAAAATTTTTGGAGGCTTCACAAGGTTTCAGAAGACTTCAGAAAGCTTCAGGAAGCTTCAGAAAGTTTTGGAGGATTCTGAAGAATTTTGGAAACTTCCGAAAAATGTTTGAGGCTTCAGGAGAATTTTCAAGACTTCGGAAGGCTGCGGAAAGCTTCAGGAAGCTTCTGAGGGCTTTAGAAAATTTTTGGAGGCGTCAGAAGGCTTGTGAGGGCTTCAGAAGGCTTCCGAAAGCTTCAGAAGGTTTCAGAAGACTTTAGGAAGCTTCAGAAGGCTGCAGAAAATTTTTAAAAATTTTAGGAGGGTCTAGAAAATTCTCGGAGGCTTCAGAAAATTCTTGGAAGCTTCAGAAGGCTTCAGAAGATTCTCACACACATTTTCCATGTTTTTTTTGCAGTGTCGCGACCAGGCGCCAGCAGTTCGAGTCAACCGTACTGGCTCGCTTCCATGGGGTCAATGGAACATGAGAAGAGCACACATGTGATCAAACTTTGTCTCACCTAAATGAGCAAAATATAGTGTACTTCTCGCACTAGGTTTGTTTCACAAACCTTCCACTTCACGTTTAGAATTTTTATAATTATTTCTGACTTACCGTAAACGTATTAACTGACTTTTCAATTCTTCACAATTTCTTTTGTATGTAAATATTGATCCGATATTTATAATAACTTAATTTTCATTTATTAATTATTTTTATGCTTTGCTCAAACTAGTGATTTTTTTTGGCTTATTGATTATTTACATACTTAACTTTTGTCTTATTCATTTAAATATTGTGCCTTTTTGTCATTTTCAATATCCGGTAGATGTTTTTCTTTTTTTTTGTGATTTTGGAAACTAATAAATAATTCTTGGGAGGTTTTTTTGGAATTTTTGCTTGGGATGACAAATGGGTACCCAAAAAAATTAAATTTTTTATTTTTTTTTTGTGAGTTACAGGAAATTTCGAAAAATCATTTTTCGGAGGAACTATTTTCAAATTTTTTGGAATTTCAAAAAGTTCTAAAGCACCAGAGATTTCATTTTTTCTCATTTGCAATATGTTTTTTTCCTGAAAATTTCAGAAAAATAAATAATTCTTGTTCTAGCATTTTGCTCCAGCTTCTTCCTCGAAGCTTCTAACACATGAAAAATCATGAATGAATCATTTCAAGTTCTTTTCTCCAAAAAAAAACATACCACTAGCGAAGCGAAAAACATACTATTTTTTCTTTTTCTTCTTCTTGTGAACGTCATTTAGCCACGCCCACTTTTTCTCGAGAAAGAAAAAGGGAGGAGGAGGATCCCCCTTTATAAATCCACCATTTCTGAATTCACTTCATTTTATATCTCACCCATCCTCGAAGGAATTTTCGAAGGATTTGTTCAGACAAGTTTTGAGAACAAAAAAAATGGTTCCACAACAAACATTTGTCGCGATTTTTGTGTTCTGTATGATGATTCAAAATGTTTTGGCTAGAGAAAATATGGCACCGTCGTCGGTTTACAGGTTTGTGGTTTAAGGGGATTTAGGAGGCTTTAGGAGGCCTAAAGAGGCTTCAGGGTACTTTAAAGGGTTTCAGAAGATTTTAGAAGGCTTCAGAAAAGTTTAGGAGGCTTCAGAAAAATTCAGGAGTCTTCAGAAGGATTCAGAAAAATTCAGGAGGCTTCAGAAGAATTCAGAGGGCTTCAGAAAGCTTTAGAAAGCTTCAGAAGGCTTCAGAAGGCTTCAGAAAGCTTCAGAAGGCTTCAGAAGGTTTCAGAAAGCTTCAGAAGATTTAAGAAGGCTTCAGAAGATTTCAAAAGGCTTCAGAAAGCTTCAGAGGGCTTCTGGAGGCTTCAGAAGGCTTTGGAAGGCTTCAGAAGGTTTCAAAAGACTTCAGAAGGCTATGGAAGGCTTCAGAAGGTTTCAGAAAGCTTCATAAGGCTTCAGAGGGCTTCTGGTGGCTTCAGAAGGCTTCAGAAGGCTTTAGAAGTTTTTTTTTTTGGAATTTCAGAAAATTTCAGATTATCATGTTCTGAATCTGAAGAGTTTGAAGCTTCGGGACTCCTTGACTCTAGGATTCTAGGAGATTTATATTTTGGTCTCTTATTTGAAAATTGTAGCCAAAAATCTATTGAATTCAGGAAAATTCAAGGTTTTTACTTATTTCAATTCTTTAAATTTTTTTTTCTTTGAAAAATTATAGATATCATCTAAAGAACCTTTTCCCCTTCCCTGCAAAAAAAACAAAAAAAAAACAACAGCACAAATTTTCCAATTTTTTATATAGCCCAATAAAAAACCGTATGAGTGTATTCATAACAAAACATGTTTTTTTTTTAGTTCTTCTCTAAAAATACAACTTTCTCCCAGTCTCTATCCATTTTTTGCACTTTTCTGGTCCAAATCAATCTTAATTATTTTTGGAAGCCAATTATCTCCAGAATTGTTTTCCGGATTTTCAGAAAAATAGGAGGAGAAGACAATCTTATTTTTCAATCAGTTTTTTTTAGAAATGAAATTTTATTTTTTTTTGTTGGAATGAACTTGGAAAGAGGGGAGGAGGAATGATTTTATTTTGAGAACTAGAGAAAATTCGATTTGCACTGGACTGATTGGCTTGCTCTTGAGACTTATGATATCTCGGAGAAAAGGGGGAGAAGTTTTCAAATTTAAATCTTTGATTTTGCAGATCAGATTTTCCGCAACAACAACAACAACAACGTAATCCATTGTTTTTTGTTGATGAAGATCCACGTCTTATTCGATATGCTTCAGATATCAAAGATCCAATTATCAAACGTTTCAAACCATGTTATTATTCGCCAATTCAATGTCTGATTAAAAAATAAACAACAACTTTTGTCACTTTTATATTTATTGATTGAATTATTGATTGATTGATTGATTGAGATCATGTTATTGCCAACAAAATAAAGTTATGTTTGGGTTTTTTTCTTTACTAAAAAAAATGCGGGCACCGGGAATTGAACCTGTGACCTTGCAATCAATTCAAAGCAGTTCCCAAAAAACTTTTATACAAAAAAAATTGAATCAAATCACATCACGGAGTGTATTAACAACACAGAGCACCGAATATTGAACAATTGAAATTTGATTAATGATTTCACGCAATAATTTATTGGTTGGAGATTCGTTATAGTCGTTGATCTGAAAATATCATTTTTCTCTGGGCTCTCTAGGCTCTCTAGCCTCTCTCTAGTTTCAAAAATAATAATAATATGAATAATTAGTTGTGTAAAATGCGGTATCCTGGCGACTCACCGCATTTCCAATTCCTGCCATTAATGAATTCGAATACGAATCTGAATCGCTGACTGAGAATAATACATGACGTGCAGATGGATTGTGTTTGGAAACACCTCGCGGATTGATAAAACATTTTTCGATGCTGCAAATTTTTTGATTTAATTTTAGGCTTGAGTGATTGCGGAATGACGTTGGGGGAAAGCAAACTACAGTCGGCAAAACTTGAAAGGAGCGAGGGTTTTTTTTGGGATTTTTTGGAAAAAAAAATTGAAATTTGAAAAATTCCAAAAAAAAAAAGATCCTGAAAATTTTTTGACTCCAAATTTTTATAATTTTCAATCGAAAGTTTTGGGGCCAAATTTGAATTTGAAAATTTCAGAGTTTTAAGAATTTTATGAACCCAAATTTGAAAGCAGAAATTCAAAATTTTTTAAATTTGTGAAATTGAGAAGTTAAGATTCAAATTCATATTTCAAAACAATAGGATTATTGATTTTTGCGCCAAATTCGGAATATTTTTGATCAAAATTTGTATAATGAAACATCAGATTTTCAAAATTTTAAAATTCCTTCACCCAAAAAACCAACCTCATTAATCTGTCATTAACCCCATTGATATGTTTCGGATCATATGGATTTTGAGAAAAACTGTGGCGTGTGAAGTGGATTGTCTCTTCAAACTTTTTCGACATATGAAAAAGGTCCTTGAAAAAAATCATGAAAAAACTTTTCCAAACTTGAACTTACAGTCGTAGTTTTTTTCAAATTAACAAATTGATTTCGGATCGCTTCAGCATCAGTTCTAGAGATATTCAAGCCTCCGAGTTGTGCTTGAAGTTGGGGTAAGTATGATGACATCATGATTTGAGCGAGATTTGTGACATTCATTGGGAGAATCACTTCATCAGCAAAGGTTCTGCAAACATTTAATGATTCTAGAGAGGCTAGAGAGGCTAGAGAGGCTAGAGAATCATCTTCTCCAAAAAAAATACCTTGCCAATTCTGCCCAATATTGTCCAATAGCTCTATGCACCGCCAAATTATCCGTATCCATCAAATGAATATTTGTAAAAGGTGTCTCATACATAGTATGATATAAAGGATAAGTGTCAAAAGTACTGTAGTTCTTAAAATTAAAGTTAATCACAGGAACTCCTGCAAAATTCAAAAATGGTGCATGATCAGTTCCACCACCTGGCACACGAATCTTTGGCTTTCCAGTTTTCTTGTCTGGAAATACTTTCATCCAAGTATCATATAATGTATTCCTTCCACGCGCTTTTTCTCGTTTTGATGGACTTTCGACTTGTTTTGACGCTTCAATGACCATATATTCTATTGAGGGAACTGTCTCCACGTTTCTAGAAGAAAAAAGATGAGATGAAAAGAAGAAAATTGAATTTGATTTGATTTCATGTGAGGAGTACTCGAGCGAAGAAAAAAAGGGAAATTTCAATTTTACTAACAGACTGGCGTTTCCTTGAATTGTATCCATGTTTATATAGACGACTGCTCGTTTTTGAAGAATATCAACGTATTCTTCGACGAATTCTGTTGAACCGATTAGACCGAATTCTTCAGCGTCCCAAGCGTTGAAGACAATTGTTCTGGCTGGAAAAATGGAGGGGTTCAGGAAAAAAGGGGTTCTTATGGCTTTCAAAAAACAGGTCTCGTGATTTTTTCAAAATATAAAAAAATCTCTCACAATCAGCTCGAGACAAGTTTTTGGACTTAAAAATTATTTTGATAATTATCCGATGTTTGGAATAAAGTATTATAATTTTTGTATTTTTTGAGAATATTTTGCAGAAAACAATTCCTTAATTTTTTCAAACCTTAAAAAATTCATGTTAGATTCCCCTCTTTTTCATGAATGCAAGAAAGGTTACTGTATTACAACAATTTTTCTGCTACTAAAATAGTAGCCGAAAAATTAATTGTAATACAAAACCAATCGTGCATGCACGTTGTTTTCGTTTTTTTTTGAACTATTACTCATAACATAATTATCACTTGCAACAAACTTTCTCCCCTCTTATTCTTTTGCGTGCGACGACAACTAACAGGTCTCGCATGCCTCTATCTTTTTCATGCAGAGTGGGCGGGGCCTAGGTTCGATACCGCATGCTGACCAATTTTTTTTAATTTTTTCTTGTGAAGACGTTCGTTTCTTGAAGAGAACAGATAAAAAGCAACAAGAAACATATTCACTAGAATTTTTCTTATCAAAAATTTGTCTCCTGGTCAAAAAAAAAAACATCCTTGTACTAATTAAAACATGATCTCTAATTAGCAAATTTGTCAAATTTTGAAGTGAAATTGTCACCATTCTATTTGGGATCAATCAAAAATCAAAAAAAATGCACACCTGGTCTCCAACTAGTTTCATTAATAGTTTGCATCATTGCTCTCGCCACTTCAGCCAAAACTGCAGTTCCAGAATTCGGATCAATTGAACCATAAACCCATGCATCAAAATGGTTTCCCAACATGATATATTTGTCAGGCTCTTCGGCTCCATGAATATAACCAATGACATTTCGAATTCGTCTGCAAGATTTTGAGAAATTAGCCAATTTTTCAGACAGGGTGGTGAGATTGACAGGGTGTCAAAAATGAAAATTGAAAAATTTCTGGGTTTTTTGGGAGTTGGAGAAAATTAAAGAGGTTTTTTTTTAGATTCTAGGACATCGTTCCAAAATTTGGGAAAAATTTTCAAACATTTTAAACTTAAGTTGAGTTCTAAATCGTCCCTAATCAGATAAAAATATTTTATGTATTCGCTCTCTTCAGTGGGCACAAACTCTCGCTGATTTTTTTCTGTCTATTTCTCTCGCAGTCTCTTCAAGAAACGAACGTTTTCAAAAAAAAAATTTTGAAAAAAGATGGTTGGCATGTGGGATCGAACTTTGGCCCCGCCCACTCCGCATGAAAAAGATAGAGGCAGGTGAGACCTGTTAGTTGTCGTCGCACGCAAAAGAATAAGAGAGGAGAAAGTTTGTTACAAGTGATACATTGCATTGATATTTTTTCCATTAAAAAAACGATGAAAATAAAGTGAATGCAAGAAAGGTTATTGTTATACAATAATTTTTTTGTTACTGTAAAAGTGGCAAAAAATTATTGTATTACAGTAACCTTTCTTGCATTCATGAAATAAGAGGGAAATCTAACGAGAATTTTTTGAGGTCTTGAGAAAAACGTACTTTTAAATGTGGAGAAATTCAGAGATAATTTGAAATAGTAAAATCCTAACAATTTTCTGGAAGCTTCTCAAGAATTAGTTAAAAAAAACTTCTTCTATCAAAAGTTCTGCCCCGTTTTTAAAAATTCCCAAGTTCAACTCACTTTGTTTGCAATTCACTATGAACATTAATAGTCAATCGATCATTATTCACAAATCCCGGGCCAAGTTTATAGGTCAAATTTCCACCAACCAAACCTTGCCAATCAGATGGAACTGGTCTACCATTCATTCGTTTCAAAATTTGATAAGCAGTTGTATAGGAAATTGGTAAAACTGGAATTTTTGGAAGAACTCGATCTTCCTTGGCTTCATCGATTGTGCGCGATTTATATAATTCTTTTTTTGCAGGATAATATGGAGATAATGGATCACCGTCTCCATGCATTAAAGATCCTCGTTGAACAGCTTCGTTTGGCATCCAGACGGTTTTTGGGTAAACGTTGGCTGGAAATTTTGATGACTAGAAAATGTTTTGATTCTAATTTGAAAAAATCTAACTAATTTTTTACTCGTGCTCCTTTAACCCAAAATTCTCACCTTGTTTCTCTCCATCTTGCGCAACATCTGAAGGATCAGAAAATAAAATCGCGCCAACTGCTCCATGCAATTGAGCTTTATGAATCTTATCACCACGGAAACCATGGCCATATCTCATCAAAGCAATCTTGCCATTTATATCAACTCCCATCAATTTCAAATTTTTGAAATCAGTTTCAGTTCCTCGATTAACATAGACAACATCAGATGAAACACTTCCATTTCCAGCATAGGCTAACCATTGGTGACCAGCGTCTGAAAAAAAAAAATCAATATATCTCTCTCTGAAAATCAAAAGTATGTACTCACGTTTTCCTGATTGTTCATCTGGAAGAATAACTGGAGAAACACCCTTGCTTTTGAAAACCTCTCTCCCATCTCTGCTTCGAATTACGACTGAATTTGGATTCTCAAAATCTGGATATGAAAGTAGAACTTCATATGGAATTGTATGAACATCTTCCAATCCAGCATTTGACCAAGCGTTTGCGATTGCATAGGCTACTTTTTTATTCGCATCAGTTCCAGCAATATGAGGATCTTTTGTGAAAGTTCGAAGATATTCCTTGATGTTTTCAGAATTGATGTTTTTTGTTAGGGTTTTGGAATCTTCGAGATGCACATCTGAAAATTTGAGGGGTTTTAGAAAAAATAAATTGATTGGATTGTTCTAATTCTTTTTCAAATGAGCTCAACTTAGTTTTGCTCAAACTTTAAGAGCAAGTTACTCTAACTTTTTCAAACCTCAAAAAATTTTTGTTAGATTTCCCTCCTTTTTCGTGAATGCAAGAAAGGCTACTGTAATACAATAATTTTTTGCCACTTTTACAGTAACAAAAAAATTATTGTATTACAACAATCAATCGTGCATACTTGGTTTTCTTTTTTTTTTTTTTTTTGATAGATTCAGTTGCATAACATCACTTGTAAAAAACCGTCTCCCCTCTTATTCTTATGCGTGCGACGACAACTAACAGGTCTCACCTGCCTCTAACTTTTTCATGCGGAGTGGGCGGGGCCAAGGTTCAATCCCACATGCCGACCAACTTTTTTTTAAATTTTTTTGTGAAAACGTTTGTTTCTTGAAGAGACTGCGAGAGTTTGTGTTCACTGAAGAGAGCGCAGACAAGTAATGAAATGCGTTTTTGGATTTTTCGTGAAATTTTGGGGAATAAACAAAAAGACTGAAAAAAAACACAGCTCCAAATTACAGTACATCTGAATGGTTTTTTGAACTTTGAAATTTTTAAACTAATGTTTGAAAAGCTTCCAGAAAAAAATCTTTGAGAAATGTACTAAAATTTTTTCAGAATCTCATAGTTTCATGTTCATGAACACCCTTCTACTTTTTCCAAAACCCTTGTTTTCGAAAAAGTAGCCAAAGTTTGCTCGATGCTCATTTTTCATTTATCCACCGAAAGGGTCAGTTGTTAAAATTAATGAGGATATTTGGAAGATAAAACATGTCAACTGATTTTTTTTTCGACTTGGTTGTTTGGTTGATAATAAATAGGTTTATTTTACATTAGATAAAAATAATGGAAAAAGTTGAAAATAAAAATATACTTTTTAAAAAATTTCAAAATCATATGAGGTTAGAGTCTAGAGAAGCTAGAGAACATAGAGAGCCTACAAATTACTTACCTTCAATCGTAACTCTCTTGAAATGATTGAAACGTCGTTCAGAATGGTGTAACCCAACAGCCGCCACCAATAAAACAAATAACAGTGAAACTGTTATAGATATATAAGCTTTAACCATCGGAGGGCCAGTCAAGCTAGTTGAAGCTGGAATGAAAAATGAAAAATAATAATGATATATAAAGGTGAGAACACAGCTGTCACAGGTCAACGGAAAAAAAACGAAGAACAAACCTTTCTGCGCTCCAACACCAACATACGGCATTTCAAATTATCTATGACATCAATCTTGCCTTGATTTTTTGGGCAAACCTGAAGAGAGTTTTGTTTTTGCGGGTGAGGAAGTAAATATTTTTGAATTATAGATTCATCTTCGAAGGAAAAACAAGACACAAAATTTTATTTTTTTTTTCAAATTAAATGATTTTAGGAGAGTTGACAAAACATGTGTGATTCTAAAATTCGAATTTTAAAATTTCAATTCATTTCAGATGAGTTACAGACTTCCAGGCTTCAAAACTTTTTTTTGCAACATTTTTTATCAAATTAATTTTGTAAAGTTATTTTCATTCAATGATGGTTGAAGATTTTGAACACTTTTTTCCGAAAAAAAATTCAAAACTCAAAAAAAAATCTTTCATGGTTATGAGTTACATCTAGTTTAAATTTTTCTTGTAAATTCACAAATTTTAAGCTCTGCCAACTCGAAGAATTATTTGTACAAGAGAAAAAATTCAAAGCCTAGAGACACAAATTTGAAAACTGAGCAACTCAATTTCAAAATTTAAAATTTTCTAGACCAAAAAAAATATCTATAAATATTTTCGTCTCATTATTTTCAATCGAAAAAGCAAATAATCAATTATCAAAATAACCGCACACATAAAATATGAAAACTAAAAATGATAAGAGTGTAATCAAACAACGAGAAAAAGAGTTTGTAAATGTTGAATTTTATACATTGTTTTATATATCAACGCAAAAACGAAAACAGTTGTTGAATATCTCATCTCATCTGGAAGAAGAAACGCGAATTACGCCATTGTGTTCAAGATATTTGTTTGATAGAGAATGAAATGAATGTTGTAAGAGGAAGAAGATGATGATAGGTCCAATGACAAGAAATAAACAACAACAAGAATAAAAACAACAAGCATTTTGAAATGAGATTTTTCTGACATCTTTTTTTTTTGAAACATGACTTTTGTGTTTTGGAAAAAAAATGAAAAATTCAATTGAATTTTGTATGAAAATCTTAAAATTCCGAAATTTTCGAGGCGAAAAACTTTACATTTCATAATTTCAGATATTTTCAGGCAGAAGTTTTGTTGATTTTTTGTTTGAAAATTCAGATTCTGTTTGTCTGTGAATCTCTGAAATTTTTGTTGAAACGTTTGGCTGAAAATTGTTGAATCAAACTTTTCAGGCAACTGTAAAAATTCTTTGAGATTTTCAGAGAGAAGTTTTATTGATTTTTTGTCTGGAAATCTCTCAAATTATCGTTGAAAAATTCGGCTGAAAACCTCTTTTTGTTGAAAATTTTTATTATGATCTTCAGCCTGAATTTTCAAGAAGTTCCAGACAGAAAATTTGAAGCCTGAATTTTTTTCACAAAAACTAATTCTATGTAGTTTCAGACTAATATTTTTAAACATTTTAAGACAAAAATTTCAATATTTTTTTGTTCAAAAACCTTGATGTTTTTTTTCGGAAATTTGTTAATTTGTTGTTGGATTTTTTTTTCAAAAAAAGTCAGAAGTTTGTCAAAAGTTTTTAGACAGAAAATCTCGAGAATAAACATAAAAAAAAATATGTAGAAAATAAAACCAAAATGTCAAGTCAATAAAAAATACATTCAATTTGATTGAATTGTTCCATATCATGTCAAAGACAAAAACAAAAAGGTTGAAAACATTTATTTTTGCAAAAAAAAAACATATGATACGTTAAAAAAAAAGAATGAAGAACATTTTGATATGTGGAAAGGAGAGTGGACTCCCAATAAATTTACTTTGCACATCTTATCTTTTTTGAGCTAATTTATCGGTTTATTTGTGCTTATTTCAGTTTCTAAATATTTTTTCATCATTCAGAATACAGTACTGGCCAAAAAGATATGCAAAACTAGTTTTTCGAGTAAATTTACTCGAAACTGTCGAATTTTGACCCGAATCTTTTCAGGGGTTATTTTTCACGCTGAATCTGATTATATGCATCAATTCCATAGATGAAAAAATTTCTTGATCGGATCAGATCATCAAATTTCGACTTTTTCAGAATTTTCAATTTTTCAGTATTCCTTGATTTCTTTTCGAAAATACAGAGTTTCTGACCGAAAATCAACTTGCAGAAATGACTAGACATAATAGTGTTCCAACGGCGCGGCGGCGTTTCGCGGCGTGGCGTGGCGCCGCTTTGAGAAAAAATGAGGTGGCGGCGTGGTGGCGCGCCGCTTCGCCGATAATGATTGAAAAAAAGTTTTGTGGATTGGCCACACAATGAAGTTTGTTGGAATTTTTGATACGGGGAGCATTGTGGTGAGACCCCTTTGACCTGAAATTACTGTTAAAACCATAGTTCGACCAAAAAAAATTTTTTTTTTGAAATTGTGGTTTTCAAGCACGGGCAACATTTTGGACAGGTTTGCGTTGCGGAACAGACTTTTGAAGACATTTACCCGAATTTCAAAAACGGCGGCGCGGCGTACCCATGTGGCGGCGTGGCGCGCCGCCGCCACGCCGCCAAAAAATTGAATCGGCGGCGCGACGCCGCCGCCGCGCCGCCACGCCGTTGGAACACTATACTAGACATCATTATCTTTCATTTCCGACCTTAACCTTCAAATTTCATGAATCCCAAGATCGATACTGATGTCTTCAGTAAGACCATCTAGAAAATTGGGTTTAGGTCATTTTGGCGATATTTACTGAAATTTTATCATCAGATTTTCTTGAAAACATGTTTTTGACTATTTCCAAGGTGATACCACAGGCAATAACATAAGGATCCATAATGGATCCATTATAGATCAATCAAGCCCCCTGAGGTGATGGATCCATAAGGTGCACATAATGGATCTCCGCAAGCCTGCTGAATGAGTGGCAAAAAATCAGCAGCAGTTCAGCAGTCCTGGTACTCTCGCAAATTGCGAAACTCCTGCACCGTTTTCTCTGATACTGAGTGTGCACCATCCACCAAAGAAATGTTTTAGTTATTTTACTCCGCGAATATGTTCAATAGCTGGGGAAAAAAATTTTGCCTCCCAGGAACTTTTGTTAGACATTTTTGTAGACAAAATCCCTTTGGACTTTTTCATAACCCGCAACAAGAAATTTTGGTTGAAACCCCACAATAATGAAATACAAATGCTTGAAAATTTTATTTTTATCTTTTTTTTTAAACAATAGAAAAAAATGATGATAATCAATGCAATAAGAACTTTGAAGAGGACAATGATATTTAAGCAAAGAAAATAAACATAAATACCTCGCACTTTTGATAAAACCATCCTCTGTTTTGATATTCGATTGCAGTGATACTGGTCAAGTTTCCGAAAGAATACGAATAAAGTGGGAAGCTTATTGAGGGGCAAAAATATTTCCATTTCCGCACGATTGCCCAACAGTGAAAGTTATTCTCACTGACAATTTCTCGTTTCATATTTTCATTTAATGTTTTCGCAATATCTTCCAATTTGTCTTCATCATAGAGTGAGCTGAAGTTTCAATGTGTTCATTATCACGTACAGTACTAGCCAGAAAAATAGGCAAAATTGGTTTTTTATAAACATTTTTTCAAAAGAGCAAATACTGGATGGGATGCACTGATTTCCGTGTATTTTCGAAAAATGGGGTGTAAATTTAAAATGATAACACCGAATGGGGCTCAAAAATGGGTGTTTTTTGAATGTTCACTGAATTTGATTATTTAATTGAAAAAAATTTTTTATGTCTATTTTTGTATTTGTAATTTTCACTTTAACAATTTCAAACAGAAAACGTACCTCATTTGGGTTGTGATTGTTTCTGTCATGGGTCCGATTTCTTCATTTAAGTCAAGCATTCTTTTGATGACTTGATCTGAAAGAAGATGTGTGTTTTTCGGCTACTCATACAGTACTGGCCAGAACGGTATGCAAAAAAATGCAAAGCTATTGTCCATTTGGAAATGAGGGTCACCCCGCGAAAAAATAAATTTGAATTTGCTGCAGGAGACGCAGACAGTGAGAGAGCGCGCTGGCAAACAGCCAACGAGGGTTTTGTATGGGAAAGCGACCGCAACGCACACGCATCGCGGGGTAGGGGGAAATTAGAGATTTTCCCAAATTCAAATTTATTTTTTCGCGGGGTGACTCTCATTTCCAAACGGACAATAGCTTTTCATGTTTTTACACAAAATTGTCGAATTTTGACTCAAAACTTCCTAGGTATCATTTTCATGCTGAATCTTATCTGATCTAACAAATCCATGAATGAAAAATGTTTTCTGGATCTTACTAGGATGATCAAGTTCCGATTTTTTCAGAACATCGAATGTTAGAGTCGAAAATGAAAGATTATTATGTTTTGTCACTGTTGAAAATTCTTGTTGTTAGTCCAATTCTTTGTATTTTCAACAAAAAATCAACCAGGAATAGTGAATATTTGAAAATTCTGAAAAGGTGAAACTTGATCATCCTATTAATAAATCTTATTAGGTTAAGAAAGTATTTTTTATCCATGGAAAGATATAATCTGATTCAGCGAAAAAACAGTACCTAGGAACGTTCGGGTCTAAATTTGTCAAATTTAGTAATGGGGCTATTCAGATTAGTTTCTCAACCAAAAAAGTAGGAGAAACTCTATTCAGATTTTTTTTTAACTTAATATTCAGATAAATTGCACAGTTCCTAAAAGTTTTATATACAATAAACTTATTATTTTTTGTTCTGAAAACGTTGAATTTAAAGTAGGCTGAGGAATTGAGCTTCTCCTCTTTTTTTCCCCAGAATCTAAATAGAGTTTTTTCTCCTTTTTTTGGTTGAGAAACTATTCTGAATAGCCCCATAAGTTTACATAAAAAACGAATTTTGGGTAACTTTTTGGCCAAATAATATATATGAAAAATTCAAAACTTATTACCTTCGATGTAGTTTTTCCTTTTGCGTATACGTGAAATAAGCGTGTCAAATCCATCTATTTGTTTCTGATGAGAACAATATTTCTCTGTGCCATTCATAAACAAATCACTGTTTTCGCCTTTAGTTGGAATTATTGTAAATTGATAAATGAAACTGAAACAATCTACTTCATATGTATTATCATATGTAAAAGGCGCGTCATAAATAACCAGAGAGCTTTAATCCAATTTATTTTTTTTTCAAAAATTGAACAGTTTTTTTGTATATGGTTTAAAAATACTTTAAATTAAAATTAGTTACCTAACGAGTAAATTGAAATCTCTCTTAATTTGATTGATTCTGCTAGTTGAAAAATTCTGTAGAAAAACTTCACCACGGCACGCGAAAGTGGTTTCGCTATTTTTGAGTGGAATTAGTTTTATTGTGAAGCCTTTATTCGAGTTGTAGAATGTTTGAGGGGTTGTCTTAAAGCCTCAAGAAGTCAAAGGAAAAGAGGTCCACCATGTCTCACACCAATTTCGGGTGGAGATTTTTTTAAACAGGTTTAACAGTCGATCGAGAGAAATTATCGATTTCCCTCGATTTTGAGGACCGAATAGGCAGTAAAGGTGAAATAAATTCAATCCTGGAGTCCAGGGCTGGTCGAAATCGGAATATCGGAATTCCGAACTATCGAAAAATTATTCGGAAAAAAACTCGGAATGCCGAAATTCTGAGAATAAAATCGGAAGTGAAAATGGGACTTCCGAAAAAAAATCGTCTGCAAAAAGGCGTTTCGACAAACTATAAACCAGCATCAACTTGACTTGGAACACCCCAAATGACTTAATAAATGTTTGGGTGTAAACTCCGAGAGATGTACACACAAATAAATAATGTGTGCGGTATAGCGCACTTTCTTTCCTAGTTTTAAGGTTTTAGCGGCTTGTGTTTTTGAACCAAAAGATCCGTATTCGCAAACCAAGAATTTTTCTGAACACGGAACGTTCAAGAAGCACACATCTCAAGCGATTTAGCATATCTTGCCTTGTGGAAAGACAACCCCTCTAATGTACTTGTTAGGGCCTAATTAAATATTTTCAAAACCATATACAAAAAACTGTTTTCAGTTGAGAGTTAAATTACAGCTGTCCAGGTATTTATGGCACACCATTAATCAATATAAAACAAATACTGACCCTGGTAATCCTGTTTTCGTTAGAATTGGATTAGCAGCTTGGAGAATGGTTTTCAAAGTTACATAATCCACCTGTTCATGTTCTTTGACGTTTTCCTCAATTGCTTCTTTTAAAACAGTGTTGTGTGCCGATGGCCATGCTGCGTCCTACAAAAAATAGTACCGCATTCCAGGCCTGATCGGAATGGCCCTTATCGGAAGGTTCGGAAGGATATCACATCTTCCGAGCTTCGGGATCGGAGTTCGGAATTCCGACTTTTCATTCCGACGTTTTGTCCTCGGAATTTCGGAATTTTTCGGAATGTTTCGGAATGAGTAAAAATTTGAAAAACTTGTCTTTCATTTGGGGAAAAACAATGAAAATGGACATTTTTTCATAATATTCAATAATAAATGAATATTATTTTTTTCATAATATTCACAAAAGTTTCATTTTTCGAGAATCACAAGAGAAATGACATATAAAATTTATCAATTTTTCATTTCTTGTTAAATTTTTTACTGATTTAAGCTCAAATATTCCGAAAAATTCCGAAATTCGGAAGAAAAAATACATTCCGAAATTCCAAAAGGTTTCGGAAGTAACATCTGAATGATCCCGATTCCGAGAAACGTTTGTGTCATTCCGAAAAACTTGTCGGTTTCTCAATTTTTCCGATTCCGATCAGGCCTGATTTAGACCCGACTCACCAACGAAATGTTCAGCCATTTTGAGGTGAATGACGCAACACTTTCCACATCTTCATTAATTCGTTTCGTGTATCTCTGCATGAATTCAGGGTTACCATCATAACTTGCATTCGCACATGTTCCAGCGATGAAAGTCTGAAATTCAAAACAAAATCAATGACAAATGTAAATCTACTTGCCAAATCAATAAGATTACTTTGAAGCTCGCGTACAAACCCTTTAAATAAATGTCAAAAAACCGTTTTGAAATCAAAACTGCTTACGTTTCAGCACTTTTTTCAGTTTTGGAATTGATTCACGAGCTCGGACTTCATCGAAATAGGCCTCAATAGCGTTGTGGTAGTTTGGAAAAGTTCTATTGAACACGGGTAATTCAAATTCTTCTTTCAAAGCATCTAATTGCGAGTGTTTGTGGATATATATCATCTCTGAAATATATTAATCCGGGAAAGTTACGCGATTCCGCGGCAAACTAGTGTCCGATCCGCATGTTTTAGCAAGCAGAATCGCGCATTCTGGTCAGCAAAATTGCGAAAAATCTCCTGAGTTGAACTGATTATTTTCAACAAAGCACAAAGAAAAATAATTTTTTCCTATCCTCCCTCAACAAAAGAAGACCAGAGCCGCCAAAACTAACAGATTCTATTTTTATGAAAAAATTATCTAAAAAGGAAACCCCTTTTGAAACAGATTGTTTGCTTACCTGACAAAAATGGACCTGGGTTTGGTAATGGTCTACGCCGGACTCGAAATCGACGAAATACTTGAATCAAATGCGCTCGATATTGTGCAATTTCTTCGGCTTCTTCTGGCATAATAGCATTTCCACATAAAGTCTTCAAATTTTCCAGCAAATACTGAACAATAACTTTTAGATAATATTGTCCGTTGAGAAATCAGAGTCAAAACAAAAGGGTAAGACTACAAAAAAAATTGTGGCAAAGTTAAAGGCTCACCAAAAATAGTAAAACCTCCAAGCGATGTTCTCTGAAAAAGGCCCAGAAAAATGTTCCAAGAGCTAGGTACCACGTTGAAGAAATTTCATGGAATATTTTTTTTGGACCTTTTTAAGTTTCCCCCCCCCCCCCCTCCTTTAATTTTTCTTGGGGGTGACTCTGATTTTTGAAAAGATTATAATTAGCATCAAAATTCGTAAAACTCATACCGCCAGTATTATTATTGGAGCACTGAAAAGTATATTTCATTAACCGAATTAAGTAATGACCCACGAGGGAAGTGTGTGGTTTGGAATGTTTATCGAAACCTTTTTCTGTTGTTGTATTTATTTTTTGCTAAATTCACCTACATATGACCTCCAAAAAAGCTCAAGAAGTTCAGAAAAAAAAAACCCTTTTTGACATATTATTTCAGAATTTCCGTTGAGTCTCTATTCAAATTTCTGAAGGAAAAAACAGAGTTTTTCAAACGTCTTGTTTTCATTCAGCCAAGCTAATTGAGAGTTATTGTTCGAAATTATCACCAAATTACAGGTTAAGGTGGAAATTAATGAAAATCCATGACACCACCTATTTCGATAAACTAAAGAACCATTTTCAGAACAAAAAACCCCATAAATTGGTTCAAAGTTGATTCAAAATGAGCAGCATTCAGTTATTGATTGGCAGTTCCAAAATATGATCATTTGAAAACAAATTTTTTTTTCGCTGTTCGGACACTCCGAAAACATATCCGTTTCGGAATGCCAGAATTCCGAGCAGGCCTGTGCCGGAAAATCAAAACCCGGAAAACGGAAAGTCGGAAAATTTCCGGATTTTTTGAACCGGAAAATCCGGAAAATTCGGAAAATTTTTCAAGGTCTTAAATTCTGATTTTCAGCCTTAATTTGGAATTAAAACTTGTTTTAACTACAATTCTTCTATTCGTAGGTAATTTAGTAACTATTTGAGACGTTTTACGTTCAAAAAATAGTAAATATTGAAAAATTCCAAAAATTTCATTTTTTTTTCATCATAAACTGAGAAATTTTCCCAAAATTTAGGCAATATTGAAGATATCACTACTAAAATTCATTTTCCGGATTTCCCGAACACATTTTCCGGAAAACTGGAAAAATGATTTTTCCTTGAAAAAACCGGAAAATCCGGAAATTCGGAAAATTCGGAAAATTTCCGGCACAGGCCTGATTCCGAGTATCCGTTTCCGATCAGGCCTGATGCTCAACTTCTCGAGCTCTTGTTGAAGCTCACAGGCGGGTTCAGTAAAAGGTGAGCCCAAGGTTTTGATCAGCTTGTCAAGCTGTATAAGAGTGTGTCAATGTTTTTTCGAAATTTCCGGGGACCCTTCACACACTTCCCTCGCCAACAAAAAATCTTACGTTTGACCTGTTGTGCAATATGTTCGAAAATTTTGTATAAATAATTCGTCTTTATACCATTCTGGATCGAGGTATTGCTTGTTAAGCACTTTCATGTCATTAATTTGATCGACTACTCTCTGAAATTGGAGATTTCAATTGATCGAAAACTTGACAGGATCGGGCTTACTAATTTGTAATTGTTAAACACAAATGAATCAGCGAAAGCAACGTTTGCTATATTAATTTTGCTATTGATATCTTTCCATATCTCTTTTGTGCGTAATTTCAATTTGATGAGCATTTTATATTCGTCTGACGTTGGCTATAAAAAAAGTTATATATACTCACATATTTACATTGCATTACTGCTCTGTAATTATTCACATAAAATTTTCATACTTTCAAATACATCTAAAAAATCCGAGCACCAAAAATAACTCTTTTTTTCATAAAAATCTTTCACTCTGGAATAAAACCTCTAAAACACTAACAAATTTTCGCCTTCCTCTCACCTTAACTCGCCATCTTAAATCTCTCCCACCCGAACACTTCTTAAAACCTTAAAATCTCACAGTTAACATTTGGACAAAAGTACTCTTTCCGGTACAAATGTCCATCTTACTATTCAACATCACCTTTCTCTTCATTTTGTTCTCTCGCACACTCTGATCTCTGACTTTTATTATTTTTTTCTTTTTTGTCGGTGCCTTAAATTGTATTATTATATGTGATATATGAATAAATAAATAAATAAACTTAAAATTAAAAGACACTCCTTGTAAGACTGCAAAACCCACCGGACAAAATAACATAGGAATGGCTGAACCTAAAATTATGAAATCACAGCAAAAAATTTTTTTTCGCTGTGAAATATGGTCAATCAGAATGACGTGAATTTTTGGAAATTTCTAGATTTGGAATCATATCTTTTGGGCAAAAACTGAATATGTTCACAGATAATATTTTGTATTTTTTGTCAACATTTCATTCTTCTGCATAACCCCATTAGAATTTATTCGGTCATTACAAACCTGGACGTACACATAGTGAAATTCGAGATGATTCTTTTAGTTTTATTCAAAAAGAGCAAATCGCAACTATTTTTTAAAGATAATTTTTCGAAACTCTTTTTCAAACCCCCCCCCCCCCTCCCCATTTTTTTTCAAGAATTTTTCAAAATTATACTATACCTCCGGAACTAATTTATTCAAAACCAATCCTGCAATGGGTACAATCGCTTTCAGCAATATAGTTGATTTCGGTCCTAATGCATTCAAATCCGATAACACATCCACAGTTTCTGTACTCGCGTCCAATAAACTTTTAATAATGGCATTGATGAGTTCATCTGAAATAATAAAAAAAATTGCAGGAATATAGCCATAATGTGGGTAGGCGATGGATTATCACCCAATGTGTATGGCAGGGTTGGTCGGAATCGGAATATCGGAATTCCGAAATTCCGAATGTCGACGTTTTTTCGTGTAGTTTGGTCGGAAGCACTTCCGAAAGAAAAACTCGGAATTGCTCTAATTTCGGCTCTCGTTCCCACTTTTTTTCATTCCGACTTTTTTTTGTCGGAATCACTTTCGAAAAATCTCGGAATATCGGAATAGATTATTTTATAAAAAAAACTTTATTTTAAGACTGAAATGACGGTGAAAAATTTCTTAATAATCGATAATAGTCAACAATTTGTTGTCTTTGATAAACTAACGAACAAGATTCACTTTTTCCCAACTATTTTTACTATTATTGTTCTGATAACTCATCGAAAAATGTCGTTTTTCACTTTTTTCCTGTGTATTAGAACTTCCGAAATTCCGAATAAAAAAGTCGGAAGAAAAAAATCGGAATTCCGAACTATCGAAAAATTATTTGGAAAAAAAATCAGAATGCCGAAATTCCGAGAATAAAATCGGAAGTGAAAATGGGACTTCCGAAATTCCGAAAGGTCAACTCCCACCAGCCCTGCCACAAATAGACAAAAATCAAGTATCATCGGTAATAATATTTGTATAATATATACTAATTGGGAAAATTTTTTTGGCAATAGTATGTCCGGGACCCGTTCTCAAAACTGTGCGCATAAAAATTGATGATCATAAAAAGAAAAAGTTTCTGAACGTTGGCAGCTCGATGCGCTTCCTATTCATTCTTTCTCAAAATGTCTGTGGGTGCGCGGAGAATCAAAAGTTTGAAAATCTCAATGTATTTTTCGGATTTAAAATGTGTCGCTCGACTTTTCTCAATTTCCAGAAGACCATTTTTGATGGGACCTTCACTATTCTATCCTAAATTCTTTCCCATCGAGGCGCTAATACTCGATTTTTGTGAAAAATCAAAACTGTTTTCATGTAAAAAAGATCACGTTTTTATTCGAAAAAATTATTAGGCCACGTTTCTTATCTGATCGTTCTGATTTCTCCCATAGTCGAATATTTTTAGTCATTTCTCAATGTTTCTCTTTCCCTAACCGGAAAATTAATCAGAAAAAAGTAAGTCAAACTACTGTAGATGGCGTTAGCCAGCGAAGCTCTTCTAGTATTTGTATAATCGATATTTCTATCAAACTGCAGTATTATGAACATATTATCATAATTCAGTCATAATCACGATGAACTTTTGACTTTTAATTACTCTAGAGCTTGATTATCAGATTGAAGATATTACTATTCATTTTATCACTTTTTTCTCACGATGTACTTTTCCTCTCATCGTAAATAAATAAATAAATAAATAAATAAAATAAATAATTCAAATTTTATTGATTTCTCGAGAGGCATTTTTCACTGGGTTTGTTTATTCTTAAAATCGCAAAATGAACTCTATGAATTTAAATGAAGTAAGCCAATGATGTCTAAAGCCATCCTACAAAATCATATTTTTTTAAGTTCTACGAAATTCGAGTTCTAAAGGAGACTTTTTTGCCTGGGAGCAACAGCTCCTACTCAAATAATCCTACCTTCATTTTTTGAATCAGTTGAGCCGGATGGGTATACGACCATTATGAAGCATACAAGCGCCAGAATAACAACACGCAGGATCATTTTAGGATGTGAACAAGCCCAAGTTGACAGTCTGTAATTCACAAGCTAGTTATTTTAGTATATGTGAAATATCAAGTATAAGAACTAAAACACGTAAGAAATATGTCAAGTGCAACTTATTTCGATTAATCCTGATCGTGAGACTAGAACGATAACTAACTAACCAACAAATATTTCATCAGATAGGAGAGTTTATAAAGGGGGTTTTCAGCTCCGCCCTAGAGCAACATCAATGCTCCGCCCATAAAAAAACAGAAAATAGATCACAGCGTGTCAGATAGAGAGACAGAAAGAGTGGGTTTCAGTTAGAGTTAGAGGAACAGATGGGGTCAATTATTATTTGTAACAATTTTCCGGATCACCTATGAAATCCGCCTCACCAATGAAAAAGATCCCAAAAGATAATGATTCCAAAAATCCTAGATTTTACAACTTGCCTAAAACATTGTTTTTAATTCGAAAAGTTGTTTTTCTTGCTAAAACTCGAACCTTAGGAGAACTCAGACCCTAATAATAATATAATTATTTTTTTTGTTTTTGCAAAAAATAGAAATTTTTAGAATGACCTGAACAAGGAAAAAAGACCCCAAAAGCCACTTTTTGGGTCTCCTGAATACCATTCAATCAAAAAAATAAAACACAAGTGGAGGGAGGATTTGACCACAAACCCAGTTGATATGAGTTCGACTAAACATTTGCCAATACCTGTGAATACAGCGCTCCACAAAACAATACGGTCAACATTAAAAAAAAATCAAAAATCCGGAATCTGTTGAATTCTTATGTCATCATGAAGCTTTAAGGTTATTATCCAATTGTTTCTCATAGCATTTTTTCGATTCAGTCGTTCGATTAAGAATTTCATTTTATATATGCACCAAACGTTTTAGCTTTCAAAACCCAAAGTGGAACATAATGTGCCAGGATTTTGATGAAAAACAACACACAAGTAGGAGACGCGGATGAAAGACAACACATAAGTAGGAGAATGCCACTTTTCTTTTTTGGTTACTGTGTATGTCATGAGAAAAAACTAGTCCTTTTTTCACAAAAAAATCAAATTTTATCTCCACACATATTGTTCCATGAAAAATTGAAAGGGAAAAAATGAAATTGATTGACATCTCCGGAATCAATTTCTTTTTTTTTAATTATACATGCTTTTTATCATTTTTTCCAAACTCATCTAAACACATGCTGGTTAGTCACATGACATTTTTCCTGATAAAACTTGACTCTTTTCTCTGAAAATGAAAAAAAAGTGTAATTAATCAATTGATTTTCAGAGAAAAGAGTAAAGTTTCATCAGAAAAAATGTCATGTGACTAACCAGAATGTGTTTAAATGATTTTGGAAAAATGATAAAAAGCATTTATAATTAAAAAAAAAGAAATTGATTCCGGAGATGTCAATCAATTTCATTTTTTCCCTATTCAATTTGTTTATGGAACAATTTTTGTGGAGATAAAATTTGATTTTTTGTGAAAAAAATGGAAATTGTTAGAATGACCTGAACGATGAAAAAAGACCCAAAAAGCCACTTTTTGGGTCTCCTGAATACCATTCAATCAAAAAAATAAAACACAGGCGGAGGGAGGATTTGACCACAAACCCAGTTGATATGAGTTCGACCAAACATTTGCCAACTTCTCTTCACCTGTGAATACAGCGCTCCACAAAACAATACGGTCAACATAAAAAAAAATCGAAAATCCGGAATCTGTTGAATTCTTATGTCATCATGAAGCTTTAAGGTTAAAATCAAATTGTTTCTCATAACATTTTTTCGATTCAGTCGTTCGATAAAGAATTTCATTTTATATATGCACCAAACGCTTTCAAAACCCAAAGTGGAACATAATGTGACAGGATTTTAATGAAAAACAACACACAAGTAGGAGACGCAGATGAAAGACAACATACAAGTAGGAGACGCAGATGAAAGACAACATACAAGTAGGAGACGCAGATGAAAGACAACATACAAGTAGGAGACGCAGATGAAAGACAACACACAAGTAGGAGACGCAGATGAAAGAAAACATACAAGTAGGAGAAATAGGAAAAAGAAGAAAATTAAATGAATAATGGGCCTATGCAGAATAATATTTTGTAATAAAAAAACATTTAAAAAACATATTTTTCCTATGCAGAAAAACGTCGAAAAAACAAAATATACAATTTACTATTTTTGAGTAGAGACAATGTGAAATTGAGAGTGCAGACAGTTTTTTGTATTTTTTGTGCGCAAAATCAATTTGTCTGTCTGCACTCTCTCAATTTCACATTGTCTCTACTCAAAAACAGTAAACTGAATATTTTGTTTTTTTCGACGTTTTTCTGCATATGAAAAATATGTTTTTTAATGTTTTTTTATTACAAAATATTATTCTGCATAGGCCCATAAAGATACGCGGAAAACCTTTTTGACCTGAACATCAGAGGAAGTAGACCTATATTGAAAAAGAGGTAGGTATCATCAGCAATGCCTCTTTGCAGGACCTTAAGTATTAGTTCTAAACCTAACCTACGCGCGAAAACAAGAAAAAAAAATTAGACATGTTAAAAATTATGAAAACATGTAGAGTAGAGGAAGACGCGATGTTAGAGAGGTAAAGTGGATGAGAGAGTGAGGAAAATGAAGAAAAGATTAGTGAGAGGAAGTAGACCTATATTCAAAATAATATATTTTGTAGAAGGAAATTATTAAAAATTATTATGTGGTAGAATTTTAGCAGAGATTATTTTCGAGATCAAATCGGTATTTTTTATAAATGTTGATTTTATGGGAATACATATTTATGTAACTGTTTGTTGTATGTTGTTGGTTGTTGAAATTTATTTTTTACAAATTGAGCAATTAGGGCCTTAATTCTAGGTAAAGCATCATAATAGTAAGTGCATGTGTCAAATATTCTGAGAAGTTTGGTGTATATTGTATTTACTGCGATTCTTTCGTGCATATATGTAACTTTCAGCTTTAGGGTATCGTACTATCTCGAATGTGTAATAGTTTGTTTTATTGTATAGTCTAGTATGAAGATCTTTTTTGGAACTAATAATTTCTAAGTTTAAAAATTGTACTTTATTTCTATCTTTCACCGTATTATTTAATTCCAGAGATTGGTGATAAATTTGCTTATTTATTTCATATTCAAAGTATCTTTTATCATAAATTTAAAAAAATTTCTCTGTTAATTTTTGTTCACGCGAGGACAAGTTGGGCATATGACTTTAGGACATGTTCAAGCCATCTTCGAGCCAAGACAAGTTTAGGCCATGTTCAAGGACAGGACAACATGAGGCCAGGCCAATTTCCCACCCCTGGTATAATAAATGTCATGAGAAATAAATAGTCCTTTTTTCACAACAAATCAAATTTTATATCCAACAAAAATTGTTCCATGTTCCATCTTTTTTTTAATTATACATGCTTTTTATCATTTTTTCCAAACTCATCTAAACACATGCTGGTTAGTCACATGACATTTTTTCTGATGAAACTTGACTCTTTTCTCTGAAAATGAAAAAAGTGTAATGAATCAATTGATTTTCAGAGAAAAGTTTAGGCCATGTTCAAGGACTTTTTTTCACAAAAAATCAAATTTTATCTCCACAAAAAAATTGAAAGGGGAAAAATGAAATTGATTGACATCTCCGGAATCAATTTCTTTTTTTAAATTATAAATGATTTTCATCAGAAAAAATGTCATGTGACTAAACAGCATGTGTTTAGATGATTTTGGAAAAAGGCTAAAAAGCATTTATAATTTAAAAAAAAAGAAATTTATTCCGGAGATGTCAATCAATTTCATTTTTTCCCTATTCAATTTGTTTATGGAACAATGTGTGCGGGGATAAAATTTGATTTTTTGTGAAAAAAAAATAGAAATTGTTAGAATGACCTGAACAAGGAAAAAGACTCAAAAAGCCACTTTTTGGGTCTCCTGAAAAACTCGAAACATCCATGGCAAAATTAGGAAGCCTTCCTGATTTTGCCACGAGTCATTTTTTGATAAAAAAAACTCGAAATTTTCTATAAATTTGATAAGTCAATGTTCTGTGGACAATAATCACAGAAAAAAAGTGAAACTGAAATAAATGAGAAGACTGTTACGCCTGGGGGCTAACAGCCCCTAGTCCAGAAATGTAAAAATGAAGTCGATGAGTTTCAAAGTAAAAAGTTACAGATTTCGTTTTTCCAAAAAAAAAAGTTCAAAACGCAAATAAAACAAATTTATTATCCTTGCAATTAACCAGCTCTCTCACAAATTCCTCGATAAACACCTTGTCCAAAATCATGTCGAACACAAATCTCTCCCGGTTGACATTCACGTCCTGGAACTCCGTCGAGACACGCATAACCACCAGCAAGGCACGATTGAATGAAAGCACAGAAAATCACGACGAGAAAAGTTTTGACAAACATTTTTTGGTTTGGAATGAATTAATGCGTGGGGGAGCTGTTTTTATAACAAAATTGATGATTCTGATTCTGATTCGATTATACGAGTTTGGGAAAATTGGAATCTTGCAGGAGAATACAGCATCGAAAGTTCAAACATCTAACAATTTAGCGTAACTTTGCAAGAAAAATTAAAACCTTGAGGAAAAAATCCAAGATAATTTCTAATAATTTCTTCAGAGAACAATGTTAAAATTTTTCCTGAATTCAATTTTTTTTTATTTTCACACATATTTTCCTTCCTAAATCGCTTCATTCGAAAAATCAGTGTTTCATAAACTCTTTCTCCTATTATTTTCCTATAACAAAAAATCTTTGCGGACAATGCACACAAAAACGAACAAAACTACACCCTCCGCATTTTATTTGACGACAAATGCAAACTGTCTCGTTGTCTGCTCTCTCTTATTTTTCGGATCTTTCGCTTTTTTCTGCGTTTCCTCGACACAACACACTATTTCCATCTTTTTTAGTATTTCGATTTTCTCTGGAATTTGGAACTGTCTTTCAATAAATTTTATATGGGGAGATAGAGAATTTCATGACGAAAATTATGATTTAATTTTTATTTGAAGTTCTTCAGTAGAAATCAAAATAATTCTTGTTGAAAAAATAGTGCAATTGTGCGTCGTTTCAACTGTTTGCATACTTTTCTTAAGATTTTCACGGGGAAGACACTGTTTTTTTGTAATTTTTATGGGAAATTATTGGCATATTTGAGTTGGCAAGAAAAAATGCTATAAAATGATATATCACACAGTTGGGGAAAATATATTCAAAAGAGTTTGATGTTTTTTTCTTTATTTCTGTTTATAAATGCAGGCAAATTATTATCTTTTTTGTGGTATCCTTTATTTCCACAAATAGTAAGATATCTTTGACTTGAGAATACAATGAGAATATTAAAAGAACAAAAAATACAATCATAATTAACATAAAAATACCATTTTCAATTAATAACAACAACTTTTGAAACAGAGGAGGACTTTTTATCCTTTCTATTTTTCCAAAACAACGCTTCGTTTCGAAAAGGCGGATATGAAAAAATCATAACAATACAGTTCACAATCGAATGATTACTAAAAATTGCTGTTTGAATCGATGTGATTTCTGAAAAAAACAATTTCATTTTTTTTCTGAAATTCCAAAAATTCTACCATTAGCAGCTGGCAATTCTAGAGCTATGGTGAAAACAACGATAATAACTGAAACCACAAAAATAACAACAGTTAATGATTGAGCAATTAAACTTCTCAATACATCTCTGTGTCGTTTAATAGTTGCATTTGAATTAGTTGAACTTGAATGTGATAAAACTTTCAACATTTTATAAGTTGTGAAAATAATAACACCAGTTATGAAAGCAGAACCAGTTGGAACAGAAGCCAAGAAAGTGATAATCATGATATTAAATTCACATATTAGATAATCTTCAAGATGATCAAAATAATATTTATATTCTTCTGGTATCAATTTCAATTCTTCTTCTTTTGTTGGTAGTGCAAAAATCAAAAGAATTATACAAGATTGATTAAAAATGACAGACAAAATTGTTAAAATAGATGAAGTGATGTTTTGTTTTCCAAACGAAATTACAGCAGTATATTTTTTCAAGAAACACAATTCCATTGAAATAATAGCATTCGCGAACAATTCTCCAAAAATTACTAATGAAATTTTTGATGGAATTTTTAGATATTTCCAGAAATATCCATGTGTGCAATTAATACCAATGAATGGAAAAAATGTCAAAAATTTCATTCCATGCAAAAGTGTTATATCTATAAACATACAAGTTAGTTGGAAATACAATAAGTTATATTTGTAGTTTCCCATTGTTGAACTTTTAAATAACACCAAATATAATCCAATTAAATTTATCACTAAAGAAACATAACCAAGGATTGTGTAGTAATAAAGAAGCCAATATGGAGTTTCAAAAAGAGACATTATCGCAATAAGTATTTGAAACTAAAGCTTGAAAATCAATCTGAATAAACTTTTTGAGCAGCTGAAAACAGAGCAGCTGAAATATTCTGAAAAAGAGTGTCGATTTCTTAGAAAATTAGTGATAAACAGAATGCGACGTGAGTTCATGAATCAAGTAGTCTTTGATTGTCAAAATTAAGTTCTTCATTTTTTTTTCAAATAAAAATGTCGATATTTTTCTCCCGTTGAAAAATGAATTTCCTCAAAATGCGTGAATTTCGCGCTGTCTCGACGAGAATGCAAGAAAAAAAAAATTAATTAATTTGTGATAAAATAAAGTTTTATGTTAATGGCTTTGAGTCATGATGAAAAGCCTGAAACTCTATGAAACATATTTGAATTTTTTAAAAACAGAAGTTGGAAAAGCTTGGAACCCAGAAATAATTTAGAAGCAATTTCAATATTCATTTTATTAACAACATTGGAAAATTGAAAAAAATCTGAAATTTGATCATAAATTTTCTGAATTTTTTTCAATAAGTTCTTGAATTCTGGAAGCTTCTCCACCCTTTTCACCTTCCAAAAACCTTCATATTTCCACTTCTATTTTCAATTTTCCAAATTCTTCAAAAAAAAATTAGGGTATTGCGAAATCATAAAAAAATTTCATTGCTAAACAAGAGGGAAGTGGAGTGTTGTCATCGATGAATTTTTCGAAGAAAAAACTCATTTAATCTCTTTTTTTGTATTGGGTGTACTCGAAAAATGTTAAACACAAGAATTGACTTCTGAAAAATCATTAAAAATTATCTCTAGATGTTTTCCTTTCCAAAAGTTATTTTTCCACAGCAAACAATTTTTAATTATAGTTTACAGTGGCGTTGATTAGTCATGCACACTCATGTTTTTTGGGTATAGGGAGGGTGAAAATAGTCAGAATGAGGTGGTATTTGGCTAGAATACGTGAATCGGTCCTAGAAATGATAATTGATTAAAACAGTACTGATTTTGATAATTTGCCACGTGGAACTTCCTCTCGCTGTGGTTACTTGACACATCTCGCATTCAGCCCTACAACACACACTTTTTCTTCAAAAAAAAAATTGAATTTTTGTTGAATTTTTTTAAAATTTTTAATAAAAATCTGGAATGAAAAATTGGCATATGGGTCACGTAAAATGGATGACGTCATCAAACAATTTTTTAAAAAACTTATTGAATCTCTTTTTTTATTTGCATAATTATAGACATGACCGTCTCCAAGCAGAAATTTCGGGTTGGAGACATGACTTTTTCTTAATAATTTCATTTCTGGATGAAATTCTGAATTTTCTTGTTTTTTAACAGTGTTAAAAATTTTCTTTCAATTTTTTAGCTTCAAAGTTGTTTCTGGGTGGTTTACTAAGCCATACTTTGAAACTCATCGACTTCATTTTTACATTTTTGGATTATTCCAAATCTGTTACTTTTTTAAATTTTTTTTGATTCTGTCAGAAAAAGTAAAAAGTAACAGAATTGGAATAATCCAAAAATGTGAAAATGAAGTCGATGAGTTGGGACCTAAATGACACTTCCTCTCTGGCTTAGGCATAGTAAGCGACCCAGAACCAACTTTGAAGCTAAAAAAAATTGAAAGAAAATTTTTAACACTGTTAAAAAACAAGAAAATTCAGAATTTCATCCAGAAATGAAATTATTGAGAAAAAGTAGATTAATCGACATGTTTTCCCTGGATTATTTCTGACGGGTACGAGATTTCCCAAAACATACATCTCGGTCTCTACAAAATTCGTGCACTCTTTCTCGTTTGACGCGGTTTTTTAGCACCAAGGTGCGAAAATTTTTTACAGGTGTCAAAAATCTGTTTAAAATTTTTGACATATTTCGAAATTCTAAGAAGTGGTCCGATTTTTAACAGAACTAAAGCTTCGTATTGAGTTGTTCTTTGAAATTGAAATCAAAAATCGAAAATGTCGCGAGAACTCTGAAAAGTTATTTTTAACATTATCAGAGATTTAACAAATTTGAGATCACCGTTTAGTCGGGGTGGGTCAAGTATATTCTTCTTTCAAATTTGGATATTGTAATTTTCTGGTCGAGATTTTTGACACACACATTTGAAAAATGTGTTTTGAAGTTTTGTAAAAAAAAAAATATCTGAAAATATTTGAAAAATGTGTGAAATAAAATTATCTGAAGTAAAGTTTGAAAACATCAGGAAATGAAATTTAGGATAAACTATTTTTGGAGGGCAACAAAAAACTCAATCAAGAGATAGTCTCAACAGATCGCAGTATAACTAACTGCTTTACTGAATACAACATATTGATCAAGAGACCAAGACTTGTAAATGTGATTGATTGCCCCGACATTGAACCAGAGTGAACTGGCGTCTACAATGCCAAAGCCATGAATCAAGCTTTTATTTCTTAATGATAGGTCGAGCCGCTGACGAAGAAGCAAAATGCAACCTCGACGTGAGTGCTTGGCAACTACAAGTCACAAAGCTTTCATTCCGTAATGATAGGTCGAGCCGCTGACGAAGAAGCAAAATGCCACCTCGACGTGAGTGCTTGTCATCCACTGACTTAACAAGCTTTCATTCCGTAATGATAGGTCGAGCCGCTGACGAAGAAGCAAAATGCAACCTCGATGTGAGTGCTTGGCAACTACAAGTCACAAAGCTTTCATTCCGTAATGATAGGTCGAGCCGCTGACGAAGAAGCAAAATGCCACCTCGACGTGAGTGCTTGTCATCCACTGACTTAACAAGCTTTCATTCCGTAATGATAGGTCGAGCCGCTGACGAAGAAGCAAAATGCAACCTCGATGTGAGTGCTTGGCAACTACAAGTCACAAAGCTTTCATTCCGTAATGATAGGTCGAGCCGCTGACGAAGAAGCAAAATGCCACCTCGACGTGAGTGCTTGTCATCCACTGACTTAACAAGCTTTCATTCCGTAATGATAGGTCGAGCCGCTGACGAAGAAGCAAAATGCAACCTCGATGTGAGTGCTTGGCAACTACAAGTCACAAAGCTTTCATTCCGTAATGATAGGTCGAGCCGCTGACGAAGAAGCAAAATGCCACCTCGACGTGAGTGCTTGTCATCCACTGACTTAACAAGCTTTCATTCCGTAATGATAGGTCGAGCCGCTGACGAAGAAGCAAAATGCAACCTCGATGTGAGTGCTTGGCAACTACAAGTCACAAAGCTTTCATTCCGTAATGATAGGTCGAGCCGCTGACGAAGAAGCAAAATGCCACCTCGACGTGAGTGCTTGTCATCCACTGACTTAACAAGCTTTTATTCCGTAATGATAGGTCGAGCCGCTGACGAAGAAGCAAAATGCAACCTCGATGTGAGTGCTTGGCAACTACAAGTCACAAAGCTTTCATTCCGTAATGATAGGTCGAGCCGCTGACGAAGAAGCAAAATGCCACCTCGACGTGAGTGCTTGTCATCCACTGACTTAACAAGCTTTCATTCCGTAATGATAGGTCGAGCCGCTGACGAAGAAGCAAAATGCAACCTCGATGTGAGTGCTTGGCAACTACAAGTCACAAAGCTTTCATTCCGTAATGATAGGTCGAGCCGCTGACGAAGAAGCAAAATGCCACCTCGACGTGAGTGCTTGTCATCCACTGACTTAACAAGCTTTCATTCCGTAATGATAGGTCGAGCCGCTGACGAAGAAGCAAAATGCAACCTCGATGTGAGTGCTTGGCAACTACAAGTCACAAAGCTTTCATTCCGTAATGATAGGTCGAGCCGCTGACGAAGAAGCAAAATGCCACCTCGACGTGAGTGCTTGTCATCCACTGACTTAACAAGCTTTCATTCCGTAATGATAGGTCGAGCCGCTGACGAAGAAGCAAAATGCAACCTCGATGTGAGTGCTTGGCAACTACAAGTCACAAAGCTTTCATTCCGTAATGATAGGTCGAGCCGCTGACGAAGAAGCAAAATGCCACCTCGACGTGAGTGCTTGTCATCCACTGACTTAACAAGCTTTCATTCCGTAATGATAGGTCGAGCCGCTGACGAAGAAGCAAAATGCAACCTCGATGTGAGTGCTTGGCAACTACAAGTCACAAAGCTTTCATTCCGTAATGATAGGTCGAGCCGCTGACGAAGAAGCAAAATGCAACCTCGACGTGAGTGCTTGTCATCCACTGACTTAACAAGCTTTCATTCCGTAATGATAGGTCGAGCCGCTGACGAAGAAGCAAAATGCAACCTCGACGTGAGTGCTTGGCAACTACAAGTCACAAAGCTTTCATTACTTAATGATAGGTCGAGCCGCTGACGAAGAAGCAAAATGCAACCTCGACGTGAGTGCTTGGCAACTACAAGTCACAAAGCTTTCATTACTTAATGATAGGTCGAGCCGCTGACGAAGAAGCAAAATGCAACCTCGACGTGAGTGCTTGGCAACTACAAGTCACAAAGCTTTCATTCCGTAATGATAGGTCGAGCCGTTGACAAAGAAGCAAAATACAACCTCGCTGTGAGTGCTTGGCAACTACAAGTCACAAAGTCCTTGAACCAAATGTTTGAATCTGCTGTTCCTTTCGTACTAAGCAGTCTTACTTTCGCAATAACAAGTCAACAGTCGAGTAAAACTAATCTGTCTCACGACGGTCTTAACCCAGCTCATGTTCACTATTAGTAGATGAACAATCCAACGCTTGACGCTTCAAGGAGTTAATCCTTCAAAGCTCTGTTATAGATATAGCAGCTATACCTTCCCCGCACTCACTTCGAAAAAAAATCTTAAGGGGTATGAGAAAATGGGAAAAAAGTGAAAAACTATTTTTTTGGGAAAGAGGGGGAAGGATCGAATACTTCTCTCTCCCCGTTTTTTTCTAGTGCTTGCATCGAGAGGGGGATAAGTGTTGGGATGGTATGTGTGTGAGAAAACATGTGTTTGCTGGAATGATGATAAAAAATTTGAGAACGGAAAAAATTTTTATTTAAAAAAAATTTTCTGTTCTCACTTCACTATGTATTTCAAAAATATTTTTTTCGGGTCCCCCCTTTTTTTTTTGAAAAACCAAAAAACACAAAAGGTTCCCCCCTGATGATTTTTTTCAAAAAAAAAAATATTTGACGAGATGAGGCGAGGGCGATCCCCTCGCCCCATCGTGCAGCCCTATAATTTTCACTTGATACTTTCGATTGATATTTGAAAGAAGGCTCAAGTGAAAGAAGTTCAAGGAAATGCAATGAACCCAGAACAAGGGAGGAAGCCTTCAAATGTACAACAACTGGATGGAACACATTGTTTTGTTTTGTTTGAACACAATTTGTCAAATATGCTTTATTCAGCGACAAAAAAAGAATGTTTACAGTAAAATGTAAATATCATTGAAAGAAAATGAATTATAATTTGATGGCACATTGTAGAGATTCGAGTATGAAAGAGAAATGAAATATTGGTTTGAAGAGAAATTAAAGGAGATCATTATTAAAATTCGAGGTAGTTCAGCGACGGCTGGATTGACGGGGACGACGTGAATTGGAAGGATTTTGTTGTCTTCTTGTTGAGCGTGAGCGCGAGTTTGATACAGTCTGAAAAATGTAAAATTGAATAAATCAATACAATAATGTAAACTGACTTGAGTTGGTTGAGTTTGAAGACGGTCTTGAATGGGCGGGCTGACTCTCACATCTGTCTCAAATCTATTTCGAAATTCGGGCCCGATCTGAAAAAAAAACAATGCGTTAATTATATTAATAATGAAATGAGTGCAAACAACCAACCTCCAACGGCTCATAATGATATATTGCGCCGCTTCTGTGGCGGCGCCCTCCTCTCGGCGGCGACACATAAATTCGACGCGTTTGTCTTTGTGTATTTTCTCTGGCCGATGGTGCAGGTGCAGTTGTTGCTCTTCGGGTTCTTTGCGAATCTTGGGCTCTAGTTGGTTGGCGATTTCGCAGTTCTCCGTGGTCATAATCTTCATTTGCTTCTTCCTCATCTTCACGATTTCCCGGTTCTTCGTCTTCTTCATTGATAATATTCGCAACTACGTTTCTTCTTGATCCATTTGTCGTATCCTTTTTGGGAGCCGCCTTTTTTGGAGCAGCTTTTGGAACATTTTTCGGTGCAGGTTGTCTCTTTGTATTTTTCGCTGTCTTTTTGGCCGGTTTCGAAGGAGCTGGAGTTGACTGTGCTCTCTTCTTTTGGATACAGCTGAATGGATTTCTGATTGCTGACCGAACGCCTTTTGGCGGCTGAAAAAAATAGGATTATTCTAAGAATGAAGCTTACAGAAGCTCGGGGAAATCTAAAAATCCTACAAAAACTCACATCCGGGTCTAGGAAAAATCGAGGATTCTTCTTCGGAGAGACCAGCGGTGGTAGTCCTTGCGCAGCTCGCAGCATGGCTGCTTTTTTCTTTGCTGCTCTTGTTAGGGCCGGACTCGGCGGCGGTGAAACATTTGGAGAGCGATTTGATGGCGGTGATGAACGACGTTTTTGACGAGATCTCTGAAAAACAAAATTATTGTAATAGGTTCATTCGCTAATCGAAAGAATTAACTCACCGATTTACGTGGTCTTTTCGGAGTTTGAGGAGCCATTGACGCTGCTAGACGACGATTTCGAGCTGAAAAAAAATTTTTGGGTTAAGAATTTTCGAAAGAACGACGATAATTAAGAAGAAAGAAATAAATGAAAAGTTACGAAATCTTAAAAGAAAAAATTTTCAAATCAATTTTAAACTAAAAAAATTCAGAAATTTTTAAATTAATTTTAAATTTAAAAATTTAAAAATTTTTAACCTAAAAATTTTTAATTAAAATTTTTAAAATTAATGTTAAATTTGAAAAATTAAAAAATTTTTAACCTAAAAATTTCCGAGTTAAAAATTTTAAGCTTAGAAATTTTTTAAATTAATTTTAAATTAAAAAATTTAAAAATTTTTAACTTAAAAATTTTTAATTAAAATTTTTAAAATTAATTTTAAATTTGAAAAATTAAAAAAATTTTAAACTAAAAATTTCCGAGTTAAAAATTTTTAACCTAAAAATTTCCGAGTTAAAAATTTTAAGCTTAGAAATTTTTAAATTAATTTTAAATTTGAAAAATTAAAAAATTTTTAACCTAAAAATTTCCGAGTTAAAAATTTTAAGCTTAGAAATTTTTAAATTAATTTTAAATTTAAAAATTAAAAAATTTTCAACTTAAAAATTTTTAATTAAAATTTTTAAAATTAATTTTAAATTTTTAAAAAATTTTTAACCTAAAAATTTCCGAGTTAAAAATTTTAAGCTTAGAAATTTTAAAATTAATTTTAAATTTAAAAATTTAAAAAATTTTTAACTTAAAAATTTTTAATTAAAATTTTTAAAATTAATGTTAAATTTGAAAAATTTAAAAATTTTTAACCTAAAAATTTCCGAGTTAAAAATTTTAAGCTTAGAAATTTTTAAATTAATTTTAAATTTAAAAAAATTTAAAAATTTTTAAGCTTAGAAATTTTTAAATTAAAATTTTTAAAATTAATTTTAAATTTGAAAAATTAAAACATTTTTAACCTAAAAATTTCCGAGTTAAAAATTTTAAGCTTAGAAATTTTTAAATTTAGCTTAGAAATTTTTAAATTAAAAAAAATTTAAAAATTTTTAAGCTTAAAAATTTTTAAATTGAACATTTTTCAAATTAAAAATTTGAAAAATGAAATTTAGGATAAACTATTTTTGAAACTAGATAACTTTATCGAAGAATAGTCTCAACATATCGCAGTATAAATGACTGCTCAAACTTTGTTTCAAAGAGTTAGCTCCGAAGAGCTCCAAAGAGCTAACTCTTTGAAACGAAGTTTACAACACGCTTTAGTAAGTCTAAACCGAAGCCTAGAACAAACATAAAACATGGAGGCGCAACAAAGCCGAAAACCAACTACAGTCAGCCACCAGCGATGTCACTAGAAAGTTGAGTGTACACAAGCCGCAAAAGGTTGCCAAAAACCACCACCAAAGTATAAGCATCATAAAGACACTTATACCCAACAGCAATTCCAACAGTCCCTTCACTACGCACATCCAACAGACGCGCTTGCTTGTCACTCGCCTAACAATGTCTAGCAGCTATACCTTCCCCGCACTCACTTCGAAAAAAAATCTTAAGGGGTATGAGAAAATGGAAAAAAAAATGAAAAACTATTTTTTTCAGAGAAAACAAGAAGGGATCGAATACTTCTCTCTCCCCGTTTTTTGCTAGTGCTTGCATCGAGAGGGGGATAAGTGTTGGACTGGCGTGTGTGTGAGGAAACGTGTTTGCTGAGATGATGATATAAAACTTGGGAAAAGAAAAATTTTGTCTGAACAAAAAAGCGAAAATAGAATTTAGGATAAACTATTTTTGGAGGGCAACAAAAAACTCAATCAAGGAATAGTCTCAACAGATCGCAGTATAAATGACTGCTCTACTGAATACAACACCTTGATCAAGTGACCAAGTCGTATACAAGTGATTGATTGCCCCGACATTGAACCAGAGTGAACTGGCGTTGGCAAGCATTGCAGATGAACACTACAATGCCAAAGCCATGAATAGGGCATAAGCTCTAGTGTTACCACTAGATAAGATGCCTCCCGATACCGGGATGCAATGGGTGTGGGTCAAGGTCAGCTGGGCTGTCAGACCCCAGTTAACTCCTTAACTTCACTTCCTGCCTTCTTTCATTCTCAATCAGAGGAGGTGCAAGCTCATGATTGAGAAATCAGAAGACCCTTTACTTCGGTTGCACTCCTAGGTAAAAGGTTTCTGCAGGTGTCCCCTAACTTGTTAGCTAGGGGACATTTTTCACCATCTTTCGGGTTTAATTGACCCCCTAGCACTAGACAACAGGCCGAAGCCTGAAGTCCAGTGCTAGGGGTTTTAAACCATCTTTCGGGTTTAATTGACCCCCTAGCACTAGACAACAGGCCGAAGCCTGAAGTCCAGTGCTAGGGGTTTTAAACCATCTTTCGGGTTTAATTGACCCCCTAGCACTAGACATCAGGCCGAAGCCTAACGTCCAGTGCTAGGGGTCTTAAACCATCTTTCGGGTTTAATTGACCCCCTAGCACTAGACATCAGGCCGAAGCCTAACGTCCAGTGCTAGGGGTTTTAAACCATCTTTCGGGTTTAATTGACCCCCTAGCACTAGACATCAGGCCGAAGCCTAACGTCCAGTGCTAGGGGTCTTAAACCATCTTTCGGGTTTAATTGACCCCTAGCACTAGACATCAGGCCGAAGCCTAACGTCCAGTGCTAGGGGTTTTAAACCATCTTTCGGGTTTAATTGACCCCCTAGCACTAGACATCAGGCCGAAGCCTAACGTCCAGTGCTAGGGGTCTTAAACCATCTTTCGGGTTTAATTGACCCCCTAGCACTAGACATCAGGCCGAAGCCTGACGTCCAGTGCTAGGGGTCTTGTACCATCTTTCGGGTATTCCCGTTCCGTCAGTTTCTGGGGTATGGAATTAGCTTCAATGGTTGACGTGCAAGGGTCGCACACATCCGCTACTTCCGTCTCTCGCATATGTTTCTTGCACTTCACACACGAGGACCCAATTTACCCTTGACTAAGACAGGATCCGAGGCTTGCTCGAATGCTGCCCGACGTGGCCAGACTTTCGTCTTGCCTTCGCTTCAGTACCTCCATAGATCAAAACGTCTATGTAAGGGCTTACCATCGGCGAACAGTTTCGATACGAATATCGATGACTGATCACATAGCAAACGTTTTTAAGTAAATTTGGCGGAACTGTTGACTGCAACAATTCTCATTAAGACTATTACTCTTCGAATGAAAAATGAATTTCAATCTCGAGCACGTATAGCCACCAAATATACTAGGTTAAAGGTTGACAAGACGAAAATTTATCAAGCTAAAGCTTTCAAAACATTTCATTAAGCCTGGAATGTTTGGAATATTGCCACATCAGGGGACAACCATTCACTTATAGGCATCTTGTCAAGACGTTCAAAAATGTAAAAGAAGTATGGACTTCTCGTCGAAAAAATCGGCGATGATCCAGCTGCAGGTTAACCTACAGCAACCTTATTACGACTTTTACCCGGTTCAAACCAAAACGATCAGAAAGACTCTCATCGCAAAGAAGCCGCAAAGCCTCTAAGCAACAATCATCCTTCTTCTCGAATCAATTCAGTCCCGGATAGCGACGGGCGGTGTGTACAAAGGGCAGGGACGTAATCAACGTGAGCTGATGACTCACACTTACTAGGCGTTCCTTGTTAAACCGGACATCTAAGAGAAGCACAGACCTGTTCTCGCTCAATCTCGTGCGGCAAAAAACCGCTTATCCCTCTAAGAGGTAATTCAAGAGGCTAGAGCCTCGTTCCGAATGAACTAGATAGTTCACTCGGAACAGCCATGCACCACTAATCACCAAATCGAGAAAGAGCTTTCAATCTGTCAGTCCTAATAGTGTCCGGACCGGATAGTGTTGAGTCAAATCAAGCCGTAAGCTCCACGCCTTGTGGTGCCCTTCCGTCAATTTCTTTAAGTTTCAGCTTTGCAACCATACTTTGCTTCTCGAAAAGGTGAACCTCTTCAAAATGCTGGATGGCATAGTTAACAGTCAGAACTAGGGCGGTATCGCCTTCGAACCTCTGACTTAAGTTCTTAATTAATGAAGACATTCTTGGCAAATGCTTTCGCTATTGGGCGTCTCACTACGGTCCACGAATTTCACCTCTCGCGTAATGATACGAATGCCCCCGATTTGTCCCTCTTAATCAGTTAACCAATTCCAGAACCAACGAAAAGAACCGAAGTCCTTTTTCAATATTCCATGATTTGATTTGATCAAGGTAAACCAACTGGTAGCTGATGGTTTCCCACCCTCAAACCAGCTGATATAAGAAGTTACGACTGAAGTTAACGCTAGAAGCGAACGACAGTACATAACCTAGATTCAACTCTGAGCTTTTTAACTGCAACAATAAGAGATACACTAGGAGATCTGAATCACCGCGGCTGCAGGCATTCTCCGTGTTACTCTAAGAATTGATTGAATTCAATTCTTTATTAACTAATCCAAAAGGATTAGTCTTTAAAAGCAAGAATCTCTGAAAAGAGATATTTACTTGAGCATATCGCGCTTAAAGAATCAATCAGGTATATCGAATTCAAAAAACGAAGCAATTGATACTTGACAAAATTAATCATCAAGCATCAACCATGTTATCCAAATTAACTTCAAAGAAGCTAACCCTTCAAAACAAAGTTTTACTCTCGCAAACATCCCAATGAAAACAACCGTTACCAAATATAATTCAATTCGCACAGTACTGATGCAACAATATGTTTTAGTAAGTCTAAACCAAAGCCTAGAACAAACATCAAACATATAGACGCAACAAAGCCGAAAACCAACTACAGTCAGCCACCAGCGATGTCACTAGAAAGTTGAGTGTACACAAGCCGTAAAAGGTTGCCAAAAACCACCACCAAAGTATAAGCATCATAAAGACACTTATACCCAACAGCAATTCCAACAGTCCCTTCACTACGCACATCCAACAGACGCGCTTGCTTGTCACTCGCCTAACAATGTCTAGCAGCTATACCTTCCCGCACTCACTTCGAAAAAAATCTTAAGGGGTATGAGAAAATGGAAAAAAAGTGAAAAACTATTATTTTTCAGAGATAACGAGAAGGATCGAATACATCTCTCTCCCCGTTTTTTGCTAGTGCTTGCATCGAGAAGGGGATAAGTGTTGGGATGGTATGGGTGTGAGTAAACATGTGTTTGCTGACATAGTGATATGAAAGTTGGGATTTTGAGCCGTGGTCAAAAATCAAAATGCAACCTCGTTGTGAGTGCTTCCCTTCCACTAACCATCCAAGCTTTCGGGTCATATTGACACATCGAGTTGTTGTGGAAGAACTAATATGCAGTCTCGTTGTGAGTGCTTGTCTTCCACAAACTCTTCAAGCTTTCATGTCATATTGACAAATCGAGTTGTTGTGGAAGAACTAATATGCAGTCTCGTTGTGAGTGCTTGTCTTCCACAAACTCTTCATGCTTTCGTGTCATATTGACAAATCGAGATGTTGTCGACCTAATATGTAGTCTTCTCTTGAAACAATACAGCACTGTTGGGTTCGTCTTAACAAGGGCTATGAGAAAATGGGAAAAAAGTGAAAAACTATTTTTTTACAGAAAAATTTTTGTTATAATTTCAAAAATAATTTTTTTGACAAAAGGGCCCTTATGATTTTTTTTCAACAAAAAATTTGGTATCGAAAATTTGACGAGATTTTTCGCTAAAAATTTGTTTTTTTGGGTTTTCAAAATAACGTAGAATTGATTATCACTTCACTGTCTCATACGTGAAAGAAAAAGAAAAAGTAGAGAAAAATAAAAAAAAAATCTTCTCTTGAAAAAATACAGCACTTTATGGTTCGTCTAAACAAAGACCTCGAACTTACAAATAAAAGCAAAAATGAAATTTAGGATAAACTATTTTTGGAGGGCAACAAAAAACTCAATCAAGAGATAGTCTCAACAGATCGCAGTATAAATGACTGCTCTACTGAATACAACACCTTGATCAAGTGACCAAGTCGTATACAAGTGATTGATTACCCTGACATTGAACCAGAGTGAACTGGCGTTGGCAAGCATTGCAGATAAACACTACAATGCCAAAGCCATGAATAGGGCATAAGCTCTAGTGTTACCACTAGATAAGATGCTTCCCGATACCGGGATGCAAAGCATCATCGCCTTGACAAGGCAAGATTGCAACGTTCAGTTGTAATCTCTCAAATAGTAGCTTTGGGCTATTGGCCTATAGACCAAGTCCATGAACCAAATGTTTGAATCTGCTGTTCCTTTCGTACTGAGCAGTCTTTCTTTTGCAATAACAAGTCAACAGTAGAGTAAAACTAATATGTCTCACGACGGTCTTAACCCAGCTCATGTTCACTATTAGTAGATGAACAACCCAACGCTTGGATAGTTTTCTTTTCGTAATGATAGGATGAGCCAACAAAGAATTAACAAGTAACATCACTATGAACGCTTGACTACCTCAAGCTATTTATCCCTGTTGTTACTTTGCAGACACCTCTTACTCGAAACAATAGGTACTCGTACTGATAGATGACTTCGCTCTGGATGCTTGGCTACTACTTGTTACCAAGCCCTTAAACCAAATGTTTGAATCTGCTGTTCCTTTCGTACTAAGCAGTTCTATTTTCGCAATATCAAGTCAACAGTAGAGCACTACAAGTCAAGCAAGCTTTCCTTTCGTAATGATAGGATGAGCCAACATCGAAGAATCAACAAGTTCAACCTCGCTGTGAGTACTTGGCAACTTTTTACCAAGTCCACGAACCAAATGTTTGAATCTGCTGTTCCTTTCGTACTAAGCAGTCACTTTCGCAATAACAAGTCAACAGTAGAGTAAAACTAATCTGTCTCACGACGGTCTTAACCCAGCTCATGCTCACTATTAGTAGATGAACAACCCAACGCTTGACGCTTCAAGGAGTTAATCCTTCAAAGCTCTGTTATAGATATAGCAGCTATACCTTCCCCGCACTACATTCGAAAAAAAATCTTAAGGGGTATGAGAAAATGGGAAAAAAGTGAAAAACTATTTTTTTGAGAGAAAGGGGGAAGGATCGAATACGTCTCTCTCCCCATTTTTTGCTAGTTCTTGCATCGAGAGGGGGATAAGTGTTGGGATGGTATGGGTGTGAGAAAACATGTGTTTACTGACATGATGAAAAAAAACTTGAGAACAAAAAAATTTTTGTATAACAAAAATTTTCTGTTCTCATTTCACTATTTCAAAAAAAAAATTTCTGACAAAAGGGTCCCCCCTTATGATTTTTTTTTCAAAAAAAAAATTGGTTTCGAAAATTCGTCAAGATTTCTAGCTGAAAATGTAATTTTTGAGTTTTCAAGTGTGAAAAATAACGTAGAATTGATAATCAGTTCACTATCTCAAAATAATTGAACCGTTTCCTTGAAAACTAAGAGACCAAGCTTTTATAGTGAAAGTACTGAACTGTTTTCAGAGTTTTCTATAAAAATATGTTAATTATGAAAATACGAAAAATCCTGTATCAAAACTAACCAAAAAACAACCGTGAAGATTTTTTTAAAACCTGAAAAACGTAAAAAAAAACGGAAGAAGTAGAGAAAAAAAGAAAAATCTTCAGAAAAGAAAAAAAAAGTGAAACATTTATTTGCCACATTGGACGAGATTCGATCTCATCACCTCTTGCCTGACAAACGAACACTCTACCACCATACCACAAGGCACATACTCTTCTCTGTTGAATTTTGCTTTGATGAACCTTGCCTTGCTCTTTAAAAAATGAATACAAAAAAAAAGAATTTTCTAGAACAAAAAAAATGATTTTTGCGTGAACTTAAAAAAAATGGAACACTTGCTCCAGTTTTGCTTTTGTCAGTTCTAGATTTATTAGATTTACGAAATCGTTTACTAGTGATAAACAACTGTATTGATTCGATATGGCCGGCGATGAAAGAAATAATGAAAAAAAGGATGAAAAGGAGAAATCGAATGATAAAGGAAAGAAAGATGGACAGAGGAACAAAAAACCGACCAAATTCGTGCCAACAAAAGACCAGGCACAACGACAAACACAAGCGGTTCTCAATGGGTTGACCAGAGAACAATATACTGATATAACTGTTGTGAATGGAGTTGTACGGAAAGAATGTAGAAAAAGAGTTCCGAGCGAATCGGAGAAGGACTTTGAAGAGAGAAAGAAGAATAAGCGTTGGGCAGATGAGTTAAAAGTAAGTTGAGGGAGACTTTTTTATAAAAAGACTTGGAATATTTGGACCCGAATTTCTTCCGACACTTTTGAAATATGACTATTTGCAGGAAAAACAAAGGCAACGTGTGTTTTATGACCGTGCTGCGAAAAATGGCAAAAATTTTGATGAAACGAAACATCGTCGAACTGAGTATTACAAACCGTTGGACCCGTGTGGATTGAGTCGCGAGTCGTTGAATTTGATGGACGGTTATGGAATTCGTAGAAAGTTGGATGTTGAGAAATTGAAAGAGAAAAAAGTGGATATGAACATTTTCAAATTTTGGGAACAGTGGGATCAGAAAGAGGAAAAGGAAAGAAAAAGGAAAGAGAAGGAAAACGAGAAGAATCGCGAAAATACTCAGGGAAACGATAATGAGGGAGGTGAATCAATTGGTAATGTTGGAACTGCTGCGAATACGTCAACTGCTGGTAATGCTGGTTGCAGCGACGCTGAAGAACAACCAACTCAACAAGAACAGGATGATGATTATGATGATGATTTCGACGCAGGAGCTCCGTCTACTAGTGATTTTCGCGGGCAACGTCGCCGCCATTGATTCGAACAAGATTTGTAGCTTATAATAAAGCATTGTGTGTGAAAATTGTTGTATATTTCTGAAACTCGAGACTCGATCAACTTTGATCATAAAATAGTCTTCGTTTGAATTGACATCTGAAAGCTTATAACTTTTTCTGTTTTTTTCTCCAAAGTTTGTCGAACCATTAAATTCGCAAGTGTTGCTAATAAAATGGCACAAAAAACAAGCAAGAATGAAATTTAGGTAAAACTATTATTTGAAAGCAAAAAAATTAATCAAGGGATATCTGAACTAAAACCTCGAACTTACAAAAAAAAATAGCGAAAATGAAATTTAGGATAAACTATTTTTGGAGGGCAAAAAAATAAAAGTTCAAGGGATAGTCTCAACAGATCGCAGTATATATGACTGCATCACTGAATACTCCAAAACTTGATCAAGAGACCAAGCCGTATACAAGTGATTTTTGCCCTGACATTGAACCAGAGTGAACTGGCGTTGGCAAGCATTGCAGATAAACACTACAATGCCAAAGCCATGAATAGGGCATAAGCTCTAGTGTTACCACTAGATAAGGTACTTTAAGTGAATGATAGGATGAGCCAATATCGAAGAATCAACAAATAACATCACAAATAACTATCGCGAGCTAGTTATCCATTCTGTTACTTTATTGACACCTCTTATTCAGGATAATATGTACTCGTACTGACAAATGAAGGAAGCCTTTGCTTCTATGCTCTACAAGAGGTTTCCGTCCTCTCTGAGCTCGCCTCAGGACACCATCGCCATTATAAACCGATCTATCGCTTAAGCTAGAACAGTTTCGATACGAATATCGATGACTGATCACATAGCAAACGTTTTTAAGTAAATTTGGCGGAACTGTTGACTGCAACAATTCTCATTAAGACTATTACTCTTCGAATGAAAAATGAATTTCAATCTCGAGCACGTATAGCCACCAAATATACTAGGTTAAAGGTTGACAAGACGAACATTTATCAAGCTAAAGCTTTAAAAACATTTCATTAAGCCTGGAATGTTTGGAATATTGCCACATCAGGGGACAACCATTCACTTATAGGCATCTTGTCAAGATGTTCAAAAATGTAAAAGAAGTATGGACTTCTCGTCGAAAAAATCGGCGATGATCCAGCTGCAGGTAAACCTACAGCAACCTTATTACGACTTTTACCCGGTTCAAACCAAAACGATCAGAAAGACTCTTATCGCAAAGAAGCCGTGAAGCCTCAAAGCAATCATTCTTCTCGAATCAATTCAGTCCCGGATAGCGACGGGCGGTGTGTACAAAGGGCAGGGACGTAATCAACGTGAGCTGATGACTCACACTTACTAGGCGTTCCTCGTTAATCCGGACACCTAAGAGAAGCACAGACCTGTTCTCGCTCAATCTCGTGCGGCAAAGAACCGCTTATCCCTCTAAGAAGAGGCTAAAGCCTCGTTCCGAATAAACTAGACAGTTCACTCGGAACAGCCATGCACCACTAATCACCAAATCGAGAAAGAGCTTTCAATCTGTCAGTCCTAATAGTGTCCGGACCGGATAGTGTTGAGTCAAATCAAGCCGTAAGCTCCACGCCTTGTGGTGCCCTTCCGTCAATTTCTTTAAGTTTCAGCTTTGCAACCATACTTTGCTTCTCGAAAAGGTGAACCTCTTCAAAATGCTGGATGGCATAGTTAACAGTCAGAACTAGGGCGGTATCGCCTTCGAACCTCTGACTTAAGTTCTTAATTAATGAAGACATTCTTGGCAAATGCTTTCGCTATTGGGCGTCTCACTACGGTCCACGAATTTCACCTCTCGCGTAATGATACGAATGCCCCCGATTTGTCCCTCTTAATCATATAACCAATTCTAGAACCAACGAAAAGAACCGAAGTCCTTTTTCATTATTCCATGATTTGATTTGATCAAGGTAAACCAACTGGTAGCTGATGGTTTCCCACCCTCAAACCAGCTGATATACGAAGCTACGACTGAAGTTAACGCCGAAAGCGAACGACAGTACATAACCTAGATCCAACTACAAGCTTTTTAACCGCAGCAATAAGAGATACACTAGGAGAATTAGAACTACCGCGGCTGCAGGCACTCTCCGTGTTACTCTAAGAATTGATTGAATTCAATTCTTTATATTAACTAATCCAAAAGGATTAGTCATTAAAAACAAGTATCTCAAAAAAGAGATATTTACTTGAGCATATCGCGCTTAAAGAATCAAACAGGTATATCGCATTCAGTAGACGAAGCAATTGATACTTGACAAAATTAATCATCAAGCATCAACAATGTTATCCAAATTAACTTCAAAGAAGCTAACTCTTCAAAACAAAGTTTTACTCTCGCAAACATCCCAATGAAAACAACCGTTACCAAATATAATTCAATTCGCACAGTACTGATGCAACAATATGTTTTAGTAAGTCTAAACTGAAGTCTAGAACAAACACCAAACATATAGACGCAACAAAGCCGAAAACCAACTACAGTCAGCCACCAGCGATGTCACTAGAAAGTTGAGTGTACACAAGCCGCAAAAGGTTGCCAAAAACCACCACCAAAGTATAAGCATCATAAAGACACTTATACCCAACAGCAATTCCAACAGTCCCTTCACTACGCACATCCAACAGACGCGCTTGCTTGTCACTCGCCTAACAATGTCTAGCAGCTATACCTTCCCCGCACTCACTTCGAAAAAAAATCTTAAGGGGTATGAGAAAATGGAAAAAAAGTGAAAAACTATTATTTTCAGAGAGAACGAGAAGGATCGAATACATCTCTCTCCCCGTTTTTTGCTAGTGCTTGCATCGAGAGGGGGGAAAGTGTTGGGATGGTCTGGGTGTGAGTAAACATGTATTTGTTGAGATGATGATATGAAAGTTGGGATTTTGAGCCGTGGTCAAAAAATCAAAATGCAACCTCGTTGTGAGTGCTTGTCTTCCACAAACTCTTCAAGCTTTCGTGTCATATTGACAAATCGAGTTGTTGTGGAAGAACTAATATGTCGTCTCGTTGTGAGTGCTTGTCTTCCACAAACTCTTCATGCTTTCGGGTCATAATGACAAATCGAGATGTTGTCGACCTAATATGTAGTCTTCTCTTGAAACAATACAGCACTGTTGGGTTCGTCTTAACAAGGGTTATGAGAAAATGGGAAAAAAGTGAAAAACTATTTTTTTACAGAAAAATTTTTGTTATAATTTCAAAAATAATTTTTTTGACAAAAGGGTCCCCCCTTATGATTTTTTTCAACAAAAAATTTGGTATCGAAAATTTGACGAGATTTTTCGCTAAAAATTTGTTTTTTTTGGGTTTTCAAAATAACGTAGAATTGATTATCAAAAAGTAGAGAAAAATAAAAAAAAATCTTCTCTTGAAAAAATACAGCACTTTATGGTTCGTCTGAACAAAAACCTCATACATACAAAAAAATAGTAAAAATGAAATTTAGGATAAACTATTTTTGGAGGGCATCAAAAAACTCAATCAAGGAATAGTCTCAACAGATCGCAGTATATATGACTGCTTTACTGAATACAACACCTTGATCAAGTGACCAAGACGTATACAAGTAATGTTCTGATCTGGCAAGCATTGCAGATAAACACTACAATGCCAAAGCCATTAATAGGGCATAAGCTCTAGTGTTACCACTAGATAAGATGCTTCCCGATACCGGGATGCAAAGAGTTATCGCCTTGACAAGGCAAGATTGCAACGTTCAGTTGTAATCTCTCAAATAGTAGCTTTGGACTATTGGCCTATAGACCAAGTCCATGAACCAAATGTTTGAATCTGCTGTTCCTTTCGTACTAAGCAGTCTTACTTTCGCAATAACAAGTCAACAGTAGAGTAAAACTATTCACTACGGTCTAAACCCAGCTCACGATCCCTATTAGTAGATGAACAACCCAACGCTTGGACAGTTCTTCTTTTTAATTTATCTCGAGCCTATCTCGAAGAAGCAAAATGCAACTTCGCTGTGAGTACTTGGCTACTACAAGTCACAATGCCTTTGAACCAAATGTTTGATTCTGCTGTTCCTTACGTACTAAGCAGTTACTCTCGCAATAACAAGTCAACAGTAGAGTAAAACTAACCTGTTTCTCGGTTTGATTCCAGCTCGCGTTCTTTATTAGTATGTGTGAAACCCAACGCTTGGACAGTTCTGCTTTAATGACAGTTCTGCTCTCGAGCCCATCTCGAAGAAGCAAAATGCAACCTCGCTGTGAGTACTTGGCTACTACAAGTCACAAACCCTACGAACCAAATGTTTGAACCCGCTGTTCCTCTCGTACTAAGCAGTCTTTCTTTCGCAATAACAAGTCAACAGTAGAGTAAAACTAATCTGTCTCACGACGGTCTTAACCCAGCTCACGTTCACTATTAGTAGATGAACAACCCAACGCTTGACGCTTCAAGGAGTTAATCCTTCAAAGCTCTGTTATAGATATAGCAGCTATCCCTTCCCCGCACTACATTCGAAAAAAAATCTTAAGGGGTATGAGAAAATGGGAAAAAAAGTGAAAAACTATTTTTTTGAGAGAAAGGGGGAAGGATCGAATACATCTCTCTCCCCTTTTTTTGCTAGTGCTTGCATCGAGAGGGGGATAAGTGTTGGGATGGTATGGGTGTGAGAAAACATGTGTTTGCTGACATGATGATAAAAAACTTGAGAACAAAAAAATTTTTGTATAACAAAAATGTTCTGTTCTCATTTCACTATTTAAAAAATAATTTTTTTTGACAAAAGGGTCCCCCCTTATGATATTTTTTTCAAAAAAAAATATAATCGAAAATTTGACGAATGTCTTAGCTGAAAATGTTTTTTTGGGTTTTTAAGTGTGAAAAATAACGTAGAATTGATTATCAGTTCACTATCTCAAAAATCATTTTTTTGACAAAAGGGTCCCCTCTTATGATTTTTTTCAAAAAAAATATAATCGAAAATTTGACGAGATTTTTCGCTAAAAATGTGTTTTTTGGGTTTTCAAAATAACATAGAATTGATTATCAGTTCACTATCTCAAAATAATTGAACCGTTTCTTTGAAAATAAAGAGACCGAGCTTTTATAGTGAAAATACTAAACAGTTTTCAGAGTTTTTTATAACAATAAGTAAATTATAAAAATACGGAAAGTCCCGTATCAAAACAAACCAAAAAACAACCGTGAAGATTTTTTTAAAACCTGAAAAACGTAAAAAAAAACAGAAGAAGTAGAGAAAAAAAAGAAAAATCTTCAGAAAAGAAAAGAAAAGTAAATCATTTTTTGCCACATTGAACGAGATTCGATCTCATCACCTCTTGCCTGACAAACGAACACTCTACCACCATACCACAAGGCACATACTCTTCTCTGTTGAATTTTGCTTTGATGAACCTTGCCTTGCTCTTTAAAAAATGAATACAAAAAAAAAAGAATTTTCTAGAACAAAAAAAAATGATTTTTGCGTGAACTTAAAAAAAAGGGAACACTTGCTCCAATTTTCTTGAACAAAAAAAAATGATTTTTGCGTGAACTTAAAAAAAAGGGAACACTTGCTCCAGTTTTGCTTTTGTCAGTTCTAGATTTATTAGATTTACGAAATCGTTTACTAGTGATAAACAACTATTGATTCGATATGGCTGGCGATAAAAGAAATAATGAAAAAAAGGATGAAAAGGAGAAATCGAATGATAAAGGAAAGAAAGATGGACAGAGGAACAAAAAACCGACGAAATTCGTGCCAACAAAAGACCAGGCACAACGCCAAACACAGGCTGTTCTCAATGGGTTGACCAGAGAACAATATACTGATATAACTGTTGTGAATGGAGTTGTACGGAAAGAATGTCGAAAAAGAGTTCCGAGCGAATCAGAGAAGGATTTTGAAGAGAGAAAGAGAAATAAGCGTTGGGCAGATGAATTGAAAGTAAGTTGAGGGAGACTTTTTTAGAAAAAGACTTGGAATATTTGGACCCGAATTTCTTCCGACACTTTTGAAATATGACTATTTGCAGGAGAAACAAAGACAACGTGTGTTTTATGACCGTGCTGCGAAAAATGGCAAAAATTTTGATGAAACGAAACATCGTCGAACTGAGTATTACAAACCGTTGGACCCGTGTGGATTGAGTCGCGAGTCGTTGAATTTAATGGACGGTTATGGAATTCGTCGAAATTTAGATGTTGAGAAGTTGAAAGAGAAAAAAGTGGATATGAACATTTTCAAATTTTGGGAGCAGTGGGATCAGAAAGAGGAAAAGGAAAGAAAAAGGAAAGAGAAGGAAAACGAGAAGAATCGCGAAAATACTCAGGGAAACGATAATGAGGGAGGTGAATCAATTGGTAATGTTGAAACTGCTGCGAATACGTCAACTGCTGGTAATGCTGGTTGCAGCGACGCTGAAGAACAACCAACTCAACAAGAACAGGATGATGAATATGATGATGATTTCGACGCAGGAGCTCCGTCTACTAGTGATTTTCGCGGGCAACGTCGCCGCCATTGATTCGAACAAGATTTGTAGCTTATAATAAAGCATTGAGTGTGAAAATTGTTATATATTTCTGAAACTCAAGACTCGATCAACTTTGATCATAAAATAGTCTTCATTTGAATTGACATCTGAAAGCTTATAACTTTTTCTGTTTTTTTCTCCAAAGTTTGTCGAACCATTATATTCGCAAGTGTTGCTAATAAAATGGCACAAAAATCAAGCAAGAATGAAATTTAGGTAAAACTATTATTTGAAAGCAAAAAAATTAATCAAGGGATATCTGAACTAAAACCTCGAACTTACAAAAAAAAATAGCGAAAATGAAATTTAGGATAAACTATTTTTGGAGGGCAAAAAAATAAAAGTTCAAGGGATAGTCTCAACAGATCGCAGTATATATGACTGCATCACTGAATACTCCAAAACTTGATCAAGAGACCAAGCCGTATACAAGTGATTTTTGCCCTGACATTGAACCAGAATGAACTGGCGTTGGCAAGCATTGCAGATGAACACTACAATGCCAAAGCCTTGAATAGGGCATAAGCTCTAGTGTTACCACTAGATAAGGTACTTTAAGTTAATGATAGGATGAGCCAATATCGAAGAATCAACAAATAACATCACAAATAACTATCGCGAGCTAGTTATCCATTCTGTTACTTTATTGATACCTCTTATTCAGGATAATATGTACTCGTACTGATGAATGAAAGAAGCTTCTGCTTCTTTGCTCTACGAGAGGTTTCCGTCCTCTCTGAGCTCGCCTCAGGACACCATCGCCATTATAAACCGATCTATCGCATAAGCCAGAACAGTTTCGATACGAATATCGATGACTGATCACATAGCAAACGTTTTTAAGTAAATTTGGCGGAACTGTTGACTGCAACAATTCTCATTAAGACTATTACTCTTCGAATGAAAAATGAATTTCAATCTCGAGCACGTATAGCCACCAAATATACTAGGTTAAAGGTTGACAAGACGAACATTTATCAAGCTAAAGCTTTCAAAACATTTCATTAAGCCTGGAATGTTTGGAATATTGCCACATCAGGGGACAACCATTCACTTATAGGCATCTTGTCAAGATGTTCAAAAATGTAAAAGAAGTATGGACTTCTCGACGAAAAAATCGGCGATGATCCAGCTGCAGGTTAACCTACAGCAACCTTATTACGACTTTTACCCGGTTCAAACCAAAACGATCAAAAAGACTCTTATCGCAAAGAAGCCGCAAAGCCTCAAAGCAACAATCATCCTTCTTCTCGAATCAATTCAGTCCCGGATAGCGACGGGCGGTGTGTACAAAGGGCAGGGACGTAATCAACGTGAGCTGATGACTCACACTTACTAGGCGTTCCTGGTTAACCCGGACATCTAAGAGAAGCACAGACCTGTTCTCGCTCAATCTCGTGCGGCAAAGAACCGCTTATCCCTCTAAGAAGAGGCTAGAGCCTTGTTCCGAATAAACTAGAAAGTTCACTCGGAACAGCCATGCACCACTAATCACCAAATCGAGAAAGAGCTTTCAATCTGTCAGTCCTAATAGTGTCCGGACCGGATAGTGTTGAGTCAAATCAAGCCGTAAGCTCCACGCCTTGTGGTGCCCTTCCGTCAATTTCTTTAAGTTTCAGCTTTGCAACCATACTTTGCTTCTCGAAAAGGTGAACCTCTTCAAAATGCTGGATGGCATAGTTAACAGTCAGAACTAGGGCGGTATCGCCTTCGAACCTCTGACTTAAGTTCTTAATTAATGAAGACATTCTTGGCAAATGCTTTCGCTATTGGGCGTCTCACTACGGTCCACGAATTTCACCTCTCGCGTAATGATACGAATGCCCCCGATTTGTCCCTCTTAATCATATAACCAATTCTAGAACCAACGAAAAGAACCGAAGTCCTTTTTCATTATTCCATGATTTGATTTGATCAAGGTAAACCAACTGGTAGCTGATGGTTTCCCACCCTCAAACCAGCTGATATACGAAGCTACGACTGAAGTTAACGCCGAAAGCGAACGACAGTACATAACCTAGATCCAACTACGAGCTTTTTAACCGCAGCAATAAGAGATACACTAGGAGAATTAGAACTACCGCGGCTGCAGGCACTCTCCGTGTTACTCTAAGAATTGATTGAATTCAATTCTTTATATTAACTAATCCAAAAGGATTAGTCTTTAGAAGCAAGAATCTCTGAAAAGAGATATTTACTTGAGCATATCGCGCTTAAAGAATCAAACAGGTATATCGCATTCAGTAGACGAAGCAATTGATACTTGACAAAATTAATCATCAAGCATCAACAATGTTATCCAAATTAACTTCAAAGAAGCGAACTCTTCAAAACAAAGTTTTACTCTCGCAAACATCCCAATGAAAACAACCGTTACCAAATATAATTCAATTCGCACAGTACTGATGCAACAATATGTTTTAGTAAGTCTAAACTGAAGTCTAGAACAAACACCAAACATATAGACGCAACAAAGCCGAAAACCAACTACAGTCAGCCACCAGCGATGTCACTAGAAAGTTGAGTGTACACAAGCCGCAAAAGGTTGCCAAAAACCACCACCAAAGTATAAGCATCATAAAGACACTTATACCCAACAGCAATTCCAACAGTCCCTTCACTACGCACATCCAACAGACGCGCTTGCTTGTCACTCGCCTAACAATGTCTAGCAGCTATACCTTCCCGCACTCACTTCGAAAAAAAAAATCTTAAGGGGTATGAGAAAATGGAAAAAAAAGTGAAAAACTATTATTTTCAGAGAGAACGAGAAGGATCGAATACATCTCTCTCCCCGTTTTTTGCTAGTGCTTGCATCGAGAGGGGAATAAGTGTAGGACTGACGTGTGTGTGAGGAAACGTGTATTTGTTGAGATGATGATATGAAAGTTGGGATTTTGAGCCGTGGTCAAAAATCAAAATGCAACCTCGTTGTGAGTGCTTGCCTTCCGCTAACCATCCAAGCTTTCGTGTCATATTGACAAATCAAGTTGTTGTGGAAGAACTAATATGTAGTCTCGTTGTGAGTGCTTGTCTTCCACAATATCTCCAAAAAAAATTGAAGAAGTAGAGAAAAATAAAAAAAAATCTTCTCTTGAAAAAATACAGCACTTTTTGGTTCATCTGAACAAAAACCTCGAACATACAAAAAAATAGCTAAAATGAAATTTAGGATAAACTATTTTTGGAGAGCAACAAAAAAAGTCGAGGGATAGTCTCAACAGATCGCAGTATATATGACTGTTCTACTAAATACAACACCTTGATCAAGTGACCAAGTCGTATACAAGTGATTGATTGCCCCGACATTGAACCAGAGTGAACTGGCGTTGGCAAGCATTGCAGATAAACACTACAATGCCAAAGCCATGAATAGGGCATAAGCTCTAGTGTTACCACTAGATAAGATGCCTCCCGATACCGGGATGCAAAGCATTATCGCCTTGAAAAGACGAGATTGCAACGTTCAGTTGTAGGTGTAAAACCCAACGCTTGGATAGGTTTCCTTTTGTAATGATAGGATGAGCCAATATCGAAGAATCAACAAGTTCAACATCGCTATGAGTTCTTGGCAACTACAAGTCACAAAGCCTTTGAACCAAATGTTTGAATCTGCTGTTCCTTTCGTACTAAGCAGTTCTATTTTCGCAATATCAAGTCAACAGTAGAGCACTACAAGTCAAGCAAGCTTTCCTTTCAAAATGATAGGATGAGCCAACATCGAAGAATCAAAAAGTTCAACCTCGCTATGAGTACTTGGCAACTACAAGTCACAAAGCCTTTGAACCAAATGTTTGAATCTGCTGTTCCTTTCGTACTAAGCAGTTCTATTTTCGCAATATCAAGTCAACAGTAGAGCACTACAAGTCAAGCAAGCTTTCCTTTCAAAATGATAGGATGAGCCAAGATCGAAGAATTAACAAGTTCAACCTTGCTGTGAGTACTTGGCAACTTTTTACCAAGTCCATGAACCAAATGTTTGAATCTGCTGTTCCTTTCGTACTAATTGTAAGCAGTCACTTTCGCAATAACAAGTCAACAGTAGAGTAAAACTAATCTGTCTCACGACGGTCTCAACCCAGCTCATTATCCCTATTAGTAGGTGTATAACCCAACGCTTGGTAATTTTCTTCTCGTAATGATAGGATGAGCCAACAAAGAATTAACAAGTAACATCACTATTAACACTTGACTACCTCAAGCTATTTATCCCTGCTGTTACTTTTCAGACACTTCTTACTCGAAACAAAAAGTACTCGTACTGATACATGAAGCAAGTCTTTGCTTCTATGCTCTACAAGAGGCTTCGGCCCTCTCCGAGCTCGCCTCAGCTCGAGCCTATCTCGAAGAAGCAATATGCAACTTCACTGTGAGTACTTGGCTACTACTTGTTACCAAGTCCATGAACCAAATGTTTGAACCTGCTGTTCCTTTCGTACTGAGCAGTCTTTCTTTTGCAATAACAAGTCAACAGTAGAGTAAAACTAATCTGTCTCACGACGGTCTTAACCCAGCTCACGTTCACTATTAGTAGATGAACAACCCAACGCTTGACGCTTCAAGGAGTCAATCCTTCAAAGCTCTGTTATAGATATAGCAGCTATACCTTCCCCGCACTACATTCGAAAAAAAATCTTAAGGGGTATGAGAAAATGGGAAAAAAGTGAAAAACTATTATTTTCAGAGAGAACGAGAAGGATCGAATACTTCTCTCTCCCCGTTTTTTGCTAGTGCTTGCATCGAGAGGGGGATAAGTGTTGGGATGGTATGGGTGTGAGAAAACATGTGTTTGCTGGAATGATGATAAAAAACTTCAGAACACAGAAATTTTTGTTATAACAAAAATTTTTTGTTCTGACTTCATTATTTCAAAAATAATTTTTCTGACAAAAGGGTCCCCCCTTATGATTTTTTTTTGGAAAAAAATAATATCGAAAATTTGACGAGATTTTTAGCTGAAAGTTTTTTTTGGGTTTTCAAGTGTGAAAAATAACGTAGAATTGATTATCAATTCACTATTTCAAAAATAAATTTTTTGACAAAAGGGTTTTTTTTCAAAAAATTATGATTTTTTTTTCAAAAAAATTTGGTATCGAAAATTTGACGAGATTTTTCGCTGAAAATGTGTTTTTTGGGTTTTCAAAATAACGTGGAATTGATAATCACTTCACTTTTTCAAAAATAATTGAACAGTTTCTTTGAAAACTGAGTGACCGAGCTTTTATAGTGATAGTACTGAACAGTTTTAAAAGTTTTTCATAAAAATTTGTGAATTATAAAAAAACGAAAAATCTTGTATCAAAACAAACCAAAAAACAACCGTGAAGATTTTTTTTTAAAAAAGAAAAATCTTCAGAAAAGACTTCTTATTTTAAAGAGTGCCGCGATCAAACTTTTTTTTTAATGTGAATAATTTTTTTTGTGTGGGATGATTTTTTTTTTCAAATTTTTAGTCACCTTCTCCTAGAAATTTGAAGAGAGAGAGAGAGGATGCACAGTTTATCAAAAATTTTGATCAAACAAAATGTCTTAAAATCACCGGATAAAATTAATACGAAGAGAAAAGCAGTTTCAAAAAAAACTAATGGATGTCTTAAAAAAAATAGCAAAAATAGAATTTAGGAAATACTATTTTTGGAGGGCAAAAAAAAAACTCAATTAAGGGATAGTCTCAACAGATCGCAGTATAAATGACTGCAATAAAAGAGAAAGCCATCAGAAAATCATTTCATCATTGGCCTTTGAAAAATATACAAACCTTTTCAACTTACCTTTTTCAATTCAAATTCACTTACCTTTCTTGAAATAAAATTAGATGAAGAGAGAGTTCAGAACTTCATCTAATCATCGGCCTTTGAAATCAAAAACAAACTTATTTAACTCCCCTTTCTTTAACTTTATACTTTATGAAACTTTATGAAAAAGCAAAAATGAAATTTAGGATAAACTATTCTTGAATTAAAAAAAAATTTAATTCAAGGAATAGTCTCAACAGATCGCAGTATAAAGACTGCAAAGGGCCATCAGAACATCATCTCATCATCGGCCTTTAAAAATAAAACAAACCTTTTCAACTTACCTTATCCAAATGAAATCGACTTACCTTTTCAATTCAAATTCACTTACCTTTCTTAAAATAAATTAGAAAAGAGAACGCCATCAGAACTTTATCTCATCATCGGCATCTCATATCAAAACAAACCTATTCAACTTACCTTTGTCAAATCATTTTTTTCTTACCTTTTTCAATTACTTACCTTTCTTGAAACAAACCTACTTACCTTTCTCAAATTAATTTTACTTACCCTTTTTTAACTCGATAAAATAATTAAATGGTGAATCAACCATTATTAAAACAAAAACCTTTAACAACATTTCAAGAAATAATTCATCATCAGCAAAAATAAAAGTAACCCTACTTTTCAATAATACAAGTTTCAATTAGCTTGGCCGTTTTCGTTGCCGCCGCCATTCCCGCCGCCAACATTTCCGCCACCATTCCCTCCATTTCCACCTTGTCCACCTTGTCCATTATTCGGATCATCATCTTCTTCTGGTGCTTCGTAATCGATTTGACCGGGCTTCGGGAACTGTGAAGAATCGTACTTCTTGCCGAATCCACCTCTTGGGCGCCACGGCTCGTATTGTTTGTGGAGTTTTCTAGATTCAAGGCTGAGCCATTCCAGATTCTTCTCCTCCTTTTTCGGCGTTCTCTTTTGCCAAATATAATTTTTCGTGTGGTTCAGATCGTTTCCGCTTCTGGTACGCTGAAAAAAAGCAAATTATTAAAAATATTCATGCATCTTATCCAAACTCACGATAAGTCCGTAATTCTTAACCGCCTTCTTCTTCTTTGTTCCATTAACTCCAGAATTTTCGACTTCAACCGGTTCAACTTCTATTGGAATCTCTTCTGCATTTCCCATCGGTTCTCCAACATTTACAATATTATCCGCGTTTTCCCCAGCATTATTCTCCGCATTTTCCGCAATGCCAACTCCAACATTTCGATCCTCATCTCTTTGCCCAATATCAGCATTTCCAACATTATTATCTCCAACATCCAAACCTCTTTCAACACCTTGATCAACACCATTTCCATCATTTTCACCTCTATTCCCAACACGCTCATTTTCCTCTTCCTGATTTCCAACAATTGCCGCACCATTCGGAGCATTATCTCCACCAATATTCAAATTTCCCAAATCCTCATTTATATCATCGATTTCATCTTCATTTTCTGATCCTGATTGCGTGATGTTCAACATAAATGGGATACGCTGAAAAAATGATTTTTTTTAAATCGATAAATGACACAATTCTTACCGGTGAGTTGCGAGCCAGAAGATTTTGAGCTCTTATATTATTCTGAGTCTTGGTTCGACTTCTTCTGCGTCTCCTTTCGGCTCTCGCAAATTCAGCCTCACCATTGAACGCACGCTCTTGTTCTTCTCTCGGCGCATTTTCCGCTGGATTTTCATCCACATTTTCCGCTGGATTTTCATCCACATTTTCCGGCAATCTTTCATTTCTCCTCTTTTTCACAACCTTTTTAGCTCCGCGTTTTTTCGGCTTCAAACCTTTGGGCTTATTTTGGACAATAGTTTTGATTTTCTTACCAGCCCTTTTCGATGCTTCTTTGACAGCATTTACGACGGCATTTCCAGCTTTTTCCAATTTCTTTCCAGTCTTTTTCTTCTTTTTCTCTTCTTCCTTTCTTCTCTCCTCTTCCTTTTTTTCCTCCTCTTTTCTATTCGGCGGTACACGTTTTCTAAGAGCTGGAGCCATCACCTGAAAGAAATCAAGAAAAATATTACGATTTCGAAAATGTAAGAAAAATAAAATTAGAAGAAGTTCAGAGAAAAAAAATTTGCCATCAGGTAGCATCATCGGCAAATTTCATTTTCAACATTCTTCATTATTTTTCTCACGTTCGAATCAGAGAATGAACAAAATGTTCAGCTTCTCATCGTAAAATTTTTTTGAAATAAAAACAGACCTGTATTTGGAATTTGAAATTGAATTCAGCATCACCGTCATCTCGAAAAAAATCTGAGGCAACTTGACCTAACTCGAAAATTTCCAGCTCAAAAAACTGATATAAAATGGACAGAAATAAAATAAAAAATTTTTTTTTTTTTTTTCAAAGTCTCATTTTTTTACTACCTAAAAGTGAATTTTATACATCCCATATTTAATCAACTTTAATCAAATTTAGGATATACTATTTCACAATGTATAGCAGCTATACCTTCCCCGCACTACATTCGAAAAAAAAAATCTTAAGGGGTATGAGAAAATGGGAAAAAAGTGAAAAACTATTATTTTCAGAGAGAACGAGAAGGATCGAATACTTCTCTCTTCCCGTTTTTTTCTAGGCTTTGCCGCGAATGACGATAGACATACTTAGAAGAAAACATCAGAAAATGAAATTTAGGATAAACTATTTTTGGAGGGCAACAGAACAAGTCAAGGGATAGTCTCAACAGATCGCAGTATCAATGACTGCTTTACTTTACTTGATCAAGTGACCAAGTCGTATACATATGATTTTTTGATCTGGCAAGCATTGCTGATGAACACTACAATGCCAAGGCCATGAATAGGGCATAAGATCTAGTGTTGCCACTAGATAAGGTACTTTCCGATACCGGGAAGCAAAGCATGATCGCCTTGACAAGGCAAGATTGCAACGTTCAGTTGTAGGTGTAAAACCCAACGCTTGGATAGGTTTCCTTTCAAAATGATAGGATGAGCCAACATCGAAGAATCAACAAGTTCAACCTCGCTGTGAGTACTTGGCAACTACAAGTCACAAAGTCCGTTAACCAAATGTTTGAATCTGCTGTTCCTTACGTACTAAGCAGTTACTATCGCAATAACAAGTCAACAGTAGATCACTACAAGTCAAGCAAGCTTTCCTTTCGTAATGATAGGATGAGCCAACATCGAAGAATCAAAAAGTTCAGCTTCGCTGTGAGTACTTGGCAATTTCTTACCAAGTCCATAAACCAAATGTTTGAATCTGCTGTTCCTTTCGTACTAAGCAGTCTTATTTTCGCAATAACGAGTCAACAGTAGAGCACTACAAGTCAAGCAAGCTTTCCTTTCGTAATGATAGGATGAGCCAACATCGAAGAATCAAAAAGTTCAGCTTCGCTGTGAGTACTTGGCAATTTCTTACCAAGTCCATAAACCAAATGTTTGAATCTGCTGTTCCTTTCGTACTAAGCAGTCTTATTTTCGCAATAACGAGTCAACAGTAGAGCACTACAAGTCAAGCAAGCTTTCCTTTCGTAATGATAGGATGAGCCAACATCGAAGAATCAAAAAGTTCAGCTTCGCTGTGAGTACTTGGCAATTTCTTACCAAGTCCATAAACCAAATGTTTGAATCTGCTGTTCCTTTCGTACTAAGCAGTCTTATTTTCGCAATAACGAGTCAACAGTAGAGCACTACAAGTCAAGCAAGCTTTCCTTTCGTAATGATAGGATGAGCCAACATCGAAGAATCAAAAAGTTCAGCTTCGCTGTGAGTACTTGGCAATTTCTTACCAAGTCCATAAACCAAATGTTTGAATCTGCTGTTCCTTTCGTACTAAGCAGTCTTATTTTCGCAATAACAAGTCAACAGTAGAGCACTACAAGTCAAGCAAGCTTTCCTTTCAAAATGATAGGATGAGCCAACATCGAAGAATCAAAAAGTTCAACCTCGCTGTGAGTACTTGGCAATTTCTTACCAAGTCCATAAACCAAATGTTTGAATCTGCTGTTCCTTTCGTACTAAGCAGTCTTATTTTCGCAATAACAAGTCAACAGTAGAGCACTACAAGTCAAGCAAGCTTTCCTTTTGAAATGATAGGATGAGCCAACATCGAAGAATTAACAAGTTCAACTTCGCTTTGAGTACTTGGCTACTACAAGTCACAAAGCCTTTGAACCAAATGTTTGAATCTGCTGTTCCTTACGTACTAAGCAGTCTTATTTTCGCAATAACAAGTCAACAGTAGAGAAAAACTAACCTGTTTCTCGGTTTGATTCCAGCTCGCGTTCTTTATTAGTAGATGTGAAACCCAACGCTTGGACAGTTCGGCTTTAAGGACAGTTCTGCTCTCGAGCCCATCTCGAAGAAGCAAAATGCAACTTCGCTCTGGATGCTTGGCTACTACTTGTAACCAAGCCCTTGAACCAAATGTTTGAACCCGCTGTTCCTTTCGTACTAAGCAGTCACTTTCGCAATTACAAGTCAACAGTAGAGAAAAACTAACCTGTTTCTCGGTTTGATTCCAGCTCGCGTTCTCTATTTGTATGTGTGAAACCCAACGCTTGGACAGTTCTGCTCTCGAGCCCATCTCGAAGAAGCAAAATGCAACCTCGCTGTGAGTACTTGGCTACTACAAGTCACAAACCCTACGAACCAAATGTTTGAACCTGCTGTTCCTTCCGTACTAAGCAGTCACTTTCGCAATATCAAGTCAACAGTAGAGAAAAACTAATCTGTCTCACGACGGTCTTAACCCAGCTCACGTTCACTATTAGTAGATGAACAACCCAACGCTTGATGCTTCAAGGAGTTAATCCTTCAAAGCTCTGTTATAGATATAGCAGCTATCCCTTCCCCGCACTCTATTCGAAAAAAAATCTTAAGGGGTATGAGAAAATGGGAAAAAAGTGAAAAACTATTATTTTCAGAGAGAACGAGAAGGATCGGATACATCTCTCTCCCCGTTTTTTGCTAGTGCTTGCATCGAGAGGGGGGAAAGTGTTGGGATGGTATGGGTGTGAGAAAACATGTGTTTGCTGGAATGATGATAAAAAACTTCAGAACACAGAAATTTTTGTTATAACAAAAATTTTTTGTTCTCACTTCATTATTTCAAAAATAATTTTTTTGACAAAAGGGTCCCCCCTTATGATTTTTTTTTTCAAAAAAAAATTGGTTTCAAAATTTGTAGAGATTTCTAGCTGAAAATGTTTTTTTTTGGGTTTTCAAGTGTGAAAATAAACTAAGAATTGATTATCACTTCACTATTTCAAAAATAATAAGTATGAGAAAAAAGGAAAAATGAAATTTAGGTAAAACAATTATTTGAGAGAAAAAAGACTAGTCAAGGGATGTCTAGTCAAAGGAAAATAGTGAAAATGAAATTTAGGATAAACTATTTTTGGAGAGCAACAAAAAACTCAATCAAGGGATAGTCTCAACAGATCGCAGTATAAATGACTGCTTTACTTAATACAACATCTTGATCAAGAGCAGACCTGGGAATTTTTCACGAAGCACCGTAAAACGTAAAACATACTTTTTACGGTTTTGAAAAACCGTAAAATTACGAGAAAAACGTAAAATTTTGTTACTCAATCTTTTCACTGAAAAACAGAAAAAATTTCTTCAGAAATAGCGAGTTGGTAACTTATCGTAACTCCAACACATTTTTAACAATATTATTCTTCATATTCGTCAAAAAATTTATCAGTTAGGATTAAATCAAAATTTTCTTTGAAAAATGTTGTGTTTTTTTTTGAAGTTTCTATTTGATTCTGTCAAAATTCACTATAATTAAACTATATTTAGTATATAGTGTTTTTAGTGATTTTTTAAACGAACCATTTTACGATTTTTTGAGCGGTAAAACCGTAAAATGGATTTTACGGTGAAATCCCGTAAAAACCGTAAAACGAAAAAAACGTAAACGTAAAAATTCCCAGGTCTGATCAAGAGACCAAGACGTATACAAGTGATTGATTGCCCCGACATTGAACCAGAATGAACTGGCGTTGGTAAGCATTGCAGATAAAGACTACAATGCCAAAGCCATGAATAGGGCATAAGCTCTAGTGTTACCACTAGATAAGATGATTCCCGATACCGGGATGCAAAGCATTATCGCCTTGACAAGGCAAGACTGCAACGTTCAGTTGTAGGTGTGAAACCCAACGCTTGGATAGTTTTCTTTTCGTAATGATAGGATGAGCCAACAGAAAAATAACAAGTAACATCACTATGAACGCTTGACTACCTCAAGCAATTTATCCCTGCTGTTACTTTTCAGACACCTCTTACTCGAAACAAAAAGTACTCGTACTGATACATGAAGCAAGCTTTTGCTTCTATGCTCTACAAGAGGTTTCAGTCCTTAACCCAGCTTACGTTCACTACTAGTAGATGAACAACCCAACGCTTGACGCTTCAAGGAGTTAATCCTTCAAAGCTCTGTTATAGATATAGCAGCTATCCCTTCCCCGCACTACATTCGAAAAAAATCTTAAGGGGTATGAGAAAATGGGAAAAAAAGTGAAAAACTATTTTTTTAAGAGAAAGGGGGAAGGATCGAATACTTCTCTCTCCCTGTTTTTTTCTAGTTCTTGCATCGAGAAGGGGGAAAGTGTTTGGATGGTATGGGTGTGAGAAAACATGTGTTTGCTGGAATGATGATACAAAACTTCAGAACACAGAAATTTTTGTTATAACAAAAATGTTTTGTTCTCACTTCATTATTTCAAAAATAATTTTTTTGACACAGCCCCGAAATAGTGAACATAGTGAATTTTTTTTGAAAAAAAAATCATCCTTTTGTCAAAAAAATTATTTTTGAAATAGTGAACTGATAATCAATTCTACGTTATTTTTCACACTTGAAAACCCAAAAAACACTTTTTCAGCTAAAAATCTCTACAAATTTTCGATACCAATTTTTTTTTGAAAAAAAATCATAAGGGGGGACCCTTTTGTCAAAAAAATTATTTTTGAAATAGTGAGCTGAAGTAGTGAAATAGCGAAATAGTGATTGAAATAGTGAACATAGTGAATTTTTTTTGAAAAAAAAATCATCCTTTTGTCAAAACAATTTGATTACAAACCAATTTTGGTTATAAAAAAGATTTTCAGATAACTTTATTCTTTCGTTTAGAATACACTTCGAGTTTTCGGAAAACTTCGTTCACAGATTTACCTGAAAACAATTTTTTAAATAGATAAATCCACATGTTTGCCCATTATTCCTGATGGGTACGAGATTTCCCAAAACATGCATCTGGGTCTCTTCAAAATTCGTACACTCTTTCTCGTTTGACGCGGTTTTTTTTAGCACCAAGGTGCGAAAATTTTTGACGGGTGTCAAAAATCTGTTTGAAGTTTTTGATATATTTCGAATTTCTAAGAAGTGGTCGGATTTTTAACAGATTTTTATTTTTCACACTTGAAAACACAAAAAAAAACACTTTTTCAGCTAAAAATCTACAAATTTTCGATACCAATTTTTTTTGAAAAAAAAATCATAAGGGGGGACCCTTTTGTCAAAAAAATTATTTTTGAAATAGTGAACTGATAATCAATTCTACGTTATTTTTCACACTTGAAAACCCAAAAAACTGCGATCTGTTGAGACTATCCCTTTAATTAATATTTTTTTGCCCTCCAAAAATAGTTTATCCTAAATTTCATTTTCGCTTTTTTTTGTAAGTTTGAGCTTTTTGTTCAGACATCCCTTGATTAATTTTTTTGCTTTCAAATAATAGTTTAACCTAAATTTCATTTTTCCTTTTTTTTCATACTTTCAAGATTTTTTTGGGAAACCAATAAATTTAGATGGAATGTTGTTTCTCTGTGTTTTCTCCCTCTCTTTTCTAGGAGACTAAAAATTTGAAAAAAAAATCATCCCACGCGAAAAAATGATTCACATTTAAAAAAGTGTTTTTTGGGTTTTCAAGTGTAAAAACTAACGTAGAATCAGTTCACTATTTCAAAAATAATTTTTTTGACAAAAGGGTCCCCTCTTATGATTTTTTTTTCAAAAAAAATTGACATCGAAAATTTGTAGAGATTTTTAGCTGAAAAAGTGTTTTTTGGGTTTTCAAGTGTGAAAAATAACATAGAATTGATTATCAGTTCACTATTTCAAAAATAATTTTTTTGACAAAAGGATGATTTTTTTTTCAAAAAAAATTCAATATGTTCACTATTTCGGGGCTGTGTCAAAAAAATTATTTTTGAGATGGTGAAGTGAGAACAGAAAAATTTCTTATTAACACAAATTTTTTTGTTCTCAAGTTTTTTATTATCATGCCAGCAGACACATGTTTTCTCACACCCATACCATCCCAACACTTTCCCCCCTTCTCGATGCAAGCACTAGCAAAAAACGGGGAGAGAGAAGTATTCGATCCTTCCCCCTTTCCCTCAAAAAAATAGTTTTTCACTTTTTTCCCATTTTCTCATACCCCTTAAGATTTTTTTTCGAATAGAGTGCGGGGAAGGGATAGCTGCTATATCTATAACAGAGCTTTGAAGGATTGACTCCTTGAAGCGTCAAGCGTTGGGTTGTTCATCTACTAATAGTGAACATGAGCTGGGTTAAGACCGTCGTGAGACAGATTAGTTTTACTCTATTGTTGACTTGTTATTGCGAAAGTGACTGCTTAGTACGAAAGGAACAGCAGATTCAAACATTTGGTTCATGGACTTGGATCTTTTGGCCAATAGTCCAAAGCTACTATTTGAGAGATTAGAACTGAACGTTGCAATCTTGCCTTGTCAAGGCGATAATGCTTTGCATCCTGGTATCGGGAAGCATCTTATCTAGTGGTAACACTAGAGCTTATGCTATTCATGGCCTTGGCATTGTAGTGTTTATCTGCAATGCTTTCCAACGCCAGTTCACTCTGGTTCAATGTCGGGGAAATCAATCACTTGTGTACGCCTTGATCTCTTGATCAAAGTGTTGTATTCAGTAAAGCAGTCATATATACTGCGATCTGTTGAGACTATTCCTTGATTGAGTTTTTTGTTGCCCTCCAAAAATAGTTTATCCTAAATTTCATTTTTACTATTTTCCCTTCACTTTTTTCTCTCAAATAATAGTTTTACCTGAATTTCATTTCCCCATTTTTTTGAAAAAAAAATCATAACCCTTTTGTCAAAAAAAAATTAATTTTGAAATAGTGAAGTGAGAACAGAAAAAAGGACAATATGAAACGAAAGCATGAAGAGTTTGTGGAAGACAAGCATTCACAGCGAGACGACATATTAGTTCTTCCACAACAACTCGATTTGTCAATCTGACCCGAATGCTTGAAGAGTTTGTGGAAGGCAAGCACTCACAACGAGACTGCATATTAGTTCTTCCACAACAACTCGATTTGTCAATCTGACCCGAAAGCTTGAAGAGTTTGTGGAAGACAAGCACTCACAACGAGACGACATATTAGTTCTTCCACAACAACTCGATTTGTCAATCTGACCCGAAAGCTTGAAGAGTTTGTGGAAGACAAGCACTCACAACGAGACTGCATATTAGTTCTTCCACAACAACTCGATTTGTCAATCTGACCCGAAAGCTTGAAGAGTTTGTGGAAGACAAGCACTCACAACGAGACGACATATTAGTTCTTCCACAACAACTCGATTTGTCAATATGACACGAATGCTTGAAGAGTTTGTGGAAGACAAGCATTCACAACGAGACGACATATTAGTTCTTCCACAACAACTCGATTTGTCAATATGACCTGAATGCTTGAAGAGTTTGTGGAAGACAAGCACTCACCACGAGACGACATATTAGTTCTTCCACAACAACTCGATTTGTCAATATGACCTGAATGCTTGAAGAGTTTGTGGAAGACAAGCACTCACAACGAGACTGCATATTAGTTCTTCCACAACAACTCGATTTGTCAATCTGACCCGAATGCTTGAAGAGTTTGTGGAAGACAAGCATTCACAACGAGACGACATATTAGTTCTTCCACAACAACTCGATTTGTCAATATGACCTGAATGCTTGAAGAGTTTGTGGAAGACAAGCACTCACCACGAGACGACATATTAGTTCTTCCACAACAACTCGATTTGTCAATATGACCTGAATGCTTGAAGAGTTTGTGGAAGACAAGCATTCACAACGAGACGACATATTAGTTCTTCCACAACAACTCGATTTGTCAATATGACACGAAAGCTTGAAGAGTTTGTGGAAGACAAGCACTCACCACGAGACGACATATTAGTTCTTCCACAACAACTCGATTTGTCAATATGACACGAAAGCTTGAAGAGTTTGTGGAAGACAAGCACTCACAACGAGACTACAAATTAGTTCTTCCACAACAACTCGATTTGTCAATATGACACGAAAGCTTGAAGAGTTTGTGGAAGACAAGCACTCACAACGAGGTTTGCTTTTTGATTTTTCGACCGCGGTTCGAAATCCCAACTTTCATATCATCATCTCAACAAGTACATGTTTTCTCACACCCATACCATCCCAACACTTTCCCCCCTCTCGATGCAAGCACTAGCAAAAAACGGGGAGAGAGATGTATCCGATCCTTCTCGTTCTCTCTGAAAATAATAGTTTTTCACTTTTTTTCCATTTTCTCATACCCCTTAAGATTTTTTTTCGAAGTGAGTGCGGGGAAGGTATAGCTGCTAGACATTGTTAGGCGAGTGACAAGCAAGCGCGTCTGTTGGATGTGCGTAGTGAAGGGACTGTTGGAATTGCTGTTGGGTATAAGTGTCTTTATGATGCTTATACTTTGGTGGTGGTTTTTGGCAACCTTTTACGGCTTGTGTACACTCAACTTTCTAGTGACATCGCTGGTGGCTGACTGTAGTTGGTTTTCGGCTTTGTTGCGTCTATATGTTTGATGTTTGTTCTAGACTTCAGTTTAGACTTACTAAAACATATTGTTGCATCAGTACTGTGCGAATTGAATTATATTTGGTAATGGTTGTGTTCATTGGGACGTTTGCGAGAGTAAAACTTTGTTTTGAAGAGTTAGCTTCTTTGAAGTTAATTTGGATAACATTGTTGATGCTTGATGATTAATTTTGTCAAGTATCAATTGCTTCGTTTTTTGAATTCGATATACCTGTTTGATTCTTTAAGCGCGATATGCTCAAGTAAATATCTCTTTTTTGAGATACTTGTTTTTAATGACTAATCCTTTTGGATTAGTTAATTAAAAGAATTGAATTCAATCAATTCTTAGAGTAACACGGAGAGTGCCCGCAGCCGCGGTAATTTAGATCTCCTAGTGTATCTCTTATTGTTGCAGTTAAAAAGCTCAGAGTTGGATCTAGGTTATGTACTGTCGTTCGCTTCTAGCGTTAACTTCAGTCGTAGCTACGTATATCAGCTGGTTTGAGGGTGGGAAACCATCAGCTACCAGTTGGTTTACCTTGATCAAATCAAATCATGGAATAATAAAGAAGGACTTCGGTTCTTTTTGTTGGTTCTAGAATTGGTTAACTGATTAAGAGGGACAAACCGGGGGCATTCGTATCATTACGCGAGAGGTGAAATTCGTGGACCGTAGTGAGACGCCCAATAGCGAAAGCATTTGCCAAGAATGTCTTCATTAATTAAGAACTTAAGTCAGAGGTTCGAAGGCGATACCGCCCTAGTTCTGACTGTTAACTATGCCATCAAGCATTTCGAAGAGGTTTTACCTTTTCGAGAAGCAAAGTATGGTTGCAAAGCTGAAACTTAAAGAAATTGACGGAAGGGCACCACAAGGCGTGGAGCTTACGGCTTGATTTGACTCAACACTATCCGGTCCGGACACTATTAGGACTGACAGATTGAAAGCTCTTTCTCGATTTGGTGATTAGTGGTGCATGGTTGTTCCGAGTGAACTGTCTAGTTTATTCGGAACGAGGTTCTAGCCTCTTCTTAGAGGGATAAGCGGTTTTTTGCCGCACGAGATTGAGCGAGAACAGGTCTGTGCAGCTCCTAGGTGTCCGGTTTAACAAGGAACGCCTAGTAAGTGTGAGTCATCAGCTCACGTTGATTACGTCCCTGCCCTTTGTACACACCGCCCGTCGCTATCCGGGACTGAATTGATTCGAGAAGAAGGATGATTGTTGCTTTGAGGCTTCGCGGCTTCTTTGCGATAAGAGTCTTCCGATCGTTTTGGTTTGAACCGGGTAAAAGTCGTAATAAGGTTGCTGTAGGTTAACCTGCAGCTGGATCATCGCCGAATTTTTCGACGAGAAGTCCATACTTCTTTTACATTTTTGAACATCTTGACAAGATGCCTAAAAGTGAATGGTTGTCCCCTGATGTGGCAATATTCCAAACATTCCAGGCTTAATGAAATGTTTTGAAAGCTTTAGCTTGATAAATGTTCGTCTTGTCAACCTTTAACCTAGTATATTTGGTGGCTATACGTGCTCGAGATTGAAATTCATTATTCTTTCGAAGAGTAATAGTCTTAATGAGAATTGTTGCAGTCAACAGTTCCGCCAAATGTATTAAAATCGTTTGCTATGTTATCAGTTACGAGAGTTTGTGGTGCAAACTGCAAATGATCATCGATATTCGTATCGAAACTAACGGGAATCCCGAAAGATGGTTTAAAACCCCTAGCATTGGACGTCAGGCTTCGGCCTGATGTCTAGTGCTAGGGGGTCAATTAAACCCCGAGAGATGGTTTAAAACCCCTAGCACTGGACGTTAGGCTTCGGCCTGATGTCTAGTGCTAGGGGGTCAATTAAACCCGAAAGATGGTTTAAAACCCCTAGCACTGGACGTTAGGCTTCGGCCTGATGTCTAGTGCTAGGGGGTCAATTAAATTTATCAGTACGAGTACATATTATCCTGAATAAGAGGTGTCAATAAAGTAACAGAATGGATAACTAGCTCGCGACAGTTATTTGTGATGTTATTTGTTGATTCTTCGATATTGGCTCATCCTATCATTCACTTAAAGTACCTTATCTAGTGGTAACACTAGAGCTTATGCCCTATTCATGGCTTTGGCATTGTAGTGTTTATCTGCAATGCTTGCCAACGCCAGTTCACTCTGGTTCAATGTCAGGGCAAAAATCACTTGTATACGGCTTGGTCTCTTGATCAAGTTTTGGAGTATTCAGTGATGCAGTCATATATACTGCGATCTGTTGAGACTATCCCTTGAACTTTTATTTTTTTGCCCTCTAAAAATAGTTTATCCTAAATTTCATTTTTGCTAGTTTTTTTGCAACTTCGAGGTTTTTGTTCAGACATCCTTTGTTTTTTTTTGCTCTCAAATAATATTTTTTTCGTGTATAGATTCAACAAAAATTGAAAATTTTATTTTTGTGTATAGAAAAATAGTGAAAATTTTATTCTTGTGTATAGACAAAAATTGAAATTTTTTTTTGTGTACAGTCTCATATATCGATTTACCCTATCAAAATCCATTTTTAAGACTATCATTTTTAACACAAAACCAAATAGACACAGTCTGAAAGCGGCTCGAGATTTTTCAAAAAAAAAATCGGCTCGAGATTTTTCAAAAAAAAAAAAAATCGGTCCGAGATTTTTCAAAAAAAAGTTACAGATTTGGAATAATCCAAAAATGTGAAAATGAAGTCGATGAGTTGTTTTTTTTTTGTGTTAAAAAAAGTTTTTTGATCAAAAAATGACTCGTGGCAAAAATCAAGAAGGCTTCCTAATTTTGCCATGGATGAAGTCACCCATCAGTTTTTCAAAAAAAAACTTTTTTATTGTAATTTGTTTTTTTAACAGTGTTAAAAAAAGAAATTTTGATTTCAATTTTTGTTGAATTCCCATTGATTACACGAAGTTCTAAATTTCACAAAAAATTAGGATAAACTATTATTGTATGTAAAAAAGTCATGTATGTGTTTACAATAAGTCCCAAATTTTTGTTCTTCAAATAAATTGTCTCTCCAAAAAAGTGTGTTGCAAATTTTGTTAAACATTTGGTCCAGATGTGTGTTATAATTTGGTTCACACTATTTTTTTTTATTGTGCTTGTGTTTTGCTTACGACCATATCACTTTGAATACACGCCATCTCGTCCGATCTGGCAAGTTAAGCAACGTTGAGCCCGGTTAGTACTTGGATCGGAGACGGCTTGGGAATCCCGGATGTTGTAAGCTTTTGCATAATTATAGACATGACCGTCTCCAAACAGAAATTTCGGTTTGGAGACAAATTCATAGAAATTTTCAAGTTTTTCGTTCAAAAAATGACTTTTTTTTAACACTGTTAAAAAACAAGAAAATTTTTGAAATTTTGTCAGCTACCCGCTCAAATCGAAATTTTCATTCGGGCGGGTTTTTTTTGTCAGAAATTTCAAGAAATTCAACAAAAACCGAAATTTTGATTTTCGTTGAAAAAATGTGTCAAGTAGCCACAGCGAGAGGAGGGTGTTTTGTAGGAACGAAGATCGAAATTTTATTTTTGATTTACATATTTTTGATTTAGAAAAATTAATTTTTTTTGAAGGCAAGTCTAGGAAAAAAGTGTGTGTTGTAGGGCTGAATGCGAGATGTGTCAAGTAACCACAGCGAGAGGAGGGTGTTTTGTAGGGCTGAATGCGAGATGTGTCAAGTAACCACAGCGAGAGGAGGGTGTTTTGTAGGGCTGAATGCGAGATGTGTCAAGTAACCACAGCGAGAGGAGGGTGTTTTGTAGGAACGAAGATCGAAATTTTATTTTTGATTTACATATTTTTGATTTAGAAAAATTAATTTTTTTTTGAAGGCAAGTCTAGGAAAAAAGTGTGTGTTGTAGGGCTGAATGCGAGATGTGTCAAGTAACCACAGCGAGAGGAGGGTGTTTTGTAGGAACGAAGATCGAAATTTTATTTTTGATTTACATATTTTTTATTTAAAAAAATTAATTTTTTTTTTTTGAAGGCGAGTCTAGGAATGTAGACGTAGACTTTTCAGAATTGAAAAGTTTCGCGTATCGCGTTTAAGGTATAAGTAATGTGAGTGTCAAAAAAAGTTAAAAATATCTTGATGGTCTTGGATATTTTGTCAAAATTATAGAAGTCTTGAGAATATTTTGGAATTAAATGAATAGTCCGCAGTGGTAAATTTATTCGAAAAAAAAACAGGAAAAACTGATGGCTGGAGCCAGCTTACAAGTTGTTGGTTTTCAGCTGATATGAGAGAAGAATTGTGTTCGAGAAGTTCGATGATCTGAAAATAATTAATAGTTAAAAAATATACATGGTTCAAAGAATACTTTGTAAAATATTTCACTTTTTAGAGCAGGTGAAATTTATACATATGAATAATAGTCATTATCAACACAATATATTCTAAACAAGAAAAATGTTATTAAAAAAATTTTCACAGTGAAGCATAAAAATACCATTTTCAATGAATCACAACAATTTTTGAAACAGAGGAGGATTTTTTATCCTTTCTTGTTTTCCAAAATAAAACTTCATTTCGAAAGGGTGGATATGAAAAAATCATAACAACACAGTTCACAATCGAATGATTACTAAAAATTGCTGCTTGGATCAATGTGATTTCTGAAAAAAATTAATTTCATTTTTTTTTGTTGAAATTCTATCCACCATTTGCAGCTGGCAATTCTAGAGCTATGGCGAAAACAACGATAATAACTGGAACCACAAAAATAAAAACGGTTAATGATTGGGCAATTAAACTTTTTAAAACATCTCTGTGTCGTTTAATAGTTGCATTTGAGTTAGTTGAACTTGAATTTGATAACACTTTCAACATTTTATAAGTTGTGAAAATAATAACACCGATTATGAATGCAGAACCAATTGGAACAGATGCAAAGAATGTAATAGTCATGATATCAATTTCAAATATTAGATAATCTTCAAGAAGTTCAAAATAATATTTATATTCTTCTGGTATCAAATTCAATTCTTCTTCTCTTGTTGGTAATGCAAAAATCAAAAGAACTATACAAGTTTGATTAAAAACGACACTCAAAATAATTAAAATAGATGAAATTAAGTTTTGTTTTCCAAACGAAATTAGAGCACTATATTTTCTTAAGAAACAAGATTCCATTGAAATAATACCATTCGCAAAAACTTCTCCAAAAATTACTATTGAAATTTTTGATGGAATTTTTAGATATTTCCAGAAATATCCATATGTGCAATTAATACCAATAAATGGAAAAAATGTCACAATTTTCATTCCATGCAAAAGTGTAATATCAAGAAATATACAGGATAGTTGAAAATACAATAAGTTATATTTGTAGTTTCCCATTGATGAACTTTTGAATATCACCAAATATAATCCAATTAAATTTATCACTAAAGAAACATAACCAAGGATTGTGTAGTAATAAAGAAGCCAATATGGTGTTTCAAGAAATGACATTATCACAAAAAGTATTTGAAACAAAAACTTGAAAATTAATCTCAATCAATTTTTTGAGCAGCTGAAATATTCTAAAGAAAAGTGTGTTATTTTCGATAGTTGGAAAAGTCTGGAACTCACAATCAGAAATAATTTAGAAGTAAAAAAAACAGGAAAACAGGAATTCTGATGAATCTTACATTTTACTAATTTTTATTTTTGGAAAATTTATTCTCATTTTAAGTTGAACTTCATAGAAATTTTTTCTTGAATTTAAAAAAAAAATTCTTAAATTCTGGAAGTTTCTCCATTCTTTTCACCTTCTAAAATTTTCATATTTCCTCTTCGATTTTCAAAAATTGCGAAATCATAAAAAATTTCATTGCTAGGAAAGTGGAGTGTTGTATAAAAATGGAAAAAATCAAAATATTTATGAATTCCTCCTGAAAAAAGTGGGATTTTTTTATTGAAAATGGTCAGAAAGCTAATGTTTAGATGAAGACCACCCACGAAGATTCCTTCGAAATCGAAAAATTTGAAAATCCAGCCTAAGTTTTTGAGGGTTTTTTTTTGAAATTCAAAAACCATGATCGTTCAAAAATCAAAATGTTGCTAGTCAAATTTAACTTGAAAAATTTTAATGTCTTCATTTTTGAATTTCAAAAATCAATATTTCTACGTGATACTGCAATTGTTCACTTTTTCCACGCATTAACCTTCTATTCATCTTGTAAAACACGGTGAAATCAAACACTCAGCTATAATGTAGCCAACTACGTGCAGATTAGCATGCAATGCATGCTAATGTTTCTCTGCGTCTCTTCTCTCTTTCTCGCTCTCTCTCTCACCTATTAGAAAACACACTAAACACAGTGCACTCCGGCGTCTTTTTGGTTGTTGTTGGTGGTTTGTGGTTTGTGGTCGAGTGTTGGTGGATTGACGCATCAATCGATAATTGCTATCGCTCGTGGATTGAAGTGCTGTCCGGATAGTTTGATTTGGTTGCTCCAGGTTAGTTTATTTCTCATGCTCATTTCAAAATTGTTGACTTTAGACCTGTTTTTTTCAATTTTTTTTTTTGAAACGGGAAATTCATTTTTTTTCAATGCTTTGAGGTCTCTTTTTTGGAGAAAAAGCGTATTTTGAGAAGATAAAAAATTCTAGATTGATTTTTGAAAATTCAGAAAAACTACATGACTGGGCTATTTTAGTTAGTAAAAGTTAGTTTAAGATTTCATTTAAGGCTCAAAAATAAAAAGCTTTGCTACAAATTCTAGGTTAGAAATATGTGGCCGAATTATTGAGATGACCGAGAATTGTCGGGAGTTCGGCCAACAACATGTAACATTTGATGCTTGGCCGAACTTCCGACATTTCTCGGCCATTTCAATCATTCGGCCACGCTTTTTTAAACTTCAACAATCACCAGTGAAACATTTGAGAAGGAGTTTTTCAAAACAATATGTGCAATTTATTTTGAAAGTAATTCGAATTTTTTTTCAGAGCTTCTACCATTTGGGTCTTCTCGATTCTCGGTGTCCTCTATTCATCCACATCGTCACACTTCTTGATCTTTCCGTCACACTTCTTGATCTTCTATCATCATCCACATCGTCACAGTTTCTTGATCAAACCGAATTCATCTGGTAGCTAACGCGATTTCTGAAGTTGAGATTCATTTGAATTCATAAGGTTAGTTGGCCCAGAAAAATTGAAAATTATTGATTTTTACAAAGTTTTATACACGTTAGAAAAAACCGTGGCCGAATTATTAAGATGACCGAGAATCGTCGGGAATTCGGCCAAAAAACTTGTTCCAAATGCAACATTTGATACTTGACCGAGATCCCGACATTTCTCGGCCATCAAATTTTTCAAAAAAAAATCGGCCCGAGATTTTTCAAAAAAAAAATCGGCCCGAGATTTTTCAAAATTTTTGACAAAAAAAACCCGCCCGAATGAAAATTTCAATTTAAGCGCTTCAGAATTTTTGGAAATTAACTCATTTTTTTCAGGTTACCTGTTGGTTTGTTAGTCTAGCCACGATTCACCGTCATTTCCTCGATTATCCCTCATCGCTTGGTGTGTGATTTTTCCGCCAATTGTGTTGTTTCTGAACTTGGTTGCGACTTGGATTCTGCTGTATCGACTTGGATTTCCGCTCGTCTGATTGGTTACAGTTCACCCAGCTGTTTTTGACCAAGTTGTGTTGTTATTCCGATTTGATTGGAATTTTTACATTTGCTGAAATTTTTGTTGTTTGGTGGACAGTTTTGTGGTGAGTTCATTCTTCTAGTCAGAACAAACCGAACAAAAAGATCCGGATCTTCTGTAATTTCAAAAAAAAAAACGATCATTAACTTTCTGCAGAAAAGTTCTCACAATTTTTTTGAAATCAACATTATAAATGAATTTTAAAATTTGAAAAAAAAACGCATCTAGAAATAATAATTATATGATAAACCAATAATTTTTAATAATTAATCAATAATTTTTTTTTACAGAAAATGAGTTCTTCATCTTCCGCTGAAATGGTTTATCCAACTTGTGGAGAATCACCGGAGAAAAGAGCGAAGAGAATCGAGAGAGAAAAACGAAAAGTGTACGAGAGATTCGAGTCAAAAAATGTGGACCTAGAAGCGGCTGAGAATTTCTATTTCCATTCGGTTCACGAAAGCATGGAGTTTCCCAAAGATTTGCCTGTAGAAGTCGAGGAGCAATTGAACAAAAATCTTATTTTGGCGATGATGCGAATGGCTGAAATTTTTGAAGCTCCGGTGAGTTGAAACACAATTGAGAGAGAGGGTTTGAAATTGAATAACATTTTAAATCAATTCAATTTTGTGTTTTTTCAGGATCTTCGAATTGGAGTAAACGACATAATAGGAGTCTTGTGCGTCACCAACGATTACCACTCTCATGTATTATTGAAGGGGTGGACCAAGAATCTCTTTGATATCAATCAACAGATTACAACTCTTCTCCCAACTCTCCAACGTGATGCTCTTCCAAATATCCAGCAGTTATGCACCGAATTCGCCCCAGTCCTCTTGAATATTGAATCGGAACCGATCGAAATGCGATTCAGAAGATGTATTCATGTTATGTCCGCTGGTAAAGATGCAGCGTACCTGGAAGTGGACACCGGACGTGTAAGTTTTTTTTCACCTATTTTTTTCTCTTCTGAAAATATCTTTGATATGCGGGGAGGTTCAGAAACCCAACATATCTATCCCGCTGCCCTGAAAAACAAAAAATTTTTTTCAGATCCGGATCATGAATTCGGTGGATGACACAATGGTTGTTCAAATGCCGAGCGAATTTCTCTCAATTCCACCGGCGATTGCGGAACTGCGCCTCAATAATCGATTGTATTTTGTGAGTTGTTTTGTTGGAAGAAAGAAGCGAATTCAAGCTGTTAGAAGATTTCTAGCTTTTTTAAATTGATTTTATTTTTGAAGCTCAAAATCCAATTTAGAAAAATTATTAATATTCCCAAAGTGCGTTAGGGATTCTCTTTCTCTACTTTTCTAATTCAAATTTCAATGTTTTCCAATTTTATTTGAGATATTACCAAAGTTCTGAAATTTTAGATTTTCTAAATGCCAAGACAAAAACAAGTTTTTGAAAAAGGATTTTTTCATAGAAGCTTTTGAAACATTAGTTCTGAAAAAAAATTTCAAAAAGTAAAAAATCCAGATCCTCTCTCTCTCTCTCTTATTTTCCGAAAAAACTCAATTTGAATTTTTTTTATTTCAGCGAACACCGTTCATACAGCTGCAGTATCATCGAATGGATCTACTGAAATCAATTGATATTGTCTCCTTCGACAAATTGGAGAGAGCTGACGGGAAAAGTGATAAAGGACGGGCAGTGGTAAGTTTAATGTTTTCTATGGGATCTTATTCGAAGAAATCGATAATTGTTTGCAGGTCGCCGAAATTCGTGAAGCCGTCAAAGGAGAAAAGAAGTTTTATTGATTTGTCACTCGTCACTGCTTCCTAACTCCTCACCTTGTTTCTGGTCCTTCTTCTCAACATTTTTCCCCTAATTTTTTCGCGTTGAAACCTTCCCAATTTTTGAAATTGTTTTTGTGAAATCCCCGCTCCTCCCCCATTTTTTTTCGAATTTCGCGTCAACTTTGTCTATGACCCGAATTTCCTTTTTTCCGAACTCTTTTATTTTCTGATCCATGTGAATTTTCTGCTTTTCTCCGCCATTTCTTGGGGTTTTTACTGTGTATTTCCTATTTTACTGGTCTTCGGTATTGCCGGTTTTTTATTTTTACCCCCAGTTTGTCAAATTTGTGCCCCCGCCCGATACATTATTTGAATTATTTTTATCAATTCTTACATGACTCAAAGTCTAATGGGCCTATGCAGAATGATATTTTGTAATAAAAAAACATTTTTTTCCTATGCAGAAAAACGTCGAAAAAACAAAATATACAGTTTATCATTTTGAGTAGAGACAACGTGAAATTGAGAGAGTGCAGACAAAAAACCCATTTTATGTCTGCGCTCTCTCAATTTCACGTTGTATTTATTTTGTTTTTTCGACGTTTTTCTGCATAGGAAAAAAATGTTTTTTTATGTTTTTTTATTACAAAATATTATTCTGCATAGGCCCATAATTTTTTTGTCGGTTCCTGGAATTTATATTATTTATCTACACCCATTTTTTCACGATGTGCTTTATGATATTTTTTGTCTGTCAAAAATTCGCCAAATATTTTACATATAGTAAATGAATTTTTGGCTGTAACGCAGAACAGGCCCCCACCCATATCATTTTATGCCCCCGATTCGGAACTGTCTTACAGGCCCCCAACCACAGAAAAAAAAAACATTTTTGGGAGGGAAGAAAAAAATTCGATTATCGATTGCTGCTGAGGGGGCGGGGCTAAAAGTGGCAAACAACCGCACACATTTTTTGTTGTTTTGCGGCGCGAGTTTGTGTTTGTTTTTCTTCGATGGTTTAAAGGAGCGCGTATTTATTTTTTTTGGTCTTGTTGGGACTGGGATTGCCGGGCAAAAAATGGCGGTCGATTCAAAATCATCCAATCACATTTCATCGCGCTCAAGTTGGTTTCATCGATTTAGTTGAGGATATTGAACAATGGGTGAGGTTATTGCTGCGTTGAAATGCACCGCTGATGTAGATTCGCTTGGCAATGAGGAAGAACTTTCGAAAATTTTGATGAATGAAACTTATTTGCGAGGAAATGCGGTGTGCTCAAAGTGTCAGAAAACGATGACACTCCGTGTGAAAAGAGGAGTTTTGATAGTAAGTTTAAAATAACTTAATTGATAATTATGAAATCTTGTTTATTGCAGTGGAGATGCAGAGATTCGAAAAGTCGAGATTGTTCTACACAATCAGTTCGAAAAGGCTCGTTTTTTGAAAAATCGAAGTTAGAAATTGCAACAATCTTGAAGTTGGTTGTGCTACATGTCAAGAAGTTGGTTGAAGTTCGCCATTTAATCTTCAAATTGTGTATTTTTACAGGGCGTCGAACAAATTGATTGGTGAGGAATTGAAGTTAAGTCCTAACACGGTTATCGACTTCCGCAATTTCTTACGGGAAAACGCTTTAACGTAAGTAAAAGCAACACTCATAAACATTGAAATCGTACTGGTTTTTCAGTTTCAATCGACGAAATCATCAAAAAATCGGTGGAAATATGAGAGTTGTCCAAATTGACGAATCGGCGTTCCATTCAAGGAAATATGGTAGAGGAACTCAGCGAAAAGAGTTGAAATGGTTCTTTGGTGGTGAGCTTAAATTCTCAAAGTTTTTGAAGTAATTCAAATTTTCAAAGGAGTTTGCGCCGAAACAAGACAAATGTTTGGGGAATTCGTACCCGATCGATCTGCCAGAACGCTGTTAGCAGTTCTCGTGAAAAATGTCGAACTTGACACCGTGGTCCACTCGGATGATTGGACAGGCTACAGAAAACTGGGAGAAACTTTCGCTAAGCATGAAGTGGTTGTACATTCGAAGGAATTTGTGAGGTAAATATAGAACGATACAGTTTTTGTTGTATTGAATTTTTTTCAGTGAAAGCGGCGTTCACACAAATCTCATAGAAGCTATTTGGAATGTCTTGAAGTCACCATTAAAACAAGCACGCGGAACATCAGATGCGATGATCGATGGATATTTGGCGGAAGGTGTGATGCGCTACAATTCTGGTGATTTATATCAAGAAAAATTATTTGATACTCTCAAATTGGATTAGATTATATTGTTTATGATTTTCATCAAATAAAGGACAGTTTTATCGATGTTACTTTGTAAATGACGAAAGTAGTTTATATCTACTCATTATCTATTTAAAATGTTGATCACTTGTGTCTATTTTCTTTCTTATTTCTTTTCAAGTTGATGTCTTAGTTGGAACCGCCAGTTTGATTATTGTCTTAGTTCAAGCCCCCAAAATTGTCTTAGTTGAGGCCCCCAACTTAGACAATAATCTCAAAAAAGATCATTCTTTTATTTGGAACCGCCAGTTTGATAATTGTCTTAGTTCAGGCCCCCAAAATTGTCTTAGTTGAGGCCCCCTACTTGATAATTCTCTAAGTTGGGGGCCTCAACTAAGACAATTTTGGGGGCCTGAACTAAGACAATAATCTCAAACAAAAAATCATTCTTTTATTTGGAACCGCCACTTTGATTATTGTCTTAGTTCAGGCCCCCAACTTAGAGAATTATCAAGTTGGGGGCCTCAACTAAGAGAATTTTTTAGAGTGGGGGCCTGAACTAAGACAATTTTGGGGGCCTGAAACATAGTTCCGAATTGGGGGCATTAAATGATATGGGTGGGGTGCTGATCTAAGATTTAACCTGAGACCGTAGATGAGGCCCCCTCACTCAATAAAATTATCTTAGATGAGGCCCCCACAGTTAGTTGAGCCCCCCACTGAATAATAGACCCCCACCCAAGATGAAGCCCCCAAAATATTATTTTTCTCTGGGTGGGTCCAAAGTGGGGGCTTCTCCTGGGACGTGGGGACCTGGATTGGGGTGGGGGCCTGTTCTGCGTTTTACCCTGAATTTTTCTTTCTTCCAGAATAATTGTTTTTCTATTTTCAGAAAAAGTTTCAGAAAAAAAAAGCTCTGGAGAATAACAGACACTTTGGTCTCGAATTTCAAGTAACCTGAAATTTTCAGAAGATTGAAAAATATGTTTTTTGGATCACAGACACGGCCTCTGTAAACATCCAAAAGGCTTTTGGAATAATTTTGGAGGCTACAGAAGGCCTCTGGGAAAATCAAAAGGCTTTTGGAGATGTCTAAAGCTTATATTAAACTTTAGAAGCCTTTTGAAATCTTCTGCATCCTCCTAATATTCCCCGAAACCTTCTGAAATCTTCTGAAGCCTTCTGGGAGCTTCTGAAGTTTTCTGAAGCCTTCTGATGCTTGCTGAAGTCTTCTGAAGCTGTCTGAAGACTTCTGAACCCTTATGAAGCTTCATTGAGCTTCTTTGAGCCTTCTGAGGGCTTCTGAAGTTTTCTGAAGACTTCTGCAGCCTTCATAAGCCTCCTAAAGTTCTCTGAAATCTTCTGAAGTTGTGAAGTAGGAAAAGAATTGGAAGTCTCCAATTCATCTATTTTTCAAACACATTTTCAAATAGAAAATTTATGATGATAGAAAAATGAAAGAGTTGAACTTCACAGAAAAATACGAGTTTGAGATCGAGGATAAAAATACTATTCGGCAGATCGAAATGAGAAAAAAGCGATCTCAAAAAAATAATACGATGAAGATGAAGACAGAGGAACATAAGGATTGGGAAATAAAAACTGGGATCCAAATACAACTATTTTAGAGAAGAAAGACAAAATAAAAACCTCAAGAAACCAAAAATACGATGAAAAAATGAGAAGAAACTAACGGAAATCTTTTCAAATTTTTGATAAAAAATTTTCAAAAAAAAATCATTAGGGGGGACCCTTTTGTCAAAAAAATTATTTTTCGAATAGTGAAACTTTTATCAGTTCAACGTTATTTTTCACACTTGAAAACCTAAAATGCATATTTTCAGCAATTACCATCCATTTTGAAGCTGTTTATAATGTTTTAAAATGAAAAAACGTGAAAAAAAAAGTTTGAGACGTGAAAAAGTTTGACGTATTTTACACCAAAAAGACCGCCTGATTTTTCTCAAGCATATGTGATATTTTCCCGTTCACGTACTATTTTTTTGAAGCAATTTCGATTTTCTACGTCAAATAATAAGAGAACGTGTGACGTGAGAAAAAAGTTTGTATTCCAAAAATTCTTTCCAAACATCTTATTCATCTGATGCAATATCAAACATCGAAAAATATTGATTTTTAGAGGAGTTTTGATTTTCCACGTGTAAAAAGTACGTGAAAATAAACTTTTCACGTGAAACTAATTCCTCCAAAAAACTTGTCATACTCGATAACCTATATGTCCATATATTTATATTCCCTCAACTCTTATTACAACTCAATATTTTTAGATTCTTTTGGTAACGGGTCCCGACACGAAAATGTGTCGCCCCATTTTTTTGTTAAGTCGATGTCATCGTTCCTCGAAAAAACGTCATCTAGGTCAAATTTTGCTCATTTTCTGCTCATTTTGTCGCTCTTCCCGGTGAGTTTTTTTCTACTTCTAGTCATCTATAGCTATCAAAAAATATACATTTCGCTTCATTTTTTCACGCTCTTTTTCGATTTTCGCACTTTCAGCGCGTCTAACTCTTTCTAAAAAGCTGAAAATCGCGTTTAAAGTTAGGAATTTGACATTTTTCCTCGTTTTTGACTGAAAATTCAATATTCCAGCGATGCTTTCTTTACAACAATCCGCTCAACTCGCAACGATGAAAAACTTCCTCGTCCAATGTCGAGAAAATGGTTATGGGAATGTTAGAGAAGGAATTAGAGCAAATTATGATGTGTTCGTAGATGATTTATTGGCTATGGATTGTAATAATGAGGAGGATTTCAATCGTTTCTGCGGTCAATTTCGCACAATTATGGAGGGAATTCAAATGTTCAACCCCAACTTGGTCATTCCGCAACTATTTCAATGGAATGAATTCAACCCGAATACTCTTCCCTAATTCTCATTGATTTTTTATGAATTTAATAAATCGATTTTGTTCAAAAATATTGTTGTTATTTATCGCAATTTCAGCTGATTTCGAGAAAATCAGTGGAAGAACAACTTCTTGAAGTGAAAACAAAAACTCAGAGAGTGTCTTTCTTTGAAGAGACGCAGACAAAATTCGACAAAACCTTTCAAATCTCAAAAAATTCTTGTTAGATTTCCCCTCTGTTTTTGCTAATGCAAGAATGGTTTTTGTAATACAGCCATCTTTTTGCTACTCTTCCAGAGCAACAAAAAAGATTTTTGTATCACAAAAACCAAACTTGCTTGAGCAATCGTTTTCTTTTTTTTAGGAGTATATTCCCTATTTTATCGCATTTTACAAACCGTCTCCCCTCTTATTCTTTTGCGCGCGCCGACAACTAACAGGCACCGCGCCTCTCTATTTTCAGCATGCAAAGTGGGCGGGGCAAGCCGTCTGGTTCGACTCCTCTCGCCGCCTATTTTTTTTATTTTAATTATTTTTTAAAAATTGTTACAATCTGATATTTACGCTTACAATTAAACACTAGATGATTAAAAAAATAAATCACAATTTCAAATTTAAAAAAAACAAAAAGATGTTTTTGCAGTACAAAATGCGCAATTCTGCTTGCTAAAACATGAGGTTCGGACACTATGTAGTTAGACACCATTTTAGTCTCATACATGCGAATTTTATCAATAGGGCGTACTTTCATTTTAATTTTAATTTTCTAGTTTTTGTTTTTCGAACATTTTTTATTCACGTATTTTTTGTTGTTTTTTCATGAATTTGATTGGGCAATTGGGTGTGTGAAAGAGAATTTTTAATATCTAGAGATGTAAAGGAAACTGAAGAAATGGAAAATTAACATTAAGAAAATATTTCAAAAAAAAAATGAAAATTTGGATTATTTATTTCGAAAGTGGGCCAATTTTCATCATACTCTATATGAAAATCCTCCAAGAATATCACAACTCCTTGAAGCAAAAATTTAAAAAACTTGAGTTTTTATTTTTTTTTTCACGATTTCCAGACAACGAAATTATCTACACGGTTGTTTTTTGATTTGTTTTGATGCACAGTGTTTTGCGTTTTAAAAAACTGCCATCTTTTTATAGAAAACTTTTGAAATATTTCAGTATTTACACTTTGAAAGTAATGACTTTTTGTTTTCAAGAACATGGTTCAAGTTCCTATTTTTGTACTAGTAATTTGCCATTTTGTCTGTTTGAAATTCTAACAAGTTATCTGCCTGTTAGACTTCAGCATAATCTCATCAGAATGGTTCATTTGATTCTTGGATTTGAAGATCAATAATAAATTCAGTGATCAGTTAGGCAGCCTTTTTTTAATAGTATTAATTTTTAAAAGTAGTTCACAAGCTATGTTACAGCTCATTCTGTATTCAGAAATGAGACAGGCCTAACCATTGTTGTGAACTACAATTAATACTAACGGCACATATGATCACTGAATTTTGAAGGCGGTAAGACCACCCATGAAGCTTCCTATTCGAAGCTTCTTAGGTGGTCTTGGGGCCAATTTGAAATTTTGAAAATTTGAGGAAAAGCTGTCTTACTGCCTTAAAATAGTACGTAGACATTTTAATTTTATAAATTAAAATTATTTATTCTGAATTCATTGGAAGTTAGATATCAAGAAAGTTAGTTATCCTAACATTCTACTAGCACTCAAATTACGCGTTGCTCCAAAAAAATGCCAACTACAGATTTCGAAAACAAAAAATCTGGAGAAACACAGAATTCACCTGATGAATGTTTGTTGAATCACTTCTTCACATAAACAGCTTCATCGTTGCTCCAGAGAAAAAAATCGAGAAGCATTTGAATTCGACGTTGTTGCACTAAACCAAAATCCAAACAAATATGACATGCCAGATAGATTTTCGTGAGCTCTCATTCTCGATATCAAATTTTCAACCAAAGTTCCTCTTTCCATCCCGATTTCCCTGCAAAAATATCGATTAACCAAAACTAAAATATCATAAAAATTACCTCCATTTTCCCGGCGTCCTTTTTCCTGCAAACATAATTTATTGATCGAAAAAGGCGTGTTTATTTCCCCTTCCCCTTTTCCTCAAAAAAGCGGCAGAGAAACGGGTGAGGAAACACGAGATAGTGAGGAAATATGAGAGAGCGGGAAGAGAAAAGAGTCCAGGCTAGAGAAAATCTCCTCTTGCATACCTTATCATACACTTGACTGAGTATCAAATGTTTAGTGTGTGCGTGTGTCGGCAGCCAAATTTTTCGCGCCATTCCAAATCATTGGCGTCCTTTTTATTTTCTAGTGTCCTTATTTTTTCTGTTTTTTCTCTTTTTTGTGGATATTTCGCCAAAATTTGTTGTAAATCTATATTTTTTTGGATTTTTTAAAGGGATTTTTGTGATGCAATCACCATTCTCTGCGTTGTGGTCCAGAAGTTTTCCAGAAAACTGGAAATGAAGCGCGTGACCGTGACGTGTTCTATCTCTGAAAGTTTTCTTTTAGTGATTTTCTTCCCACAAACCTGTCTTCAAAATTCTGAATCTTATTTTAAATGCGTTTTA